>CM062804.1:1405331908-1407731908 GCA_031772625.1 Pinus tabuliformis
AATTAAATCGACCAACATTTTTGGCATCATTGTAGGGGAAGTATACAAAGGATTTAGTTTCAGAAAATTGCAATAGTGTTCCAATAATCAAGATTCAGTTCAAGAATTCAACACTGGTAGCTTAGTTCCAGAAATAAGAAGGAAAAAAGGTTCCAATTTTATATTTCATCCTTTATTCATACAGGCAAGAGAAAAGAAGATGCAGATCAGATTCTTTCACTTCACATTCCATGATCCAACAATAACAACTAAAATCTCACAGATGCATAATTTATTAACTTTTGAAGTAGGTGAAGGTATGTTGTTTTTTAATCTTTAATCAATAATTCATTGAATGATAGAAGACATGTATTTGGAAAATTTCCCATGTGACATTACTTACCCCATTTTATATACACCAAAAGAACCTTTAATTTGAAGGGGATATTTATTACCATTTTTCCATATCACATATTACTTAACCTCATATATCGTTGAGAAACATGCTTCATGCAACTGATTGTTGTTTCTCTTTAGTTGAAAGATTGATATGTTTTGAAATGATTCAGATTATGAGTGAGGATTTGTTTATATGCATATGAATGGGTATTCATTTTAAATGTAGTTTTAAGTATTCTTTGTTGCAGTAAGAATAAGAATAAATGGAAACTGTTTCCACATAAGAATAAATGCTTGCAATACTTATGGTTTCCACACAAGAACTAACCACAATAATTGCCACTTAGATATCTTTGAGAGAAAGAAGACTCTCCACAATACCATGCTCTTGAGAAAAGAGAACAAAAGGATACATAATATGAGATGATTTCAGTCCATAACAATCAAGGAAAAGTTGCATGAGAACATGAAACATCTTCAATTGAGGGAAAATGTTGGGCCTCCAAAATGTCATATTTTTCACTCTTTTTTTTTTCATTTTTCTTCATTTTTTACCATATTCCACAACTTCATAACCTTACACTAAGACACTTTTCATGATTATATATGTGTTTAGACTTATTATTTTTCAAAGCATTTATTTTAGTCTTTTGAGCGTGTTTATGGTTAAATATTAGAAAAACAACATGTTTTCACTTAGACCTAAAAGTTGTATGAGTTTTATGATGTTTGTAGGCATATTTGAAGATTCCAACAAAGTTATATTTGGCTACTTACCCTCAAATTCGAATTTCCTCTTCAAGCTTTTGAAGATTTGAGATAATTATTCAAGCACATTCAATGTAGAAGAATCATTGAAGCTTTGATAAGGTATCAAATCAAAGATATGAGAGATTTGTGAGAGGATTTCTGGAGACAATTATCTTCTAAGTTTAGCAAATTGGTTACTCCTACTTGAGAGAAAAGTGCATATAAATTTATTAGTTTCTTATCCTCTTCTCAAATAAACTCATGTATGAATATGAGTGCTTTCTCCATTGAGAGGGGAGGAATGGAGAAGAAATTTAGAATTTGCAATATATTATGTTGTTTTAATTTTCAACTTCTAGTGCATTTGTTGAACATTGGAGGGTCCCCTTTACCAAGCATCTATACTCTTTCCATCCTTTGTTTATAGTTGTAGATTTCAATAACTTTCATAGACTAGATTTCAATTTCTTTCATAGACTAAATTTCAAATGTTTTCATAGATTAATATTTCATACTTTCATAGATTAAGTTTACATGCTTTAATAGAATAGATTTAAATGCTTTAATATATTGAGTTTACATGTTTTCATAGATTATATTTACTTGCTTCCATAGATTAGATTTACCTTCTTTCATAGATTAAATTTTGAATGTTCTCCTAGATTAAATTTCCAATGCTTTCCTAGATTAAATTTCCATTGCTTTATTAGATTAAAATTTTCTTTCATGTCAATTCACTTGATTTCATAGAATAATATTTCATTTCATGTCAATTTATATATGATAGAATTATGAACTAAATCCTTGCATATATTTTTCCGTGCACTTCATAAGTTTACAAACTCAGATTAATAATTTAATGTAATGGAATTTAAAGCATAATTAAATTAATTGACAAGATACTTAGATTCACCTCCTTCTACACTGATGTGTAGACTATCATTTTTCTACATGAAGTATTCTTTCCACATGATTGATCAAATTTGTGGCGAGAATATTCTTTTTCTTCCCATCATTCTTCCAGTTCTTTGGGTTCAACTCTGCATGCAATTTCCCACACTTCTCCCCTATGTCATCAGAAATGTTGTATTAATTACAATGATTTATAATATCCTTGCACTAATGTGAATTGGTTGTAGTATTATTATCCCCCCCTTTCACTTTTTCTTCCTTTCCTTGGAAGCTTCCTAGTATTTTTTCTATTTTTAACTAATTAACTGCCCTTTCTTTTGGCCTATGCTTTATGGGTATTGAGTCTATCTTTTGTATTAAACAACATCACCTACTTTTGTATATTGCTCTATATACAACCTATATACTTGAGAAGTACATCTAGGCTCTTAGGAGAGACACCAAACATGATGTCCATATTCTTGAATTTAGTGGTATACTCTTGGACACTCTACCCTTCCTTTTCCTGAAGTATTTCCATTTGATCCATTGGTCCTTTACATATACAATAGGGTAGAATTGGGCCTTTATGAAAGATTTAAAGTCTTTCCACTTAGTTAATAGGACATTACCATCGAACCTAAGTGTCTCTGTACGGCTTTCTCACTAGTTTATGGCATCGTTCCTAACTTCAATCTAACAAATGATACCTTCTATTCCTCATATATATGGTGAATGCTAAAGTAAAATTCTAGCTGTGACAATCAATGATTTAATTTTAAATCATCAATATCACCTTCATGGAATTTAATTTTGACCTTCATTTCCATCTTGAATAGGTACCGTGAATGGGTAATGGAACTCACTATCAACTTCTCTTTTCACTTTCTTCCCTAGACTCTTTCGTTGGATCTTCCTAATCACCTAATTTTCCCTCTAATCTAAAATTTGAGTTGGAACCTCCATATTTTCCAATTCTAAGCTTGTTTTCTAGAACTACCATAAAGAGGTCATATTATGGATAATTTCCATAACCTACACTTCCAACCTCAATAATTTCTCCTCTCTTAGATCTTAAGGCATATTATGTTCATTGGTTGTTACTAAGGTTTTACAAATTCCTACTTAAATCATCCCTTGCATCCCTTGCAAATTCCCACATGATTCCCAAATGAAACATGATTTGATACCAATATAGTTCGTAAATTTCCATGGATATTCCACTAGATAATTCATCACAAAAAAATATGATAAAAACAGACTAAAATATATACTTTGAGGGTTAATTCTACATAAGAGCAAGGAGTGGACAATTTTTTTCTATATAAATGAAATTAGTGTATCAATATTTGGTTTTATTTATTCAAGGGAAATTCTTAGTTAAATAGCTATATAAGAAATTGTGAGGTAGGAGCATGCATTGCTAAATAACCCAATGCATAGATGACCAAAGAATTATTTATGAATTAAATTTATGATTTCGCTCTATATATGTCTAGTAGTTTCTCACTTGAACACATACACTTGTTGAATTTCAATGGTAATGGCAGCCACATAGCTTTACATACTGCGGAGGACATAAACAAGATCGACATTGGTTCATTAAATTTTATTGCACATAATATTGATAGGTTGAAACCCTTTGATATGAGTGAATTTTAGCATTTTACGAGTTTCTTTAGGTCTAAGAGAGCATCATGGATGGAAAAGAACCTAGGGATTAAGGTAAAAACTTTTCTATTTGAAGAAATTGTTGGTAAATTTTTTAAAAGGGATCTTAAACCCTTAAATATCAAGGTTATATTTATGCGAACTAAAATTTATCCATTAACATATGATGCTTCTCTCAATGATATGAATTGTATCAAAGATTTTTATATGCAGACAAAGGAAGATGCAGATGTTGTGGTGAACATGTTAAGCTTCTCTCATAGATATTGCTAGCTACTAGGTGAGGAACCTGTTATTGCTAATCAAATAGATGATGAAAAAACTCAAAAGAATATGGAAATTGTTGCATCACTTAAATCAAATATATATTATACAAAACATATTCAGAAAAACATTGTTGAATTGAAAATGTTTGAAGGTTGTTAAGTAATGGAAAGCGTTGATGAGAAATAGACATTGATAAGCCAATTACCATAGCTTGAGTGGTTAGGAAAAATCCATGATAAATATGAATAGATATATTTTTACCAACTTTAATGAAAAAATCCTTAACATGTCATTGTTGCTAGCAAAATTACACAATAAAGTTTTCCACTTTATGTGGATCTTGGGGGTGTAGAGTAACAAAATGTAGGAAATGAAGAACTATATAAAGTAGCTAATGAAGAATTATAGCTCTCAAATGATCCTCATATTTAGCTAAGTACCAAACTTGTATCATATAATTCCTAAGGCTACCAATGTAGAGAGTGATAGAGAAATGAAGGATGAGATCTTTAGATTTTCTTTGATTAGCTAGTAGTTCATAGTTACTTCAAATAATTATATCACATTCTTGGTTGAGGAAGAAGAAAGAAAAGAAATGAAAGGAAAAATAAAAAAAGAAGTAGTGGTTGGAATTAAAAAAAAATGGAGAAGGATTGTTCAAGAAAAACATTCAAAGTGGAAAGGCTCTAAGAGAGATATAATTGAAAGAAAAAAGAGAACCAAAAAAATTCAGTAAAGCATGAAAAGGAAAAATGTAAGGGGAAATAAAAAGCTTCAAAGAAGTAATGGAGAAGGGAGGAGCTTAATGAGGTTGTAGCTGAGCTTGAATAGAAGAAGATGTTGACCATTTCAATCAATCAAATTCTTATAAGAACAAACAAGCACTCATATCAACCATTATAAATGTAGTTTCTCCATCACAACAACCTCTTCCTACTAGTTTGAGGGCCAACCCAAGATATTCTTTTGCACCAAATATACTTCCTTGATGGGTGTTAAACACATGTTAGAACTATAATTTTCCCATTATTCCTTAGCTATAATAGTTAAAATGGAATTAATAAAATGCAAGAAATTCACCCTACTCAGATCAAGCAAATAGATGTTTCTCAATGTACTTTGGTGATGAGTATACTCATCCTCAAGCATGAAGATGTTTTTTGTTTAGCCTAACCATGCAATGTGAAATTTTTTACAGAAGAATTTTTTTGGTGTTTGTCTAGTTTTTGTCATAGGAAAGCTAAAGTATTGTTTAGTGAAATTTTTAAGGATTCAAATATTTTACTTACATATTATATTCTATGTGACTATTTCAATTTGAAAAATCATAGATATAGATATGTAGGAAAATATTTAATTAAAAATCATATAATTTACTATTAAAAATTGTAAACTTTGGGCAACAACTATCAATCTAATTATATTTATGTAAAATATGGGTGAATGTTTAACCAATTGATGAATCCAAATTTTATTTTAAAGAAAAATTCAAAAGAGTAGCTCCTGCAACCCCATTGTGCTCCTTGAAAATATGCCTGCAATTGAAAGCGTTAAAATAAAGCTTCATACAAAAAATATCTTCCAATATAGGTGAAAGGAGAATACTCCCGTAACATTGAGTACCATTGAAACAATGCACTAACAATAAGGAGTCCCTAAAAATTTGAATATGGTCACATCCTTTATCGATAGTAAAAGAAATAAGAGATTTGTAAGCTAGCAATTCAACTCAATTATTTGTGCCTCTTCCTAGTCCCATCTTGACATGATAAGAGTGTTCTTAAAATATATGTAAGGCAACCCCCTATGTGAAATGCATAGCAACACCCTGACATGCTCTATTAAAATATCTCCATGTATGACTTCAAGATCCTCCTAAGTAAAACACTTCCCATTGCCAAACACCTTTTCATTGTTTGAAGTGAGAGAGAATAGCCAAGACCTCTGCAACAATCAAATATGGATAGGATGAAAGATCATGAAATATCGCATGATTTTTGGAAATTCAAATGCCCCAAATTATAATAAGAGACAAGTCACAAAAATGTTTTGTAGCCCAATTTTGTACCCAATATTTCCATAGCTCAACCCTCCCACTTAAATTTTGTGCCAAGAAAAGTACTACACACCAACCAAACTTTCTATGTGAAAGAAAAAGTTAAGAAAAAGATGTTCAACTATCTGCTCGATTCCTTTACATAGTGCACACCAACCCAGACCCACCTTTTCCCTACATTACATTACATCCCATCTAGAAAACTAATTCTGAATGATGCACAAAAATAGGATATAGAACTTTGGAGGACATTTATATTTCCAAAGTAGTATCCACCACCGGGAAATCTCAACATTTTGGGCATGTAAATTTAAGTGGATATATCCCAATTTGGCAATATAATAACCAAAAGGGGAATGAACCCATACTATCTGATCTACGTGATCATATAGAAGGATATGAACAAAAAAATAGGGCATCCAAATAATTTGACCATTCTACCCGAAAATCCCCTTGTAGGTGAAAATCAACAAAAAAAACCAACTTTGATGCCACAAAGTTGTTTGTATCAAATTGTTAACATGTGTAATTTTGGAGAAGCCATGGTCTCTAAGAAAACCAATGAGTCCTTGCAACAATCTATGAGGATCCCTAGAACCCAGCCAAGAATAAAATCCCAGACGAGCCACATTTAGATGCAAGTGATTTTGAGAACATAAATATATTCCTAAGCCCCCAACCATCCAACAACTTAGGAACAACTAGGAGATTCCATTTGAGCCAAGATAGGTAAAAAATTTCATGAGATCTTTCCCACAAAAAGTTAAAGCAAAACCTTCTGGATTTTTCCAAAACACCCTTCAAAATCCATGCCAGGGACATCCAATAGACCGGAATAGATTCAAGTACTGATTTCACTAACACTAATATGAAAACTATAGATAGCCACCTGAAGCACCAACATGAGAGCCTTTTATCAAGTTTTGCTATTAACTAAAGCTAGTTTTCTTTTTTGCAATAATTGGGCTTCAACTAGAACAACACATATTTTAAACCAACCTCCAAATAATTAAACTCAAAGGGAAATACACCCTTATAATGCAAGATCTCATGCTCATCGATATTATGAAAATATGTAGAGGAATTATGAGCATTGATCACCATACCTGTTGTTTGCCCAAAAAACTTCAAAATATCACGTAAAATATGGGCATCCCAACTTTGAGCCATTACAAAAGATGAGTATATCATTCACAAAAAGAAAGTGGGTAATAGCAAGGTAAATTGCAATAAACACACCATCAAAATCACCCCTCCTTTATCCACATCCAACATATGACTAAGCCCCTCAACAACCAACAAAAAGAGGAGCAAAGACAAAGGACAACTTTGTATCAAACCCCTCTGAACATGAAAAAATTGTGAAGCAAAGACATTAATAAAAACATGAAAGGAAACAAAATTTAAATAGCCCATAATCGAATTAATAAATGGAAACTCAAAGCCCACATGACTAAGTGGAAGTATAATTAAGAACCAATTTACCTGGTCATAAGCCTTTGACAAGTTAATTTTTATAAAAACGCCTTTTAACGAAGAGTTTTATGTTGTGCATTCCTTCTTATGCAACGCTAATTGTTTTTTATACTTGTCTCCCCCAGAGAAACCCAATCTATTCTTTTGATATGGATTTTGAAAGAGTGGTATTTATCCTAATCACAATAACCTTTGTGATAACCTTATAAACATAGTTACATAAATAAATAGGCCCAAAGCCTTCAAAGGAGTGAGGATTGTCCACCTTTTGAATAAGGGAAATAAAAATAGAATTAAAGGCTTCGAAAATCCTACCCTTGTTGTTGGACTCATTCACAACCCTTAATAAATCCTTTCCAATAAGATAAAAAAACCCAAGAAAATTTTAATCACACATACATCAAGCCCCAATATTTTGTCTTTTTTTAAAGCTAGCATGAAAAGGATTTAATTATGCCTCAAAGACTTCATCCGTAATAGATAGAGTTTCATCCACCTCCACAGAGCTAGGAAATAATTGAGCCACCCTAATAACTTTCAATATTTTCACCCCCTCAATTTCCTTGAAAAGGGAATGAAAGTGATCCCTTCCTAGAGAGGGAAGGCCATCAAAGGATGAGATCACATTACCCCCTTGATCTCCAAAATCTATATGGTATTACTCAATTTCTAACAAATTGAATAAGCATGGAAGAACTTGGAATTTTCGTCACCACACTCCAACCAAATTTCTCTACTCTCCAAAAACCAAGTAGCCTCCTTGGATGCTAGTATATACTTTCTTCTAGCTTCAACACTACTCAACTCCTCCTGTGAAACTTAAGATCCAAAAGCATCCTCCCTAGTATCAGAAAATGTTGTGATTTTTTGTTCCACTGCCACCAAATCTACCTCCTCTCTCTATGTTTTAAATCATCCCAAAGACAAAAACTTGAGGTTCTTAAAATTTTCCTCAAATGGACTTGTAGTAGATAAACAAAACCAAGAATCATAAGAACGTGAATTATCTTTGAAAAACTTAAGAAAGCTTTGATCCTTTAACCAACTACAATTCATCTTGAAAGGACTTGCATGATTATGATTTGGGCCTTTCACCTCCAACATGATTAGTGAGTGATCATATTCATGCCCCGAGCCTACTCATTGATGTAAAATATGGAACCTATGCATCAAAGATTCAACCAAAAAAAACCTATCCAATCACTTAGCTACCTCCTTCTCTAATATGAATATTCCTCTAGGTGGGCTTTAACTTTACATGGATTAGATAAATCAAATGTTTTACATTGATTTTGCAGGAGATGTAATTAGATAGTGAACCAACCTTGGCCTAAAGACCCCATGAATCCACAATACCCTACAACAAGTTTTAGTCACCCCTAATAATCATGTTCTCCACACCTAACATAGAATTTCTGAATAAATCATTCCAAAAATGCAGCTGGTCCACATTTGGACCATATAGATTCATAAAAGTAAATGATGCTTCAAATTCAATAGAATAACCTACCATTAGCAAGCCAAAATATATACTCCAATAATTTGGAAACTAAATCTTTTGAGTATCCCACACCCCTCTATTTTCCTCTATCATCTACAGATATGAATTTCCAAGAAAGAAAGGACTTAAGAAGATTGCAAATTCACTCACTCTCACCAAGGGTTTCTTGAAAAAAATAAATGTCAAGATGCTCCACCTGAACCATCATCTTAAAAGAATTTTTTTTGGACTCACTTCCAACCCATGATAATTAAAGGATAACACTTTCATTAAGAAATCCCTTGAAGGTCCATCAATTCTCTAAGCACCCTATTAATAGAAGTTTTTATACCTGCAACGATCTCCTCTCGAGCTTTGGAGTTTGGTAAAGAGATATTGGATTTGCACCCCCTACCCTTGATAAAAAGAAAAGGACCAGCCAAACATCCAAGTCCACCCACAAGAAACTCTTATCTAGGAAGGATTTGGTGCAAGCTCATATTATAGAGAACATCTCCCTCATCCAAATCCAGGGAAAATTTGAAGGTTGAAAATTTATCTTAAAGTTTAGAAACCATGGAAAATCTCATTAGTCCATAATCTGAAATCTATAAAATGTTTGACAATAATTTTGTAAAAACATTTAAATTTCTAATAATTTTATATATATTATATATAGATTTTTAGCGATTCTGTGAAATGATTTTATACCATAAAATTTAGGTGAATCATTTTTAGAAAAGAATGGAAATTAACAATTTTTTTTTTGGAAAAAGCATAGAAAATTGTCACACCTACGACTAGTAGCCCCTAAAATTTTCCTATCCAAATCATCAAAGTAACACGATGGGCCAAAAGAAATTGATAAGGAAAAACATGGAGAACCCCCAAAAATATGAGAAGCTACTTGCACAAAAGTAAGATGTGTAACCGATTTCTAAGTGACCAACAAATCAAACCCTAAAGAAGCATTACTACAATATTTTCCTAAAACTGAAAAATAAATCAGAAGTAATGTGATAGTGGGAAAGGTATCAAAATTTCTAATGATAGAGATGTCTACACCAATATGAACATCCATAATTGATGGTTTCGAGCTAGAAGCGACCAATGATGGTTTTTTCAGAACAACTAGAATAGAGAAAGGAAGAATAGAGACATATGACATCTAAGGCATATTCTACCCCGGAGGCACCCCCGAGAAGCCAACCCTAACAACCTAAATCTCATATGTAATCCTCTGTTTCCTTAAAACTTCCATAGAAGTTAGGAATATTTTGAAAGGAAGTGCACAATGGTTAACCAAATGGCCATATTTATGGCACCTTCTACACCTAAATGAGAGACCCTCATAATCCATATAGTTAAATCCTTTCAGTTCCCTTCCCGACATTTATGGAATCATGAATATTTTTCCTGGAGATCCTGACTAACAATAATCCAATCCATATGCATGTCTTTAGTCACTTTAAAAGTGAAATCTACATCCAAAAATCAACCCAGACTATTCCTAAGGTTTTTGAAACTCTTACTGTTTCACATATTAGATGACATTCCTGAAAGAAGAACATAAAATAGAACCACATCCAACCTCTCCCAACTCTAATAAAACAATGAAGTCTAAAACTTAAGGATGACAGGAGTAGAATCAATCTCCCACACACCTTTAGCAATCAAAACAACTTATACATGCAACTTAAAAATGAATTGAATCGAACCCTTTTCCAAAAGAAATATATCTAGAACATCTGAGACCATTTGATGAATATTTTCATCCCTCCACTCCTCTAGGGTCTTCAAACAAAATTTAAGGCCTATAGCCCTACCCATGAAGGATTTCTTTGCTAAATCCGTTGCTTGCACCATCTCGACATTGTCACCTAAAAATAACTTGTAGGGGGTCAGAGAAGGGTCATTTTTCATAAGCTAATTATTCTTTCTTTTAGGTCCAACCTCAATACTAGCCAAAGATCGATGACAAGGATCAAAAAATCCTATCCCAGGCTCCTAAAGACTTGGATAGGTACGAACCCCTCCATAAAGCCATCCAAAGCCGTAGATATATGCACATAACCCACCTTAGCAGGATGAAAGTCAGAACCCACCAAGGAAACCCCAGTACTTAAACTTGAAACTACTAGAAATCCATCCAAAGGAAAAGAGATACCAAGAAAACCCCACCATCTCCACCAAAAAAATGAAATATTGGATCCACAAAACCACCCAAAAATGGCTCCAAAAAACCTTGAGAAAAAACTACGAAAGGAATGTGAGGATAGAGGAGAAAAACCCCACACGTTTCCTACCTAATGGTTAAAACCACCTAGGGAAGAATAATCATTTACTGAAAGGGAAACCACTGAAACCCTGGGACATATGTTAGTAAAATATAGGGGCTTCACTCAATGAACCTATGCCTTATCACATGTGTTCATGACATACTAAACAATACCCTTAGTTTGAATACATATTGGAAAATACCTCTAAAGATCACATTGTTTAACCCCCTACCAATATGAACCCAATAGACCTTCCCAGTTTAAAAATCCCCTAATTTCACTAGATATTGTAGGTATCGATTTTTTCATTAACAATTTGTATACCCCTTCATATTTTTTCATTAACTTTGAGATCCATTTTTTTATGCCTGCCAATATAAAAACCCTTTACCCTTATATGCTCAATATATTATATCATTTTCTTCTCAATATATATGCCAAAATATGAACACACATGGTATGGTATTGCTCCCCTAGTGAAGACCCCGTACAGTAAAAGATGCATTGACATACAACCAATTCCCCTCCATATTGAACCATGAAAAAATTGACGACAGGTTTATAGATATGGACCCAAGGAAAAGCCTTGAAACACTATCACATATGAAAACAAAGTGAATAAAAAAAACATACACATACCTCCCACACACATAAATGAGAACAAAAACATTTCATTCCTCTACAAACCCGGAAAGATGAATCTAGGTCAAAACCTTCATACATTGACGCACTGTAGAGAGCCCCACTGCCATTGCCACACCTAGAGTTTCGTCCAGCTCCCAATTCATTAGATAGTGTTTTAAAGAAAGATTATTTATTTTCGTTATATATTTCTATTATAGGCATAAATACATTAATTAAAACAAATTACTATATTACTTGAATAATTTAACATTAATAATTATAAACCAATAGCAAATGAAAATATCACTAAAATTGATAGAAATCCAAAATATTACTCCAAAAAAATATTTATACTGTAAGGTACCCAACCTACTAATATTTGATTAAGGTTGTAGGGCATCCGGGAACAATCTCCAAGGTTTCTTTATGGGCATAGTGTTATAAAATTTCCTCTTTCTCCAACCTCTTTAAATTTTTTTTTTGACATCACCATTGTCTCCTGCTCATCAAGATCTTTCCAATGAAAAGAGTTTTGCCTAAAACTACATTTGGGATGAATATTTTTTTCCCAATTAAATATATACACTCCATGTACTATGTGTCCTTCATACTACTTTGACATGGAAAATGTAACACTCCTACTCGACCCTATGATTTTAAATAATATTTTCATGCAAAACTTAGGTTAGTGAGATGGAACATATTAACTAGGTTGGCCAACTAAGGATTTATTTTGGGGTTGGTGTGCCCATGCGTATGTGTATCCTTTTTATGTTTTGGGTTTGGTAATCAAGTGTTCATATGTTTTTTTATATGTTCTAAGATTATAAATCTTGATGTTGTAAATATGATATCTCATGCATGTTAATAAACCCATTATGACTACATGTCGAAAAAGACGAAAAGAGTGTGTGGAGCTAAGACTCCATGGGTATAGAAAAAGAAAATTCATATGATTTAGTATTCATTGAAGTGCACATGCTTATAAAAAAGGTCCATTAAGTGCTTTATGAAGTTCCAAATGTCAGTGAAAATACTTATAGATAAAAGGAAATATGTTGGAATATGATGTAGCCAATTAGAGCTGGATATATAGAATATCAATAGGAACTCTTAGAGCCACAATGCTTTAGACATCCCTATTCAGCTAAGTTAGATGCCTTGGAGGTAGTGGCATAGCCCAAGGGGCTACAAGTGTAGAGAAGGGTGTCTGCAACATAGTTATGTGCTGATGGGGGATGTGAGCCTAAATGTTGGAGGATTCTATGGTTTTATATGAGGGTTTGGAGGGTACTTAGAGACCTCAAAGGGAAACATGAACTCTTGGAGCCATAGGAATCTAAGAAAATCCTATTCCAGATGAATAAGATGCCATGGAGGTGGTGGCATGGCTCAAGTAAGTACAAGTTCATGGAAGGGTGTGCACTACTTGGGTGTAAGTTGATGGAGGTTGTGAGTCTATAGCTTAGAAGCTATTGGGTTTTGGTACATTGGCTAGTTGATGGTACTATACATGTACCTATATTTTGGAAAGATATTTCCCCATGGAGTTGAATCCCCAACTTGAGGGTGACCCATTACTGAGAGAAAATGAACAACATAGTTTGTGGCTAGGAGGAACATATGAGACGTATAGCTAGTTGCCCATCATACTAGATAAGTGTCATTGTTCATCTTTAATTAACTATGTTTTAATTAATTATGTAACTTTTATGTACCCTGTGTGTGAATTCATAGTTGTTGTGTATGAAGAATAAATTGACCGATTATATGCTTATATATGAGAAGTTTAATTTAGAGTGCATTTAGGCATGCATAACACCCAAATAGGAAGAAAAATGAAAAGCACATCTCCAAGGAAAATAGGTAATATCGATAAGTGGCATAGAGATAAGCCTCACCTAGAGGTTGGAGGAATTATTGTAACTCAAACAAAAGAAAACCATAAAAAATACTTATTAAATAGAGTTTTTGGGTATGGGTATGCCCCAAAAATAGGCTATAATACACACGCACATGACTAGGAGGGAGAAGAGGAACGTTACATGTGGTATAAGATATTAGGTTTACAACACTCGGGCCATATGGATCAAAATTCATGACAAGAAAAATCATAGGTTGTGGGCCAACCATTTGATAAATTTAGCTGGAAGTAGAGATGGGTGAAATCCTCAATTTTGTATGAGATCCACAAGAAGGATAAATGAAATGGGTAAATTTATGATTGCTAGCTCAGAATATGTGAAGTGATGAGTGAATTTTAGTAGCGGAAATAACAATATTACAACATGAAAGGATTTTAGGGGGGGGTCATTATCCTCCTACGAAAGTGGAATTGGGTCGGGGGGGATTAGCATTAGGGGTAGTTTTTGAAACCACCATCCACAAAGCATCATGTCTAAAAGTCAAGCCTTTTAGGGTTAGTTTTTCAGAGATTCAAACTGATCCCAAAAGTGGATTTTTGGGGGCCATTCCAAATGACCCAAGAAGTCACCTTTTGGGGGAAATTGCTAACCACCCCAAAAAAGACACTTTTGGGGGTGGCTTGGAATCCCCTTTGGTAGTGGCTTTTGGGAGAATTTTTTAAACCCTCCCCCAAGGCATCACCTCTAAAATTCAAGCCTTTTAGGGGCAGTATTTCAAGAGATATAAACCTCCTCGTACAACATTTTGGGGGAATTAGGAGCCCCCTCGTAGCAAGTTATGAGGGTTAGGATCCCCCCATGTAGGAAACTACGAGGCGGGTTTAGAACCCCCTTGTAGAAACGTTTGGAGGGAATTAGGATCTCTCCTTATAGCAACATACAAAGGAGCTTTAAAACCCCCCTTGTACCAACTTACAAGGGGTTTTTAGAACCCTCATCATAACAACATTTGGGGGCGTTAGGAGCCCCCTTGGTACTATATTTTGGGGGTGATAAGAGGCCCGTTCATAGAAGCTTATGAGGGGGGTTTAGAATCCCCATTGTTGCAACTTTTGTGGGCATTAGTAACCCCCCCTCATAGTATATTTTAAGGGAAATAGGAGTGTTGGGATTCAGAATTGATATATTCTCTTACCTTGTTTCTTTATTTTTTTATTAGTTTTCCAAGATTTTTACGTATATAATATGGCAATTTGTGTGATATGAACCTTAGAAGTAGTTAATAAGGGTTTCATCATTTTATTATTTAAAAGATTTGATTTAGCTATGAAAATATGAGTTATGCTTACGATTTTTTTTTGTAAACTTGTTAGTACTTTCACCATTTATATTAACTGGCCAAAATCAAGTTTTTCCATTTGTTCGAGGTGGCCTCAACCTGCCTGTAGGAAACTAGGTTGGCCACCTATCAGTGTTAAAAGCTGTCCAAAATTTGTATAAGTCTTTCTCTATCAACCTAACAACATTGTCTATTTTGTCTATACTGAATATCAACTTTGGAAAATAAAAGCTAATCGTCATAAAAGCAGAAACAAAATTTATCTGGATCGCTGTTTTACTCCTCATCTGAGGATTCCACGGGGGCTGCGGCTTTAGTACTGGATCCTGACATTTCACTTCTCCTCATATCCTGCAGACTTTGTTCGATCCTTCCCAGTGCTAGGTTGTTTTGATATGTCTGTATCTGAATTGCTGCTATCTCTATGAGAAGATCTTCTCTATTGGGTTCTTTCCCTTTGGTGTCCTCCTATGTGTCTTGACCTTTGTTTTCTGCATGTTATTTGTTGAGAGTCATGGCCTGGGCCACAACATTCTTCATGACCCAGTATTGTTGGATCGTTTGTCTGAAGAGGGTGTGCCGGCCACGGGTGTTGCCCGAGTCTTGAACCATGTCTTCCCATTCTTCCATGGGAATATCTTAGTTGGTAATACTGTCATTTAATTCTCGCTCCCAACCCGCTATTTGGGCTCTAACCTCACCCAGGTTCCCTACCATGTATGCATAAATGAGGGTCTTCATTTGCTCCCATCCTATCTTTCTCCCTCTCTTGCATTTTCTCTGCTAGAGCTTCCCTCCCCCCCCGACTGTGTTTTTACCTATACCTCTATTTCTCTTCTTAGCCACTTCTTTTCTATCTCTTCCTATTGTTGCATTGTCGTGGTTGCCATTGTCTTCTCCTAGTTTGCTTTCCTCTGTGTTCTTGCTTGCCTTCACACTATACTAGAAACATATTATGTTTATACCTAAAACATTACCACGAGAAGTATCAGTATTATGTTGGGATAACACCCAATCTATCTTAAATTTAGTTGAGCCATGCTTGGTATCTCACTCAAGACTTGGCAGCCTAAGTTTTCTTATCATTTCCCTACACTTTCCCCTGTGATCTCTTGGGTTAGCTCTTTTCTACCACTCGATTCTTCTTTTCTCAGATTCATCTCTCCCTATTGGCCCTCACACGGAAGGGTTACCATAGATAACCTATCAAGAAGACTACAAGGGGGAACCATGTCCTTGTTCTGGACAACATGAGGCATTATTACCATAGAAAGCCTACCAAGAGAACTATAGGGGAGGACTATGTCCCTGTTCTGGACTGCACAAGGTAATTTCATTCCATTCTCGCTCCTCTCTCCAATCTTTATTCTAATTGAACCTCTGGTTTTCCCCTCGGTTTTACTCAGGAAATTCCAGGTAGGTTTCTAAGAGGTCGCGTTGTCCCTTGTCTTAGCTCCTGAGGTCTCCATGATGGATTCCTCCCTATTCCAGATGCCTACGAAATCTCTTCTGAGCCTTAGGAGCCACCTGGCCAGAGTGGAATTCCTCATACCTTCTCCCTTGCCAAGTTCTGTCTTCTCTCCCCGGCCTCCCTCCTTTCCTCGGTATGCCTTCTTTAGGGGTGAAATTTTAACTATTGCTTATCTCACCCTTTTGTCCTCATTCTCGACCTAGGTGGTGTTCCTGGAGATCTTGGTTTTGACTCTTTCAGAGTCCATACCTTTCCTGGTCTCTTTCCCAAATACCATTGAATTTGACATAACTATAATTATGTGGTTTAGGAAATGGAGAAAAACATATTGTTGACCTGAGTTGGTGTAGCTACTTCCCCCGGTCTGCGTCATCGTCCTGCATCCACCACCTTTCATTGCTCCTACTCTTGTTCTCACATTTCGTATGCAACTAACTTATATCTCTCTGCCCTTTTGTTTTACCTGCCTTTCCCTGCTACCTTTTGACGCACCTACCACTTGTCCTTCTAATTGTCTTGCCGCCCTTTTCCTCATTACTTCACTTCAGAATGATGGCCCTCCGTCCATTCCCACTCTGACTCTCATTAACTCCCTCATGCCTCTGGCTGCTCCTGCCATGAGTCCTTCTACATATTCTTGCCACTTGTTGGCATCACTCTGCCCACTCTCCCATTGGCTCCCATGCCTCCCTCTCTGCCTTCCCTTCTTGGCTCGACCTACCATCTCTTAGGGCTTTCTTCCTCCCTGCCCTGTCCTTCCACCTGCCCTTCCTGTTGTCCTCTTCCTCCACATCTCGAAGAGATCTCTGTCCTTGTGCTCATGTGGAGGATCTCTGAAATCTCCACTTCCCATCGCTGCTGGCCCACCTCCTCTTCTCTATTACACCCCTATTTAGGGATTTATGCTTACAATTTGAAGTGCTAAATGACATGGAATTTTGATCGTAGATGTTGTTCCCTGGGATAGTTGGGCAGGAGCAAGTCACACAAAGCTTCTTGGGTTAGTTATAACCTGACTGGGTGAGACCGATGATCATCATGGAAAGATCAACTATGAATGTGATCTTGGCCACCTATTCTGAGGAAATATGGGAGATTTTGTAATTCGAATTAAGCATCCTGAGAATCTTTAGATTCTTAGGATTGCTTCTTTATTTTTAAAAATAGACTTGATTGTAATATAAAAGTGAGGAACTAAACCTCGGTAGAAAAGATGGGAAATTACTGTCATTTTGATCTATGCTATAATTTTTACATACATCTTTTGTAATATTGTTCTTGATTAATTTAACGAAGACTTTCACGGTTTAGATTTAACTCCTTGCACTGAATTCGCTCTAAGGTGGTTGAATTCTAGTGATCATGGGCGCAATCCTCAAACAATTACTGCTCTTCTTTGTGTTATTAAATTGACATTTTAGCTTTCATTTCTTGTATTGAAATTTTTCAGTTACTGCTTTCAATCCTTGCTTTGTAATTTTAGTCACTTTCTAGATCTGAGCATTGGTTATTGAATTGTTTTATCATAGTGATAACTGCTAAAATAGTTTGAGTGAAGGTTATGAGATTATACTCTTGTTAATCAATTTTCTAAAATGTTATTTGTTTTGTCATTTCTTGTGATTGATGAAGAATTGTTAAGTGTGAGAATTGATATTTCTTTCTGTAGAATCATTTCTATAGCTAGAGTTTCCTAGGAAACAACTTGTGTTTAGTAGAACTATTTCAATGTCATAGTAGAATATTTAATTCTTTGATAATATTAAAATAGTTTTGATTGTTTATGATGTTCCTTTAGGAAATCCTAGTTATTCCTTGTATTTTACATGCATTTACCTTTCAATAGGGTTAGACAGATTAGATCACATTAGCACTATTCTTTGCACATACTATGTGGAAAACCTTGAAATAACTAAACGAGTTCCAGGTTGACAATTTAATGAGTGGAAGTCAATCGGTCCTTTTAAGAGCAACTAATTAGCCCAACATTTTGGGGCTGTTGCCGGAGAGGTTGTCAAAGAAGTGTTAGTCATATCCCTATAGGGTTGGGTATTAAATACGAAAGGTAAGAACCTGCACATGAACCAAGTAAAAAGCTTGTGCCAATTCCTACCCTCAGCTGATACTTTTAGATTGTTTGGTGTGCGCAGCTAGGATAAAGCCTAGGACTTCAAGTCAAGTAGTTATAGATTCAAAACCTATTCCAAAAAGTGATCAAAACTCAAGGTTAGTATGGCCTTAGAAGAAATACCTTTATAGACGAAATCATTTGCCATTTGGATCTCAAGCGTCAGTAGGTCCCTGAAGAACATCGTGGAAGGGTTCTATTGTGGCCCCTCAAGCGATAGGATTATCCACTGCAGCCCACACTGATATCCATGACAAAACTATAAGGTATGAACAAAGTTTCCAAGGTACATCTATTAATAATCTCAGTCCTTCGAGTAAGGTTGAGGGGAATTCTCATAATTTAAGAGAGGGGAAGTTGAGACAAGTGAGCCACATCCAAAACTTTTTGAGTTAGGATTTCTAGCGACACCCGTTGCAAAGGAACAATATGGAATTCCTGATCTAAATAGTGTTGTGAGACCTATTCAAAACCCATATTTTAGCGAACACATCATTCTTTGGAAAATACCTCCTGACCACGAGATTCTTAAGGATTGTTGGAATATTTTTGACCAAATGGAAAACGCAGTGGCAGAAGAACAAACTTCGACTATTGAGTACCCTATTGTTGACCCAAAGGCCAATGCACAAATGAAATCCATCTGCTTACAAAATCTTCCAAATTTTCATGGAATTTGTTTTGAGGACCTTCATGTGTTTTTGTTCAAATTTGATGTCTTATGTTGAGGTTATGACTATACCACTTATCCTCAAAAACTGAAATTGTTTCCTTCCACCTTAAAGGGAGAAACTTTACATTGGTTTATGGGATTAGGAGGAGGTACCATAACTTCATGGGATTAGATGAAAAATACCTTCCTCACTAAATACTAGGACTATTGTAGGTCTAGGGATCTGAAAGAAGAAATATTTAAAATGATGTCCAAAGAAGATGAGACTTTAGAAGAATATGTTGAAATATTCCAATATAACCTGCAAAGATCACCTTATACCACTTTACCTAGAGAAATACTGAAAACTTCTTTGATTAGAGGAATGAAAGATGAATGGATAGAAACAATTAATTTAATGGGACAAGGTGATATTTCTAAGGAAGAATATGATGACATCGTAAAACTGTGTATCAGGTGCTCATGAGGAAGTACACGAACCAAATCCGGGATTCGAGACCCTCTCAGTAGAACCAACATGACTGTAGGGGGAGGAGTGACTCATGTAGAAATTGGTAATCTCCTAGAATAATTTAAAACTAATCTTCTGATTACATTTACTACAAATTTGGATGTCCTACATGAGAAGCAAAAACAAGCAGAGGTAGAACATGCCTTAGATATTTTTTTTCCCTCATTGTCAAAAGAAGCATAGCCGCAAAGAGTGCCCCCTAGACACGGTTGAAATATGTGCCATGTGCACTAAATATCACTCAACGGAACATTGTCCCTTACTCCCAGGATTGAAATTTGTATTTAAGGAGGCAGAGGAATATCCTAAGCTAGCATATCTCATGGCACAATGACGACAGTGGCAGACACGTCCCCTAAGTATGATCCAAAATCCTGCTTAGTTTCATTCTGGACAGTATACTCAAGAATGGATTCTTACAATGCCATGGAAAAATCATCCATTTGCTTGACCCTCATGGCCTAATCAACAATATTCTACATCTCCATGGCAAAACCCATCAAATAACTTATACCCATCACATTGGGAAAATTCACCTACATAGGGACCAATGTGGTCTTAGAATTGGAAATTCCTTGCGGGACCAATCAATCCATTTGTTGGTTCATTGGCTCAGTCACAACCACCATTAGGAAATTCGATCCAATTACCCCCAAATGTTCCATCTCCATTGCGTCCTCAGCTACCTGCCCAGCTGAATCCTAATCCTAATAATAGACCCATCCAGTATTTGGAAATTGTTGAAAACCCACATTATGACTCTACTTCCTTTTAGTGTAACGAGGCACATTTAATATTTGGATGGACTAGCTTTCCAGAAGATGGCACAAAAAATCAAGGGCAGGTAGATAATGAAAATTTTGTTGAAAATCATCCCTTAACAGAACACTCTCTGTCCACCGTAGTTGTTATTGAAACAAAGATGCTTAATAAATCAACCAAACAACAAGAGTCCACTACAACTACGGATGCTGCTCCACTGTACCCCGAGAGACTTTCTATAATTAAACCACCAGTTTATTCTGATTTTGATCTTGTAGGGGAATTGAAAAATTTATGTATTAAAATTCCTCTTCTCCAAGCTATTCAAGATGTTCCAATCTATGCTAAAACTATTAAGGAATTGTGTGTTAAAAATCCTGGAAGAAAACCAAAAGACCCTCCTATAGTCCATGTGTTAGGAACACTTTCTGATCTTATCTTAGGGAAGAAAATACTTGTTAAATATGACGATCCCAGAAATCCAGTGGTTACTATCCAAATCCAAGGACATAACTTCCCAAACACCCTTGTGGACTTAGGAGTTGCAATAAATATCTTGACTATAGAAACTTGTGGGATCCTTGGGATTACAACATTTAAACTGACCACCATTATGTTGGAATTGGCTGATAGATTGGTAGTTAGACCAGAAGGCACTTTGGAAGACATTATTGTCTCTGTAGATTCCTGGGAGTACCCAGTGGACTTTCTGGTCATCAATCCCAAAAATAGGTTGGATGGACACCCTTTGATACTAGGAAGACCTTGGCTAGCAACTACAGATGCGTATATCAAATGTCGAATAGGAAATATACAATTGAAAAAGGGACTGCTATTAAAAACCTCATCCTATATCCACCTACCAAACCTAGCCTACCAATTGATAACTATCAATCATTTCCTCCAAAATATCAGGAAGAAAATCTGCATCCTCCTCTTACTTTAGATGAGGCTCTCACTTTTAAAGGACAGACCGAGGATGACATAATTAGTGGCTTCATTAACCAACCATCTACTATTACAAATCCAACATGTCAAATGTTAAAAGCAATGTTTAATAATGAGGCCTAGGAAGATCCATTGAATGTTTCGAATAATGATCATATACCCACAACTACAGTTCATAATAGTATTCCCATCGAAATTGAACCTAGAAAAACTTTGAACATTAATGCTAATCTGGATGAACTACAACATGAAAAATTAATTCAGATCCTCCAGAAATATAAACAAGCCTTCACTTGGGAATATTCTGATATGAGAGGCATCGATCCTCAATTATGTACACATCACATCTATATAGAGAAATATGCCTGTGCCATTCACCAACCACAAAGGAGATTAAATCCACACCTTAGGGATATAGTAAAACAATATCTACAAAAGCTTCTTGATGTTAATTTTATATATTCTATTTCTGACATCTAGTGGGTTTCACCTATCATTGTGGTCCCTAATAGAAATGGAAAATTGAGAATTTGTTTGGATTACAGGGACTTGAATAAAGCCACACAAAAAGATCATTTCCTTCTTCCTTTTGTAGATAAAGTCCTTGATACTCTAGTTGGGAAGAAATGTTTCTCTTTCCTAGATGGTTTTAGTGGATACAATCAAATCTAGATTGCTCCTGAAGATCAGGACAAAACCACATTCACCTATCCATGGGGAACCTTTTCATATAGGGTTCTACCATTTGGGCTGTGCAATGCACCAACCACCTTCCAGAGAGAAATCTTGAGTATTTTTTTTGATTTAATCAGTGAAGGACTTGAAATCTACATGGATGATTTTACTCCCTATGGTAATGAATTTGAGCAAGCCTTACAGAACCTAGAGAAATCCCTCGAACGATGCATAACTACCAGATTATGCCTCAACAATGAAAAGTTCCATATGATGATGACAAAAGGTGTAGTTATGGGCCATTATATTTCTGCCGCAGGTATTTAGGTAGATCCAACAAAGATTGAGGTAATTCTTACACTCCCTACTCCTCGTACACCAACTGAGGTGTGTAGTTTCCTTAGTTATGTTGGTTATTATCGTCACTTTATAGAAATTTTTTCAAAGATAACAGTACCTTTGTATGCATTAACAGGAAATGTGGAATTTGAATGGATTGACAAGTGCGATGTTGCTTTTGCATATCTTAAGAAGTTAGTCTCAACAACCCCTGTGTTACGAGGGCCAAATTGGAACTTACCATTCCACATTTCAGCTGATGCATCTGATACAACAATAGGAGTTGTACTTGGACAAGAAGAAGACAAAAAGCCATATGTTATTTATTATATTAGCAAGAATCTTACACCAACAGAGCTAAATTACACAGTGACGGAAAAAGAGTTTCTGGTTGTTGTTTACTCTATTAATAAATTTCATCACTATATAATAGGATATCCAATTTTTTTTATATACTGATCATTCTTCCATTAGTTATCTAACTAAAAAAACTGTTACTAATGGTTGGATAACATGTTGGTTGTTGTTATTATAGGAATTTGATATCACCATAAAATATTGGCTGGGAAAGGAAAATCTGGTTGCAGATTTTCTATCTAGAATTCCTATAATAGATGACTCTTTACCTGTGGGAGATCAATTCCCAAACGAGCATCTATTTTTCATAATGATTAAAACACCATGGTATGTTGATGTGGTCAATTATCTGGTAGTAGTAAAGCTACCGACACACTTATCGTCTCAGGAAAGGAATCTCATTGTTCGGCGTAGTGCATGGTTTTCCTAGATTGATGGATATCCTTTTCACACAGGATCTGATATTCAAATCCACAAATGTATCATAGAAGATGGTTTTTATGATATTCTTAAGGCTTGCCATGAAAAACCATGCAGTGGGAATTTCGCTAACTGAAGGACTAAGCATAAGGTGTTGCAGATGGGCTATCATTGGCCCATGATATTCAAAGATGCAAAGAAATATGTCTGGAGATGTGATAGCTATCAGAGGATGGGTTACCCATTCAAGCTAATTAAATTACCCTACAACCTCAATTGTACTCAAACCCTTTGAAAAGTGGGCATTAGATTTTGTTGGCCCCTTTAATCCACCATCGAACCAAAATGCATACATTTTGGTTTTCACAGGCTACACAATCATATGGGGGGAGGAGTAGCTCTCACAAAAGCTACAGAAGAACCAATTATTAAGTTTTTGTTTGAACTATTTGTACATTATGGATTGCCTAAGGATATCATAATAGATTCGGGTTCACAAATCACTGCCCACAAAATTTCCACTACAGTGCAAAAGTATCACATCAAACACAAGGTTACTTCCCCTTATCATCCCCAAGAAAATGGATAGGTGGAAAGTACCAATAAACTTCTGGAGGTGATTCTAACAAAACTATATCTACAAACCGCCGAAACTAGGCCGCAAATCTCCCTGATCCCCTATGGGCCTACCAAACAACTTGGCATAACACTACTGGTTATTCACCCTTACCAACTTGTTTTTGGAAAGGATCCCATTTTTCTGATAGAATTCGAAATAAAGACTCTTAAAACTACAAGGGAAATCAGGCTGAATTTGACAGAAGCATAGAAACAACACCTACAACAACTTAATGAATTGGATGAAGTGCTCTTGGCGGTTGTACAATGCACAACTATTATTCAATAGTAGAGGGACAAATGGCATGATCTCCTTATCAAAAATAAAACTTTTCAAAAAGGCAACTGGGCGCTATTATATGATTACATATTTCAGGATTTACCTGGGAAGCTTCAATCTAGATGGCTCAGACCATATGAAGTTACCGAAGTTCACAACAATGGTACAATGAGCCTCACTACTATTGATGGATCCAACAACTCTCTCCTTTCCAATGCACATTGATTACGTCTATATCACCAGTCGATTAAAGAGGAATATTTGCTTCATGAGGTAAAAAATGATTATAATTTTCAGGTTTTAGTTGATCGGGGAGGTAACCTTATAGCTACAACCAACTGAAGCATTATTTTTCGAAATTCCTTTCATTCTGTACATACTGTATATACTTGTTGTGAAAATATGTTCTTAATATATAATAATAATAATAATAATAATAATAATAATAATAATAATAATAATAATAATAATAATAATAATAATAATAATGAAACATATTTGGGGAAGTTATAATTTCCTTAGGTAACAGATGTTGTTGCCTTAGTCACAATTGTTGTTCCCTTAGTCACAGTTGTTGTTCCCTGAGTCATAGGTGTTGTTCCCTTGGTCACGGTCACTATTCCCTTCATTACGGTTGTTGTTTCCTAGTTCGCGGTTGTTGCTTCCCTAGTTTTAACTATTACTTTAGATTGTTTCCTTCCAACCATAGTTTTTTTCTAGAAATAATTGTTCTTTTTTATTTTCAAGTCTTCTTTGAATCATGGTAAAATTAATAAGTTCCTTGAATGATTTCCATTCGAGAATTTTTATAAGAAAATTTTGAAGTAGAACTTTGAAAACTCCTAAACTTCTAAAATAACCTTGATATTGTAAATTTATAAAGATATTTATACTACATTTCTTCAAAATACCACTGGAAGAGTTTCCTTTCTTTTCAAAGTTTCCTATAATTCTTTGATCTCTTTAAAAAAATACATTCTGGGCAGCAAAAATAACAAAATAAAAAGGTAATCATTGTGATACTTTTTACACCATCCCTAACTCTTAAGGAATTGATAATCCACCCCATTCAGTAATATTTTATCATAACAAAACAATAATAATAATAATAAATAAAGTATAAGAAAAAATGGACAAAGGATAGGAGGTCTCATCATGAGCCAACCTACCATGATCATAAGATTTAATGTGGCGACATTATCACTCTGGTCACCAAGCCAGGGTAATGGCCTCTAATCATTAGGTTGAAGTACAAGAGCTCTCATCATGAGTCGACTTTTTCGCCTCATTATCTCTTGTGGGTGGCATTTTTATTAACTGGTCACCATGCCAAAACAATGTCCTTTTGTCGATAATTAAGAAATAAGAAAAAGTTATGAATTCATTTTTAAAGCGTTATGGAATAGTGGCATACCAATGGGTTAAAAAGGAAACCATGTCAAGGCTATAGAATCCTGCTAGTAGCAGAGGCCATGCCTATGGTATTGAAGTACATCTAAAAATTACCATCTAAAAAATAGTGATTTTTTTGCTCTCCATTACCAATAACAAAAGGAAAATCATTGAACTACTATAGGAACTCATTTTTTCCCCTTGGAAGGTGGTAATGATGAATGTGTATAAATAATTATTTTTTTATTTTACATATTAGGGATGTAACCTTCAGAGAATTATTAAATCTATTTTAAATTTATTTCAGTTTTTTTCCCTAAAGGCAATCTATCTTATCCATGATCAAGGCTCAAAGATCTCTCCACATGATTTTTCTTATTTTAATGCTTGAGCATTGTGTTTTTTTTTTTTCCAATTTTAATGCTTCAGACGTCACAAATATGCAAGTCTCATCAACATATTCCACGATCAATTCCTTCAATAAGTATTTCACACACTTCGCCATTACTCCCATTTCTCTGGTGGTTGTTCCATTATGCCGAATTAATGCATTTTGATCTAAATAGTCATATCAACTATCCTGCCAAATCAAATACATAATGAATGGTCAAGGAAGACCTTTGATTTCATGGGGGGCATGAAAAGTAAATACATAATGCATACAAAAATTACAACAATCATTGTATACTATGCGTACAAACTCTGTAACAATCATTGAATATTATGTTCTTTGAATTCTCTACTCTATATAGTACTTTTGACCTTGTATATGTTAATATTGTTGTTTCTAGCTTATTTCCAAGTTTCTCCCTCCAGAAATGGGTGGTCACTCGATACGAAGTGAACCTGCACAACTGCGGGTTTCCAAACAGGCAAAAAGCATTCTAGACCAGGTGGGATAGTCAAATTATTTCCTATGGTTGCAAGGTTTCAATAGTGAAGTGGCTTTGGAGTTAACGAAAAATATGAACATTGGAATGATAACAATAAAAGGCAGACAAATCCAAGTTAATGAAAAAGTATTGGTGGAAGCAATAGGCCCACCCTTGGAAGGAAAGAAATGGTTTGAGATGAACACTCTGTTACAAAGCGCATCATCCTTGTTTATAAATCCTGGAGAAGAATTGGTAAGAAAAGGGAAGGGGTACAACCCTACTTCACTACCAGAACCATGGAAAGAATTAGCAGGTGTGGTCCAAATATATGTTACATGCGGCAGTTTCTGTGATGTAGTAAGGGGGTGAAACCTAAAGATGGTGACACTGAGACAAAAGGTAACCTTGAACCTACCTCATTTTTTGAATTCATTACTGCATGAGACCATTGTAAGACTTAAGAGGTCCAAGGATCAACCTTCAGTGGTGAGCCACCATGGGCTTATAAAATTGATAATTGTCAGAAATCTGAATCAATCACAGTTAAACTGGGAAAAATTCTTGGGAATTCCCAAGACTCCACCAAGAAACGAAGCTCCCGATGAAGAACACGAACACATTTCATTTGATGATAAGAAGATGAAAGAAAATGAAGAAACCAATCAAAATGAGAACGTTACGATGGAAGAGACTTTCAGACCCCTTCCCCTCAACAATTAACAAGGTTAGAAAAGAGGATGGCCTCTCTCTTGGCCTCCTTACCCAGGAAAAGAAGGAAATAAGCACAGTTGGCTAAGTCCATAAATTCCATAAACTGTGAAGAACAACTGTTGGAGGGTAGTGAACCCAATTTTTTTTTGAACATACCAGAAACTCATGAGGAGGACCCTCCTCAAGAACATGAAATGGAGGCAGCCCAAGTTTTAGAGGGATTGGAAAACTTTGTGAATTCTATGGAATTTGAAGGAGCTTTAGGTTGTTCAAAGGATTCTCCTAATCAAAGGACATCACCCATATCTCTAGTCTCTCCTTCCAATTTTGTCACTAATGTTATCATAGAACCTTCGGCAGAGCCTGAGAATATGTTTCGTCGAGAACACTCTGTTGATTATGTCACCACCATTGGGGAACCCTAGTCTTCTGGAGAGGTTCCCATACAATCTCCTCGAGAATGTATGGAACGAGAAGTCAATGTCGACTCTCCAAATGGACTCGAGGATGACGGAAATCCTATTGAATCAATAACTAATGCTACAATTGAGCTTGCTAAAGAATTGATGATTGAAAACCTAGTGGCCATTATTGTTGTTCCATCTCCTCTAGTCACCCTAGCTAGAAATTTTATGTAGAAGGTTAATAGAGGATTGGGAAACAAACGAGAAGATAAGAATAGTAAAGAGATGGAGTTGTTAAAGAAAGAAAACAAGGAATTACAAAGAAGGGTATGACAACTTAAGAAATGGTTGTGAAATAGAAAAACCCAAAAGCACTATGACAAAAGAAATGAGAAAAACGAGGAAGTTGGGAAAATGAGACCCAAACTGAAACTGAAATTTTTTCTATTTCCTTTACTGTAGGGACTCATACTGAGTGAGACGTGGCCAATATTGGTGTTTTAACTACCGAAGCTGGAATTCAGACATAGGTACCAATTTCTATTACAAGAGAAACACGGGTTGAGCCCATGCCTCCATACACTCCTTTGATAATGGAAGCAGTTCAAGTCTTGAAAAAGAATATGGAAGAAAAATGAGAGACCATCATACAATATCAAAAGGAGTTAGTTCATAAAAAATAACATCATGAGCTATTTCACAAGTTCAAGGCATTGTCAGTCACAGAAGATGAAACTTATACTAAATTGCGAGTAGACAGGAAAAGGATTAAATATTTCGAGAAACAACTTGCAAAAGCTACGGACCAAATGAAATAAGGCTGCTCTATATACTCATATTCTTTTTCATGTAGGTCCCTAGCTAATAATTATGCCTTATTCTTGTTGGAATGATACTTATTTCTCAAAGTTAAGGCTGTTCGGTCTAGGAAACCTTACGAATTTAGAAATGTTTTAGAATTTGTTGATTCTTTCCATAAACAAGATGAGAATACAAGGTATTTCTTATGCAAACTTTACATGCATAATTTCTTTCTGGAAGAACAAAGAGATGAGAATCCTACCCCTTTTATAGGGGATGTATAGTTCCAAGCTTTCATATCTTTTTCTAAAAATTAGATAAGATGGGAAAAATCTTATAATGTGTTCCAAAGAAGAGAACTTGGTCTTGACCTTTGGGTCAGAGGAGAACCATGAAGCCCTTTACGTACACTCATCTGCCACAAGAAATTCATGGAGTAGTTTGGTGTTGTCAATGCTTTAGCACCTATTCATAATGATGTATTGCAGGAAAGGTTAGAATATCTGCTATATATTTGGTATGAGACTCTACAAGGGGCCAAACAAAGGTGGAAAGCCTCAGCTGGGGAAATAAAAAATAGAGAACCCTTCAATTACTGAAATTTATAGGTTACAATGGGCAGAGCACAGGATTATACTCACATGGTATTATAAGAAGGCCCTAACTGGATAGGGTTTAGGTACAGGTGTCCAATAATTTGGTGTCCTTAAGATGAATATATTTTTTAATAGGATTTAACTGAAGTAGGAAAGTATGATGCTCTCCTAGAAGCCCAAAGAAGAAATGGTTTCTGACATTATAGAGAAGATTCTCACCCAACTTATTCTTTAACTATCCTCCCTATCAATCATTTGTTTGCATGTGCTCATGTAAATAGGTAAGTTGGGGGATGATGTTGGGCTTCAGAATTGATACATTCTCTTGCCTTATTTCCTTATCTTTTTATTAGTTTTCTAATATTTTTATGTATATAATATGGTAATTTGTGTGATATGAACCTTAGAAGTGGTCAATAAGTGTTTCATCATTTTATTATTTAAAAGAGTTGATTTAACTATGAAAATATGAGTTCCAATTATGATTTGAAGTGTTAATTGATGGGAAATTTCGATAGCGGATGATGTTCTCTGGGATAGATGGATAGGAACGAGTAAGACAGAGTTGCTTGGGTTAGTTATAAACTGACTGGGCGAGACCGGCTATCATCATGGAAAGATCAGTTGTGAATGTGATCTTGGCCACCTATTCCGAGGAAATATGGGAGATTTTGTAATTTGAATTAAGCATCTTGAGAATATTCAAATTCTAAGGGTTGCTTCTTTATTTTTAAAAATAGACTTGATTGTAATATAAAAGCGAGGAACTAAACATTGGTAGAAAGGAGGGGAGATTATTATAATTTTGATCTATGCTATAAAATTTAGAAACATCTTTTGTAACATTGTTCCTAATTAATTTAACGAAGACTCTTGCGGTTCAACTTTAACTCCTTGCATTGAATTCATTCTAAGGCGGTTGAATTCCAATGATCGTGGGACCAATCCTAGAACGACTACTGACCTTCTTTGTGTTATTAAAATTACATTTTAGCTTTCATTTCTTGTTTTGTAGCTATTCAATTACTTCTTTTAATCCTTTCTTTTCAATTATTCAGTCACTTTCTAGATTTGAGCATTGGTTATTGAATTGTTTTATCATAGTGATAACTGCTAAAATAGTTTGAGTGAAGGTTATGAGATTAGACTCTTGTTAATTGATTTTCTAAAATGTTATTTGTTCTACCATTTCTTGTGATTTATGAAGAAGTATTAAGTGTGAAAATTGATATTTCTTTCAGTAGAATCATTTCTATAGCTGTAGTTTCCTAGGAAACAACTTGTGTTTAGTAGAACTATTTCAATGTCGCAGTAGAATATTTAATGCTTTGATCATATTAAAGTAGATTTGATTGTTTATGTTGTTCCTTTAGGAAATCCTAGTTGTTCCTTTTATTTTACATGCATTTACCTTTCAATAGGGCTAGACCGATTAGATCACATTAGCATTATTCTTTGCACATACTGTGTGGACAACCTTGAAATAACTAAATGAGTTCCAGGTTGATAATTTAATGAGTGGAAGTCAGTTGGTCTTTTTAAAAGCAACTGAGTAGCCCAACAAGGATCCCCCTTCATAGCAACTTACGAGGGGGGTTTAGAACCCCTTTTATAGTAGCTTTCAATGGTAGTTACAAATGGTCCTTTCAATGTGTGTGCGTACACACACAAACAGAGACACACACATTGAAAGGGGAATTTTTAACCTCCATTGGGAGATACTATAAAGGGGGTTCTAAAAATATATATAACAGTTAGTTACTAGATAAAAAAAATATAAATTTAAGATATACTTAATTATGTTTTAAGTCATCCCCCCTTGAGATGATTTGTACTTGAAGCAGTAATAAGAAAATATCTTAGAATTCATATGGAAGTACAAATCAACAAGAGATATTACTATTCATTTAACACACAAATGATTACACTCATCAAGTAAACTAGTGATTCAATCTATCAAGTGATCAAAGCAATATTGTACATACGTCAAAGATCTAATTAATAATGACTAGAAGTTGTTGCAAAACAATGATGTAACACAAGTGTCATTAATGGAACTCATTAGGAAACATAATATTTTGAATGAAAGTCACTTCATTCCTTTGTGAATGATCCAAGATGAAAATATGGGTTCTTTTGTGCCTTCAACATGGAAACTCTTTTATCGCATTATTCTCTATAAGTGGATTTACAAAACATATCGTAGGAACTAAAGAACATGTCAAACCTTTGCGTATCTTGATGAGATTTCGAAAAACAAAAACCATTCTTTTGCAACCACTATGTGTCACTAACTAGACCTTAATGGAGGTTAGTAGAAAATAAATTAGACCTTTGCAATGACAATTGGGAAGAAAGGAGACGTTATTTAATGATTCGTTTGAATCAAATTCGAGGCTAAATCTCTGAATCTGGCCACTAATATGTAGGAACACAAAACATACTTCTACACCTACTAGTTTGGCATGAAAAAAATAGGACAATCTCCTAACTATATCGTTGGGGATGTAAAATACTATTTCACCCTATGGAAAATTATTGGGCATCAAATAAATGAAGATTTATACTTTTATAACATCATAAGTCTTAGAAAATAATTGAACATGAATTTTCAATCATTCAAAGGCTACAATATAAATGAAAAATAGGTATGTGAACAAGATTTATGATCATGTAGAATGCAAGCATGCCTTCAACTCATTTTGATGAGAAAAAAATTGCAATTTATACACTTTTTACAACCTTTACATAATCAACCATGACTTGACACAAGAAAAAAGCAACTAAGAGAGAACTACTAGGGTGGATATGCTAAGAATGATGAAACTTCTAGATATGGATTCTGATTTTAAGGCTCTTATGTTAATTGAGATAGGCCAGAAATGGAGAAATATGAGGAATCATGTAACCAATATTCTGATGTGTTTAGGAGAAAGGAACCATGAACTAGCTCATGGGCACAACACAATATTTTCATTAATTAGTGTTAGTATGAAAATTCCTGGAAGATGTACCAAAAACCCTCACTTAAGTCACTAGGTGACAAGTGACCCTAACAACAAGTTAATGGTTGTTGTCGTTCTAGATCTACAACACAAATGGAAAATATGTAGTAAAAGGAAACAAGATCTAAAACAAATAGCAGCAAAATGATAGATCTAGAATAATAACCCAGTGGAAAGATGATTTTAAACAAATAAATCTTTATTGATAACACCTGATGAAGGAGATCTACATATTGGTCTATAAGTCCCCCTCTGTGGGATGGGTCCTTTGATATCCTTGATGCTTCAGAAATAGATTCCCTCTCTCAATCATGTGAAAAACCCAAACAAAGTGAAGAACTCAAGTGGGAGCTCAAGAAAAAATGATGATAATATTGACGATGATAATGATCATGGTGAGGAATGAATGAAAAACCCTCCTTTATATAGCAAAGTATGGAGTTAATCTCGAAAATGGAGAATAATAAAATATTATTGACCAAATTCAGATCTAACTACTTAGAATACTTTATTATATTTATTGGAGAGGGAAAATGAATTTAAAATCGTTAAATTCCTTTATTTAGAAATAATTAACAAATAAAATAATTTATTAATTATTTCACAAGAAACAAGAAAGACATGAAATCCAAAATATTTATTAAATAGTGATTTAATAATTATCCTAGTAACAAAAATAAGGAAATTCAAATAAATAATGATTTATCTAAATATTCCTAAGGGATTTAGTCAAATGGGACAATGAATAATTATTAAATAATGATTTTATTATAATTCCCAGAGAAAATTAAATAAATAATGATTTATCTAATTATTTTCATGGGGTTTTTTGATTTAAATGAAAAAATAATCTAATAAAAGTGGTTTACTAAAGTATCTTCCATAGTGAAAGTGATTTTACTATTTTAAAATTAAATCGACATGGTGTATTTCGATCCACCTAGTTAGAAATGACTAGGTCATCATATTTTGGTGATAACAATTAGGTACTTAAAGAGAAGGCATGTGCCTTCTTTCGCGAAAGGAAATTCTCTTATAGTTAAAATCCTCTCTTAGATAAATGGGAATTTCATAACCAATAAAGGAAAAATTAGAAGTGACACCTAGATGGGAGTTTTATTACACAAAAATACAACAATAAAAATAAAACCTATTGAGTAGCTAGAGCCATAACAGACTATAATATACAAATACTAAGTTGAGCACTTAGCACTTTATCCCCATGGTGCTTGTCAACTAGACAATTGTTTTATCATTTATCGAAATCCATATTAACATATGACAACTACTGTTGTCTTCATAAAGGTTAACTTAATCATATTCCAACTTTTTTCTTTGTTTTTTTTAGTTAGTGAAACGCGCTTTGTTTAGGCCAAGGGACCACAAAACTCTCTTTTCTGTATAGTGGGAACAACCAAGTATAGTAACCATTTATACTCAATCCATTTTCATTGCTTTAACATGGTCCATTATCAAGTGAGGCATGCCAACTAGCATTTGAACCTTTATTCTTCATAGTTATAAGCACTCGTTACCACTAGACAATAGCCTAATGGAACCAACTATTAACTATATATAAATAGTAAACACTATAGTTCTTGAAGTCAATTTGAAAATTGTTGCTTAAGGTGTTGGTAGTATGGTGTTGGCATTAATGTCAACCATGAAGTCAACTAGATGCACATTTCTATCAATAGGCTATATGAGCTTGTGGATGATGATCTGAGCTATGTACTCGTATTGTAGGTATTACATATGTTGCAGAGGTGCATGAGGAGGTGGTGATGCAGGTGGAAGTAGTTATGGTGGTTGAAGACTTAAGTTTCCATGTTACAGTGATTGTTGTGGAAATGCCACAGTCACCTAGTGGAAGTGTTAGAATCCCATAGTCTTTCCATTGTATGACAAGAATAGTCTACCTAGGCTTCCCTTTATGTTCCTACGAGACTGCCTATAGGTGGAGAAAAGTAAAATCCTTGGGCTTAACGATTGCATTGGGGAGTCTAAATGTAATTATTAATGCTTAGTGGAACATAATTAATGGATAGATTGAATGTTAAATAGTGTGGATGGATAGTGAGTGATCTGAGCCAAAAATACATACTTGTGTACATGGAAAAGATTAGTGTGATGTTTTGAAGAATATATTGTGTGTAGAGATCGATGATGTAAAGCCTATGTGCACATGGAGTGATAGATCAATGTATAAAACAATAGGACCTGTGTTCATGGAAAAGTCATATATAGTATGCCGTGTCTGAAATAGTATGATTGACATACATGTAGCTATTGGAGAATTGCATGATAATGTGTTGTTTTGCAGAATATCAATGGTCAGGTATTGTTTTAGTATTTGTGTGGTAACAATGATGTTTGTAGGGACAAACTAAAGATAATGGTGGTAGAATCTTGTTGATATAATTTTGTATGCATGTATTTTTAGATAGAGTCTTGTACGGAGGGAACTATGTATTTATATGTTGCTGGTAGTGTGTGTGTGGCTACGTGCCAACTTCTTAGAGATGCATTGTGTCATATAAGTTGCTGTGACATTTTGTATGGTGTTGGAGGCTGAAATTTTTAATAGTGTTAGTGTAGGGGATCATACATAAGAGAGTGGTGTAGGAGAGAGGTATCCAATGCATAGTAGTAAGGCTAGCACAAAAGAGGGAGGTGTGACATAGGGAATCGCCACACAAAGGAAACTAAAACATCAAGTAGGTAGGGATGTATGCAAATAAATTTGGTAGTTAGGATTTTGGGATAATTGGCAAAGGAGAGGAAGGTAAACGTGGTAGGGGAATATGGAGATATTTGAAGGAGGAAATGAGTTGGCATAGTGTTAAAACACTGGTAGCATATATTTCTAGCAGGAATTATTAGGCAGTTAAATGACATGGGACAGTTGGAGAGAGGATGTTAGAGAATATCCAAACAATGAGAAGACATGTAAGAAATGATGAAATGGAGAAGAGATAGACCGAGGAGGATCGAGAAGTGCAAGGAGTCCAATAGGAAGAATCATCTCAGACAGTTTGAGGGTTGGAAAAAGGAGAAGGAAGAGTTGTTAAGACCATGCCTTTTGTTCCAGTAGTCAAAACTATAGATGTTGGTATTTATAGTTGCTGTTTAGCCTATGTGTAGAGAAAATAGTTTGTAGTAGATTTGATAATATATTTATGTTGTAATGGTTGTTGTACTATGTCATAGGTAAATACTGTAAGGTTGGCGAGCTAGACTTTAGCGATTTCTATTCTAGTGCGTTGTGCCTATTTACCTTATTTTGAAGTAATGAAAAGAATAACAGATTTCCCCATATGTGTTGGTGTAAAAAATTGTTATGTTTCTATTATTAATGTCTATTTTATTGGTTGTCTAATGATTCAATATCCTCTCAGTATTTCTTAATATTTGGTGCAGAAGGGGAGCTAATAACACTATTACAACTTTGTAATGTTAATATTATATTTGATGATAGGTGATCTTCGCTGTTAATGTCAAAAAGGATATTGGGAGAAATGAGATGCTTTAGGCATGATAATGGGGTGAGAAATGAATAATGAGTTAACTAGCTAGGTAGAAACCCATGAATTATCATGTGACATATAATCTTAGAATGACTATAAAGTATTTGCTTGTTAGGTGTCAAGACTCCTACATGGTAAGAATAAGTCCTATTTCCATATAACCACAATAATGCTAACTAACTACAGAAACTCGATTCTAGCAATCCCCCATAGCATCGTGAGTGAGAATTCATCCACTTTGTGGGTGATGCCAAAAGGGACAGTGTTGAGCAGGTATGTTGGCCGAACTATGGAGAAAATCCTAGGTTTATCAAATCCCCAAATGCTGACAAATGGTTTTGTTCCCAAGACCAGGATCATTGTATGATGGGATTATTCTATTAGATGTGGAAACCACGCAATCGCACGAAAGAAGAAATTACTCATTGGTTTAAGAAGATGGAGAATGAATTTGGAGAAAAAGAAATCAAAGATAAGAGACTGAGTACAAAGAAATGGTTGCAGAATGATGTGTTTACTAAATTTCTTGAAGCAGAGTTTCCCAATATTTTGAAAAAGTGGGTTCAATGGCTGAAGGATAATACTCCCACTTACCACCATGATAGACCAAGAAAGTAGACTCCTAAGGAGGTGCATTAGTTGCAAGCGGTGAGCAATGGGATCTCACATGCTATCAATATTTGGTTTGAGAGTGCATTGGAAGATTATATTAATGAATTTGTAGTGGAAGAAATAGTATTCTATAGTGCAACATAAAGGAAATTCCTAAAGGGCCCAAAAGGCATATTCATACAGTTACTGCCATTATCCATTAAAATGCTACTATATGACCATGGAGTTATACCCCTTGAATTAGAAAGCACGAGCAACAGAACCACTTTTGCACTAAGGGGAAAGTGGGGGAGAACCAAGGGGTATTCTAAGCAAAGGGGAGATGGAATAATAGTAGGGAGACTATGGTGGAGACTAAAGGTAGGTACAAAATTGAGGATGTGAAAGAGAAGAGGTAGAATGGAGGTAGAAGACATAGATCATGGAACATTAAGGAGTGCATGAAGGTTTCGATGGAGTGATTCAGGAGGAGTTCGATTGGTGTCAATGCATGTCGTAAGAAGAAGTGCAGGGAGTGGGACAAGGGGAGGCCATGAGAGGACAAGGAGTAGTGCAAGTGATAAAATCTATGAAGGAATGTAGTTTGGTACACCATGCACTAAAGCGAAGGAGGATGAGAAACTTAATGCATGTAGCACAGAGTTTCTAAACTTTGGAAAATAAATTCAAACCATGATTGGTGTTGAACCCATGATTGGTGCTTGACACACTGTAATGAATAATATAGAAGATAATTGTCATCAAGAAAGTGGATGTACTAGTAGAAGTGGAGTTGGTCAAGAAGTAGGAGGAGTATTGCAGGGTGCTTAGGTTTAGTTTAGTGCACATACCAACATGCAGTGGCCTAGTGGTCTGATAGGTGTGACTGGAAGTACTTCATTAGGGATTACTACAGAGAGTGTGATGGTAGACATAGAAATGAGGATGCCTATGTTCCATGGTGTTGGGAACGAGGATCTAGAAAAACACTTATTTATTTGTGAGTCCATCTGGCCAACAAAGCAGGTCTTGGATAAGGAAAGAAATATTGCATAGTTAGAGGCTTGCTTTAGGGACCACACATTGACATGGTACTTGAAGTAAAAGACTGTGACTCCAAATGGATAGACCAAGATGATGAATGACATTAAGAGAGATTTAATCAGAGAATTTTAAAATATGACATATGAGTCCCAATGAGTTACCAAGTTGAAGAAGATCAAGTAGGGTTCAAGCGAGTCTGTATGGGATTTCAATCAAAGGTTTAAGGTCCCGAAGGATAGCTAGACATTCGCTATTCCACACACACAACATAAATAATGGTTCACTAATGGTATATTTCCACATATTAGGATACCATTAACACAATAGTGAATTAGTTTGCATTCAAAGGAATTGGAGCTTGCATTGAACCTGGATTCTTCTCTAGCAGGCAATAAAGAAAATTTTGGTATGGTGCAGGTGTAGTCTCAGCTGGCAGTGTGAGATCTAAGTAAGGGGAAATAGAAGCAAGAGAATGTGTGGTGTACCATTTAGTAGATAATAGGTACCACATAAATGAGTGCAGTTTGCTGAGCGAATATATGTTAACTAACTCAATTATTCCACTTGCATAGGGTCGAGGGATGAGGTGTGAAGTTTATCTAGTATGGGTTCACACCCCACAAAATTGTGCAATGATGTAGAAATATGAGGAAACTACACATACTTAATTTTTTTTATTTCTTTAAATCTGTGGGGCATGATATCCACCGTTTCCACCATTTCTATGCATTAGAATTTATGTGTGAATGGACATTTTATTCATTCCAAGTATAAGGACTCGAAGGAACTAAAGCTTCGATGAAAGGATTTAATTAACTAAGATATAATCAAATTGGACCATACAATCAACCTGGACAAGGATAGGGAATCATAGTTAGGGGTGTGGGAGGACCAGCTAGAGGAAGAGGAGGATTTGGAAGGGGTCAAGGAATGATTGTTTGTTATAATTTTGGACAACAAGGAAACCTTGCATGAGATTACCCTGATCCATGTTTTACATGTATGCATTCCAAGGAAACAGACCATGCAATTGAGAATTGCTCACAAATGATTTCCAAATGGGAAGAAAAGAAGGGGCCATTTTAAAAAATGATAACAGTCAATCCCCATAGAGCCCAACAATAGGTTGATGCAGTAACCCAAGGAGGTGTTAGAACCAGAGAATATGTTGTAAAACAAGGAGATCAACAACGAAATTGGGCTAGAAAGGAACCTAAACCTCCTCCAAATTTCAACATCGCCGAAGATAAGGCTACATAAAAGGAAGCTCAAAAGGAGGTGGTTGCCTCAGAATGGGAAAGACCAGACTTGCTCTAAGAGGATGTGATACTAATTGTCTATGAAAATACTGCCCATAGAGAATCAATGACATAAGTAGATATAGTTTATATGCTACTACGTAATTTTCTTGAGCTGGTAAGGAGAAAACAAGCAGTGGAGAAATTCAAGTGAATGGTGGTGTAGTGTACTAAGGACACTATAGTAGCTTCCACGCAAGCATTGCCACTTGTAGTAAATTAGGTAGTGTGGAGGAAAATGATGATCAAGTAATTTAGGTTTGTAACACAAGTGGGAGATTATAAAATGGATAATATCACATTGGATATAGGGTTCAATGTGAATATTATTCCAACGAGTACCTAAGAAATGATGGGAAAGTCAAAGTTGACATGGTCCCTTATTTAGTTAAGACTAGCTAATTAACATCATATCTTCCCAATTGGTAGGTTGAGTAGTGTACCACACCTTGAAAACTATCTCTATGATAAATTCATGCTCATGTGCATATCATATATTCTAAAAAACTCATCACTCAAACCTTCTATCAAAACCCTGATCACCACAGACTTAGTATACTCAACATAAACATCTTTGTAGCATATGATAAACACTAAGAGGATAATCACCAAAATACCAAAACATGTAGAAACATTGGTAATCCAACATTATGTTCACAAAATGATCACAAACCATAGCTGCATATATCGATCAATAATAGGTAATCAAAATAACCTTGCACACAATTTGTCATCATATATGGCAATAACTGCAATAGTCAAAGCATCCAATAACAACACCAAGTCGCAACAAATCAGATCCTTGCATTAGAGAAATTTTGAGTTCCAAAGTAGGCTTCCTAAGGAATATTATAAAATAATATTGGAAATAATAAAATAATATTAGATTACGTCATCAAAGTTTAGAGGGAAAAAAGGAAAAACTATTTTTTTCACTCGTATTTTCAACTTATCTCCCTCTAGTTTTACTCAAATTTCAAGTGGGAGTAGTTGTTGGATGCATAATTTAATTCCTCATCATAGGAGTACCAATGATGCATACTTTCTGTTGTATCATTTTTTGGTTTTGATAAGTTAGAATAAATTAGACAAAAAATGAAAATGTATTTACAAAATGTTAAGATAGGATATGGACAAAAAGAATATTGAATAAAAAAATGTTAGGAAAATATTTTGATAAATATGTCCATATCAAAGAAAATGTTAGGGTAGATGCCCTAAAAAATAAAGGAAAAGTAAAATGTTAGGTTAGAAAGAAAAGAAAAATAAATCAACTCTAAAAGTGTTGCAAATCTAAATGCCACTAATTTGTTCTAAATTCAGTTTGAAAAATAATAGTTGTGTGCAGTTTATTTAGATGCCACACTAGGTTATTTTATCCAATTATGCAGTCGCATCATAATTGGATTTCTTTTAAATTAATTCTCATAGGTGGAAAATAAATTGGCTCAATAGTTTAATTTGAGCCAATGGAAGAAATAAGGTATAGAGATAGATTTTTCATAAAAAGAAAATATTGGGTTGCTAGTTCAAATGCACTCTGGAAGGATAAGTAAAAATGTTAGGAATAGAAGGGTAGGTAGAAATGTGAAAGTTTGAGATGCTGAAATTGTTTTTTCCTAAAGATCAATATCGCATCACATCATTCATGAGTGAATGAACCTTGGGCGGAAGAAAGTGCGATTTGTGATTCATATGCTATCACTTCATTCATTAAAACACCCGGACCCACAACCGCCACATCTGCCTATCATATCATGACCCCACCATTCATTCCCCGCTCAGACGTTAAACTCCCTCCACATCACCTCTCATCCCGCACACTCCTCCGCAATCATACGACCCACACTCCCTTTCGGCCCTCATTCATTGTCTGAAGTTTATCAGGGGAGGGGGGGGGGGATAGGTAGTCTTTGATACTGCCTATATAAACCACAAAAGTACATTTTAGTCTTCTGAGACTAAAAATCCCAAAACCACAAACCGCTTTGTCTTACCCCCAAACGCGATATCCTTCATAGCCGTTACCGCCACCCCCCGACACCTCATTTAATTTCATCCGCATACCTCCCTCGCTCGATTGTCGCCTGATCACCATCCCCCTCATCCAACAGTCCATAGCCATATTAGCCGCGCCTGATGATTGATCATTACCCACCTGATAAAGCGGTTTTCCTCAACCTCCTGACTGCTACGTGTCAATCACTGGAGTAGATCAAGTGGCCCCTCCCAAATACTGCCCCACCCTCATAAGCGGTGCGATGGCTTGGAAATCTGCCTCCCCACATAAGACATGACCATCATGTTCACTTCATATTTCCCGTCCAATCATTTGCTGCCTATCCATTGCCCATTAATTTTCTCTCTCGCGCATTTATAACCAAATGTCCGTTAATTAACCCGTTGGATAATTAATGAAATTTCAAACATTTGGCGGCACCTTCCCACTCCATTTTTCTCTTTATAAACACTATGTCATGCATTTCAAAGGTTCACAGTTAACTTCTACAACCGAGAGTATTCTTCAAGCCTGCCTACTCAACAACTCAACCACTATTCGACATTCTAGTAGCCACTTGTCCTGTTTGCAAGCACACCTTCCAGGCCCAATTGTCAGTTACCTGTCTCCACTCTGGTAACTCCCTTTACCATTTTGTTATTTATAGTCCATGGTTTCATTTGACAAAATGCCTCCCAAGGGAAAAGCAATTGCAGAAGTTTCAAATCCTCTAATTCAACCATAGATTGATTTCCAGCATACTCCATTAGTTGACAAGGATTGCAAAATCATTGAGACTTCTTCTCAATTTGATTTATTTGAAATTTATTATTGGTGGGAAGAGGAGTGAATTGACCAGAGTGATGAAATTTGGCTCTGGGAATCCCAATTACCTCACTATATTTTTCCACGAATACACAAAGCTCCAAAGTTTGTGAGAAAATGCCATGAATCCTATGATCCTAGCCAGAGAGCCATTATCTCACCTACTGGAGAAATGTTTTGTCCTATTGAGAAAATGTTGCAGGCCCCTACCACTACACCAACTCATCCTTTTTGTCATGAAAACTTGATAGAAGCTTATAAAAAATTGGACTTTACCAAGAGATCCCAAACCCTGGAACTATTTTTAGCAATTGGTAGTCCTCTACCAAAGAGAAATCCCCCTTATGATTCATCTATGTTTCTTGATAGAACCAGGCATATTACTACCATCCTGTCTTATTTGATTGGTTATCACTCTGATCAGTCTATCAATGAAGCCATCCTTGGTTTCTTATCCATGTTTTCTTCTGATTCTAAGCCTACTGTTATTTATGATTTCGTTCATTTCATCGCTGAAAGCATACATGAGCAGTTTGTCAAATTTAACACTAAAGAAGTATTCAAGTATGCTTCAGTACTTGTGTATCTGTTTATATATTTTCATGGGGATAAATTCCCATTTTCTTTGCAAAAACTTGATGAAGAAGGATTGCCACAGTGAGTGATTTTTTGGATTTCAATGGGGATGAAGGAGAAAGAAGAATTCACATATAAGCAGTTCATAGAACTATTTATTCATCCATCCCTCAGCCTTATGAGCAACACTCCATTACCAAGGATCAGTGAAGAGATTGTCATAGAAATTCAGTTCATAGATCAAGCGACAACAGGAGACTGGTATTGCTACCAGAACTACATAGAAATCAGAGTTTTTGGCTGTAAGCTTACACCCTACAAACTGCCAAAGTACCTCCCTGTTAGATTCTTTGCACTAGAGTACTTGAGGCAAAGATTGAATGCAGATTAAGTACATTTTGTAACTGCCAAAAAGAAATCGCAATTTAAGCTCAAAGCTCAAGTTGGTCCCTTCATTTGTAATACTAGGGCAATAGGGGAGGAAGCTGATAAGATATTATAAGAAATGAAATTTGCTCTCAGTTTTTCTTGGTCATATGACCCATTGGGAGTCATCTCCAAACTTAGGGTGGAAACTAAATTCACACCATATCATCATACAACTAGGCCTGAGATAGAACAGTTCAAGAATCAGTTGGAATGGCCAGAGAATACCCTCCAGGAGGCTGAGGAGCAGGTAGTCTCTACATCAAATATGAAAAATCCAATTGCATAGGAAAAGACAACCAAGAGAGGGAGGGAAGAACAATCTTCACCTGTAAGAGAGGCAACAAGCCAAGGCTTCAAGGTTTTTCATAGGTAAAAGAAATAAAGAGTCTCTATGAATGTTGATTCACTGTCTAGTGAAAAGTCTATACAATATCCAACTCAGTCTATCACTTCTCATGAACAACAGATAGTCCAAGTTGTTGGAGGCATTCCAGAGAATAAAGAGGAAGACATCTTCCATGTATTTAGTGTAATCAAAATAAAAAATGAGGAATTGAAGTTGAATACTTACATCGAGTTCTGGAAGCATTCTTCCAGCTCTCAAGTAAGGCTTCTTTCAGTCTTTGACTCTGATAAGGGGAAGATGCAAATGGTTTTCTTGCAGGCCCAAGTTCCCCAGCCCAGGACTGCAGCACAATATCATAAACACACTTCTTTTGAGTTCAATGTTCAGGATGTGCATCCAATTGATCAAATTGAGATGCACAAACAAATCGGATAGATGATTGCTTCAACCTTGACAAACACTGCTATGAGTTTGTCAAAATTGCAAGTTACATTGGCCAACATTCAGTCACAATTAAAGTTGGAGAAGGTCTCCTCATTAGCAAAGGATACCAAGATTCAGTCCCTGGAAAATCTAGTGCTAAGGATGGGATATGATCCATTAAACATAAATGCTACAGAGGAGCTCATTAAGAAAAAGAACACTGAAGTTGCAGCACTAAAGAAACAACTAAAACTACCAGCATTTGAGGATCCAATGGCCAAAGAAATCGAGGAGACAGAGACTCAAAAGTTAGACATGATGAAGCTCATCATAGAATAGAATTTGCAAATAAAAAAAATGGAGGAGCAGATGGAGAAATTGGTTAAGGAGAAGGAGGAAGCTATCAAGAACATTCAAACTTCAACATATGTAGTTTCTCTTGCAGTAGTTCCCATCACTACAATTTCTACTACAACCACTACATTAGCAAAAGGTACAACAAAAGGAGTTGAACAACTTATTGAAGCTGTTTAGAACTTGTCTATCCAGACAGGAGAAATCAATAAACTAAATGATGAACTTAAAGAGTTACGACTTATGAAGTCTATATCAGACAATTCACTGAAACAAACAGACTCAAAGGCCATGTGGAAGTGTTGAAGAAAGAACTCATAGATTCTTTCATAGGAAACAAGTTGGGTTTAGCAAAAGAAATTCTTTGATAAGAAATCACAGAAGCAATCAAGGAGATTTGGCCCTCCATTAAGATAATATTCAATCAAAAAGATTTCTTTGAGAAAGCTCAGGAAGTAGTGGAATCCATAACTAGGCAGTTGGAGGATGTGCCGGAGACTGCCTCTGATATAATCAAAGTTCTGAATTCCAAGGACGACTATGAGTTTGAGGAGTTAAGGATAAGTGACAGAACTGCAACAATATTAGAAGTAAAGAAGATTATCACTAAGAGAAATCTCAACCTTTGGCTACAAGAAAAGTGCAGCAATGTTAACAACATGGTTCAAATATTCTTCAACAAAATTGAACCTTTGATCAACAAAGGTTTACCTTCTATGATGGTTATTAATGATAAATTGATGCCAATTGAGAATTATTTCAAAAATTTAACAGAGGTGGGAACCCATGCAGCTTCAGTAGCCAATATCAAAGGATTAGAAACACCAGCTCTCATAGTAAAAACACTCAGGGATTCTTTCTTCATCCTGGATGAAATCAAGAATATATTTTTGGTAAAGCCCACTTTTACTAAATACACCGAAATGGATGAAATCTATAGGAGGGTAACAAAGATTTCTATCCTAGATAAGAACCGCTAGGAAGCATTAATAAATTTACTTGATTAAGGTTTATTGAACAACATTCAGCTTTTGAGGGGACAATTAGCCAGCTTCAACCACTTTTCAACTTTTTCAATGATAGTCATCAAACAGCGTAGCACCAAAGTAGTGCCAGATCATTAGACAATTTTATTTTTGATTGTGTAAATAATCTATTTTTGTAAAAGAAGTTTAGGATATTTTTCGTCCTATTGTTGTATAAATAACTCTCTTCACAAATTATCAAGGGATGCACCCTTGAAGATGCATTTCTAGACATCTGATGTAATTAATCTTTTTGGATCATTAATATGAAGCAAAGGATTTTGAATTATGTTTTGCACAGTCTGTGTTTCCTGTAAGTGTTTCAATTGTCATTCATTATGTTTTTCTTCATACACTTGTGTCTTGCAGAGATAACTAGGTAGGAGTAATTGTATTTCAATCTATTCCTATAAGCTTTCTGAAGTGATAATCTATAAAGAGAATGAATTAATGGACTGTTTGTTTAATCAATTCCCTCAAACTTAATAAATCATCAGCATCTTTTGTAAGCTCATGTGTATTTTCTCAAATCTGTAAACATAGTTTAAAGTTTTTCATACTTATGATTATCTAGCTTTCAATTTGAAAACTGTGGCAAACATATTACTTTTTTGTTTCTACTCATCATCATAAAAGCTATTTCACTGTGTAAATATTTATAGTAGCCCTTTGCTAAGATATTGATATTATTCAAGAGGTTAGGCACGTCAATTCTATATTTGTTTCATCCATTTGTCTCCCAAATTAAAACAAAACCCCTACAACATTTATCTTAAATGCTCTGGCATAATAGCTGACCATTATTATCTCAGAGGTACAACACTTTCAATGGACCTTGCTACACAAAAATTGAGAAATACATGAAAAAACATGATTGCAATAATTCTTTCCATGTATTTTTCATTTTTCGTGTACCATGGTCCATCGAAAGTATGCAACGTGGATACTACTTGGTTGAAAAATTAAATTCCGCATCAAACAAGTTCCTCCACTCGAAATTTGAGTAAAGTCATAGGGAGATAAGTTCAAAATACAAGTCGAAAAACTAGTTTATTTACTTTTTAATCCTTTTATTTTTTTACTCGAAAAATAGTGAATCATCCCCCATGGTTGAAACCATCATCTTGAATCCTATTGGTTCTTATAAAGCTGATTTTGGTTGTACATTTTTTTTGAGGCCCATTTTAGACCTCAAGATTTCTCTAATGAGCATGAACATGGGATGATAGGCTTGGCTTGTGAAGTTCCCGCTAAGTTTATGCACCTCCTTCCTAACATCCAGATAATACAATACACAATGATTCTGATATGGCTACATATTCAATGATACTTCATGCAATATCACGATGCTACCATATGCTCCTTCTGAGAGCATCCAGGCCTCAATTTCTCCTCAATGTATCTTGTTTCTTCTTCTTCTTCTGAACTTTTATAGGTTGATCTCTGACATGCACATATCTTTCTGTCTTCTTGACTAGTTTCTTTGAACGAAATTCACCTTTAGAATGGATTCCTTAAAGAAATGAGGCAACTTGCAATCTTTCACCATATAGTCAAGTTTGGCATGCATGTAACACCTTATGTGACCAAGGAATAGGGGAAAGGACTCATATCTTCTGCTAAACTACCTTCTAATCATTCCATAAGTCCTGAAATCAATAGCCTTATGGCCAAAATCAATATATTAGTAACAATATCCATATAAATAACTGTTATAGCTAAATGTAGATGATCTTCATGATGAGAGTGATATTCCTTGATTGTTTGCTTGATAGGGCTTTCTATTCAGCTACATCTATTGTTTCATGTTTTGGTTGGATGATATGATCATTCTACTTCTACATTCTGTTGCAACATATCTAAATTTATGATGGCTACAACATTGGACATATCTTAAAGGAGCAAAGGATCCTTTTGAGTAAAAGGCTTTTCTTAACTCAATTTATGTTTATTTATTTTGTTACTAGCTTTCTTTGTTGATGCTTATAATACTTCTACAATATTTTTCTATAGGATTTTTGAGTTATTCTTCATTATCCCGTATAGCTACCTTTGAGCTAGTTTCTCCTATATGAAGGCTAAGATCTGATTTGACAGAGGGATACTTTTGGATTCTCTTTTCCAATTTCAACTGTTAGGTCCCTATAATACTAGTGATTCCCCCATTACTATATTCATTGTAGCCATTATTGTTATTGTTGTGCCCCTATTGTCCCCATATTGTTATTATTGTGCCCCATAGAAGCTCACTATTCTTAATGTTGTTCCCTTATATTATTATTTTTATGTCAGCTTTGATTATAATGTGACCCCTTAGACTCCTATATATAGAAAGGAAGTTTTTTGCTTTGTATCATCCAAGAATTATTCATTTGTGTAATGTAAATGAGCTTTCCCCCTCGAAGAGGCTTATTTTGAAGTCATTGATCTATCATTTCTTCTATTTTGTGAGTTGGTTACATAACATTTGGTATTATAGCTTTGGATTCTAGGGTTTCGCTACTCCAAACATGTCAATGTGGAATTGTCACTATAACATTTTCTCTATGATGTTTCAGAAGCTAAAACAAAAACACATTTGAGCCGAAATCGTTTTGAACTCGCGTCCAAATTTCAGATCTTGTTTCGCTATATTTTAAGAGATATGGTCCAAGAATTTAGAGTTTTTGCAGGCTCCTGAATTACATCCAAAACAGGTGACCTGGGGAACATCGTCATAAATTTATCTTTGAGCATCAGATTGAAATTTCGTAAAAAATTACAAAAAGAGGATGGCTTGTAGTTTTATGTTTGGCTTCTGGTCCTAAGGTGGAAATAGTGACACATGGAACTTCATACAAGTTCACTCTACTCAACGAGTCTATAATCAGGTCATCGTGGGTGATTTGGCATAACTCTTCCTTGGAGAATCCAATCTTGATCAGACTTGTGGGGTTGGAAATAGGACTCAGTGGGCTACTGAAAGATGCAATTTTAGACCTTGGAGATATGAAATTACAGAGATACAACAAATTCAATATCAAGCTCCTACAAAGTGAAAAAAGGTGTGTTGTTTTTTTAAAATTTTGCTTAAGTTTGGTTTGAAAAATTAGTTTGAAGGACTTCAAAGGGAATAATGAAGAATTATTATCATTAATTGATGCCTCGAAGAAATAAAATGGAAACATCTAGTAAGAAACCTAAAAGCTCTAGCATGACTCATGAAGAAGAGGAAGAAATGCAACATGATATATCAAAATTACGAGACCAAGTGCAACAAAATTCACTCTCACAAAAAGTAACATAAGTTAAGATGGATAGTTTAAAGAAAGGCATGGAAGTTAAGATGGATGGCATGGAAGCTAATATGGATGGTGTCGAAGATAATATGGATGGTTTAGAGAAATATGTGAAAGCTAATATGGATGGTATGAAAGAAAAACTTAAAGGAAACATGGAAGATTTAAAGACAGATTTGAAAAATTTGCTACAAGAAATGCTTATGAATGGTGAAAGGGTAGTAAAGGAAACTCATGAGGAGAAAAAAATAAATGTTAATCATGATTTCCTAGACTCTAATGACAGATTGAAGATTACATGAAAGAGTGTGTGTAAAATTTTTGTATAGCATTGTAATGAGATAATTATTTTGTGGGAAAAACACCATAGGGTGTGTGTGCTGCATGAGAGAGAGAGAGTTATGTATGGGCCAAAACTAAGTGGAAAAATAGAGTAAGTTGTGTAGAGGAATTTTATGGTTCTGTGCCAATACTGTGTATGTTGAGGGGAACACAAATACTGTAGTAGACTAGAAGCAACTACGGAAAAGAAAATTGAGTGTTTGCGAGCAGAGAAAAAGAGAAGGAGTTGTAGTAAGATAACAGATCAAAGTCATAATTCAATTTTTTAACACTGAGGTAGGTCATTTTTCTCAGTTTGAAAATTGTATGAAAAGTAGAACACTTGACTGAAGCATGTAGAGGCTTGGAATTATAAGAAGTTGCAGCTTATAGGAAAGTTGTGGCTTGCTTATTTGAAGGGGGTTGGGGCCTCCTATGAGTAGGTTATCACAAACATATGATGTAATCAAAGTTAGTACCTTTATTATCATCATAATATGAAAACAAACTTTGGTGGGTTTCATCTTGAAAGGGTTTCCACATAAATCATTCTGTTAAAATATAAGTGATTGTTGGTCTCTCATGTGTTGTCTATCTGTCGGAAATTAAAAGTTTAAAGTGGTCAACATAAAAGAATGAGGAATTTTTAATTACTAGTTCACCTCCTTGCCTTTAGTAATTATCGATTCCTAACAATTGGTTTCAGAGCCTGGTCCCTTCAGGAACAACTTAACCACTAGAATGTAGATTGATAAGAAATCATGACCAAACAATAAAGGAAAGATGCTTACTCAAGTAGATACCAATATTTGATGGTACAAATTATGTATTTTATTAAGTCAGGATGTAAGCCTATCTCATGTCCATAGGTGTATATGTTTGGAGTTCTGTATTAACTAATTATACTATCCCATACAGCCCTCCTATAGATGTAGACAATAAAAAGGTTTATGGGAACAATGGAAAGGCGAATAATTCCATTCTCTTTGGTCTTAATCAATTTGAACTAGTGAAGGTAACACACTATAAGTCAACCAAGGATGTATGTGACAATCTTAAGAATATTTATGAAGGAGATGAAAAAGTTAAGAAAACCAAGCTTCAAGTGTTGAGAATGAGGTTTGAGAGCTTAAGAATGAATGAACAAGAAAATATAGCAGAATATTTTCTTAGAGTTAATGAGGTAGAAAATATGAGTAGAGGACTCCGATAGGACCTGAAAAATGATATTGTTGTCCAAGAGGTATTGAGACCTCTGCCTATGAGATTCAATGTTAAAATATCATTTATAGAAGAGGTCTCAAGCACGAAATATCTCAATGGAGCAACTAACCAAAAGTCTCATAGCCTATGAGATGATGATAGGAAAAGAGAAGGTGGAGCCAAAGGAGGAAACATTTAAAGTGTCAAATAATACTAAGGAATAAAAATATCACCAAGAATGTTGTAGCTGTGAGTTTAATTAAGAGTTTGCTCAATTTCCTAGAAAAATAAAATGTGGTTTAGGTAAGTGCAAGGGAAAGCTACCCTTGAACTCATTTGACTATTGAATATTTTTTCATTTTCCCTAAAAGTTTCCATATAAAGATAAGATGGAAAGGAAAAGGATCATAAGCCCATAGATGACCCTAAAAAATATAAGAATAAATCCTTCAAAAAGGGGCTCTACTACAAAGAGGATAGACTTGCTTCAGAAGAAAACAGTGAAGAGTCTCATTAGGGGAATTTTGAGGTCTAAAATGGGACTCCTAAGGAAATTATAATATAATAGTGGAAATAATAAAATAATATTATATTACATCATCAAATTTTAGAGGGAAAAAAGGAAAAACTATTTTTTCAATACGTATTTTCAACTTATCTCCCTATGGGTTTACTCAAATTTCAAGTGACAACACTCGTTGGATGAAACAATTGATTCCTAATCCAAGGAGTACCCATGTTTCATACTTTTGATGGACCCTACTACATGAAAAATGAGAAAAACATAAAAAACGTGATCACAGTCATGTTTTTTAGATATTTATCATTTTTCGTGTAGAAGGGTCCATCAAAAGTATGCAACATGGGTATGCCTTGGATGAGGAATTAAAGTTTGCATCTAATGAGTAATACCACACGAAATTAGAGTAAACCTTAGGGAAATAAGTTGAAAATATGAGTTGAAAAAGTAGTTTTATTATTTTATTATTTTTTAATCTTTTTACTCCAAAAATGGTGAATCATCCCCCATGGTTGACTACTCTAACTGAGAGGTTTTCTTCTCTATATCACTTATTATTGAAACCACTTCCACTTCCAATATTTCACATTGATATTCTTTTTCTTTGTACTGCTTCCTCATTTCATCTTCAACTCTCCTTCCTTATCCCATCTAGGTTTTAAATTTTACAATTTATTCTTTAAAATCACTCTCTTCCTTTAAATATTTATTGGGAATGATGTTGTCATCATTGTAAAAATTTTGTCATTGATGTCAAAGATGCAGGTTCCATGGAGCTTGCTAAGGAGTGTGAAGTTGAGGGGGAGTCCTCTGGTAGCTATAGTGTTTAGTAGAGAACCATCACTGTAGCAAGTTAAGTAGGACAACTAAAAATATTATAACTGTGATGGTTGGGTGTCCGAGTGTTTGAAGGAACTTATTCCTTAGAACATCTACTTATTTTCCCGAACAATTTCCTAAGATGGATAAACCTTAAAAAAACCTTCCCAATTGTATAAGGTGGCCTGAAAAAATCAAAACGATAATGGAGTTATGGTCAGTTGAAGTTTGGTAGAGTTTCAAGCTTTAAGGTTTCGCATATACCTTGTGTTTTACAAGAAAAATCTTTGTTAAAGAAATTTCAGAATTAGGCAAATTTGTGAAGAATTTGGGCTAGTTAGACCTTTGGCCTAGTCGGTAGGTTAGCCCAATTGAGAGGTCACCTCGATGGGATGGTTTAGTAGGAGAAAAAATGACTAGACCTTGACCCCTGACTCCTGACATGTGTGGAACCTATATAAGAGAAGTGGCAGAGATATATGTGGCAGCCACAATGGTGAGGTGATGTCAGCACAGTCTAACGTGGCCCCCAACGCTTGGGACATATGGCATGTATATTTGGACTTTATAAGTGAAAAAGTAGCTTAATTAAATGTGACACATGGAAATTATAGTGGGGCACATGTAGCATAGATGACATAAGCATGATGATGTGGCAGAGGTGTTGAAGATTGTGCCAGGAGGTCATTCTATTGAAGTCTTTTCCTTTGTATCTAATTTCCGTGGGCTTGGAAGTTGAACAAATTACAAACCCAAAAACAAAGGAAAAGGTACATAATTGGGTGGTTCATTCTAAGTGGGGTTTTCAAGCTAGTCAAAGGGATAAGTGCTAGTGCCTACCTCCTACCTCTTGACTTTTGTGGGATACAACATGGAAAAGACTCAAATATACATTATATTTGGCCAAGTGATGTTTAGCGATCATATTATCTATTCATTAAAATATTTCTTGACCCTCGAGTTGTAAGTGTGAAGCACTCACTAGTTAGGTTCGAGCCCCATGTATGTACAACATCAAGTCACTAAGGAGTACAATATGACATATTTGATGGAATTCAATGAATTTGGAAGTTAGGCAATTTTAGAGATATTGTTATAGACTTTGCTAAAGATATTTGATATACCACAATTGCTAAACTAAGGAGGTTGATAATAATTCAATGCCAAAAAAAAAAAAAATGTGACATGAAATTGAAATGCACTAGTTTAATGCAATAGATCATAGTTAATATAGTTGGTATAGTCAATTTGTTTAGTAATGGGATTTCCCTAGTCTTGGACATATGATATTGGAAAACAAGTCTCATTCAGTTCAGATTGAGAATATAGTCTCTGTTGAAATACTTTGAACATGTATTGTGATCATTTAATTGAAAAAGGAAATAATACTAATAAACTAAAGATCAATTGTATTGTGCAGGAAAACACACTATATGGTTATGATTACTAGTTTCCTGCACCATTGGTTACTTTCCTAGAACCTCTAATTCATTTAATGTGGTTCTCGAACTACATGAAAGAGTGTTCAGAAACTCTATGTATAACATTGTAATGAGATACTTATTTTTAGGTACAAACACCATAGAGGGTGTGTGCTACATGATATAGAGATAGGTATGTATGGGCCAAAAATGATTGGAAAAATAGAGAAAGTTGTGTAGAGGAATTTTTATGGTTGTGTGCCAATATTGTGTATGTTGAGGGGAACACAAATATGTAGTAGGCTAGAATAAACTAAGGAAAATAAAATGAGTGCTTGTGAGCAAAGAAAAGGAGAAGGAGTTGTAGAAAGATAGAAGATCAAAATAATAATTCAATTTTTTAATACTGAGGTAGGTCATTTTTATCAATTTGAAAATTGTATGAAAAGTAGAACACTTGACTAAGTATGTAGGGGCTTGCAATTCTAAGAAGTTGGAGCTTATAGGAAAGTTGTGGCTTGCTTATTTTGAAGGGGGTTGGGGCCTTCTATGAGTAGTTTCTCACAAACATATGATGTAATCAAATTTAGTGCCTTTATTATCATCATAATACAGAAACAAACTTTGGTGGTTTTTCTCCTGAAAGGGTTTCCACGTAAATCATTATGTTCAAATATATGTGATTTTTGGTCTCTCATGTGTTGTCTAAGTGTTTGAAATTAAAATTTTAAAGTGGTCAACATAAAAGAATGAGGAATTTTTAATTACTAGTTTGCCTCCCCACCATTAGTAATCCTCGATTCCTAACAATTGGTTTCAGATCCTAGTTCCTTCAGGAACAACTTAACCACTAGAAGGTAGATTGATAAGAAATCATGGCCAAACAATAAAGTCAAGATGCTTACTCAAGTAGATACCAATATTTGATGGTACAAATTATGTATTTTATTAAGTCAATATGGAAGCCTATCTCATGTCCCTAGGTGTATATGTTTGGAGTTCTGTATTAATTGACTATACTATCCCATATACCCCTCCTACAGATGTGGATAGTAAAAAGGTTTATGGGAACAATGCAAAGGCAAAGAATTCCATTCTCTTAGGTCTTAATCAATCTGAACTAGTGAAGGTAACACACTATAAGTCAACCAAGGAAGTATGTGACAAACTTAAGAATATTTATGGAGGAGATGAAAAAGTTAAGAAAGCCAAGCTTCGAGCCTTGGGAATGAGGTTTGAGAGCTTAAGAATGAACAAACAAGAAAATATAGCAGAATATTTTCTTAGAGTTGATGAGGTAGAAAATATGAGTAGAGGACTCTCAGAGGAGCTCAAAAATGATATTCATGTCCAAGAGGTATTGAGACTCTGTCTATGAGATTCAATGTTAAAATATGATTTATAGAAGAGATCTCAGGATTGAAATATCTCAATGGAGCGACTACCCAGAAGTCTCATAGCTTATGAGATGATGACAGGAAAAGAGAAGGTTGAGCCAAAGGAGGAAACATTTAAAGTGTCAAATAATACTAAGGAATAAAAATATCACCAAGAATGTTGTAGCTGTGAGTTTAATCAAGAGTTCTCTCAATTTCCTAGAAAGATAAAATGTGGTTTAGGTAAGTGTAAGGGAAAGCTACCCTTGAACTCCTTTGACTGTTGAATATTTTGGCATTTTCCCTCAAAGTTTCCATATAAAGATAATATGGAAAGGAAAAGGATCATAAGCTTGGAGATGACCCTAAAAACTCTTAGAAGAATAAATCCTTCAAAATGGGTCTCTACTGCAAAGAGGATAGCATTGCTTTGGAAGCAAACAATGAATAGAGTCACAAGATAAGCCTTATGAATGCTTAATCATGGCATTTGAATATTATTCTAGGTACAAAAATGATTCATACCTCAAGGAAGAAGAAGAAGGCATAGTGGATCTTGAAGGAGAGATTATCAACGTTCTTGATGAGCTAAAGAATTCCTAAAAGAAGAACAAGCAACTAAAAGAGAAGTTGATGTGAGTTGAGGAAGGTACGGTACAACTATGATAATGAAGAGTTTGTTTCTCAAAGAGAACAAATTGAAGAAGCTATTAAGAGAATTGACATTCTAGCTCAATAATTAGAAGAAAATCAAAAGAACTGTGATAATCTAGAGGATGAGAATAAAATATTGAAACATGAGTTGATCAAGAAGCAAGAGAAAATAATCCCAGAAACATATAAGGAGGAAATATTATCTCTCAAATTGAAGCTTGAGGAAGCAAAGATGAAAGAGGAGTTTCTGAATGAATTAATCATACAATGGGAAGATACAATCCATAGTTTAAAAGCAAATATTGTATGTTTGAGATCAGACCTTGTGAAGTCCAAAATCAAGGTGGACTTGTAAAAAACAATTGTTGAAGGAAAAACGAAACAATACCACATTCTAAGCAGTCAAATATCTCCAACAAAAAAGGGAGGTCTGGGATACTTAGAGCCGTAAAGACTTTTAAAAGAAATTCCATTACTAAGGCCACAAGATTCATAGGTCTCCAAATATGTGTAAAGGAATTTAAAGAAAGAGCTAGTGATAATAAATGAAAGATAGGGCATAAAAGCACTCAACAATGGAGAAAGTCTATTAATTTTTCAAATACTCCCCCATATATAAATGCAAATTAACCAACAATATAATCAAGTTGTAGTCAATTTTATCAAGCTTATGAACTCTCAAATTTTAGGTGCCCAAATGTGTTCTATGGTGATCTCTATTTCTTATGCAAGCAACTCATAAAAAGATAGATCAACGACTTAAAAATTATCCTCTTCGAGGGGGAAACCTCCTTTGCATTACATAAACGAACAATGCTTGGATGATACAAATGATAAGACCTCCTTGGTATATATAAGAGTCTAATGGGTCATAATATAATCAGAGCCTACATAAGAATAATAATGTAAGGGCACAATAATAACAATAGTGGGCTTCCATGGGGCACAACAATAACAACATGTGGGATACATGGGCACAACAATAACAATATGGGACTACACTAGCAATAACAATAAAGGGGATACACTAGTGTTATAGGGATCCAACATGCCCCTCTTCTTCAAAAAAGTGTTGTCCTCAACGCTTGAGTAGTTATGGATGCTTCTGTATAAAAGGCTCATCCTCCAATGTGGAATCTTCAGTGGGTAACTTCTTCCACTTAATGAGATACTATGAAATTAACCAGTTCCATAGCTATCAGGATCTTATTTCTGTGACTAATTCAGGTTCAAATACGATTTTTCCTTCTCCATCAAGTTTTTCCAACACTATTTGAACTAGGGGCTTGTCACCAATAATGTTCTTTAAGCATGAAACATGGAAAACTAGGTGTACTCGAGAAGATGCAGGCAACTCCAATTTGTATGCCATAGTACTAATCTTTTTCAACACCTTGTAAGGACCATAATACTTGGGTGATAATTTATTATACTTCTTAGATTACTTGAGGGACATTTGTTTGTATGGTTGTAGTTGAAGAAATATCGAGTCGCCTACATCAAAACTTATTTCACTATGATGCTGATCCGCCTATTGTTTCATTCAATTCTACGGAAGAGTGATGTTAACTTTTAAGAGTTGGAGAACTTATTGTTTATGATCGATGTGATCTTCCACTACTTGAACCTTAGAATTTTCTCTTAAATATGATGTGATGGATGGTGGATGATACCCATAATGTACCATAATTGGGGTCATTTTTGTTGCAGTATGGAAGGAAGTGTTATACCGCCATTTAGGTAGAGGAAATGACTTGACCCTTTTTATTCGTTTATTAAAAACAGAGAAACAAAGATATCCTTCCAAACATTTGTTCACTATGTTATTCTTCCCATCAGATTGGGGATGATAAGATGAGCTATGAGCTAATTGAGTACGAAGACAAGAAAATAATTTTGTCCAAAAATTTCCACTGAAAATGGAATCTCTCTCACTTATAATAATATTTGAGTTTCAATGTAGCTTTTGAATTGTTTCCATAAATGTAGTAGAAATTGTACTAGCTTTAAAAGGATGAGATAATGCACAAAAGTGTGCATACTTGGTAAGTCTATTAACTACCACCATGATGATACTCTTTTCTTCAGACTTGGGTAAACCTGCGATAAAATCCATTGAGGCCTCCTCCTAAAGCTGACTTGGAATGGCTAAAGGTTGTAGCAGACCCGGGGTCTTAATTATCTCAACTTTATTTTGTTGGCAAACCAAACATTTTGCCACAAACTTCTGAATATCAGATTTAAGGCCATCCCAAAATAATTCCTTCTTAGCCTAGTGGTAAGTTTTTAAAAATATTGAGTGCCCTCCTAAGGGGGAGGTGTGCAATTCCAAAAGAATATTTTGCTTGAGTTGGCAAATCTAACAAAGATATAAGTGATCTTTGTACCATAATGAATCATTTTTCCAGCTAATTATATAAGATGTACTAGGATCTTGTTGTGACTTTCGAATGAGTGTCCACACCTCTTTATCATTTTTCCATTCATCCCTTGCTTCGGTTATCCAATCAGATTGGATAATAGAAATGGCACAAAGAAATACTTCTACATCCTCATCCTTTCTTGAGAGTGCATCTGCAACAAAATTTTTCTTCCTTTCTTTGTAGATGATTTCAAAGTCATAACCAAACATATTTGTGACCCATTTTTGCTACTCTTCTAAAGATAATATTTGTTCCAAAAAGTATTTAAGATTACCATGATCTATTTTTTTACCTTGAAGTGTCTTCCCATTAGGTAGGTATCGATTGCTTTAGTGCATGAGGTATTGCCAACATTTCCTTCTCATAAATAGGTTTTTGTAATTACTTTTTCGTTGATTGGATGACTTTCAAAAGAAATGGGTCTTCCTTATTGCATTAAAATGACACCAATTACATTTTCTGAGGCATCACATTCCATAATAAAGGTTTTTGTGAAGTGTAGTGTAGCTAAGACTAGTGCTTGGCACATTTCCTGTTTATGATGTTCAAAGGCCTTAGTTTCTTCTGGAGTCTAAGAAAATGCATCTTTCTTCAATAATGTTGTTAGAGGTGTGACTATTCTTCCATAATTATTAACAAATTTGTGATAATACCCTGTCAACCTGAGAAATTCATGAAGATGCTTTATGATTGTGTGGATTTGATTTTGATAGGGTCTACCTTAACACCATCATGAGATACAATATGACCCAAATATTCCACCTCTTGTACTCCAAAGAAGCATTTGGACAATTTTTCATATAATTGTTTCTCCTCTAATAGTTTAAGCACCTTGTCAACATGTTGAACATGATCCTTCCATGACTTGTTGTAGATTAGTATATTATAAAAAAATACTAACGAAAATTTTATAAGTAAGGTTTTGAAAATGGAATTCCTCAAACCTTGAAATGTGGAAGGTGCATTAGTAAGGCCAAAAGATTTGACAAAAAATTCATAATGACCCTCATGAGTTCTGAATGTTGTTCTGAGAATGTCTTTAGTCTTAATTCTAATATGATGATATCCTGAATGAAGACCTATCTTGGTGAAGTAAATTTCTCCATGTAATTCATCGACCAATTCATCAATGAAAGGAATGGGAAATTTATATTTAATAGTGAGCTTGTTGAGCTCCCTATAACATGGAAACATATGCCATGATCCATCCTTCTTGTGCACCAATATTAGTGGAGTAGAGAAATAAATTTGACTTGGTTGAATTATACCATCCTCTGGCATTTCGACAACCATACATTCAATTTCACTCTTTTGGGCATAAGGATATATGTAAGGCATGATGTTTGGAGGAACACTTCCTCGAATAAAATGAATAGCATTATCATGATCACAAATAGGTGGGAGGCCTTTGGGAGTCTCAAAAACCTTGGAATGATTGTCCAAGACTTTTTTGAGATCTGGAGAAATAGATGATTTCAATGTTTGAACCTCTAGTGAAAATAATTATGCAATTACGCCCCATTGTTCTTTCTTTAGAGGAATTTTCATGCCATTAGAGATTACTCTCTTTCCTGGTTTCCCTACGATACCCTTAATTCAAATTCATTTTCTTCCAAAAAAAAATCAAGAAAATTTCTTGAAACTTAAAAGCTATCATCTTAAAGATTGTAACCATTTGACTCCTAGTACAACATCAGTGCCACCCATTGGAATTGAAAGCATTGGACTATTCAATACATATTCCCCCATGGCTAGCTTGATATTATGCCATTTTCCAGAGAACCATATATTTCCCCCATTCACAGCCATCACTTGACACTCTGGTGCTCGATATAGGAAGTAATTCAATTCCTTGGCTATCTTACAATTAATAAAATTATGGGTACAACCTGAATCAATCAACACTATTACCTTTTTCTTCTTGATATATAATTCTATCTATAGTTTTTAACCCAGTATAGAAATTACTTGCATATGAACTCTAAAACACAGAAAATAAACAACGCAAGAGCGTAACACATAAAACACATATACACAGAGATTTTCCCTTGGATCCCAAAACTGGGACTACCACCTTGATTTTTCATTATTTTCCTTCAATGTTACAATACATATTTATACATGACGAAGCATCAAATACCATGGACCGAAAACCATCGCGTCCAAAACCATGGACCAAAAACCATCGCATCCAAAACCATGTGTGAAAAATCATGCACAAAACCATAGGTAGGTCCGCCCAACCTAATATAGGATCCAAAAAAAAAAAATTTCCGGGGCATTGCCCCAGACCCCATAGAGTGGGGTTACCTTCACCCCTCAAACCCCCTTTGACTCCCCTAGCTACGCAATCGACGCAACGAGGGGGGGCTCTGCGCCCCTTCTAACCCCCCGGTTAACTATGTCAGCTAGTCGTGGAAAGAATATAACACAACCCAACATTCTCCCACTTGTTTTCTTTCCACAGGGGGTGACAAGAGATGTTAGTCATTTATCTAGCCTTGCAACACCCATTGTTTCTCTACACCAAGAGAACTTCTCAGAGCTCACAGATTTTGTCAATGCATCTGTAGTATTCTTCAAAGTGTCCACCTTTACCAGCAACACCTTTTTCTCTTCTATCATATCCCTCACAAAGTGATATTGAACATCAACGTGCTTTGTCTTTGAATTATATGCAGAAAATTGCACTTTGGTTGTCACAGTCTATCCTTATAGCTTCCTGTACTAACCCCATACTTGAACACAATCTCTGCAACCAAACTGCTTCCTTGCTTGCATGAGTGGCTGCCATGTATTCTACCTCTGTAGTTGATAGTGCCACTATAGATTGTTTCTTACTCATGCAACTGACTGCATCTCGAAATAGGTTAAACACATACCCACTTGTATGTCTTCTCTGATCCAGATCTCCAGCCCAGTCTGCATCAACAAAGCCATGAATATCCAACACTTTGTCTAATCCTGGTCTTCCTTGGTAGCACAAACCATAATCACTAGTGCCATGCAAATACCTGAAAACCCGCTTCACTGTTGTCCAGTGCTCCTTCCCTGGTTTTGACATAAACCTGCTCAATATTCCCACTGCATGTCCAATGTCTAGTCTAGTACAAACCATTGCATACATCAGGCTACCGACCACACTTGCATATGCAACACGGGACATGTCCTCTTCCTCTTCTTGTGTCTTGGGACACTGTTCAACAGATAAATTTACACCTACAGGAATAGGAACCTTCATCGGTTTACTATCCTGCATATTAAACCTCTGCAATATTGTCTCAACATACTTCCTCTGGTTTAACTAGAGCTTCCTCTTTGTCCTATCTCTTTTAATTTCCATGATCTTTCATGTCGAATTTGGAGGACAAATGGGTATTCAAATCCTGGAAAATTTCTTTGTTATTTCCAACCAGCAACATATCATCCACATACAAGACCAGATAAATAACACGGTCACCAATTAATTTAAAATACACACAAGTGATCTGCTTTGCTTCTGGTGAAACCAAGTCCCCGTATAAATGTATCAAATTTTTGATACCACATCCTTGGTGACTGTTTTAACCCATACAAAGACTTATTTAACTTGCATACCAATTCTTTCTTACCCGTCACTGCAAAACCTTTAGGTTGCTTCATGTAGATCTCCTCTTCCAGATCCCCGTGAAGAAATGTTGTCTTCACATCCATCTATTCTACCTCAAAATCAAAGCAGCAACAACAGATAGAAGTAATCTAATAGAAGCTACCTTGGTAACAGGAGAAAAAATATCACTAAAATCAATTCCTCACACCTGGGAAAAACCCTTTGCTACCAACTAAGCTTTCTATTTCTTCACCTTTCCTTCTGCATTTGTCTTCTTCTTGAACACCCATTTGCTACCAATGGATTTCCTTCTAGCCGGAAACTCCACCAGATCCCATGCCTCATTTTTGTGTAAAGATGCCATTTCATCAACCATGGCCTCCTTCCAAAGTTTTCCATCCTCTGAATCTACTGCTTCCTTCATTGTTCTGGGATCATCATCAGTAATAGATAAAGAAAAATTTGAACAGAAAGCAGATGGACTATACCTTTTCGGTTGCCTTCTTTCTCGAACTGATCTTCTCACACTCTGAGTTTGTGGCTCTCCATCTTTTGATTCCTCCTCTACTATAGAGTCTGATTCTTCCTCCTTAAGCTCAAACTCTAGCTTCTCAGGTTCCCTTGGTTGGAATTCATGTTTAATACCATCTTTCACCTCTCTGAACACCACATCTCGGCTGTACACAACCTTCCTTGTTACTGGGTTCCAAAGCTTATAACCCTTTAAACCATCCTTATACCCAATAAAGATGCACTTTTTAGATTTACTATCCAACTTGGTTCTTTTCTCCTTTGGAACATGTACATATGCATCACATCCAAATACCTTTAGATGTGAAAGAGAGGGTTTCTTACTAGTCCATACCTCTTGTGGAGTCTTATCCTCCAACACTGATGAAGGTGATCTATTGACCAGGTAACATGCAGTCTCCACCGCCTCTGCCCAGAATTCTTATCCTAACCTAGCACCACTGAGCATGCTTCTTGCCCTTTCCGTCAACATCTTGTTCATTCTTTCTACAACTCCATTTTTCTCAGATGTGTATGGAGTAGTCTTCTGCCGTGTTATACCACACTTCATACAAAATTCTTCAAATTCCTTACTACAAAACTCTCCACCGTTATTTGTCCTCAATACCTTTATCTTCTTCTCTATCTAGTTTTCCACTAGAGCCTTAAATTCTTTAAACCTGTCAAAGACTTTATATTTCTTCTTAAGGAAATATATCCATGTATTCCTTGAGAATTCATCTATAAATGTTACATAGTACACAGACTTACCCAGTGGTGGAACCTTCACAGGTCCAAACACATTACTGTGCACAAGTTCTAATTTCTGTTTCGCCCTCTTACCACCAAAGGGAAACTCACCTGATTCTGCTTCCCATATACACAATTTTCATAGAAATCAAAATCCAGAGAGCTATTACTCATACCTTCTACCATACCTTTACCATGAAGTATTCGAAGGCCCTTCTCTCCAATATGTCCAAGCCTTTGATGCCACAACATGGTCTTCTCTCGAGAGACCACTAGATTTTCTGCGCCACTTTCAAGAACCATAGAACTATTGCACCCATCAACAATAGTGCTACCTTGCAGCTAGTTGTATAGAGTTCCAATTCAAACTCCCTGCATCAATACCAGTGCCCCCTGAACCATCTTGTAGGTATCCTTCTCAAACACTGTTTTTACACCTGCATCATCCAGCTTGTTTACAGAAATCAGATTTCTGGCTAATGCAGGAATATGCAGAACACCTGGAAGTGTTCTAACCCTTCCACCTTGCAACTTCAACTTTACTTTTCCACAACCAACAATTCTAGCCTTCCTATCATCCCCACCGCTATCATATTTCTCATACTCACAGAACCACTCTCTATGGGGAGTGAAGTGAAAGGATGCACTTGAGTCAATCAACCATGCCTCATGATCTACATGTGTACTTGAAGAAGCCAAGTACACATTCCCATATTCATCTAAGGTGGTTTTTGCCTCTGCAGAAAGAGCATCATCAAATCCCTTTCCTTTATTAGGAGCTTTAGATGTACAGTCCCTTTTGTAGTGCCCTTTCTTTCCGCATTTCCAGCACACCACCTTTACAAGTTTTCCTGGAGATTTAGATCTCCCTCTAGATTTAGATTTCCCACTCGATGACTTATTTTTGTTTCTGTTTTGGGGCCATCCTTGTATAGGCAAGGCATCACCATTCTGGCTCTCCATATTTTTCCATCTCATTTCCTCCGTCAGCAAGGATGAGACTATTTCATCAAACTGCAAAGCAATTGTATTGCTACCTATTGCAATAACCAGACTATCCCATGAATCTCGTAGAGAACACAACAAACTGATGCACTTATCTTCATCTGAAATTTTAATATCAAGAGATAATAACCGACTTACCATAGTATTAAATGCATTTAGATGCTCTGTCATCGAGTCTCCATCTTTCATCCTTAGATTATACAACTTTTTCTGCAGGAACAATTTATTCACTAGAGACTTAGATTGGTACAATGTCCCTAACTTGTCCCACAATGTCTTCACCGTAGCTTCCCCTAATACATTCAGCAATACTAAATATGAGACACACAATCATATTGTGCTCTTTGCCTTCTAATCCAACTTCTTCCATTCTTCATCGGACACTCCCGTTGGTTTAGTACCCGGATCTACCGCGATCCATTGATCTTTATCCACCAACAGATCCTCCATCTTGAGTTTCCACAACTCAAAACTCTAACCATTAAATTTCTCGATCTCTATCTTTCCACTGCTCGCCATATTCCTTCACCACCAGAATCGATCTCGGAGATCTCCCACTAAACAGGGTCTACAACAGGCCCGAACGAAACCCCTCAGTAACAAAGGCGTCCACTTGAAGCCAAAACTTTGATACCAAATGTAGGTTTTAATCCTATATAGAAATTACCTACATATGAATTCTAAAACACAGAAAATAAACAATGCGAGAGCATAACACATAAAATGCATATACACAGAGATTTTCCCCTAAATCCCAAAATCGGGACTACCAGCTTGATTTTTCATTATTTTTCTTCAATGTTACAATACATATTTATACATGCCGAATCATCCAATACTGTGGACCGAAAACCATCACATCCAGAACCATGGACCGAAAACCATCACGTCCAAAACCATGTGCGAAAAATCATGAACAAAACCATAGGTAGGTCTGCCCAGCCTACTATAGGGTCCAAAAACAAAATTTTCCGGGGCGCTGCCCCAGACCCCATAGAGTGGGGTTACCTACACTGCGCAAACCCCTTGTGACTCCCCCCGCTACGCAATCGGCTCAATGAAGGGGGGGCTCTGCCCCCCTTCTAACCCCCCGGTTAACTATGTCAGCTAGTCGTGGAAAGAATATAACACAACCCAACACTATCTTGAGAGTTTGAGGAGTGGTAATTCTAGTCAATGAATTACAAGATATGGTCAAACTCATTTCTTCTTTTTATGGGGTCTTTCGGTCTACGTACCTTCAGTGGCTTGCTTTGTCTTACTTTTTCCTGCCTGCTCTGGCTCTTCTACAACTGAAGTGAGTCAATTACTAGACCACTTGCTTATTATTAGCAGGATGTCCTCCTCAGTAACTAAGTATGGAAGCTAATACCATACCCTCCAAAGCTTTCTTCATGCAGAGATATACATGGTGAAAATTGACTTTAAAGTCGGAAATGCTACGATATTCTTGAAACAAAACTAGTAATAGTCGCGACTTCTGGCTAATCACTATGCATAGATCCATATTAAATAAGACCCAGAAAAATTTGTTCTCTATAACTCGAGTCGGTTCCTTAGATTACCACAGCAAGGCATACTTCGCAACCTCATCCACATTAGGGTCCATAGTGGGGAGCTGTGACTCTTTCAACGTTCTCCATGATGTTAGTGCGATTAAGAGCAATAACTAGGTATAGTGAAATTTCTTCCCATCTTCTTGTGCTTCTTGATACTCATCCAAACATTCCTAACATAAATACCCTGCTACAACTAAGGTCGGTACTTCATCTGCCTGACACTTTCTCATTATATTACCAGCCAAAATGTGCACAACCAAACACACATCCGGATCACTAATATAGGTAATGGCATATCCCCAAGATTTCTTAACCAAACTGAAGTTGTTCTTCATCTAATCAACTAGACTTTTCTCCCGAGACTTCCCGACAAATTCATCGACGGGGTTCGCTCCTTGGTAAGGAAGCACAATGATTCTTCTAATTAACATATCATCAATGGGGATCTTCGTCCCAAGCCATAGACACCCATCATGCACTAATGCCAATAGTTGGCACACACAAATTGTATGTGGAATATACAACAAATTAAATAACCCATCTTGCTGAATTCTTGTTGCTCATGGCAGTGGTTCAGCCCTTGTGACTCTATCTTCTTTATAGTAAATTGAATTAAGATAATTTGTGGGTTCAAACTAGGATATTTTCTCTGATCATTAAGATCCCAGTCCTCCATGTGTAGTTGTGGCTCCCTGGCCAACAAGTCACCCTCAATCGGCACCTCCTCTGGTAACAAGGGTGTAAAGACCTTAAATTTTATAGCATCTGGGTCCCTGGTCACCTTTGAAGTTGGCTTCCGTGGCAAAATATAGGGTGGAAACCTGGAGATCAGTTCCACCTCGTCTGTGTTGATATCCTCTATTCCTTCAACCACTTCTTCCTCATCCAAATCTTGGGGTTCCATTGGTTGCCTCAGCTTATCCATTCTCTCCTTAGTCCATTATTCCGTGGGGATTTTCCTGAGTGATTACATTTACTAGAGGCTTTTGTGGCTTCTTCTACTTATTGGATACTACTATGGAAGCAGGCTTTCTCCTCGATGATCTTGGTGTAGTGGCATGCACTGGTGGTGTAGCAGTCATATTGGATCCTAGCCCTGACTTAAGAAACTATGACTCAATCTCCTCCCAACTCCAACTAGACATGCAACAGAACGCTCGACTCACACTTAGGCAAAAAATCACACTTTGAATTCTCAAAAAGAAAAATTTCTAAATGTGGATCAGGGTGCCATATTTATAATTTTTTTCAAATTCAAATTCCTTGATATCCTTTAGATCCTCCTCATAATTGTGAATTTGGCAGCATATTTGCACAGATGTGCTCCTTAAATGCATCCCCCCCGCTCCTTGTAATGGAAATTTCCCTATCAAGTCAACTATAGCAATGCCAACAGTCATATTCTGGACGAACTGTGTCAGACACTTCCCTGCAGCGCAATTACCCTTTCTTCCTCGCATCTTCCTCCATCTGCGCCATCCTCCTCAATACCACGCAGACCTCCCTCTTCGACAAAGTCCTTCTTTGGAAAAGTACTTTATAGTCCTATGCTTCCTTCCAACTACCTGTAGCACTAAGACTTTCCTCCGTCCATATAGTAATTTTGCAGTCCGAAGGACAAACTTGTCCCTGTAGAGCTTCAACCTTCTCCCATTTATTCATCTAGGAAAGAGTTCTCCATTCATCTTCATGAGCTGAACTACGACACCATCTAAGATATCCCTGATAATGTATGGTCCTAGCCAATGCATCTTGAAATTACCTAGGAACTTTGTGAACTTACTATTGTACAATAGAACCACGTCTCCTTTCTTAAAATTACTTTGCTTAATATGCCGATCGTGCCATGCCTTTTCCTGGGATTTTTGTACTTGTTGATGAAATCCTGCAAGAAAATGATCTTCTTCCAGCGTGAGAATTTGTTCCAATCTCTCCTCCATAATATCGATGTTCGCCAAATCTGTAATGACCACAATCCAAAGAATGGGTACTATGTATTCCATACACATTACATTTTCATGTCCATACACCCATCTAAATGGAGTCTGTCCTATCAACTTCTTGCAAGTATTCCTGTACGCCCATAAAATTGCTGGTATGCACACATCCCAATCATTCCTGTTGACATTCTGTACTTTAGTTGGAGTGTTTTCCAATTTTTTTTGAAAGCCTCAACCATGCCATTTGCCTGAGAATGATAAGATCTGATTTTCTGATGATGTACTTGAAACTCCTTTGTTAATGCTTCAATAGTGTTGTGCAAGAAATGCGAACCTTTGTCCCTCATCATGACCTTTGGGCACCCAAACCTCGATAATATATACTCAAAGATGAAGTGTGTGGCAGTGTCTGCACTACAATCCTTTATCGGTTGTTCTTAAGCCCACCTGGTAAGGGAATCCGTCGCAATAATAATGTATCACACACCAATCTTCTTTCCTGATGGAATGATTGGTCCAACAAAGTCAATCACCCACTTATCTAAGGCCTTCAAGGTTGTCGGCATTATGATGTATGTGTTGTACTTGATGGCAACCCACTTGTAGCAGAACAACTCACTTGTATATGGTAACTAGATGAATCTACAGAAGAGATATCAGATGTGACAGAATGCATGACAGTAATGCTTATAGATGTGATGAAATGTAGGGCAACTTCAAGGAATCAGTTCAGAAGGCAACTCACTCAGATGAAGATCACAGTATAGCAGGTAAACAACAAAGAATGACAGATCAATATTCACAGAATGAAGAAAGATAGGTATACGCAGGTTCACAATTGTCCAAGCCGCGTATACATGCAGGTTAATAGAACAAAAGGAGCATATAATGTACACGTGCACTTTCACAGAAAGGAAAGCATGTATACCTTGAGAAACTAAGTTTTTGGTCCGAATTTTTTGGTCCATGGTACTTTGATCCATGGTATTAGTCCATGGTTTTTGGTCTGAGGTATTGACCCTAGGTATTTGATCCTAGGTATTGGTCCTAAGTGGTTTTGGTCCATGGTATTGAGAAAGGCCTAAAACTATATAAGGAGGAGAAGATAATTAGGATAGGACACACAAGAATTAAATATCCCAGGGCGCTTATTGGTGACTTAGCCCATAAGAATTAGGACGACGAGCTGAGCAAGGTGGTACCATTCAATTTTTAGTGCCAAAAACATTTGGGCGGTCCCAAATTTCAAGTACATCAGATTGGTGCATGGTACAAACTAGAGCTCAAGCTATGGCAAGTGAGAAGATTGATAGAATTGAATCACAATTGAAAGAGGTCGTGTTGCAGCTACAGGCCTTAAATGCAACACTCTCTAAGGGCAAGGTGGAGGCACGCGAGGAGGCATATATTGGCAATGAAAACAGTGAGGGTGAGTCTAGCTAGTTTCTTCACCTCTTTGGCACCCACCAACAATCCCATCCGCAACCACCCAAGCTAGACATGTATAAATTTGATGGCTCTCACCCGGCCGCATGGATAGCACAAATGGAGCAATATTTCACACTGAATTACATCTTGGATAATGCGACTCAGCTTAGTGTGAGTATCATGTACTTGGACAATGAAAGATGGCAATGATGGCAATGGCATCAACGTTGCTATGGATGGCCCTTGATTTGGGAGACCTTCAAAAAAGCTCTTATGTATTGCTTTGACCATGAATTTGATTTTCTGGGTCATCTCACTAAGCTCCGACAGACAGGAACAGTGAACGAATATATTGCTGCCTTTGAAGCCTTAGCTTTCCGCACTGGAGGTCTACACGATGAGTTCTACGTGGAATGTTTTGTCAGTGGTCTCAAGGAAGCCATACAAGTGCACGTCCGACTGCACCACCCTAGCTCATGGCTGCATGCTTGCAATATAGCTCATGAAGTAGAACATGTGTTAGCGGCCCAGTCCAATCGCCCAAACTTCATTACCAAGGGTCGCCCCCCACAGGCTCAAAGCACTACCCAAAAACTCAATGTTCAAAAGGTGTCACCAGCAAAATGGCAGAAAGAAGAAAGCAAGGATTATGTTACTACTGTGATGAGAAATGCTCCCCTGGGCATAAATGTAAGGAGTCCAAATTATTTCAAATTGATGCTACTGATCACAGTTCATCGGAGGAAGCCCCACCACTTGAGGAACCAGAAGAGGAATAAGAGGACAACTAGCAAGACAATGTACCGGAAGAACCAGTTATCTCGTTGCATGCTTTGGTAGGAATTTCTTCACCCAAAACTCTCAAAATTAGAGGTTTTATTAAACATCACCCAGTAGTAGTCTTGATTGATAGTGGCGGCACACATAATTTTATCCATCAAAGAGTTGCAAAAGTAGTGCATTATTTTGTCCAAGTAGTTTCTAACTTCCAGGTCCAAATTGTTGATGGGGAATGAAATGTGAAGGCCGTTGTGAAAATGTCAAAATTAAAATGGGGGATTATCAGTTAAAGACCCACATGTTTGCCATACACATGGGAGGGTGCGACATTGTCCTAGGTGCTGAATGGTTTCGCACACCTGGCCCAATCACAATGGATTTCCAGGAGTTATATATGAGCTTTAAGTAGAACAACCACACACATACCCTTTGTGGACTCTAGGCGGGAGCTCCCTCTATAATCAGCTCACATCAGATGGAAAAATTGTTAAAAAAGGGCCACCATGGAGTTATAGCCCAATTTAATGCCATCCAGCCCTTCGAACGCAATTCTCTTCATATTCATCCTGAGATACAATAGGTCTTAAACAACCATCTGCCAGTCTTTAACAAGCCTCATGAGCTTCCACGCTCGAGAGGGGAACATGATCATAGCATTACTTTGGTCCGAGGGACCCAACCACCAAATGTGCACCCATATAGATATTCGTTCGCCCAAAAGAATGGAATTGAAAAAATAATCAAGGAACTCTTGGAAGCAGGCGTCATTCATCCCAGCAATAGTCCTTATTCATCGCCAATGGTCATGGTGCTCAAGAAAGATGGCGAATGGTGTATGTGTCTAGACTTCAGGGCCCTTAATAAGTTGACAGTAAAAGATAAATTTCCCATCCCGGTTGTCGATGATTTGCTAGATGAACTACATGGGGCTCAATTCTTTACTAAGCTTGACCTTCAATCAGGCTACCACCAAATTCACATGAAAGAAGTAGACATTCCAAAGACTTCTTTCCAAACTCATGAAGGCCATTATGAGTTCCTAGTCATGGGATTTGGTCTTTGTAATGCCCCATCCACTTTTTAGAGCCTTATGAACCACCTGCTCGAACCATATCTAAGAAAATTTGTCCTTGTTTTCTTTGATGACATCCTCATCTACAGTCACACCTGGGCCACACATCTTCAACATGTAGATCTACTCTTGCAACTGCTCCGCAAGCATAAATTATTTGTCAAGATGTCCAAGTTCTCTTTTGGCATGGAAGAAGTTGAGTATTTGGGCCACATTGTGGGGCGTGAAGGTGTCAGGGTGAACCCCAAAAAGATCCAGGCAATGCCGGAGTGGCCTCAACCAAAGACCTTGAAAACCCTTAAAGGATTTTTGGGTCTCACAGGCTACTATCACAAATTTGTCCACAATTATGGTTGCATTGCTAGGTCCCTCAATCAACTCCTCAAGAAAAATTCATTCCTCTAGAATGAGGAAGCACAACAGGCCTTTATAGCTCTCAAGAATGCCATGTGTTCTATTCTAGTCTTAGCACTACCCGACTTCACCATATCTTTTGTGATTGAATGTGATGCTTCTGGTACGGGTATTGGGGTGGTCTTAATCTAGGAAGGTCGACCCTTGGCCTTCACAAGCCAACAACTAAGTGGGAAGAATCTGGGGCAATCTACCTATGAGAAGGAGATGATGGCCATCTTACATGCAGTAGATACCTAGCGGCCATACTTATTGGGGCGACGTTTCCAAATTTTCACAGACCATCAAAGCCTTAAATATTTTTTGGAGCAATGCCTATCCTCACCACAACAAAATAAATGGCTCGCCAAAATGCTGGGATATGATTATGAGATAATTTACAAGAAAGGGCACAAAAATATTGTAGTAGATGCATTATCCCGCCAATTTGAGGAGGAAAGTACCCTGCTCGCAATTTCCCTTCCCATTCCAGACTGGATTGAAGAGGCTCGCAAGGAGTGGTTTTCACATCCTTGGCTCTCCCAACTCATTAATCAATTGCAGGCAGATCCAAATTCCACAGCGGGCTACTCGTGGCAAGATGAGATTCTTCGCTACAAGGACAGAGTTGTAATATCACCAACATCCACCCTCAAAAGTCACATTTTGGTGGAGTTGCACTCATCTCCCACTGCAGGACATTCAGGATTTTAGAAGACGTATGCTCGCACTTGAAGATCATTTTTTTGGACAGGCATGAAAAAGGAAATTCTTACTTTTGTAGCTGAATGTGACGTCTGTCAGGGCCACAAAGGATAAACAGTCAAATCCCCAGGCACATTACAGCCATTGTCCATCCTAGCCTCAATCTAGATAGAGGTTTCTATGGATTTCATTATAGGTCTTCCAAAGTCAGGAAACAAGTCAGTCATCATGGTGGTTGCGGACAGAATTTCTAAGTATGCTCATTTTTGCACCCTACCCCACCCTTTTACACCAACTTTGGTCATTCAATCTTTCATGGATCAGATTTTCACATTGCATGGCATGCCCACTTCCATTGTATCTAATCGTAACCTGATCTTCACCAGTAACTTTTGGCAAGAACTCTTCCGGCTACAAGGTACCCAACTACAACTCAGTACTTCCTATCATCCACAAACTAACGGTCAAACTGAAGTAGTCAACAAATGTCTGGAGATCTACCTTAGGTGTTCCACTTCAGAAAAGCAACATCTATGGGTATAGTGGTTACCTCTAGCCGAATGGTGGTATAACACCAACTATCATGCCACCACCAAAATGACTCCATATGAAGCAGTTTATGGGCAACTCCCTCCTTCCCCTACTTCTTATATCACATGATGCTCGAAGGTACAAGCAGTGGATCGACTCCTACAGAACTGCACAACCATGCTAGCCCATCTTAGAGAGAATCTTCATCAAACCCAGAACCACATGAAGCAACGGGCAGATCAACTTCGCTCAGAACACCAATTTCAAGAAGGGGATCAGGTATTTTTGAGGCTGCAACCATATAAGCAAACATCACTCAAAGACAAGGGTTGTCAGAAATTATCTCCAAAATTCTACGGACCATATCAGGTACTTCAGTGCGTTGGAGAAGTCACCTAAAAGTTAGCTTTGCCACCCATTGCAAAAATCCATCCAGTCTTTCATGTCTCATGCCTCAAGAAAGTGATTGGGAACCATTGCAGAATTCAAACCAATCTGCCTAAAGTGGATGAAGAAGGATTAATATGGCTCCAACCTAAATAGGTTCTTGACACACGAGAGTGACAACTGCATGGCTACACGATCAAGGAAGTCCTCGTTAAGTGGAAAGACACCTCTCCAAAAGATGCAACTTGGGAACCAACAACTATCCTTCAGCAATTTCTGCAACTTCAACCTTGAGGACAAGGCTATTCTTATGGGAGAGGGCATGTTAGGGTCCAACCCTAACCCCCTTATTTATGTAATAGGATCGAGTCATAGTTATAGAGTCAATAAAGCCCATATTAATAATTGTAAGTGGTTAACTCGCATTTAAAGAAGGGACCACAGTTAGTTGCAAATGGGCCATGGTATTAGATAGATTGTATTAATAAGAACAATGGTATTGCCCCATGGTATTGCATGTATGAATCCTATATAAAGGATGGAGACTCCCCTCAAGGAGCATCGTGTCTTATTTTGTAATTGAGCTCAGCTCTATTGGAGGTTGCCCCCTCGAAGAGGCAAGTGAACATTGCTTTCTGCATAATAAATACTTGCTATTATTTATCATTGTTCTATGTTCTGGGTATATTTCTTCGCATATTTGGTAATCTCTTGCAAGTTAAGAGCATAACATGTTTATTCTAGATCTGTATACTAATGCATGTGTTGTTCTATAAATATTATGATCTAGGTATAACTAAAGTCTGGAATAGCTACAAAATTATGAATGAATATTTACAGATGTATATGCTAGTTGACTTTGGTAAAAGCACGTATACACATAGGTTCGACACATCGAAGCAACATATACCTTATGAACTATGATGTTTGAATTTACAGTTGGTTCTGGTTGTTGATGCAGAGTTCTAGGTTTTTGCTTTATGTTCTGATGACTGTTTTCTGGTGACAGTATTCTGCATATTCAGATTGGTTGATTGTGATTAGCTTCAGTGTTGATGGATGAAATCTAATGAATTTGGATCATAATGAATTATCATTATGTGATCTGATAAATGGATGGGCTAGATCTAATCACTAACACATGTTTTATCCTTTATGTGTGATTATGTCTGAAGTCTGGAAGTGCAGCAAAGTGTTTGCAGATCTATACGCTGGTTTGCTTTAGGGAGGTTGCGTATACACGCTGATTCGGCTCTTCCAAGTTGCGTATACTCTCTGATACATGGTTTTGAGGTTATAGCTGATTCTGAATGATGATGCAGTGTTCTGAGTTCAGATCTGTGTACTGGTTACAGTGATCTGTCTGTTCTAGCTGATTGATTGAATTTGATTAAGTTTGAATGAATGCTTGATTCAGTTGTGATAGAGGTTCAGTAAGTAATTGATTCAGTTGTATTAGAGATTCATGGGGTGTAATTGATTGATTGAGTTTGGTTGATTCAAAAAGTAGTGATTGAGTTTCAGTGATTGCAGTGGTGATTGATTTTGAGCTTCAATGTTGTTGATGGGTCCAGTATGAAAATTGGATGAAACGTGGCCTTCAGATTATGATGTTGTGTTCCAGGAGTATCCGGTATGAAAATTTATGAAACGTGGTACCTGGAGGAAGAGAGAATGTTGTAGCCTTTTGTAGGTCGGTGCCTATGTGCTAGCAAACATATCGACTAGTACAAGAGCTAGGGGGTTGTAGCTCCCTTCCATTAGAAGCTGGAGAACTAGAGAAGGTTGTAGCCTTTTGCAAGTAGAATGCTGCGTACTGGTATGAGTCTACACTAGTATAATGTTGTAAATAGTTTTTCTTATTATTAAAAGAAGACAGAGACGACAACAGCAGGTGATTTTTACCCACATTAGGTTTCCACCTTACATCTTGGTGTTCATGTGTGTTGCTTATGTGTGATGGTTCTTTCTGTTATTAATTGCACATAGTTACTGTTTAAAGTTTAATAAATTGCTGATGCTCAGATTAAAGATCAACATATGATAAATTAAATGAATTATTAGTTTGTTGGATATACACGTGTTTCCTTAAACAAAATTGCATGCACACGCAGATTACCTTCATTGAAGTAGCGTATATGAAATTTAGTATGAAAAGAAAAATATTATTGACTTGACTAATACTAATTCTCCCCCCCCCCCCCAAGTATTATTTCCAACAATTGGTATCAGAGCAGCTCCTTTGGTAGAAGCTTGATTGCTTGAAGGAGATCCGTAGAACAATGGGAAAGAAGCTAAACAAGAAAGCGCATCAGAAGAAGAAGACATCTCAAAGGAACTATGACAATGGGAGAATCGATTGGGGATTATGTGGAAGCAACTCTTTAGATTTAGAACCACCTTAGAATGAAGATGAACAAGCAAAAGAACTATCAGGTATGAATTTGTTATCCTCTGGTGATACATTTCTCCATGCATTTGAAGATGATGAAAGTGATAGCGAAACAACTGAATTTTCTCTTATGGGTGAGGAAGAAAGATATCAAATAGAGGCAGAATTTAAAAGGCTTACTGACAAAATTAGAGATCATCAAGATCTATTGGACAAAAGGGAATGTGCCTCTAAAGAAAAATCTACCAAACTAAAAGCTCAACTAGAGGAAGGAAAAAAGTAAGGAAGCAATTCAAGGAAAAGGAAGATCAATGTCAAAAGCTGCAAGATGAAGTGACATCATTAAGAAATGAAGTAAATGAAAGGAGCACAACAATCAAGAAACTCAAAAATATATCCTGTTACTATGAAAGTATTGAAGCTAAGATCCTCTCACTAAAAGAAGATCGTGAAAAATCAAATAAGCAGAGTGAAGAACTACTCCAAGCTCTTGAAAAACAAGAAAACGAAGTTCTTGAATTAAGGAAACAGATGGAAAAAGGAAGAAAAGCTAAAGAAATCATGAAGAAGCAGCATTTTGAAAAGGAAGAGAAATATCAGGTTGAAATAAATATATTAAAAGGTAAATTAGAAGAAAAGGATAAGCTCTTACGATTTCAAGATAGTACTAAGATCTTGGATGATATTCTTAGTAGTCAAAGGTCTCCTACCATCAAAACTAGTCTTGGTTTTCATGAATCTGTTGAAGGTGAATCTAGCTCACAAAGTGAGGCAAGGAACTCTAATGCAAAATCTAAAATGCTCAACAAGGAGATGAGAGGTCAATCCCATCAACAACCAAGGAAAGAAATTCTTCAAAGAAAATATTTTACTCCTAACCATGGAAATGATAGTCGGTTATTTCCTCAAATGAATAATGTTGAATGTTTTATATGTCATAATCTTGGACATATTGCAGCAAGATGTGGAAGTAGAATGGTTCAAGACCATCACATAGAAAGATCATCAGCTTGCAGGTACTTTAAGGGATATTGTTTTTCTTGCAATATGTTTGGTCACAAAGCCATTGATTGCTATAGAAGAAATATGAAACATGTAAGATGTTATGCATGTAACAAGCTTGGACATATAGCAAAGGAATGCAGGAGAAAATATTGGGCACCATACCAAAAGGAGAAAACATCATCACACTCGAAGATATGGAAGAAGAAGGAAGTACAGTCAGAAAAATGTGGCATGGCACAGTGTACAGACATGACAGACTCAAGAGAAGCTGAAAGTATGAAACTTCAATGTTCTAAATCTCATACGTAAGTTTCATGAAGACAAGTCGCATATATATGTGAGTTCAAAGCTGCACAGTCGCGTATATGTAGTTTGAGAAAAATGTTGTGGGACAGTCTCAGAAAAACTGATGTGATATGATTTAGACAATTATTAGTTATATTTTCTATCGTAGATGACTACAGTCTATGGATATTATTTAGAAGTGTTTTTATCCTAACAAATTGTTGATAACTTGATGTATATCTGATTGATGATGATGCCTTGATACTTCTTATTGATATATGCAATGATCAGATCTGACAATGAACAGGTGGAACAGGTTCAGGGGGAGAACATGCTATGCTTCTAACAAAGCATTGTTGGCATTATGTTTAGAAGTCTTTTCGATGATGATGATGCTTATGTGGCTAAAGTATTGATACATCTTGTTGTGTGATAGTTATAAGTTTCCCATGATGAAATCTCAGATGATACTTATATTGATTGGGGTTACATAGTTGTTATTCAGATCAGATTTATGGATGATTGTGGATGACTTTTTGATGATGTATATATATGTTTCTTACATGGTGATCTTCATAAGGACAAGGAGAAGTACAAAGCTTGAGTACACAACTTCATTAATTGATGATGAGCCACTCATTTCTTCTATGCTGCAGTCGTCATGCCTTCAAAGATGCATAAAGTTCATATGGTGTAGTTATGATACAGGATTCCTATAGATCTTGGCTCTCACACGGTTGAGGATTGTTGTTGTTGATGATATCAAGAAATCTTGACAAATGACCATGAGCTCATGGTTTGCTAGATACATATTGATATCTCTTTGATGGATACATGGATGATTACTTAAGTTGCATATTGTTGGTTGGCCAAGAGAATGGTGTTATTGCAGACATAGCTATTTGAAGACATGGATTTTCAAAGACATGGCTTACTTAACCACATAATGATGATGAGTTCTTATCTTATGATGATAGGTTGATACTCACATATGTTGATTATCATGGTTGATTCTTATCAGATATGGGATGTTCCCTAGTGATGATACATGGTTGATATATTGAAGGTCCTTGTGGAAAGATCATGCAGTTCTTGATGATGATGTGAAAGATCATAATGTGATGACTATGGTGTTTTCACATATGATATGGTGTGAATGATTTTATGTTACTTCTTGGAGATATGACATATGCTGAGTTGATTCTTGGAAGGTTATGATAAGGCTCTTTCTACTAAGGAAACGAAGAAAGTTGATCTTTATGAGATCAAGAGGATGAGTTGATATCAATAATACTTTGTCACAAGTTGATGATATTTACTTTATCATATCTTAATGAACATATACAGGTTGCTAGTTTGGACGTTGACAGATGCTTATGGTGCAAATCATACATGGTGTATGATAGTTGTCGATGACTATCATGGTCTTGTTTAGACACTTGGTCTCTGTTATAAACGTCATGTATATCATTCGATGTAAAGGGCATATAAAGACCCATGATGTAATAATTTGTCTTTGTCTGTCATAGTCTTTTGATGAGTCCTTTTTGGTCATATGATGTAATTTGTACCCCCTCTATGTATGGGAAGGATGATCTAATAATTTCTATATTTCAGTCATGTATAAAAAATTGATATATCCCCACTTGGTTTGGTGGATGAGTCAAATTTGGTATATCCCCACTTGGTTGGGAGAATGGATGTATGTATGAGTCATTGATGATAGGAAGGTCAAATTCACGTAGTTGAGTTATAGAGTCATGTTTTCTTCTTGAAAATATTTGCAGACTTTGCATATGCTCAGGGAGAGCATGGATGATACAGTATATCTCAGCATGAACAAAGGGGGAGTTTTATCAGAGAATTCAGCATGTGCTTAGGGGGAGCATGATCAATGTTTATATTCAACTATTCAATTATGAAATTCTTCTTTTCGGTCAGCCCTTTGCCCTTGATATCAAAGGGGGAGAATATCCTAGTCTACCCTTTGCCCTTGATGTCAAAGGGGGAGAGTATTTTGGTGTTTCTTGTTATCTCTAAGAGTTTCTACAGCTTGCAGTAATCAACACCAACATGATTTCTATCAAGTCCAAAGGGGGAGATTTTTGACATTATGATGTATGTGTTGTACTTGATGGCAACCCACTTGTAGCAGAACAACTCACTTGTATATGGTAACTAGATGAATCTGCAGAAGAGATATCAGATGTGACAGAATGCATGACAGTAATGCTTACAGATGTGATGAAATGTAGGGCAACTTCAAGGAATTAGTTCAGAAGGGAACTCACTCAGATGAAAGATCACAGTATAGCAGGTAAACAACAAAGAATGATAGATCGGTCTTCACATAATGAAGAAAGAGAGGTATACGCAGGTTCACCATTGTCCAAGCTGCGTATACACGTAGGTTAATAGAAAAAAGTGGAGTGTATAACGTACACATGCACTTTCATAGAAAGGAAAGCTCATATACCTTGAGAAACTAAGTTTTTGGTCCGAAGTTTTTGGTCCATGGTACTTTGATCCATGGTATTGGTCCATGGTTTTTGGTCCGAGGTATTGACCCTAGGTATTTGATCCAAGGTATTGGACCTAAGTGGTTTTGGTCGACGGTATTGAGAAAGGCTTAAAACTTTATAAGGAGGAGAAGATCATTAGGCCAAGGCACACAAGCATTGAATATCTAATGAAGTGTGAGATCTAGTATATTGGTTTAGGATGTTCTACTTGATCTGAACCAAGGATGAACCTTAGCAGTTGATGGAGGACAAGATCTAACGATGGATCGAGATCTTAAGGCTTGGAATGAATTATCTTTATATGGTTTGATCATGTTTATTCTAGATATGTATACTGACGCATGTGTTGTTCTATAAATATTATGATCTGGGTATAATTAAAGTCTGGAATAGCTGCAAAATTATGAATGAATATTTACAGATGTATACGTTGGTTGAATTTGGTAAAAGCGTGTATACACGCAGGTTTGACACATCGAAGCAGCATATACCTTATGAACTATGATGTTTGAAGTTACAGTTGGTTCTGGTTGTTGATGCAGAGTTCTGGGTTTTTGCTTTATGTTCTGATGACTATTTTATGGTGACAATATTCAGCATATTCAGATTGGTTGATTGTGATTAGCTTCAGTGTTGATGGATGAAATCTAATGGATCTGGATCATAATAACTTATCATTATGTGATATGATAAATGGATGGGTTAGATCTGATCACTAGCACATGTTTTATCCTCTATGTGTGATTATGTCTGAAGTCTGGAAGTGCAGCAAAGTGTTTGCAGATCTATACGTTGGTTTGCTTCAGGGAAGCTACATATACACGCTGGTTCGGCTCTTCCAAGTTGCGTATACTCTCTGATGCAAGGTTTTGAGGTTACAGTTGATTCTGAAAGATGATCCAGTGTTCTGAGTTCATATCTATGTATTAGTTACAGTGATCTATCTTTTCCAGCTGATTGATTGAATTTGATTAAGTTTGAATGAATGGTTGATTCAGTTGTGATAGAGGTTCAGTAAGTATTTGATTCAGTTGTGTCAGAGATTCATGGGGTGTCAGTGATTGATTGAGTTTGGTTGATTCAGAAAGTAATGATTGAGTTTCAGTGATTGCAGTGGTGATTGATTTTGAGCTTCAATGTTGTTGATGGGTCCAGTATGAAAATTGGATGAAACGTGGCCTTCAGATTATGATGTTGTGTTCCAGGAGTATCTAGTATGAAAATTTATGAAACGTGGTACCTGGAGGAAGAGAGAAGGTTCTGGCCTTCTGTAGGTCGGCGCCTATGTGCTAGCAAACATATCGGCCAGTACAAGAGCTAGGGGGTTGTATCTCCCTTCCAGTAGAAGCTAGAGAACAAGAGAAGGTTGTAGCCTTCTACAGGTAGAAGCCTGCATACTGGTATGAGTCTGCACCAGTTCAATGTTGTAAACAGTTTTTCTTATTATTAGAAGATAGAGACGACAGAAGCAGGTGGTTTTTACCCACATTGGGTTTCCACCTTACATCTTGGTGTTCATGTGTGTTGCTTATGTGTGATGGTTCTTTCTGTTATAACTGAACATAGTTACTGTTTAATGTTTAATAAAGTACTGATGCTTAGATTAAATATAAACATATGATGAATTAACTGAATCATTAGTTTGCTGGATATACATTTGTTTCCTTAAACACAGTTGCGTGCACACACAGGTTACCTTCATTGAAGTAGCGCATATGAAATTAAGTATGAAAAGAAAATGATTATTGACTTGAATAATACTGATTCAACCCCCCTCTCAGTATTATCTCCAACAAAGGTGACTTATGGATTCAATGGCGACTCATCCCTTCTCGACAATCTTCCAGTCCTCTGACAGACATCATAAGCACCACAATATTCTTTCGAATCCTTGGACACCTTAGGCCACCATATTCGCGCTCTTAAAATCTTTTACAGAGTGGCCTTTCATACATAGTGTCATCCCGACACCATCATGTGCTTATGCCAAAATATTGTGCTCTTCGTGCTCAAGGACATATCTGTGCAATATCTCATCGGGCCCCTTTTTATATAAATGTCTAGCAATTAGAGAAAAATTGGTAGCTCGACATACAATTTCTTTCTTTTGTTAAGTTCTACACTTTCTGTAGGGGCTACTTCTATAGACAAAATGGAGATGATACCAACAAAATGATCATCAGCAACCCATACTACAAAAATTTACGCATCGGGCAATCCTTCTTTAATGTTGGTTGTTTCTTCACTGTTCTCAATTCTAGACAAGTGATCTGGCCCAGTGTTCAATCATCGTAGCTTAAATATTACCTCAAAATCATACTCTTGGAAAAGAAATAGCCACCTGCAGATTTGCCCCCTCCAACACAAGCTTGTTCAGTAAGTACTTTAGCGAAGAATGGTCCATGAAGATCTTCAAGTACGCGCCTAATAAGTAATGCCTAAATTTTTGCAGCATGTAAACCATAGCTAAGCTCTTTTGTTTCATTGTGAAATAATTTATTTATGCCTTAAATAAATTTCGACTCACAAATGTGATGGGGTGATCAAGATCCCCTTCTCCTGGCTACACCAAGATAACCCCCAAAGCTATGCACAACGCATCTACATGGATGTTAAACTCCTTCTTCCGATCTAGAAACACCAGAATCAACACAATGGCCATTTTTTCCTTTAAGATGTCGAGGATCTCCTTACATTCATCGTCCCAACAAAAGGTAGCATCTTTATTTAGTAACTTTTCCATCGGTGCAGTGATCTGTGCATAAGCCTTTATGAAATCTCAATAGTGACCAGTATGTCATAAAGTCACACATAGCTACTTTATGTTCCTCGACGAATCCAAATTGATAATAACAACAATTTTGGCAGGGTCCACCATCATCCCTTGTTTGCAAAAAACATGTCCCAATAATATCTCGTATGGTACACAAAAAATGCACTTCTTCAAGTTCAATTAAATTTGATATTTTCTACAGGTATCTAGCATCAATTGCAGACTTGAAACATGCTTATTTACCAGTCCAAAGAATGTCCATTCATCAAAGTAAACCTCCAGAAATTTGTGGATGAAGTTCTTAAACGCGGTGACGACCACCCTGGAGAATATCCTAGGTGCATTCTTCAGCCCAAATGACATGAATTTATATTGAAATGATCCCCATTTAGTAGAAAAATTGGTCTTACTCCTATCCTATGGCGCGATCGTGATCTAATGGTACCTTAAAAAACCATTTGTGAAGGAGTAGGCCTCCTATCCTCCAACATGATCTAAAACTTCATCACTGAACGGTGTTGGAAATGGATCATGTACGCATGCATTGTTCAACTTTCTTAAATCAGCCCAAATCCTTATTTCTCCCGTAGTCTTTTTCTCCTACACTACCATTGGGCTTACCCATTCAGATTCTTCCACAAATTTAGTTATTCTAGTTGCGGGCATCTTATCAAGTTCTTACTTCACCTTTTCCTTGTATTCTGGGTTTATCCTATATGGTTGTTGTTCCTCTAGTTTCACATCTGGCTTCAAAGTGACCTTCATTATGTCCAGATCACCTACAATTCCTTTCAACTCCAAAAAATTCACCATAAATAGATCTTGGTACTCATGTAGTAATTCGACAACCTTTCCTACTGTATCCTCATCCTAGTAAATACAATGCACGCAAACTTGGGCTTCGCTTATGAGCCTATATTAACTTGCGTCGTCTTAACAGGCTGCGATATGTTAGGTATCTCAGCATTTGGTCCCACAACTTCATGTTGTCCTTCTAATTCAGGGATGTTGATGTTGTGCAGATCCTCCTCGCCTTCTTCCATGGTTATATTATAACATTCTAGAGCATGTTTCAATTGTGCATTACAGCTAGGTTGAACCCAAGTTGTAGGCTCTTTCGGTGTCTGAAAAATTGCTACTTTGATCTCCTGAAGTGCATCATCTATACATTGAAACCCATCTTCCAAAATAAAATTCAGTAGGAAACTTTCCTTCATATCATACCAATCAGTGGTGCCATGGTGCATCTCTATTTCTAGATACCAATTCATTGGTATTACATCCAAAGTATGATAAAATATGTATACCCATTCTAGTTGAGGTTCTTCACCCCACACTTTAGCCCAATGAGACAAATATTCTCGAGGATCATCCTTACCATTATATTTCTCGGAAAGGATTGCATTTGAACAAACAAACTTAAGCCTCATCAATCAATGGTACTCCCTCCAACCTCCTATATTATCTTTATGTGTGACCCACCATTGTGTAGGCATAGCCCTCAAAGCTATATCCAAGGATTGGAATTGTTGCTCTTCTGGTACGTCCATTTCAAAAATATCAATAAATACACTGACATCACCTATCCCATCAGAGTATGGTGTTGTATCTACTGCAACAATCCCTCCAAAATTTCAAGCTCTTCAAAATCTAGGAGCCCCTTTTACCTTTGAAAAGTTTTCCTCATCCTAAGAGTCTTTTTAAGAGACCGGGAGACCTAAAAAGTCTCGTAAGAACCCAAGGCTTCCTTCCAAGTCAATGAAGTCACAATCTGGTCCAAGTCATCGAGTCATAGCCACATAATGTGACGTTTCCTTCACCTACGACTAGTGCAACCCATGTGACCTGACCAACCCAAGTCACATAGGTTGCATAAGTCATATCTCTAAAAATTGCGACCCTTGTGACCTATGCAACTACAAGACCAATAGGTCGTTGTGTCACAATGTCGTATTGGTGGCAAAATGCAACCACCATAGCCATGTAACCCTTGTAGCCTAGCTACCTTCGTAGGTTGCACAGGTCAAAATGTTGCACTCCTTCCCCACTCCATGACTTGCGACCCATGCTACCCTCAGACGTGCACCCTAAACTATTTATAACTAGTCACCCAAGACTCATTTGGTAACGCTTCTTGGGTTGCACGAGAGATGAGGGAGATTTGTGACCAGGGCACATGCACGTTTTCTCTAGGTAGGTGACATTTCCTCTTCCCCTGTAATCATTTTCTCCATCCAAGTGTCGCCCTCTTCTATCCCGACCTTGCATATTCCAACCCTAGGGGTTTTTTATCTACATTTTGACCTACATTTACACAACAAACCTCAAATCAATGCCTCTGGCCTCATGAAGCTCCTTTTTCTTTCCTCACTATCATTACTCACCCTTAGCCACCCCTTTTTTTCTCCTATGAGATTGACCATTTGGCCTTGAGGAATTCCAGACTTCTCTTTTAAGTCTCAAGATGAATTTTAACTTTCCCAGTGCCTAGGTCACATGGCCAATAGTCGTGATAGCCTAAATCTCGTGATTGGTGTGACCTCATGACAGGTGCGACCCTGCGACCGGTGCAACCCTGTGACCGGTGTCATTCCCATGACCCGCGACTCCTCTATGCTACTTAGTGGCTATGTTGCACTACTCTCCTTGCGACCCCTGCGAGTTCTTGCGATCTGCCTAAAACCCTCGTCACAATATATGGAACTAATTTTGTTTGAGAAATCTCTTTTATTTTCATATTGTCACTCTTATCGTGGGATTGTTTGTTCAACATGCTAGGTGACGTGGATATAGACTGCATTTCCATCTCCTCTTTTGAAAATGAGATGGCACCTCCAACTACAAAGGCTGGTCGTAGAATATTTGGGATCAGTTCACTAGAAGTCTATTAGTATGAGGAACCACCTATCTGTGGAGACACGACCTGCAATATCAGTAAGACTACAAGGCTCTCATGGTAGAACATTTATGAGGAATTCATGAAGCTGAGAATAGCAAAACCCTAGGAATATTTTTGAGTGTGCCTAAACATTAAGAGGTCCAAACTCCACAAGATAACATCACACCCTTCCATTTATCCGTGTGCCAAAACTATCAATTGGATCTTGCAAAGCACATATACAGATTCATGGACATTGAGGGACCATACTGGCACACCCTTAGCAATGATCTCTTCTATGGATATTGCCACTTACTATAGACTCCCTGAGAAGCAGGAGACTTTCAACACCTGGTGGCTCTCCGACTTTGTGACACCTACCAAAGACATCCTGAGGGAATGGTGGAAAGACCCGTCTAAATTTTGGGTTAGAACAGATCAGGTGTATAGGACAGAAGGTCTAAGAAAATTTTATCAACTGATCACCGCCATGATGTGCCACTTGTATGGAAAAGCAGATTGTGATGTATTCCATGGTACCTGGGTCCCTCTCATGTATGTTGTTGTAACAAACTCTGGGGTAAATGTACATATAAAAAAACATAATAGGAACATAAATACAATAAACATATCCGGCATCAAAATCCATATATACATCAGTACATTTGCACATGAAAATCAATGGAATGCATTTTTCATTAATAAATGCAATGAACCAACCAGAGATGGGACTACCACATTCCACCCGACCATAGTTTGGCTGAGCCAAGTCTCTCTTCAGCCAATCACCCCCGTGCCATATTCCAAGCATGAATGTGGGATCTCATATAACACATCAATCAAAACTCATCCAGGGCTTCTAGAGGCCACCCACCTCAACCCATCAAACAATGATTCCACCTTACGGTCAGACATTACCAAAAACCATCATCAGATTGGTTTCCATCCAATCCTTCCAGGGCTTCCAGAGTTCTTGTCCAACCAAGGCTTCTAGAACTAGTAACTCAACCCACAACTTATACAGGGCTTCCAAAGTGTTTATCCAACCAAGGCTTCCAGAACTAGTAACTCAACCCACAACTTATACAAGGCTTCCAGAGCATTTTTCCAACCAAGGCTTCTAGGACTAGTAACTCAACCCATTAAGGGCTTCTAGAGCATTTGTCCAACCAGGGCTTCTAGGACTAGTAACTCAACCCAAGCTCTTACAGGGCTTCCAGAGCATTTGTTCAACCATGGCTTCTAGGGCTAGTAACTCAACCCAAGCTGTTACAGGGCTTCCAGGACTAATAACTCAACCCAAGTTAAGGAAAGATGCGAATCAGCAAAAACAAAGAAATGAAAGTAAACCCACAATCACCATGGCTATCCAGGAAATGGAAAGGCTAGGCAATCCACTGTCGATCCAGGTAATCCTCCATGCCAATGATAGATCACAACCAAGAAACCACATTCATGTGCCATGCATGTCAAAACCAGTGAATAAATCATACATGCGACTTGATACCTGCAAGAAAATATGATGTAGTTGTTGATGCTGATGCCTTCTTGTGCTTTCCTGTTCTTCCTTTGCCTTATTGCTCCAAGAATCCAAGTATGCCATAACCTCCAAGAGTGTTCCAAGAAAACTCTAAGTCTCCAAGAGTATGAGAGAGAGATATAGAGAATAATGAAAGAGCTCCAAAGCTAAACTGACGAAGTCTTACCCACTGATCGTCATAAGCCTTTTTATTAATGAGGCATCTATTTTCTTCATTTTCCATTATTTTCCTTCAATTTCCTCCTCACATGCAAAATGTGACTTATCACTTTCCTTTTCTCCTGATTCCCATTATTTTCAATGTGATTTTCATAACTCCAAGGTACCTTATTATCCCTTTCAAATTTGAAAACATCGTAGGGAATAAGTCTTGATATTCGCAGAGAGATTTAGCGACCTTATCTACTATTGCGTCATCCCAATAGTCCCCAATATTTGCAAATTTTGGCTTCGCTTCTGTCCCAATGTTCACTTGTCTCATTTTCAGCGGCGCGGTGATATCTATATTCTCAATCTGTGGTGCCTCCACTTCGTAGTGACCTTCAGTCTCTGGGATATTAATGTTCCTTGTGTCCTTGTCCTCTTCCTCAGCATTCAAATTTTAGCACTCCAGCACGTGGCACAGCTGGGTTGTCCAATCTAGTTGAATTAAGTCCAAGGGATGTTGCGGTATTATGAATATTGTTACCTTGACCTCCTGCAATGCCTCATCAATACATTCAAATCCATCGTCAAAGATAAACGTCATCAAGAAGCCCTGTTGCAAAATGTCCCATTCTTTAGTGCCATGGCGGAGCTCTATTTCCAAGTGCCAGTTCATCGGGATTACATCCAAAGTATGAAAAACCAGATGCACCGATTCAGGTGAGGCTCTGCCCCATAAACCTTAGGCCATTTGGTCAGGTGATCACACAGATCATCCCTTCCATCATATTTCTTTGTTAGCCGCACTTTTGGGTGGCCAAATCGCAATATCATCATTTTTCTGTACATGCGCCAATCATCAAAAATGCCTTTGTGCATACCCCACAATCTCGTAGGCGTAGTGTGCAATGCCCAATCCAAGGCTTGGAAGCAATGCTTCTCTAGCACTTCCCTCTCAAATGCATCCAAAATTTTATCAACATCAGTTATACCATCATAATAAGGAATATTCCTTACCTCTGATGATACACAGAGTAGCGACTTGGTCATAATATTACAGCGCAATGTAGATACTTCATGCAGTTGGTTTTGCCAGTGTTCCAACTCTTCATTTGAATTTGAAGTGCAGGAACTTTTGTGGTCCCATACAATATGTCCATCCACTGTTGGATTCACCCTATCCTAATCTTGTGCCATTATCTTATAAATTTGGTCCAAATCATCTTCGCTTTCATAATCACGGACTGGTTCAGTATAGCATGGTCCTTTTGCAGGGTCCAAGGGTACTACTACATGTAGTGATTTCTTCTCAAATATCATCTTTCGCTTCTTCAAATTGATTACCCCATTGATGTCAGTGGCCTAATCGATCCCAAGGAGCATAGGGTAGGGATTGCTATCATCCACAATCTCTATCACTTCAAAATCATCAAATGCACTCACGCCCTCAATATCAACTGTCACTCCGTACAATCTTCCCATGGGGATGATTTTCTACTGATTTTCCATTCTTAACTAAATCAAAGACCACTGTAGCACAGGTCTCCCCATTCTCTCCCACATCTATTTAGGTAAAACATTCACATCTGCCTCCAGATCCAAAATTACTTGATCCATCTCATATTCTCCTATCTGTGCAATGAGCCTCATCTCATGCCCCCTGCTCGCCTTATGCTTACCAATCTTCCTGACTATGCGTGGTCTTTCAGGAGCAGTTTCTTTTCTGACACACTTATTTATAAACTCCTTCAGTCCATTTACAACCTTTCTATAGCGTAGCAACTTCATACAGGTCTCCAAGAAAGTAGTAACCATGGAAGGGTCCATCTCTTTACTTGGCTTATCCTGACTTCCTGAGGTAGAGGCCTCAGTGAAGCTTTTCTTTTCTTCCATAAATGTTTCCCATGCCCACTCCAGATCAAACTCGACCTCCTTTTCTAGAGCTTTGTGGACCCATTCACTTTCCTCGGGCTACTTCCCCTTATCTTCGCCAGTCATCATTCCACTCCACAGCACAATATTTACCTTAGGATCCTCTTCGCGAGGTTCAACCCTTCATGTTCTGAGTCGGATGCGGAGGCTACGTCCCCTTTTCACGTATCTTAGCTAGCAACACCAGGAAATCTTCAATTGAAAGGTCAATCTGAGTACAATATCAGCATGATAGATACATCAAGTTTGTGCATTCTCGTGCGTAGTGTCCCGATCCTCCACAATTGTAACAAATAACCTGTCCCCGACTTCTACCAGGTCCTCCTCCACCTTGGCCTCATCCGCGCCCCTAATATTCACCTTGCACTCCCCCATTGTCTTGGTCTGGAGGCCGGGTTTCTTCCTGCACCCTAGATGCGGGTGTTTTATCCATCATTAGCTCGTAGCTATGACAATTATGCTCATCATGACCCACCGATTGATAGAATTTGTAGAAGAGTTGCTACGTCATCTGTACAAATTTCTGCAACAAATGGCAATTGTCAGTTACATGTTTTCCAGCTACCTGAGAGATATCCCACCATAGTACAAGCCTTGTACTTGGCCCTACTTGAGCTCCCAACCCTAGAGGCATTGATCCTCCTGCTGCAACATAATTCTTGAAGACTAGACAATGAATTTTTTCATGCCCCTGACTTTTGCATTTCAGGGACCAAACTTCTTCATGCACCTCTGGCCGAACTGCTCTATCTTTCTTCAGACTTTGAAATTCTAGGAACAAGTTCTGCAATTGTGCGTGAATCTATTGAACCCCCAAATTAGCACCTTGCATCAGAGTCTCATGCAATCTCATTGCAGTCTCCAAGGCTTTCGCCTAGGTTCAAATCTTTTGCTGGGACAAAGCAACCCTTAGATGAGGCACGAGTGAAGCCACAGACCATTCACGGTGCTGTCCATCCGTAAGATTCATGTTAGCTTCGCGGATCATGCAATTCAATCTCTCATCTAGGTCCCAGGGTGTCTCGCCAGGCTTCATCATGATCTCCTTGAATCCCACAATTGATTGTGCTTCGACTTGGGCCTGTTGAATTCCTTGTTCAACTCAGTTTAAATATCTGCTAACGAAGCCACCAGGTTATCAGTGTAGTACTTTATGTACCATGTTAGTGTGCATTCCTGCAAAGCAATAACCAACGTTTCTTTCTTCATATGATTATCTGTAATACCTTAAGCTTCCCATATAACCTTCGCGAAGAACCAAAATTGGTCAGGGTCCTCAGTTCTTGACCCCTTGAACACATGCAATTTTACTGAATTCGTCATATTGGATGGTGGTGGTGGTGTGGGTGAAGGCGTATACGGTGGAGGTGAAGATGGAGCTGGTGTGGGTGGATGGGGTATTCATAGGAACCCTTGTCTTATCAATTGAACAACAATTTGCGGAGAAGCCTGTGTTGCTTCCTCATTGTCACTCAAAGGAGGTCCAATCAATGGGCTGTATTCAGGGCCTACTTTTCCTCTATCCCTGAAGATATTTCCACTTTGCGTAGCTCCAAACATCAAGATAGCTTCATAAGCTACTTTTTACACAAGAGAATTTTAATCCAAGTATTTAAAGACCTTGAATATTTACCTTGTTGTCCCTTGAAGAAACGTTTCTCTGCTTTGCTGTAACTGACTAAAGTATCAACTGTGATCTCTGACGCAAATACTCCTATGATATGATTGAGTTAATGATTGACATCACATGTGATATTATCTTCAAAGGTTTCCAATCTCCACACTAACTCTGGAGTCTAGGCTATCGGACCGTCAAGCCTCCACCTTCCTTGGCTGTCTGCCAATTTCGCGATCCACTCGTATAACTCAACCAGGAAGGAACATGAGAATATTTCGTGTATATCTGTGTACATATATCTGTCCAACTACTGTTCTTTTGTCAATCATGGATTCTTGTTCTCTTGCACTGTGAATTCGTGGATCTTTCTATCCAACCAGTCTTTGATCTTCTTCTTAGTTGGATTCTAGTGATGCAACATCACACATCTCTTTATGCAGATCTCGGTCCCGGCAACAGAACCATTTGTTGGCATCATGGGCTTTGAATCAGGTTCAGCGTTAATTAGCCAAGAAAATCCCTACACCACTGGCCCTTTTGGCATCAATCTGCGGAGCACTGACTGAAGTCTCACTCGAAGCAGTATGGGGGAATGCAGGAACCAAGTTTCCGCACCTAGAGGTGGTAGTGATGTCATTTTATACCCTAACCGTTTCTTCACGCAAATTGATAATCCTTTTAGGACTTATCAATATACTTCTCTTATTCATCCTTCAGACCTCCACGAAGGTCTACAATCATCCTTCACGTACCCTAGATAAGCGAATCAGGAACTTACGCACCTCTATAATTATCTTACTTCCGTTTTTACCCAGATTAGCTTAAGTATTGAATAAACTCAACATGCATTAAGATGATCTTCACGTAAATAGATATTCTTACTTGTGCTCATATAATAAAGTAAAACATGTAGATTCTTGCATCAATACAACATTAAGTCATAAACCCATTATTCATCATAACATAAGCGCATGCATTTATAACAGAAGTAAAATAGATCATACACAGATAATTCCAGAATAATTCTCTTTATTGATGCTTCAAATCTTCTTTACAGACTCTAACTATCCTGCGCACACAATTGCAGGGGTCCGCGCACTCAACTGCGGACTTCTACCCTAGGCCTTTGCATACACAACTACAGAGCCTCTTCCCTACACTAAGACTCTTCTATCTTAGCTCTCACAGATCCATTACATTCATCTACGACTCAAAACATACTTAGAACTTCACTGCCTTAGACTCCTCTAAGAATGTCCTTTTATAAAATCCCATGGTCCACGGACCATGGGTGGATCTCTTAAAACCGACATGACTTACCTAAACTAAGGGTAGAAACCCTTTATGACAGATCATATCTTCGTGCTCCACGGCCACAAAATTCAGAGACTTTACATTATTTATACAAAACTTAGCTTTTAACACCAAAAATGACCCTAGGGGACATGTTCCCAACAGTACTGATTGCATCATAATATGTGGATCTGAATATCTTGAAATCTTTTCTACAAACTTGCATGAATTTATTGAGAAATCAATAGGTTATAGAGGGATTGCAAGAATTGATGGACTCTTGTGCTTCTAAAGAGGTACCCCAGAGTGAGATGCACGTAGTGAATAAGCAGACTGGAAAGGAAATGAGGCTTACAACACATATTGGAGAATATGACATGGATCATGTTATATTGGATCTAGGATCTGATGCTAATGTATTGCCGAAATGAACTTGGGAATTGATGGGTAAGTCAAGGTTGCAATGGTCAATTGTCTAGCTGAAAAGCGAAAACCAATAGAAGATTGTTCCTCTAAGAAGATTGTCAGGTGTCATAGTAGACATTTATGGAGTGCACACTACCACTAACTTCGAAGTGATTGAAATTGTGGATGATAGTAATCGCTATCTAACATTGGTTGGATTAGATTGGGGATTTTCTAACATGGCTATAATTAATTTGAAGAAAAGAAAATGATATTTGAAAACAATAATATGAGATTTATTGTTCCCTTAGATCCATCGGAGGGAGTGAGGTATACTTAACTTGTCAAAGAAGAGTACAATGCAGATGACATCGACAACATTTATCAAATAACAACAAAAGAAGAAGAATGTATTAACCCTATTGCAGATGGAAAACTGACTTGGGAACAAGATAGTTACTACACTTCAAATTCAGAAGAGGAATTAGAGAACGGGAAAAGTAGGTTGCATGAAGTGTCTACAAGGCGATTTGCAAGGATCACCAAAGCAGTGCGCTGTATGACAACTGAGGTATGTGATTTTCCTTTGTATGATGCTTTGGGTAATATAAATACTTTCTTTAGAGATTATTAAAGACAGGTACTCGAATGTCAAAGATTTTTCGCTTTGGATCAAGCATTGAGGGTTACTCCTCCTACATGGTGGGGTACTCATAAGAAGAATGTAGGAGACTGGAAACAATGTAGAATATTGATGTGGGTAAGGTTTGGTCAAGTAGAAACAAAGCTCATAGATAAGTATGATGGCTAGACTGATCCTAGAGACCATATACAACTCTGTACGATGGCTTGGGAAGAAATTTCGCAAGAACAATGTGTGCATGGATTCCTCCACACCCTGGAGACAATTGCTCAAAATTGTTATCTAGAAATAGAGATTCGCCATGGTACTGTTAGCTGGGCATAAATGGTTGATGGATTTATAATCACATTCAAATTTGAACATGACTATCCACATATAGGTGCAACTCTGAATATAGTTAACAAGAATATTTTTGAGAACGAAGTTCCAGTTATCTTGCAACTTGGTTGGGCTACACAGATACGTAATGTAATGGAATGCTATATTCTCACTACGGAAGAGGATGAAGATCCTTGCAATATTGACATCAAAGAATCAGAAGGTAATTGTGAAGTAAATGGACCTGAGATACAGATGCCTGATATAACGAAGCTAATGAAGACGAAGAAGGTGAATATAGGGTTAGAGGTTGAACTGAAGTACACAACAATAGGAGATTACTAGGATGAAGGCATAGTTAGCAAGATAACACATCTCTTGCGTGAATATCAAGAGTTGTTCCCCACTAAGTTTTTAGATATGAAGGGAATAGTAGGGAGTTTGGGAGTTATGATGAGTCCTATGAAGCCTGATGTAAAGCTTGTCAAGTAGAGACCTTATGAACTGAATCTAAAATCCAAGGAGAAGTTGAAAGAAGAATTACAAAAATTTTGGCAGCTGGGATGATCGAACCTGTCAAAGAGTCTGAATGGGTAAGTCTGACGGTGGTTCACGAAAAGAAGGAAAAAGGGTGAATCAAAATTTGTGTTTACTTAAGGAGATTGAATGATGCATGCTTGCATGAACCCTTCCCTACACCATTTACAAATGAAGTATTGGAAAATGTAGGAGGACTAGAGACCTATTATTTCACAAATGGCCTTCTAGGATACCATCAAATTAGAATTGCACTAGACGATAGACATAAAACAACTTTTGCTATAGAGTGGGGCTCTTACCAATAAACGATGATGCCTTTTCGATTAAAGAATGCACCTGTTATTTTTTCCAGAGTTGCAGTTGCAGATTTTATAGAATATATACAAAAAAATTTGGAAGTTTACCTCAATGAGTGGACAGTCTTTGGGTTATTAGAGAAGCATGTGGCAAGCTTAAGGTTGATGTCAGATACATGTATGCAGTACGAGATATCATTGTACTTGAAGAAACATATCTTCTGTGCATGATTTGGTATAATGTAGGGACATGGAGTTTGTAAACAAGGATTAATGGTGGATCCCATTAAGATTACAGTTATTGTGAACCTGCTAGCACTGAAAATAGTAAGACAACTCTGTACAACACTGGGACACACTGGCTACTACATAAATTTTATAAAGGGCTATGCGCAAATAACTACACCGATGGAGAAATTGTTGAAGAAAGACGTGAATTTCAATGGATCAAAGAGTGCCAGAAGAGCCTAGATGTACTAAAGGAGAAAATGGTAACCATGCCTATTCTAGTTTTCCCGGACTGGAGGAAGGAGTTCCATGTGTATGTTGATGCATCTTGCATAGTGTTGAGTGTAGTGCTAGCGCAACTAGGAGCAGGAGAAATTGATCATCCCATAACATTTGCAAGAAGGAAATTGTCCAAGGTGGAAAAGAACTATAGCAAAACAAAAAGAGAGGGATTATCTATGGTATATGCATTACAGATGTTCAGGCACTACTTGTTGTGAGCAAGGAAAATTTTAAGGATGGAAGTTTATCTTAAAGTTTAGAAACCTTGGCAAATCTTACTAGTCTGTAATATGCAAATTGTAAAATGTTTGGAAATATTTTTGTAAAAACATTTATATTTCTAATGATTTCATAATATTTTGTTTAAATTTTTTGGAAATTTTTAAGGTAAAATAATTTTATTCTAAAATGTGGGTGAACCATTTTTAGAAAAAATGGAAATTAGAATTTTTTTTTTTTGGAAATAACATGGAAAATTAGCCCACTTGTGAATATTAGTCCCTAAAATTTTCCCTAGTTGTGAGCACATTTTAAAATGTTCACTGATCATTCCATGTTGAAATATTTGGTGAATAAGCCTATTTTAGGAGGAAAGATCTGTCGATGGTTGTTATTATTCCAAGAGTATGACTTCGAGGTTATAGTGAAGCTAGGGAAATTGAATGTCAGGCCTAATCATCTATCAAGAATAGAGACAGGAGAAGAACCCACAAATATCGATGATAACCTACCTGATGCACAACTATTTGCAATTAGAGTTGCAGATGATCACTTCATGGATATTATTCAGTTTTTGGCCATAGCAATGGCACTCATGAAGTACATTATGAAGAAAATTGAGTTGGAGGTTTGAGAAGCTGATTTCACGTTGATTGTTGGACACTTGTACAAAATGGGACTGGATGAAGTGCTGCACAAATATGTCCCTGAACACGAAAGACAAAAGATCATGGAGGAGTCGCAGGTGGGCATTATGCAAGAATAGCCACTTCACACAAAATATTGAGAGTCAGGTTATGGTGGCCCGTAGTCCATAAGGATGCAAAAGAATTATGTCAAGCATGTGATGTATCTCAAAGAACAGGAAGGCCATCTAGGAGAGATGAGATGCCACTAGTAACATAGGTAAATTTCCAAGATTTTGACAATTGGGATATTGAATTTTTTGGACCTATCAGTCTGACAGGAAAGAAGATTGGTGGGAGGTATATAATGGTTGCAACTGATTATTTGAAAAGATGGGTCGAGGCACAACCAATGAAGGATTGTGGCGTAGAAACTAATGTGAAGTTCATCTTTGAATATATACTCTCCAAGTTTGGTTGTTCGAAGATCTTCATCAGTGACCAAGCCACACATTTCTTGAATAAGACCATTGAAGCACTAACTGAGGAATTTGAGGTTTACCTCCAAAAAAGCACTCCTTATCATCCTTAGTCAAATGGAACAGTGGAATATTTCAATAATATTTTGGAGAATGCATTGAACAAGGTATGTAATTTGAACAGATATGATTGGGATTTAAAGATTCTAGTAGTGTTATGTGCATATAGAACAACATGTAAGAAATTGATAAGGCAAACAACTTTTAGGCTGGTATATGGACAAGAGGCAGTTTGGCCTATGGAATACATTATGAAAAGTTTGAGAATTGCAACTATCATAGATATGGCAGACCCTAACATTATGAATGGAAGAATGTCACAGATACTAGCTCTAGAAGAAGATAGGTTCATAGTAGGGTTCCATCGACAAGTACAAAAAGAAAGGGAGAAAGCCTGGCATGATATATATATCAAGAAGAAGACATTCTGGGAAGGAGATCTTGTACTATTATATGACAACAAGTTCATGAAGTTCCTAGGAAAGTTTAAAACACACTGGTTAGGACCATATATCATCAAGCACATCTCTAATGGTGGTGCAGTTCAACTCGCGAAGTTGAATGGTCAGTTGATTCCGGGATGAGTGAATGGTAGCAAATTGAAGATATATAGGGACGACTCTATCCTTAGAACTTCACACTAAAAAACAAAGGGAGGAAAGTCTTAGTGCCAAATGTAGTTGAAAGTGGGCACGAGACTATAAAATACTCTCAGAAAGGGACTTCATAGAAGGAACATTACTGTGCAATACTCAAGAGTATGTCAAAGTCCAAACGAACTATGACAAAGAAAATGTGACTATGCCATGAGGGAAGGTTCATCAAAGTTGGCCGGAAATATGACTGTTGGAATGAAAAAACTATCGTTAAAAGGAGATTGTCATTAAAAGGCATGGGAGAAAGGAATTTATGAAGCATAACTAGTTGTATCTAGCCCCATATATGCATTAAATGAGAAAATCTTAGCCAATCATGGGGCTGGGAATTAATTTTTTTTATAAAAATCGCAACCCATGCCACATTTTACACTTTATGCCTGGAGAATTCAGAATTTGCATCTAAGTGAGAAAGAGCTATTGTATGTCTAAGAGGAGTTTTGAGGAACTTGTTAGAATATTTGCAAAAAGAGGATTAGTAGGTATTATGGAGGAACAAGCATCAAATGTACCCATGTACCCAAGGCACGTGAGGTCACTGAGAAAGAAAGTATCCACAAAATCATGACCATAAAAGAAGCAGGAGAAGGGACTAGTTGAGGTCTCTGGGGTGGAGCTAAGAACATCCCTGAGGAAGAAAACAAAGAAGGAAGTACGCATGAAGAAGAAAGAAGATAAGGGGAATAATCTTGTGCAGAAAGGAAAGAAGATGATGCAGTAGAAGGTGCCTCAATAGATCAATGATAGTGATGAGGAGGCTGAATTTCACCGGATGGAAACAGGGGATGAAGAGATTCCCGTTGTGCTCCCACCTTACATGCCACCACAAAAACTGAGCACGAAGCCAGTTAAGGATCCAAAGGATGAAAATTTTGGCACATGCACTCCATTGTTGCTAGAGTAATTGTTGTTTGATGGCAAAGTATTGGGGAAGATCCCACAATTGGAGATGGAAGATTGGGACTTTAACAATCAGAGAAAATACCCACAATTTGAACCAAGTAGATATCTAAAGAGGTTTAGTACCCAGAAAGTGGCATCACGAGGCTCGAGATGCACCAATGGGCTGTAATATTGTAGAGAGATGGCCTCTTGAACATGCCACACTTCTGTAGAAGAAATCTAGTATAGCCTATGTGTGACAACTGCTTGCACTGGTACATGATGGATTCCTCTCGCTAGGGACAAGGATCTTGATTGATGAGATGTTAATCAGAATAATCACAACGTTGCATCATTATGGAAAACACCCCATAGAGGAATTTGTGGGAAAAATTAAGGAAAAGGAGATGGCACAAATGATGAAGGACAAATTTGGACCAGTGTAGAAGTTGTGGGGATATGATATTAATTCGATCGTTGACCAAGGAGTGAATTTCACCACACACATCTTGGCAAGTAAGATGATGAGGAATTGCAGGGCCAATGAGGTACCTACATCTGTAGTATCTTTGGCTATGTAGTACAATGCAAGGGTTCAATTTAACTGTGTTGCCTATCTATGTAAGGAATTTTTGATAGCTTGTAGGGAAGCATAGGAAGAGGGTAAGATTTTCCACTACACTTGGCTGATAATCCTCATCATTCTAGTTGCATGGAAAGAACCAGAAGAATTGCAGTTTCCATCCATCGAGGTGGATATTTGTGGAGAAAGGAGGTATACCTCCCTCTGGTTTACTAAGGATCCAACACACATAACAGAGAATAGGATTTTCCTTGTGCTGATGTCAATGGAGCTACACATGGTGGTGAATCAACATCCAAGGTTGTCACCTAGTTTATATAAGTAGTATTTTCACATTGAAGACTTTAAAATGGACTTCCACAGAGCCTATGTGAAGGAAATGAAGGACCCAACTAGGACATGGCACCCATTTCCATACTTAGTAACCGAAGATGATTTTCTCGCAGTAGTATAGTGTTGGCTGGAAGAATGGATGACTCCACCCAGTGAAGTGATGGAACAGACAAGGGTACCGCGTAGGATGTAGGTACAAGTGGAAAGGATGCAGAGATAACACATAGAGGAAATAGAGCAGGAGCTTGAAGAACCCCTCTGTGATGCAGGAGTATCAGAGGAGTCACCTTTTATTGTCAAAAGGAGAGTACCAACAACTGTAGTGGGAAAGAGGAAAAAGCATAAAGTAGATAAGTCCAAGGGTGCAGTACCACTTGTCCTCACTAATGGGGACATCGATGAGATTAGAGAGAAGGTCCAGGAGATCACAATAGAGACTTGGAAGAGAATTCATGATTACTATAGGGAAATCTTGGTTGAGGTACAATATGGCATCGTGGAGCTGAAGGTGTTGCTGCAAACATCGAAACAACCAGAACAAATAACTTAATCACTACAGATAGAGACACAATTCGGCGTTAGAATTTTGCAGGTGCCAGCTAGGGCACTACAATTTGACACATTAGAGGAGAAATAATGACCCAAAGCATGGAAGACTGTCAACATGAATATTTCCATGCTACCCATTTAGGTGTTGCATGAATTCCATTAAAGTTTAACAATCAAGCTGCAAGAGTGGGAGAAACGAACCTTGGTGTTGACGATGCAGGTTGAAAAGGAGAAAGCTACATTTAAGAAGGAGTTAGAGTAGGTGGCTCAAAAAAGATACAATGCATGGAAGTGATGAAAAAAGTTGGAAAAAACCATCGAATATACTTGGAGCATAGTCCCAGACGTGAAGGTCCATGAGGAGGAACCACCAGTAGAGAAGGTAGCGAAGCTCACCGTCGTGATCAAGGAATCAAATAATACACTAGAAAATATGAAATTCGAGTATGAAGTGAAGATATCAGAGCTGAAAATAGGGTTGTAGCTAGCCATACCACCAAACGTGCAGGAGCAGAGGTAGAAAGACTTAAAAGTATCATTGTAGGGCATCACCAACACAGTGGTGGACTGCAGGAAACTATTTAGTAGATGACATGATGAAGATTTGGACCTCACTGCAGGAGGATCCAAACATCTAGAAGATTGAGGAGGAAGTACAGGTGAAGCAGAAGGAGTGTGGTGAGATCTTGGTAGCTGTGAAGACACTACCAGTATTGTAGAGGCCCGAGAGTATTACTGAAGGAAATAACCTCCAAACGTATATAGATGATCTTGAGAGGAAGGAGAAAATTTTGCAGGAGAGAACTCAGTTGTGGCAACATGATGCCCGAAATTTTTTTGAGGTAGTCAATAAAAGGCTCAAAGAATGGAAGAAAAGGGAGACATAAATACTGCAGAAGGTTGCTCGCCCAGCCACAGAGGAATTGCCGAAAGAGGTGCGTTGAGAGGAGAAACAAATGGAAGAGATAGTCCAACAGTATAATGAAGTCTACAATGGAATTGTAGTAAAAATCAAGGGAACCGCAGCTGAGTGACTTGGGATGAGTCACGGGTGAGCGTTGGGGGCTTGTTGGGCGTAGCCGAACTTGGTCCAAGTTTTGTGCAAAGTCTCCGCATTTTGAGGAGAGGAGCACATGGAACTAGCGAATTTCTATTCATCGCGTAATTTTTAGTGGTTTTGCAATGGGTCAAAGTCCCTTATTTTTTAATGGGTATTGGGTATTAGTCCAATATTTTGTGGGATCCATGGTATGTGGACCATGGTATTGTAGTAAGGAAACCTATATAAGGAAGTGTAATACTTTATCGATAGGAAATCATAGATAGAATTCATAGATTGATCATAATTTCCATCTCGAGTCTATATTTTTGGGGAAGGCTCTGCAACTGAGTGTGTAGAGGCCTTGAAGAGTCTACAGCTGAGCGCGCAAACCACTTGTAGGTGGGTGCCCAGTTTAGAGAAGTTTATATATTGAAGATCTTTATTAATGTAGAAGTTTCGGTGAAGTATTGAGTATATTTCTATGTTTATTATTTGTTATTATATATATATATATATATATATATATATATATATATATATATATATATATATCTATCTATCTATATATATAGATATATATATATATAGATATATATAGATATATCTTCATGCATGTGTTTTACTAAATTCTCTAAAATAATAAATGTTATACTGTTCTCTGTTATGTTTATGCGTTAAGTACCAATCTGTGAAGTTAATCATTAGTGCAAAATTATTCATTTATGCGAAGTTGTAGAGAGATGTAAGACATAAGTAAACACATGGGCACCACAACATGGATATCCCTCTAGCTACAAAAACTTGGTTCTATAAACTCCCATAATTGCCTCGGGTGAGACTGTGATCTGCTCGCAGGTCGTTGCCAAAAGGGCCAACAGTTGAGGGTTTTTTTGGTGCGCAGTACACTCTGAACCTGGGTCAAGCCCCCTTAAACCAATTTTTTTTCTATTTTATTTTGCAATTGTTGTGCTGCGAGTCTTGTAGGTTGTGGAAGGATAGAAGAAGCAACCCTTCCATCTTTATAATTGTGAGTGGTATTCTTCCTTGTTGCCATAATTTTTCTTTCAACTTTTCTTACCACCATGAATGCCTTTTCCAATGAATCAAGTTCCCAAAGGTGAACCTCATGTTGGATTTTATCCTTTAAAGTCCCTATAAAGACATCAATCATATGCTCATCTAGAATATCAGTTACCCATATATTCAATTTTTAGAAGTCTTGAATGTGCTCCTCCATTGTACCCTTTTGTTTGATATTTATCAATTGGCTAAAGAAGGTGTTTCTCTTTGTATCCTCATAATGTGCTATCATTTCTTCCGTAAAAATTTACCAAGTGACAAGTGATTTATGAGAAAAAATCAATCAATACCATACAAACTTATTGGGTTCTAAATTTAAAGATGTAATGTGTACATTTTGTGTGCGTTGCACATCATGGAGATCAAAATATTGCTCTATATGTAGCATCCATGTTACCGAATCCATGTCATCAAACTTCCTCATATTGATATTTGGAAGGTGGTGGGTCTTAAACCTGACATTGGAGTATCTAAAACCATGATTAACATTCCTTTTGTTCTCATCATGATTTTCATGGAATACCTTTTCACCATTAGGAAGCATTTATTGTAGCAACTTTGTCAAACCTTCATTCAAACCTTCCATGTTTTCTTTTAAACCATTCATGTCGCCTTTTAAACCCATGTATCCTTTTAAACCATCCATGGTGCCTTTTAAACATTCCATTTAACCTTTTATTTCTACTTTTAAGCCATCCATGTCCCCTTTTAGTTCATCTTTCGTTGCTCTTTGTGAGACCAAAATTTGAGGCACTTGGCCCCATAATTTTGATATATCATGATGTAATTCTTCCTTTTCATGCATCACAATAGAGTTTTATGAGGGATTAATGGGTGTAGAATTCTTTTATTTGGGAGGAATCTTAGAACCAATACTGATATGTATGGTTCAATATTCCCTTGCAATCACTTCAAACTGATTTTTCAAACAAAAGTTATGCAATTTAAAAAAAAATACACAAGATCCATTTTCTTATTTTTAGGAGCGCGATATTAAAAATGTTTTATCTCTACAATTTTGGTCTCCCAAGGTATGAAATTCCATCACCTGGTAGCTATCTGAGTATTCTTTCAAATTCCACAAGTCAGACCAAGATTGGATTCTTCATGAAAGAGTTATTGCCAATATCCCACGATGACCTGATTATAGATTGGTTCAGTAGAGCAAACTTGTACAGAGTGCCACATGTCACTTTTCCAGCCTTCAGATCTAAAAATGTTACACAAAAAATTAAATTCCCTGCCATTTCAGTCACTTTCTATTAAATTCGAATCCAATGCTCATAGAGAAAGTTATGACGATTTTCCCTAGGTCACATGTTTGATACTGAATTCTGGAGCCTGCGAAACCCCTAAATTCCTTAGATCATATCTCCACAAATATAGCAAACGAAGATTTGAAGTTCATAGAAAAATTTCACCAAGATTTCTTCTCCACATGGTCGTAATTTCATATGTTCAAGCCACGTAGAAAAAATTTATAGCGGAAATTACAAGTTGTCCTGTTTGATGAAGCGAAACCCTAGAATCCAAAGCTCTGATAGCGAATGTTATGCAACCAACTCACATAAAGATAAATCAATGAATTAACAAATTATCCTCTTCGAGGGGTAAACCTCCTTTACATTAAATAAATGAACAATCCTTGGATGATACAAATGATAAGACCTCCTTGGTATAAATAGGAGTCTAAGGGGTCACAATATAATCAAAGCCTACATAACAATAATAATGTAAGGGAACAAGAATAACAATAGTTGGATTCTATGTGGCACAAGAATAAAAACATGGGGAATACATGAGCTCAACAATAACAATAGGAAATTACAATAACAATAAGGGGAATAAAATATTATTATAGAGACCTAACATTATTCATGTCATGTTATTGGACATAAATCCATTAACTGTAGAAATGTCAAAGTTGAAAGAGATGAAAATTTCAGATGTAGACACGATCAAAATCCTAGGTCTAAAAATTCATTCTCCGGGACTATATCTTCCCCCCCCCCATTCAATGAAATTAAGTGTTTCAAATGTAATAAATTTTGACAGAAGGAAAACAACACAAAAGCAAGTTTGTCATTCCATCTAGACAACAAATATCTCAACAGTCAGTACATCCAATGGACATGAAGAAGTGGGAATAAAAGACTGAGAAATACGAGGAATGTGGGTTTTCTTTATCTGCAAATGACCAGGAAGGAAAATGGTATGTATGTAGTGGTTTTCCAATTATATGATTGGGGACAAGAGTAATTTATTGTTTCTAAAAGAGAAAAGTAGAGGTAGTGCCACTTTCAGAAATAATGTTCCTGTAGAACTTAAAGGAAAGGGCATAGTCAGTCTGGATGAAAAGACCAAGGAGAAAAATGTATTATATGTGGATGGTCTCAAGCACAACCTATTGAGCATGATCAAAATGTGCCACAATGACTATGATGTAATTTTTCACTCTAAGGATTAAGAGAAACAAAAAGCAAAAAATGGAAGGTTGGTAGGAATGACAATCAGGACTCACAACAATGTGTATGTGTTTGATGATTCTAGAGTAAATCATTACTTGAGAAAAATAGATAAACATGGTTATAATATTAAATGTTGGTACATGTAAATTTCAACAACTTAATCAATATCTGTAAGTTAAGGGTAGTCAATGGCTTACGCAAACTATCAAAGCTTGATAGTCTAATATGCAAGTCTTGTCAACTTGGAAAACAAACATGGAAACATTTCAAAAATAAGGAGTTATCATCTTATAAACCTTTGGAGATGGTTCAACAGATATCTATGGTCCCATAAGAAAAAATAGCCCAAGTGGAGAAAGGTACTTTATTCTATTTGTTGATGATTTTACTCGGGCTATTTCGATAATGTTGTTAAAAGAAAAGTCAAAAGCCCTAAGTAAGTTTAAAGTATTCAAGGATCTGTCATAGCGGCTGCAACCACCCTCCAAAAATTTTCCTATGCTTCGTTTTGGAGCCTCCCTCCTAAAATCACAGCAACTCATGTTACGTTGACCCAGGTACTTGTTCTTTAATTGAGTTTATCTTTTGTTTAAGTCTTGTGTTTTCTAACTTTCTTTTGTTTCTAACCTAGAAACCAATATCTTGACTTGGTTTCAACCCAGTTCCAGGCTTGCCTTAGTGAACTGCAAAATCCTTGAGGGAAACTGACCTTGCTCTCGGGAATTGTGTAGTCCAAGCCAGCAGTGAGCCTTCAACTCTAGAATTGTGCAGAGCTAGTTGACAACCAACTTTCAGTTGGGAAACTACGTGGAGAATGAGAGGTAGCCCAGAGTCACTCAACCAAAAAATTACGTAGAATTATTTCTGCTCAAAAGCTACTTAGTGCATAAACTAGAGAGTTGCATAGTCCTTCCAAGAACTTCCAATCGCTCCGAGCAATGCATGATAGCCTTTCCCAAACATTAGGGGACTGTTGAGGTCTAAAATGGGCCTCCTAAGAAAAATGTACAACAAAAATAAAATTTATAAGAACCAATAGGATTCAAGATGCTGATGTCAACCATGGGGGACAATTCACCATTTTTGGAATAAAAATGTAAAAATATTAAAAAATAATAAAATAATAAAACTACTTTTTCAACTCATATTTTTAACTTATCTTCCTAAAGTTTTACTAAAATTTTGAGCAGGAGTACTCGTTGGATGAAAAATATGATTCCTCATCCAAGGAGTATCCATGTTGCATACTTTTGATGGCCCCTGGTACATGAAAAATGAGAAATACATGAAAACACATGATTGTAATCACATGTTTTTATGTATCTCTAATTTTTCGTGTAGCAGGGTCCATCAAAAGTATCCAACATGGGTACTCCTTGGATGAGGAATCAAATTTTTCATTCAACGAGTGTTTCCGTTCGAAATTTGAGTAAACCCATAGGGAGATAAGTTGAAAATACAAGTTGAAAAATTAGTTTTTTCTTTTTTTCCGTCTAAAATTTGATGATGTAATCTAATCCTATTTTATTATTTCCACTATTATTTTATAATTTCCTTAGGAGACCCATTTTAGACCTCAAAAATCCCCTAATGAAATCAAAAGGCATCGATAGGAAGTAGGGATCTATTATTAGTTTTCTGAAGGTGGCATAATTCTATATTTAGAAGTTTCCTCCAGGTGTCGCTTTGTCCTTGATCTTAGGCATGCACACCATGAATTTTAATTTTTCTTAATTCAATGTAATAGAAGCTTTTAGAGCTCATTTGTATACTTGGTCATCAAGACGTAACATGTCTGAGGAGATCAAGGAACCTTTGGAGCATTGTTGTCACTTTTCTGGGTGAGTTTTGCTTTTATCATCTTTTGCCGCCTTTTTTGTCATTTTTCTTGTTTAGCTTGTGAGAGTGCTACTTCACTTGTTTTGTTGAGTGACTTCTAGAGTTTTAACTTGTTTTAGGTTGTAGAAGTATTGTTTCAAGTTTTGCATTTCCTTTCACAAGTGTCACATGCATTACCATATTTTTGCACTAACGGTCATCGTTGAGGTGACTCTCTCCACATGCTTCGTTCTCCTTATGTTTCATTGATCTCTATTCTTGTTTTACTTACAATGTGCATCATCACTCAACTAGATATTCACTCAACATGACACCATCCCTCAAATATTCTTGATTGCACACTCCCCTTGGGAAGCTCTGGGCTCCCCTTGCCTGGATCTCACATTCACTTGCATGCACTGTACAATCTGGTAGCTCAAGGCCTATAGCTTGGCTTCTAGGATTGCGCAAAGGCTATCCTGGCCTAGCTCCAACTTCTCACTGTGTCGTTCCAGGAGCCAATATCCTAGCTTGGTCACTGAGACTACGCAATGTGTATTCTCTCCCACCCTCTACCCTAGACTAAACTAAGCATTTCATAGTTCTAGTCATTAAGATTTCACACTCACTATTGGGACTATGCAGTGCACAGTTCCCACAGTCATTCAGTCACCCCTGTTGGTCAAAATTATTCAATCCCTCTCATTAGATTCCCTGATTGCTGCTTGATCATGATGTGAAGTTAGATTTGTAACATTTAATGTTTTCTTGCCATGAGTGTCCTTTCTTTCTCACAGGTACCACACTCGTGAAGCACTGCTCTCTAGCAGTAATTGTACCATGGAACCAAAGAGAGCTTCTTCAAGAAAGAACACTGGAAGAAGTACTATGGAAATAGTTGAGCAAGTGCCATTTAACTTTCCAATGTATGCAGACATTCAGTTGTCCATAGAAAACGAGTCAACATTAACATGGCAGCAACTCTAGTAGTAGTGGTAGAGGACAACAATACAGTAAAAGATCATAGAAAGAGGAAGTTACTAACATAATATAGGGAGAAAAAAGTTGTAGAGTAAAGGTGTATTCAATACTCATGTAGGAAGCTTTGGAAGTGGAAGCAAAAGGAAGTAGAGGACACTGAGAATAGACTAAAGGAAGAGGAAAAGTAGAGCTTGCAAGTTGTAGAACTGAAGTTGCGGGAGATGGAGAAGTAGTTGAAGTAGGAACAAGAGATGAGAAGAGGAGAAAGAGAAGAAAAGCATAAATAGGAGGAAAAAGAAAGGAAAGGTGCAATGATAGAGCAAACAACACCCATACAAGTTGAGGAATCAGAGCATACAACAATTGAGGTAGATAGTGAACTGATGTAGGATCAGGAAATGGCTTAGCATATTGAGTAGATGGACATGGAATTAGAGGAGGAGCCACAAAATGTAGACAGTGACCTCATGCCAAGAGCACTCGAGACCACCTCTCAGTCTTCGCCATGTATAGTGTTAGAACCAATCCTGAGCGAACAAGGAGATGTTGTCTTCCCTGATGATGATGCAGTCATGGATGTGTACAATTTGTCATTTGATGAGTTACAGAAGGATATTGTGCAAGCGAGAAGTAATAACTTTCTGAATGATCACAGGCCACTTGCATTCATGAAGGAAAGGGTGAAAGTGATAGACACTAGGAAGCATCCATCCTCCCTCGTCAAAGCCATGTTGGCCTATGCCGAAGGAATAAGCTCCAATGTGAAGTACTTGTTGGCTGAGAATGAAAAACTAACAAAGAACTTACAGGAAACTAGGAAAGAGGTAGAACAATTTCGAGAGAAGAGCGCAGTTTCCTCAATGGCAGAGATGAGGAAAGTGATACTCGATGTAGTATCAACAATTGAGACCAGGATATAGAAACTCTATGATAAATTTATCACCATAAAAAAGAAGTTTTCCATGTGCATGGCTTGCAACAGTGGAGCAAGGAGTTTGTTCAAACTCTTAGGAACATACATGCTACCATCACCCATGTGAAAAAATGGACAATGCGGTACAAAGGGGCCTTGCTTCACTTGCAAAAGATGATGAAGTCACAAGAAGAGATAAAGAAATAAAAATGTTTAAATGTTGATCTAGAACTATGAGCATCTCGCCCCGTTCGTCACCAGTATACATGATTCATATGCACGGATTTAGAGAGCTTGGATGTCATGGTGAGAATGCACATGATCCCGTCAATCGGTTCCCTAAGTGAAGCTAAACAAAAGAACTAGGTCCAACTAGAGATCAATGAGTAGATGGAGCATCTAAGGCTAGAGGCCACTAGGGATGACTTGAAGCTAAGCACACATAACATGCAAAAGTACATTGTGGTCCTGTCATGGTCAAGAACATGCTACATATGATTTAGGATGAGTTGGACACAGTTTCGAAGACCATGTACCCAGAAGCTATGGAGGCAAGAGTCCGCTATCAAAAAGACACCATCAAGCAGTTTGGGGATGTCATCAAGAAATACCAAGGTTGGCATCAGTAAGTGACCGAGGAGCATCAAGTGGCGGTTTCCGAGTTTGTCCTTCCCCAAACTTGAGAGTCATAGTGTTTTTTCTTCTTAGGTTGTCTCTAGCCTATTTTGTCTCACATGGGTACATGTGCAAAATGTATATTATTTGTAAATATATTGTGAGTGAAATTCCAAGTGTCATTAGTGGAATGTGAACAACCACTATGTAATGTAATGAGTTATGTGTAAATAAGTTGAAGAGTCACAAGGGAAGTCAAAGAGTCACAAAGGGGAATGTCAAGGGTCACCCCACCCTTTGTTATAAATAAAACCTCATAACACTTAGACATGGCTTTTGGGAGCCAAGATTTTGGATAGGCATTTCTTAGAGAATGCTTGGCGAGTATTCTGACGAGCCCTGGCTTCTCCATAGTGTAGAGCAAGTACACTTCTTTGGAGGAGGAGGCCGTGTTGACTATAATATTCCACTATTGGGGCTAGTAGCTATCAATGGTGCATGTATGGATGGAACTTTTTGTTATAGTGTTTTCTCCTCAAAGGTGTACGAAAAGGAAACATTTAAGACTGTGGATGACAAATAGTCTCAACAATATAAATGGATTCTAAACTGTTGGGTCCCTATAATACTAGTAATTACCCCATTACTATTGTAGTTATACCCCTTATTTATATTGTTGTGCCCCTATTACCCCCATATTATTATTTCTGTGCCCCATAGAATCCCTCTATTGTTATTTTTGTGGCTTTATATTATTATTGTTTGGTCGGCTGGATTATATTGTGACTCCTTAGACTCCTATATATAGAAAGGAGGTTTTGTCATTTGTATCATCCAAGAATTGTTCATTTATGTAATGTAAAGGAGGTTGCCCCCTCGAAGAAGCAGAATTCTAAGGCGTTGATCTCTCTTTTCTATCTTTTCTTGAGCTGGTTTCATAACATTTGGTATCAGAGCTTTGGATTCTAGGGTTTCGCTGCTCCAAACAGGTCATCGTGGAATTTTCGCTATAACTTTTTTTCTGTGACGTTTCAGAAGTCGCAAAAAAAACCCATTTGAGAAGAAATCGTGCTAAACCTTGGATCTGAATTTCAGAGCTTTTCGCGCAATATTTTCGGAGATATCATCTGAGGAAGTTGGTCTTTTTGCAGACTCCTGAATTACACTCAAAACAGGTGACCTGGGGAAAATCGTCATAACTTTCTTTCTGAGCATCGGATTGAAATTTCGTAAGAAGGTACAGAAAGAGGACGGACTGTAGTTTCTTTTATATATTTTTCAGAGTCAAAGGTTGAAACAGTGACACGTGGCACTTCATACAAGTTAGATCTACTGAACTAGTCTATAATCAGGTCACTGCGGGAGATTGTGCATAACTCTTTCTTGGAGAATCCAATTTGGATCAGACTAGTGGCATTGGAAAGAGGACATAGAAGGCTACTACAAATCACAATTTCAGAACTGGATGATTCGAAATTACAGAGATACATCAGATTCAATATCAGGCTTCTACAAAGTGAAAAAAGGTGTGTATTTTTTTTTTAATTTTTGCATAAGCTTAGTTTGAAGGAATTCAAAGGGCATAGTAAAGCATTATTATCGGTAACTGATGCCCCGAGGAAAGAAAATGCAAACACCTAGTAAGGAACCTGAAAGCTCTAGCATGACTCATGAAGAAGAGGAAGAAATGCTACATGATATATCAAAATTACAAGAACAAGTGCAACAAATGTCACGCTCACAAAAGCTAACAGATGCTAAGATAAATGGCGTGGAATCTAAGATAAAGGGCATGGAAGCTCAGGTGAATGGCATGGACGCTAAAATTGATGGCATGGATGATAATATGGAAGAATTGAAGATAAATATGAATAAGTTGCTACAAGAAATGGTCACTAAGGGTGAAAGAGTACTAAAGGAAACTCATGATGAGAACAAAAGAAATGTTAATCATGATTCCATAGACTCTAATGTTGGATCGAAGACTCACCATGTTCCAAAAATCGATATGAGGAAGTTTGATGGCAAGGATCCCGCCACATGGATATTACAGATGGAGCAATTCTTCGATCTCAATAATGTGCAAAACACACAAAAGGTACGTATGGCAACTTTATATTTGGAACCAAATCAGTTTGTATGGTATCAATGGCTTTGTTCTCGTAAACAATTTATCACTTGGGCAATTTTTACGGAAGAATTGATAGCACATTATGAGGATACAAAAAGCAACACTTTTTTTAGCCAATTGATAAGTCTCAAACAAAAGGGTTCAATAATGGAGCACATTGAGGAGTTCCAAAAATTGAACATAAGGGTAAAAGATATTCCAGAGGAGCATAGGATTGATGTGTTCATAGGGTCTTTAAAGGATAATATCCAACATGATGTGCGCCTTTGGGAACCTGATTCATTAGAGAAGGCATTCAGGTTAGCAAGAAAAATGGAAAGCAAAATTATGGCAACTAGGAAGCATACCATTCACAACTATAAAGACGGAAGTGTTGTTGCCCATAGTCTTCCACAACCTACAAGGTTGACACCACAACAATTGGAAGAAAAAAGAGCAAAAGGGCTTTGTTACAATTGTGATAGCAAATACACAAAGGTCATAAGTGTGCTGAGAAGAAATTATTCTACATAGATTGTGAAGAGGAAGAAGAAAAGGAGCAAGAAAGGTCAAAAGAAGAGGATATATTCCAGGAACAAAGCCTAGATGAAGAACAAATAAATCCGACCATATCTTGTAATGCATTGGCGGGAATTACCACTCCTCAAACCATCAAGATAGAAGGACAAATCAAGAAGAAAAAGGTAATAGTGTTGATTGATTCAGGAAGCACCCACAATTTTATTCATTGTAGGGTAGCAAAAGAATTGAATTGCTTCCTATATCCAGCACCAGAGTGTCAAGTGATGATTGCAAATGGAGGAACAATAAATTGTTCTGGAAAGTGCCATAATATCAAGCTATCCATGGGAGAATATGTATTGACTAGCCCAATGCTTTCCATTCCAATGGGAGGTGCTGATGTTGTACTAGGAGTCCAATGGCTACAATCCTTGGGTACAATAGCTTTTAATTTTCAAGAACTTTTCATGAAATTTTCTGTGGAAGGAAAGGAAGTTGAATTAAGGGGTATTGCAGGGAAACCAGGAAAGATAATCAGCTCTAATGGCATGACAAAGCTTCTAAAAAAGGAGCAAAGAGGTGTAATTGCACAATTATGTTCGCTAGATGTTTCCACATTGGAATCATCTATTTCTCCAGATCTCCAAAAAGTCCTGGACAATCATTCCAAGGTATTTGAGACTCCCAAAGGTCTCCCACCTATGCGTGATCATGATCATGCTATTCATCTGATTCCAGGAAGTGTTCCTCCAAACATCAGGCCGTACAGATATCCATATGTCCAAAAAAGTGAAATTGAACGTATGGTTGCAGAAATGCTAGAGGCTGGTATAATTCAACCGAGTCAAAGTTCTTTCTCAGCTCCAGTAGTATTGGTGCACAAGAAGGATGGATCATGGCGCATGTGTCCAGATTATAGGGAGCTCAACAAGCTCACTATTAAAGATAAGTTCCCCATTCCTGTCATTGATGAATTACTGGATGAATTGCATGGATCAATTTACTTCACCAAGTTGGATCTTCGTTCGGGATATCATCAAATCAGAATGAAGATTGAAGACATTCCGAAAACGGCATTTAGAACTCATGAGGGTCATTATGAATTTTTGGTCATGCCTTTTGGCCTTACCAATGCACCTTCAACATTTCAAGGTTTGATGAATTCAATTTTCAAACCATTCCTTAGAAAATTTGTGTTAGTATTTTTTGATGATATACTAATCTACAGCAAGTCTTGGAAGGATCATGTTGAACATGTTGACAAGGTGCTACAACTATTGGAGGAGAAACAATTATATGCAAAAAGATCCAAATGTTTCTTTGGAGTCCAGGAGGTGGAATATTTGGGTCATATTGTATCTCATGAAGGAGTTAAGGTAGACCCTAGCAAAATTAAAGCCATTAAGGAATGGAAAATCCCCACATCCATAAAGCATCTGCGAGGATTTCTTGGGTTGACAGGGTATTATCGCAAGTTTGTTAAGAATTATGGGAGAATAGCAGCACCTCTAACAACATTATTGAAGAAAGATTCATTTTCATGGACTCCGGAAGCAACAAAGGCCTTTGAACATCTTAAAGAGGCAATGTGCCAAGCACCGGTCTTAGCTACACCGGACTTCACAAAAACCTTTATTGTGGAATGTGATGCTTCAGGAAATGGAATTGGTGCTGTTCTAATGCAAGATGAAAGACCCATTGCTTTTGAAAGTCGTCCAATCAAGGGAAAGTTTTTAAGCAAAGCTATTTATGAGAAGGAAATGTTGGCAATACTCCATGCACTTAAGAAATGGCGACCCTACCTAATGGGAAGACACTTCAAGGTAAAAACGGATCATGATAGCCTTAAATACTTTTTAGAACAAAGATTATCCTCTGAAGAGCAACAAAAGTGGGTCACAAAGATGTTGGGTTATGACTTTGAAATCATCTACAAAAAAGGGAAGCAAAATGTGGTGGCAGATGCACTCTCAAGAAAGGATGAGGATATGGAAGCATTGTTGTGTGCCATTTCTATTATCCAACCAGATTGGATAAACGAAGCAAAGGAGGAATGGAAGAATGACGAAGAAGTGTGGGCACTTATTCGAAAGCTACAACAAGATTCCAGTACTTCTGATACATTTAGCTGGAAAAATGATTCGTTATGGTACAAAGATCGCTTATACCTCTGTAAGAATTCCCAGCTAAAACAAAAGATTCTTATGGAATTGCACACTTCTCCCTTAGGAGGGCACTCAGGATTTTTAAAAACTTACCACAGGGTTAAGAAGGAATTTTTTTGGGATGGCCTTAAATCAGATATTCAAAAGTTTGTGGCGGAATGTTTGGTTTGCCAACAAAATAAAGTTGAAACAATTAAGACACCAGGTCTATTACAACCTTTATCCATTCCAAGCCAACGTTGGGAGGAGGTTTCAATGGATTTTATCACAGGTTTACCCAAGTCTGAGGGAAAGAGTGTCATCATGGTGGTAGTTGACAGACTTACCAAGTATGCACACTTTTGTGCATTATCACATCCATTTAAAGCCAGTACAGTTTCTACTGCATTTATGGAAACAGTTCAAAAGCTACATGGAAACCCAAAGATTATTGTAAGTGACAGAGATCCCATTTTCACTGGAAATTTTTGGACAGAATTATTTTCTTGTCTTGGTACTCAGTTAGCTCATAGCTCATCTTATCATCCTCAATCTGATGGGAAAACTGAGATAGTAAACAAATGTTTGGAAGGATATCTTCGTTGCTTTGTATCTAATAAACAGACACAATGGGTCAAATGGTTGCCTCTGGCTGAATGGTGGTATAACACTTCCTTCCATACAGCAACAAAAATGACCCCATTTATGGCACTTTATGGGTATCAACCACCATCCATCACATCATATTTAAGAGAAAATTCTAAGGTTCAGGCAGTGGAACATCACATCGAACATCAACAACAAGTCCTCCAACTCTTAAAGGATAACCTCGTGTTGGCACAAAATAGAATGAAACAACAGGCAGATCAACATCGCAGTGAAAGAAGTTTTGATGTAGGTGATTGGGTATTCCTACGGCTACAACCATATAAGCAAATGTCCCTAAAGCAAGCTAAGAAGGATAATAAATTATCACCAAAGTATTATGGTCCGTACAAGGTGTTGGAAAAGATTGGTACTATGGCATACAAATTGGAGCTTCCTGCAGCTTCTCGATTGCACCCAGTTTTCCATGTTTCATTTTTAAAGAAGGTTATAGGCGACAAGCTCCCAGTTCAAACAATATTGCCAGAACTTGACGAGGAAGGAAAAATTATATTGGAACCAGAAGCAGTCACAGAAACAAGAACTCGACAGCTACGAAATCGATCAATTTCAGAGTATCTTATCAAGTGGAAGAACTTATCCGCTGAAGATTCCACATGGGAGGATGAGAATTTTATGCAGAAGTATCCAGAACTGCTCAAGCGTTGAGGACAACACTTTTTTGAAGGAGAGGGGCATGTTGGGTCCCTATAATACTAGTGATTACCCCATTACTATTGTAGTTATACCCCTTATTTATATTGTTGTGCCCCTATTACCCCCATATTGTTATTTCTGTGCCCCATAGAATCCCTCTATTGTTATTTTTGTGGCTTTATATTATTATTGTTTGGTCGGCTGGATTATATTGTGACTCCTTAGACTCCTATATATAGAAAGGAGGTTTTGTCATTTGTATCATCCAAGAATTTTTCATTTATGCAATGTAAAGGAGGTTGCCCCCTCGAAGAGGCAGAATTCTAAGGCGTTGATCTCTCTTTTCTATCTTTTCTTGAGCTGGTTTCATAACATAAACATTGTATATCTACAACTAATGATAGAAATAAAACATGCCAAAGTCTTAATATATGCCACAATGATAGTTAAACAACAAAATGAAATAGTAATAAATGTAGGTAACTCCAATAATCCAATGGAAATCAGATATACAAAAAATATATTTTATTAAATAACACTTGTGAAGAGAACAAATAAGTGTTACCAGTCCCCCTCAATGGGATGGTTTCTTGGCTACCCTCAAACGCATTCAACTTGTGTAGTCTCTCTCCTCTATAATGTGTAAACCCAACAAATAAAATGTTTGAGGTCAATGGGAACTCAAATGGAAAGAAAAATGATGTGCGACAATGATAATAATCAGAGTTACAATAGTGAGTGCAACAATAAAAATGATCAAAAGTGAATATTGAATGGAAAACCCTTCTATTTATAACAAAATATTGAGTTATCCTCAAATAATGAGCAATAATAACATATTATTAACCCCATTCTAGGAATAACCACTTGTAATATTTTATTATATTTGGTTAGGAGGGAAAATGTATTTAAGCTTTTATTTAGAAATAATAAATAAATAAATGATTTATTTATCATCTCAAAAAATACGTTTAAGGAATAATAAACAAATAGTGATTTATTTAATTATTCCTAAGGGATTTAGTCAAACTTGACAAGGAATAATAATTAGTTAGTGATTAATTAATTATTCGTAGAGAAAAATAAGATAATTAATAATTTATGCGTTTATTTTTCATAACTGGGTCAAATATGACAAGGAATATTAATTAATCAATGGTTTAATTAATTATTCATAGAAGAAAAATAAATAAATAATGATTTATTTAATTATTCTTCATGGGTTTAATTATAAATTACTTAATGGATCTGGTTTATTAAGTAATTTCTCATAGTGAAAGAAATTTTACTATGGTAAAATTGGCCTTACATGGTGTACTTCGATCCATCTAGTAAATTAGACTAGATGATCAATTTTTTTGTGATAAAAAAATGCCGCCCAACATACGACTGTTAGGAGAAAAACCTATGACCAAAGTACGTTGTAAAGAAACAATCACTAGATAATAGAGTGGAGTTGAAGAGAGAGAGAGAGAGACAGAGACCAATAGAGTTGAAGTGAAAGCGGATAGGGACAAGGGGTTGAGACCAATACAAGTCTCATTTTATGTTGTGGTACCTTATCTTAGTGAGGTGGGGGAGGCATACCTATACCTGTCGAGATAACTTAGTACAAAAATAATGATGTGCTAAGAAACTTAAAACTGAGCAATGAAGTACATGTTGAATGGTACATGACACACTGGTATAAATGAGCCAACAAATAATACAATGTGTCCCATATACATAATGCACCTAGTAAAACATGAGCTAGGGCTAAATATAATAATATCTGAGTACATGAGATGTAATTGCCCTTCCCTCAGAAAATGGGTGGGAGGGAGGGTAGAGCAACCAAAGAAGCCCTGCTGAATAGGGAAGGGCTCTGTAAAACTGAATGGATCATCTAAAGGAGACGTGTTATAGACATTTTTGGGCACTGCAACCCCAATCATTAATGTTCATAAACCAAGGGCTCCTAAGTCCCTAAAAGTGTTGTTCCGACCCTTAAAAGAACAAGGTCAACTGATTACATCATCTCCCAGAAGTTCTCCATGAAAAACTACTCAGAACTGGTCAAAACTGGACCATTTCACCTGCTCCATGGTCAAAGTGTGTTGCATCCCACTTTCCTACACACAGTAGGTGCGATGCATGTTGAAAAGCCCTTCTATGGGGTGCGATGGGCGAGAGTGGACAAATGGCAGGGTCAATCCGCAAGGTGGAGGAGCATGGAATCTTCCAGAAACTTCTCCTGTGACACTTGCCTCTCTGCACTCGCCCAGAGATGAGTAAGAGATCATCAGTCTCCAAATGGAATCAAGAACTATCAGAGAGAGGACACTAATCAAATCTCAAAAGTTGACTCACCCCCCTTGCAAACATCTATATATGGATCCCTCATCCCAGAGATCCAGAGGCTGGAATTTTGTATCTTGTAAGGAAGTGCTGCTGGTGTTTTGGTGCAATATCATAGTGTTGGGTGGTCTAAGCTTTTCATGAGGTGAAGAAGGGCTCTCTTGCTGGGAGGATGACGCTGGGTCAGAACAATTGGTTGTAATCCTCTTTGCTCTTTCTTATTAATAAAGCTATTCAAGTTTTCCTCCACATTCTTGTATGATTGATGATATATCCTTTTATGTGGTCAATGTGTATCTGATCTTATATTGTTTATGATAGTAGATCTTTGTTCTTGGATAGTGTTATGCTGCTTTGATTCTACAAGTGCTCCTTGAAGCTGGGTAACGAGGAAGCGAGTGGCAAAGATCTATCAGAAGGGAGAGGAATCAAGTAAGGAACCAAGTGCAAGACAGAGGTTGGTCTCCTTCTTTCCTCTCTTATCTACTTCTCATAAAGGAAAATGAAAGTAGTTTTACTGTGTTTGTTTCTAAGGTAGCTATCACCCTTACTGGGACTATCTGTTCTGCATAGACACTAGTTTTCCTGATAACAAGATGTCCATTCTATGAACACTGCAAGCGATAAGAACCGAACCCATCAAATCTATGGAACTTCATATGAGGCTGTAACATAATATGAAGGAATCCAGACATATGGGGGGCTACCTGAAGGGCCACCCCCTCATGAGGTCTGAAACATCTCACACACACCCAGGAATCATTGGTACAATTTGTTGTATAACTAGACCATCAAGTGTATGAATCATGATCATGAAACAACCAAGTCAAAGGGAAATAATGAGTCCCTCTGCTCGATCCGAGGCACCAAACAAGAATGGAAGCTAGAACTAAGATACACAGCCATCTAGGCCATTCTTCTGGAATAAATGTGCTAATGTCGATAGAATAGGGCTTGCCAAAGGTGAGGTAATGAGGATCCTCAACTAAGGTGCGAGGGAAAATAATAATGTGATTGATGGATTGGCACCAGGAACAATGGGGAAAATGGGACTGAGGGACAAATAGATGACTTCCCTTGTCAGAGCATAAAGTGCATGGTTGACTTGGCAGTGACTGACTCGACTTCGAAGGGGATGGGGGACAATATGACTGGAGGCCAAAATGGGCAACACAGGATGAACGGTATGAAAAAATTGATGGAATACTATGAAATGATATAATGGTTTATGAAACAGACTCCATGGATGCAAGGGTGACTCATCGCGGATGCTCTAAACAAGGGTGACTCAATGACTGAGCCACACAGAATAGGCCCGGTGGGGACCATGAAAGCATCAGTAAATGATGGTTACTCAAGAAAACAATTGACACGTGAAATGACAAGTATTAAGGGGAGATGGTCCCTAAGGTACAAGTGTCACATATGAGGAAATTTGATTTTGAGAGGCGACAAAGTGAGCCTTCTTGGAAAAGTGACTTCCCGGTGAAGTGTTAAATCATCTGAAACTGAAAAAGACCCATTATAGTACTCGATGATAGTTTTCTAATGGTGTCGTCGGTTCATTAAACTGAGGTACGGTTTCGTCACAATGGGCGACAGAAAAATTGTGGGTTTTTCTATGAAAGGACATTTTCCCTCTAATTTGAATTCATTTGCTAAGTGAAATATGGTGAATTTGGAGAGGATGAAGAGGCCCTAAATCTTGTGGAGATTGTACCGGAAAAACTGACTCTCAAAATCAAGATCTGCGACTTTTAGGTAGGTGGCCTTACTCATCTCTTCGATTTCAGTGGTTTATTTCCTGATTTTTGGCACCCTATAGCTCTCTAGGAGACCCTTGCTCCTCTTCACAATTGCATCACACTTTTTGGGCCCAAAAATGTGCTCTGGCTCACAGGAAAAAGGTGAAAACATGCGATCTCACACTTTTTGGGCAGAAAACTGCGATTTGGAGCTAGAAAGAGAGGTGGTCTGTTGGCTTGGTGGGGGATGTAGGTTGATCAATGTAGGCTAGTGTTTTATTCTCTGAACTAACAAGACATGTGGTATTTTGTAGGCATGGCAGAGATGAAAATCAACTAGCATGAGTGAGACTTGGATACCCTTCGATTCGAGATTCAGAGAGGTCAAGGGGTTTGAGGGGTGTTAGCTCACTACAGGGTTCTCAAGTTGCTAGAGAACATGTTGATGAGGGTAGGTGAGACCTTGCTATCGGGGATTGTGAGCTATTGGGATCCAGACCAGGAAGCCTTTGTAGTGCAGGGGCAGAAAATTGATCTCACATTACAGGATATTTATTTCTTAACAGGAGTCCCTCCCCTAGGGGTGGTGGGGGATATACATTCGGTGTTGCCTCATGGGAGGAACATTACAGAGTTTGTGGATCAACACTATCCACAGGATGTGTGTGTGAAGGGCATGACCATCCTGATTAGTGATCTAGATAGGCTAGAGACACGGGTTGTTGTCACAATAGTGCTATGGGACTTGGGCAGTGAGGAATTCCACCACATCACTGCTAGGAAGATGATGCTGGTTGAGAGTGTTTGGCAGGGGCCTACTATGGGTGGGCCCAGATGATGCTATCATCAGTGAAATGACAATTAAGCCTATGCAAGAGGTAGGTGAACTGTGACTGTGCTTTTGGTAGAGTGTTGTGTGCATTCTTCTTTAAGAAGATACCCACCATACATCCTCATGTATAGATCCAAGATGGGGGTCCACAGGAGCCTAGGATGCACTGCTGGGGCATGCTACTATAGAGAGGAGGAGGAGGGGGAGTCCAACAGGTGTTCCAACCTGAATTTTTCACACATTGGGATCAAATGCCCCTCTACATTGACGATTATCCTTATAGCAAGATGAACTATCAGGGTGATCCTGACTTACCACTTCCACTCGGGCGAGCATGGGGACCAGATGGTAAGTGTTAAGTTACTATTTTTATGGTGCATTTCATATTTTTATCACATGTATATGGTACTAAGTGTAAAATATGTGGTATGCAGACATAGCACCAGTAAAACTAGCAGGATATGCAAGATGAGCCATAGATGTAGCTCAGGGAACATCGTCATCATGTCAGGGACCATAGGATAGTGCGCTACTCGCTAATCTACACCGTAGGTGTGTGGTACTCTTAACTAGAGTTTCTAAGTGCATGTGGCATGAGATAGATGATTGATACACAGATGAGTGTACCGGCCTTCCCTCAAAGTGGTGAGGTATCATGTGGCACATGGCAATGGTTGGTGAGGTAGTACGTGATCCATGTGCAGGGGGAGCAGAGCCTTTGGTGCTGGATCTGCCAGACATTGACTAGATATGGGGACATATGGGTCCCTTTGGTTTTTATTTTTGTAATATGCTATGGGCAATTTGGATGTAGTTCAAGTTGTGGGCTCCAAACACTTGTATGTTTTATTTGATACATAATATGATTATGCATTTTTATATGTTGATGATGGTTCGCCATGTGTTATGTTTATGGTTGTCTTCCGTGGTATATATGTGATAAATTCCAATCTAGAATATTATTTGCAATGGTATCTACATAGTTATTTTGGGGTCTAGGAACATGACTGAAAGTGATGCTTTCAAATTCACGTACCAATAGCTTAACTCGTAGATATTCTCTAAATAGGACTTGGTTATGAAAATGATACACACCATTCAATTGCATGACAAGTAGCAAGGAACCTAAACGAATATGAAGATGAAGGATGCGATGAGTGAGGGAATTGACTAAAAAACCTATCACTACATCATATTCAGCCTAGTTATTTGTGGTATATCCAATGCACACATTGTTTCAAAGGACTAATGTATGCAAGGGGGTAAAAATGGCCTAGGCTGCTGAGGCTAAATTCCTAGAGAAGCGACTTGCACCATTGGCATGACTGATATATGGTGTGGATGATGGATCCATCTGAAAGGTGCAAAAGACAATGGATGAGATGATGCATCCTACCTAACTTCATGATAGAAATAAAGACACACAAATCAAAGGGATATGCTATGAGAAACATTTCTTGAGGTAGAGTGCATTGGGAGTATTAGGAAGGAGATGGCCTTCAGAATCCTCCAAAAAATATGCCCCCTTGCCTAAGTGCAAGGGTAATCAGGGGTAGACATAGCTTCCATGATGTCCTCATTAGAATGGAAGATGGGCACATGGAAGGAAGACTGACTACATGATGCAGCGGTAGTACCTGGTGCATCAACTTGAGAAAGAAGGTTCACATGTGCATCATTTTGAATGGTAGACGACAGGCTAGTAGATGCAGGATCTGCAGATGTTGAGACCTAGGATTCTGTCAAAAGAGGTTCGATATAAGCACACGCAAAAAGCTCCGAAAGGTTTTTCTGTGAGGAAGTCAAGGATCACAATAGGTAAAGGATATGGCTCATGGAGTCCGTCATCTCAACATCGGGGGGAGGGATCACGATGGTGGGACAAGGGTCCCCTTGTTCTGGTTTACTAGTGGTACCAGAATCCATGAGTAAAGGAGTAGGTAATCCATTATGAGTGGTCTTGTATTCACAGAGCACCTCAAGGCAATCACAAAATTCGTTGAGATGAGGGCAACAATGAGAATAGTGACCATGATGATCATATGAGGCACAACGGTGATTTGTGTGTAATGTTCTGAGTTTCTTGGATGGATCTAGTAAGTTAACATGGACCTGAGGGATATTTGACTCAAGGAACATTTCATGAACCAAAGGTTTGAGATGACGGAGTTCAGGACAATTATTAGTGGCATGCCCAACAAATTTACACAAAGCACACGTAGGTGATGGCTTTAGGGCCTATTAGCTCTCCTATATAACATTGATTTTCTGAAGTTGGAAGCACACTTTGTCTGTGGTAATGCTCAAGAAGGGGGTTATAGTGGTTGCCCTCACCTTCCCCTCTACCTCTCTCACCCTCCTTTTTTCTTTATTTCCCGTGTTTTTTGTTGAAAATCATATTAAAGCCCTTTTCAAGCCTCGGGCGTCAATACACAAAACCTTATAAAACCCGCACCCACAGGACCATGCGCCTCCATAAAATCCTCACCATAACCCCGCCCCAACGTTTCCCTATCACATTCGATGATATCCATGCGATTTAAACCCCACCGTCCGATCATCTCCAACGCGATCGGATGACATCCACTTCCCTCACAACCACAACGTAGCAACACGTTAACACGCGATGGAGGGCAGTTTTCTCCCCCCTCTACTGCCACGCGTCACCCTTCGATGGAATTGCATGCCACTGTACTTTTACTGCCCTGTGTCCAAAAGCGGTGCGGGCAATACCACTTACCACTCATCCTCCGTCCCCACCCGTCAACTCCCGCACGTCCCCTCCGTCCGATAGCCATTGGATCTGTTCGCTTGAGATCCAACAGCCCACGATCATCCCGCTCCCACCTCCTCTGATATCCCTATTAACTCATTTTCACCATCTATCCACTTGATCCGACGACCGATATTGCTCTGCCATCCGACTACTCCACCCACTGTGCAGTCCACGTGCCTTAACCATTCCATGCTCCCGAAAGGAAAAAGGTGATCATTTTTTGGTACCAGATGCATTTCCTCCTCAACAACCACGTTCCACAAACAACATGGTTGAGGAGGAAAGGGACAGAGCCCGATAAGGTGAATGCATTTAACAGTTATGGAGCTTCATCCCATACGACACTCCACCTGCCCGAGAAGGATGACAGAGCTCCCGAGAAGATCAAATTCATCCACTGAAGTAGGCAAATTGCACCAAAGACTCCATCAAGCAGTTAAAGGGGTTGGTGGTCAATTATGACCTCCCCATACTTAGAATGGCCGAGTGCCTTTGTATTCAAACTCTATATATACCTAGAAAGAATATGTAATCAGGGTTGATGGTTGTTGTTTTGATGTAAGGTTCAACTTTTGGACACTGTAACTACTTTGATACTTGTAGCATCTCGTCTTCATTTTCAGCTAATACAAGCTTCTTTTGCTGTTGATTGCTCAATTTTCATTCTTCTTCTGTTCTAAGTTGTGCCTGATATGCTGTTTTCCTGAACTCTTCGTGTTTAACATTTGAGAAGCTGTCATCCTATCTCTATGTTAAAGTCTTGCATGTATCAGTGAATGAGCTATTCAAGTTTCTGTTCACATAATGCCAGAGAGCTGTCATCCTATCTATGTATTAGGGAATTAGATTTACAGACTTCTTTACTGGTTGCAGCTAGCCATCACATGGTCTTGTGCATCTGCTGGTGTGGTCAGTATTCTCCATAGTCACCCAATCTTTAAACTGTGAGTAATTGGTGGTCTAAATCCTTGTAGTCTGGGGGTGTTCATGCATGTTTGGAGTTAAGCATAGTAGAAGTGGTTATCTGGCTTGAACAAGCATCATTCCTTCCATTCATCCATTTGCAACAATAAGTTTAATTTGTGATGTTCCCGAGCATCTCCGATCTACAACCTAGGAGAGTTTCTTGGGGTGATAACATTAATTGGCGCCGTTGCTGGGGAACTTAGATTGAAGCTTAGGTTCCCTGGGAAAATGACACAGCTCGAGCTTTGATGATAGACAAATTCTGGACACATTTTCTTGTTGTAATCATCTATTTGGTGACTCTACTGGAGGACCAGCCTTTGGCGACTCCACATTATAGTTCTGGCTTAGTTTGTGAGACATACTCGAAGAAATCCTTAGAAATCACCAGCTGACCCAGTGCCTGACCCTGAAAATATTGTTAAGCAGAGGAAAACATCACAGAAAGGAGCATCAGGATCAGGTAAGCCTAGAAAATATTATGGATCTCTGTAAGAGGGTCCTATAGCTGAGAATATACCATTCGAAGATATAGACCTTAGCATTGTTAGTAAGGAAATACCCTCAGAGATTCATAAAGCTCCTCATTCATTTAGTTCCCATTTGGATCTCAGTCCAAAGAAAGCATCCCATACAGTCCATCACATTCCTTTGTCTCTGTCATCTATTTCATTGCTTCCTACCATTCAAGCTGCCAGTGTCCTTCCACATATCCCAGTCATGGCAGGCCAGCAAGTTCCCACAAAGATGGAAAGAATCATAGCTGCTAGGTATGGACCCCTGGTCTTGCCTGTTCCCTTGAATGCCATGCCTGCAGGAGAATATCAAAAATACATGCCTAAGTTCACTGGTACAGAGGGAGTAACAACTGAAGAGCACCTTGAGTCTTTTTATAGCTATGCTGATAGCCTAGACATCAGTGAAGATGATGTGTGGATGAGAGTATTTGTCCAAAGCCTTGATGGAGAGGCTAGAAAGCGGTTCAGATAATTGACTCCCAGGTCTATAGCAAACATCGAGGCCTTAGATGATGTATTTTTGAAGCACTAGGGGGATAAGAAAGACTTGCTATATTACCATACAGAGTTTGGAAACCTGAAGAGGGAAAATGGGGAATCATTGCCTGATTTTAATAAAAGATTTAACTGTATGTATAGTAAGATACTAGCTGAAGTAAAGCCTACCCCAACCTCTACCAAACTCACCTATGCCAATGCTTTTGACTCTGATTTCTGCCTACTATTAAGAGAAAGAAGATGTGCCACTCTAGTTGATATGCAAGATGCAGCCCTAGAAGTAGAATCTAATATCATGGCTGTAGAAAAACTCAAAAGTCATGTTGATAGAAGGAGATAGAGAGGTGAGGCTTATTCTTCCTCTGCTTCATCTTTAGAACCTAAATTAGATAAAATGACTAAAATGATAGAGTCATTGGCTACTGAAATATCTAAGCTGAAGATTGAGCAAAGTTCTGGGAAGGCAAGGCTTCCAAATACATTTTCTCCAAGAAACCCAAATCCTTTCAGAAGAGCAAATGAACAATTGCAAATCATTCAGAGGGGTAAAGAGGCCAATGAAGAACAAAGAGTTAAGGCTCCTTTCCAGAATGTAGTTATGGAAGAGGAGCAGTTTGAAGAAGAGGATGAAATTCACTGTATGGAAGATAAAGGCAGTGCTACCTTTTTGACATTGGCTGCCCACGAAGAATCATTGCTGCAGGACCAAACTAGTCAAAGGTGGGATAGAGAGGTTGTTCTGCAAACTAATGAGCAACAAAGATACAATTTGAGGTCAAAAGTAAACAATGTCAAGGAGAATCCTGCCCAAAAAGCTGCTGTCCCAACAGAGCCACGGAATATCAGACAGAAAAGACCAGCAACTGACCCAACTGTCCTCAAAGCACCAACTCAAGAGGTAATAGGTCTTGACAAGTCCCCTTCCCCTTTCAGCTTTGAATCAGAAGTCCAAAAGTTAAAAATATATGTGCCTTTGATAGAACTTGTAAAGAGTGAAGTTTTGAGAAAGCCTATTCTTGATGCTCTTGAGCTGAAAGCTATACAAACCTCCACTGACTATGTCAATTTACAAGATGATAAGCCTACAGTTGTGCTTAGCCCAATGACTGAACCTGCTGATAATAGCTCCCCATCATTCTATGTCTCCTTGACCACTCATGATAGAATCCTCCACAATTGCCTGCTGAACACAGGGGCCAACCACAATCTGATGCCTAAAGCTTTCATGGAAGAGTTAGGCCTTGATATCACCAAACCATATCATGATTTATTCTCATTCGATTCAAGGAAGGTAAAACGCTTAGGATAAGTCAAAGACCTAGCCATTACCCTAACCCAACTGCCCATGAAGAGCATGATGATGGATATTGTGGTAGCAGATGTCCCTCCTAAGTTTGGCATGATGTTGTCCAGAGGATGGATTAAGAGACTAGGTGGGACATTACAGAATTATTTATCTTATGCCACTATCCCAATTTTTGGGGGGAAAAGCAGGAGATTGTATAGAGAAGCATAGCTGGCCTACATCATCAATGATGAGAAGAATCCTTCTAATCATCCCATTTACGTTGTGGACACTGATTTTGGAGCATGTATCCTCCAAATTGAAGAATCCCAGAAGGCCTCATTGCAACTCAAGGAACCAATAGTTCAGGCCAAGGGAGAGCAAGGAAATCAGGTTTGGGAGATGTTCTTTGTTGGAGCATGCTCAAGGGAGACTGCAAGAGCAGGGGCAGTGCTGATATCTCCAAAACAAGAAAGCACACATCTATCTCTTAAGCTGGCATTTCAAGTCACCAACAATATAGCAGAATATGAGGCTCTGATATTGGGTCTTAACACAGCCAAAGACAGAGAGATCAGAAGCATAAAGGTGTTTAGAGATGCTGATCTTATCATTCAGCAAGTAAACAAAACGTTTTAAGCAAATCACCCAAGGCTGAAAGCATATAGAGACGAGGTATGGAGACTCAAAGATTCTTTTGATAATTTCTATATCTCATATATCCCCAGGGTAAAAAACTAGCTTGCTGATTCCCTTGCAGTGTCTACTAGCATGTTTATTCCTCCCATGCCTCCCAGACTAGTTTATGAAGTTCAGATGAAATATAGACCATCCTTGCCTAATAATGTCCAGCATTGGAAATTTTTTAAGGATGATGTTGAGGTAAACAGATTTCTGCAAGTCATTGATGAGTTCTCTGAAATGAAAATTGACCAAAAGAATGAAGCCTTGGCAGAAAGCCCCCAATCCCATCTTAGAAGCAAAATTGGCAAAGATAGCATTGCCCAACTGCTCAGCAATCATATACCTAAGGGTTTAGTTCCTTTAGAAAAGCTGTTTGACCATGAAGATGTGCCCTATAAGGCTGCCCAAGAAGAAGACCAATCTGTAGCCCATAGGCATAACATAGGGAGTCCAGAACATCCAAGGTATGTAAATCTATCCACCAATCTATCCGCTGCCTGATGTTTTGAACACTGCAATTTAATGAAGCAGTTTGCTGATGTTTTCGCCTGGGAATATAGTGACCTAAAAACTTATGACAAGAAGATAATCCAGCATAAAATCGCTTTAGAGAAAGACACCATCCCTTTCAAGTAGAAGCTGAGACCAATAAACCCTTTGCTCCTTCCTCTGATCGAAAAAGAAATCAAAAAATTACTGGCTGCCAAAATCATAGTCCGTCTCAGATATTCAAAATGGGTAGCCAATTTGGTAGTGGTGAGGAAAAAGAGTGGAGAAATCAGACTCTGTGTTGATTTCAAAAACTTAAAAAATGCTCTAAGAAAGACAATTATCCTCTACCCAAGATGGAGCATTTTCTGCAGAACGTCTCAGGGGCCAAGGTGATGTCCTTCCTGGATGGATTTTCAGAGTATAATTAGGTTGTTGTGCATTCAAATGACCAAGAGAAGATTGCATTCACCACTCCTTGGGGCACTTTTATGTATTCCAAGATGCCTTTTGGGTTGATGAATGCTGGAGCCACCTTTTAGAGAGCTATGGATATAGCATTTGTGGGAGAGAAGGATAGGTTTGTCCTTATCTACCTAGATGATATAACAACATACTCCAGCAGCCATCAAGACCATTTGCAACATTTGAAGAAAGTGTTTCTGAAGTGCAGAAGTTTTGGGATTTCAGTCAATCCTAAAAAATCATAGTTTGCTTTCAAAGAAGGCAAGTTGTTAGGACATGTTTTTTCTGTTGCAAGTGTCAGAATTGACCCAGAAAGAGTAAGGGCAATACAGACCCTATCTGTCCCAAGATCAAAGAAGGATATCCAGTCCTTTCTGGGTAAGATAAATTTTGTAAGGAGGTTTATCCCAAATTTTGCAGAGCTTGTAAAGCACATTACCTCCATGACGAAAAAGGGGTCAGAAGTCAAATGGACTGATGCAGCAAGAAGATTTTTTGAATCCATTAAGAAAACTATTATGGAAGCTCCTACTTTAATCAGCCCAAACTACAGCAAGGATTTCCATATATTTTCATTTGCCTCAGAAGGCACCCTTGTAGCAGTTTTATTGCAAGCAGATGAGGCAGGTTCAGAGCATCCAGTGGCATTTTTCAACCAAACCTTAAGAGATGCTGAGTTGAGGTATGATATCATTGAAAAACAAGCATATGCTCTTATCAAATCTTTAAAAGCTTTCAGGATTTACATTCCGCATTCCAAGATAATTGTGTATGTACCCTTTGCTTCAATAAAATATGTCCTAACACAGCCTGATGCTGATGGAAGAAGGGCTAAATGGATTGCAAATCTAATTGAATTTAATACAGAATTGAAGCCCACCAAGCTTGTCAGAGGTCAGGGCCTTGCCATATTAATGGATAAAGAAAATTGCAGAACGCTGGACATAAATCTCATAGTCACAATTTTAGAGAATGGTCAGACAAAAGAGGAAGCAGCTGAACAAGGAAAAAATCAGTCATTGGTAGAAAATCTAGCTTCTTGTGAATGGTACTTTGCAATAGCTCAATTCTTACTAAAGTTAGAAGTTCCTCTAGGCCTTAGTTCAAGCAAAGCTGAAACTATTAAGCTCAGAGCAGCTAAATATTGCATTCATGAAAACCTACTCTACTGGAGGGACCCCTCTACAATTCTCCTGAGGTGTCTGGACAAAGAACAATAAATGGAGGTTATGCAGTAGTTTCATTCCAGCATGTGTGGAGGACACCACTATTGGAAAACTATAGCCCACAAGATGCTCAGAGTTGGGTACTATTGGCCCACCTTATTTCCTGATGTCTTTTCATTTGTTAAATCTTGTGATAGGTGCCAAAGATTTGAAGGGAAGCAACAATTGAAATCCTTTCCCTTAAAACCCATATAGGCTAGTGGCCCTTTTCAGCAGTGGGGCTTGGATTTCATTGGAGAAATCAATCCACATTCTAGTGGCCAACACAGATGGATCTTAGTAGCCACTGATTACTTCACCAAATGGATTGAAGCAATCCCTACTAAAAAAGTTGATCATCATGTGGTCATGAAGTTCTTGACAGAAAATATCTTCACCAGATTTGGTTGTCCACATAAACTAGTTACAGACAATGCAACAACCTTCAGGGCAAAAGAATTGGTGGACATGTGTGATTCAATGGGCATTAAGCTGGTTCATTCCACCTCATATTACCCTCAAGGCAATGGTCTAGCAGAATCTTCCAACAAAAGCCTAATAATGATAATTAGAAAGTTGCTGGAAGACAACAAAAAGAATTGGGATTCTAAGCTCAAGTATGCACTGTGGGCTGACAGAGTGACCACCAAGAAATCAACAGGGAATTCTCCATTTAAGCTCGTTTATGGCACTGAGGTTGTATTCCCAATCTAGTTAACTCTCCCTGTAGCAAAGTTCCTGGAAGACGGGCAAGATGGGGAGGAAGACATAGCAAAAAGAATCACTGATTTAGTAGAGGTGCATCAACTTAGAGAACAACTGGTTGAAAGGTCTATGGCACATCAAAAGAAGATCAAAGAAGCTTTTGATAGGAGGACAAAAATAGATAATTTTCAGATAGGAGATTTGGTTCTTAAGTGGGATGCACTGAAAGAAATGAAAGGCAACCATGGGAAGTTTGATGCTTTATGGACAGGTCCTTTTATCATTTCTCAGATCCAGGGGAACAATACCTTCATACTACAAAGTATGGGAGGGGAGACAGTTTTTGAAGGCCTAGTTAATGGGCGGTTTTTCAAAATTTATGTTTCCTAAGGTCTTCTAGCCTTAAGGTTGTAAATATGTTATTTTATTAGTTTTTAGTGTAAGCTCAGTTAGACTCCATGCCCAATGGAACACTAGGAAATTTTGCTAATTTGGTTTTCACAGGAAAGGCAATGATCTGTAGTTCTTGAGACCTCACAGGGAGGATCTCATCCCCAGAAGGAGCCAGTGTTAGCTCTGCTATATAACATTGATTTTTTGAAGTTGGAAGCACACTTTGTCCGTATTCATGCTCAAAAAGCGAGTTATAGTGGTTGCCCTCACCTTCCCCTCTACCTCTCTCACCCTCCTTTTGTCTTTATTTCTCGTTTTTTTTTGTTGAAAATCATATTAAAGCCCTTTTCAAGCCCCAGGCATCAATACACAAAACCTTATAAAACCCGTGCCCACATGACCACGTGCCTCCATAAAATCTTCACCATAACCCCAATCCAACGTTCCCTTGTCACATCCGATGATATCCGCGCGATTTAAACCCCACCGTCCAATCATCTCCGATGCGATCGGATGGCATCCGCTTCCCCTACAACCACAACGTAGCGACGTGTTAACACACGATGGAGGGCGGTTTTCTCCCCCCTCTATCGCCACGCATCACCCTTCGAATGGAATCACATGCTGATGTACTTTTACCGCCCTGTGTCCAAAAGCAGTGCGGGTAATACCACTTACTGCTCGTCCTCCGTCCCCTCCTGTTAACTCTCGCGCGTCCCCTCCATCTCATAGTCGTTGGATATGTCCACCTAAGACCCAATGACCCATGATCATTCCACTCCCACCTCCTCTGATATCCCTATTGACTCATATCCGCTGTCTATCCGCCCGATCCGACGACCGATATTGCTCCGCCATCTGACTACTCCACCCACTGTACAGTCCACGTGCCTTAACCATTCCATGCTCCCGAAAGGATGAAGGTGATCAGTTTTTGGTACCAGATGCATTTCCTCCTCAACAACTATGTTCCACGGACAACATGGCCGAGGAGGAAAAGGACAGAGCCTGAGCAGGTGAACGCATTTAATAGTTATGGAGCTTCATCCCATACGACACTCCACTTGCCCGAGAAGATCAAATTCATCCACTGAAGCAGGAAAATTGCACCAAAGACTCCATCAAGCAGTTAAAGGGGTTGGTGGTCAATTATGACCTCCCCATACTTAGAATGGCTAAGTGCCTTTGTATTCAAACTCTATATATACCCAGAAAGAAGATGTAATTAGGGTTGATGGTTGTTGTTTTGATGTAAGGTTCAACTTCTGGAGACTGTAACTACTTTGATAGTTGCAGCGTCTCGTCTTCATTTTCAGCTAATCCAAGCTTCTTTTGCTGTTGATTTCTCACTTTTCATTCTTCTTCTGTTCGTCGCTGTGCCTAATATGCTGTTTTCCTGAACTCTTGGTGTTTAGCATTTGAGAAGCTGGCATCCTATCTCTATGTTAAAGTCTTGCATGTATTAGTGAATGAGCTATTCAGGTTTCTATTCACATAATTCCAGAGAGCTGTCATCCTGTCTGTGTATTAGGGAATTAGATTTACAGACTTATTTACTAGTTGCAACCGACCATCACATGGTCTTATGCATCTGCTGGTGTAGTCAGTATTCTCCATAGTCACCCAATCTTTAAACTGTGAGTAATTGGTGGTCTAAATCCTTGTAGTATGGGGGTGTTCACGCATGTCTGGAGTTAAGCATAGTAGAAGTGGTTATCTGGCTTGAACAAGCATCATTCCTTCCATTCATCCATTTGCAACAATAAGTTGAATTTGTAATGTTCCCAAGCATCTCCGAGCTACAACCTTGGAGAGTTTCTTGGGGTGATAACAGGGCCTTGGGGGCTGGAGTAGCTTGGGGAGCCTTGTCCTTAGGTTCTTTCCTCTTGGCTTCCCCCCTGTCCAAATGCCTTTGTAATAGGAGTGGGTTCCTGTTGAGGTTGCAGTGGAATTAGAGCATCGGTAGGGGCCGTAGGGACCAATTGAACTGGGGTCAAAGCATGATAAGGTCTTAGCTAACTAAGGGGAGCGCTTGTAGGGGGATTGATGTACCATACTGGTTTCCCCAAAGTCATATGAGGGAGGACGAGTGAAGCCATGTAAGGGACATAAAATATTCCCAGAGGAGGAAACAAGAAAGGTATATGGCTTGCAGGGTAATGTCTCGGCGAAAAAACTCCAAGATGGTTGTGACCTGGAGGAACAGTTCCTGGTGGGAATATAGGAGAGGCACCCAAAAACAGAGGACGTCCTAGGGGGTTGGATCTGGATGGCTTGGATGAGAGGGTAACAATAGGGTGCTGAGGAGCTGGTTGTTGGTCATATGTACTAGATTGCTCGAGAGTAGCCCGTGACACTTGTAACATGCAAACACTCAAAGAGGTAGGCTTAGAGATGAGAGGGGGAGGACCAGGGAAAGAAACCAACAATGAGGAATCTCTGTAGACTCCAGGTGAAACACTGGTGGGAGGAGTTAAAGACTGCTTATCTAACATTGACAAGATAATGGACTCAAGGGAGGTCACAAATTTCAACTCGTAGTATGTCAGATGGTCAATGGTAACAATATTCCCTTCATGGGGGAAGCACATCTTATGAAAAAATGCATATGCAATGGTTGACATGGCATATGTATAACTACGACCCAAGAGAATATTCTAACTTAGAGGGGCATCAATAACCTCAATGTCTACATCGACAGTCTTGCTTGGAAGAGTCACTGGACAATTGCGATACATGCTGAGAGGCTGGGAGGAGTGACTGTCCCAAGGACACAAAGTGATGGTGGATGGGGATACCTTAGGTGACTTAAGTTGTTTCCAAATGGTAGTAGACATCATAGAGGTGGATGCACCTTCATCAATAATGCATTGGGAGATGTTGGGATTACGGACTCAAACTAGTACCTGGAAAGAAACGGATGAAGGTAATGGGGATGTTCTGATGTATCAACTGGGAAGACAATGAAACGATCATCGGAAGGATCTATTGCACCCAATGGGCATCACTGGAGGACTTCCAGTGCCAACATAGAAATAGGTGATTGGACCAGGTTGTCTACTATACTGTATGTATGGGAAACTTTGTTAGAAGTTGGGTTACAACGTAATGGTCCCTTTGGGATCTTGGGAATTTCCTCAACTTTAGGCTGAGGGATCTATAGTGCACCATTTGGTGTCGTAAGAGGCTCAGTAGACGCTTTGGTTTTGGACTCAGTGGAGGATGAAGTCGATTGTTTGTCATATTGACACGACTGAGTTTTCAGGTTGATATCGGAGGTATTAACTTCATTAGAATTCATCATGAGGATCTGGTAGTCACTAGGACCAGAAGGTTGGGGGGATGGGCTGCTTGACCTAGCTGAGGTTTAGCAGAAACAAATCCTTGCTGAGGGAAAGGATTTGTAAGCACTATCGGTTGAGATGGCATAGGAATCAAAGGCAATTTCTGGATGGGAAGTTGACCTCTAGATGCTGCTTAAGCTTCCCACATTTGGTGCATCTGGGTTAAGAGAGGACACTCATGTGTATAATGGCCATGTACACCAAAACATGCACAAGGCTTGTTCATAAGAATAGCCTTGTTCTACTTGGGATAACTTCCATGTTGCTAGTTGTTGGTGTTAGGTTGGCTCCCCTAGGGTTCACTAGGTTAATTACCTTGATTACCATGGTTACGCTTGTTACCTTTCCCATTATTCTTTTGCTTTGAATTTTGGGGAATCGTTGCACTCTACTGCACAAAAACTTGACCCTGAGGGAACGGTGGCTACTGGGGTTGAGGATGCATGGGAGGTTATGGTGCTAATGCTTGAGGGCATGGAGCACTCGACTATGGATAGGAATAAGATGGTGGAGAAGAAACGGTTTAGTAGACAGGTTGATCTTTGGTTGGACCTGAAAACATGTTGATAGCAGGAGGGGCATAAGTGTTGGAGGACCTAGTGCCCCTTGCAGATAGCCATAACTTTGCTAAGTATTTGGTGAAGGATGTGAAATGGATACAACATAACTGTCGGTAGCATGAGATGCCCCCGGTGCAATGGCATGTCCAGGATGGGGGAGGTCTGGAATGATGGTATAGACATAAACAGATTGCGCATAAATCAAGTCATATCTCATAGCGGTTTGGAGATATTCTTCCTTTGTCTGAGGAAAATGGGACGTGACATCTTTGGCAATGGGTGATAAAAGGATCCTAAGAAACCAATTGAGGTAGACATAGTCTTCAAAAGTTGGGGCACAACATGTGCTCCTCCTTCTATTCCATTCCTGAACATGATCAGAAAGAAAACTGGTGGAGGACTAACAGAATGCAGTCAAGAGCTCCATACCAGTGTTTTATCAGAGAGGTAACTGAAAATATGACAAGAAAACTTTAGCAAGTGTTGCAAAAATGGAATGAGAGGCAGCGAGCTAGTGTACATACCATTTTGCAGCATCTCTAATGAGCGTGCATTGGAACAGCCGAAGATGAATGGAGTCATCGGTGATGGAATTGGATGAACACCACGTATGGAAGGAGCAGACGTGATTGGTGGGGTCCTCTCCAAAATTACCCTCAAACTTTGGGATGTCAGAGGGAAGCTTAGTCGGCATAGCAGGCTAACTAGCATCGTGGTATATTGGGTCATTTATCAATTGGGAAAAATCTAGGAGACTTAACCCAACCACTAAGGGCAACATGGGAGATTTTGGAATGGTTCTTGAGACAGTTCCACTAGATGTGACCACCAGGGTAGAACCGGAGACAACACTATATTGGGTTCCTACACCAGCAGTGGGTCCAGACATGGTGACGATATGTAGACAAGGAGGTTCAGAATCGGGTGAACAAGGAGAAGATTCAGTATGGGGACTCGGGGGAGTATGAACTTGAACCTTATGGTGAGGAGTAATGTTCCCAAGTGGAAAATGGTGATGAAGGCCTAAAAGTCTCCACGACAAACACCTTCATGGGAAATGGTGGTAAGACACAGGTGACACAGAAATGGTGAAGGGAGATCAACAAGATGTTTTTTTCTCTGAGTGGGGAGATAAATTAATTATGTTAAGTCTTGGCTTGGAAGTGTAAACCAAGTGCTCTTCACTTAAGGTGTGATTGTGTGTGCAAGTGTGTTTATTAATTATGCCCAGATCATATTTGAAAGAAAAAGAAAAAAGATTGTTGAAAATAAACTAAAATTGAAAACAGAAAATCAATTAACTAAACCCCACCCAAACTGGGTTTGCAAACACTATGCTTGCTGGTGGCAAAAATCAACTAAAAAAACCTAAATTGGTCAAGATATCTAAGTGTTGGTGTGACTGGGATCAAATTACACTATGCTGCTGGAAAGTGGTGCAACAACAACAAAAAGCTAGAGAGGAAAATCACTGCAAAAAGATAGGGAGATGGGTGTAAAACCTAGGGAAACTGATGGGACCCTAAGGCCAATGACCAAACGAGGTTAAAGATGAAACTTTGGATGGAAACAACCTATCTTTGACGATCTCAATCATAAGGGTACAAATATGGAAAATATGGCTGAAAGTGTTGCATAAACTCAGACTTCTTACTCAACTAAACTCCTACTATAAAGGTGGAAGCATACAAGAAGCCCTAAGGGGCTAAAGTCAATGTAAACAAGTAAATCAGAGTAGATCAAGGCCTAAGTGGGGTGATGATAGTGGTCAACCAACCCAGTAGACAACTCTTGGCAGAACCCAGAAATAGGTCTGAAAACATCTTGAAAACCCTAAAAATCGCAGGTATTGACGTGATTCCAGGGAGATCGCACTTTTTGGGCTGAAAGGTGCGCTATGGACCTCCAGATCTCACTTTTGGGGTAGAAAAGTGTGATTTTTTCTCCTTGATTCCCGGTCAGCAAGCCTTGGAAATTTTTTTTGTCTCTGTCGCAACTGGTTCTTGTGACTTGCAGAAAAGTCCAGAAAACTTATGGAAGTTAGAAAGTTGACAAATTTAGGGTTAGAAAGCTAGTAAACAACATTAAGAGACTAAAAAATGAAGAAACCCTAAGCTGAAAACTGAAGATCACCTACGTTTCTAGATCAAAAGTAAAATCCTAGTCAAGTCGCTAATTTTGTTATAGTGTTTTCTCCTCGAAGGTGTACGAAAAGGAAACACTTAAGGATGTGGATGAAAAACAGTCTCAGAAATATAAATGGCTGTTAAACATTGTATATTTGTAGCAAATGATAGAAACAAAACCCGTGAATGTCCTTATCTATTCCATAATCATAGTTAAATAGCAAAATGAAATAGTAATAAATGCAGGTAACTCCAATAATCCAATGGAAACTAGCTATACAAAGAATATATTTGATTAAATAACACTTGTGAAGGGAACAAATAAGTGTTACCAGTCCCCCTCTATGGGATGGGTTCTTGGCTATCCTCAAACGTATTCAGTTTGTCTACAGTCTCTCTCCTCTATAATGTGTAAACCCAACAAATGAAATGTTTGAGCTTAATGGGAGCTCAAATGGAAAGTAAAATGGTGTGCGACAGTGATAATAATCAGAATTACAATAGTGAGTGCAACAATGAAAATGATCAAAAGTGAATAATGAATGGAAAACCCTTCTATTTATAACAAAACATTGAGTTATCCTCGAATAATGAGCAATAATAAAATATTATTAACCACATTCTATGAATAACCACTTGAAATATTTTATTATATTTGGTTAGGAGGGAAAAAGTATTTAAACTTTTAGTTAGAAATAATAAGTAAATAAATGATCTATTTATCATCTCAAGAAATATGGTTAAGGAATAATAAAAAAATAATGATTTATTTTCTTATTCCTAAGGGATTTAGTCAAACTTGACAAGGGATAATAATTAATTAGTGATTAATTAATTATTGCCAGAGAAAAATAAGATAATTAATAATTTGTTTTTTTATTTTTCATAACTCAGTCAAATATGACAAGGAATATTAATTAATCAATGGTTTAATTAATTATTCCTAGAATAAAATTAAATGAATAGTGATTTATTTAATTATTCTTCATGGCTTTAATTATAAATTACTTAACAAATGTGGTTTATTAAGTAATTTCTCATAGTGAAAGCAATTTTACTACGGTGAAATTGGCCTTACATGGTGTACTTTGATCCATCTAGTAAATTAGGCTAGATGATCAATTTTTTGGTGATAACACGTTCACTTAATAATATAACTAAACCAACACGTTTTCATGCATATGTTGTTATTGTAGTTGGACTATTTTGGTTTATTTATGTATGAACTATTTTGTATGAAATTGTATGAATCTTGTTGAACACGTGTTGTTGGATTAACCCATCACTTTTTTTTGTGGACTATTCTGCTTCCATCTTGTGATGTCATTCCACTTGTGTGTTCCTTTCATGCTGCCTACTATTATAGGATTCTAAGGGGCACACCTCCTTTTCCCCTCCATGTGTTAGAACCCCTATGCATCTCATTTGACTCATGCCAAGGTCACACACTTGCTTCCAACCCAAGCCATCATACTTACCTCTGTGCGCTACCGTGGTCAAGGCATTACATTACCACCCACTTTTGGGACTCCTACTTCAAACAGTCTTAGGTATAGCTGGGAATTCTTACTAGGGAGATCCCCTGAGAACCATGCCAACACTGCAGGTAGCTTTCTCCTGGCTCCCACTGAAATTTTTTCTCACTTAACCTCTGGACGCTCTCACGCTATGGGCATGCCATCATCCAAGGACCTCTAGATGCTCTCACAGGCATGCAAGCCAATGTCCAGGGACCATTTTGTCTAGTTCTATGTCAGCGTCCCTGAGATATGAGCCACTTTTCCAGGCCCAGAGCCCGAGTCACTGCCTAGAATGGAATGACATCTTCAAAGCAGTAAAATAATAGGGAAACAATGATGTAAAAGCAATTAGTTGAACAAGCCCTTAACCAGACCCCTACTAGTCATGACAAGCATTTCATCAAACATATCACAACCATGTAATCTACAGGTGTAAACAACATATTTAAGCATAGGGATCTCGTACTTATCTGAGAATCTCCTAGAACCATTGTTACCTCATGTCATTTACTACATTATCATCTATTAGGTCATAGATACATTGTCTATTCATCTACAAGAAAATACATGATGAGAGCTATACATAGCTGTTGTCATAAAACATATACATAACCAACATAGTAACAACAGAAATACCATAAATACATCAGCCATAAAATCCACATATAACATGTTCAACACATACATGGTAGACACAAAGTGTGAATGATAAGCATGAGAGTACGTCTATTATTGACAATGATATACATTTATAGTACATGGTGTGATCCTTGGATTCATATTGCAAGCATTCCCTTGGGCTCCCTTTAGCTGTTGAGCTTCCACACCAACCCTTAGAGGATTAGGTTTCTAACATTTCCCCCTTAATCCGAAGGTTTATGTATGATTCCAAGAAGAGAGCTGTAATACAAAACATGCAAAAATGCATGGCAGTACTAGGCTGAATGTGCTCTCTGAAATGTTGGTATCAAGGGAGGTGGTTTAAGGATGACCACCAACACTGGAATGCTTAGTGCAGTTCCTAGAACTATTCCAAGTCTAGCAAGAAGCTGAGGTCTTCTGCTAGAGGAAGTGCTATTGATATTTTGAAGAGGGAAACCTTCAACCATGAAAGGAGGGTCTCACCCTGCATAAAAGGGAGAACCTCAACCTGAAAAGGGAGGTCTCAACCTGTGATGGTTTAAGGATTACCACCAACTCTGGAATGATTTATGCAATTCCTGGAACTCTTCCAAAACTGGCAAGAAGCTAAAGTCTTCTACTAGAGGAAGTGTTCCCAATTCTTTGAAGAGGCATCACCAACTAAAGGCATGCTTAGGGGCATCTTTGTCTCTGGCTACAATTCTAAATCTGGTATGGCAAGTTGTGGCATAGGCTCGCTTGATGTGGCTTTGAATCTTGTAGATGACCATCATTTCCCCCCTTATTAGATAAAAGGTGAGATGATGGAGAAAACTCAACAACAATATTTCTCAATACTCTAGAACAAGTTCTGACATTTGACTAAAATATCTTCTTGGTTGTTGAAGCCCATTGCCAAGAAGCGGTCCATCCAAGATGAATCTTTGTGCTTGCAGGAGGCTTGTTTTTGAAGCATCTGTTTGAAGAATGATTGGTTTTATGACAATGCTTACATGGATGAAGATCAAAAGAATGATCTTTCATATGGCCAACTTGGTCACAATGTTGGCATTTAAAATTTTGTTGTTGCTACTGTGGAAAATGAACAGAATCTGAAACAACTGAAGGTGAACTGTCATGAAGAAATCCAACACTTTGAAATTGGATTGGCTTGGAGTAGTCTAGAATGTGAAAGGAACCATCATTGTCAGATCCAAGACAAATTATGTTTCTGTTGTTGATAATCTCTTCCCAAGGTCTAATGATGGGCTTGGGAAGTGCAAATTGACCTTTTGCATCTGCATGCACATCTGCTCTTGGAATGGGTACTGCATCAACGATTTCTCACTACTGATGGGAGTCTATCTCAATCTTGAATAAAGGATTATTTTGGATAGAAAATGGTTCAGAATGACAACTCTTCTGTTGAATCTCATCTCACTGGAATTGAGACTCTAGTTGCAAAAAATCAATCTTTTCCTTTGCATTTTGCAGACATATTTTAATGTCGGAAAGATTGCCCTTGCTGATGTTTACCATCTCATATATAGTGGAATGTATTAGGGTATTCAATAACTTAATGCATCTTCAAGTTTGGCCATTGTCTTAGTAGATAAACCCTGATATGCAAATGATTTTTTCCACAATGTTCTCCACTATGGGTTATTTTCATAAGTTTATTCATTGTACAATGCTTTTAAGGCTTCCACATGCACTCATAGTCTCCAAATAAACTTGTATTTTTCAATAGCAACTTCAAAAATTAAATGCAATAGCCATTAAGTGACTGCTCCTACAGAATGGATATTTCTCATTCAAAAACTTAACTATACAATGAGCAGATTGGAAAATAGAACCTGATAATTAAATGACAGCCAACACAAATGAGTACATATGCAATTATCAATCCCCAGAATGGCACCTCAGCCTCTGTTTATGATGTAAACTACCCAAGAAATGGAAGCACAGGTTCCTCTTCACCACAGTCCTTGTATCTTCAAGAGACAGAGGAGAGCCCTTTACTTTCAAGCTTGGCCAAGGCCAAGTTATCAAAGGATGGGACCAAGGCAGAACATGCACTATTCATGATACCTCCATCATTTACATAAAACTCCACGCCTTCTTCTGGAAATTTTGCCACGAACATTTCACTTTCGCCCTGCCATTGCAGTCAAAACAACAAAGAAAGAAGAAAATCTGACTCTCACCATAAAACCTACGTACACCTAGGGTAAGGATGTTGAAGAGGGGTTTGCTGCAATTCCTCCAAACGCTACTATCACTATAAATCTGGAATTATTTTAATTTAAAGCACTAAGCTACAAGATGGCACGATCTTGAGAAGAAGGGATATCGCAACCTGAAAGAGGTCGAAACCCTTCGGAACGAACTGTCTGAGGCTCTCCTTAAAGTCCTGGATGCGGCGAAGCTGGTGATGAATGCTCTAGAGGGCTATGATTTCTCAGAAAGTGGCACGATTCTTGGAGAGAAGAAGAGGCCCCCATTTTCTCCCAATAGAAAGGCTTGCATTTTGCTTTTGGAATCCCTTTTCCCCATTTTTGGTGATGATGACAATGGTGTAGTTCCTTCGGATGTCAAGGATTTGGCCCGGGAGATTGCCGATGCTTGGAGAAAAGAGATGAAAATTGAGAATGTGGAGTCTGCCAGTTGGTTGGATATTTAGGCCTTCCTGCAGCTCTTGGCCTCATTTAGGAACTGCGAGAAGGATGAGCTTTGGAGGCTAATGTTTACTATTTTGGGCCGAAAGCAAGCTCCAGAGTTGTGTTGGTCTCTTGGATTGACCTCCGACGTTTCAGATGTTATCAATAAACTTTCCAAAACTGGTAGATAGTTAGAGGCCCTTAGATTTTCTCATGAATTTGGCATGGTGGATAAAGTGAATCCTGTGGATTTGTTGAAATCATATTTGGGACAAGTGGAGATTAGGCTACAAAGGAAATTTTGATAAATGGACATGGCTCAAAGGCTTCTGAGAATGAATCATACACAAAGAAGGTGACTGCCATGCAAACTGTTCTTGGTCTTATCAAAACGTATGGTTTGCAAGTTTACGTTTTTGAAGACAACTTGTAGAAGAAACTAAGACAAATGAATCAGGAGGTATGGCCCACAACGTATCACCAAAAACAACGTAAATCGATGTGATAGGGGCAGACCCATCAAAGTGCATCCATAAATACAGCTAGAGTGTCAAGGCTATTCACAGAAAGACTACTAGAATAGGATGAATGAGATACCTATGTCACATGCCTGAGAGGGACTTCTTGCAGCTGAAGCCATATTACACAGATACAAGAGATCTTATTCCACCATCTGCTCAGGAATATCCAATCCTGGGGCTCAATTTACTGCGTCTTCTAGTGCAAAATAGAATTGCAGAATTTCACACAGAGCTGGAGCTCCTTTCACCTGAGGCACTTGAGAATCCATGCATTAAGCATGTTGTCGAATTAGAGCAATCATTCATGGAAGGTGCCTATAATCATGTTCTCAGTGCTCAGCAGGCAGTCCCACACGAAACTTATGTTTATTTCATGGACCTTCATGCAAAAACTGTCAAAGATGAAATCACAGGCTGCAGTGAGAAGGCATATTATCACTACAAGATGCTAAGAAAATCTCAGGATGATTATTAACAAAATCGGAGTGCTCATTCCACCAACAAAGAAACTACCGTGCTCATTCCACTAGCAGAGAAACTACCATGGAAAACGCTGAGGAGGTTTCGAGCCTAATATACTGACAAAGAAACGACCACCGACATACTATTTGAGTAGGCACAAAAAATGAGAGGTAACTAAATGAAATGTAGGAAGAGCGTTACTACGTGGAGATGTGAGCAGAGATTGCAGCTAGAATTTAGCTGAGAAAACATTCATGAAATGCAGAATTGATGGCAGAACTAACCTGCACAGAAAGGCCATAAAACAAGTGGCTCAAATATGAGCAGGGTAGGATATTGCCTGCTCTGATACCATGTTAAACACATACATGGCAGACATAAAGTGTGAATTATAAGCATGAGAGTATGTCTATTATTGACAATGATATACATTTATAGTACATGGTGTGACCATTGGATTCTTATTCCAAGTGGTCCCTTGGACTCCTTTTGGTTCTTCAACTTCCACACCAACCCTTAGGTTGTTCAGCTTCCACACCAACATTTACACAGGAAAAACCAAGGGAGTGAATTTGTCATTAATGAATGTAGAAACCAACTGGGGATCAAACTACCACGTTCCACCCGACCATAGATTGGCTGAGCCAAATCTCTCTTCAGCCAATCAACCACGTGCCATATTCCAAGCATGAATGTGGGACTCATAACCAACCAAAAAGAACCAAACAAGCATGGATTCTACTAGATTTCTCCACCTCCACTATGAGGAATTTGAGTGCCTCCTAGTCTCTTAGGATTTAACCTAATCCATAGTCTGATCCACAGATCACTAGGCCCTACACCGAGACCCACTCTCTAGGTGATCTAGGTGGATGTTGGTGGCCACCCACCTATCCCATTTGGACCCCCACAACTGTCTCTTTCAGTTTTTCAGTTTCCTTAATTATAGCATAGTTTACTATTTTTAGCAGTTTTTCGGGTCCTAAACTCCCGGAGCCGTTTTGAGGCCCTAAACGACGTTTTTTGGGAAATCTACCTTTGACTTTTCCATCGTAGTACTCGAAGAGATCTTTCCAACGGGCTATCATACGCGTCAAATGGAGATAATATGACCAATTCGCGACCCCGGGAAGTTGGTTGTCCAACTCACCCCAAAATGGGGCCCACAATTTGGCGTTTCATCTTCTAGGGTTAGGTTTTGGGATGTGAAGGGTTTTCCATTGTTTCTCAATAATAAATAGGCCTTTGAGCCTCATTGTAAGATAGTTCGGAACAGTTCAGAGGCATGTAGCCGACACATCTCTTCTCAGAGATAAGCTACCATCGCCCTAGCTGGGTTCTTTCTATTTGTAAGCATATTTCAGTATTCTCCATTAATGAAATGAAGTATTATTTCCGCTGCATCTCTATTTTTATGGTTATCGCATCTCTGTATTTATGGTCATCTCTGTAATCTATTGCGTTCCTGTTTAAATCCGGATCAGTGGTATCAGAGCAGTCTGCTTTTTCTCTGTTTTTCTTTGCATGTCCCCAACGAGGTCGGGATATAAGGAGTTAGGGCTTGAATTGGTCGAACCTTTGCAAGACCAGCCTCGCAAATCTCGACGACCTCCCATGGCGGATGAGAAGAAAGACGAGGGGGCAGGAGATCCTATCAGAATCTTGCTCGAAGAAGCCCTCGAGCGGTAAAGGAACGCGATGATGGATAGCTTTGCACAGATCCTTCAGCGGCTACCCAGAGGTGACGCATCGGCTTCTAACAGCTACTCTGGAAACGCCACACCGTTTAAGGTACAAGTTAATTTTGAAATGCCCATCTTCGAGGGTCAAATAGACGCAGATGCCATAGATAAATGGTTAAATCTGCTAGATGGGTATTTTTCTGTTCATGAATTTTCAAGTCGGGAAAAGATTGTTTTCGCTATTCTCAAAGCAGCCCCCCACGTCAAGGACTGGTGGGAAACATACTGCGAGCAGAAGGATGAAAGTACAGGCTCACTGTTTTCAGCCGCCCCCACTCAGAATGACTTCCGGGATGCCATCAAGGAGCAGTACTACCCTGTCAAAAGCTATGAGGACAAATACATCAAATGGACCACACTGCAGTAGGGACGAGACCAAGATGTACCAGAGTTCACAAATATTTTTCATACCCTTCGCACACAGTTGGGTATCAAAGATTCTGAGCTGCATCAGGTACTCAAATACCGTGGCTGCCTACACAGATACATCCAGGAAGAGATGGAGTTCTTGGACATCTCCTCACTCGGCACAGCATACCGATACACTGTCAAAATCGAGCAAAAGTTCAAACAGAAGAAGCGAGACTTTGGATCTGTAAATCCGAAGCCCAAAGGACAAAGCCAAGGCAAGGTGACCCAAGACAACCCCTCGAAGCTGCAAGACAAGAACAACACCACGAAGCCGAAGAAGGACACAGGAAAGTGGTGTGAGTTCCACAAGAGTCCCACTCATAACACAAGTGAGTGTTGGACCAAGCAGTCGCTGGTGGCCGAGTTGAAGGCTTCCGAATCAGATGCATGTTCCGACTCTGAGCTGGAACCCGACAAGGGGGATGGCAAAGGGAAGCAAATCATTGATGCAGATCCTAGTGACACTGTTGCCACTGCTAAGATCCAGAAGAATGAGCCCGAAGAGCCAGAGGAGGGGGAACGTCTCTTCCATTCACAGATGTGGGTGAAGGGTTCGCCGCTGCAATTCATTGTCGACAGTGGCAGCCAAAAGAACCTCGTTTCAGTAGAGGTCATGAAGCGGTTGGGCCTACCAACTACGCCACACCCACAACCATACAGTATCGGGTGGCTTCACGAAGGATGAGATCTCAAAGTTCGCCAGTAGTGCCGCCTTCCCTACAGCATCAAGCCCTTCACAGACGAGGTATTGTGTGATGTTACACCTCTGGATGTTTGTGATGTACTATTAGGCCAGCCATACTTGTGGAGGTGACATGCTGTGTATGAGTCAAGGCCTCGCGCTGTCATTATTTCTTTGGATAATTCATTATACAGGATACCAGAGGTAGCTCCACCTACCGCCACCTCCTTGATCACTGCTAAGAAAGGCAGCAAGCTCATCTCACAGACTAGGAAATTTATTTTCTGTCTGGTTCGCTCTCAAAGTAAGGGGAAGATTGTTGCTACATCCATGACCCCCGCAAAGGGTTCCTCCACGCAGCAGCAGCAACATAGGGATACAGTCATGACAGAACACAGGAATAACTTCTCCTTACCCAGACGGGTACCACACAAGTTTCAGGTGGGCAACAAAGTTTGGTTACATCTGCAGAGAGAACGCCTTACCAGAACCCATCAGAAACTCAGACCACTTCGACATGGTCCTTACACCAGTAATAAGGCTGTGGGAAACAATGCTCTGAAGCACAACATTCCTCCATTCCTTCGCTTGCACCGATTGTTCAATGTGGACCATCGCCGACCATGCTTCCCACCATTTCTGGACACATCAGAGATTGGAGAACAGCTCACCAGAGACCTAACTCAGCAGAAGCTTCCTCATCTCAAGGAGGAACTCAACGCAATGGGGACCATTGCTTCCTAAGGGGGGAGGAATGATCTAGGTGGATGTTGGTGGCCACCCACCTATCCCATTTGGACCCCTACAACTGTCTCTTTCAGTTTTTCAGTTTCCTTAATTATAGCGTAGTTTACTATTTTTAGCAGTTTTTCGGGTCCTAAACTCCCAGAGCCGTTTTGAGGCCCTAAACGACGTTTTTTGGGAAATCTACCTTTGACTTTTCCGTCGTAGTCCTCGGAGAGATCTTTCCAACGGGCTATCATGCGCGTCAAATGGAGATAATACGACCAATTCGCGACCCCGGGAAGTTGGTTGTCCAACTCACCCCAAAACGGGGCCCACAATTTGGCGTTTCATCTTCTAGGGTTAGGTTTTGGGATGTGAAGGGTTTTCCATTATTTCTCAATAATAAATAGGCCTTTGAGCCTCATTGTAAGATAGTTCGGAACAGTTCAGAGGCATGTAGCCGACACATCTCTTCTTAGAGATAAGCTACCATCGCCCTAGCTGGGTTATTTCTATTTGTAAGCATATTTCAGTATTCTCCATTAATGAAATGAAGTATTATTTCCGCTGCATCTCTATTTTTATGGTTATCGCATCTCTGTATTTATGGTCATCTCTGTAATCTATTGCGTTCCTGTTTAAATCCGGATCACTAGGCTTTACCGTACATACCATCACTGGAATACTAGGCCCAACGGAGAGAAATCCACCTCTTGGCTTTACCATATATCTCGCCATTCACCGATAAGGATTCCTAGGTCCATTGAGGCCCACAATCATGGCTTTACCGCAACCCACAGTCTCTCTCAAGGGTTACTAGGCTAGTGGCTTTACTATGATCCATAGTCTGGTTTAGGGACCACTAGGCCATGTGTTTGCCATTTTAGAAATCCACCCCAGTCAGATTTGAATTGATCCAGTAATCTAGCTCAAACAAAGTATGAGAACTCGTCTCATTAAGGCTATCAAGAAATGGTGAGGCTAGTATGAAGAACACTATCACACCTAGCAAAACCCATGCCATAACAACAAAGAACCACATTCAATACCATGCATTCCAAATCTAGCAAGGAAATCACACATGCAAATCAATACCTGCAAAGAATCCTATTGTAGCTGCTTGATCTTGCTTTTCGTTGCTTGATCTTGACTTCCTCTTGCTTTTGATTCCTTTCTCGATCCAATGCCTAAGTGCTCCAAGAAAACTTTAAGTGTCTAAGAGTGAGAGAGAGAGAGAGAGAGAGAGAGAGAGAATAATGAGAGAGCTCCAAAACTGAACTGACAAAATGTTACAAACTGGTCTACAAAAGCATTTTTATTAATGAGACCTCTATTTCCTTCATTTTCCTTCAATTTTCTCCTCACATGCAACCTGTGACCTTTCACTTACCTTTTCTCCTAATTTCCATTATTTTCATAAATAAATGTGCCAAAAATACCATTTTTCCTTTCCAAAGCCTTAGTCATTGCCTTTGCCAATTTCCTTAGCCATAATAAACCAAATGAACACCCCTTGGGATGTCTTGCCCAAAATTCAGCTTGGAATAACTGTCTCATCCACCATGGTTATTATTTTTAACTTTTATTACATTGAATTTTCACTGGGGTTGTTACAAAGATATAGCAAAACTAACAGGTCTGATAGTAAGAATAGTAGAAGAAAATAGTCTGAGATTGATCACAATGAAGACTATTTGTAATTGGCTACATTCTTATTATTCACATTTTCTATCATTCAACACTCTTACGTTGTCATTTTGTATTCATCATTCAAGTTATTGACAATCTCTATCATTTCAAAGAATTGAGGTAATTATGAAAATTTGAAATTAAAATGGCCAGATTGATCTTAGACATATTTAACATATTTAAAATGAAGATGTTCCACATATTTTTAGTGGCTACACATGATTGAGACCAACTTACATCAATCTTAATCCCATATCTATCAAGCACTGAGGGATCAAATCTCTCGAGGTGCAAACTTTTCCTCAAGTTTTGCACTCACAAAAGAGCTTTGCACCTTAACGGATTTGATCGCTCTCGGCGCTTGATAGATCTAGGGTTAAGATGGATCTAAGATGATATAATTAATATATGTTATAATATTTTTTAGTGATTAATTAAAAAAAATACCATATTTAATTTTTAATTGATAATAAAAACATATGGTTCTTTCATATTTATGATATTGTTTAATGTCAGTCTACTTTGAGTACGAATCTCAACTAATGATAGTGTTCACCAAACTTAATATCTTGTGTCATTTATTCACATAAGATAAAATAAGAAAATTGTATTGCATGTAATTTCAACCAACTAAAAAAATGATCTAATTTTAATTAAGAAAAATAATTATAAAATTGTATCTTCTAAAATTTACATCATTCTATAGAGGCATGATTCTCAAATCTATACACCAGGTCAATTTCCATAAAAAAATTGATAGCATCTCCACATTAGTGGTTGAAAATAAATTTGTTTCATTAAGTTATTTATGAAAAGATATTACAATCATGATGAGATAACATAAACATAATTCTAAGGGAGAGGCTAATTTCTTTACAATTATTTGGCTTTTGAAATCATAAATTCTTTTTAGTTTAAAGTATGAGGGATATTTGTAATTCCTTTAATATGGATTTGGCATTTGGAGTTGATATTTGACACTTCAAAAATTATCAATAAAAGAAATTCAATGCGTCTATAGGAAGAGATATAAATAGACATACATGTAGCATTTTAATATATATATATATATATATATATATATATATATGCTACATTTTTGGGCGAAGAAATGTCCAACATTTACTCTTTTATTGAATTAAAACCCTCAAAATTCATATGCTTTGTCCTTGCGAATTTTCGCACATATTAAGAAGTATGCATGTTTTCATGTAGCATAACATAGTCTAATATATATAATAATAATAATAATAATATCCATTTTTAAGGTCACAGCGGAGCCAGCCACCAAATTGGTGTATGAGACCCCCTTGTTTGTGGGACAAGGGACCCACCTCCGCGCAGCGATTTGACTGCTAAGTCTACGAAGGCATACACACTCTACAACCTGTAACCTCTTAGGAGGAAACACATGCTCTAATATATATATATATATATATATATATATATATATATATATATAGATATATAGATATATATATATATATATGATCTATAGAGAGAACTAAGTTATGTATATTAAAACTTTCTTGTTTTTATGCAAATTCAGAAGTTCACAAATTAATATTAGAATTGTATTGCATCTTTTAGACCCGTGTTCACTTAATATTTTTTACCTTCTTGAAAAGAACTCCTAAATGAAGATGGTGGTATTTTTTGAAAGTTTTTAGTTTTGTACATTTTATGTTATTGATTTTTCATTTGACCCCTTTGAAAGAGTCTAAAAAAAATATTTGATAAAAAATATCATATGAATTAAAAAATGTCAAACTCATATGCCATTGGATAGAGGATTCTTTCACGAATGGAACATGATCAACTCTGCCACCTATAGACGAGGCTACAAAATGGTGTTGTAGAGAACAGTCAAAATGGTGTTGCAGAACACAGTCAAAAAACTCAATCTAGCCCTTAAGTTCAAATTTTCTATCAAGTTCTTGACGTGGTTATATATTGATTAAAAAATAATCTCTATATATATATATAACAATTGAAATAACTTTTTTTATCAATTATAATTTATTTTTTTAATTTCAATTAGTTGCTTTTTAAATCTAAATTATTTTCACCAATAAAATAACTAAAAATATAATTTTAATATATAATTTGAAAAAATACTTAATATTTTATATTAGTAAATAAATAAATATTTATAACCCAAACATAAACCAAATAATATTAAATATTCTATACAAATTTTAAAAATAAATATAACTAAATTAATAAAATAAAATATACAAATTTTAAAAATAAATATAACTAAATTAATAAAATAAAATTTAAATTATTCATTAAAACAGAAAAACATTTAACTGAAATAATAATTTAATCTAATCAAAATATTTATTTATATTAAATAATAATAATTATTATTATCAACTTTTGGGAAATTTTAGTTCGGCAGAGAAAAATCTACATACTCATTAAAACTTTCGTCCAATCTACTACTTATCTTCATCCAATCGATTAGTTATCTTCCGTCGTACCAGCAGTTCACTAAACGGCTAACCCTCTATTCTGAGCTAACATTTCGACAGTATGTTTAACAAAAATTTCAGGTGCAGACTTAACGTGGTTAAACATAGGCTAAAATGTTTGTTTTATATATATATATAACTTTTTAGCCTATGTATATATATAACTTTTAGCCTATGTTTAACCACATTAAATCAGCTTTAGTCTATGTTTAATTATGTTCAATCAATACAACATTATTATATATATATATATATATATATATATATATATATCACTGTTCAATCAATACAATATTATTAATTATATATATATATATATAACTATTGAAATATTTTATTATAATTAAATATTGATTTTTTTTAATTTTAATTGGTTATTTTATAAATTTGAATGTTTAATATTTTATATTAAACATAAATAACATTAAAGATATTGTTACTTCTAAGTTCAAAGAAAAATTGTGGTGTGAGAAAGATTTAGCGTCTAAAAGAAAATTAAGTTATTATAAGAAGGTCATCAACCCCACCCTTGAAGATCAAAAGTATCTCTCTATTCTAACTAGCTCAAAAAAGAAAATTAATATAGCAAAGATTAGAACGAATTCTCATGAGCTCCATAGTGAGACTGGCCGCTGGGTAGTTCCTAAAACGCCATGGATGGAAAGGATCTGCCATATTTGTGAGAATAAGAGCATCGAGGATGAAAACCACTTCCTCTTAGAGTGCCCTGCATACAACCACATTAGATCTCAATTTCACAACCTTTGTTACAATACTGACCTTTCTAGCCTTTTACAATGCCAAAATTATAGTGAGCTCGGGAGGCTTCTCTCCAAGCTTTTTGAACATCGGAATAAAATCTTAAATCAAAATAAATAATTTGTCTTTTTAGGTCCGATAGATCATTATTTGGTCTCAGTGGACGTTAACAACCATCATCATTAATAAATAACTAAATATTCATAAACAAAATAATATTAAACATTCTATACAAATTCTAAAACTAAATAAATAAAATAAAATTTAAATCATTCATTAAAATAAATTTTTTTAACTAAAATAATAATGTAATTAAACCAAAATATTTATTTCTACTAAATAATTCAAATATTTATTTCTATTAAATAATAATAATTATTTAAACGATTTTAATTTACACAAAAAATTACATACTAAGTACTAATCCAATCTACTAGTTATCTTTCGTTGTACCAGCAGTTCACTAAAAAGATCACACTCTATTCCGAACTAACCCAATGTTCTTATTGAAACTCTATTCTATAGTATATTTAACAAAAATTTCAAGATAAGTTTGTTCTTTCGTTATCTCAAAATAAGTTGTTCTTTCATTGTATTGAGTTTGACAATTGAAGTTAACTAGTGGATTGGATGAACGTGTTAAGAGTATCTAGCAGTCATATACTTTTTTTTAACTAAAATTCTCTAAAATTAATGAGTAATTATTATTATTTAAAATAAATAAATAAATTATTATTTCATTTAAATATTTTTTTGTTTTGATGGATAATTTAAATTTCATATTATTGATTTAGATTTATCTATTTTTAAAATTGGTATAGAATGTTCAATATTATTCTGTTTATGCTTTGGTTATAAATATTCATTTACTTACAAATACAGAATATTACACATTTTTTAATGATATATTAAGATTAATTTTTTTTATTTTTTATTGATAAAAATAATTCAAATTTAAAAATTAATAAATTGAAATTAAAATAGAATCTATATATATATATATATATATATATATATATAACTTTTTAGTATTTGTAATTTTTTAAAATTATTCGCCTAACTTACTTTGATTGAAAATTTACAAAAGATGGCTAGATGGAGCGATAAGCTTGATCTAGCTCCGCTGTGACCTTAGGTTACATATGGGTTTGATGGAGGGTTTGTTTTCAAGTCCTCAGATATCTCAAGCACTTTACAATTGCTTGATCTAGCTTTTTTTTTCACCCACAAGGCTCCCTCTTGCCAAAAACTGTAACCCAGCTTCATGCTTTCACCCACATAAAAAGATAGTGATTATATCATATATGTTCTCTATTTCCAAATATGAAAACGATGTAAATTAACATTTATTGTGGAGACTCTAAATTATAAATAAAATAATTCAATGTTAACTATGCATACATTATATAAAATAAGTGAAAAAAGTTACAATTAATTTTTTTTACTAGTGTGGTTCTAACTTCATATTTTTCAAGATTCATGAGGAATAAAATGTCTCTAAGTGCAAATCTTTCCAAAAATTTTGCACTAAAAAAAATCTACATTTTAAAATATTCAATCCCTCTAAATCCTTGGTATATCATGAGTTAAAATGAATCTATACTAATATAATTCATGTAAATCCTACTTATAGAAGCAACTTAACTCATTAGAGATGAATTCAAAAAAATGCAACATGGTTATAACAAATAATACTATATCCATTTAATGAACTAAATTCATTCTTGCTTACACTTAAGTACACAGATAATCAAATATATATAAAGATGACCTTATCTCATATTTTATATTATATGGAAAACCTTATATCAAATTTTTTTATATATCATACTAAAAAAATAGATAATTGTTAATATCTTTCCACTACCACCATCATTATTATTATGTCACATGATAAAATATTTCTTCTTTTAAAAAAAATTGAATTTTTACATATTTAAAATTTATTTTAACATATTTTTATTATTATTTAAAATAACTTTTTAAAATATATTTTATATAAAATTATATTCAAATTTTTATATTTAAAAATATTTTTTAAATTATAATTATTTAATAACTTATTGGCCTATTAACATATTTTTTTCCATGGTAAACCATGTTTAATAGTTTCATGTCTTATCAAAGTGGGTATGGAGTGCGACCTTCAACCATAATTTTTAATCAAGGTGGATATGAATAGTGACCTCAAACTTTTGCTTTGAATAGTTACTTATGGTGGTAGTTGTGGATTGCAACCCCTAACAATAGCTTTAAATGACGGTGCAATCCGAGCCAACAAACTTTTATCTTTGATAAGAACCTTATATTGTTAATAATTTATTATATAAGTAGGTGTGGATTGAGACCTCGAATCACCATGAGAACACTGTTGAACAACCACTCACAATTCAGAGGTTTTGGTTTTTAATTATGAGAAAGTGTAATTTAATTATGAGATGTTTTGGTTTTTAAGATAATTTTTGAGTTAATTTTAAATTTTTAGTTGCATAATCTACATAATTTGGTGTTAAGTAGATTGTTCAGAATTCAAATTTATTTATATTTGAAAAACTCATTATTACAATTTCAACAAAATTATTTTTGAAAAAAACATTATCACAATTTCAACAAAAATAATATTACCAAATTTTAATGTAAAAATATCTCAATTACACTGCTTTTCCTGAAATAAACTCTCCACTCTCCATGCATGGCAGCTATTAACATTTAATAGTTGAACTGAAATTATTAATACGTCCTTATAATGACTCAAGCGTTATAACTGATCACTCAAATTACAGATAATTTAATTAATATTTTTTTTTGGGAAGGTTTATGTTATTTTAGAAGGGTGAGAATTTTTTTTAGAAAGAATGATATATTTTTCATGAATTCAAATTTTTTTAAATGATATATATTAAAAAAATATTTTATAAATAATAAAAAATTATTATTAATAATTTTTTATTTTAAATAAATAGTGATAGGTGTATTGTTAAGTCACTTTTTGATATGAAAATTATTAGTTTGAAATTTTTTGAAAAAAAATCTAGTCATTTTGAAAGCTAGTGTAACCAGGCCCAATACAATCTTTATTATTTTTTATAGCTTACATCTTAAATACCCCTCTAAAAAAGTTTCTGAAACAATAAATCAAGTCTAAAATAATCTATTAAAAACTCAAACAACTTGACAAACTTAAAAAAAGAAAAGAAGAAACATGATTAAAAAAAAAAACTAAACTGCTGCAACAACTCTAGATTCCAATCAACAACTCCAGAGTCCAATTAAAAAAAAACCTTAAAAAACATTTATTAGTTGGACTGCTGCGCCAATGTTCTACAACTCTGAAAATCTATATTTATTTCCTACATCAAATCTGAAAATTATATTTATGGATGCACTTCTGGATACTTGTGGACAGAATGCTTAAAGATGTCCACATCTTGATTGGCGTGGGATAGAGGGAACTCAAATCGCCTCCAGTGCCCCCACTCCGGCCGCTGGGGGGTCGCGAAGAGCAAGAGGGAAAAGTCGCCCTCTCCCGCAGTCCCTTTCTTCTCGGTTTGAATTGGTTGGCATCCATTCCCTGAAACTCGTACTACCGAGGCGAGCAGGTGATCTTGCCAGCCTTAGGTACATTGCAGTTAACGCGTGCGTGCCTGCCCCGTCACCATCGATCTGGTCAGTCCATGCATGTACCGCTGCCACAGATTAGAAATTATGGAAATTGGGTAAGATTTTTATAAAATCCAGAAGGATTTTGAAAAATCAAGAATACAGTTGTTAAATTTCAAAATTTTAGGTGGATCATAAGTTTTCGATGGTGTTGATTCGTTAAATTTATTTCCTTATTAAAAATAAGATTCAAACACTGTTAAAATAAGATTTTTTTGAATTTTTTTACTCAAATTCCAACCATTTTTAATCATAATTACCAAGTTCGACCATATTAAGGAAAAAAAAATAGCAAATTCGCCCATTCAGTTCGATACCGAATAATTCGCTCAATGTGAATTTAGTACGGTCTCGACCGGTGAGCTTTGTCTATTCGTTCACTCTCTCACAGCCTGTACATTTCATTCTGTGCACATATAATATAAGCCATACCCGAGTATATAAAAGAGTGACGGAAGGTTTCAATGGCATGTTATTTGCATCATTACCAACAATATGATGAAGAATCCACTAAAGAATGTGATAAAACGGGTATTGATCACACTGTAATATATTATATATCGAGCACACACAAGCAACCTTGCATGTGAGTCATTAGGCAAGTGGTGGGAATCTGTTGAAGAACTTTATAAAGTCTTAGGGCTTAGCCTTATGAAGTCTGGTTCTTGAATTTTCAAATATGCTTTAATTTATTCTCAAAATTATAACAGAGATTGTGTTACTATTATGTCAATTTTTTATCAAGTCTTCTCATATTCATTGTCCACTGTGTTTAGTGCCTCAACACATGACATACAGTACAAGAAGAATTAATCTAATTTTGGAGTTAAAGCAATTTTGGTAGAAATAATGGAAGGTGTTTGGAAGGATACAAGTTTGGATTTAGGCAATTCTGGTGGAAATAATGGAAAGAAAAACAAAGCTACTAAAAAATAAAGTAGTTTTTATAAAAAATTTGTCTATATGAAAAAATAATTAAAAAAAAAAAAATGTTATATTGGAAAAATTTGCATTTGCAAATTGGAAATTTTTTTTAAAAAAATATAAAGAATACAAGAATTAGAAATTTTTATAAAAAAAAATATAAAGAATATAATTCTTATATGGAAAAAAATTAAAAACAATAATTCTATATTAGAAAAATTTATAAAATGGTAAATTGCAATGTAAAAGATATAAAAAATGATAAGTCTTACCTTAATAAAAATTATAAAATAGTAATTTGGTTGCAAATTAGTAATTCCTATATAAAAGAGTAGCACCAAAACAATCAGGTATGGATGTCAGGCCATACATTGTGGAACAGCTGAATCATATCCCAAAATACAACATAAATTAGTAATTCCTTATATAAAAGAGCAGCACCAAAACAATCAGGTATGGATGTCAGGCCATACATTGTGGAACAACTGAATCATACCCCAAAATACAACATCGATACACCAGAAATAGATGAGCATTGCACTATATATGAAAGACAAGCAATAATATGTCGATTCAACTGCTTTTGGCCCAAACCGGTTGATCTGGCCATACATTGTGGAACAGCTGAATCATAACCCAAAATACAATATCGATACACCAGAAATAGATGAGCATTGCACTATATATGAAAGACAAGCAATAATATGCCGATTCAACTGCTTTTGGCCCAAACCGGTTGATCTATTCCATTGGATCTTCACAAACTGGACTACGCAATGCGAAATACATCTCTGTTCCAAAGGTTTTTTTATAGTAAAATTTTTATCAGCAATAGACAGAGACATAGCAATACAGGAAGGACCTTGGTTTTGGGGATCCATAGGACTATTCATTACACCATGGTTCCCAGATTTTGATGCAAACACAATGGTCATCTCTAAGATGCAAGCTTGGGTTCGGCTACACAATCTCCCAATACATTTATGGAATTATCAAGTATTAGCTGGAATTGGAAATACTATTGGGCACTATATCAAAATGGACACCTAGAGAGTGGAGGAAAAAATTTACACTTTTACACGAATATGTGTGGAAGTGGACCTCATCAAAGGCCTGCCAAACCAGATTCAGCTGAAGCATAGACAGAGGAGCTGGACAGAGGTTCTAGATTATGAAAATACTGCTTTCAGATGCCGAATATGTCGACAAATAGGACACCTTCAAAGCTCGTGTCCAACAGTCAGAAAAGACAATTGCGGAAAGAAGAAAGCAGAAAAACAAGTAAAGGGGTGGCAATTTCATCCACCTCCCTCAGATGAGGAGGAGGAAGAAGAGCTGGATTTTGCTAACCCCAAACAGACCAATCAGATGAACAACGAACCAACAATAGAAGACACAAATCCACAGGAACACATAGACACCGCACTGGCAAGTTTATCAAATACTATGGATATGGGCAGAAATAAACGTCAACGAACCAGTAGTAGAAGACACAAATCCACAGGAACACATAGACACAGCACTGGCAAGTTTATTAGATACTATGGATATGGGCAGAAATAAATGTCAACACATATCAGACACATCAGACTCTGATAAAGACAATCCACAACCTGTGGCTGAAACAACACTAGCACTTATAACTCCAACAGAGTCACAGGGGGGTTGGAGAAAAGTTGAGAAGAAAAAAGGGTGAAAAGTCTGACTTTTCCCCATCTGTACATTAACATTTTTGCTTTACATGTTTATTTCTTGAAATCCGTACACCCTGCGTGGTGATGAAGGATCTTTTGCATCATTTTTGAGCACCATTTTTTGAAATCTGTTTACAGCATATGCCGAAAGGCATCTTCAACATGTAATTTTTCAATCATAATGAAAGATTACGATTTTTCCAATGGAAAAAAAAAGTACTTCCTATATAAAAACAAAAATAAAAAAAAAAGGTAATTTTTATATTGGAAAAAAATTATAAAAATGATATATTTAAGTTTCAAATGTATAACTCTTATTCAAAAATTAATATATTTAAATATTTAAAGAATTCCAATTGATTCAAAATGTAAAAAGATAGAGAAAGTTTATAGTTATAATAAACAAAACCTAAAAACTATTGCAATGAGACACAAAAAAAAAAAAAAAAAAAACTAAAAACAAAGGAACAAATTAACATACATGCCTATTTATATGAATAAATTGCTTCAACACGGATGGGCTCCTTATTCCTACTTGGGGAGCAACTAGGTCCAGGAAGAGTGCCCACCTTCCTTTCCATTGTCATGATCTTTTGGTCTATTGCAATGAGATGTTGCTACATTTGATTCAAAGTCAAGATAATATCTTCCTTGATTTTATTATTGTCTACAAGCACCCTCCCCAAGAAAAACTTGAGGCGTCAGTAGATTTCCACAATGTATGTATATTGATTGTAATGGCCTCTTGTGTGACTCACATTATGAACTCATTATACCAATTCTGCAAGAACCTTTATGTCTCTAAGTGTGTGTCTTTCATTAGATAACTCCCTTTCCACTTGTGTGATCTCCTCTTCGAATGATTGGGGATTCAAATCTTTATAGTGCATGGTTGAGCTTTCAACTTAAGCCTGGGCTCTGGGGTAGCCTCTTTCTTGATAGTATGCTACTTGTTGGTGCAATTTATCCCTTTAACTAGGCGTGGCGAAAGTACAGAAGGAGGAGAGAGTTGTAAATAGGTTGAGAAACTTTAAGTAGGTGGATGGATAGTGGCTCAGCTCTAAAAGCTAATGTATATCACTTGGATCATGAGTGATGCCAATATTTGTAATAGTCGTAGTGGCAACATTTGGGACAGACCAAAATTTAGAAGTAAGGACAATCATCCACAAAATAACTATATACATAATCTCCTGTAAAACTCCAAGCTCTTGAGGTGCCTTTCTTGGAAAGCTACAAATAGCTTCATGCTTTCTCTAGCTAAAAGGATGGAGTAAAATCTACCAGAGTTGTGTATCTACCACCTTGAGAACGAGGATGTGAAGATGGAGGACACTAGTGGTAGTATCAGTTAAGGAAAGAAGTAGGTTGTGCTAGATTTTCCTACTTATTCTTCAGTCTAACAATCCATCAAAACTCATTATAAGGTCATTGAACTAAGTTAAATAAAAGGATCCAATTGATTGCATCATAGAGCTTGGTGTAAATGATAAGCATGGATCTAAGAGCTAGAGATTTTTCCTAGGGGTAATATAAATATATTCCACTGCGAACTAGACTATGTGATGTATATCCTTCCCCAATGTGTGAAATGTCAATGAAGTTATTTTGTAGCTGCTACAAGATTCCCTCCAAAAATTTTCCTATGCTTTGATTTTGGAGCCTCCCTTTTGTCTACATGATCTTATCATTCAATGTCGTCAAGTATTCATGCCGATTTTAAAGACATATCCTTCAATGTAGTGCTTGTGATGTTTTGTTTTAACCTTGATTTGAAGCTTTTCCAACAGAAGTCAGCTCCTACCTTGACCTTGAAGCATTTTTGGTATTCCCTCTTGGAACTGCGCAATCCACTATCTCTAGAGATTGTGCTGAGCCTTAAGTACCTGAACTACATAATCATGGAAGGAAGGATAGCCTTAACGAAATGAACTATGCAATCATGGAAGGTGGGTTAGTCTTGAGCTCAAAAATTGTACAAAAGCTTCTCTACCGCTTAGAAATTGTGCAATTCACCGAGGCAAGGAATTGCACAAGTCCTTGAGCTTGGGAATCATACAATCCCATCTTCTAGTGTGAACGTGTAGTTTCCTAAAAAAAGTGAAGTAGGCATCCCTAAAAAATAGGAGTTTCCTAATTAATGTCTCGTTAAGCCCACTAAGTTGCTAATTATGACTTTTAGTGAAGTGGTGTTGTTTCCTTGATTTTGGGAATGTGCGTGACAAACCCTAACATGCCTGCATATATTTAATAGATGCCTTTAGAGCTCATTTTCACACTCGAGCTTGGACCTCTAGCCTTTCCAATGAGATCAAGGAACTTTCAGCCAAGTTTATGACACTTTTCGAGGTAAGGTTTGCATGTGTCACTTTTTGTCTTTTTTGCTTCTATGAGTGTTATTTTTCTTGTTTCTTTTCATAGTAGCTGGAATTTTAACTTATATTAGCTTGTATAAGTGTTGGTACGGTCTGTCCTTCACATTTTCCAAGTGTCCTATTGATTTCTTGTTTTTTCCCACCAACCATTGATGTTGCTAGGACACTTTGAGAATGTTCATTTTTCCTTTTGCATGCTTGTTTATGGCACATAATGTTCACTAATCTATCTCCCCCTTGGATAAATCTACATTCTTTCCTGCCCCAACACTCAGATATTTCATTATTTTTCTCCTTCATGGGAAGATCTGCATAATCATATCTAGTAGTGGCCTTCTCTAACTATGCATTTCACATATTCAACAAGCAAGCTTCGAGCTTGGCCTCTAATATTGCACAATGCACAGTCACTGGCTTCCCAAATGCGCATTGTGCAGTCTCAAGCCTCAGCACTCACCCGTGGCCACTAAGACTGTGAATGCGCCATTTCTCCCTTCAATTTTCTGAGCTAGGACTACGCATTGTGCAATCTCAAGCCTCTAGCTACCAGCTTATCTATTGAGACTACATAATTCATAGTTCAAGAGCCCAGTATGTCACCTTCAACCCAGGAAATGTGTAATATTTCCTCCAAATCTTTGATTTGTTGTCTTGATCTTGCTGAATGATATTGTTTTTCTCGATACAATTTGTTTTTTCCATGAGTTCATCTTGTTATCTATGTAGTGCGGCCTTTGAGGTCATCTCTCTCCATTAGTTGTTATCATCATGGCACTAAAGAGATCTACCTCAAAAGACACCACAGATAGCAGCACCAATGAAAGAGTTGAGAGTGTCCTCGTCACTATGCCAATTCTTTGAGACACTCAATTATTCATTGAGAAAGTTTCATACATTACATGGCACACAGTGAAAGAAGCATTCATGAAAACCAAGTACAAAGAAGATCTTGAAGACAGAAAAGTTTATGTTAATGTTTACAAGTTGGGATTGCACAAGATTGCATGTAGGTTTTTGGCCTTTCCTTGCATAGACATTGTCAACTAGATCTTGTCACACATAGAGGCAACGAGCATGACCCTTAGTAGTGCCAATGGACAAAGGTTTGCCTCTTTTATGGCACATGATTTTCATATTATGTCTCGTCATCGTTGCGAGAAGCCTACATGGATTCCCACTTCTATGCAGTCACCAGTTACAAAAGCACAAAATATGTCATCAAATGTTGGGTGAAAGAGCCATCTAAATTCTACTGGACACCCAGCAACATGTATAAAACTAAATCTCTTAAGAAGGAATTCCAGTACTTGATAGTTCTATGTTGTCGGATCTATGGTCAAAAGAGTACTGAGACATTTCCTGAAGACTATGAATTCTTGTTGCATGAGGTTGTGAAAGAAGGAAAACCATTTAACTAGTTGGAATTTTTTACTCAACAATTGAAGATCCATGTGACTTATGCCAAGAGCCCTTCTAAGGGCAAGCAAGCTAGGTTATATATATTTTCTTACTTGTTGCATGCGATATGTGCTCAATACTCCTTTCCTGGCATGAGTTGGACTTGGCCACCGAAGGAACCTGCTCTGCACATTTACTGCAAGTTTGTTTGTTTGTTTGTTTGTTTGTTTTTTTTTTTTTTTTTTCCGAGTGCAACTACAAAGGAGTTATGGAGAAGTTGATTGATCACTTCCTCATCCCATTGTTCATTATGATCTTTGAGGAAGAGGCACCTTACATGTCCCATGAGGTGATGGAAGTAGTATCAGAATTGGCTGATTGGTTTGCCTCACCGGATGGCACTTACCTCATAGTGTTCATTGGTGAGAAGTATTCTCATATGTTATCGAGGTGTTGGGTCGTTAATATGCCATTATTACTGTCACTTGTGAACGTTTATTCCACCCATTTCTACCATTCTTCATCATGTCATTTATTATAATTTATTATATAAATCCATTTTATGATGATTTATGCTCTTACATTATTTATTCTCCTTTATTTCTAATAAATTGATTATTATGCATTATTTTACCAATGATAGTTCTAATAAGTTGGTTATAACACTATTCACCATTTTTAGCCTCCAAGGTAACTTCCAGATTGAAGATTTGATTTTTAAATCTGCCAACTCAGAAATTCGCTGGTTTAAGGAGTGACAGTTTTGCGGTTGAGATTCTGAGCAAATGAAGACGAATTTGGAAAATCCGGAACATGGGTTTTGTCCAGAATGGGCCCAATTAACTTTAGTAAGGAATGGTTTGCCAAAATTCAGCTTGTACAGGGAGAAACGCAGGGTTCTTTGAGCACGATTTTCTGAGATTTGCAGTTGCGGCCGTCCTCCAAATCTCAGCTGCAAACCCAAATTCGTCTTGCTTTTGTTGAAGAGATAAAGGGAAATATATTTTCTTGTTGATCATCTGGTTAGAATCAACCTAAATTTGTAAAAGAAATCATGATTGTAATTATCTATGCTCTGATCCTTCTCTATTTAAATGAAACCAAAGATCAGAGGAGAGAGGATTGTTTTTGTAATTTTACAGTTTCAGAATAAACTTTGATCGTTGAGTCTCATTGAGACCTGATTTTGTTATACTTTTGTGGATGCGATTAATATAGAAGACTTGGTGTTCATTCCGTCGCTGCATCTGGAGTAACTTAAGGCAGTGTTCCATTGGCAGCCAAGGGCCCGGCTCCGAAGGACACTTGCCTTTGTATCATTATACGGTGATCTGCGTGTGGATTGTTTATCTTTATTACGTAGTAATCTGATACATCTTTTATGTGATATGCTATGCTTCGTTATAACTGATATCTGAATGAGTTCTTTATCTCATGTCTCTGCATTGCATAAGTGGATCTATTTGAATTGCATCTTTCAGCTATTTCTGTAGCGGAATGTTGGTATGAATGTTTTTGTTATCAGATCCATGTGAAATAGTATTTGTAAGACTTGAAAGCAATATTACTTCGTTCAGAAACATAGTCATATCATCCATTACTCTCAGATTGCTGTAGTAGTAGAGAACGTGTACATACGGTTGAGGATTGCTGTTCCATTAGTGTGTTGAATGTATATATGATTGACGTTCCTGTTTTATAATGAACTGCTGTTCCATAATTCATTTGTAAATATCTTCTTGTAAAGTAAAGATCATTGGAATTGCTTTTGCCGATTGTTATTTGATTGCGGAATGAGAGTTCAGTTATAACGCGCGAGATTTAGTTCTTTTAATTGCTGTTTTATTTACTGCTGTCCATTTCGTTTCATGTTGCTTTTTGCCATTCCTTTTACTTGCATTTATTGCTTTGGTGTGAGAGAAGGTCCAAGGCTGTCGTGAGCCTCAGCAAATGCTACCACGCTCCCTGATCCATGGTCCATGCTCTAATTCCTTTTGCATCAATTTCTAGAGGACTGAGTTATTGCTACTATGTCCTCGATTGATGGTTGTTTGAATGAATGATTTAGTTTAAGACATTTCAGTTTCTTGCTGTTCCAATTAGATTTTGTTTCAAGCATTCATTTACTTTTGGGTTTTAAGCACTATACTGCAAAACATTACTCTTAAGTAAATAGCCGCCTCAGACAGAGTACACTCTTGAAATAAAAAGTCGTCCCTGGGTTGATAATTAATGTGAGGTAATTAGGAGTTCACAAGACACCTTTTTATCGCTCCACATTTTGGCGCCGTTGCCGGGGAGAGTGTAGCCATTTCTAAAGAGTAGTGTGAATCTGATGAGTGCCTGCTAGGGAAGAGTTGGATCTTAAAAACGGAAGGTAAGAACCTGCGTACGGAGCATGTAAAAGCCCTGCTCCCCCGTCCGCTTTCCAGCAGGACTGTTAAAGAACCTAGAGTAGAAATAGATGTTTGAATTTTTGTGTGAATAATAGAAATTTTAAAAAAAATGAATCACATGATCTCACGCAAGTGGTGATGTAAGCACCACCCATTTCACTAACCGATTGACAGGAACATTTGAAGAAGGAGCCTTGAAGAAAACACATGAAGAACATCTTCTATTATGGTAAGAAATGGCTCACGTTTCTACTTTTGAATTTCCTATCAAAGATCTAGGAGTGACACAAATGCACATAATTCCCCCATCTTTACCAAATTTTCATGGTTTAGCAAATGAAGATCCACATACATTTATGTTTGAGTTTGAAATACTTTGTAGAGGATATGATTATTGTACTAATGATCAAAGATTGAAAGTGTTTCCTCTTACTCTAAAAGGAGCAGCTCTCCGATGGTTCATGAGCCTAGGTGGGAATTGCATCCAATCATGGGAGGACATGAAGAACATATTCTTGAAGAAGTACCAAGACTATTGCAAAGCCAATGAAGATATTTTCTATATGATACAAGGGGAAGATGAAATTTTGGAGGACTATGTAGATCGATTTCATTATAACCTTCAAAAATATAAGCATAAGCATTTGGAAAAAGAGATCTTAAAAACACTTCTTCTTAAAGGAATCAAAGATGAATTTTTAGAACTTTTAAATCTGATAGGAAAAGGTGATGTTTTTCAGTTATCATATGATGATGTTTGTGAGTTGTGCATAAGGTATTCAAGAGGAATCTCCAAGGCTGGTAAGAATCCTAGAGATGTTTTTTCTTTGTTCTCCAAATCAGCTACAAGAATAGGAGACATAAGAGCTGAAATCAATGTTTTATTTGAAAATTTTAAAGTTGATTTTATTAGCTCTCTAAATGAAAAATTGGATGTTTTGCAGGTTCATAAAAATGAAGAATTTGATGAAGTGTTTTGTTCTCATGACCGAAAGGAGCATCTCATAGATATTCACTCTTCCTTATCTAGGATGGAAGTAGCATATCAAAGAGGTAAGAAAGCTGCAACAAGGCCTACAGGTATGGTTCAAAACACTTTTTCTCCATTGTCATACTTGCATAATCCATTATGGAATGCTAATGTGTTAGGGCAGCCATGTCAATTCCAATATAACCACCTATCTTGTTTACAAGTTGGGCATGGTTCATCTTATGATGGCATCACTACTCTCCCTCATCTTGTAGCACAAGCACATTCTCCATATTCTCCACCAGCTCTTTCACAATACCTTGCTTGCCCATCAAAACCATTCACTCAACCCAACCAACCACATCATCAAAATGCTCCATTCCATACACATTTTCCTGCTCAACTAATTCCACACCCTCACCATAATAAACCAGTACAACATGCTTACAATGTTGAACTGGCAAATTTACCCACCCTTCCCACCCATTCTATCTCACATGCGTTATTAGAGAAAACCTACAATGAGATTCAGAATGTTTCAAATGCAAAAATTGTAGAAGCTATGGAAGAAAATGAGGTTTCTTTTACTATGCATCAACAAACCATTTTAAAAGCTCAAGAACTTCATGATATGATGGATATGGGAAATCAAGAAAATAAAGTATACATTGAAGATTGGTTTCACTCCATCATTTGTTTGCAACATCACTCCATGCTTCAACAATTTTTGATATCATTTTTTCAAGGGAAGATGGCTTCTCATACCCTAATTTTCATTAATATGCATTTTTCAAATTTGGGTATGTGCATACGTGAAGCCGTATTTCGAAAATGGCTTCACTGGAAGTACTCATATACGTAGTTATATTCATTTTTCAAATCAAAATAGGTTAGGGTAGAAAATAAAATAAACAAGGGAATAAATAAATGCATTTTGTTTTTCCATGTAAAACTAGGGTTTTTGTTGCAACATGCTATGCAAATCAACATCGGTGATAATTTTTTTTTTATAATTTGTGTATGTAGATGAATCATAATGGAAATAATAAGTTCTACAAACACTCATTTTCATTTTTATCACCAATTTGAAAAAATGCTTGAATTTCATTTTTTTGGCTTGCGGGCTTGATGAACTTTCTGGAAAAACAGTCGGGACAGTCATGTTTTGAGGGACCAAAAGTGAATATTTTTAAAACATGTTTCTATCCTAAGTAGCCCTTGATGTCTACTTTCCAATCCAATTTGAATCACTCAATTTGGATTTGAAACGAAAAAGTTAGAACCAAAACATTGACCGGATGTCTAGCGGGCAGCTCAGGAACAGAGTTGGGACAGTCAGTTTTTGGAGGCCTAAATGAATGAATTTTTAAAACCTGCTTCTATGGTAGATTCCCCTATGAATATAGTTTACAATGCAATTGGAATCACTCATTTTAGATATCATATGGGGAAGTTATGATCAAAATACTGACTATCTATCGTAAATCAGCACCCTTAAAACTATGTTTTTCCGGTTGTTCCTTACAGTATTTGACCCATCAATTATTCTTCTCTTCAAAACCTGTTTCTATTGGAGATAAATAAATGAATCTACTTTCATTTCCAATTTGAATCATTCGAATCCGACATCAAATGAAAAAGTTATGCTTGAAATATCAACTGTTGGTCTAAGCTGGGTAATCGAAAATAACTCTATTATGCAGGTTGTTCTAAACAAATTTGACATATCATATCATTGAGTTTTTAAAACCTGTTTCTATTGGAGATACACCTTTGAATTAGCTCTCATTTGGCTTTGGAATCACTCAATTTGGACGAAAAACAAAGAAGTTGTGATTAAAACACTGCTGGTTAGTATGGTCGACCACTGCTCTCCCGCAGGTAACAAATAAATTTTACTTTGTTATTTTCTCTGTGGATTTGTTCTACAGAGTAACTACTTGTTAGTTTTTTACATAATTCTTGGATTAAGGGAGCCCGTACACCTCTCTTTCTTCATGATTTAATGTTTTATTGCAGGTAGACACTCGTTTTTTGCAGGTCCTGGGAAAATAAAGAAGGTCAACTTATGGACGAGTGATTTTTCAAAGAAATTTTTATAAAACAAAGGAATTTTATCCAAATCATTACCCAACAGATTCATAATAGAAGAAATAAAGAATTGATTTCAATTTCAAGATTCATGTCTTGTCACTGCTGCTAAAACATTTTTCAAAAAAATCATTTTTTTACATAATATCATAGCTGTTGTAACTTAATTTACATATTGTTTTTTAAATAAAATGTTGTTTCTTTTCTAATTTCTTTTATATTTTGTGTTTCAGGTGTTGCTTCATTCAAAAGCATCAATGCAGTGAACAGCTAATTCATTCTTTGCGTGTTTGCATTTTATGGTTGTGTATTTTGCTGTTCCTTTTCTAAAGGAACAACATTTGTGTGCATTTTTGTCGTTCCTGCTGTTCCTTTTTCAAAGGGACATCATTTTCGTTTTGCTATTTATTTTCTAAAGGAATAACACTTTCTGGTTCAGCCATTCATTTTGCTGTTCCTTTTTCACAGTTCATTTTGTTGTTCCTTTTCGAAATGGAACAACTGTTGTTCTTTTTCGAAATGGAAAAGCAACTTTTGCACTTTCACGTTGGGTGTGTTTTTGCTGTTCCTTTTTCAAAAGGAACAACAGTTTGAGTTTTTGCTGTTCCTTTTTTCAAAAGGAACAACAGTGCGTGTTTTTGCTGTTCCTTTTTCAAAAGGAACAGCATTTGGTGTGTTTTTGCTGTTCCTTTTTCAAAAGGAACAGTTCCTTTTTCAAAAGGAATAGCAGTGCGTGTTTTTTCTGTTCATTTTTCAAAAGGAACAGCATTTGGTGTGTTTTTGCTGTTCCTTTTTCAAAAGGAACAACAGTGCATGTTTTTGCTGTTCCTTTTGATAAAGGAACAACAGTTTGAGTTTTTGTTGTTCCTTTTTTCAAAAGGAACAGCAGTTCGTGTTTTTGCTGTTCCTTTTTCAAAAGGAACAGCAGTTTGAGTTTTTGCTGTTCCTTTTTTCAAAAGGAACAGCAGTGCGTGTTTTTGCTGTTCCTTTTTCAAAAGGAACAGCAGTTTGAGTTTTTGCTGTTCCCTTTTTCAAAAGGAACAGCAGTGCGTGTTTTTGCTGTTCCTTTTTCAAAAGGAACAACAGTTTGAGTTTTTGCTGTTCCTTTTTTTCAAAAGGAACAGCAGTGCGTGTTTTTGCTGTTCCTTTTGATAAAGGAACAGCAGTTTGAGTTTTTGCTGTTTCTTTTTTTCAAAAGGAACAACAGTGAGTGTTTTTGCTGTTCCTTTTGAAAAAGGAACAGCAGTTTGAGTTTTTGCTGTTCCTTTTTTGAAAAGGAACAGTAGTGCGTGTTTTTGCTGTTCCTTTTGAAAAAGGAACAACAGTTTCGCGTTTTTGTGTGTATTTTTGTTTTTTTTTTATATGCATTTTCTTTGTTGTTCCCTACACAGAACACCACTTTCTTTTTGAGTGTTTTTGCTGTTCCTTAAAAAAAAAGCAAAACTTTGAGAGTATTTTTGAGAGCAACCCTTCCTTTCTCTTATGGGATTATTCATAGTTCAGCTCAACCACATTCTCCTGATTCTCTTTCATGGCATGAAGTACACTACTTTTATGAGGACAAGAATTATGGATTCTATTGAAGCAAGTTAATATCATTCACGTTATGATCTTTAACAGGACAGCTCCTTGATGATAGATTCTTCTCAGAAGGGACACAATTATTTATATATAACTTTACTGCATTGTTTTCTATTGAACATGATATTGATTGACCATCTTAATACCATGCTGGTTCCATCATCCCTGGTTATAATCTTCTCTGTCTGTAATAAATGAGATTATGGGTATATTTTTTTCTATTGACATCTTCAACTTCTTCCGCCATCCCTGCTCTTAAGGAGTACTGAGCCTCCCTCTTTTTATCATAAAAATGTGTAATAATAACAAAATTTTGTTCACAGATTGAGGATAGGGGGTCTCATTACGAGCCAACCTACCATGTTCATAAGGCTGTAACAAAGTGACATTCCCATTATGGCCACCACACCAGGGTTATGATCCATTGGATAGCCAAATTATCCTTGGAACAGGAGGTCTCATCACGAGCCGGCCTGATCACTTTTGCTACATCCTAGTGAATGGCAGTGTGGTTATCTGGTTACCACGCCAGCACACTGATCTCTTCTGTAGAACAGCACTAAAACTCTCCATTTATAAATTGAGGATCCTGGCTCATATGGGTTAAAAAGCAACCCTGCCAAGGTTATGGATGCCTGCTGGCAGCAGCGGCTCTGCTTATGGTATTGAAGTTATATCTTTTCGTCAATTATTATTATAATACCCTTTTCTTATTTTCTTTTTATCAGAGAAGTTATTTCCTTAACTTTTTCCCTGTTTGAACCTTTATGCATGAGAAATTGTTTTATGATCAATCACATCATTTTCAGCTAGAATACCGTCAGCAAAGCATCTTTTTAGCATATTGTTGTCCTTTTTCGTTTTGTATAAACTATCATCAATCCAAAGCGTCCTATCTCTTATTCATAACTATCTTTACACACTTTGCTCTCAAAATAACCATAACTTTCACCGTCCTATCATTGATAAGTGTACTCTGCCTCCCTTACTGATATATTGTTCATTCCATTGCCTTGCCGTCAGCACCACCCCTTTCATATGCTTTATGGTTATGGAACCCATTTTCCAATTGGAGGGGGGAATGTATGCATTATGGGATTGCATGCGATATGATTACTGCACTTTGCCATACCTTGTTGATTTGACAACATATTAGTATTGCATGTATACATAAGTTTTTCTAATTGCAATTTTGCATGCATCATTATCTGTTGCTATTCAAAGCTAACACTATGGATTCAAGCACATTGTATGCAAAATAGTGCTTTGTTTACAGAAGAACAACAAGTATGGGCAGAATTCTATTCGTAGCATGACTACACTATTGCACTTCACAGTAGAGGCTCGTGAATGTGAACAATTCTTTAGACATGATGTGCTTCCCTGGATTCCACCTTTTGCATCACTTTCAGCACCAACTCTGTCTACATCAGCTTCAACAACTGCCAGTCCATATATGTCATTCCACATTTTTTGGGAGGTAAAACTTGAGGTAAAATCGCATAGTTTTCTAATTTATTATGAATTTAGGAGAATTTAATGAAAATCTATTTTGAGCATTATTTGTCATCTTTCATTCCACATCTTTACCACTTCCCCTTTTTCCGCAGCATGTCATTTTCGAGTGTGGGGGAGTGTTCCTTTTCATTCATTTCTTTCTTATGACCACGCCATTCATATTCTTTATCATCCATTGCTATTCTTATTCACTCTCAACACCTCCCTTATTCCATGTTGTTTTACACCAAGCATAGACTTCCACAGCTGGTAGCAACCACCTCTACTTGTTTTCTAGCATCGCATGAGGACATGTTAATTTTTCAGAGAGGGGGAGGAATTGCTATGCATGATGGACGTTTTCTACTTTCTTCCTTATTTAAGGCATACAATTTCATTTTTACACAGTGTAGAAATTGATTTCCACATATTTTTTAAAAAAACTATGAACTCAATCCTTGTAATTTTTGGAAAACACATACGTATCATTAATACAAATCCACACAATTTCAAGAAATATTGGTTCATAAAATTTCGGAAATCATGCACTCTCACCTACAGCCATTTTGTTTATATCTCATGATCCGTGCATCAAAACAATCTGATTTTTGGATCATACAGGCATTCATATATTCTAAATGTACTTGCCAAATTTCGACAAAAGCTGGTTTGTAGTTTTTGGGGAAAATGGTTAATGAAGTTTGTTGCTATCTATGTCATATTTTGCTGCAATCTCATACATATAGTTGAATGTCAATGTAAAAATTGTTATGCCTTCATCGAGATTGCTAAAATTGAATATTCATTAATTAAGGAAGCATTCATTTGTTCTCAAATTTTTATTGCTTGGTTAACACATGGTTTTTGTCTTTGGGTTGCATGAGGACATGCAATATATTCAGTTTTCGTTGCATGAGGACATGCAACATATTGAGTGTGGGGGTGTGTTGGGTCGTTAATATGCCATTATTACTGTCACTTGTGAACGTTTATTCCACCCATTTCTACCATTCTTCATCATGTCATTTATTATAATTTATTATATAAATCCATTTTATGATGATTTATGCTCTTACATTATTTATTCTCCTTTATTTCTAATAAATTGATTATTATGCATTATTTTACCAATGATAGTTCTAATAAGTTGGTTATAACACTATTCACCATTTTTAGCCTCCAAGGTAACTTCCAGATTGAAGATTTGATTTTTAAATCTGCCAACTCAGAAATTCGCTGGTTTAAGGAGTGACCGTTTTACGGTTGAGATTCTGAGCAAATGAAGACGAATTTCGAAAATCCGAAACATGGGTTTTGTCCAGAACGGGCCCAATTAACTTTGGTAAAGAACGGTTTGCCAAAATTCGGCTTGTACAGGGAGAAACGCAGGGTTCTTTGAGCACGATTTTCTGAGATTTGCAGTTGCGGCCGTCCTCCAAATCTCAGCTGCAAACCCAAATTCGTCTTGCTTTTGTTGAAGAGATAAAGGGAAATATATTTTCTTGTTTATCATCTGGTTAGAATCAACCTAAATTTGTAAAAGAAATCATGATTGTAATTATCTATGCTCTGATCCTTCTCTATTTAAATGAAACCAAAGCTCAGAGGAGAGAGGATGGTTTTTGTAATTTTACAGTTTCAGAATAAACTTTGATCGTTGAGTCTCATTGAGACCTGATTTTGTTATACTTTTGTGGATGCGATTAATATAGAAGACTTGGTGTTCATTCCGTCGCTGCATCTGGAGTAACTTAAGGCAGTGTTCCATTGGCAGCCAAGGGCCCGGCTCCGAAGGACACTTGCCTTTGTATCATTATACGGTGATCTGCGTGTGGATTGTTTATCTTTATTACGTAGTAATCTGATACATCTTTTATGTGATATGCTATGCTTCGTTATAACTGATATCTGAATGAGTTCTTTATCTCATGTCTCTGCATTGCATAAGTGGATCTATTCGAATTGCATCTTTCAGCTATTTCTGTAGTGGAATGTTGGTATGAATGTTATTGTTATCAGATCCATGTGAAATAGTATTTGTAAGACTTGAAAGCAATATTACTTCGTTCAGAAACATAGTCATATCATCCATTACTCTCAGATTGCTGTAGTAGTAGAGAACGTGTACATACGGTTGAGGATTGCTGTTCCATTAGTGTGTTGAATGTATATATGATTGATGTTCATGTTTTATAATGAACTGTTGTTCCATAATTCATTTGTAAATATCTTCTTGTAAAGTAAAGATCATTGGAATTGCTTTTGCCGATTGTTATTTGATTGCGGAATGAGAGTTCAGTTATAACGCGCGAGATTTAGTTCTTTTAATTGCTGTTTTATTTACTGCTGTCCATTTCGTTTCATGCTGCTTTTTGCCATTCCTTTTACTTGCATTTATTGCTTTGGTGTGAGAGAAGGTCCAAGGCTGTCGTGAGCCTCAACAAATGCTACCACGCTCCCTGATCCATGGTCCATGCTCTAATTCCTTTTGCATCAATTTCTAGAGGACTGAGTTATTGCTACTATATCCTCGATTGATGGTTGTTTGAATGAATGATTTAGTTTAAGACATTTCAGTTTCTTGCTGTTCCAATTAGATTTTGTTTCAAGCATTCATTTACTTTTGGGTTTTAAGCACTATACTGCAAAACATTACTCTTAAGTAAATAGCCGCCTCAGAAAGAGTACACTCTTGAAATAAAAAGTCGTCCCTGGGTTGATAATTAATGTGAGGTAATTAGGAGTTCACAAGACACCTTTTTATCGCTCCACACGAGGTACGCCACCGAAAAGTTGGTCATGAAGGAAGTATTCTACCATATTTCAACAAGTTTGTCATGAGTGTTGCAAAGGAAGAAGAAAGCACACTGGCCCACTCTTCCTTTGCAAATTGGATTGTACGAGATCAAGAATCCAAAGGCTATTGAGACCGAGGGAAAAGAGATAGAGAAATTCACATTCAGTTGCATGGAATATCACCTGTATGATACTAGAAGTATTTGCAAGAAACACTATGTAAAGATTCATTTCACTTGTCTGAGTGACACTTATTCTAGACCTGAGGAAGAACAGATAAAGAATTGTTACAATGCATCTAAGATCCATGAACCAGTCAGCCTTGTAGGTACATCATAGGTTACACTTTAGCAAGAAGCCACTCCAGAAGAAGAACCATTAGAGACGTGCAAGTTAGTGCATGAAAAGGGAAAAAAGAAGGTTGTGCATAGCTCAACAGAAGATAAGAGTTGCAAATTCAAAGTAGATCCAATCATTTTAAAGGTGGTTATAGCAGCAGAAAGAAAGAGGAAACAAAGGAAGTAGGATCAAGAATCAAGGCAGAAGTAAGAATGAATAGAAGGAACGAGAAGAGAGGCAGAGATAAGAAGAAGGAGGAAGAGAAAAGAAGAGGAAGAAGCAGAACTGAAGCAAGCCGAAGAAGAGGAACATAATTGGCTACTTGAAGAAGAAATAAAGTAGTTGCAGGATAAGGAACTTTCTCAAGAAATTGAAGATATGATAGTGATCCAAGATATGGAGGTAGAACTGGAGTAGCTAAACTAGGATTTTGTTTTCATGTCTTTCACATAGTAGATCACCACTCAGTCTCCTCCTCCTCTTACAACAAAGAAAGCTTCAAGTGAAGAAGAGGAAATTTATCCTCTTAATGAATGCCCGGTGATGGATATATGCAACCTAACCTATGATGAGATACATAAGAAGATCATATAGGTAAGGAGAAAAAACTTCCTAGATGACCTTGTGCATCTTGCTTTTATCAAAGAAAAGTTGATCGTGATGGACACTAGTAAGAATTTAGAAGCCATTGCGCAACCAAATTTTACTTTGTAGGAGCCTCAAAGTCAAATACAAAATATTTGATGGTCGATAACAAATAGAGGACAAAGAACTTAGAGGCTGCAACACAACAAATTGAACATCTCTAGGCAGATGTCCATAAAACCACTCTCACACACATGTATCTAGAAGAACTCAAGGCAACCATAGTTGGTGAAGTATTGGCATTTGGAGAAACCATGAGGAACCTCTATGAGGATCTTTTCACTGTGCACAAAGTAGTTGTCCACTTGCATGACATGCAAAAAAAGTGGAAAGATAATTCTAAATCTATCAAGGTTTTTCATAAAACCATCTCTATTGTGCATGAGTGGGGAATGAAGTATAGAGGTGCACCTCTTGAGCTGGTGAAGAAGACAAGGCAATAGGCTAAGTTGGAGAAAGAATAGTTTCAGGTACTCATCCAAAGAAACTAACAACTCGCCTCATTCCTCGTGAATATTAAAGCCTCTTATGAATAGTTGTATAACATCATGGATTTCATGGTGAAGTCACACAAGATCTCTTATGTTGGCTTACTCACTGAAGCTAAAGGTAGGAAAAGGGTTAGATAGGAGGTTAATGAATACTTGGACCAACTCATGTAGATCGCTACCAAGGAATATATAGAGGTTAACACGCATGATATGAAGAAGTATATTGGTGTCCCTGTCAAGATCAACACCATTTTTCTCTTGTTGAAGAAGGAAAGTCAGGCTGGCTCCAAGATCATGTACCTAGATGCAATGGAGGCTAGAGTCTGCTTCCATCCTCATCCCATCATAAATTTTGGGGAAGTCATTACACAGTATAAATCTTGGCATCAATATGTAATCGAGAAGCTACAAGTTGAAGTGGTTGAACTAGAGTTTCCCCAAACTCAAGCTTGACATGTTGTTTGTCTTATTAGGCCTGTGTAGTTGACTCTACCTAATTTTGTCTTATATGGATATATGTAAATTTGTATTTAAAATATTTTGTAAGTGGAAGTACAAGTTTCAACTTTGGAATATGAAGAGTCATTATGTAAAAGAAGTGAAAATGTCATGAGGGAAGTCAAAGAGTCACAAATGGAGATAGATAGTCATTTGATGTGTTAGAAATATACCCTCATTATTCATGTAACAGGCACTTGGTCGAGCTTCTGGCTTAGGATCAAAAGCTAGGGAATTTCGTTAAGAACCTTAGCTTCTCCTTCGCATAGAGGGAGTATCTTTGTTTGGAGGGGGAGGTTTTGGCTTCATGTTCCACTATTGGGACTAGTGGTTTTTCAATTGTATATGTATATTTAGGACTTTCACTTTAATAAAATCTCACAGCCGACACATTTTCATACATATGTTGTGAATATAGTAGGAATATTCTTTTTATTTTTGCAATATATGTTATTTCATTTACTTTAACACTTATGAACTATTCCACTTGCATTAGTATGAATCTTGTTGAATGTGTGTTGTTATGTATTTCAATCATGGTTATATTGTCAATTGTTTTGCATGTTATCTCATGATTCCTTTTATGCTCGTGTGTTCCTTTCAATATCTATACTATTACAGGATTCTAAGGGGCTCACTTCTTCCCCTATTTTTGTGATAGAACCTCTAATGCATTGAACTTGATTCTTCACAAAGTTATACACCCATTTCACCAAAGTCTCGAATACACCATTCTATGTGTTATCACAGCCAAGGTGTACCACTAAAACCCATTATTTTGATAACCTTGTTGTATTACGAATGGATCTCCTACTCCAAATAGTGCGAGGTTTAATTCGGACTTCATATTGGGGCGATCCCCGTAATGTTGGAGGGTCCAACATCATCAATATTTATGGTGGTAGAAGGAGGGTTAGGTGAAATATGAGCCCGTGAAGTCTATTCGAACCTTTTTTATCTGTCATTGCTTCTTCCCATATCATGACCCTGACATGTTTTTCTAGAGTTGCTAATATGAAAGTGCCCTTGAGGATAATTCAAGACTTGTCCAATTTGAAGTTTGATGGAAAGGGTGAAACAAACATTCTCAAACACACTGCCCAATTTATTGAATTCTACACTCATCATAAAATTTATTGTGAGGATACTTCTTGCAGATTGTTAAGCCTTGCGTTTGAAGCGCGTGTTAAATAATGGTGTTACACATTGCTAACTTCTTCCATTCACTCTTTCGAACATCTTGTCAAAGAGATTTATTGTGCCTTTGACATGTATGATTATAAATATGTCTATAAGAAAATCATGCATATTAGAAAAGCACCTGAAAAATCTCTTGAGGATTTTCACGATCATTTCATTCATTTCTCTTATGAATTTCATGAAAGATAAGTTTGAATTTATTTTCCATATTTCGATGAATCTAGCAGAAAATGAATCCTTCAAAGGTATCCCAACATATATTGGTTATGGAGCTCTTAAATCTGTGATGGAGGAAGTTTTTGTTCCAAGTGACTCTTTGTTTTCCCCTTGTCAAACAACTCCATGTTTGCAAGTTGAAGTTGGAAAACTTGAAAGTCCATTTGTTAATATAGCACCCTGTTCTCCCACCCCACATATTCAAAATTTAAATGCAAGTTTTGACTGTGGATCTAATTTTACTAATGATGTTCATTCTCCTCATTCTCCTTTTGTTTTTTCCATTGATCCTCCTAATCGTGAGTTGTTGCATCCACATGTTATAAGAATTTATTTTGGTGCTCCCCAGGATCAAATTCAAGATGGAGTTAGTGTTAATTGAGAAACTTACGATGTCATTGATAATGACTATGTGTGGGACTTTGTTTCTGAACAAAAAGTTGCGATGAGAGATGATATTTTCTCTCTGTTGCCTCTCCCTAATTATTCTGACATTTTCTATGAACCTATCACAACTTTCGCATCTTTTGATGAGTTAGTACTTGAGAATGTTAAATTTAATGACATTCAGGAATGTTGGAATGCCAATTTTACATTTGGATATTGTGAGGAAAAATATTATATTTGTTATATCTCGCATCCATCATCTAATCATTTTGAAGAAATAGAGAAATATTTTGTTTCAAATCTCCCCCTCTCTATGATTCATCAAATCATGGGGATTCCCTTTTTCAGATGGAGGAATTTCTGATCGCGGTTGTCATGGTTTATTCATTTACTCATATATGTATGAGTTTATATTGCCCACTGTCTATTATCCTATGCCACCTATTTTTGATGATCTACCTTCGAATGTCTTTGAGCTAACATAAGTTGTCGAGGCACTACAACATGTGCAGATGGTTATGTCGAGTTCTCATAATCTTCACACTAGTCCCAGGCATGATCAGGACAGTACTTTGTCTCTCAATAATCCTCATCTGTTGATTGTAAAGGCTAAGAATCAATCTATCTCACAATCCTCACATCCTTCACTTGTTTTTCATGATCCTATTTCTCAATCATTATAGGATTCATACCTAGCAAGCTTGTTTGCAAAACACAAGTTTTTATTTTTCTTCATGTTTTCCAAGTTTTAAGGTTTGAAAGAATGCTTTAGCATGACAAATTGTTGCAATGTGCACAAACACCATAATTCATCAACATAATGTTTAACATATGTTTTCTTGTTATATTTTTCTGCTTGCATTTTTAGTCTTCAGATGTTGCAAAATTTCATATTTTATCTTTCTTGTTAGTTTTTATTCATGAGAATATTTCTTGTTGTTGATGCCCTCACCCGCATAGGTCAGGTAATGCTTCGGTGGTTACATTGGAAGTTTCATTTTACATGATCCTGGCCTATATTTGGTTAGTTTAGGAGTAGGATTAGTTATTTTAGTTGTTTCATTGTTCCTTTGTTTTATTCTTCTCTCTTTATTTATTTTTTGGTTGTAATAAAGTTCTGCATGAGACTGTGTTTGGTTTTAGAAGAAAGCTTGGTGAAGTTTAAGAGGATATTGTGCGACTGTCAATGCTTGGATTTCTATTTATTTCTTCTCTTTGTATGGGCCTTGCACCTTTTAGTCAATGATACCCTTCTAGAAATATGTCCCTTCTTGGAGAGAACCTTAGTGGAATTATGATGTTTGAATATATAAATAGTATCACATACTCTAATTGGTTTTTATGGTTGGTTAGTTTTTCCTTGTCAACTATGTCGAGTAGAGTAAGGATGGGAGGAAACTTTAACAAGTGAACTAAATTTCAGAGGTGTATAAATATCCTTCTCTGAAGGGACAACCTCTTCTGCTCTCAATAAGTTAGGATCCCTCTTCCACCCCATGAAATAAATAATTGTCGATGCACAGTTCTATGAACAAAATACAAAAAAACAAATAAAGGGTGAAAGAAGAAAAAGGCTTCCTGGGGAGGGAGGTGAAGCAAGCAACTCTGTCGGGGTACTGTCAAGGCTCACTAATAGCGGAGAAATGTTTTTGTTTCTAAAGTGACTCCATTGGGTTATTGTCTTGGCCTGCTGGTAGCAGAGCAATACCAAATATGAAAACCTAGACTCTGGTAATCCTTTTCACTTGTGTATTTATATACGCATCCCCAAACGAAACATCTAAATTTGGCTTGACTTTGTTAGTGTATCACCAATGAAGAGAATGGTAGGGACTATATCTTTAACTCAAGCTAAGTAAAGAATCTATGGTGATCAATGAAATGAACAATACTTCTTGAAGAGTTAGAACTATTTTACAAGAGATAAGACCCATACAAAGAGTTGGAATTCTACTAGTGTGTCACCAACTGTTTTATTTGTTACAACACCCACTCCAAAAATTTTCCTATGCTTTGATTTTGGAGCCTCCCTTCTCTCTACAGGAGCTTATCTTTAATTGCCATCGAGTATTCATGTTGATGATGAATACTTATCCTTCCATGCAGTTCTTGTGATGTTTTTTTTTTACCTTGATTTGAAACTTTTCCAACATAAGTCACCTCCTGCCTTAACCTTGCAGCATTGTTGGTCTTCCCTCTTGGAACTACAAAATCCACTGTCTCTAGAGATTACACTAATCCTTGAGGATCTGAATTGTGTAATCATGGAAATTATGTTAGCCTTGAGGAACTAAACTGCACAATCATGGAAGGAAGTCCATTCTTGAGCTAAGAAACTACACAAAAGCTTCTCTTCCCCTAAAAAACTATGCAATTCATGGAGGCAAAGAATTGCACAAACCCTTGAGCTTAGGAATTGCAAAATCAAATATGCTAGTGTGAATGCATAGTTTCTCAAAAAAATAAGAGTTGGCATCCCTAAAAAATAGGATTTTCCCAATTAATGTCTGGTTAATTCCACTAAGATGCTAATTATGACTTTCAGGCAAGTGGCGCTTTTTCCTTGATTTTAGGCATGTGTGTCGTAAACCATAACCAACATATATATATTTAATAGATGTTCCTAAAGATAATTTTCACACTCGATATTGGATATCTAGCCTTCCCAAGGACATCAAGGAACTTTCAGCTAAATTCGTGACGCTTTTCTAGGTAGGTTTTGCATGTGCCGCTTTTTTTCACTTTCGCTTCTATGAGTGATATTTTCCCTATTTATTTTCATAGTAGCTAGAATTTTAACTTACATTAGCTTGTATAAGTGTTGGTTCGGCTTGTCACTCATATTTTCCAAGCCTTTCATTGATTTCTTGCTTTTTTCCCACTAATAGTTGACGTTGTTGGGATACTTTGTGCATGCTTGTTTTTCCTTTTGCATGCTTGTTTTTGGAACTTAATTTTCACTAATATACCTCCCACTTAGCCAGATATACATTCTTTCCTACCCCAATACTCATATTTTTCACTATTTTTCTTGTTCTTAAGAAGATCTACGCAATCATGGCTAGTAATGGCCTTCTCTAACTGCACATTTCACATCTTCAAGAGGACAACGTCGAGCATGGCCTCTAAGACTACGCAATGTGTAGTTAGTGGCTTGCCCAAATGTGCATTGCATAGTCTTGACCCTTATCCATCAGCCTTGGCCACTGAGACTACACAATGCACATTTTCTCCCTTTAGTCTACCTAACTAGGACTACGCATTGCGTAGCCTAAAGCCTCTAGCTACCACCTTTTTTGTTGAGACTGCACAATGCATAGCTTAAGAGCCTAGTTTGTCACCTTCAGCCTAGGAATTGTGCAATATTTCCTCGCAATCTTTGACTTGTTGCCTTTGTCTTGTTAAATAAGATTGTTTTTCTTGAGCTAATTTGTGGTTTACATGAGTTCAACTTCTTATGTAGGGACTGCAGTCTTTGAGGTCATCTCTCTCCATCATTTTTTGTCATCATAGAACCAAAGAGATGTGCTTCAAAAGACACCACAGAGAGAAACACCAGTGAAACAGTTGAGAGTGTCCCCATCACTATGTAAGTTCTTTCAAACACTCAACTATTCATTGAGAAATATTCAGACATTACATGGCACACAGTGAGAGAAGCATTCATGACAACCAACTACAAAGAATACATTAAAGGCAAATAGGTTTATGTCAATGTCCATAAGTTAGGATTGCATAAGATTGCATGGATATTTTTGGTATTTCCTTGCGCAGACATTGTCAACTGGATCCTGTCACACATAGATGCAAAGAGCATGACCCTTAGTAGTGTCAGTGGGAAAAGGCTTACTTCTTTTATGGCACTCAATTTTCAGATTATGTATCATTTTCCACTGCTAGAAGCCTATATGGATTCCCACTTCTATGCGGTCACAAGTTACCTAAGCACAAAATATGTCTTCAAAGTTTGGGAGAAAGATCCATCTAAATTCTACCAAACACCCAACAACACTTGTAAGAACAACTCTCTTAAGAATCAATATTAGTAATTGATAGTTCTCTATTGTTGGATCTATGGTCAAAAGAGTAATGAGAACTTTCCCAAAGATTGGGCATTCTTGCTGCATCAGGTTGTGAAAGAAGGAAAACCATTTAACTGGTCGGGCATGTTGGCTCAAAAATTGAAGATCCCTATGACTAATTCCAAGAACCCTCCTAAGGGTAACCAAGCTAGGTTATACATGTATGCTTACTTCATGGATGTGATATGTGTTTGGAACTCTTTTCTTGGCATGAGTTGGACTTGGTCACCAAAGGAACCTGTTGTGCACATTTACTACAAGTTTCTTTCAGAGTGCAGCTACAAAGGAGTCATGGAGAAGCTGATTGATCACTTCCTCATCCCATTGTACAAGATGATATTTGAGGAAGAGCCACCTTGCATGTCCCGTGAGGTGATGAAAGCAGTGTCAAAATTGGATTATTGGTTTGCCTCACTAGATGGCACTTACCTCAGAGTGTTCGGTGGTCAGAAGTCTTCATGTTTTCTAGTGAGTTATGCCACCAAACATTTGGTCATGCAGGACGTAGCTTATGTTCTTTTCACAATTTTGTCATGAGTGTTGTAAAGGAAGAAGAAAGCACCTTGGCCCACTCTTCCTTTGTGAATTGGATTGTACAAGATGAAGAATCTAAAGGCTACTAACATTGAGGGAAAGAAGATACATAAATTTTCATTTGGTCGCATGGAATATCACTTGTACTATCCTAGAAGTGTTTGCAAGAAACACTATGCAAAGATACATTTCACTTGGCCGAGAAGGACTTATTCCAGACCCGAGGAAGAAAAGATAAAGAATTGTTACAATGCATTTAAGCCCCATGAACCAGGAATCTTTATAGGTACATCACATGTTACTCCTCAACAAGAAGCTACTCTAGAGAAAAACCATCAGAGAGATGCAACGGAGTGTGTGAAAAAGGATAAGAGGAAGGTTATGAATAGCCCAAAAAAATAGCAGAGCCACAAATTCAAAGCAGATCCAATCATTTTAAAGATGGCTATAGAAGCAGAAAGAAAGAGGAAATAGAGAAAGCAGGAGGAACAATCAAGGAAGAAGGAAGAATAATAATAGAAGGAACAAGAAGTGAGGTAGAGAGAAGAAGAAGAAGAAAGGTGGAGAAAAGAAGAGGAAGAATTATCACTAAAGCAAGCCATAGAAGAGGAACATAACCAAATACTTGAAGAAGAAAGAAAGAAGTTGCAGGATAAGGAACTTGCTCAAGAAATTAAATATTTGATAGTGATACAAGATATGGAGATAGAATTGGAGCAAGTAAACCAGGATGTTTATCTCATGCCTTGCATGCAGTAGATCACCAGTTAGTCTCCTCCTCCCCCTACAACATAACAAGCTCCAAGAGAAGAAGAGGAAATTGATCCTCTTGATGAAGGTTTGGTGATGGATATATACAGTCTGACCTCTGATGAGCTACATAAGAATATCATACAGGATAGGAGAACACATTCCGGATGACCTCGTGCATCCTTCTTTTATCAAATAAAATGTGATTGTCATGGACACCAACAAGAATCCAAAAGACATTTCTGCAACCAACTTGGCCTTCATAGGAGCATTCAAGTCAAATAAAAAATGTTTACTAGATGAGAAGAGATAGATGGTAAAGAAAAAAAGGTTACAAGGAAAAAATTGAACAGCTCCAGGCAGAGGTCTAGAAAACAACTTCCACACAGGTGTATCTAGAAGAACTCAAGGCAACCATACTTGGTGAAGTATCGACATTGGGAGAAACCATGAGGAACCTCTATGAGGATCTTGTCACCATGCACAAAGTAGTTTTCCACTTGCACGACATGCAACAAAAGTGAAAAGACAATGCTAAATCTCTCAAGGTTGTTCATACAACCATCATTATTGTGCATGAGTGGGGAATGTAGTACATAGGTGCACCTCTTGAGTTGGTGAATAATACAATAAAATAAGATAAGTTGGAGAAATAAGAGGTTTAGATACTCATCCAAAGCTCCAAACAAATCAGATCATCCATTGCCAACATTCAAGCCTCTTATGCAAGGTTATATAACAACATGGATTTCATGGTGAAGTCACACAAGATCCCTTCTATTGGCTCACTTGCTGAAGCTAAAGGCAGGAACAAGGTCAAATAGGAGGTTGATGAATACTTGGACCAACTTAATCGCATCACTACTAAGGAGATGTAGAGGTTAACAAAAATGATATTCAGAAATATATTGGTGGTTGTATTAGGATCAAGACCATGTTGTTCTTGTTGAAGAATGAAACTCAGACTGACTCTAGCACCATGTACCCAGATGCAATGGAGGCTAAAATCCACTTCCAACCTAATCACATAATAAATTTTGGGGAAGTCATCACACAATATAAATCTTGGCATAATTATGTAACTGAGAAGCTACAAGTTGAAGTGGCTAAGCTATAGTTTACCCAATTTTGCCTTATATGGGTATATGTAATTTCGTATTTAAAATATATTGTAAGTGGAAGTCCAAGTGTTAATTTTGGAATATGAAGAGTCATTATGTAAAAGAAGTCAAAAGGTTATGTGGGAAGTCAAAGAGTCACAAAGGCAGATGGATAGTCATCTCATGTGTTATAAATATACCCTCATTATTCATGTAACAAGATTTTGGCCGAGCGTTTGGCATTGGATCGAAATCTAGGGAGTTTTGTTAAGAGCCTTGGCGTCTCCTTAGCATAAAGAAAGTATCTTTCTTTGGAGGAGTAGGTGTTGGATTCATGTTCCACTATTGGGACTAATGGTTTGTCAATTCTATATGTATGGTTGGGAGTTTCACTTCAATAAAAGGTCAGAGCCGACACGTTTTCATGCATATCTTGTGAATATATTAGGACTATTCTTATCAGTTTTGCAATATATATTATTTCATTTACGTTGAAACTTATGAACTATTTTGTTTGCATTAGTATGAATCATGTTAAATGTGTGTTGTTATGTATTTTAATCATGGTTATCTTGTGAACTATTTTACAATTCAACTCATGATTCCTTTTATGCTCGTTGGTTCCTTTTAAGCTACGTAATATCATAGGATTCTAAGGGCCTCACTTCTTCCCTTCTTTTTGTGACAGAACCTCTCATGAATTCCACTTGACTCTTCACAAATTTATACACCCATTTGACCAAAGTCATGAATACATCATTCTATGATTTATGGCAGGAAAGGCATACAATTAAAACCCATTATTTCGGCAACTGGGTCGTTTTCCAAATGGGGCTCCTACTCCAAATAGTGTGAGGTCTAATTGGGAATTCATATCGGGGAGACCCCCCTGAATGTTGGTAGGTGAAACACCATCAACAAGTTCCTATAGAATGTTAGTGATTGAATTTTCAAGTGGGCGAAGGGACTTTTCCATTTGGAAAGATACATGAGAGAGGTAACAACAAGTATGAAATCCCACTAAAAATCCACTAAAATATCCCATCATGTAAGTAACATATTTGAGAATTGAATGCTATGAAATCCCTATAGGTGGTGTACTATGGCAGACTCCCATGGGAGATGCATGTTTTAATGAGAACCTTTAAGGGGTGTGTTTCCACATCCTGTTGGTGTGGGGGCTGGTGGGAGGGTAGAAACGTGACCCCACCCCCTTTCTACTTGTGTAATAACCCCATTCAAGGAATATGAGCCTTTTTACTTTAAGATTTGATATTACTTATTGAATGAAGAGTTAAGGATGGAGTCCCAAGGGGAATAGAGTGATTAAACCTAATCAAAGCATCCCTTGTTGGATATCTTACAACAATTGTATTCCTAGATCAATAATGTGGGAGGGGATGACTACGGGGATGATATTTTAGGTCCCTATACTACTAGTGTAACCCCTTTTTGTTATTAGTACAACCCCCTTATTTTATTGTTGGGCCCATGTAGTCCCCATATTGTTATTATTGTGCCCCATAGAAGCCCGCTATTGTTATTGTTGTGCCCTTACATTATTTTTTTTATGTTGGCTCTGATTACATTATGACCCCTTAGACTCCTATATATAGAAAGGAGGTATTGTCATTTGTATCATCCAAGAATTGTTAATTTGTGTAATGTAAAGGAGGTTTCCCCCTCGAAGAGGCTTATTTTGAAGGCATTTATCTATCTTTCTATCTTTTTGTGAGTTGGTTTTAGAGCTTTAGACTCTAGGGTTTCGCTGCTCCAAACAAGTCATCGTGGAATTTTCGCTATAACTTTTTCGCTACTAAGTTTCAGAAGCAAAAAAAAAAAAAAACATTTGAGAAGAAATCGGTTTGAACCTTGGGTCTGAATTTCAGATCTTTTCTCGCTATTTTCGGAGATATGATCTAAGGAAGTTAAGGTTTTTGTAAGCTCCATAATTTCATCTCAAATAGGTCATTGTGGAATTTTCGCTATAGTTGTTTTTCTATGAAGGTTTAGACTCTAAAATTACAACCCATTTGAGCCACAATCTTGGTGAAGCTCAAGTATGAATTTCAAATCTTGAATCGCTATAGTTTCAGAGATATAATCTGAGGAAGTTAGGGTTTTGGCAAACACCCGAATTACATTCTAAACAGGCGACCTTGGGAAAATCGTCATAACTTTCTCTCTGAGCATCAGATTGAAATTTCGTAAGAAGTTACAGAAAGAGGACGGACTTTAGTTTTCTATGTATATTTTTGAGATCTGAAGATTGAAACAGTGACACGTGGCACGCCGTACACATTTTCTCTACTAAACAATTATATAATTAGGTCATCTTAGGAGATTCGACATAACTCTTCCTTGCGGAATCCAATCTTGATCAGACTTGTGGGGTTAGAAAGAGGACTCAGAGGGTTACTGTAGGATGTAATTTCAGAACTTGGAGATCTAAAATTACAGAGTTACAGTCATTTCAAGATCGAGCTCCCGAAATGAAGAAGAAGTGATATGAGGAAGTTTGATGGCAAGAATCCGGTAAATTGGATACTACAGATGGAGCAATATTTTGATCTACATGAGGTGAAACTATTACAAAAGGTACGTATTGCATCTTCATATTTAGAGCTAGATCAATTTTTATGGTATAAAGGGCTTTGTTCTTGTAAACCACTTGTTATGTGGTCAATTTTCTGGAGGAAATGATAGCACATTATGAGGATACAAAGAGAAACACCTTCTTTAGCCAATTGATAAATATCAAAATAAAATGTTCAATGGTAGAGCACATTGAGGACATTCAAAAATTGAATATAAGGGAAAATGATATTCCAGAGAAGCAGAGGATTGATGTCTCCATAGGGACTTTAAAGGATAACATTCAACATGAGGTTCATCTTTGGGAACCTGATTCATTGGAGAAGGCATTCAGGTTGGCAAGAAAAGTGGAAAGAAAAATTATGGCAACAAAGAAGTCTACCCCTCACGACTATAAAGATGGAAGTGTCGTTTCTCCTAGCCTTCCACAACCTACAAGGTTGACACCACAACAATTGGAAGAAAAAAGGGGAAAAGGGCTTTGTTACAATTGTGATAACGAATACATTAAAGGTCATAAGTGTGCTGAGAAGAAATTATTTTACGTTGATTGTTAAGAGGAGGAAGAAAAGGATCAAGAAACGTTAAAAGAAGAGGATATACACTAGGAACCAAATCCAGAGGAAGCAAAAATGAATCTGACCATATCTTGTAAAGAATTGGCAAGAATTACCACTCCTCAAACTCTCAAGATAGAAGGACATATCAAGAAGAAAAAGGTTTAAGAAGTGAAAGATCACATCGAGAAAGAAGAAATGAATCTGACAATATCTTGCAATGCATTGGCCAGAATTACCACTCCTCAAACTATCAGGATAGAAGGACATATCAAGAAGAAAAATGTTCAAGAAGTGAAAGATCACATCAAGCATCAAGAAATGAATTCGACCATATCTTGTGATCCAGGTGGATCTTTAGATACAATGGCATGGAAAAACTTAGAGATCATAGTGATCGGAATGTAGTCAGCCTAGGACTAGAACAGAGATCTCATCATTCTGATTCCAACGGCACAAACGGTACTTCAATCCGAGTCCGGATGATGAAGTTATTGCAAAAAGAAGGGTTCTTCAATCCTTAAGAAAAAAAAGGAATTTCCTTTAGAAATGGGTCTTAAAGCCTTATGCACAAATTGCAATCAGAGGTCACATGAGGGCAGACTTAAGCATTGGACCATGGAACCCCTGATCGCCGATCTCCGATCAGAACGGATCAGCGGATCGGAGGCAATTGCAATCGCAATCAGTGGTCAATATATATATATATATATATATATATATATATATATATATATATATATATATATATATATATATATATATATATATATATGCTTATATCGGCAATCGAACAGTCGGATCGGCGATACACCGATCAACTAAACCATTATTAGGGCGATATATGAGCGGGACCGACGCGATCGGTGATTGACAGTCAACCCTTCCTTGTGAACAGGACCTATGGACCAGTGAAACGCTGATTGCAACTTTAGTGTAGACCCGATACAGGTTATATGCCCGATTTAATAATATTTGAAATCCAGGTGAACGGTTTTGGTGGATTTCTTAGTGTATTTGGGATTTTTGAAGTGTTATCATTTTAAACGATAAGAGGCCATTTACAGGGAATGGTTGCACCTGCCGATACTTCCACTCTACCAACCTCTCTTATTAACCAGGCAAGCCCCGATTTAAAGGGGATCTTGTCTGAAAATCCATTATAAAAGGGATCAAGGGAAGAGCACGGGGGGAGGCATTTTTTTATGGTTGTAGCACGCTATTTCGCAAAGGCTGAGAGCATCTATTGAACTATTTTAAATAGTTACATGACTCCAGCCTTCCTCTATTGCTGTGGGAAGCTTTGGTGCTGCACACCACTCCATCTCAGGCATTTATTTCATAGCCATAAGGAAGACTAGAGGTATAAGCGTCTTTATGGATAGATTGATGATTGTAACTCTATTTATTCATGCCATTTAATAAGAAAGGCCTCCCCATTATTGAGCTAAGCCTCTTTATGGATAGATTGATGATTGTAACTCTGTTTATTCATGCCATTTAATAAGAAAAGCCTCCCCATTATTAAGCTGGGCCTGGAGACGTAATCCAAATTGGATGAACTCCGTTATCAAGCCTTGGTGTATTTTTTTGTGCCTTTTTATGTGTTTTCTTCTTCTTTTCATATGTGCACATTTATGTGCTAAGTTGCAATTTTATATGCAATTCTCTTCTATACATCTATAAGAGAAAACATCGTGGATCAAGAGGTATCAAAGCAGGGCTTTCTAGATGTGAATTGCATGTTTGTATGCTAACAAGAGGCAGGCTTCAAAGAGGCGAAGGGAATCTAGAACCTTTCGATCCAGAGGCAGGGCGTGCACCTCGAAGAAGAAATATGGTTGAAGAGGAAGCTCGTATTGAAGAGGAGTGCAATTTCAGAAAGACTTTCTACTCAATGGCAGAGAATATCAGCCAACTAGTTATAAGACTAGAAAAAGCTGAAGAGAGGAATCCAAAAGGACAAGGTTTAGCCCATGGGAATGATGGAGAAGAACCCCCTCCTTCTCCTTCTGGTGGTGAAGGTTCTTCTTCCCTACACTGCCATAATCAGAGAAATCCAAAGGATGCATTGAAGAAACCATTTTTTTAAATTAGATGTTAAATTTGATCTTCCTGTGTTTTATGGTGAAAGTAACGCAGAAAATCTTAAAAATTGGATCAGGCAGATTGAGGTTTATTGTAGGATTCAACAAATCGTAGAGGATGAGGCAAAAATCCAACTGGCCTCTCTATGGCTGGGCAACACAACTCTCATTTGGTGGGAGAGTAAATTGCAGAGCAGTGGGTAAGCTCTTTTCCTCATGGTCTGCTTTTATTTCTGTGTTAAAGGAACAATTTTATCCCTTAGGATACAAACAGAAAGCTTTGATGAATTGGCAATATTTAAGGCAAGGCAAAGGGTAGGACGTTTAGAGTTTTACAGAATAATTTAGGAAGCAAGCACTGAATTTGGGTATTGCACTAGGTACACTTGAAGTTGTAACTAAAAATATTGGCTCACTGCATAGTTATATGCGGCATTCATCATTGTTGTTTGAACCAACCACTATTGATGTAGCTAGTGTGAAAGCAATTCATATTAAGAACAGGGGCAAGAATGAAAGAGAGGACCAACCCCGAAAGTCATCGTTCAAACCTCCCAATGGCAAATCCAAAGTGAAATGGAAAGGGAAGGAGAAGAAAACAACGGTAGCCAAAGAAGGAGAGCGACCTTATTGCAATCATTGCAAGAAAGAAGGCCACGATGATGATCACTGGTGGAAGCAGCACCCAGAGAAATGCCCAAAGAAGTATGGAGGAAAACGGAAGCAGAAAATAGTGGCAGTAGCACAACAAGACCTTGGATCAGATTCAGGAGATGAAGTGCTGGTCACAGCAGTGGGAAAAAAAGGTACCTTTATACCTCTTGTTGATTCTAAATCACAGGGAAGCACTAGTTCTGTATATGAGTCCATTTCAAATGATAGAAAAAGGATTGAAGTATTTCACATCAGAGTAGTAGTAAACCATACCAAAGTAGAAACTCTGTTTGATATGGGGTCTCAAGCAAATTTAATTGCAGAATCTTTGGTAAAGAAGCTAGGCTTAGAAACAAAAATGCATCCAAAGCCTTACCTGCTGGGTTGGATACATGATAAAGCTAAATTGAATGTAACCCAGCAGTGCAAGGTAAAATTTGTGATTGCTTCTAAGCTGGTAGATGAAGTAGAGATGGATGTTATACCACTGGACATTTGTGGCATGGTATTGGGGAGCCCCTACTTGTATGACAAAAAAGCTATCTTTTTCCGCCATGAAAATAAATACCACATCACTAAGGATGGGATAGAGTACATAGTGCAGGCTCATCAAAACAAAATTAATGCCAGCCTCGTAAGTGCTGGGAAGATAAAATGACTGGTGAACTCCAGCAAGGCATGCATGCTTATGGTCGTCAAGGAAAAGGAGGTCGAATTCGCAGACACATTCCAAGGCTGCGATGGCAAGCATAAACAGGAGTTGATGGATTTAATTGCTGATTATAATGTATTATTTCAAGTGGGGACTACCTCCATAGAGGGAGATCCAACATGAGATCCACTTGTTGCATGACACCCCTCTGCCGAAAATTGGCATGTACAGAATGTCTGCAATCGAAATGGAGGAGATCAAGTGTCAAGTACAGGAATTGTTGGACCAAGGCGTGATCAGGCTGAGCTCCTCTCCATGCAGGTTGCCGATTGTTCTAGTGCCAAAGAAGGATGACAGCTAGAGGATGTGCATGGACCACCACACGCTCAACAAAATATCAGTAAAAAATCACTATCCCCTCCCACACATAGATGATTTATTGGATCAATTAAAAAGTGTTGTATATTTCACAAAATTGGATCTGCGCAGTGGCTATCACCAGGTCCGAATTGCAGAGCAGGACATGTGGAAAAATACTTTCAAAACCAAGCAGGAGCTGTTCGAATGGATGGTAATGCCCTTCAAGCTTTGCAACGCTCCAGCCACTTTTATGCGGATTATGAATCATATATTTCAGCCTTTCATTAATGAGTTTGTCCTTGTATATTTAGATGATATGCTAGTTTTCAGCAAGAGTTGGTTTGAACATATGGGTCATGTAAAGAAAGTGCTTGATGTGCTGAAGAAAGAAAAAATCTTTGTAAAATTGTCAAAGTGTGAGTTCCGAAAAACCTCCTTGGGTTACCTAGGTCATATTGTTTGTCATGGTCAGTTAAAAATTGATCCCGCTAAAGTTGAAGCAATCGTAAATTGGCCTAAACCTACTAGTGTAACTGAGGTCCGTAGCTTTTTAGGTGAAGTTCAATATTGGAGGAGATTTATTGCTAATTTATCTATTATTGTAGCACATTTGCACACATTGACAAGTGTGAAATGGGTCTTCCAATGGGGAGGAAGACAATAGAAGTCCTTCGAAACATTGAAGGAGAAAATTAGCACCGCGCCAGTCTTAGCCTTACTCGATCTCCAACAGCCATTTGAGATCAAAACTGATGCCAGCGGTTACGCCATGGGAGCTGTACTGATGCAGCAAAAGAATCCAATTTGTTACCATTCTGAGAAGTTTTCTCAAGCTGTGATAAACTATCCCACCTATGACAAGGAGCTTTATGCCTTGGTGCAAAGTGTGAAAAAGTGGAAACATTACCTGATCGGCAAGGAGACCATCATCCATACAGATCATCAACCCTTACAGTACCTTCAGTCACAAACCAAGTTGCAACAAACTTGTCATTTCAAGTGCATGGGCTTTCTTCAACAGTTTCATCTGGTAATAAAGTATAAGAAGGGCACTAGCAATTAAGTGGCCGATATGCTATCTCGCCCTCCTATTTCTACTTCTATTATTTTTCATAATGCTTCGTTGTCTTTTGAAATTTATGCTAAACAATATGCTAACGATGATGACTTTAAGGAGGTTTATGCAAAACTAACCCATGGTTCATAGATGGACAACTATCACTTGCAGGGGAAATTGTTGTATCACCTTGGTGAATTGTGTATTCCCACAGGAGAAAGAGTGCATGTAATTTGAGAAGCCCACACCTCTCTTATGTCTAGACACCTTGGTGTCAAGAAAACTTTAAGTCATGTACAAAGATTTTGCTTTTGGCCTCATATGAAAAACATTGTGACTCGCTATGTAAAGGATTGTGTGATGTGTTCTGTTTCAAAGCCCTCTAATGAAAAACTTGGGCTCTACACACCACTCCCTATTCCGAGTCATCCATGGGAAAGTGTGTCAATGGACTTTGTAGGAGGTCTACCTTTCTCTAGGAAGGGTCACGACTATTTATATGTCGTCATTGACCGGTTTAGCAAAATGTGTATTCTTATGCCTTGTAAAAACTAGATTACTGCAGAGCAAACTACTTCTCTTTTCTTTCATTATGTTTGGGTCAACTTTGGATTACCCACATCAATTGTGTCGAATCGAGAATCTCGCTTCCTTGGAGAGTTCTGGACCAAATTGTGGAGGATGATGCACACCAAACTGAAAAGGAGCACGACATTTCACCCGCAAACTGACGGGAAAATAGAGGTTGTTAACCGTACCATGGTACATCTATTACGAGGCTATTATGGGAAGCATCCCAAGTTATGGGATGAACATCTCCCTTATATACAACATTCCTATAACCGAGCAGTGCATTCATCGACACAACATTCACCATTCGAGATATTCTTTGGTTACCTTCCAAAGCACCCTTTAGACATGGTCTTTGGAAGGGAGGATGGATCCAGTGGATGTAATGATAAAGACAAAGCTCAACAGTTCATTCAACAAATCCAAATGATTCAACAAGCAATGCAAGAACAATTGGAAAAGAGTCAAGCCCGTTACAAGGCTCAACATGATAAACACCGAATTAACCATCAATTCCAAGCGGGCGATAAGGTGTGGTTCCACATCAGCAAAGACAGGATGAAGGGAGAAGGAAAGAAGTTGCGGCCAATCTGGTATGGACCATTCACCATATTGGAGAAGATTGGGAACAATGCCTTTCGTCTTGACTTACCAGTATATATGCAGATGTACTCAGTAGTGAATGTGGAGAACCTGAAGCTGTATGAACCTCCTTTGATCATGGACACTAATGAGGTGGGCACAGTTCCTACCGTTGATGATTTTTCACCTGAATATCTCGATGAGTTGCCCAAAGACATCATCCTGAACAGAAGAACTAGGACTTCATGGCGAGGAGATGTAGAGTTCCTCCGAGTTGGATTCAAGGGAATGCATCCCAACAAATCCAAATGGTTGGAGAAAGAGAAAGTGAGGGCACAATACCCTCACTTGTCAATTGACTAATGAAAAGCTTTTGGCAGTCCAAAAGATCCTCAATGGGGAGGATTGATCTAGGTGGATCTTCAAATACAATGGCATGGAAAAACTCAGAGATCAAAGTTATTGGAATGTAGTCAACCTAGGACTAGAATAGATATCTCGTTGTCCTAATTCCAACAGCACAAACGGTACTTCAATCCAAGTCTGGATCATGAAGTTATTGCAAAAAGAAGGGTTCTTTAATCCTTAAGAAAAAAAGGAATTTCCTTTAGAAATGGATCTTAAAGCCTTAAAGGAAAATCACAATCGGAGGTCGCATGAGGGTGGACTTAAGCATTGGACCATGGAACCCCCAATTGCTGATCTCCGATCAGATCGGATCGGTGGATCGGAGGCAATCACAATCAACAGTCATATATATATCTATGCTTATATCGGCGATTGAGAAGTCGGATCGGTGATACATCGATCGACGGAACCATTATCGAGGCAATAAATGAGCAGGACCGACGTGATCGGCCAACGCTGATATCGGTGATTGGCGATTAGCGGTTGGCCCTTCCCCGTGAATAGGACCTATGGACCAGCGAAACATCGATTTTGACTTCAGCGTGGACCCGATACAGGTTATATGCCTGATTTAATAATATTTGAAATCCGAGTGAACGGTTTTGGCGGATGTCTTAGTGTATTCGGGATTTTTGAAGTGTTATAATTTTAAATGATAAGAGGCCATTTCCAGGGAATGGTTGCACACATATATACTTCCACTATACCAACCTCTCTTATTAACCAGGCAAGCCCCAATTTAAAGGGGGTCTTGTCTGAAAATCCATTATAAAAGGGATTAAGGGAAGAGCACGAGGGGAGGCATTTTTTTTATGGTTGCAACATGCTATTTCGCAAAGGCCGAGAGCATATATTGAACTATTTTGAATAGTTACATGACTCCATCCTTCTTCTATTGCTGCGGGAAGCTTTGGTGCTGCACACCACTACATCTCAGGTATTCATTTCATAGCCATCAAGCAGATTGGAGGTATAAGCCTCTTTATGGACAGATTGATGATTGTAACTCTGTTTATTAATGTCATTTAATAAGAAAGGCCTCCCCATTGTTGAGTTGGGCCCGGAAACGTAGTCCAAGTTGGATGAACTCTGTTATCAAGCCTTGGTGTCTTCTTTTTGTGACTTTTTATGTGTTTTCTTCTTCTTTTCATATGTGCACATTTATGTGTTAAGTTGCAATTTTATATGCAATTCTTTTGTATACATCTATAAGTGAAAACATCCTGGATCATCTTGTAATGCATTGGAAGAAATTACCACACCTCAAACTCTTAATATAGAAGGACATATCAAGAAGAAAAAGATTCAAGTAATGAAAGATCACATCGAACATCAACAACAAGTTCTCCAACTTTTAAAGGATAATGCCACTTTGGTAAAGAATTGAATGAAACAATAGTCATATCAACATTGCAGCGAAAGAAGTTTTGATGTAGGTGATTGGGTATTTTTACGGCTACATCTCAAGCAAGATATCTATGAGAAGGAAATGTTGGCAATACTACATGCACTTAAGAAATGGAAACCTTACCTAATGGGAAGACACTTCAAGGTAAAAATGGATCATGATAGTCTTAAATAACTTTTAGAACAAAGATTATCTTTAGAAGAACATAAAAAAGGGTCAAAAATATGTTGGGTTATGACTTTGAAATCATCTACAAAAAAGGGAAGAAAAATGTTGTTGCAGATGCACTCTCAAGAAAGGATGAGGATGTGGAAGCATTGTTTTGTGCTATTTCTATTATCCAACTAGATTGAATAAACGAAGCAAGGGATGAATTGAAGAAGGACGAAGAAGTGTGGCCACTCATTCAAAAGTTGTAGAAGATCCCAATTCAAACAATATTGTCAGAACTTTACGAGGAAGAAAAAATCATATTGGAACCCGGACTAGTCATAGAAACAAGAACCCGATAGCTACGAGATCGATCAATTTTAGAGTATCTCATCAAGTGGAAGAACTTACCCACTAAAGGAGAAGAAAGATTGGAAATACTACAGAAGCATCAAGAACTACTCAAGTGTTGAGGACAACACTTTTTGAAGGAGAGGGGCATGTTAGGTCCCTATACTACTAGTGTAACCCCTTATTGTTATTAGTACAACCCCTTATTATATTATTATGCCCATGTATTCCCCATATTGTTATTATTGTGCCCCATAGAAGCAGACTATTGTTATTGTTGTGCCCTTACATTATTATTGTTATGTCAGCTCTGATTACATTATGACCCCTTAGACTCCTATATATAGAAAGGAGGTATTGTCATTTGTATCATCCAAGAATTGTTCATTTGTGTAATGAAAAGGAGGTTGCCCCCTCGAAGAGGCTTATTTTGAAGATGTTTATCTATCTTTCTATCTTTTTGTGAGTTGGTTTCATAACATGATCGTGATGAGGGAGGTCACTATATGGAGTAAACTTTATATCCACCATCTTCAGGAGACCTTCAATAGAGGGGATTCATTGAGGATTTTAAATATCATGGAAATGATGAGTTTTGAATCTACATTAGGTTGGAATATCCTTGTGTTGCTTCTTTCATTAATCCCTCTTCTAGACCTTTAATCTTGGAAGCATTGTTTATATTTTTTCCCATATATCCAAATTAGACATGAATGGCCAAGCCTAAGTGATACCTAAATATTCCCACAAAACCTACTAGGATTGTGTTGCCTTTAGATGTCCCATCGAGGATGAACTTTAAGAATTTTTTGAGGGGCATGATTCTAAACTATAGCTATGGATGTGAAGTTGGGGATAACTATGGGTGGCCTAGGAGTGCCCAGATGTAGTTTGTATCTATGTAGAATGAGTGCTTATGCGCTTGTGGCCTACTAGTCCTAATCTACTCACATTTATGTTGGTATTGTTTCTTGAGTGTTCTTCCTAATGAGAAGCCATATTTGGTCCTAGGGGAGAGAGAAATTTCTAAATAGATAGATTTCCCTTTCATTCCATACTCCCCATAAAAGAAATCTTGGTAGGAGGAACCAAATACCTTTTAGAATGGGGTTGTTGAAGACTTTCTCCCTAAGATTTTTGATAGCTTGTGGGATTCTTGAGGGGTACCAATAAGAGTGATTCAAATTGTTTTCAAGGGATTTCCATAAATAGCAAGTGCAATGGAAACCATAGAAGAGTTGCTCTTAAATGTTTTAAGTAAAGGTAGCACATATGGCATATTGAGGGGCCAAAAAGGTTATGTTTTTGAATGTTATCCCATGTTATCTTTTTCCACTATATAAAGGGGAAAAATAAATAATGAAATTTTTTTCCATAGCTTCTGCTTCTAGATGCTATGCCATATAGTGGATTTGGGGCCGTCATTTAACTTAGCTTCTATATTGTAAGCATACTTGATTGAAAGTGCTCCACTAAAACTGTAACATCATTTGAGTTTGTCTACTTGAATGGGGATCATGATGTTCATCTCTTGTAGATTCTATAATAATTTAGTCCATATGGCCTCAATGGATTTGGGCAGACACTTTATCAATGCCAACCACAATCGTCATGCATAGATGGGGTGGTTATGTTACCAGTAGTATTGAATTTATGCCTACGTTGTGATTACATGGTGAGGCAAAGAATATCTAGATCATCTTGGTCTGAAAGTTTGGGTATTTGTTTCCATGAGTCATCATAGAATAGGGAAACTCACCATCTCAGATATCCTAGAAACAATGTTGATCAATTAGATGCATCCCTTTTCTTTGCTAGGTTACATATGGAGGATTCTAGTTCTCTGAAGGGAGTGAAGATGAGGTATTGAGGTGGATTTTTTTTTGCATATTTTCAAATCTATATGTTCTTCCAAATATATTTTCCCCCTTGCAACTAGTGCTACAAAATTTTGGCTTCAAACAATGTGCCATGATTGATGGGTCTCTCATGTCAAGACCACCTATAAAATTTGTTTACATAACTTATCCCAAGTGCATAATGATAATTTTTTCTCCAATTGTCAACCCTCTAAGAGAAAGGAGCACTACATATTAAGTATTGAATTAAGAATGGAAGAGGGAAGCATGACTACAGAGAAAATACAGATCAGGAGAGATTATATGGATGATTGAACTAAGACTATTCTGTTTGCTAAATTGAGAGAATGGAAGGTCCTGCTAGCTATTTTCCCATTGAATTAACTAAAGAGATCTCCCTAGAGGATTTGTTTGAGTGAGTTTTATATGAAGGGGGATCCAAGATACTTTATGGGCAGCTTACTAATTTGGAATCCAATAGTTTTGGCTATATGATTCTACACAACTATTGGAGTGTTAAATAATAATATTTGAGATTTGGTTTTGTTAATTTCAATACGTGATGTAAAGGAGAAACATTCCATCACTTGTTACATTCATCAAGCTTCTTTAATCATTGTTGTAGTCATCCACATTGTTTCATACACAAATTGCTAGTGCAATACAAGTAGATATTCAAGAAATAGACAAAGGCCCTTTTTGAGATAGCTTCTTTGATCACACTACCAAGACCCTTAATGGCCAATATGAGGAGAAAGGGGGAGAGGGGGTATCCTTGGCATATTCCCCTAAAATATGTGAAGGGTGTAGTGGGGTATACTTTTAGAAGTATCAAGAAGAAGGTTGAGGATATGAGCAGATTGACCCATCAAATCCATTCACTACTGAATCGAAGTAATTGAAGTATTTGTAGAGGATAAGACTAGTTGATATTATCAAAGGATTTTGAGTTACAAAGTGTTATGGGCTAAAATCCATTAGGATATTCGACATTATATTTTCTGGGGACAAGCATGAAGAATGTGGCATCGATGAACATGAGAATAGTGTGGGATTTGTGTGACTCCTCCACAATCTCTTAGATATATGGTCCTATTTTTTACCAGTAGGATTGAAAAAATTCCACGATGAAATTATCCAAGATTGAGGCCTTATTTTTGGGCATGGACTTTAGCATTGATTCAGCCTCTTGCATGGTGATCTCATGGAGAATGGATTCATTTTTCTCACTTGTTACCAGAGGAGATATGTGATAAATTATGTTTTGGATGAAATTATTCCTTTACAAATAGGGGATATGTTAAGAAGTTCTTTTAGAATCAAACCAACTCACACGCTATGTCCTCATGATCCTGGAGCTTGAGGCTTTCTAAATTTTTAACTCATGAATGCATAATTTTTTCTACCAGAATATCTCTTTCTACTAATTCCTTTCCTCTAGATGCACGATTAGTCATGTATCTTCTATAATTAGTTCATCCTATCTACCTTGGAGGATTTCTTCTTTATATATAGCTTCCATCTAGGCTTCGAGATCCTACCTGGATAGAAGAATATGACCAAATTTTCTTTGCATCACAATTTTAATTGATATTTTAGGTTTTTGAGTTTTTATTTCAAGAGACACATAATAGTGCCTTCGATGTTTTCCACTTCTTTCCACCGATCCCCTCTATTTGCACGAATATATGAGTGTTGAATCTAGAATCATTCCAAAAAAAAAAGACATATTTCTTAGGCATGCCTAGATTTCCATATCTATCTAGATAGGTTAATGATCTGATGCATGATTGGGAAGGATGGTGGGTTACATGAAGATGTATCTTGCCATTATGTTCTCACAAATAATATATATATCCAATTTGGAGGAAATTTGTTATTTTCTCCCTTTGCAAGTAATCCAAGTGTGCAGACTATTGATTCAAGGTCTAGTAAATTGTTGCAAATTGTTGCAGTCAATATCTCTTGAAAAATAAAAGAATCACCTTTTAGTTTATGGATCCCTCCATTTTTTACTAAAGGGATTTGATTAAGTTGAAATAACCTCCGAGAATCTAGAATCCTAGTGAGATTAGGAGGTTGGTTTTATTGATGGAATAAAGAAATTGGATTTTGTCTTTAGGAACTGTAGGCACATAAACATTTGAGACAATGCAATTTTTTAATGACCCTTGTATATTAAATTAGATGATTAATACATGAAAATAAGTGAACAAGTTAACAATAGTTACCTCTTAGGTGTTCCATACAATGGCTAAGCTACTTGATTAGCCTTGGGCATCTATTGTTACTGATTAGAAATATTGTCCCCATTTCTTTATCTGTTGATTGATGGTGTTACCTGAAGTTTTTTTTATTAGATCAAAAAAATATTTGGATTGTTGTTTCTCCATTTTCCTTTTAGAAACCTTTGTTTATCATTAAAATTAAGATCTCTAATGTTACAAGGGATGATGTTCATGGAGGAGGACTGGGATTGGAGGATAAACCTCCAAAATCAATTTAATTCTGCGTAAACTCAAATTTCTCCTAATTGCTTCAAGATTTCTTGTTTTCTCATTCTTTCTTTTTTCTTTTCCTCTTTGGCTTCAACATGTTTTCTTAAACCATACTAAAAATCAAAAGAACACTAAACAACATATATGTAAGCCTACAAAATTAATTAGTCATCAATACCTTTGACAATAAATATAAGTTAATAAATAAAATATTTAATTTATGTAATATAAGTTAAATTATTTATTAAATAAAATACAATTTTAGAATATTTATATATTTATTTTAATAAATATTATGTAAAATTCCCACAAGGTGTAGAGCACATGGTGATAGGGTGTTCTATTAAGGCATTCTATGATGAAAAGGTCATTGATTCATAAATCTATGAGAAAAATTATATCCATGATAAGGGTTGGTGTGGCCTAGGCTGCGTGTGATCCCCGAGTGATTTTGACGACTTAGATTTCCCTGGGTTGTAGTTACTCAAGCCATAGGTTATGTGTGCCTGTCATCTCAAGACTAAGATTACCTAGCAAACAAAAAAGAATAAATTTTATGAAAAATAATCAAGTGGTTTAATTAAAATGTACATATACAATTTAATAATTATTTGAATATATCAGTAATGCAAAAGCTCTAGTTCTAGGTTTATCCTCCTTGGTTCATGGTTCATTTCCCCTTTTGTTTCCTTTTTCACTCTTTAGGTTTCTTTTCGACTGCTTTATAATTCTCCGCACTTTTGCTAGCATTGAGTTCTCATCCCTTCGTGGATTCATATACCCCTCCTTTCTCCAAGATGTCACTTTCAAAGTGGGGTGCCTCAATCCATGATTCCCTACATCTATTCTTTTGTTTCCTTTCTCTAAGGAATACTAGACATTTGACTTTACACCACCCACTTCTATTTAGATGATAGTATCACTTTCTCATATTTATAAGGTAGACATGCCACATCAATGGGCATGGGTTCACTAGGGTACAACTTATTGCCAAGAGAAAATGCGAGCCTAGGCCCAACTATGCACTGAAATCTATGTGGCTAGGTATTAATAACTAGCCTCGCAGTCAATTCAGGATGAACTCACCCAAGTGGAATTTCATTTGGTAGATGAATGAGATATTCTCACTAATTCTAAAGTGTTACCTCGAGTGGTTGAAAGGGTAACTAATTCTAGTCATACTTGGTGTGCATGTACAAAATTGACATATATTGGAATCTTAGATTTCTACATGGTAAGGTCCTCCTAGACTAAAATCTACAAGATAATACATGCTACTTTCCCTGGACTACATGCAACAACAATTGGTTTCCATGGACAGAAGGCTAGGACACATTGAAAGACACATGGGAATCCCTCCAAACCCAAGTAACTCTTTTAGCAGCAACAAGGAGCCCATCCAAGTAGAAGCCACTGACTCTAATACTACATCTTAAAGATTTATTGTCAAGTTTTTTTAAGTTTCATGTATTATTTTTGTATGTTTTGGTTTTCCAAAGGCCCTTGATGTCTAACTATTTCTTTTTGCTTTCTAGATTTAACTAATAGGGTTAGATTTTGGATAAAGACACTTTTGAATTTTTTTTTTTTCATACCTATCTAATAACATACCATATCAAATCTAAATTGTAAACCTTGTTAGCAGGAGACACACATTTTAACTTTAAAAAATAAATGTAAATTTGTAAATAGTCTTTATTACATTAAAAAGTTTAATGAAGGAAAATGAGTTAAAATTGTTATCTTTCATTAATCAGTTGAAGGAAGGAGCTTTGTTCAATGCATAACACAAATAAATTTTGATAAAGAAGTTTTTTTTGAACCCAGCCAAAACTTTGAATTTAATTAATTTTGAATATAATATATCTAAAAAACATTATGATTTTCATAGTTCCTTCATGTTACTATGGTAAATGTTTTTGGTAGGGAATGTTTTATGCAATTATGATTGCTAAGAGATCTAACCAATATTAGGATAGGATTTTCCTAACCATTAAAATAATAAGAGGAATCATGACAAATAAATAAATGTAATTAATGAAAAATAGAAATAGGAGTGTGGTTAAATTTCACTTACTAATCAAAGTTCTCGTTGGTCATAATTTCAAGTCAAGTTTCATGGTGAAGAATTTTTGTTAGACCTATTAAACTTTAACCAACATTTTTTAGTTAAATTTTCTTTGTTAATATTAATTTCATAATTCCTTCACCATGAAATGTAAGCTATATATTACGATCATATTTATTTTATCAAAGTTCTTGTTATTCATAGTTTCTTAAATGAATTCCCATCAATCATAATTTATTATATGATATTCTTCACATCATAGTTCCCTTTTCGTAGTTTCTACCAAATAGCTATTTCATCATTCCATTACTTACACATGAAAATATACTTACATGTGCACTTTCAAAAGGAGTTTAGAGAATCCAATACCCTAACACTAATTAAGGGTTGAGGCATGTAAGATTCCTAACCCTAACTCTAGATGACAATTAGACTATGTTAAATATTGGGTATCTAAGAATGAAAGGGGTTTCATTCTTTTAGTATTATTATCATTCCAAAGTTGCATAGAGAATATAAGAGTGGGATATTGAATTAGAATAAAGGTAGATGATTTTGTAGAAATTTTTTATGCCACAACATCCATATCAATTCCATAATAAGCTCCCCTTTCTTTGTACTTTCATTTCATCACTAAGAAAAAACTGTTAGAGGATAGGCCTTACCTTATAGCTAGGTTTCCAATATATTGGGTTTCTTAGGTCATGCCTTATGTTGATTTGTGTAGATGGTGAGTTGAATTACCTATTTATTTTATTTTGGTATTAGTTGTTTTTATAATTTTGAACTCTACACTAGTAATAATAAATATGAGATTAAGGTAATACATTGCATAACAAAATATTTTAAAATATTGTAAGCTTTGTTTTTGTTAACTATTGTAATGGAATATGTTGGTAGTTTATAGATCATCTTGGTGTAAGAGAAATTTTGTTTATGGTTTTGTTGGGAGTTGTAGGATCTAATAACTGGCTTAAGAAGGAATTCTTAGAACCGTAGCTATGAAAAATGAGTATAGTCATAAAAATACCTCAAGATAAGACACACTGAAAATTTTTGGATCTAGAAGAAGAATACACTAACATTTATCACAATTTGGCCCTCCTCATAGTGGATAATAGAGAATTATTTTGCACCATTTTGGGAGGTTATAGGATATAATCCAAAAGCGATATGAAGTAAAGTTCAATAACACAAAAATATTTAAATTATTTGGAATATAAATAAATCTATGTGGAAAACATATAAATAGTATAAAAGTAATCAATAGTAGAAAATATGATGATGAGAGTACAATTAGGGTGCTAGATAATTACCTAAGAGAGAGTGCTCGTTTATAGAGATTTGTGTCATTTGGGACATGTCTTTTCATAATTAGTAATTATTATTATCATTATTACCTATAATTACTTTATACATATTCATATTCATAGGATTGCCTTCCCATTTAGAAATGTTTTATCCTCAAAGCATATTGATGGAAAGGATTTTATATATGTACTTTTGCTTGTAATGTCTTTGCATGATTTTTATGTTCTCATGGTTGATGCTACTAGATAATACAAAGTTATAAGTGATAATAAAAATTTTCAAACGTAACATGACCTAACTATCCCACATAAATATTCCATGGAACTTTGCACTTATAGGCTTCCAAAGATGAATTTTTATCATAAGACTTAATTGTGTTGACATTGATATTCTTTGAAACATAAGTCGGTTATTTTTATCCTTAGTGATATGGATTTAGTAACTGATTGAGATGTTTTCTCCTATAATTAGGTTGTGAGTAAGGAGCTATTGTGTCCTTATTTTCCTTGAATGTACTTGTGACAATTCTTTACTTATTTTTTGCATATGATCATCTTTGCATACCAATGTTTCTAGCTCGATTACTGGATTTTCCCTTGGAATTCTTATAATTAGAGTTATATCATTAGAGTATGTAATTAATTAAATTGGATTAGGATTTTACTTAACTGTGAGCTTAATAGGATCTACGTTTGTTCCCTTTTCTTCAACTTGAATTCCCATATTTGAAGATTTTGATACTTCCTTCTTCATAAATTTGTGTACTTTGTTTTCCAAAAAATTCATATCCTTCTATTGCAGGCTTGAAATGTGTGCCTCAACATTGGGGGAAGTCCATCCAGTCAGGACCATAGAGTAGATCCTTTTCTGTTTGAAATGGTGGTTCCAACTGGTTAAACTAGGTATAATTACCTTCTCTCTATATATACTGGCCTAAAGTATGCATTTTTCTTACTAATAGAGAAGAACCATAAGATCAACCCTGTTACGAAGCTCAAGCAAGAAAGTGATCCTTAAGTTGATCTAGGGCTCATCCAAGCCACAACTAAAGTTTTCCTCTTTGATAAGCGGACTTTTAGAAATGCATAATTAAATCTAAATGAAAATTAATCCTATAATGCAAGCAAAATGAAATATATCCTAACCCTCTCTCGACTAGGAATATGTAGATCTAACCCAACTGAGAGGAAAGTAATTAAAGGATTGAGATTTCAACATGCTGGGTTTTAGGTGAATATATAGCTAACACAATAGTTCTTCTAGCTGATATTATAATTACCAAACCATGTTCTATTTGCAAATCATTTAACAATGAACACTTGACTATCAAAACCAAGAAAAAGTTCTCATAATTTCAATAGTAATTAAATCGACTTTGATGACATATTTCTAAGTAAATAGTTACTTAGAAATATGATTTAAATATTTGAGCAAAGATAAATTAATAATAGATCTATGTGACTATGAATTAGATAGCTAATCTAAAAGACATTTTTCCTCATATCAAACATGGATGCACAACATGAGAAAATTTTACATAGATCCACCATTACATAAATTCAATTTGCAATTAAATAAAAGTATTCAAATGACAAACTAATGAAACCTAGTCCCTTGCTCTGTTTCTTGAACTAAACTCAAACAATCTCTTTCAAATTAAACCCTCTTCCATTAAAAGGAAAACTTGCAATAGTGCAATATTTTCCTATAATACAAAGTTCAAAATTGAAAAAAGACAAATCCCAATGATTCCCAGCTCTGAGATTGATCCTCCCAACCTACAACATGAAACCCCTATTACAATAGTGCTTTAGGAATTTCAAAATTGCAAAAGAGAGAAGCCCTATCTCCATTATACAAACCATTATTTATAATTACAAAAATGAATTCCAAAATAGGGGAGTTGTTGAAGAACAAATCTACTCCAACAATTTTCATTGGTCAAAAATATTTTTCCTCTCTTACTGGAGAAATAATATTGATTCAAATCTTCTCTTCCTCATATACTCAATTGTTCTCCTGTTTTTTTTTTTTATCGATAATACTACTCTAGGAAATTATATTATGTACATAGAGAAATTACATGCAGTGAAACAAGTTTTCCAGGCCAGCGATGGCACTATGACATTACAGCCAACAGAGGCGTGCATTGAGCGCTGGATACCCCAAAACCTCAACAAAAAGCCCTTGTTTTAACATAAACAGTGCCCACGCAGGGGCTGAGACACTGAAACACTACCCACGCAGGGGCTGAGATCCAAAAACACTACCCACGCAGGGGCGACCCTGTAAGTTACCAGACTTCCATAATAAACTTGATGATGAAATTTAAAACAGAGCAGGACCATACATAATCAGCGTCCAGAACTAGACCAAGCTAACATGCGACCAAGACATAAGACCAAGTGACCAAGACAGAAGACCAATCATGATCAGACAACCAAGACCGGGTGCATCAAAAAAGGACCTGAAGGGCGGGCAGATGATAGAGTTATTCGTCTGGCTCCAAGTCGGCCAGGTCCATCTCCACGATCGGGTAGCCTTCAAAGGTGTCATCCTGGTCCTTGTTCGCGCCCGCTCTGGACGATGACGCCTCCTGCGTCTGAGTTTGGATAGGCGCCTTCCCTCTTGCATCTTCTGCTTGAGCCACGCCTTGGTCCAGTGGATTCGCGGGAGGCAATTCCTGATTGCTTGCCCCCTCGAGGTCCGGCTCTGCCTCTCTGACAAAGAGGATGGAAACATGGGCATTGAAGTTGCCCAACTTGAATACCGCAGTGCCGATTGCTGGGATTTCAGGCTGCCTTGGCGGTCTCTCATTCGGGTCGGAGGTATCCATGAATTGAGATACTTGCAGGTGGGGGATTCCAGCCCGACATAAACTACAACAGCAACAGCACTGGTGATACCCTTCTGCCACTGCTTGAGGGCGAGAAGGTGCCCCACGACCAGGCCCTCTTCGACATGGCTGTCTTTCTCTAGTTCTTGCCATATGAACAGAGAAGCTGCCCAGAATGTCCGCTCTACAAAACAAATGCCAAATCTCCAGAAGCGTCCAAGTGCAGAGAATGTTCTCACTCGTCTGCAGAACCAGAACTCGCCAAGAATGTCGCTGCAACATTCTTGCTCCATCCTTAACCTCCGCGGCCTTCCCTCGGAACCAGAGCGCCATGAATGCGCTTCTCCCTCGCCGTCAGCCAGCATTAATGCGCATTAAGGTGTTTTGGAGCGGAGGCTTATGGTATTAAAGCCTTCGTCCTCTTCACGTGGCATCGTCCTCTTGGCATGTGGCACCATGCCATCTACCACCTCTTCACCCGCATCCGGGGCTCAATTGTTCTCCTGTTAAAAACTAATCAAAATTAAATTAAACTGCAAATTAAAATAAAAATTACCAAATCTGGAAAACAAAACATCTCCAATCAGAATTTAATTAAATAAATAAATAAAAGGAAATATGAGATTTTATTTGATTCTTGTAAATACCTTATTGGTCAAAGAAAATATAGTCGAATGGATTTGCACTCAACAAAAGTCATGAGCAAATGGAAATGCAAAAAATAAACTCAAAAATTTAATTATGGTTACAAATTCGGAGCTTGATTTTATGCTAAATTTTTAGAATCATTTAATTACTGAATTTGGTAATTAAACCACTTTATAAATATTCTCCATGATTTTATCTATATAACGAGCTATCCTGGGTCTGATTTGGCCAAGTAAAACTCAACTTATGAGCTCTGAATGTTGAAGAGTCAAAATTGCCATAATTTTTGGAAAAACTGTTCGTGGGCCAAAAATAAGAAAATTTAATTAAAATTTCTAATCCTATTTAACTATAGAAATATTAATTAACTATGATTATGAAATGATTTAATTTAATAAAAGTTATTTTACAAATTAATTTTATTATAAATTAATAAAAATTAAATTATTAATTATTATTACAAATCATAAAAATTAAACTAATTAATTAAAAAAATAATTAATATTAAAAAAACATGACGGGACACATGAAAAGTAGCCATTGTTCCATGATTATGGACCCAAGTGGCTATGAGAACTCAAAAGAGTCTTGATGTAGTATAAGAAGGAGGCTTTATTAAACAGAGAGGAGGCCTTAATGAAGAGGCTTATATAAATATCAGGTATGGGAGATCGGCGATTTTTAAATGTGACACTTTTGACATAAAGAAAATGTCAATGTTTGATATTACGTATCAATTTTTTTTATTGAAATAATTTTTATATATTGGGACTTTTTAAAATATCAAAACTTTTTAAAATATTGGGATTTTATTTTATCAGGTTTTTCATATCGAAACTTTTTATCAAAGGTTTTTATCAGGACTTTATTAGAGGGTTTTATCAGGTTTTTATATTGGATTTTTCATATCAGAACACTTTATCGAAGTTTTTTATCAAGACTTTTATCGGAGGATTTTATCAGGTTTTTTATATCGAGAATTTTATTTAAGATTAAGAGAGGAGGTGAGGTTAAGTAGGGCCCACTTGGAGTGGGACTTATCCATTATAAACTATAGCCATTTGGCAATTAAAAATCCAACAAAATGAACTACAATCACTTTGCGCTTTTGAGATTTTACATTTCGTAATTTCTTTTAAAATTGGGAATTGGAATAAATTACCAAGATCCCAAGAACACATAATTTTAATTGTTCTACAATTTGGATGTGGCGATTTTGTATGACCATTAGTGAAAAAAAAATTAATTAGTAAAAGTTAACTACGAGTTAATATTTACAATCAATTACTAATTTATTTACAAAATTTAAAATAATATACATTTTGTACATTTTTTAATCTGGACGGTAAAACTTATCGAACTTTAGATGAGCACCATTTGCGAACCATGTAACCAAAAGAGATGAAATGGACACTGATGGAAAACTAGTGAAAATTCAAACTCAATGAAGAAATGAAAATAGAAATCTAATGAAAATGAAAAATTGGTAAAATTGTAGGACACTTAACCAAAAGAAAATATTAAAGAGGTGATTTAATCAAAAATTTATGGAAAGGGTCCCCATTATTTGAAATAAATAAGTCAAAAATGGGGGGTTGAGTTTCACTACAACATTGACGACACATGGGGAAGAACCATTTATCTCTGGTCAAATATAATGACTTTAATTTACCCAAAGATTAAAAATAATGGAGTCCATTGAATCATCCAACAATAAAACATTCCCATGGGTCCCACATAATCAGGTTAAGAAATATGAGTTCGAAAATATAAGTACTCAAAGCAAAGTTGAGTAAAAATCATGAATCCAAAATTTTGGGGAAACAATTATTTTAAAATTACCTCGTATGAGAAATAGAAGAAGGTACATATAAGAGTTTTTGATAAAGCATATATCCATTGTTATGAATGGTCTTTGACATCACTTCACTACCAACGAGCTTGAATAGTACCTCAACGAAGTTGTTTTTTATGACATACAAGCATAGCCCCGCTACCAACAAGCATCCATAACCCCAACAAGTTTAGTTGTGTTTCCCATGCTTCATCTTTTAATCACCCTTTTGATAATCACATTTGCGAGATTTTAGTTTATGATGTAACTGAGTGAAAGAGGTGGGATGGTAATAGAGATTTATGTTAATGGATATAATACTTCCATAATGTTGACTCCAAACTCTTTTCCCGCGACTATCAATCAAAAGTTTTTATAAAGTGGAGGGGTGGGAGGGATCCATTGAGTTAAATACAAGTCAGTTCTTTCCTTGAAAAGGTGAACTATATCACCTATAAAGGATGTATGTTCCTCTATGGATTTTTTTTAAAACAAGAGGGATTTATGGTTCCATAAAGATATACCTTTAATGATAAATAAAATTCCCTGAAATAGACAGAGTAAAAATATCTCATGTATGCTAACCATTGTTGGGTGATGAAAAGTCCTTCCACATAAATCATAGTGGAGTCACCATAATCAAACCATAACCAATCACAAATGTGAAAAATAGCCCGAAACCAAAATTAAAGAGAAATCAACAAACTCCAAAAAATGTAAAAATGACGAAAGGAGAAGATGAAAGAAAATTCCAAATTTAAAATACAAACCCCAACAAGACTAATTATACAAATATCTCAACAAAATAGTAAAAGAATATAACCATATGAGTTCGTCTCATGTTAAGATTTTAATGATTTTATCTTGCAGAGTTACAAGAAATTAAGCTTCTAAACCATAAGGAAAATAGTAGTCATGAGGTGAAATTAAGCCAATTGAGAACTCTATGTTTGTTGCAAATTTACTTGTTTCAAAACAAATACTACATAAAAGAATCTCAACCATTTTTTGATAAAAGCACTATTTTAGAAACATACTAAAGGTTCAAAAACTCCCCAAATTAGTTGATTTGATGAAAAATCATTACTGTTCTCCCAAGACCCGAAAAAATAAAATGATAAAGAGAATGAGTTCCCAATCTGAGCTAGTAGGGGTGTGAAAATAACTCATGGAGACCTGAAAAACGGAGTCTTGTATCAACAAAACCTAAAAAAAACTAAAACCAAAAGTAAAGAAATAGAAATGAATTAAAGTGGGCATATGAAACTGATCATTGGAGAAATTTGCTTAATTTTACCTAAGAGATATCAATTTATCCAATAAAAATAACCTCTTCTTTTAATTATAAGTAAAAGCATGAAGAAGTTGAATTTTTGAAATTTCATTGACCCAAAATCATCATTTATTAAATCTAAACTAAAGAAAATAGTATTAGAAGAAACAATGTTTCATGTACAATAAATATGAAGTAAATAAAATCCATTAGAAATGAGAATAATGATAATGTGTTTTTGTAGTGATGATTGTTCTGTCAATATTTCAAACTTCATATACACTCCATGATTCTCATAAATTCTCAAGAACCAAGACCAAGTCCAAACAATGTAATGCACAGGTGTAGATGGAAAGGTCTTGAAATTTTGTATGCTAAATATATATTTATATATCAAAACTCAAATATAAGAGAAATCAAACATGATTTAAGTGTGATCTATTTCCTCTACCTGTTCCAAATTCTTTACCAATTGTTGCATTACCATAGTGGTTTCTCAAGAGTGCCTTGAAAATAAAATGAAGATGCACACTAAAAGATGATTGAGATAATGAAATCGGCATCCTATAGTGAGACAAAGGCAAAAACATAAATGAACCACAGGTGAGGCCCATGTGCACAAATCATGAAGAATGTATATCCCCAAATTGACAAAGTCATACAGAGGAACAAATACTTAGATTTGATGAGATTATAATTAAAATACATCCAAGCTCTTGACCACCATGATAACATTAAACATATACAAAGATCATGTGAGCATGTTAAAGATTAGAATGAATTGATCATATACCTATGAGGATACTTAACCCGATATTCTGACGTTCCGAGGTTCCAAGAGAGTCAAAGTGATAGGTAAAAGATTTGATAAACAATACTTCTGAAATGAGAACATTTCTGCGATAGACAAATTTCCGATAAATAATGCTTTTGCTATTTAAATGTTTTCGGTGGAATTCCTTTTAAGAGATTTAAATGATTTTCACTTCCAATATCAGAAGTACCGATATATAAAAGTATTGAATATTAAAGGAAATCATCAGGAAGCAAGACCTCGAAATAAAAGAATTTTGGAAATTTTCATAAATAAGACTTACTATAAATACATATTCGATAGCGAATTCCTATTTAATGTATAATGTGGGAATATCGGTACATCAGGCATCCAAATATCAGAGATAAATAATTTCATAATATTTTATAAAATAACTCTGATGTAATATAGAATCGAGAGTCCAAGAGGCTTATGAGTTCGAATTCAAGAAGAAGGGATCTTAGAAATGTTCTGAAACAAAAAGCATAGGATCAAGATTCCTAAGATTTATAAGTGAAAGGCTCTGAATCCTCTTGGAAGAAGAAATGTGACTAAAGTGGATGTAAAATGAATGAGAATAATGGAAAGGTTTTAACTCAACCAGAAAATGTAAGATCCAGAACAAGCAAAGATAAAATTATGGATAGGATTATTTGTGTTGCGAGTGAGATCCCCCAAGGGCAGTTTTGGGGCTAAAATCCCATGTTTAAGTCAATTTTTGTGATATTATTGTAAAGAATGCGCATTTTGTGGTCGCATAGAGCAAAAGGTGTTATGTGTAAAAGAGGGTAGTCTTCCCTTAGTTTTGTAAAGTAAAGTCAGCTATAAGAGACCTACCCATGGTCCGCAAACCATGGAATTGTATAAAAAGAGCTAAGCTCTAAGTAGTTAGAGGCATCAATCATGAAAAGGAGTGATAGCTTTGAAGCAAGAAGTCTAAGTATTAGGGAGTAGCATAGGTAGAGTCTCTACAGCTGAGTGCACAAAAGCCTAGGGTAGAAGTTCACAACTAAGTGTGTGAACCCTTGCAGCTGTGTGTGTAGGGAAGATAGAGGTTGTAACTCTTGGAAGATATTAATAAAAGGAGATATTCTGCAATTTCTGTGTCTTTGTTCTGTTATTTCATCTTGATAAGTTATGTATGAATTTCTTTTAGTATGCTGATATGATGCGTGAATGAATGTAATTACATTGAATAATTGAATGCAATTATGAATATCTAGCTACATAGTGTTCACTATAACTGTTTGATAAGATAAGGAAATCACTTAGATTAATTGGGGAATTTGTATGGCACATTACTCTAGCAGCGAGAAAGTACCTAAGCAGCAAATTAGGGCTACACGAAGCTCGATCGCATACTTTCGTGGAGGTATTGAAAGCCAGAATAGAGGGTTTCTCTTGCAAGCCCTAGAGAGAAGCAACCTGCGTGAAGGCAAGGATAGAGGGAATTAAATGACATCACAACCATCTTAGGGTGTGGAAACTTGGTTCCAGCATCCCCCCATACTGCTTCGGGTGAGACTTTGATCTGCGCTCCATGGGTTGATGCCTAAAGGGCTAGTAGTGTAGGGATTTATTTGTCTAATTAATGCTAAACCTGGGTCAGACCCCCTCAAGCCAACAATTTATTGCAATGTTTTTTGCAATTTTCTTTGCTTGTAGCATATATGAGCAAGAAAGAGTCTAAGCATCTCATTTCTGCTGCATCAATGAGATGAAGAATATTATTATTGACTCATATTTATAAATGTGAAAAGAAAGGAAAATATGAAAAGAAACAAAACTATAGAATATCCAGATTCTAACAAAACAACAAATACTCTCCTAGACATGTTGCATATTAATCACTTACTTTATTTCTAAAGCTAATCCAATCTGCAAATCAATTCAACGAAGACCTACAAAAGAATTCTAAAGATAAATAAGAAGTAAACTATGAAAATATAAAACTAACAACAAATGAAGATGAACATATGAACACATACCTGGAAGAATTTTGATTTCAATTTTACGTCATGAATCTATTAACACTCAGAAGTCTTCCCTAGAAGCTATAAAAGAAGGAATAATTCGAGGTAACCACAAACCTAATCTTTTAGACTCAGGTTCTAGCCAACCTAAGTCTAGAGAGGGCTCTCTCTTTATAATTTAACTTTGTTTTGAGTAGGATTTCAAGCTAGTTCTTAGTGCTCATGATGTTTTGGTTTTGATTGGCTGGTAGACTTAAGAAAACAGATAGGCAGAACAAGTATTCAGGCCATTGGGCTATGGAGTCAATCAAAGAGTGGCTTAACCGGATCAAATCAATTACTAAAGGAGGATTTCACAGGGCAGGCTAGCACAACAAGAAACAAATCTGTAGGTTCAAATGGATGAGGTAGTCCTAATGAGGGTAAAAGGGCAATGAAGAATCCTTAAACTGGGATCAAGATGAAGAATAGAAGGAGATCAGTAGCAAAGGGCAACTAAGAATCCTTTACTATGGACCTAAGGGGGGGAAACTATGGAAGTAAAGGAGCAATTAAGAATTCCCAGACCAAGATAGTTTAGTAGAAAACAATGAGAAATTAAATAGTCAAGACAGAGAGCATTAAAGCTAATTCTAAAATATCATTCCTTGTTTACTATTCAGATTTCATAGAGAAAAAATGTGAATATGTATAACATGACGAGAAAACAATAATTAAACATGAAAAGATAATACTTATTTGGTTCCAACTATGCACAAGAATCCAGTGAAATGTCTTTAGCTTTATTTCATGACCCAGCAAAACCAATCTAGTCTTGATTACAATAGCTTCTTAGCTCGATATAAAATGTCTATAGAAATGTATTTTAATCGACACTAATTACTTCAAAATGTGAAGTATTTATACAAAAAATTTTACAAAATATCTCATAACAATATGAGAATTATTCTAGGAAACCAAAAATATCTTTAAGCATGAAGATAGAGACAGATGGAGAATGGCCTTCTTATTGTCCCTTTTATTGTGATTGTGTTGGCTGTTGTAATTTGAATTTGGCTCTTTTAGTTGCTTTATAGCTGTGTGCTGGAATCACTTTATGTCTTCAATCTACTGATACTCTTTACCTACTACACTTTGACTCTGTTTCATCTATTTTACCTAGCTGCCATATAGATTTACTGCAGTAACTTTATAGTAAATCTATTAATTTCATCCACCATTCACCTTCAGGTAATTTCATCTTTATCATTTTTCTATCTATCTCATCAACCTCGGTGTACTTGGAAAAATTTGGCTTGTTGATGAACAGGTGCTTTATCTCATGCTCTAGAAAAAATAGATTTTCCAAATTATCATATAATACCTTTCCTGTGGGCAGAGCTTTTACCCCTGAAGTACTAGCTTGGTTGCTGGCCAACTTGTTTAGTCTTTCAATGTAATCATCCTGGGTCATAAGCTTGTCATGGATTACCATAGGACTGGGGAGTCCTTTTTCCCTTAAAATACCAAACTTTGTCATAAATCTATCAATATCAGCTTGGATGCTTTGGCATCTTTTCTCAAGATTGAGCATAAGGTTCCTTTTGGTGAGAATCTTCTTGATTTCTATGATGGTCCCTGTTCTATCTTCTATGCCCAGTTCATCTAGCTGATACCTGTTTTTGCTATTCAAGAGTGTTATCAATTGGTCGGCCTCTTCAAGCTTGTCTCCCAACTCTTTTCTTGTCTTATGAATTACTTCAATGGCCACTTTTACCAGTTCAGTTTGCTCAAAAATTACTTGAATAGATGGCCAAACATCATTGACAGAGTCAATGATGTTGGCCCAGAGAATTTCCTTCATATCTCCTAGTGGTTGTTGCAATGTCAAGTCCTTTTCAAGGACTTTTATCCTTTCTCCCATTCTTTGACTTTTTTGAGCTTCTTCCTTCTATTGTATTTGTGCAAGTTTGCAATCAGTTTCCAAACTTGACACTTTTTCTCTAAGCTTTTTAAGCTCAATAGCCTAGATGGTCATTTCCTCCATGGCTTTTACCAATTCAGCTATCTTTTCTGTGGATTTCCTTGCGCTTGTAGATGTACCTGTGACTAGCATTGTTGTAGCTAGTGGAATTGTTAGTGCTAAGGAAGTAGCCAATGTGGAGGGCACTGCTGTAGAGACTGTAGGAATGACAGTCTATGGAGTGGTGGCCAACTCACTCTGTCTAGACTGAATCAAGTTATCCAGCTCTTTCTCTATTTCTTTTAGTTGATCATTCAACTTAAGGACTAAGTCCATAAGCTCTTCCTCCTTCCGAGTTTCTAATACTTCAGTTGTTTGTGGATGATGCAGAGGAGGAATTTTAAGCTGTTTTTTCAATGCAACTATGTCATCATTTTTCTTTTTAATTAGCTTTTCTGCAGCCTTTACATCCTTGGGATCATGTCCCAGCTCTATGATTAAGTCCTCTAAGGACTTTATCCTGGTATCCTTGGCTTGTGAAGAGGCCTTCTCTAACTAGAATTGCATTGATATATTATTCAGCGAATTTTGGAGTTTATGCGCTGCAAAAGCCTTGCTGGTCAATGTAGAATAGATGATTTCCCCAATCTGTTTGTGTAATTCTATTTGGTCGATAGGATGTATATCCTTCGCCAACACCTCAAAATCTGTCTTTAAGTAATCTGCTATAGACCTGGGCTGCTGTGTGGTAGGCTTCATGAAAGTCATTTGCATTTTACCTTCTTTTACATCAAAGGCTGACATTAGCCTTGTTTGATTTGTGGGAGCCATTTTAAGGTATTGTGCATAACTTTGGGCCTTCAATCTTTCATTTCTAGCCTTCATTTCTTTGTATTTCTCTCTAATGTCCTCATTTTGGCCCGTTGGAGCCCTGAATGAAGATATTTCCATGCTCTGTTGTCTCTCTATCATTTGAGCTTGTAAAGTGGAAGGTTCTTGTGTACCTCTAGAGGGAGTGGTTTGCCTACTTTCTACTCTTTTTGTACCTGTGGTTCCAGCTATTTCCTCTGTAAACTCTTGTTCTGAAAAAGGATTTAACCTTTGCCTCTTGACATAAGTCTGTGCAACAGGTCTGCTAGAAGGAGTGGCCTCCTCTCTATCTCTTTTGGGATTCTTCTCCTCATTTAGAGGAGTCTGTACAATAGGAGGATTACTCATGATGTGTTCTGGCTGAGCCAGCTCTTTTGATATGTCTGGTTGCTCAGATTCTTCTTGCTCTTGAGGTCCTTCTTCTGCTAGTTGCTCACTGTGTTCCTATGTTTCCCTTTGGGATTGGGATTCTCCTGGCACCTATACAAAGGAATCTTCATCAAGTCTTCTTTCTAGATCAATCAACACATTATTGACAGTAGTTTTTGTGCTATCCCTATCTACTAGAGTGTTCTCCACCCATTCCAGTTGATTTGTATATTGTTCTATTTCAAGAATTCGGTGGTGGATGTAAGGAGACAATTTGTTTTTTTGTCTTCTGTTATAGATGACATCAAAGGGGTCATATCTCCAGATGAATCTTTCTTTGAGTTTGAGCCCTTGAGGGATTTCCTCTGCAACTCTTTCAGCTTCTCTACTGTTACACACAAAGGGGCCTAGCTGGTCCTTTATTCAGGGTTGTGCCATTTTCTTGGCCTTCACAAAATGTACCTTGTCAGAGTTGATTATTTGCCTATAGTACTCTAGGGAAACTAATCTCATTGGGAGGTATCTTGGAAATTTGTAAGGTGCCAATTTGCAGCCATATATTCTGATTTCATTGTGATTTTGGTACAAGTACCAATCTCCCACTTTGTATTGTTTGGACAACTGTAGGACCCTCCTGATATCTACATTGATTCTTGGAGGAGGACTTCCTATTAGTATGGTTGCTACTGGATGTACAAATAGATCTATAATATCTGTATAGGTGTATGGAGATTCATATTTGTGGATTAAAAGGGTCCAAAAGACTATTGATCTAGGATTGCCTCTAGTGTCAAGCTTCTGAACAGTGAAGGGAAAATTTTCAGCTTGATAATATAGAAAGAGATGATACAACACTGATGAGTACTTGAATACTCTCTCATTTTCCAATCGCATGAACTGATCATGCATTTTATCTGAGATGAATTTGGCATAGTCAAACATGATGGCAGGGGGCTACCCAAGAGTGAAAATGGACATGTAGGCAAGAATAATTTCATCTACATACTCACTAGTAGTATAGCCTAAAACACTGGATATCATTGATATGATGTCTTTGCCAAGCTGAGAAAAAAAGGATGACATGTAAGGAGGGGGATCCTTTGGTATGTGTTTTTCTTCCACAATGAAAGTCTAGAATAACTGAGAAATTTTGATGGAGGTAACTATAGGGAATCTGTTGAGCAGGTCTCCAATAGAAAGGGAAGTAAGACTTTGACCAGGTTTTAACTGTAGCATTTCATTCATGGATTCAATGGTGATGGTGAAAAGTATTGTCTGGTCAGGGGACATCACTGCTCTTAAGGTGGGATTGTAGTTCGCATGACAACAGTGAATAATTCCATGGAAGATATGGACGTTGGGGAATTGGTACTTGGTTAGGTTTGATTCCCAAAGACTTATTTTATCTGCATGGTTCAAGTACTGGTCTCTGTACCTGCAACCTAATTTCGATGGGGATTCTTCAACATAGATATCTTTGATTTGAAAGTCTTTGTCTGCCAACGGGAGATGGTCTAAATCCCTGTGGGGAGTAGAAACTAGTAGGACATTCAATGCAACTGGCGCAACCATCCTTGGTTCTTGTGGATTCAAGGACAGGGGCGAAAGGTTTTTTGTCAAATTGGGGGAAAATTGGTTCAATTTAGAATGGTTTGGAGTTGTTGGGCAATTGTTTTACTTAATTACTTAATAACTTAAAGCAATTGAGTAAAGGTTTGGGAATTAAATAGGGTTTCTCAGTGATTTTGGGTAAATACCTGGTTTTGACTCTGAACGGATTGATGGGCAACTGTGCATGGTTTGCAGGAAGCGTACGCGACTGAAGGATGGTATGGAAGTTCAGCAGCTTCAGTAGGTTGGCAGTTGGATGTGGGTTGACGGTTGCATGTACTCTGGTGCTTGCATGGAGGTCTGAGCGGTCTTTTTCATGATAAAACTAAAAACAATGAGTTTTTTTTAGTTTTATTTGCAAATTCAACTATTTTGGTAGGTACACGGGGAAAGGTATGTTTGGACTTAAATGGGGGATGAGACGTTTTATCGCCTAGCTGGAGGCGGTAAGCGAGTTTAGATCACATTGCTTTTGGGCCGGAGTGGTTTAGGGGGAAGGCCACCCGATGCCACTCATCGGGCGCCACATAGCAGCGGGTTGAATAGTGAAACCACCCATATTGAGTGGGTAAAGGTCGACCTTCGAAGGTTGCCCGATATGATCGTCAATCGTCAGATCAAATAGGACCTGATTGTACAGTGGTCGTGGTGGGGATTAGCCATGAGGTTTAATGGAGGGGCCTGGTGGGGTTTTAACAGTGACGAGATTTAATTAATCATGGATTAGGGAAGATTAAGGGCGTCGAGGGTGATTTCATGGGAAGAGGTTAATTATTAATTAACCGCAGATCGGTTAATTAATTCATTTTATTCGACGGAGGGTTTTGGTTCTTAATTAGTCATTGATCGACTAATTAACCCATTAATCATTCATAATATTAATAAATTTTATGTTTCAAACTTTTGGACGGGATATTAATATTAAGGGGTTTTAATAATTACATAGGGGAAAAGGGTTATTTTCTAGGGAGTTAATATAAAGAAAGTTACTAGTTAATATGAACGAAGGTGTTATCACTCAGGTTGTTCCCCAGAAAAGCTCTAAGGGGGGAATACAGCCGAGGTAACCACTAACCAATATTTTAGTTGCAGATTCTAGCCAATCTACAACCAGAGAGGGCTCTCTCTTTTTGATTTAGATTTGTTTTGTTATATGTTATGCTAGCTATGAAGCACAAGTATTTGTTTGGTGTTTGGAAGGTGACATTCAGTAGAACAGGACTGCAAGATGAGAGAAGTTCAGACCATTGGGTTAATGGAGTCAATTGAAAATGAACCTCTGGTATGGTTTCTTTGGCACTAGGAGGACTGCAGAGCAAGATAATTAAACACAGAACAATTTTCAAGCTGGAATAAGATGAAATGAAGTCAGGGAATGAAAGGCAATCAAGAATCTTTCATTATGCTAACAGAGGGAAATTGAATAAACATTACCAAGGAGCAGTTAAGAATTCCTTGATGATGTTCAGAGTGAAAGAACCAGGGAGACAAGAGCAGTCAAGAATTCTTGCCTATGCTAGTCCTGAAGAAAACATAATAATTGACAGGAATTGAACACAGAGTACAGTCAAGCAATTTCTGGGTTATCCTTTTTTCCTGCAATTCAGAATATGATATATAGATGATATGTATAACATAAGAATAGTAAAGCAAGGTTAAAAAGACTTATTGTTCCATGAAGTAATACAAGAATTCTGCAATACATTCTTCTGCCACTAATCCCACAACAGAAAGTTCACCAGCAAAGCATTCCATCAATCTTTATTCAGAAAGTTTCTCAACATTGCAGTGCAGGTCCAGAATGATATTCACTAGCCAACAACAATACATATCTTGAGGAGGTATTTATACAAAAAGAATTACAAAATATCCCATAGGGAAAATATCAAGCCATAAATTTATCCATCTACTTCTTTAAAGACAATAAATGGTGTTGGAAACAGCGCGTAATGAATGCAGAAGTAACTACGTTGTACTAGCTGCCTTAGGTGGTCTGTTATCTTTGACTTTTTGACTTATCAAGTCTGCTGGTCGCTGTCTCCTTGATTTGCATTTCTGAGTTGCTGTCACGACCCTGTCACCTATGCCTGAGTTGCTGTCATGCATTCTAGCGCGAATTCCCTCCTTTGTCATTTTGATTTTCTGATAGGTGGCTCGTATATTTGAAATTTGATTCTATGCAGATGATCAAAAAAGAGAAAGCACCAAAATTACCTTGGTAAAACTTCAAGCATGCGCTCCCACCATTGATCTGTTGGAAATTGGTGTCTCTGTAGTTTTATTAATGTCTCATCAGCTTCAATATATCTGTAGTAATTGGGTTGGACTTCAAAAAGATGTTTTATCTCATGTTCAATGTAGAACAAATTTTCTAATTTGTGATATAAACTCTGTCCAGAGGGAGGTACTATTTCTTCTGAGCTACTTGATGATGCTGTGATTTGATTGGTAACATAGGTATTTACCCTATGAGCATACTGTTGATGTGTCAATAGTCTTCCATTGCTGGTTAATAAGCTAGGTAACCCTTTGCTCTGCAACACTGCAAACTTTTGTCTGAAGGCATTTATTTCTGTTTGCATCTCTTGGCACTTTCTTTCCAAAGTTTGTACAAAATTCCTCATGGTCAGCACCTTTTTTACTATCAAAATTGTATCTATTCTGTCCTGAATGTCTAGAGCTGCTAGCTGCTCCCTGGTATGAGTATTCAAAAAATGAATTAGTTTATTAGCCTGTTCGGGCTTGTTTGGCAATAATGCTCTGGCTTTCTGAGTCTCATATTTAGCTATCGCTATCAATTCAATCTGGTCATGAATAGTCTGGATTGATGTCCATTGATCAGTGATGGACTGGCCAATTTTGGCCCACAAAATAGTTTTGATTTCTGCCAGAGTTTTGTGAAGAGTAAGGTCTTTCTCCAAGGCTTTTACCTTATTTTCCAGGGCCTTTACTTCTCTTGCTTTCTTAGCCATAGTTATTTTTGATTTTTCATAATTCACTTCTATCTTGGCTAGTTTCTCTTTGGCTTCTTTTAACTCTGCCATTTGGAGTTCTAGAGCCTTTATTTCCTTCATCATTTCTTCCATGCTCAAACTGGCATCTTGTCCTGCTGCTGTTGTTGCTATAGTTGAGGTACCTGTTGTTGATGCCGGATCAGTAGGAGGGACTGCTGTTGTAGTTGTAGGAGGAGCAGTAGTAAGAATTGGAGCTGTTTGAGCTGGCTGAGAGGCCAACTCTCCTTGTTTCCTTGCAGTGCTACCTCCAAGGATTTCTCTGTTTCTGCTAGCCTTTCATTCATCCTCATTAGCAAACTTACCACATCCTCCTCTTCTTTCTGTTGTGCAACTTCTGTGGTCTGAGGATGCATTGTAATTGGCAGCTTAAGTTGCTTTCTGAGGGCTGCTATATCTTCTTCTTTCTTTTTTATTAAGGCCTGTATGCCCTTGGGATCCTTGGGATCATGTCCCAGCTCCATAATAATTTCCTCCAAGGATTTAATTCTATTATCCTTGGCTAATGAGGAGGCCTTCTCCAATTCCAATTGGGCAGAAGTATTGTGCAATGAATTCTGCAGTCTGTGAGCCAATAATGTTTTGTCTGCCAAGGTAGAGTATACCATTTCTCCAGTTTGTTTATGTAACTCAATCTGGTCCATTGGGTGGATGTCTTTAGAGAGAAATTCCAGATTGGTTCTGATATAATCAGCAGCTGACTGTGGCTACTGCGTTGTAGGCTTGAAGTGACTAAGGGTCATTTTCCCTTCTTGGATATCATAGGCTGCCATTAGCCTTTGTTGATTGGTGGGAGCCATTCTCAGCAATTGATTATACAGCTGGAACCTTACTGGCTCATTTCTGGCCTTTATTTCAGTGAATGCTTTTTTGATATCCGAGCCTTGCTTGCTTTGTTGCTTGGTGGATGTAACCTCCACACCATGCTGCCTCTCTTTCTCTTGTTGAAAAGAGCTAGTTGATGTCTCCAGAATTGGAGGAATCTGTTGTTTAGTTGTCTCCTCACCTGTCAAGTTGCCTTCTGTTTCTTCTGTCAATTCTTCCTCAAAATAAGTGTTCAATCTTTGCCTCTTTTCCCTTGTTATTTTGTGGATCCCCCTGTGGGTGTCTCTTCCTGCCTGTCCCTTTTCTTAGCTCTTTCCTCATTGAGAGGAGTTTGTAACACAGGGATTTCAGTTACCTTTGCTTGTGTTGAAGGGGTTTGCCCTTGATTTTGCTCCTTGGTTGTATCTGGTCGGTCTGCCATTGTATCCTGCTGCTCTAAATGCTACACTTCCTTGCCTTTGGATGTCCCTACAGATGGAATACTCTCTTGGGCAGGTTGTTGTGAAGTTGTGGCAAATGATGTGCCCGCTCCAAGGTGTTGAGGCAATGTAAAAGGGACTCGTCCAAAAGAGTCCAGGTCAAGTGTTTTTTCGAACTCTTTCATTTCTTTTTCTAATTACTCTTCTTCAGTAAGCTCTTCAACTAGTGTGCCTTCTACCCATTCCTATTGATTAGCATATTGTTCAATCTCAGGGATTTTGTGGTGCACATATCCTGTAAGCTTGTTTTTGACTCTTCTAAAACTTATGAAATGTTCAGGGTCGTATGGTGACCAATGAAAACTTTGTTTTAGCATAAGTTAATATTTTAATATCTTATCTGCTTCTTCCCATGCTTCTTCCCTCTTATTGAAGATAAAAGGGCCCAATTGATGTCTTATCTTGAGCTGTGCCTTTTTCCTAGCAGTATAGAAATGAGTCAAATCTGAACTGCTAAATTGCCAGTAGTATTCCAGGGCAATGTTACACTAAAAAATGTCACCTTGACTACTTACAGTTAGTATGGCTCCAATCAACAAGTCATGCTACCCTCTTAGGCAAGTCTCATGCCTCTGTTATCCATCTCAAACTCAAAGAAGAGAGAAAGTCTTGTAAAAATCATGTTTATCTCTGGGGTCGCAGGTTCTCTCTAGCCTTACCTGCGGGGACGCTGACCATGTTCACAAAATATGCGTCCATGGACGCTCTGTATGTTAAGGGACAGGTGCGTCCCTCTGTAAAAGGCAAAATGCGCGAGTTTTATCTTGAAAAAGTTACTTGTGGTTACTTCTAGAACATTCTAGAGGTCGGTTTGATGAAATGGATGCGCCTCCAGTTGGTTCATGTATCTCTATTAAGGGGGAACTTATCCCATCAATAAGGGAGCTATCCCACCCATAGAGGGGGATGATCCCATTGATAGTGGACCTGAATAACCTCTTTACAGCACTATAAATGAAGGCATTGAGCCAGAAGGAGAGGAGGTTGGAGCTATACATTTTCTTTGGGTAAATGCTGCAGGATTTAGGTCTTCCATTAGAGCCTTTGTGAGGAGAGATTGTCTTCACTTGATTCTACTTGGGAGAGGGTGAGCTTTGTCAAAGTAGGGGAAAACCCTTGATGGACCCTGGGAGGAACTTGCACAACACCAAGGCCAGGTTGTAAGAGTTTCTTTGTTTCGTTATTAATACAAACTGGTTTATTTTTCTCAATAGCTTGTGTTAATGAGTTATTTCATGTGTTCCTTGGTCTGCATGTTGAATATATGTTTTATTATATGAAATACAAGTGCTTGGTAATTGTTTGATTGTTTGTGGTTGCAGGAATTGACTTGAAGGAGGAGCTCATCCGGATCGTCAAGAACGGACTTCAACAACAGCGTTTTGGAATAAGGTAAGCCTAAACACTTGTAGTTTTCATGTTGTAAAAGGTGTATTTAGAGAAAGATCATTCCATTTTGTCTTGTTTGTCATTAGAATGTCTTAGACTTCTAGGAAGGTCAGTCGTGTCCGCACCCTTGACAGATTCCGTGTGACAAATTGGCGACTCCGCTGGGGCTATTGGAGCTGTCGATGTTCAGGACCCGAACCTAATGATCTTTGATCTAGAAAGTAGTACACCGCGTCTCCCCCATCAAATGGCTTTCCAAATTCCAGTGATAGTCAAAAACAGGCCTATTCATCGGACTGTGATTGATGAGGGAGCTTCTACGTGTATTATGTCGATTCAATGTTGGAGATCGCTTGGTTCTCCTTCGTTGAACCAATCCCCCACCATCCTTAAGGCCTTTGATGGCCGTGGGTTCCGTCCGTTTGGTATTCTACAAGAATTGCCTATAGGGGTCGAAGGTAAAACCGTTAGTCTGGATGTGGAAGTGGTTGATGCCCCTCTAGACTACAACCTTCTTTTGGGTCGAAGTTGGTCATATGCTATGACAGCGGTCGTTTCATCGGTCTTCAGAGTCATTAAGTTTCCACATAACGGTAAGATCGTGACTATTGATCAGCTGACATACTTTTCATCCGACCCAACCTCTTTAGAAACTATCCAGCATGTTGGTAAAACGACGATCCCTTATAGGGACATTGGTGTAGGTTTAGTTAAGGATTCCGGTTTACTGGGAACTTTTCCTCTCCCTCCACTCAATGCAGACCCTTCGTTCGCAACAATTCATATGATCACGTCAGAAAACATTATTTATGATGATCCTTGGTATGTTCCCTCTGACTCTGAGCTAGACTCACTCGGTAATGTTATGCCGTTGAGTCCGTATGAGATTGCTTATGAAGCTCTTATGTCTTTTACCGACTTTCATTCAACCGACCAAATGAATGTGGTCAGTGAAGAGTCATTTTTCACCTCACCCTTAGAACGGATAACGTTTCCCGAAGAAGTGTCATCTGACGAACAACTTCGCGAAATCCTAAGTGTAGATGATCTACCATGGGACGATCTCCATCACAGATCTTCGTTTTTACCTAAGGATGATGCCTTTGAAAATGATTTTTCATCTATCTTTACCGCTGAATATGTCAAAGACGCTCAGGATCCAACGAAACATTCTGATTCAGAGCTGAATTTAGGGAATATTTCTCGTACTATTCCCATTGACATTTCAGTGAAGCCCGGAATCAAGGAGAACATTCATATAGGTGCCGCATGTACTGACGAAGAAATTGAAACTTACAAGGCCCTATTCCAAGAATTCCGCGACGTGTTTGCCTGGTCCTACGAAGAAATGCCAGGAATCGATCCTGCCATTGTTGTTCATGAAATCAAAACCTATCCGGATGCTAAACCCATTCGGCAACGGTTGCGTCAGATTCACCCTCGAAAAGCAGCTGCAATCAAAGCCGAAGTCGAAAAGCTGTTGAAAGCAGGTTTCATTTATCCGATCCCGTTAACGGATTGGGTATCGAATATTGTTCCCGTCAATAAAAAACAAGGAACAATAAGAATCTGTATCGATTATAGGGATATCAATCGAGCTTGTCCAAAAGACAACTATCCTACGCCTTATATCGATCAAATTATTGATGATTGTGCCGGAAGTGAGATGTTTTCCTTCATGGATGGTTTCTCCGGGTATAATCAAATCAATATTCTACCTGCCGATCAACCAAAAACGGCATTCATTTGTCCATGGGGGACATTTGCTTATTGCAAATTACCTTTTGGCCTTAAGAATGCCGGTGCTACTTTTCAACGGGCCATGTCTTATGCGTTTCATGACATCAAGCACATTGTGCAACCCTATCTCGATGATTTGCCTGCTCATTCTTTACACCGAGCTGATCACCTTGTCCACCTACGAGCAATCTTTATGAGGTGTAGGCATTATCGAATTCGGTTGAATCCCCACAAGTGTGTTTTCTGTATAGAAACAGGTCGATTGCTGGGATTTGTTGTTTCCAAAACCGGCATTCGCGTCGATCCCTCGAAAGTCGAGGCTATCATCCAATTGTCTCCTCCTTCGAGTTTGCGCCAACTCCAAAGCTTGCAAGGGAAAGCAAACTTTTTACGCCGATTCATCCCTAACTACGCCGAGGTCACTAAAGGTTTTACACGGTTGTTGAAACAGAATGTACAATTCTTTTGGGATGAGATTGCTCAACAATCTTTTGATGCACTGAAACACGCGTTGACCCATGCACCGTTATTGCATCCTCCCAACTACAACCAGGACTACTTCTTATACCTCGCAGCTTCGCATTCCACCATTGGAATGGTGTTAGTTCAAGAAGATGAATTCAAGGCAGAGCATGTGATATATTACCTTAGCAGAACCTTAAATCCAACTGAGTTAAAATATTCGCATGTGGAGAAATTGGCCCTGGCAGCCGTTCAAGCTGTCCAGCGTTTTCGTCACTACATTCTTCTCCGCAAAACTACTGTTATTTCGGATTGCAACCCTATGATTTATATCTTGACAAAACAACTGCTAGGGGGCAAGTACTCTAAATGGATCGTCATCCTGCAAGAGTTCGACTTGGAGTTTGAGAAGTCCAAGTCTAAGAAATCTTTAGTCTTCGCGGAATTGATGTGTGATTTCCCGAGTGCTGACACAGAGACTGTGGCAGAGGAGTCCATTGCGGACGAATCTTTGTTTCTTATTAGCACTGTAGATCCGTGGTATGGGGATATAATCATCTATCTCCAAACCCAAACCTTTCGGCCTGAAACTTCCAAGGAAAACCGTCGAAAAATTCGGTTTCAATCCCAGCAATACAGAATTATTGGAGATACACTTTATCGCCTGGGGGCAGACTTAGTTTTTCGACGTTGTTTAACTCACGATGAGGCTGAGAGAGTTTTGAATGATTGTCACTCTGGAGCATGTGGCGGTCATATGTCTGGGTATGCCACAGCTCAGAAGGTGTTGCGCGCTGGCTATTTCTGGCCGTCTATGTTTAAAGATTGTATCCTTGCCGTCAGAAAATGCCACAACTGTCAAGTGTTTGATCGCAAGATGCGCGCTCCACCTGCTCCTCTCCACCCTATAATTGCCGCTGGTCCATTCGCCAAATGGGGCATTGACTTTATTACTTGTAACCCTCACTCGGCCGGGGGGCATGCGTATATCATCCTTGCGGTTGATTATTTTACTAAGTGGGCCGAGGCGATGCCTACATTCGACGCAAGCGGCAAGACAGCTGCACTTTTCGTATTCAATCATATCATAACTAGGTTTGGTGTCCCACAAGCAATCATTACGGACCATGGAAGCCATTTTCGAAATGTCATGATGACTGAACTTACAAGCCAGCTTGGTTTGCGCCACGATAGCTCTACACCTTATTATCCGCAAGCCAACGGTTTGGTTGAGTCAATCAACAAAGTTCTAGTCGTCATGATTCGACGGATCATTGGTATCCATCGAACGAATTGGCATAACATGTTATTTTCGGCACTATGGGCATATCGAACTTCAGTGAAAAATTCAACAGGTTTCACCCCTTTTCAGCTAGTTTATGGCTTAGAAGCTGTGTTACCTATTGAGTGCGAAATCCCATCACTTCAAATGGCTGTCGAATTACTTCCAGCTACTTCCGAAGAGGAGAAACGGTTGTTATACTTAGCTAAATTAGATGAGACTCGACGTGACGCTACTTTAGCTATCGAGACTCACGCGAAACGAATGAAAGCTCAGTACGATAAAAATGTAACCCCTCGAAGTTTTTCGGAAGGAGACCTAGTACTATTATATGATCAAGCAAACGATAAGCTAGGTGCTGGAAAATTCGTTCCCATGTGGCATGGGCCCTACATTGTAAAGCGAAAGCTAGCAAAAGGGGCTTATGAGTTAGTTGATTTTGATGGGGACTCTTTGGGCAAACCCAGAAATGGACTTTACCTAAAGAGGTATTATGCTTAAAATGGTGGATGGAGAAATTTTTAGATAGGTTAGATTTCCTTTCTAGCTAGCAAGTGTGTTAGTTTAGTCAGTGTGCTTAGCTTAGCAAGTGTGGTTTTTCGTCATTATTTTGGCTCATCTTGGTTTTACTCTTGATATTGTAGATGTCGACGCCTCTCCAAACATACATTGGATTTGCTGATGGTGCTTGTCGTAGTACACGGAATATCTCTTCCGCAGCTTGGGTTATCTATTCGCCCTCTGACGAGTTAGTTTCTATGCATGGGGTAAGCCTCGGTCAAACAACGAATAACATTGCAGAATACAGTGCAGTGGTTGAATTATTATCCGAATCTATTTCATTTGGAATTCGACGTTTGATAGTGAGGTTAGATTCTGAACTTGTTGTATTACAGCTTAATAGAGTTTATGCCATTAGAAATCCTGTGTTATTAAGGTTGTTTTTGAGAGTGCGTCTCTTGGAACGTGAATTTGATTACATTGAATATCAACATATTCCAAGGTCTTTGAATACATTAGCAGATGCAATTGCTTCTCAAGTGTTGGACAGACATTTATAATAATCATGCAAGTAAATTTAAAGACATTTCATCATACATGTTAAACAAGATAAGCCGATAATAGTGATATATAGATATAGATAGAAGTGTGTCCAAAAATATATACATCGTCTTCGACCATAGGTTTAACACACCTTATGATCGGCAAAATGATAGTGCAAAAAGTCAAAAATGTCACATGTGACTACAAAAGTGACTAGTCAATCACTGGTGGTGCTCTCTGTACGACACCACTGCGCGGGCTATCTTGCGCAGAAATCTCCTAAACGGTCCAGGGACTGCAACCACGAAGCGCTGAAGCCTCATTGGAATGTCATCCATAGTAGTCTCAGGTATATCTGCCGTGAGACGCTCTAGATCATGCTCCAAATCGGCTAGTACTTCTGCTGTCGCATCCTGTAAGGCCGGTGCCGGTGCAGCTGGATGTCGTCTGTCGTAAGGCCGGAGATTGGCTGGACGCTGTGGTCCAACATCTGCATTTTTAAAATTTTACTGTTACGTTGAGACGATATATATGAAAAATAAAAAATACATAATTAGAAAACTTGTGAAAATGAAAGTACCTCTGTCATCCCATTGTTCTCCCTGTGGAAGAACCATGTCCGGATCACCTCTGAAATCCATTCCGGCATATGGAAAGTCTTGTATCACAAAAAGCTGGCCCTCTAGCCAGTCGAAGTAACTGTCAGAGAATCGAACCACTGCAGCACCCTCGTCAGGATGCCGGGCCATCACCGCAACCCATCGAACAAGCTTTGGCTCCCGAGGACCCAAGTCATCAACTGTGAGTTGCTGAGGGATCAGCATAGGAACTCTCTCCAAGGCAAAGCTCACGACTAGAGGCCCATATCCAAAAGTCTTTAGTCGTCCGTTCTTTGCCTTGGTTAGTTGGCTCTTCATATGAGCCGACACAGCTTCGCACCAGTTGAAGATGGTGCCTTGGTAACAGTCCACTGCCATCCGCATTTGGGATCCGGAAGCAATGTGCAAGGCGGCCGCGCCAAAAATCCTAGTGACCGTAAATGCAATAACTCTAAGTTCCGCCAGAGCGATGTGCTTTATCTCCACGCCCTTTTTATGGCGAGTCCCTGGTCTGCACCACTCCTCGCGGAGATCATCAAGGGATTGGCCACCCGGCCTGGTCCCCGCAAGGTTGAGTTGCTCACCTCTGTTTGGCAAGCCAGTGAGAAAGTATACATCCGAGGGCTCTATCTCGAGCTGGTGCCCTCCAATGTAAAAGCATTGATCTTGAACGTTCCATCGCTCAACTAGCCATTCCAAAAATCTTACCTGGCCCCTCATGCCCGGTATGGTCCAATATTTGTACAATCCACATGTTCTTAAGGCATCCAGAGAGGGTTGGTGGTTAATCGCAGCTTCATCGTCTTCTACGTGCTCTCTCTCTCTCCAGTCTAACATGTTTTGGCCCCTGCACATCAAAAGAGTCAATTAGAAATTAATTTGAGAAAATTTGGTGGTTTTTTGAGAGAGTTAGGGTTTTGAAATGCGCCCTTTGCGGAAGACGCACCCCGGCTTTTTAGCACAGGGCGTCCGGACGCAGCTCGCCTGAAGGCGGACTGCGTCCCCAGACCTTTTTCCCGTGTGAGAAAAAGTCGGGGGACGCGGCTCACCCGAAGGGCACCTGCGTCCGCCGAGGGGCGCATTTTGAACCCAAAACCCCCCCAAAAAATGAAACAGAGACCAAAAACAAAAAACTAAACGGATAAAAATGAAGAGTGGGATGTGTAAAATACCTCGGTGAAGCGGCGTTCGATTCCGACGGTCAGATTTTCCGCAGCAACCACGGGAAGTTTCTTGTCAAAAGCTCCTTTTTCAACCTCAACAGTGAAACGGTAAAAATGACATGGTAAAAGGTCTTTTTATAGGTTTTTTGGATGAATTAGTTCATTTTTTACCATGAAAAGATGTTTTCAAATGTATTTTTGCCTATTTTAAACAGGTATGAGTAATGTGTCGCTTTTGTGCAGGACGAAGGGATTTCAAGGGAAATTATAATTTTTCACAAACAAAATTTCAGAGTCATCTTTTAAGCCCTTTTCTGACTCCTAAAACATGAAAAGATCGCCGAGTGTTTCTTTTTCACTCGTTAAAACGGAATTAAAAATCAGGAAAAGATTGCCGGGTTTTTGTCGTTTCAAACTCGATAAGGAAATAAAACGACGTGTCTTTGATCGCTTTTTACTTTTCAGGTCAACGATACTATTATGAAAGTACTCCTTGGTCGCAAGATCAAGCGGTTCCCCCAGGTATTATTTTATACTTTTTCGGGCTTGAGGGACACAAATATACGAAAAAGTTCAACATGGAGTTTCCTTAAGTTTTTCAGACTCTCTAAAATTGAAAAACGCCGAGTTTCTCCTATACTGGGCTCGTTAAACTTTTACAGTAAAGGACCTGTTCAATTACAAACAGGAACGAACCACTCCTTCCTAGGGTTCGCATTTAAACTAGGTTGGACTCGTCCGAAGGATGAGCTTATAATCAAGCATATGTTATCCTCCTCAAAGCTTGTTAAAAATAAAGAGGTACTTGCCAGAAATGGTGGGGGAAAAAAGAGAAGAATGAACCTATTTGTCACCTTTTGCCTCAGAAGAAACTTTATTACCGCTCTTGAACACGACACTTTTCATTCACCTGGGTTGGGAAATCTTTTACCTCACAGTTGACTAAATCACTTTGAAAATCTTTAACCGGGTTCAGGGATCAACTTTGAGTTATTCGTCACCAAACCATCTGTTGTGTCGTTATGTGTTCAAGAGGTCTGCAAGCAAAACTTTCATCTGCAAAATACTTGTCATCCATTGACCATCCCTGAGTCAGTCCTTACAGCAACATTTCTTCAACTTGAACAATGATTTCGTGTTGCAGGCTTGCCTGCAACGGGTCGCTTTCTATCGACATCGACACATTATCTAGAAAGATGACTTAGGAATCGACAGTACCTTGAAGTCTGCATACATCAATGGCAGGTTTCTCGCCTTTGACGTCAGTTTACATCATTGACTTTCGATCAGAGGATTCCGTGAAGTGTTCGACATCAAAACATCTATTCACATTTCACGGGTTGTGCTTGGTACTTTGAGAACCATTGACATTACTGGTGGTTTCTCTCACGCTTGTTAACAGTTTACATCATTGACTGGTAATCAAGTGGTTTCTACCATGTTCGACATCGAATCATTTAATCACATGGCTAGAATCGTACCAATTCGGGAAGTAGAAGTGAAGACCCTGGATCTAGTTTCTACCATCCAGGCTGCGAGGAGTTTTGTATTCATTATCTATGTAGACTAATCATAAACAGATGGCTGCGTCCATACTGTGTCTACAAAAGTCTATAAGAATGATGTACTGCAAGATCATTCCTGTCTCAGAATAGTTAGTCCATTAGTTAAAGTTTTGAATCTGAGTATGGGAATGCCTACCTCAGTGATGATATAATCTTATCCATGTATTTTGTGTTGAAAATTGCAGGTTCCAACCAGGCCATCCACAAGGCAATCCTTGAAATGATAAAGCGCTTCACCCTTCCTAGAATTACAAAACCCTATTCTATTCCAGGCTTCGCACTTTAGGGGGCAATCTGTTACACTAAAAAATGTCACCTTGACTACTTACAGTTAGTATGGCTCCAATCAACAAGTCATGCTACCCTCTTAGGCAAGTCTCATGCCTCTGTTATCCATCTCAAACTCAAAGAAGAGAGAAAGTCTTGTAAAAATCATGTTTATCTCTGGGGTCGCAGGTTCTCTCTAGCCTTACCTGCGGGGACGCTGACCATGTTCACAAAATATGCGTCCATGGACGCTCTGTATGTTAAGGGACAGGTGCGTCCCTCTGTAAAAGGCAAAATGCGCGAGTTTTATCTTGAAAAAGTTACTTGTGGTTACTTCTAGAACATTCTAGAGGTCGGTTTGATGAAATGGATGCGCCTCCAGTTGGTTCATGTATCTCTATTAAGGGGGAACTTATCCCATCAATAAGGGAGCTATCCCACCCATAGAGGGGGATGATCCCATTGATAGTGGACCTGAATAACCTCTTTACAGCACTATAAATGAAGGCATTGAGCCAGAAGGAGAGGAGGTTGGAGCTATACATTTTCTTTGGGTAAATGCTGCAGGATTTAGGTCTTCCATTAGAGCCTTTGTGAGGAGAGATTGTCTTCACTTGATTCTACTTGGGAGAGGGTGAGCTTTGTCAAAGTAGGGGAAAACCCTTGATGGACCCTGGGAGGAACTTGCACAACACCAAGGCCAGGTTGTAAGAGTTTCTTTGTTTCGTTATTAATACAAACTGGTTTATTTTTCTCAATAGCTTGTGTTAATGAGTTATTTCATGTGTTCCTTGGTCTGCATGTTGAATATATGTTTTATTATATGAAATACAAGTGCTTGGTAATTGTTTGATTGTTTGTGGTTGCAGGAATTGACTTGAAGGAGGAGCTCATCCGGATCGTCAAGAACGGACTTCAACAACAGCGTTTTGGAATAAGGTAAGCCTAAACACTTGTAGTTTTCATGTTGTAAAAGGTGTATTTAGAGAAAGATCATTCCATTTTGTCTTGTTTGTCATTAGAATGTCTTAGACTTCTAGGAAGGTCAGTCGTGTCCGCACCCTTGACAGATTCCGTGTGACAGGCAAAGAGTCTCATAGGGACATACTTTGGCAATTTGTAGGGATTTAGTTGACAGCCATAAATCCTAATCACTGTGCGGTTTTGGTAAAAATACCAGTCACCAATACTGTATTCCTTTGAGAGATGTAGGATTTTCTGCATTTCAGCAGAGAGCCTGGCAGGAGGAGTTGTTATCAACAAACTGGTGGCTGGATATATGAATAGGTCTATGAACTCACAATATGTATATGGGGAGTTGTGGACTTCATGGAAAACTGAGGTCCAGAAAATCACAGACCTTCTTTCACCTTTGGGGTCCAATCTTTTAAGAGGAACTTGAAAACTATCAGGTTGATAGTACAGCAGCAAATGATATATGTAGGAAGTGTATTTGAACACTCTTTCTCTCTCCAGATTCATGAATTGGTCGTGGATTTTATTTTCTATGAAGGTAGCATAATCATACTTAACAACAGGGGGCTGTCCTAGAGTGAATATGGACATTAATACCAAAATAATTTCATCAACATACTCACTGGTTTTGAATCCTAAAATGTAGGATATCATGTCTATAATGAGTCTCCCTGCTTCATTGAACCAAACTTGGAGATAAGGAGGAGGCTGATCAGGCTGGCAAGTTGATTTCATAAACAACTGAGCAATTCTTGTTATCTCTAAGCTAGGGAGTTTGGCAACTTGGTCAAGCAAGAATTTCATGGTGAGAGGAGCCAGAGGCTGAGTTGGCTTGAAGTTCAACATCTCATTTATGGATTGAGGAGTAATATAGCAGAGCACAGACCCAGATGGAGCCATAACTGCTCTTTGTGTGGGTTAATAATTTGCATAGAATAAATGGATGAAATCAGGGAGCACATTCACTGAAGGGAGGTAATAAATAGGCATGTTCGATTCCCAAATTCCCAAGACATCAGTGCTGCTTCTGTAGCTATTTCTAATTTCACAAAAGGCTTGCAGGTGAGATTTGTAACCCATCATATCCTTAATTTGGTAGTCCCTATCAGTAAGGGGTATCCATTCCAATTCTTTATGTGGGGCATTCAAAGGGGCAATATTCAAGGCCACTGGAGCCTCCATTTTCAATTTGTTAAATGACCTTTTAACTTGGAGTTAGAGCTTTTGTAGCAACAAAAAATAGAATACTGGCTCTGGTTTTTCCTCAGGAAATTGCAGACTGGTTCTCTTCAGGAAATTGCCTTGCTGGGTGAAATTCACAGTAAAAACAGAGTTTGCAGAGTTTAGTCAGGAGGCTAAAAAAAAAAAACAGTGGAAAGGGCACTCCTTTTGCAGGTGTTTTCTGGTGATTTTGCAGGCGGGAATGAGCTCAACTTTCAGTTTAGTGGGCAATTTGCAGAGGAGAACAGGATTTGCAGGTTATTCTTTGGAAACATGGTCAAACAGTGACTTAAAGTGCAGAGGTTTGTAGGATATAGCACATTTTAACTTGAGTTTAGCTCTTCAGGTGATTGCAACAGAGAAATTTCGTAAAAACATGGTTTATAGGCGACTATCGAATAAATACCTATTTTACAGGCGACTGGTACGAAATGTGGTTGCAGACTGAGCTGAGGGGGTCGGGATTGTAGCATGAACTCGCCTGGGTGGCAGACTGGAGCGTTGGTAGCGAATTGGACATAATTCGCATGCACAGTCTCCGTAATACACCAAATAAAAATAAACCAAACCATCACTTTCACGCCTTTTAAACAAATTTGGGCTTTTTCGGGCTTTTTGGCACTTTTTGTGCTGACATCATCATGACGTAACTTTGTTCTTTAGCGGGGTATGGAAGGTGACACGACGGATGATGTGGTTGCTAACATGGGCGGATGACATGGCGGACACGGCGGACGAAATGGTGACGCGGGCGCTGACATGGGTGGATGACATGGTTAGCGGGAGGCGGGAGCGGTCTGTGGTTTCTATCGCATCGCGTTATGTACGGGGGCGGTTTCTGGCAGAACGGGCCTGATGCAATGGGCTGACGACACACGTCCTAGGGTATGGCGGGAAAACCGCTTGCTATCAGGTGCTAATGTTCGGACGTCAAAGCGGCTCCGATATCAACGAGAGTCGTCGGATGGGGAGGGCCCGATCCGACGGTTGACGGAATGTGGAGGTGGCAGGTAGTTATCGCGTGGGAGCCCACCAAACATTAATGCTTTATATGCATTGCGGGGGTTAAAAACTTTAGGTTATCAGGGTATGCGGGTATGGTTATTTAATTAACCAAACGTTAATTAAATCCCGGTGGAACACGTGGTGGGTTGTTATTGGCCCCAGGTGGACCGATGACTCTGGAGGAAATTTAAAATATAGCCATATTAGGCTGGGGCGGGATATTTATAATGTTTTTGGGGTTTTTTTGTTATTTATATGTAGTAGGGGCAGGGAAACTTCATATAGGAGTTATATAATAAAGTTAGGGTGTTAATATGACAAATGATAGGAGAATGCTAAGTTTATGAGGCAAAACTTAGATCTTTAGGGAAATGAAAGGGAAATGGGATGATTATTTTACACAAGAAATGTGGCTTGTTATCAACAAGTGAACACAAAGTTTCACTTGGTATTTCTCATAAAATGAAATGAACTAGGAGCACTGAGCAGATCCCAATGTCCTTGAGGGATGTTAGTGATGGTTGCTTGGGGAAAATGAGAGGGGAAATTAGTCATGCTCCACTGAACTTTAGCCACTTTGCCATGATGTTCGTGATACTCATGAGATACATCAAATTTTAAACTGATCAGCAACCTGCTTCTGCAACACCAGAATTACCTACCGATTCTACTACACCTAGCATTTTTTCTTCATCTTGTTTGGGTGCTTTTGAACTAGCAAACCATTTCTCTCTTTTTCTTTTGACTGCCCTCCTATCTAAGTCTACCCTTATTTCTTCCAAGGGCCTAGATCAAGAAATTGGGCTCCTTTGTTTCTCTACCTATTTACTCATCTGCCAAGCTTGAACTGTTTGGACAGACCTTTATTCTCTATTCTAAAACAAGAAATTTAAACATGGACTGGCGAAGATTGAGCTGTTGGGCCATCCATCAAGTGTGACCAAATCACCAATTACATGATTTGAAATTCTTTACAAAAATAGGACAGTAGTGGCATTTTGACTAGCAACTTTCCTGGTCTTTCTTTGGGGTTCATTTTCTTTTTTCTTGACCAATTCATTTTTCTTTCCCTTTGATTCTTCTTTTAGGGCATACCCTCTTTACATTTTTTAAATTTTTCTGATTTTTTGGGAAAATATGGAACTTTTGCAGCATGGAAAGGATGATCATATTTGGCATTTCCACAGTCGATCATGAAATATGACACCTATTGGTATAGGAACCTAACAGAAGGCAGAGAATGTTTTAGCGCTAAGTATAAAATGAATTCTTTGCAACTTGTTTTTGCTTTTCACATAGAAAACATAAAAACTTAGGCTAAGTGTAAATTTGTGGGATTTTGTAAAAAGGGGTTTTTACATGGGAGGTGATCACTTTCCTAAGGTTTTATCCTTAGAGAAAGGGGTTTATTAGGGGAAAGTAAGTTTATTTGGGAATAAGAGTGAATTTGAAGGGGGTGAATGCTTATGAGGGTACCTTTAGTACTTAGGACCTATAAGTTATTGGGCCGAGGGTCCGGCCCCTCCAAAAGTCAAAGAAATGCTCTAAGCCCATTTAACTTAAGATTTTAGGTACTTTAAGACTTTCCTTGGAAATTAGGTAAGTGAAAAATGTAATCAATGAGGGAGGTTAATCAATTGACTTTGTGTACTTTGGTAAATGCTCAATTTTCATCCATACTTAGAAATTTGATGATGAAGGTGAATGATATGATCTTATCTAATCAATCATCACAATTCTGCAACCATTCAACTACTTACCCATCTACTCATCCTACCATTTTTACTTCTCTTTATTAGGGTGCACTTAAGCTGGCAAACCCTTTATCAAAACTTTTTCTTTTCTTTTACAAAAGTAATCTATCTAATTCTAACCTTATTACATCCAAGGGCTCAGATTAAACAGTTGAGCTCCTTTTATTTACTCTACCTATCTACTTATCTGCCAAGATTAAACAGTTTGGTCAGATTTTATTCTCTATCTCTAAGTATAAAATTGAAAACATGAAATAGACAAGTTTAAACATTTTGACCATCCATGGATTGTGGCAAAGGTAATAAGATGCACACAATATTTTATTTTGCATCAAAAGTAAATAGTAGTGGCATTTTGCCTTGCACACTTTCATGGTCTTTTTGTTTTTGGGGTTCATTTTCTTTCATTTTTTTTACCTTTTTTATTCTCTTTGTCATTTGATTTTTCTTTTAGGACATACCCTCTTTACATTTTTTAATTTTTTGAATATGGAAAACATTTGTAGAAAGCAAAGGTATGTACATATTACAGATTTAATCTCATCCATTCAAAAATTATGACTCCTATTGGTATAGGAGCCCAACAGAATCTTCATGTTCTCCCATTCATATCTCAAAATTTTCATATTATGTGCAAACATCTTCTATTTATTCAATCTAAAATGCTAAGTAATGAGGCATTTAATTTGTGTCTACTTCATATTGAGGAATAAGAGTGATGAAAGTAATCATGTAGCCATGCTTATGAATTGAAAATTGAATTTTCAAGGACACTTGATTGTAAATATTCATTGGAACATCACCCTCCCTGATTTCTTTGCAAATTTCAACAATGTGATGAAGCTTCTTCCAAGAAGAATAAGCAGGTGTAGCATAAGCATAATTTGAGCAATAATACTTTTTGAACACTCTTTGTTGGAGAATGGAGCAAATTCATGGGAGCGTCATGGGTTCATTATATGTTTATCCCTTGGGCTTAATATTATTCCCTTGGTCTTTGTTGAGATTATGGAAGAGAGCTCCAAAGGTGCAGCTGGTTCGAAGTTTAGGGTTTAGGTTTTCAAGCCTGCAGAACCAAGAACGGAACTGGAAGTGCACAGGATCAGAATAGCAAAACTACACAGGAGAGGACAAGGACTGACCCGAAAAATGGTAAACGAGGGGTCTATAGGGACCCCAACTTTCAGACAAATAGTCATGCAGAAACAAACAGCACAGGAGGGGGTGAAAATAATAGGGTATGGAAAGCTTCAGCAAGAAAACGGTACAAGCAAGGGAAAGAAACAAAAGGAGGATAGGGAGGAAGCCAACAACCCAAGAATGAAAGGAAAAGAGAACACTGGGAAGACAAACAACGGGAAGAAGGAAAACGCAGGGCAGAAACACATAATCCACAAAGATAAACAAGTAGAGGAGGAAGGGGAACGAGAGGAAGAGAATCAATCAAAAGAAGAGGAGGAAAAGGGGATCGAACCAAACCCTAGCAATGATAAAGCAGCACGAGGAGCATGCAAACCCAAAAATGCAGAAGCCCTAAGAGTAGTGATCACAGATCCGGAGATACAAGCCTATAGAGAACATATGTCCGAACATGCAGTGATCTGCAAGTTCATGGGACTATGGCCAACAAAAAGAGCGCTATGTCAATGGATCAAGCAGTAATGGAAACCCAAAGGTGATGTTAAATTACACCTAGGAGCAAAAGGTTTTTTTATTGTTGTTTTTACGAATTTAGAGGACAAGGATAGAGTATTTGATGGAGGACCCTTCTTCTTTGCTTCAGCAGGTCTCTATATGAGACCCTCGAAACCTAACTTCGTGCCAGAAAAAGAAACTTTTACACAAGTCCCAGTATGGATCTGCCTTTTCTCCCTTCCAATAGACTACTGGAGCTTTTCAGTTCTTAAGCAGATAGGGGATCATCTTGGAACTTTCATCAAAGCCTCGGAAGCCACGATGCAAAGAAGATACACCTCTTGTGCTAGGATATGCGTGGACATGGATGTCTCAGGAGCTTTACACGAAGGATTGTGGTTGGAATACAGGGATGAAGACTATTTCCAAGCCATTGACTATGAGCAAATCCCTTTCCGATGTAGAAAGTGTCATGAACATGGACATTTAGTAAGAGAATGTCCATTAAACAAGACAGAGGAAGAGCCTAAGAAAGAGCAAACAGTAAATAGCAGGGATACCTTCATAAGACCAAAAGCAAGACAAACGGCAAATAGAAAAAGACCAAACAGAACAGGTTTAGCACAAGGCAACACCAGCAATGCCTTTGAAATCTTAGAAACAGAAATGGAATCAGAAGAAGAGAATAAGGAATCAAATAATAATGAAGGGAACAGAGAAACAACAAATCATACAACCAAAGAAGGGGAGGTACACATCCCCAATGAAGTAGGTCAGATACAGGGGCCAACAGAAGAGATAGATGAAGATGCAGACATGCTAACCAGTGATGGTGAAAGTGAGGAGATGGAGCTAAATGAGGTTCTTGCACAGGAAGGGGTTAACTTACTAGTCATGGCAGAAAACCGGAAAACTCAAGGAATAGAAAACATTTCGGAAGAGGAGATTAAAAAGATCAATGAACTATTCATTGCAAGGTAGAAAGCAGAGCTGGACAGGCAAAATAAGAAATTAGGCATAGCGAAAGGAATAGGCAGCCATTCAAAGAGCCTTTTATGCACTTCTACCAGCTCGAAATAGAGAAGGAAGAGAGGCCGCAGAACAAACAGTGAAATACTGCAGAAACTGGGTATCTTAATGTTAAACTCTGGTAAGATGAAAGCTCTGGAAGCTTTCCCTCCTTACCAATAATTTGTCTAGTTCAAAATGAAAGTTGTATCGTGGAATGCTAGAGGGCTTAATAGCCAAGCGAAACAAAGACTCCTAAAGAGAAAATTCCAAAAAGAGAAACCGGATATCATGTTTGTACAGGAAACCAAGTGTACTAGCAACAACATGGAGAATATCAGCAAGAGGCTTGGTAACCACATAAAGTATATGGAAATCGCCAGTCAAGGTTGGGAGGGAGGTTTAGTAACTCTATGGGACTCTCGTGTGATAAATTTCCTCTCAACAGAAGCAACAAGATCGTTCATAGCCATGGAAACTCAAATGATAGGTAACTCTGAAACCTATTTATGCACCAACGTTTACGGACCTCAAAAGCTAGAAGAAAAATTCTCATTTCTCCGCTCTCTTTTAAATTTAAAGCTAAGATATCCCAGTACGAATATCATCATGGGTGGAGATTTTAATATGATAACCTAACTTTTGGAAAAGAAAGGATGGATTAAAAAACTCAATAAGGATGCTGAGGTCTTCGCTGATTTCATTGGTTCTGCCAAACTAGTGGACATCCAGCCAAAAAGTGGAAATTTCACATGGAATAATAGAAGAGGAGGTGAGAAACAGATAGCCTCTCGATTAGATAGATTTCTTATTTCTGAAAGCATACTACTGGAAGGAATAATAGTGGAATCGGACATTCTTCCAAGTGGAGAATCGGATCATTGGCCAATCTCTCTGGTGGCGGCCATCTAGGGTACCCCAAGAAACAAGCCTTTCAGATTTGAGAAATTTTGGTTGACTCACCCCAATTTTATTCAACTGGTGGAAAAATGGTGGAACGAACCAATGGATATAAGAGGAACCAAAATGTATAAACTTCAAAGCAAATTAAGGATCATCAAGAATAAAATCAAAGAGGGGAATGCAACTGAGTTTGGGAACATTTTTAAGGAGAAAACCATAATAGAGGAAAAGTTAGAACAGATTCACAAAGGTTGGACTAATGGGAATAGCATCCAGGACGTAGCAGAACAGGGAAAAGTCCTTATGCAATAGTGGTAGCTCCGCTGTCAACAGGAAGAGACTCTGTGGAAACAAAAGTCCCGGATACAATGGCTAAAGGAAGGGGAACAGAACACCAAGTTTTTTCATAGGTCGGCACTGGATTACAGAGGGGCTAATAAAATTCTCTGTCTCAACAATGAAAAAGGAGAAACTCTCCAGAGTCATCAAGAAGTAGCAACACTACTCACAAAGCACTTTAATAATATAGCTCAGGAGCCGGTAGTAGATAGAACTGAAGCAATTGAGGAGCTAACTCAGGCCATTCCTAAAATAATCACCAATGAGCAAAACCTAGCTCTCAATAGGGAAATATCGTTGGATGAAGTGGAAGAAGCTGTTAGGAGCATGCCCAATGACAAGGCACCTGGGCCTGATGGTTTCACTATCAACTTTTATAAGGCCTGCTGGAGTTTTGTCAAGACTGAAGTATGGGAAGTAGTGGAAGACTCCAGGCGCTCCAACTCCATCCTTAAGTCGCTAAATTCTACCTTCCTCGCTCTGGTTCCGAAAGAAGAAAAGGCCAACTCCCCAGAGAAATTTAGACCGATAGCCTTATGCAATGTGATATATAAAATTATACCTAAAGTTATTGCCAATAGATTGAAACCCATGCTCCCTAGCCTTATCTTGGAAGAGCAGTCTGGGTATGTTGAAGGAAGACAAATTTTGGACAATATTTTACTAGCCCGAGAAATGGTTCACACTCTTCAGACCAAGAAAATAGCAAGAATGTTGATGCAACTAGACTTATCTAAAGCCTATGATAAGGTCAACTGGAATTACCTTGAAGCCATATTGAACGTTTGGCTTTAATAAGCAATGGATCAAATGGATACTGGCCCTGATTAAATCCCCTAAATTTTCTATCCTGGTCAACGGCTCCCCTTCCGACCCTTTCTCTCCCTCCCGAGGAATCAGACAAGGAGACCCTCTGTCTCCTTTCCTTTTTGTTATCCTCATGGAAGGTCTGAGCAGACTCATCCGCAAAGCAAAAGATGAAGGAAGAACCAAAGGATTACAGCCTCTGCGTTCCATTCCAGCGACTACTCACCAGCAATTTGTGGATGACACAATGCTGCATGGGTCGCCGACAGTCAAAGATGCCATGGGATTTTAAAAAATTCTAAATCTCTTCAGTAAGGCCTCAGGTATGGAGATTAATCTGTCGAAATCTACAATATTTTTTTTCAATGTGCATTTGGCCATTCAAAAAAATTTATCTTGTATTCTAGGTTTCTGTAGAGGCAGCCTCCCCTCAAAGTATCTAGGTGCTCCCCTCACGGATAAACCCTGGCAAAAGAAACATTGGGAGATGATTCTGGCTAAAATGGAGAAGAGATGTCAGCACTGGACTCACAGAGCTCTCAATTTCGCTGGGAGATTGGTCCTAACCAAAGCAGTATTGCAAGCCATTCCGCAATACCTGCTCTCTATTATCCCTGCCCCAAAAGGAGTCTTACAGCAGATAAGGGTGATCCAAAGATCTTTCATTTGGACTGGCAATGCAGAGAAAAAAAAATGGGCTCTAGTGGCATGGAATAAACTTTGCAAATCCAAAGATTTGGGAGGCTTAAATTTAGTGGACCCTTCTACGATCAGCATGACTTGTGGGGCCAAGCTTTGGTGGAGATGGTTGAAGGAACCCAATCTCCCATGGGCTAGACACTGGAAGGAAAAGTATGCCCCAGAGTGCAACATCCAGGATCTAATCAGATTGTAGGAGGTTCCAGAAGGATCTCCCATTTGGAATTTAGCAAGAAGAAATCGCGACATTGTGCAGGATCACAGCTTCTGGGAAATTCGAAATGGGGAAACAGCCTTATTCTGGGAAGATTCTTGGCAGCAATTCCTAAAGCTTGAGGGACCAGAGTTTGCAACCCTTCAAAACCAATGTCAGGAAAGGGGAAGAAACACTGTCCACCAGTACTAGAATCACAATAGTAGGGACCAGGAATGGAGAGAATGGATGTTCAACGACACAGAAATCGCAACGGAGGGAGTTAACAAAATAAGAGACCTGCTCAACCTGCTAAACAAAAAGAAGATAAGGAAAGCTGATGAAAAAAACCAGCTAAGATGGGGCATGAAAGGCAGTGGCAACTTCACGCTCAAGGAAGCCAGAGGTCTTATAGAAAATCCAGAGCAAATTGAGGGGGTTCAATGGAGCAATAAAGTTTGGGATTCTCTGTTTTGGCATAAGAATAAAACCTTCCTCTGGCTCCTGATGAGAAGGAAAACCCTCACTTGGGAGAATCTCCGTAAGAAAGGCTTTCATGGCCCATCTAGATGCCCCATGTGCAATCTGAATGAAGAGACGATGAATCATCTGTTCAATACTTGCAATTGGGCCTGTTACCTATGGGATTGGGCAGAAAACATTATGCAAAAGACCGATAGAACCAGGGACTCTATCCAGGACACCATTATGAATTGGCAGAGCGGTTACTCCAGTAATTCATGAATTAACAGCATATGGAAAACTTTGCCAGGATTTATAACCTGGACCATTTGGAAGGAACAAAATAGAAGAATTTTTCAGAATGAATATAGAGACATAAATCACTCTCTAGATACAATTACTCAAAATGTAAGACAATTAATCCTGGTAAGATGCAAAGCAGAACCAGATAACCAAGATTTGGTTAGAGACTTACACATCTTAAAAGCTTTCAAATTGGACGTAAGCAAAAGCATGGTCACTATGAACTACCAACAGGAACTGAACACTGCGTCAATTGGCTGGAAGTGTCCACCTTCAGGATTTCTCAAGCTTAATTTCGATGGAGTGTCTAGAGGTAATCCAGGTATGGCGGGCATCGGGGGCATCATAAGGGACAGTGCAGGGGAGATTCATCATATCTACAGCAGAGCCTTAGGGGAAGAAACAAATAATGAGATGGAGTTCGCTGCCATGGAACAAGGACTCAGAATCCTCATAAATGCATGGGTTGGCGCAACGATGGTTGAGGGAGATTCAGAGCTGGCAATCACAGTGGCAAGAAAGCTTTATGTGGGAGCTAAAGCAAGTAAGGTAACTAAACATTGGAGACTTGCCAAGGTTACAGATAACATCGCAGCATTGCTGGGGGGGATGAAAGGTCTGATTTTTTAGGCGGTGCGACGGAAACCTAATAGGGTGGCGGACCATCTGGCGAACTATGGAATTGAGCACCCAACAACTATCTGGGACAGCTGTTGGCAGAATGTAACCTGCCTGGAATTAAAAGAAAAGTGCACCCAGCTCTCCAGGCAAGATTTGGGTGACAATGAATGAGAATGTTATGTGTGAAGGCTATACCGACGTCATACTATGATGACACATGTTGGCAATGTAGGCACCATTAAAGGATGGCAGAGGAAGGAAGGACAAGCAAATCCGGAGCATTCATGGCGCAAGCAGAAGAAAGGTGGTTTATTATCGAGTATGATTAATGAGGATATGTGCCGCTGACGCCCTATCGAGTGGGACACTTGGCATACGCTGAAGCCGAAGAGAAAAGGTGACCGTAAGGGAAAGAATACGAGCCACTACCAAAACAATTCTCCATCACACAGAAGTAATTATGATATGACCTGCAAGTTGCAAAGGAACAAGCGGTCTTCAGCCGGTAGTCTCCCAGGCTACTTCTATTTAATAACAACAAAAGGTAGGGGCAAAAGCATTGTTTTATCGTGTTTCAGGCCAGAACCCCTCTCTTCTGCCGAAAGTACTCAGAGCTATACAGTGAGTAAATGCACGATTATGGCAGGGGAAGGTAGTCATAACGCCTCTGCTAATAGAGATCTTAAGATGGCCAGAGAGATGTATGAGACTCGCACGTCGCAGAGGAATAAGTGAAAAATTGATGAGCTGGAAGCTATGGTAACTGAGGAAGAAAAGAAGCTGAAAGAGCAAGAAATGGAAGAGGAGGTGGACTGGCTCCAGGATCCAGGAACTGTCACCACGCGGGCTACCCAATTTGTGTGGATGCAAGCGGAAAGCTGGAGAATGAAAACACTATTAGCTAAATCCTTAAGCATGCAGGGCAACTATGCGGAGCAAATGCGTAAGGTCCAGCTCATCACTGAGGCTAAGTTTGAAGAACATATGGTGATTTTGGAGAGTCTGGAATTCAAGATAAGCACGCTGAAGCAACAAGTAGATACCATCTCAAAGAAGCTCATGGTGTTAATTAAACTCTTAAGGCAAACCATTGGTCAGGAGGCCAGACAGGTCAAAAACCGAAAGGAAGAACCGGCGGGTGATTATCAAAGCACTCATCCTACGCCTGTGTAGGCAGGCATCTCGATGTCTGAATCAACTCCGGAAGCATCCAGGAATTATTTTGTGCTCAAGATGTAATGGGACTGGCTTCTGCCTCTGTTGTTTTTTGGGTTCTTTTGGCTAGTCTGTTATGGTCCTTTATGCTCTGTCGGTTAGTTGGTATATCGCTGCTGATGTCTGTCTATTGCCTTAGTTAGGCAGGTGTTTAGTTGGTTGTCTTAGTAAAGCACTTTTTCTCTGCCACCCTACGTGGTGTGCTCGTGGTAGTTTGAGTGTCTCTCTTGGTCTATTTTGGGTTTGGGCTTGCAGTCTAGCAGTCCTCTGTCTGCAGGAGCAGACTTTTTGTACTATAAATACTTCCTTTTAATATAACAAGGTAACTTACAAAAAAAAAAAAAAAATACAAAAAAAAAGAATCTAATCTAAATAAATCTATTCCTATTGCTAACTGAATGAAAGGAAACATGACTAGGTATAGTCATACTTCCAATGTAACCATTCAAATACTTTATTTCCTGCATGTATGTATAGGAAAAACATCAGTAACAAAAATACAAATATAATTAAACTAACATAACTAAATTTGAATGCAGAATGTACATTTATTGCTAACATTTTTACAAGAAGTAACTTATTTACAATTAGCCTATCTAAAAATGACCCTTCTAGATGAATTTCAATTGGATCATATCAATTTGGATGGATTTCCATTAATTATTGGAAGAGGTTCAAAAGAGAAGATAACAGGCTAGATAGTGGAAATGAACTTTTGGATACAATGACCTACGTGAAATTGTAAGTCTTATGTACATATGTTAAATTATTAACAATCTTCTGTGTACAAAAACTACCCAAATGTATTTCAAATGGGTCTATGAAATATGGATGGAAGTTAGATACATTCAATAGAATATCATTAATTGAATTAAATCACTGGTCATATTGTGAAGATACACTCTCTTGTTGGCATTGCTTTTGAGAGAAAAGGAACAAGTGATAAGAAATGAATATCAATTGGAATTGGAAGAGTAATAACTCTTGTTGTTCATGATTATGATTCAAAACTTCATTTTCCCATTCAGGAAATTCATCAATTGAGAGTTCAATACTGAACCGCTCAATATGTCAGCATAAGACATCTAAAAATTGAAAAATGAAAACAAAAAATAAATATGAAATCAAGCAAAATAAGTGAAGGAAAAATAACAAAATCAAATCACTATGTATAGCAGTATTACAATTATTGTTACAGCACAACTAAGACTGGTTTGAATTAATTTCATCCTCACATGAATTGGCCCGAATAATGAAATTAGAATGATTTCCAACACCAACTTGTGAATTGGAGATTGGATCAGGACTACGAATAGGAATGATATCTTGACCATCATAAGAATGATAGATTGGGATGGGTTATTGAACGCTAAAATCATGAGTATGATTAAATGTTTGAAAATGACAGTAAATTGGAACAATTTATGTATTGAGTTTCTCTTCATTTTCAAGTATAGTTTGATTTGGAGCATGAGGATTTAATAGGGAAGGAGACAAATCAACATCCTCAATGTTAAAGCAATCATCATAAATGACTTCACAACATTCAATAGCATTGTCTTTATTCTCATCTGATGTATCAAAACAAGAAGGAATATGGAGCCCATGTTCAGAAGAATGACCAATAATTGTTTCTCTATCTTGATAGAAACTAATAGGAAATTCATTAATATCAGCCTCTTTGTTTTATGGAATAACATTAATGCAAGGAGGAGATAAATTACTATAAAAAAATATCAAGATAGAGGTAAAAATCAGACTTAGAAGCAATGAATTTGAAAATATCTCTATTTGTAGATGCTTGTAAATTTTCTTCATTATAAATTTCAGATTCATGACCAATCATCTGTCTACTAATGCTTTGTTGAAGACTGTTGTTTGGCTGCCCTTAATTTTGAATTAGATCAACATGATCAAATTCTAAATTTTCTTCAACAGATGGCATATTATTGAAAACTTCAATTTCTACTTGTACTTGTTGATTTATAAATTGATTTTGTGAATTTAATTCATAGTGATTTTCAGATTTCATGGCAGGTGGTTCTTCAAGATTATTACAATTATCTTCTTACGGTTGATTAGGATAATTTTCCAAGTTTTGTGACTATGTTTCATTAACATGAGAGAGATTATCATGATCATCATTAATGTTATAGGAAGTGTGCACTAAATAAAGGAATTGATCATACATGGTAGATGCAACTTCATCATGATTGGTATGCACCTCCATATTGGAATTCTCAATTATGTTAATAAAGTTTGAAGAAGATTGATCAAAGCTTGTAATTTTTTTATATGAAATGGGAATGAAAGGAAGAGAACTAATATATTCAAACCAATCCATCAATTCAATTTCTAAAGGTTTATCTTCAATTTTGAATCTTAAACAATTTAGTCAAAATCTAATGGTAAAATCCATGAAAGATTCATTTTCAAACCTTTATAAATATTAAAATTCATCACATACCTATTCATAATCATAACCATCAAATTGATAACATAATATTGTGATAAATTGATCCCAACTATGAATAGAGGCAACTGGAAGAGATTGACACCAACTTATGGCTTTTCCTAAGAATGTAAGAGTAAAAATTTTGCATAGAATACCTTCATAAATATCATGAAAAGTATAATTTGAAAAATTATGAATAAACTGCAAGGCATGAACAAATGCAGAAACATTCTTCTTACCGTTAAACTTTACCTTTGACAAATTTCTTACTATTTTTGGTGGAGTATTGGTAGATGCACGTCCAGATATACAATGCCAAATTGGAAGTTTGGAAAGAGACATTGTGATTAAATAATACTTTAAAATACAAAAACTCCAAAAGACAACAAGTCGTCAGGTCCTCCTTCAAGCACCAAAATTGTTGTAGGTTTAAAATGTCTGCCTCAACATTAGGGGAAATCCACCTAGTCGGGACCTTAGAGTAGATCCTTTTACATTTGAAATGGTGGTTCCAACAGGTTAAACTAGCTCCATTTACCTTCACTATATCTCTACTAGCCTAAAGTATGAATTTTTCTTACCAATAGAGAAGAGCCATCAGATCAACCCTCTTGCTAAGTTGAGGAAAGAAAGTGATCCTTGAGCTGATCTAGAGCTCATCCAAGACACAACTAAAGTTTTCATGTTTGATAAGAGGACTTTTAGAAATGCATAATTAAATATAAATGCAAATTAATCCTAGAATGCAAGCAAAAAGAAATAGATCCTAAGCCTATCTCGATTAGGAAGATGTAGATCTAGCCCAACCAAGAGAAAAGTAATTAAATGATTGGGATTTCAACATGTCTATTTTTAGGTGAATATCTAGCTAACGAAATAGTTCTTCTAGCTAATATTATAATTACCAAAATATGTTCTATTTGCATATCATTTAACAATCAACAATTGACTATCAAAACCAAGAAAAATAACTCATAATTTCAATAGTAATTAAATCGACTTTTGATGTCAAATTTCTATGTAAATAGTTACTTAGAAATATGATTTAAATATTTTAGCAAAGAGAAATTAATAACATATCTATGTGACTATGAATTAGATAGCTAATAGAAAAGACATTTTTCCTCATATCAAACATGAATGCATAACATGAGCAAATTTTACACAAATCTACAATTACATAAATGAAATTTTCAATTAAAAAAATGTATTTAAATTACAAACTAATGAAACCTGGTCTCTTTCTATGTTTATTGAACTGAGTTCCAACATTCTCTTTCAAGTTAAACACACTGCCATCAAAAGGAAAAGTTGCAATAGTGCAACTTTTGCCTATAATAAAAAGTTCAGAATTGAAAAAAGATAAATCCCAATGATTCCCAGATCCGACATTGATCTTGCCTACCTACAACATGAAACCCCTATTACAATAGTGCTTTAGGGATTACAAAATTGTAGAAGAGAGAAGCCCTATCTCCATTCTACAAACCACTATTTATAATTGCAAAAATGAATTCCAAAATAGACGAGTTGTTGAAGAACAAATCTACTCCAACAATTTTCATTGGTCAAATTTATTTTTCTCTCTCGCTGAAGCAATACTATTGATTTGAATCTTCTCTTCCTCATCTCCTCAATTGTTCTCCTTTCAAGATCTAATCAAAATTAAATTAAAATAAAAAATACCAAATATGAAAAACAAAACATCTGCAATCAGAAGTCAATTAAATAATTAAATGAAAGAAAATCTGAGTTTTTCATTGATTCTTGTAAATATCTTATTGGTCAAAGAAAATATAGTCAAATGGATCTGCACTCAACAAAGGTTATGAGCAATGAAAATTCAAAAATTAAACTTAGAAAATTAATTTTGGTCACAAATTCGGAGCTTGATTTTCTGCTGAATTTTAAACTTTTTTAATCACCGAATCTAGTAATGCAACATATTCATAAATATTCTCTCAGATCTTATCTATCTAACGAGTCATCCTGCGTCTGATTTGGCCATGTAAAAATCAACTTATGACCTTCCAAAGTTGAAGAGTTAAAATTGCGAGAATTCTCAAAAAAATGTTGCCTATGCCAAAAATAGGAAAATTTGATTAAAAATTCTAATCCTATTTAACTACAGAATTATTAATTAATTATAATTATGAAATTATTTAATTATATAAAAATTAATTTACAAATTAATTTAATTATAAATTAATAAAAATTAAATTACTAATTATTATTATAAACCATAAAATTAAACTAATTAATTAAAAAACTTCATTAATATTAAGAAAAACATGACAGGACATATGGCAAGTGGCTATTGGTCCATGATTTTGGACCCAAGTGGTTATGAGAACTCAAAAGAGTATTGTTGAGTATAAGATGGAGGCTTTATTAAACGAAGAGGAGGCCTTAATGAAGAGGCATATATAAATATTTGGTATCTTTAAATGTGACACTTTTGAAATAAAGAAAATGTCGATGTCCAATACAACATATCGATTTATTTTTTTATCAAAATTATTTTTATATATCAGAACTTTTTAAAATATCAGGATTTTATTTTATCGGGTATTTCATATTAGATCTTTTTATGAGAGGTTTTTATCAGGACTTTTATCGGAGGATTTTATCAGGTTTTTTATATAGGGTTTTTTATATCAGAACTTTTCATCGGAGGTTTTATCGGAGGATTTTATCGGGTTTTTCTATATGAGGGATTTTATTTAAGAGTAAGAGAGGAAGTGAGGTGAAGTGGGGTCCATTTGGAGTGGGATTCATCCATTATAAAGTACAACCACTCGGTCATTAAAAATCTGATAAAATGAACTACAACCACTTTGTGATTTTCAGATTTCAGGTCTCATAATTTATTTTAAAATTGGGAATTGGAATAAATTACCAAGATCCCAAAAACATATAATTTTCACTGTTCTACAATTTGGTTGTGATGATTTTATAGGATCGGTAGTGAAAAATAAAATAATTAGTAGAAGTTAACTAGGAATTAATATTTACTTACGATAAATTACTAATTTATTTACAACTGAGATAGTAAAAATTATCGTACTTTGAATGAGCATTATTTTTGGACCGTGTAACCAAATGAGATGAAATGAGTACCGATGGAAATCCAATGAAAATTCAAACTCGATGAAGCAATAAAAATAGAAATCTGATGAAAATGAAAAATTGGCAAAATTGTAGGACACTTAACCAAAAGAAATTATTACAAAGGTGATTTAGCCAAACATTTATTGAAAGGGTCCCCATTATTTGAAATAAATAAGTCAAAAATGGGGGTTGAGTTTTCACTACAACACCTTCCTACACATCTTAATTTGCATAACTTTTCATTGAGGTAACTTTTCATTGTGGTCCTTAAGGCGAGAAATTTTTTCATTATTGTCTATGATAAATTTTCAATTTCTTTTTGCATATTTTGCATTGATTTTTTATTTTCTTGAAGGATTACCTTTGATATATCTTTAAAATCTTTTGGTGTTAGCAAATCTCATATATATTATCATGTAATGTTATTTTTTTATTCTTATATGAAATGTAAGAAAAACTTCTTCTTTTTTTGTCATAAAAGAACCTAGTTCTTTCATTTATGGAAATCCTAGAACGATGTCACTATCATCAAAAAATAAAAATTTAATAGTGAATTGTGAGAAAAAAGTCTACTCTCCAATACTAACTTAGAAATTTCTTATGTCGTATTCCCTGACCATTATTTCAATTATATTTGACTCGGGAACCATTAATAGGTTAGCACATTTAGTACTAACATAATTATTATCTTGAGTAAGCGTGATGAAGATAATAACATCATTTCCTAGGATATCTCCTTTGATTTCAAACGTAAGTGGATGATGTATAAACATTTAATTAACTATGAATAAATTATTTGAGAATTTAAGGTTACAACTAATAAATTCTCAATTTTATTATAATTGAAATGTGAAGAGAAAAAATGATATCGTGCAAACCTATGTTAGTTAATATTTAAAAAGTATGTATAAAGTATTTCCAACTAATTTCATTCATAATGATATGATATATACACAATATTATTAGTTACATAAACTAAATGACTGGTAAATAATGATAGGCATCAAATTTCTTACATTATAATAAATCTTACATTGCCAAGATTAAAAAAAATCATAAAAATTAATTACATTAACTTTATTTTAAATTATTATTATTAACCTATAAATAGGTTTTGTTACAGTATTATGGGTGAATGGTTTTTCAATACCACGTTCCGAGAGAACCATAGCTCATGTTCATATGACACATTTTTATATAACATCTTTTTTTTAATAGTCAATTTAATTAAATTGAAAGAAAGTGCATAAATACTTTTGAGGTTGTTGAACTCACAATAAAATAATAGGCCAAAATTAGATAAACTTGAGATAATTTTTTCATTCATATGATAAACATTAATACATATATTCATGACACTTGGTTTCACATTTGAAGAGGTCTCCTCAACTTCTATGAGTGTTGATCTTCACTTGAGGCTTTTTGTCTTCCACTCAAGTGAATGTGCCAAATTCACATAACCCCAAGGATTATGTTTCTAACATTACCCCCTTAATTTAAAGGGGTGTATATGAGTCCAGGATAAAAACTAAAATACAACGGTCTATCGTACTCAATGGTTATATGTTCTCTCTTAAATGGTGATTTAAGTAAGACGAGAAACCACATGAGGTATCAAAAGTAAGAGTGTTCTGTTGATGGTGGTTTAAGGCTAACCAAAAACTCTAGAACTTGGCTCAAATTAGTTCTTGGAACAATTCCAAATCTAACAAGAAGCTTAAGTTTTATGTAAAGTGTAAGGGCTCCCTAATTATTGTTTAAAGACAACCACAAATTTGTGAAATGGGTAGCCAAAAATGAAGTCTTACACTGGTGGTGGTTTAAGGTAGGCCACTAACCAAATTATGCTTATGAAACATGGTTTTTCTCTAGCTACAATTGTAACTCTAGGTCTAGTTAACTTTGTCTCTAGGTTATCGATATAGGCTCTAGTTTAGGCTGTTTCTCTGGTTCATTTTATATGACTTTGAAGCTAGTGTCTAACTATCAATTCCCCCTTGTTAGATACAAGGTGATAAGATGAAAATATATTCACTGCAAGACATATCAATTCTTAAGATTAAACTATGTGGTATGAAAGATGTATCTTCCTAGTTGTTGAAAATCATTGCCAAGAAGTGATCCATCCAAGGTTAATCTTTATTCTTACATGAGCATTTTGTCTAGATCATCTATCTAAATGATGAGTATTTTTATGTAATGCACACAAGGGTGAAGATCAAAACATTTATCTTTCACATGGATAACCTGATCATAATGTTGGGATTTGATAATTCAAAGTGGTTGTAGAAGAGGAGCAAGAGAAATTGAATTGTACTAGAAAAAGGAATCACTATAAAACTATATTTTCTTAGAATAGTATGGAATGTGAAAAGTCATCCTTTTCATATCCAATACTGATTTAGTTATTTTTCATAGATGAAATTTTCCCATGTTCTTGTTGGCATTATGATACAAGTGTTGTCCTTGATGGCAACTTACACAGATGATAGATCATAGTGCAACAGGTCAGTAGCAAAGAATTGATGATCAGACTATAAAGAATGAAGAAAGAAAAGTATATATGTAGGTTCACTATATACCAAGTCGCGTATATACGCAGGTTCACTATATACCAAGTCGTGTACACTTGCAGGTTTGCTATATACCAAGTAGTGTATACATGCAAGATCACTATATACAAAGGCGTGTATATCATACACACACACTTTCACGCAAGGAAAGGCGCGTACATGTTGAAAAACTAAGTTTTGGGTCCGTGGTATTTCGTCCATGGTATTTTGGTATTTGGTCTATGGTATTTCGTCCGAGGTATTAACCCCAGGTATTGGTTATACGTGGTTTTGGACCATGGTATTGAGTAAGGCCTAAGACTATAAAAGAAGTAGAAGATCATTAGGCAAATGCATTGAGAAAGTCTTGAATATCTAATGAAGTATGAGATCCAGTATGAAGGTTATGGGTTCATGATGCTTTGCTTGATCTGAGCTAAGGAGGAATCTCAGCTGTTGATGGAGAACAAGATCTAAGGATAGATTGGGATCTAATGGCTTGGAATGAATCATCTCTATACGGTTTGATCATGCTTATTCTAGATCTGTATACTAATGCATGTAATGTTCTGTAAATATTATGATCTGGGTATAACTCAAGTTTGGAATAGCTGCAAATCATGAATGAATATTTACAGAAGTATACGTTGGTTGACTTTGATAAAAGCGTGTACATACGCAGGTTAGATACATCTGAATAGCATATACCATATAAACTATGATGTTTGAAGTTACAGGTGGTTCTGGTTGATGATGCAAAGTCTGAGTTCTGGTGACTATTTACTGGTGTCAGTATTCTGCATATTTAGATTGGTTGAATGGGTTTAGCTTCAGTGTTGATGGAAGAGATCTAATCATAATGACTTATCTTTATGTGATCTGATGAACTAGATCTGGTTGCTAACACACGTATTATCCTTGTATATGTAATGATCTAGGTATGTTTGAAGTCAGGAAGTGCAATGAAGTTATAAGCAAGTATTTGATGACATATACACTGGTTCGCTTTGGTGAAGTTGCGTATACACACTGGTTCGGCTCTTCCAAGTAGCATATGCACTCTGATGCATAATTTTTTATGATACAGTTGGATCTGGACATTGTTGCAAAGTTCTGTGTTCTGCTCTGTGTTCTGGTGACTGCATTTTGTTGACAGGGTTTCAGTGATTCAGTATTGGGTGATACAGAGATTGATGATGAAAGTGGTGATTGATTTTGTGATTCAATGATATTGATGGGTCTAGTATGAAAATTAGATGAAACGTGGCCTTCAGATTATGGTGTTGTGCTTCAAGAGTATCCAGTCTAAAAATTTATGAGACGTGGTACCTGGAGGAAGAAAAGGAAGGTTGTAGCCTTCTGTAGGTCAGCACCTACATACTAGTACATTAGCTAGTACAAGAGCTAAGGGGGTTGTAGCTCCCTTCCAAGAGAAGCTAGAGAATGAGAGAAGGTAGAGGCCTTCTGCAGGTAGAAGCCTACGTACTAGTATAAGGCCGCACCAGTACAGAAATATTGTAAAAAGAAGTTTCTTATTAAAAGAAGATAGAGATGAATTGCAGCAGGTGGTTTTCACCCACATTGGTTTTCCACCTTACATCATGGTGTTCATGTGTGCTTCTTGTGTGTGATGATCTGTTCTGTTTTACTGCACCTGTTTACTGTTCATATGGTTAATAAAGTTTTGATGCACTAACTAAAGATCAACATTTAATGGATTAACTAAATCATAAGTTTACTAGATATACGCTAGTTGCATTAGACACAGTTGCATGTACATGCAAGTTCCCTTAACTGAAGTAGCGTATATGAATCTGAGTATGGAAATGAAAAAGTGTTTGATTTGATAACACTGATTCACCCCCCCCCCCTCTCAGTATTATTTCCAACAATTCTAATGATGGGCTTGGGAAGTGCAAATGGAATCTCTATATGTTCATGTGAATATCATTTTGAAGTCTAATCAAGTGTTTATTGCTGATGAGAATTAAATTCAAAATAAAAAAGTGTGGTACTCTTAACAAGAACCAGCTTAGAATGTTGACTGACCCTTTGATGAAGTTCATCTTGTTGGATTTTTTACTTAAGCTTAAAAATCTTGATCTTGTCTTGAACATTTTGTAAATAGGTTAGAATGTTGGAGATAGTGGATTTTCCAATTTTGATTGTATCATCAACAAAAGAGACTATTAGAATGTTCAGTAACTACAATAACTCATCAATTCCATCCATTTTTTAAACAAATGAAGGATGCACTCAATTACAACAAGAAAACACCATTCACAAGTTACAATTACTTTTGGAGATAAACTAATATTCACAAATTAATGTGTAACAATCCTTGGTTGATTTTCCATGTAAATAAAATAAGAGCAAGTTCATGGGACATGTATTCCAAGTTGAATGTTGGGAAAACATTATAGTGGGCATCACTTGTGGATTAATAATGACTATGGAAATTTCTAAAGACATTGGCAAAGGAAATAGGAAATAATTGACATTTTAATTATGAAAATAAAGGAAAATAGAAGGGAAGGTGAAGAGACACATATTAGAATGCAAGGGAAATTAGAGGAAACATTAAAGAAAATAAAGAAAAAGGAGACCTCAATGATAAAAAGGCATCGAAGAATTAGTCCACAGCTTTACTTGATTCAATTTTTGGTTCTCTCATTTCATTCTCTCATACTCTTTCACACTTAGAGAATTCTTGGAGCATGCTTGAAGCACTCTAGCATACGCTTGGATTGGAGAAGCAAAGTAAAGGAAAGCAAGGGAGAACAAGGGAATAGTTGTATTAGTAGCTATAACAGGGATACTTTGCAGGTAACATGTTGAATGTGTGATTTCCTTGTTAATTTCTGGATGCATGGTATATGCATGTGATTCCTTGATTATGTGTTGTCATTGGCATGGAGAGTTTCCTCAATTAACAGTGGTTTCAGCCTTGCCTTACCATTTCCTAGATAACCATGGTGTTGTGGGTTTCCCACTTGTTTTTCTAATTGGTGTTTATGTTCCCTATGGATGTGGGTTGGAACAAAAGATTTGGAAACCCTGGAACAACTAGTTTGAGTTACCAGTTCTTGGAACCGCAGGTCGAAACAAACACTCTAGAGCCTTGTGGGTTGAGTTACTAGTCCCTGTAGTCGTGGTTGGAACAAATTCTTCAGAGCCCTGAGTTAACTGTGGGTTCAGCTACGAGTTCCTGGAGGCCTGAACAACTTGGGTAGAGATCGATTTGGTTGATGTTAGTGATTTATAGACCATATAGGTGAGATCATTGTGGTTGAGGGTTGAGGTGGTTTGTCCTCTAGAAGCCCTGGTTTGGTTTGTTTTGGTTTAACCCATGAGATCCAACATTCATGCTTCAAATGTGGCACTAGAGTGATTGGATAAAAGAGAGATTTGGTTCAGCCCGATGTATGGTTAGATGGCACTTGGAAGTCCCTGACTTGGTTGGAAATTTCATATGTTACTATGAGATATTTTTCTATTGTGATCTACGAGCATTTGTAGCGATTATGTTGGTGATTTTATGGTTTATTTTCCATGGTTTCAATTATGTTTATATGTTGGTTATATGATGTAATCTATCTATGGCTCTTGACATGTTTTGATAATTTATTGAATGGTTGATGAATGTATGGGCTAAAAAGTTTTATAGAAGCTAGCTAGAGAGGGCTCAGAGCCTTCTTCTTGATTCTTAGATGAAATTCAAAATTTTATGATCAGATATGCATTCATGACTTGTAGCTCACATGTTTACCATATGTTTGATGAAATGTATATCATGGATTAGGCATGTCTAGGTTAATTTCTTGGTTGAGTTTTGATTGGTTGGCTTTGTTAGCATCTTGTTTATGTTTCTAGAAAGTTACAGGGATTTCTAGGTAGTGGTCTGGAGGCTAGCCTGAAAAAGTGGCTCATATCTCAGAATTGTTGGCACATAACTAGACTTTTTGGGTCATAATCACATAAAAACAGGCCTATGCATGTGGTTGGGACCTCATCATTGCATAGATGTTGTGTTGTGTGTGCATATGGGGAGTTTCCATTGTGAAAAGAAATCTAGCTCAAGGATTTATCAATTGGGGTGGTTTATAGGCTCCTAAGTGGTTTGTAATCCTTGAGAGGTGTTTGTAATTTGTTGGTGTGTCGACCCCACATACATAACTAGAACTTTGAGGTTGGGTCATATCATAGTGACACTCGTCTCATGCTTACCCTGGAAATCTTGTGAATTTGGGTAAATGTAAAAGGGGTGTGTTGAAATATGTAACTAGGTTATGTCTTCATAATGACATATGTAATCATGATTTTATGTATCTAATGTAAAGAGAAAAATAAATTTATTATTTTTGTTCTTGAGGCATGGGTTTGATTCTCAATAGAAATTATTTTTAGGTGAAGCACCCATTGAGTGCTGCTATGTCAATTGTGTCATTGTCATGTATTGAATACCCATTTGGGCATGTTACATATTGTAAAGAAAATTTATTTAAGTGAAATTAGAGTCAAAAGACCCTCCAACACTTCATCATAATGAAAATATCAAGTCATCCTATATAGAAGGACATATTGACATATTAGAGGACTCAAGCAAGCCTATTTATAGGAGAAACCAACCTCATTCAAGGACACACTAATCCAGCAACAAAGAAGTTCGATCAAGATATAAAAGAGACCTTGAAGGAGTAAGGAAGAAGAGGTGAAATTCAACAAAAGAAATCAAGTTTTTGGAACTATTTTGAGCCATATTTCTCACATGTGTGAATTATATTAGGGCCTCCTTCTGCAGCAACAAGTACCGAATTGTAGTCACTCAGAGAGAGCCAAGTTTTTGGGTAAAAGGAAGTCTCCCTTGTAAGGAGAGCTGATAAGGAGAAGAATTCATCTCAAGAGAAAGAAAAATAAGGACAAAAACACTATCATTCTCTCACACGTGCCACCTAGGGTTTCTACAAAAGAAACTTCTATAGGTTGAAGTTGCAGAAGAATTTTCTAGAGGGTTGAAGTTGCAGATGATCTAAACTTAAACAAGAATGCTACAACTTACATATATAATAATATACATAGAGATGCAATAGAAAAAAAATTCATTTCATTAATAGAAAAATATTGAACTATACTTACAATCATAATCGAAATAAGATAGCTCGGGCGGTGGTAGCTTATCACTTTGAAGAGATGTGGCGGCTACATGCCTTTGAACTGAGTTACAATGAGGCTCAAGGGCCTTTTTAATATTGAACAATAAGAGAAAACCCTAAACAACCAAAACCCTAACCCAAGGAGATGTAACACCAAGAGTTTATGGGCCCTATTGTGGTTAGTTGGGCAGCCAACTTCCCGGGGAGTAACTTGGTCATATTATCTCCATTTGATGCGTATGATACCTCGTTTGAAAGACATTTCTAATGAATACAACTATCAACGCAATTTCCATAACAACCACCAAATTAATTTTTCCAAAATAACGTCATGTATGGCCTCAAAACGGCTCTGGAAGTTCAAGACCGAAAAAATTGCCAAAAATAGTAAACTGTGCTACAATTAAGGAAACTATAAAACTGAAAGAAATAATGGTGAGGGTCCAAGCAGAATAGGTAGTTGGCCACCAATATCTACCTGGATTAGTCCTCCCCCTTAGGAATAAATGGTCCCCATTGCATTGAGTTCTTCCATGAGATGAGGAAACTTCTGTTGAACTTGGTCCCTGGTGAGCCATTTGCTTGGTGAAGGAGTTGGCATGATTTGACAACTCGATATAGTTGTATCCTCTATTTTCGAGTGTTCTTGATATGTGTGTCCATGATCTGATTAGTTGTCGCCTATTCTATGTAGTCTGGGTTGAGCTCTGTTGGTGTGAGCTATTCTGCAATGTCAGATGTGTCCAACAATGTTGGAAAGTATGGTTAAAGGCAATCTACATTGAACACTGGGTGCAGACCAATGAATGGTGGGAAGCTGAGCTCGAAGGAATTTCCATCGATCGCCATAGTGATGGTGTACAGCCCATATTAGAGTGGGTGAAACTTGCAGTGGGATCCATCAAGGCACTCCTTCTTAAAATGTAGCCAAACTTTGTCACCCACCTAGAACTTGTGCAACACTCGATGTTGATCATGGTGTTTCTTGTACTTAGCATTAGATTTGTCCAATATATCATGGACCTATTGGAATATGTGTTGAATGCACTCAATGAAGCTATTACCCCTTTCATCTTTGGATTGCACGTGAGCTGAATCTACATGAGTGGCTACAAATGGTATGGCCACATCAATGGGGCGTAATGGCTGAAATCCCAACCCTACCAAAAAGGGGCTATGACCTATTGAGTTGTGGAGAGCTTTGTCGTAGCTGTGTTGGACATAGGGGAGACTTTCATCCCATGTGCATGGATGCTTTGAGTTGTACATGCGCAGAATGTCTATGATCATCCTGTTGACAACCTTTGTTTGGCCATCAATTTGGGGATGGAAAGTCATGGACTTAGTAAGTCTTGTATCCAGCATCGACCAAAGACTTGACCAAAATGCATTGAAGAATCTTTTGTCTTAATCTAAGATAATGGACTACGAGATCCCAAAGTATACCCACACTCACTCAAAGAAGATCTTAGCAGTGGCCTTTGTTGTGATACTCTTCTTATAGGCCGTCATGATGGCCATCTTAGAGAATCTGTCGATGACCATGAAAACACAATCATTGTCATGATTAGTAGAAGGAAGGTCCAACATATAATCCATGGAGACAGATTCCCAAGGTCGACTAGGAGTAGGTAGAGGAGTATATAGGCCTTTCTTCATGATGGTTGGTTTGGCAATGGCATAGGCGGTGTAGGATCTAATGTACTTCCCAACATCCTGACGAAGTTTCGGCCAATAAAAATACTTCTTCAATACCACCACTATTTTCTCTACTCCAAATGTCCACCAATTTGACTGTAGTGCACCTCCCAAATCATCTTGGCACCCTCACTTGAAGGAACACAGATGTGTCCCAAGTGGAATAACAGTGCATCTTAAAGGTGAAAATTTGGAACTTGCTTCCCTTCCAAGAATGTATGGTCTATGTTGCTGAATTTTGGATCTCTCTTGTAAAGATGTGGCCATTCTGATGTCTCGTGCCCACAGGAGTCGAGCACAGTGATTAGCGCCATGACCGGTGGTCGGCTGAGGCAATCAATGAAATTATTGGTGTTTCCCTTCTTATACTTAATGTTCAAATGGAAATGTGGCAGTTAGGTGGGCCATTTCTTATGGTGATCATTCTGCAACTTCCGTTGTGTTTGTATGAATTGTAGAGGTCAGTGGTCTGTGTGGATGACCGTTTCCTTTCCTAGAATGTAATTCTTCCATTGACGGTGGACCTACACAATGGAATACATTTATTTTTCGTAAGTGGGGTACTTTCATACTATGTCTAAAAGTGTCTCACTGTGGTAAGCCATTGGATTCCCATGCTAAGTAAGAACCACACCAATAGCATAGTTGGAGGCATCTATCTCAAATCTCAAAAGGTATTTGCAGGTCTAGTAATGTGAGTACTGGTGCAGAACAAAGGTGATTCTTCAACTCAAATAATGGTTGTTGTTGAGTTTCCAACCAGAATAAATTTTATTTCACTCGGCCCTTGGTGGCTTTACTTAAAGGCCAAGTGATAAGAAAGAACCCCAACATGAACTTACAGTAGAAATTGGCAAGACCCAAAAATCTATAGAGTTCTGTTAGAGTGATTGGGGTTGGCCAATCCCGAATGACTTGTATCTTAGATGGGTCCACATATACACCCTTCTCATCAATGATGTGCCCTAGATATTGAACCTAGGTCAGGCCAAAGGTGCATTTCTCCAAGTTAGCATAGAGCTTGTGTTGTCGAAGGGTTTGAAGGACCCGTTGAATATGGTGGAGCTGCTTTTCCAAACATTGGTTAAAGATCAAGATGTCATCTAAATACACCACCACGAATGCATTGGTGAAGGGTTGAAAGATGTTGTCCATCAGTCTCATGAAGGTTGCAGGGGCGTTTGTCAATCCGAACAACATGACCAACCATTCAAAAATTCCCTCCTTGGATTTGAAGGCAATCTTCCACATATCAGAGGGTTCGATAGGAACCTGGTGATAACCTAACTTCAATTCAATGTTGCTGAAAGATTTCCCCCCCTTGAGTTGGTCCAGAAGTTCATCAATACAATGGAGCTCCCACAGGGTGATGATCTTGGCTTGATGTGCCCTTTCTACAGTACTTCCTAAATATTGCTCTTGATCTCATCATTCTCTAGAAAAGAGTGTCGATAGATCAGTCCATTGGGTAACGTCGTGCTTGGGGTCAGATCGATGGAGTGCTTGACTTGAGAGTGCATAGGTACCCCTGTGGGTGAGGAAAAAATATCCATGTACTCCTCCATGACCTTGTCCATTTATTGCTGCTATGCATAGGAGCCCTACCTGGAAGTCGTGACCACAACCTTCATTTTTCCTTGGGGGAGAATCATAAGAAAAATAATTTTCTTGGTTTAGGAAATGATCTTACTGCATTGCTTTGCAGTGATCAATGAGATAGTGGTATGCGGGGTTACCTCTGGTATCCTGTATGACTTATTAGCCAAATAATAATCAAAGAACGAGGTCTAGACTCATATACAACATGTCACTTCCACAAGTATGGTTGTCCTAGCAATACATCAAAAACTTCAAGAGGAGCAATGTCACACAATACCTCAGATGTGAAGGGCTTGATGCTGTAGGGAAGGTGGCAATGATGGTTGACGTGAAGATCTCGTCCTTGGTGAAGCTTCCTGATGGTGTACAATTGTGGATGTGTTGTAGTCTTTAGGCCCAGGCACTTCATGACCTCCACTGAAATGAGGTTCTTTTGGCTCCCACTGATAACAATGAACTGTGACGGCAAACCCTTAACCCACATATGTGAGTGGAAGAGGCGTTCCCCCTCCTCTAGATCTTTAGGCAGAATTTTCTGGGTCTTTTGGCACTGGGCTCCACATCAATGATCTACTTCCCTTTGTTAGTTCCCTTATTGGGTTCTGATTTAGAGTTATAACTTGTGTCTGATTCAGAACCCTTCAGCTCAGTCACCAGTGACTGCTTGGCCTGACACTCACTTGTATTGTGAGTGGAGCTCTTATGGAACTCACACCATTTTCTCGTGTCCTTCTTCATCTTCGTGGTGTTGTTCTTTGCTAACGGCTTTAGCATTTTGTCCTGGGTAGCCCCGCCTTGGCTTGGTCCTTTATTCTCTGGTTTGGGGGCACCTTTTCCTTGCTTTGGATTTTCAAATCCAAAGTATCACTTATTTTATTTAAAATTCTGCTCAATCTTTACAATGTACCAATACATCATGCCGAATGAGGAGATACCCAAGAACTCCATCTCATCCTGGATGTACTTGTGTAGATAGCCACGGTACTTGAGCACCAATTTCTGCTCAGTATCCTTGATACCCAACTTCATGTGAAGGGTAAGCAAAGTATTTGTGAACTCTAACACACATTGGTCCCTTCCCTATCATGGCATGGTCCAATTTATGTATCTATCTTCATAGATCTTGACAGGGTAATATTGTTCCTTGATGGCATCTGGGAAATAATTTCAAGTGGGTGTGGCTAAAAATAGTGAGGGATTACTCTCGTCCTTTTGTTCAAAGTAGGTTTCCCATGAGTCCTTGACGTGTGGTGCGACTTTGAGAAGTGAAAAAGTAATATTTTTCGATTGGAAAAGTCATGAACTGAAAAATATACTTCCAAAAAATTTAACCATTTATCTACAATGTCTGCATCTATCAGGCATTCAAATATGGGAATATCGAAGTTAACTTGTATCTTAAAAGGAGTAGTTCCTCCAGAGTGGTTGCTGGATGAAGATGCATCACCTATGGGTAGTCGTCGAAGGATCTGGGCAAAGTTATCCATCATCGTATCCCTCTATCGCTCAACGGATTCCTAGAGAAACATTTTGAAAGGATCTCCTACCCCCTCATCTTTATTTTATTCCACCATGGGAGGTTGTCAGGTTTTGCAAGGCTGATTCTGCAATGGTTCAGCCAAATCGAACCCTAACTCCTTATACATTGACCTAATTGGGGACATGCAAAGAAAAACAAAGAAAGAGCAGACCACTCTAATACCACTAATCCGAACTTAAAAAAGAATGTGACAACTTACATATATAATCATAAACACAGAGATGCAATAGAAAAACACTTCATTTCATTAATAGAAAAATATTCAACTATGCTTAAAACATAATGGAAATAAGATAGCTTGGGCGATGGTAGCTTATCTATGAGAAGATATGTGGTGGTTACATGCCTATGAACTGAGTTACAATGAGGCTCAAGGGCCTTTTTATTATTGAAGAATAAGAGAAAACCCTAAACAACCAAAACCCTAACTTGAAGAGATGTAACATCAAGAGTTTATGGGCCCCGTTGGGGTTAGTTGGGCAGCCAACTTCCCGGGGTCATAACTTGGTCATATTATCTCTGTTTGACGCATATGATACCTCGTTGGAAAGGTCATTTCGAGGATTGAAACTTCCAATGCAAGTTCTATAGAAATTACTAAAAAAATGTCATTTAGGGCCTCAAAATGGCTCTGGAAATTGAGGACCCAAAAAACTGGAAAAAATAGTATACTATGCTACAATTAAGGAAACTGAAAAACTGAAAGAAACAATGGTGAGGGTCCAAGTGGAATAAGTAGGTGGCCACCAATATCCACTTGGATCAGCAGAAGAATCCATTGGGGGTTGAAATTGTAGAAGTTGTTGAGGTTGAAGTTGCTTGAAGGAAATATCATCAAAGAGGAAACGATTTGACTTGTCCTTGGAGGGGTCTTGGTCAAGGGTATTAGATCTTGGAATTCATCATTTGAAGATTATAAAAGAAGAGAATAATTCTTATGGGTTTTCCTCTCAAGAAGGAGAGTTTTTGGGCATGGATGATGGCCTATATCTTGTGTCCTCTTTCCTTATTGTTATTTATGGTTTGGTAATTCTTTGATGAAAATAACACTAAATATAATCAAGCAAAAGAATAAGATAATTAAGTAAAGTAAAATACGTCATAAGTAATTATCAAAGTAAGAGAAAAAGTCTAACTTACTGCGCCTAGATTTATCAGCATGGTATCCGAGCTAAGGTGACTACATCAAGGAAAGGCAACTTGAAGAAGCATACTCAAGGGCCAACGCACAAGAAGATCACCTGGGAAACATCAAGAACATTAATCATAAAAAAGGACTAACCCTCTCATCATCTTGAATAAAGTAATTAAGGAGCATCATTTTTCAATTGAAGCATTCTTGGGAACCTCACACTTTGAATGATCTTCATCACAAAGAAAAGAAGACCTCAAGGACCCGACATCCACTCAATCAAAGAAAGACTCTACATTTGAAGCACCTTGGGAAACCCACCACATTCTACACTATCATCCAAGGAAGAAATAAGAGGCATTTTCATCATCATCAAGGAATCAAGGCGATATTCCTCTCTTTGAGTCAAGGATAACTTTCGAAGACAAACATCTTCTATCATCAAGAAAGGCATCAAGTTGAAGATATCACCATCAAAGAAGAATATTCAATTGACAAGTAAGTATCATTATATCCATAACTAAATCTACTATAAAAATGACTTCATTTTGCAAGGAGAGAAATAAGTTGGTTGGGTCATCAAATCTCCTTTCATGGAAGAAGAGGACATATTTGATCCTCATAGAAAATTTAAGTCATTGGATATATTGATCCGTATTTAAACAGGAACACAACAAATTACAAATATAACCATACATATAGAGATGCAGCATAAATAATACTTCATTTCATTACTGTAAAATACTAAAATATGCTTACAAATAGAAATGGAAATAAACTAGTTAGCACGATGGTAGCTTATCTCTGAGAAGAGATGTGGTGGCTACATGCCTCTAAACTATGTTACAATGAAGCTTGAAGGCCTATTTATTGTTGAGAAACAATGGAAAACCCTAAACATCCAAAAACATAACCCTAGAAGATGACATGCCAAACTGTGGGCCCCGTTTGGGTAAATTGGTACATCAACTTCCTGGGGTTGTAACTTTGGCATACGATCTCCATTTGACAAGCACAATATCTCGTTAGAAAGATTTATCTAAGAACTACAGCTTTGGGAAGAGAAACATTAGTCCATGGACCCATGTTTCTCCCAAGTTTCCCAAAAAACTTCACTTAGGGCCTCAAAATGACTCTAGAAGTTCAGGACCCGAAAAAGTGATAAAAATAGTAAATTGTGCTACAATTAAGGAAACTGAAAAGCTAAAAGAAACAATGGTGGGGGTCCAAGTGGACTTGGTGGGTGACCACCAATATCCACTTGGATCATTCCTCCCCCCTTAGGAAGCAATGGTCCCCATTGTGTTGAGTTCCTCCATGAGAAAAGGAAACTTCTGCTGAACTTGGTCCCTAGTGAGCCACTTGCCCTGGTGAAGGAGTTGGCCTGCTTTGACAACTCGATACAGATGGATATTCTACTGGTGAGTGAGCTTGATTTGTGTTTCCATGATCCGATTAGTTGTGGCTTGTTCCATGCAATCTGCATTTAACTCTATGGGTGTGAGTTGTTCTGCAATGTCAGATGTGTCTAGTAATGGTGGAAAGTATGGCCAAAGGTGGTCCACATTGAACATTGGGTGGAGGCCAAGGAATGGGGGGATGCTAAGATCAAAGGCATTGTCTCCCATAGCCTTGGTAATGGTGTAAGGACCATATCAGAGTGGTCTAAATTTCCGATAGGCTTCAGTAAGTGTTGCACTAAAAATTGTCACCTTGACATTCTGCAATCTGTGTGAGCCCATTACCACTCATACTTTCCTCCTTTGCAAGTCTTAAGCCTCAGTTCTTCATATCAAGACTTGAAAATAAGAGAAAGCCCTCAAAAGTCTCTAAAACTCTGGTTCCACACTTTCTCTTTGCATTACCTGCGGTCCCGCACCTAATGGTCATGTCCCCTGTGCATCTGACCGCTCTGTCTCTATGTTATGGGTGCGGACCCCTGTAAAAGTTAAAAAGGTGTGGGTATATTTTAAAAAAACCTACTTTCAGTCATTTCTAGAAGCTTCTGGAAGGAATCTTGAGGTGGCAAGTTCGCTCTCTTAAGGTTCATGCATCCCATACCTTAAGGAGCTAACCCCTTGATGTGAGGAGCTTATCCCTTTGAAGGAGGATTCTATCCCTTCATAGATGGACCTGTAACCTCCTCCTTTGCACTATAAAAAGAAGCATTGGGTTGGTTACTTGGGAGGTTAGAAGCTGAATATTTTTGAGGTGAAATGTTGTTGGAACTTAGTCTTCTTAGTTGAGTTTTTATGAGGAGAGAATACATACCTCTATGATCTCATTTGGAAGAGTGCAAGGCTTGTCAAAATAAAGGATATTCCTATTTCGGACCCCAGGAAGAGCTTGTTCAACATCAAGGCTAAAAAGGTTGTAAGGTTCTTCTACTTCAAAGTTAATACAAATAAGTTTGTTTTTCTAAATAAGCTGTTGCTTCATGGTTTATTTTATGGATTCCTTGATCACCATAATAAACATGATTTATGATATTTGCTATGTAGGTGCTATTTAATGTTTGCCTGTTTGTGATTGCAGGTTCTCAAAGATAATTAGATCTAAGATCTCGAAAGTGAACATTCATTCCATCCACCTTGTTGAATGCAATGAAGCTTCGGGGGCATGTACCTCGATTTGAGTCATTACGCTGGGGGCATGCGAATTTATAACAAGCATAGTTTTTCATTTCAAGCTTGTGTAAACATGAAACCAAATCCAAGCAGAGTTCTCTATGGTTCAAGCTTGTGTAAAAATGAACCCATACCCGTTTTACATCTCGTGATTGTCGTTTTTATCCGCTAAATTATGTTAAATGAGCCTTGGTTGTTTTCATTCCAATGCCACCATCTCCTTGGCTGATCATATGCTTTCACTTGGTTGTTTTTCCTTTCCTAAGGGACCGCAGTGATGAGTGGTTTTATTAGCCAGCCTCTTAACCATTACATGTTTTGAGCAGTTCCACCATTTTCAGAACCAGTTGCTACCCTTTATGCCACTTGTTCCTCTAGGACGAGTCCTATTTAAGCACTTTTCTGACTCGTAAAATATGAAAATATTGCCGAGTTTTTACGTTTTTAACTCGTTAAATGGAATTAAAAAGGTGGTCCACTTTCAGCGCTTTTCTGACCGTATAAACATGAAAATATCGTCGGAATTTTGTCATTTCAAGTTCGATACTGGTTATGAAACGACGTGTCTTTGATCACTTTTTTACTTTTTCAAATCGGAGCCACTAATTATGAAAAGTACTCCTTGATCACAATGGTCAAGCGGTTCTCTCGAGTATTATTTTATACCTTTTCGGGCTCGAGGGACACAAATTTATGAAAAAGGACCCCCCTGGAGTTTTCTTTTCTATGTCTTTTTCAAACTCTCTAAACATGAAAAAGACTCCGAGTTTTACCTATGTTGGGCTCGTTAAACCCTGACAACATTGGACTCATCACCATGACGAGACTAAAGTCCTCTTAAAAACCCTTTTCAGACTCGTTAAATATGAAAAGATTGTCAAGCGCTTGTCCTTTCTAGCTCGTTAAAGTATTGGAAATGTCATCCCTCCTATATTATTTTATCCTTTTTCGGACCAGAGGGATTATTTTACAAAAAAGTACCCCCATGGAGTTTTCTTAATTTTTTCTTCCGACTCCCTAAAATTGAAAAACATTGAGTTTCTCCTATACTGGACTCATTAAAATTTAACAGTAAAGGACCTGTTCAATTTTCAATAGGAACGAACCACTCCTTCTTAGGGTTCGAATTTTAAACTAAGTTGGACTCATCCAAAGGATGAGCTTATAAACAAGCAAATGCTATCCTCCTCAAGCTTGTAAAAAATAAAGAGGTACTTGCCATAAATGGTGGGGGGAAAGAGAGAAAAATGAACCTGTTTGTTACACTTTGTTTTTAGAAAAGCCGTTAACTACTCTTGAACACGACACTTTTTGTTCACCTGGGTTGGGAAATCCTTTGCCTAATAATTAATCAAACCACATTGAATGTCTTCAGCTGGTTTTTGGGTATTAGTTTTGGGTAAATTGTCACCAAACCATCTGCAGTGTCATTATGTGTTCAAGAGATCAGTTCAAACAAACCATTCATCTGCAAAATATCTGTCATCCATTTTGACCATCCCTGAGTCAGTCCTTGCCAATATATTTCTTCAAAACTTGATCTATGATTTCGTGTTGTGGGCTTGCCTACGACAGATCGCTTTCTATCGATATCAACTCATTATCTAGGAATTTGATCTAGAAATCGTCAGTACCTTGAAATCTGCATGCCCTAATGGCATATTTCTTACCTTCGACGATAGGTTACATCATTAACCTTCAATCAAAGGATTCTATGACATGTTCGACTTCAGCTCATTTATTCACATTTCATGGATTGTACTGAGTACTTTGAGAGCCATTGACATTACTGGTGGTTTCTCTCACACTTGTTAACAGTTCACATCATTGACTGGTAATCAACTGGTTTCTACCATGTTCGACTTCGACACATTCATTCACATGGATAGAATAGTACTAGTTTGGGAAGTAGAAATCAAGACCCTGGATCTAGTTTCTACCATCTAGGCTGCGAGGAATTTTGTTATTCAATATACAATGGACTATTCAAAAATAGATGGTTGTGCTCATACTATATCTACATATGTCTATACTCTTGATGTATTACAAAGTCATTCCTATATCAGAATAGTTTAGTTAGTTTTCTAGTTAGTTTTGATCTGAGTATGGGAATGCCTAACTCAGCAATGATATGTCTACATATATATATTTTGCATTGAATGTTTTTACAGGTTCCGACTATGGTGTCCATAGGATGATCCTTGAAATGATAAAGTACTTCACTCTTCATAAATGACAGACTCTATCTTCATCTATTACAGACTTCACACTTTAGGGGGCAATCTGTTGCACTAAAAATTGTCGCCTTGACATTCTGCAATCTGTGTGAGTCCATTACCACTCATACTTTCCTCCTTAGCAAGTCTTAAGCCTCAGTTCTTCATATCATGCCTTGAAAATAAGAGAAAGCCCTCAAAAGTCTCTAAAACTCTGGTTTTGCACTTTCTCTTTGCATTACCTGCGGTCCCACACCTAATGGTCATGTCCCCTGTGCATCTGACCGCTCTGTCTCTGTGTTATGGGTGCAGACCCCTGTAAAAGTTGAAAAGGTGCGAGTATATTTTAAAAAAACTCACTTTCAGTCATTTCTAGAAGCTTCTGGAAGGAATCTTGAGGTGGCAAGTTCGCTCTCTTAAGGTTCATGCATCCCATACCTTAAGGAGCTAACCCTTTGATGTGAGGACCTTATCCCTTTGAAGGAGGATTCTATCCCTTCATAGATGGACCTGTAACCTCCTCCTCTACACTATAAAAAGAAGCATTGGGCTGGTTACTTGGGAGGTTAGAAGCTGAATATTTTTGAGGTGAAATGCTATTGGAACTTAGTCTTCTTAGTTGAGTTTTTATGAGGAGAGATTACATACCTCTATGATCTCATTTGGAAGAGTGCAAGGCTTGTCAAAGTAAAGGAAATTCCTGTTTTGGACCCCAAGAAGAGCTTGTTCAACATCAAGGCTGAAAAGGTTGTAAGGTTCTTCTACTTCAAAGTTAATACAAATAAGTTTGTTTTTTTCAATAAGCTATTGGTTCATGGTTTATTTTATGGATTCCTTGATCACCATAATAGACATGATTTATGATATTTGCTATGTAGGTGCTATTTAATGTTTGCTTGTTTGTGATTGCAGGTTCTCAAAGATAATTAGATCTAAGATCTCGAAAGTGAACATTCATTCCATCCACCTTGTTGAATGCAATGAAGATTCGGGGGCATGTACCTCGATTTGAGTCATTATGTTGGGGGCTTGCGAATTTATAACAAGCATAGTTTTTCGTTTCAAGCTTGTGTAAACATGAAACCAAATCCAAGCAGAGTTCTCTATGGTTCAAGCTTGTGTAAAAATGAACCCATACCCATTTTACATCTCGTGATTGTCATTTTTATCCGGTAAATTATGTTAGATGAGCCTTGGTTGTTTTCATTCCATCACCACCATCTCCTTGGCTGATCATATGCTTTCACTTGGTTGTTTTTACTTTCCTAAGGGATTGCAACGATGAGTGGTTTTATTAGCCAGCCTCTTAACCATTACATGTTTTGAGCAGTTCCACCATTGTCGGAACCAGTTGCTACCCTTTATACCACTTGTTCCTCTAAGACGAGTCCTCTTTAAGCACTTTTCTGACTCGTAAAATATGAAAAGATTTCTGAGTTTTTCCATTTTTAACTCGTTAAATGGAATTAAAAAGGCGGTCCACTTTCAGAGCTTTTCTGACCGTATAAACATGAAAATATCGCCGGACTTTTGTCGTTTCAAGTTCGATACTGGTTATGAAATGACGTGTCTTTGATCACTTTTTTACTTTTTCAAATCGGAGCCAATAATTATGAAAAATACTCCTTGATCGTAATGGTCAAGCGGTTCTCTCGAGTATTATTTTATACCTTTTCGGGCTCGAGGGACACAAATTTATGAAAAAGGACCCCCCTGGAGTTTTCTTTTCCGTGTATTTTTCAAACTCTCTAAACATGAAAAAGACTCCAAGTTTTACCTATGTCAGACTCGTTAAACCCTGACAACATTGGACTCATCACCATGATGAGACTAAAGTCCTCTTAAAAACCCTTTTCAGACTCATTAAATATGAAAAGATTGTCGAGTGCTTGTCCTTTCCAGCTCGTTAAAGTATTGGAAATGTCATCCCTCCTGTATTATTTTATCCTTTTTCGGACCTGAGGGATTATTTTACAAAAAAGTACCCCCATGGAGTTTTCTTAAGTTTTTCTTTTGACTCCCTAAAATTGAAAAACATTGAGTTTTTCCTATACTGGACTCATTAAAATTTAACAGTAAAGGACCTGTTCAATTTTCAATAGGAATGAACCACTCCTTCTTAGGGTTCGAATTTTAAACTAAGTTGGACTCATCCGAAGGATGAGCTTATAAACAAGCAAATGCTATCCTCCTCAAGCTTGTAAAAAATAAAGAGGTACTTGCCAGAAATGGTAGGGGACAAGAGAGAAAAATGAACCTGTTTGTTACACTTTGTTTTTAGAAAAGCCGTTAACTACTCTTGAACACAACACTTTTTGTTCACCTGGGTTGGGAAATCCTTTGCCTAACAATTAATCAAACCACATTGAAAGTCTTCAGCCGGTTTTTGGGTATTAGTTTTGGGTCAATTGTCACCAAGCCATCTGCAATGTTATTATGTGTTCAAGAGATCAGTTCAAACAAACCATTCATCTGCAAAATATCTGTCATCCATTTTGACCATCCCTGAGTCAGTCCTTGCCAATATATTTCTTCAAAACTTGATCTATGATTTCGTGTTGTGGGCTTGCCTACGACAGATCACTTTCTATCGATATCAGCTCATTATCTAGGAAGTTGATCTAGAAATCGTCAGTACCTTGAAATCTGCATGCCCTAATGGCAGATTTCTTACCTTCGACGATAGGTTGCATCATTGACCTTCAATCAAAGGATTCTATGACATGTTCGACTTCGGCTCATTTATTCACATTTCATGGATTGTACTGAGTACTTTGAGAGCCATTGACATTACTGGTGGTTTCTCTCACACTTGTTAACAGTTCACATCATTGACTAGTAATCAAGTGGTTTCTACCATGTTCGACTTCGACACATTCATTCACATGGATAGAATAGTACTAGTTTGGGAAGTAGAAATCAAGACCCTGGATCTAGTTTCTACCATCTAGGTTGCGAGGAATTTTGTTATTCATTATACAATGGACTATTCATAAATAGATGGTTGTGCTCATACTGTAACTACATATGTCTATACTCTTGATGTATTACAAAGTCATTCCCATATCAGAATAATTTAGTCAGTTTTCTAGTTAGTTTTAATCTGAGTATGGGAATGCCTACCTCAGCGATGATATGTCTACATATATATATTTTGCATTGAATGTTTTTACAGGTTCTGACTGGGGTGTCCATAGGATGATCCTTGAAATGATAAAGTACTTCACTCTTCATAAATGACAAACTCTATCTTCATCTATTACAAACTTCACACTTTAGGGGGCAATCTGTTGCACTAAAAATTGTCACCTTGACATTTTGCAATCTGTGTGAGTCCATTACCACTCGTACTTTCCTCCTTTGAAAGTCTTAAGCCTCAGTTCTTCATATCAGGCCTTTAAAATAAGAGAAAGCCCTCAAAAGTCTCTAAAACTCTGGTTCCGCACTTTCTCTTTCCATTACCTACGATCCCACACCTAATGGTCATGTCCCCTGTGCATCTGACCGCTCTGTCTCTGTGTTATGGGTGCGGACCCCTGTAAAAGTTAAAAAGGTGCAAGTATATTTTTAAAAAACTCACTTTCAATCATTTCTAGAAGCTTCTGGAAGGAATCTTGAGGTGGCAAGTTCGCTCTCTTAAGGTTCATGCATCCCATACCTTAAGGAGCTAACCCCTTGATGTGAGGAGCTTATCTCTTTGAAGGAGGATTCTATCCCTTCATAGATGGACCTGTAACCTCTTCCTCTACACTATAAAAAGAAGCATTGGGCTGGTTACTTGGGAGGTTAAAAGCTGAATATTTTTGAGGTGAAATGCTATTGGAACTTAGTCTTCTTAGTTGAGTTTTTATGAGGAGAGATTACATACCTATATGATCTCATTTGGAAGAGTGTAAGGCTTGTCAAAGTAAAGGAAATTTTTGTTTCAGACCCCAAGAAAAGCTTGTTCAACATCAAGGCTAAAAAGGTTGTAAGGTTCTTCTACTTCAAAGTTAATACAAATAAGTTTGTTTTTCTTAATAAGTTGTTGGTTCATGGTTTATTTTATGGATTCCTTGATCACCATAATAGACATGATTTTTGATATTTGCTATGCAGGTGCTATTTAATGTTTTCTTGTTTGTGATTGCAAGTTCTCAAAGATAATTCTTTCAAACAATTGGAGGATGGCTACTACGAACAAGCGTTGGATCTAAGGTAGGGTATTAACACCTTTATAGTAATTATTTATAAATCACATATGTCTAGAGAAAGATAGATTTGTTTGTCTGTTTGTTGCTAGACTATCTTCTGAAACTAAGGAGATCGGTCTTCTCCGCAAGATCGATTTATCCAGCCAACAGTAAGGCGTTCCTTTTGCCATTGCAACCATACTTTGTCACCCACCTGAAACTTGTGTGCCACCCGATGTTGATCATGTCGCTGCTTGTACTTGGCATTTGATTTCTCCATAATGTCGTGGACCTACTGGTGAATATGTTGGATGTGCTCAATGAAGTTGTTTGCCTTATCTGTTTCGGATTGGACATGAGCCGAATCTATGTGAGTAGCTACAAATGGCATGGCCACGTCAATGGGACATAGTGGCTGGAATCCTAAGCCCACCTGAAAAGGGTTGTGGCCAGTCGAGCTGTGGAGAGCTCGGTTGTAGCTGTACTGAACATAGGGGATGCTCTCATCCCATGTGCGTGGATGCTTTGAGTTGTACATAAGCAGAATGTGTACGATCATCCTGCTGACAACCTCTGCCTGGCCATCAGTTTGAGAATGGAAGGTTGCGGGCTTAGTGAGTTTGGTGTCCAACATTGACCAGAGACTGGACCAAAATGTACTGAGGAACCTATTGTCATGATCTGAGATGATAAACTGTGGGATCCCAAAGTGTACCCACACTCGTTCAAAGAAGAGTTTAACGGTGGCTTCTGTTATGATAATCTTCTCGCAGGCCGCCATAATGGCCATCTTCGAGAACCTGGCGTTGACCACAAAAATACAGTTGCTTCCATGCTTAGTATAAGGAAGACCTGACATGTAATCCATGGAGATGGATTCCCAAGGTCAACTAAGGGTAGGAAGTGGGGTATGGAGGCCTTGCTTCTTGATGGTCGGTTTGGCAATGGTGCAGGCAGTGCATGATCTAATGTACTTCTTGACATCCTGTTGAAGATTGGGCCAATATAAATACTTCTACAGTACTGCCACCATTTTCTCAACCCCGAAATGCCCAGCAGCCTGACTGTAGTGTGCTTCCCAAATAATCTTGGCGTGCTCACTTCAAGGAACACAAAGGTGACCCAGGTGGCATAATAGGGCATCCTGGAGGTGAAAATCTAGAACATGCTGACCCTCCAAGACTGTCTAGTATGTGTGGCTAAATTCTAGGTTGCTTTTGTAGAGAAGTGGCCAATCAGAAGTCTCGTGCCCACGAGAGTTGAGCACGGTGGTTAACACCATGATTGATGGTCGACTGAGGCAATCTGCAACATTATTGGTGCTGCCCTTCTTATACTTGATATTCAAATGGAACTGTTGCAGGTATGTGGACCACTTCTGATGGTGATCATTCTGCAATTTCCCTTGGGTTTGTATGAACTGCAAGGGTCGATGGTCTGTGTGGATGACCGTTTCCTTCCCCAAAATGTAATGCTTCCATTGTCAGCAGGCCTGCACAATGGAATACATTTCTTTGTCGTAAGTGGGATACTTCCAGACTATGTCTAAAAGTATCTCACTGTGATATGCCACTGGATGACTATGTTGAGTAAGGACTACCCCAATAGCATAGTCATAAGTATCTATCTCGACCTCAAATGGTTGTTACAAGTTTGGTAATGCGAGCACTAGTGCCGAGCAGAGGCGATCTTTCAACCCTGCGAATGCCTTCTGTTGAGATTCAAACCAAAAGAAGTTTTCTTTCACTCCTACCTTGGTGACTTGACTCAAGGGCCAACTAATATGAGAAAATCCCAACATGAGCCTGTGGTAGAAGTTGGCAAGACCTAGAAAGTTGCGGAGCTCCTTCAGAGTGGTTGAAGATGGCCAATCCCGAATGACTTGGATCTTGGTTGGATCCACATGCACCCCCCTCTCATCAATAATGTATCCCAGATACTGAACCTGGGTCATGCCAAAAGTGCATTTCTCCAAATTTTCACATAACTTGTGTTGCTGCAATGTTTGGAGAACCTGTCGGATGTGGTGGACGTGCTCTTCCCAACTCTGGATGAAGATGAGCATATCATCCAAGTATACCACCACAAATGAGTTGTTGAATGGCCACAAGATTTCATTCATTAGCCTCATGAAGGTTGCAGGAGCATTCGTCAATTGGAAAGGCATAACCAACCATTCAAAAATGCCCTCCTTAGCTTTGAAGGCAGTCTTCCACACATCAGAGGGTTCGATTGGTACCTGGTGATATCTTGACTTCAAATCGATCTTGCTAAAATATTTTTCCCCCTTCAGTTCATCCAGGGGGTCATCAATCCATGGGATCAGGTACCTATTATAGACAGTGATCTTGTTCAGCGCCCGATAGTCAATCCAGAGTCTCCAAGTCCCATCCTTCTTTTGTACCAACACAATCGGGCTCCCACAAGGCGATGAACTCAGATAGATGTAACCTTTCTGCAGCAGCTCCTGAATCTACCTCTTGATTTCATCATTCTCCACAATGGAGCACCAATAGATTGGTCCATTGGGCAGTGACACACCTAGGGTTAGATCGATGGAGTGCTTGACCTGAAAGTGTAGAGGCACCCCTATGAGGGAGGTGAAGATGTCCTCGTACTCCTCCACGACCTTGTCCATCTGTAGTTGTCATGTGGAGGGGCCTTGTTTGGAGGTCATGACCACCGCCTTCTTCTTTCCTTAAGGGCATATCATCAGGAAAACAAATTTCCCATTTTTGGAAATGAGCTTACTACATTGTTTTGCAGTAACCAAAGAGATGGTGGTATGCAGTGATACCTCCGGTATCCTATACAACTTATTTTTAAAAGTAACAATAACAACATGGGGCCTTGATTCATACATACCATGTCTCTTCCACAAGTACAGTTGTCCTAATAATACATCACAAACATCAAGGGGAGCAACGTCACACAATACCTCATCTGTGAAGGGCTTGATGTTGTATGGAAGGTGACATTGCTGGCTCACGTGAAGATCCTGTCCTTGGTGAAGCCACCCGATGGTGTACGGTTGTGGATGTGTTGTGGTCGGTAAGCCCAGCCACTTCACGACCTCTGGCGAAATGAGGTTCTTTTGGCTCCTACTATCGACAATGAAGTGTAGCAGGGAACCCTTTACCCACATCTAGGATTGGAAGAGATGCTCCTCCTCCTTTGGATCTTTGGGTTCCTCCTTCTGGATCTTCATGGTGGCAATAGTGGCATTGGGCTCCACATCGATAATCGGCTTCCCTTTGCCATTCCCCTTGTCAGGTTCTGACTCAGAGTCAAAACATGCATTTAATTCTGAAACCTTTAGCTCAGCCACCAGTGACTTCTTGGCCCAACACTCACTTGTGTTGTGAGTGGAGCTCTTATGGAACTCACACCACTTTCCTATGTCCTTTTTCGGCTTCGCAGCACTATTCTTTGCTTGCAGATTTGGCGGGTTGTCTTGGGCCGCCCCGCCTTGGCTTTGTCCTTCATTATGTAGTTTAGGGGCACCTTTCCCTTGCTTCGGATTCGCGGATCCAAAGTCTCGCTTCTTCTATTTAAACTTTTGCTCGATCTTGACGACATATTGGTGTGCCATGACTAGCGAGGAGATGTGCAGGAATTCTATTTCTTCTTAGATGTACTTATGCAAGCAGCCATGGTATTTGAGTACCAAATGCTGCTCTGAATCCTTGATACCCAACTTTGTGTGAAGGGTATGAAAAATATTGGTAAACTCTATGACGTCTTGGTCCCTCCCCCGCTGCAGCATGGTCCACTTTATGTATTGATCCTCATAACTTCCGACAGGGTAGTACTGCTCCTTGATGGCAGTCTAGAATGAATTCCAAGTGGGTGCGACTGAAAAAAGTGAGCCTGTACTTTCATCCTTTTGCTCGCAATAGGTTTCCCACCAGTCCTTGATGTGGGAGGTGGCTTTGAGAAGAGTGAAAGTAATCCTTTCCCAACCAGAAAATTCAAGAAGAGAAAAATACCCTTCTAGTAGATTTAACCATTTATCTATCGCGTCTACATCTATCTAACCCTCAAATGTGGGAATGTCAAAGTTAACTTGTACCTTAAAGGGTGTGGTGCTTCTAGAGTAGCTGCTAGAAGTAGATGTGTCACTCTTGAGTAGCTACTGAAGGATCTTGGCAAAGTTGTCCATCATCACGTTCCTTTATCGCTCAAGGGCCTCTTCGAGCAAGATTTTAATAGGATCTTGTGTGCCCTCGTCTTTCTTTTGATCCACCACGGGAGGCCGTTTGGATTTGTGAGGCTGGTCTTGCAAAGGTTCGATCAGTTCAAGCCCAAACTCCTTATATCCCAACCTTGTTGGGGACATGCAAAGAAAGATAGAGAAATAGAAGACCGCTCTGATACCACTGATACAGATTTAAATAGGAACGCAACAAATTACAGATATAACCATACATATAGAGATGCAATAGAAATAATACTTCATTTAATTATTGTATAATACTTAAATATGCTTACAAATAGAAATGGAAATAACTAGCTAGGGCAATGGTAGCCTATCTATGAGAAGAGATGTGGTGGCTACATGCCTCTGAACTATGTTACAATGAGGCTCAAAGGCCTATTTATTGTTGAGAAACAATGGAAACCCCTAAACATCCAAAAACCTAACCCTAGAAGATGAAATGCCAAACCGTGGGCCCCATTTGGGTAAATTGGTACATCAACTTTCCGGGGTCATAACTTTGGCATACAATCTCCGTTTGACACACAAAATATCTCATTAGAAAGATCTATCCGAGAACTACAACTTTGGGCAGAGAAACATCGGTCCATGGACCTATGTTGCTCCCAATTTTCCCAAAAAATGTCATTTAGGGCCTCAAAACAGCTCCGGAAGTTCACGACCCGAAAAACTACTAAAAATAGTAAATTGTGCTACAATTAAGGAAATTGAAAAGCTCAAAGAAACAATGGTGGGGGTCCAAGTGGACTTGGTGGGTGGCCACCAGTATCAACCTGGATCACATATTAAGGGTTCAATTGTCGAACCACAAAAAGAAGAACTTGAAGCTCTGGAAAAGTATATGAAGGGGGGAATAAGGGCTCAAAGAATCCTTACAGAATCAATCAAGGATTCCTCATCCCTTATGTGGCTAAATTAGAGAATTCAAAAGACATCTATGACAAATTGGTAGAATTATTCTCCGTAAGCACTACAGGAGATGTAATATGTAATGAACTCCTCCCACATTTACCCAAGTTAACTATTCCGTTGGGGTAAAAACGTGACTAGAGGATATTAGGATCTGATTCAACTCCCCATGTATAGTTAGGGAAGTGGAACCAACAACACACAACCATTTTGACCATCCACACAAGCTACAAAACCTCCAGGAGCCAACTAACCTTTCTAGGTGATCGACGCTAGAGACAAATTCACATTTCACTAACCTAGAGCCTCATTCACTACAATGACATGGGAATGCATGTCACTGGGACCCTCCAGTTGCTCCCACAATAAGGGCATGCCAACAACTAGGGACTTTTTCAGCTAGTTCTGAGCCCGTGACCCTAGATTTTGTGCCACTTTTTTCATGGCTAGGTCTCAAGCCACTACCGAGAACTTCATGAAACTTCCACAAATGAAAAATAACATTGGTACAGTGATACTAATGCAAATACTTGAACAAAGAATTTATATAACCCCTACTATCCATGACAAGCATTTCATCAAACATGCCACAAATATGCATTCAACAGGTCATAACAACAAATATGAGCATAGGGGTCTCATAGTTATCTAAGAATCGCTAAGAAGAATTTATGCCTTATAACGTTAGCTGCATTATCATATATTAGGCCATATATTCATTTTTCATTCACTTTTAAATCAAAACATGATGGGAGCCATACGTCATGTCTATCATAAAACATTCTCATAACCAACATATAAGCAACATAAATAACAACAATATATCAGTCATAAAAACCACATATAAACAAGAATATTTACCCCTCAATACAAAAGTAAAGAAACTCTTCTTAACATATACAAAATCTAACCAGGTTTAGGACTTAGACATACGACCTGACCATATTGGTTGAACCAAATATTTCTTTTATCTAATCACCCTCATACGCTATTCCAAGCATGAATGTGGGATCTCATAAAGAAACTCAATCAAAACCAAACCAGGGCTTCCATAGGCCAAACCACCAGAAGCCTAAACCAATGATTCCACCTCGTGGTCAAACATCACTAACCATCACCAGATTGGTCACTACCTAAGTTGTCTAGAGCTCTAGAGTGCTTTTCTAACCAGGGATTTTAGGACTAGTAACTCAACCCATAGCTATTATCGGGCTTCCAGAGCATTTGTACAACTAGGACTTACGGAACTAGTAACTCAACCCACCAAGGGATTATAAATCATTTTTCCAACCTAGGCTTCCAAGACTAGTAACTCAACTCAAGTTGTTACAGGGCTTCCAGAGTGTTTGTCCAACCAAGGCTTCAAGGAACTAGTAACTCAGCTCACAACCAAAGGAACATGAGAAACAACCAGAAAACAAAAAGAAAGACACCCACAAAACCATGGCTATCTAGGAAATGGAAAGGAGAGGAAAATCCACTATCAATTGAGGCAATCCTCCATGCCAATGATAGATCATAACAAAGAAACCACATGTATGTGCCATGCATTCCAAAAATAACAAGGAAATCATATCTCAAACTCGGTACCTACAAGCAAAACATGTTGTAGTTGTTGATCTCAATGTCCTCTTGCACTTTCTTGCTCTTCATTTAACTTCTTGTTCCAAAACTCCAAGTATGCCACACTCCTCCAAGAATGCTCCAGAAAAACTTTGTGCACAAGTATGAGAAAGAGAGAATAGAGAGAGAGCTCTAAGCTAGAACTAACCAAAAGCTGAACTGATGAAGGTACCAACTAATCCTCAGAAACCTTTTTATTAACAAGGCCCCTATTTTCTTCAATTTTCCATTATTTTCCTTCATTTTCCTCCTCACATGCAACCTGTGACCTTTCACCTTCACTTTTATCTTCTTTTCCATTATTTCCATAAGTAGAATGCCAATTAATGCCACTTTTCCTTTCCAAATCTTTTACCATTACCTTTTCCAATTTCCTTAGCCATAATAAACCAAATGAACACCCGCTAGGATGTTTTCCCCACCATTCAGCTTGGAATATGTGTCCCATAACCTTGTTCTTATATTTTTTCACATGGATTTTTAACGAGGGCTGTTACAGAACCCTCCCCCTTGGGGGAACACCAGCCTCAATGTTTAATGACACCTATAAACTCGCAAACTATTGAAAACAACCATACTTCCTATGGAGCATTATAACACAACTTGTTGTAGTATTTACAATATCAACAACTAAAAACATGACAATATACCACATACTGGAGCTTTATAACACAACTCATTACGATATTTACAATAATAACCACATATACACTCATACACATTTGCTTCAACTAGAAAATAGTCGTATTGTCTATGCAACTTTATAAATTCAGCTCGATACAAAATTTACAATAATATACACATATACACATATGCACATCTGCTCAAACAATAAATAAAAGGATACAATGTCTCTATATGCAATAAGGGAATCCATAGGTTCACACCTCCACTGTCAAAAGTAGTACCAGGATTCACTTCCTTTCCAGGAAGTCCAAAATCCACTGCCAGAGCCAAAATATGCATTAATGTCCAACACTACAATCCTGTGCCACTTGTCCTCTCAGTGAATAGTTACTGACTCATTATTCGAGGGCACACTCCCAATGTGCATTTTATTCTATCTAGAAATGCTAATGGCAAAAAATATCCATCCTTGACCTTCCCTTCTCTACTACACTATCCCTTGGGAAATCTGGTCCCCCCCTTCCATGCAGTCACACACCTTCCAAGTTCCATAAGCATCCCCTTCTCTGTACACAGTCTCTTAGGCAAGCCCTCCCTTAACAAGGTTTCCTCACATCTAAATTCCAAAAACCAAGGCATATCCCTACCTCAAAACCATCATACTCGTCATAACATGCTCATGGAAATCAATGGACACTATTAGGTACTAGTGTCCTACAATGGCCCTACTCCTAAATTGATTTACTAGCATATTGCTGCCTATTTCAATTCATTTTGTTGTTGCTGCTAATTCTTGTAGTCAGTTTCAACCACCCAATGAGAATTTTCATGCTCTCTTATACTAGGCACATAATTGTCAATGGATTCAAAATAAATTCAAATAAATTCAAACCATACCTCATTGGTGGCTTGTCAATAAGGTACACTTGTATTTTTTTAGCTTCTTGTCACAACAAGTCAAACTAGTTGTTTGATCGAATCATCATGTATAAGCATATCACATCCAGTTAACTCAAAACGTAACCATTATAAGTCAAAATCATGAATCACATGCAATCATCATTAACCAGAATCATAGAACACATGTAACCATCATAAATCAGAAACATAGATCATATGTATAATAAAAATGAAATAAAATACGGATACTTATCTTTTAATCGGTCCTTACTTCTAACTTTATTCTTTCCATACAAAAATTGGATTGGTTTCCACACTTGACAAACACCCAATTCATTCTCTTCAACCACGTACACATACATATATTGTACACCACACACAACATACTAGACCATACAATACATGAACCTACACTTTACATACAACACATACACCTACACCCAGCGTACAACACAACCCATACACCTGCACCTAATGTATGACACAACACATACACCTACACCTAGTGTACGACACAACACATACACCGTAATTCATTGTACAACACAAGGCAATACATAAACCTACATCCTATGTATGATAAAACACATACATACACATATTACAACACAATGAATACACATGTCATGATACCACGACTACATAATGCACATACATAGTACCGCACATACACAAAAAAACATGTACAACATCCACACAATACCACATATGCAACATGTACACAACACCACTTGCACAACATGTACACAACCCCACATGTACTTGGCACCACCTGCACTTCTTGTACACAACACCACATGTACACATCACCACATGCATGGCATGTACATGGCACCACATGTACACAACATCACATGCACGACATCTACACAACACCACCTACACACATCACCCCATGTACAACATGTACATGGCACCACATGCACACAACATCACATGTAAAATCATACACGCACACCACATGTACATATCACCATATGTATTGCATGCACACCATGCCATATGTACACAACACAGCATATGCAGCATGCACAAAGCACCATATGCATAGAACACCACATATCCAACATGTGCATAGTACGATATGTACAAAACACTTGCATATCGAACATGTACATAGTACCATCTATACCTAGCATTGCATATGCAATATACACACAACACCATATATACAATATGCACATGACATCATATGTAAAAAATACTACATATGCTACATGTGCACAACACTTGTACTACACATCCTAAGACCACATTGTCCTTACTGAACAACCTTTCTTCTATTGTCTTATCCATGCTTGTCCCAGCATGCCGCAAAGAACATTTCTTTCATTTCGTTGATGTATCCCTCAACATAGCCTGTCCATAACGTATACATAGTATAATCACATAATATCAATTCATAACCACATGATACTGACCTCATAGATTTGTCAGGACTACTCTCCTCACTTGATTCCTCATAAAATGAGGAACCTATTCATGCCATCCACTTACATAAGAAATCATTCCTCCATAAGAATGATCCCTGACAACCCTGTCAGACAATGACATACATGCATACATATATACATATAAACATTAACATAAAGCAATCATGATACCTTATGACCATGTCAAACAACGACATACATACATACATGTATACATATATAGACATCACCATAATCATGATCATGACATAATTACCAGATATCATAAGTTCTAGGTTAAGAGAACTCCCTTTATCTGTGCACAACATGCACAACATGGAGAACAATAGTTCCCAACATAGCCAAGGCATCTGACACCTCAAATCCATTTACTTAACCTTTGTCGATTAATTTTCTCATGATTGTCCTAACACCATTCATTTACATCAATGGACCTAACCAATCCAGCTTGTTGTCATACTATTACCTTCAACTTCCCTTATACATGCACCGATCTTAATCTGAGTCTTTCCATTAGGGGAATTTTGAGGTCTAAAATTGGCCTTCTAAGAAAAATGTACAACCAAAATAAACTTTATGAGAACCAATAGGATTCAAGATGATGATGTCAACCATGGGGGATGATTCACCATTTTTGGAGTAAAAAAATAAAAAGATAAAAAAATAATAGAATAATAAAACTGATTTTTCAACTCATATTTTCAACTTATCTCCCTAAGGTTTTACTCAAATTTCGATTAGGAGTACTCATTGGATGTAAAATTTAATTCCTCATCGAAGTAGTACCTATGTTGCATACTTTCAATGGACCCTGCTACACGAAAAATGAGAAATACATTAAAAACGTGATTGCAATCATGTTTTTCATGTATTTCTCATTTTCCCTATAGTAGGGTCCATTGAAAGAATGCAAAATGGGTACTCCTTGGATGAGGAATCAAAATTTTCATCCAATGAGTGTTTCCGCTCAAAATTTGAGTAAACCCATAAGGAGATAAGTTGAAAATATGAGTTGAAAAAATAGTTTTTCCTTTTTTCCCTATAAAATTTGATGATGTAATCTAATCTTATTTTATTATTCCACTATTATTTTATAATTTTCTTAGGAGGCCCATTTTAGACCTCAAAACTCCCCTAATGCATTACCTTTTGGGTTTCATTCAACTCTCCCTGAGCTCACTAAATTTCCTCATACCCAATCAATTCCTAAGTCCCTAAAAACACAAAAGGAAAGACCAAGAGACAAACAATAAGAAAACCATGAAAACCAATAACAATATGACACCACAAATAAAGTGGCATGATCATGCACTAGACACAATCAAGATGCAAGTCAAGCGTAAACATATCATAAAAGACCAAAATCACAAAACTAGAAACAAGCACCATGAGTCAACCACTTTTCTTCCAAATACTTTTAAAGGAAATCTCAAACTGAGCCTTCTACAAGATTTCATGGTAGTCTCTTGCCATGCAATTACTTATATCATACTACCATAAACACATAACTGTTTTTCAAAGTATAAACAAATATAACAATATACCAATTATCTTACCTTGTTGTGCCAAGCTCATTTCCTTGTAATAGAACACATCCATTCCATCTCTCAAGGGAATCCAATTCCCTTGACAGATCTAGCTATAACTAGAAACCAATTGTTAGTTATATAAACACATCAATTATGACCTTTTCATGCTAATACCAAGCATGTTTCCCACAACTCTTCACACATGTCAACCACATGTTCCAAATATCAAGACAACATATATATTAATTTGAAACCAACCTTTGCCAAGTATAAAAATAATGTCATACTCAACAATCAACTCACATTCATCAGTCATAATACATAATTCTAAAACTATAACCTACTTACACTCAAGTACATATCAATTGTCTCATCACATATGTGTTAGTACAACCATCTTAAAACAAGATCATTCCTTCAAGCAGTCTTACGAACACATACTCATATCATGCAAGTAATCCAACATTCAAACAAACTATAAACGTACCATATTAGATAAATCAACTAGAGGACATAATCAAACACTCAAACACCAAATAGATGACATAATCAAACTCATACCTTAATGTATCTCACAGGAGGCTATCTTGTCTGCAAAATCAATCTAGATTAGCATGATATAAATTCACAACACATCAACTCAAACATAAATAAGGTCATGATATCCATGATAGTAACTAGTTAACATGTTCACCTCATAAGCTTGTAAACAATTATCATTCATGCATAACAATCATAGATGCACAATCAATCTAGATTAGTACAACACAATATCATAATATATTAACTCGTCCTTGAATGTCAAAACCATAATCATCTACATAGGTCAATCCAAATTAGCACAAAACATAATAACATTAAGACCTTAGCTACAATGACCATAAACATTAGCCACATGACCACAATTCATACAACAACATGTTACTATCATTCATGACTATCTGACACATATGCATACGACTACACTAATCAACTAGCATTTATCATACATGTAACCATAAATACAATAGAATGATAGGAATGTACAAAAACCTAATGTTTATAACAACCATTAACCAACATACGTACATGCCAAACATACAAACCTATATGATGATCTTCTCTTACTAGAAACTATGGACTTTGTTAGCTATTTATGAGCCTACGACCCCAAATTTTGTGCCACTTTTTTAGGGTTAGGTCTCAAGACACTGCCCATAACTTCATGAAACTTCTAGAAATGAAAAATAACATTCAGACAATGATACTAATGCAAATAATTGAATAAAGACTTGATCTGACCCCTACTATCAATGACATGCAGTTTGCCAAACATGTCACAAATATGAATTTAAGAGGTCATAAGAATAGATCTAAGCATAGGGGTCTCATACTTATATGAGAATCACTAAGAAGCATTGATTCCTTATCACATTAGCTGCATTATCATATTTTAGGTCATATATTCATTGTTCATTAATTTTCAAATCAAAACATGATGGGATCCATACATTAAGTCTATCATAAAAAATGCTCATAACCAATATATAACCAACAAAAATAACAAGAATATATCAGCCATAAAAACCACATATAAATAAGTATATTTACCCATCAATACAAGAGGAAAGAATCTCTTATTAACATATGCAAAATGCAACTAGTTCTAGGAATTCCACGTACCACCCAACCATATATTAGCTAAACCAAATATTTATTTAAACCAATCACCCCTGTTCCATATTCCAAGCGTGAATGTGGGATCTCATAAAGAAACTCAATCAAAACCAAACCAGACCTTCCATAGAACAAACCACCTCAACCCTCAACCAGTGATTTCACCTCACGGCTGAACATCACTAACCATCACTAGATTGGTCTCTACCCAAGCTATCCAGGGCTCTAGAGATTTTGTTGCTATCTAGAAAATTAAAAGGCTAGGAAAATCCATCATCAATCTAGGAAATCCTCCATGCCAATGACATATCATAACTAAGAAACCACATGCATGTTCCATGCATGCCAAAACTAGCAAGGAAATCATACATGCAACTCAGTACTTGCAAGCAAACCCGTTCTAGTTGTTGATCCCAATGTCCTCTGGCACCTTAATTATCTTCCTTTCCCTTCTTGCTGCAAAACTCCAAGTATGCCACACTCCTCCAAGAGTGCTCCAAGAAAACTCTAAGTGTGTAAGAGTATGAGAAAGAGAGAATAGAGAGAGAGATCCAAGCTAGAACTGACAAAAATCCAAACTAACAAAATGTACCAATTGATCCTTAGAAGCCTTTTTATTCATGAGACCCCTATTTTCTTCAATTTTCCATTATTTTCCTTCATTTTCCTCCTCACATGCAACTTGCAACTTTTTACCTTCATTTTCTCCTATTTTCCATTATTTCCATAAATAAAATGCCAATTAATGCCACTTTGCCTTCACAAAGCCTTTTCCATTTCCTTTTCCAATGTTCTTAGCCATCATAAACCAAATGAACACTTGCTTGGATGTTTTTCCCACCATTCAGTTAGGAATATGTGTCCCATGAACTTGGTATTATATTTGTTTACATGGATTTTTAACAAGGGCTGGTACATAATATCTTTCAGATTCAAGCTATATATGACGAAGTTATCAAAAGAAGAAGGAATAGCCTCATATCTTGAGCGGGTGTCTGAAAAACGGGCTCAATTGCAAGACTTGGGGGAAATAATGTCTGATAAAGAGATGACCACAGTTTTGTTCAATGCACTAACAAAGGAATGGGACAATTTTTTATCAAGCATCTATGTAAATAAGGAATCTACCTCATTTAGTGAACTTTGGTCATTGTGTAAGATTGAAGAAACTAGGTTGAAGAAAAAAAATTATGTAGGATCAAAAGATAAACTTAACGCATTTGTTGCCATGACTAACAAGAAAGGAAGATTTGGGAAGTTTATTCCCTCAGAAAAAGAAGAAGATTGATATATCGAAGATCTAATGCTATGACTATCAGGAATATGGGAATTTTAAGAGAGATTGTCCTAAATTCAAGGACAATAAGAAAAGAAAAGAAAGGAATGAATCCCATTCACTGATGAAGTGGAAAATCCTAGAAAGAGGAAATCAAAGGAGGAAGTGAAATATATCTACTATGATGGAGATAATCTCCTCCACTTAGTTCTTTTCAATTTTGTACATAATAGATATCATGGTAGGAAGCATTGTAAGTATGATAGGATGCATCATAGGAGATGGCATCATATTGGAAGAATATAATTAAAACAAGAGCTCGTGACAGAAGCTTCAAATAATAGCTGAAGTAGAAATCTACATGAATATAGCAGTGGTCATAGAAAGGAAGTATCTCTTTCTAACCTCACTAAAACCATGAGTAGCATACATGGTTGGAAACAATTCATATAGCATGGTAGAAATAAATCATCATACATCATAATTATTAGGAAGGATCATTTTCAAAATGAGGATAATTAAGGTCCTTTGTTGGAATATTCATTAGAAGGTTCACCTCTCTTGGAAGAAGAAAGTGTCTCACTGATCATTTCACCTTGTGTGGAATCCTTTGTTTAGAAGGATGATGGTATGGTGACAAAGGAATGCAACATGTCAATATGGTTTAAGTACTTTCAATCAAGGAAAGGAAACCGCCAAAGGATGTATAGATGATCAAAATGAAAAAAGAGGTAGGTGTGCATGTATTTGATAGATTAATTCATGTCATCTTGTATTTGTAGAAAGCATGGTTGAATTCTCTATCTTATGAGCATGAAGGAAAAAGAAGAATTTATTATTGATGCATGAAGATATACACCTTGAACAAGTTCACATATTGATAAGATAAAATCAACATAATATGTCCTCAATTGGAATAAGAGGTGGTTGATAAGATGAAGGAACTATGTATGGAAGTTCCTTGGGTACAATATGTGAGGAAAGAAAGAAGGATGCATGGAAAAGACGCAACTATGATAAGGAATCAACATCATATGACTAGAAGGTTTTGGTATGGCATCTCCATGGGAAGGTATGAAGACCTTGATAAATTCTGAGAAAGAAGAAGACCCTTGGCATTGGAAATATTGGAGATATGTATGAATATGAAGGCTATTGATAGCACACAAAGAAGATGTCATGATGAAAGGCTATCAGAAAAGATAACTTTGATTTGATGTTCATTTTTTTATTTTTTGAACAACATTTGGATGGGTTGATACAGAGTTATTGAAAGAGAGTTTTAGATGTCACCTACAACTAGCACTCATGTGGTTGGATGGAAGATCTTGAAGGAAATATGACTTAGAAGAGGTAGTTGTATGAAGGAAAGCCAAATGTGGACTAGAAGATCACTTTCCAGCGAAAAAGGATGACATGACTGATGGTTCAACCCTATTATTTATTGAAGGAAAGTGATGGATGGGAAATTCCCTATGAAATATGAAGGCTCCCTAATGATGAAATGAAATTCATGGCATTGAAATAAGGATCCCTACAAGTAGCTAATAGTATCATGATCTCCACCAAAGAGTTGCTATTGGAAGCAAGTCCCTAGTTTAGAGGGAGCATGGACAAGTCCCTAGATAAGAGGGAGCTTGCGAATATTCCTTTTATATGAATGAGTATATGTTCTCTAATTGGGAGGGAGAGATATACACATCATTATTGTCTTAATATTGTGAAGAAACAATGGTAGATTGGGTAAGAATATGAGAGTAATTGTGATACTCTTTGAGGATGAGGTAGGGAATCCAAGATAAGAGTAGTAAAATAGGAAATTCCTTAAGGATGTGTTATTCCAAGATAGGAATTTTCCTAAAAGGACATACCCTATAAACACCCATGTGGGGTACATGGCTTAAGAGACAATGATGATGGTGTATGTCATTCATTGGTCTCGCAATAATTGCAGTTTGATCTCATGGAGACACAAAGATGTTAGTCAAGGACTTGCTATGTGCCAATGTTGGTTGATATGATGAGATGCTCTGGTATAAGCTAAGAAATTAGCTTATGATATTTCTCTTCAATCTGAGTCTTCTTATGAGAATTCTTGCGATTCAGAATGTCCAAGTACCTTGTATGGATTATGAATACCTCCCTAGTTAAGAGGGAGTGTTGAAATATGTAACTAGGTTCAGTCTTCATAATGACACATGTAATCATGATTTTATGTATTTGATGTAAGGAGAAAAATAAATTTATTATTGTTGTTCTTGAAGCATGGGTTTCATGCTCAAGAGAAAATTATTTTTAGGACAAGAACCCATTGAGTGCTTCTATGTCAATTGAGTCATTGTTATGTATTGAAAACCCATTTGGACATTTTACATATTCTAAACAAAAAAAATTTAAGTCAAATTGGAGTCAAAAGAACCTCCAAGACCTTACCATACTGCAAAGATCAAGTCGGCCTATCTAGAAGGACATGTCAGCCTATTAGAGGACTCAAGGAAACCTATTCATAGGAGAACTCAACCTCATTCAAGGACACACTGATCCAGCAACAAAGAAGTTTGATCAAGATAAAAAGAAAGAGATCTAGAAGGAGAGAGAAATAAAGGTGACAGTTAGTAGAATAGATCAATATTTTGGAACTATTTTGGGCCATATTTCTCACAAGTATGAAGTATATTAGGGCATCCTTCTACAACAATAAGTACCAAATTACATTCACTTAAAAATATCCAAGTTTTTGGGTCAAAGAAAGTCTCCCTTGCAAGATGAGTTGATAACGAGAAGAATTCATCTCAAGCGAAAGAGAAAGAAGGACAAAATCACTATCATTCTCTCACACATGCCTCCTAGGGTTTTTGAAGAAGAAAATTTTCGACATTAAAGTTGCAGAAGAATCTTATAGAGGGTCAAAGTTGTAGAAGAATCTTTTGGGGGTAAAAATTACAGAAGTTTCTGAGGTCAAAATTGTTGGAAGGAAATCTCATCAAGGAGGAAAGGTTTGACATGGTCATGGAGGGGTCTTGGTCAAGGGTGTTAGGTCTTGGAATTATTTATTTGAATATTCTATCATAAGAGAAGAATTATTGTGGGTTTTCCTCTTAAGAAAGAGAGGTTTTGGCCCTAGTTGATCGCCTATACCCAATGTCCTCTTGTCTTATTATTCTTTATTGTTTGGTAGTTGTTTGATGAAAATAACACTAAATATAATCAATTGAAAAAAGAATCTAATTGAGTTAAGTAAAATCCATCACAAGAAGTTATCAAACTAAGAGAAAACAACTAACTTTCTACCCCTAGATTTCTCAAAATGGTGGACCGTGATTATAGATTATTATCAGAGATTCTAGGTTCAAAGACTTGGACTAGATGGGATAATTTTGATTTTTATGTTTTCACATTGTGATGGTTATGGTTATGCATGCATAGTACGTTAGACATGCATCATGGTGGTCATTATTGTAGTTTGTATCATCATGATGATGCTAATATGTTAGTGTCATTATGTATATACATATATTGTGCTAATATGGATTGAATGTCTAAATGAGATAGCCTCCATTGAATCACAATGAGGTATGATTTTGATTATGTTTTTATTTAGTTTATCTAACATGGCATGTTTGCAAGAGATAGAATATTAGAGATGATGAGAAAAATGGTGGACTACAGTTCATGTGACTCTCCTTATAGATCAGCTCAGTAGCAAGAAGATGAGTATTCTCTTGATTTAGTAGATACATTGAGAAGTTCGAAGGTAGAGATTAGAAGTTGCAAGGCATACAATAATAGGTTGATTGAGTCAGAGGAAAGGCTTGCTAAATCCCGAGAAAAGCAAGAGGAAGTTAATGTAGTTATCCTTTAGAGCTTATCAGATCTGCAAATATAGGGACAACCAAGGATCAATCATGGACATGAGGAAAGGAATAATGGGGAATATGGTAGTAGGTCTCAATCAGGATATAGGTTTTACATGGATGATATAGTTAGAGGTGGAAGATGGTTGGATACACCTAATAGGAGAGGTAGTGCTTATGGGTTCTAGTTCTAGTTCAGAGAAACATCATGGTCATCACTACCATCCTCATAGGAGGAGTAAGAAGCAATAATTTCCAGATGAGTTCAAGAAAGCCAAACCTTATACATTTGATGGAGATATGAAGAAACCAGAAGATGTAGAAGCATGAATACTTGGGATGAAGAATTTTTTCGAATCACATAATTATATAGATAATATGAAAGCCAAGATAGTTATTTCCAGTCTTAAGGAGAAAGAAAATATGTGGTGGCAATATGTGAAGCATGTCAGAGGCATCAAGACATATGAGTTGAGTTGGTCTAAGTTTAAAAGACTCTTTGGAAATAAGTATGGTATTATGATGGAAAGGCTAAGGCATTCTATGAGCTTAAGATGGGTTCTGTGACATATGAAGAATATAAAACTAAGTTTCTAGAGATATTGAGGTATGTGCCATATATTAAGGATGAGAATGTGAAAGTCCAAAGGTTCATCAGTGGGTTGCCTTTATGATTTAAAGATCATATTGAATATGATGAGCCTCAGTCATTGGGGGAAGTTATCAGGAAGTTCAAGCATTGTTATGAGAAATCGAAGTGTAAGTATGAGCCAAAGAGAGATTAGAAAGGTAATTACAAGAATAAAGGAAAGTGGGATAAGAAGCAAGGAAAAATTCAGGAAGAAGGTGATAAGGATAATGTAGACCTTATAAGAGGTTCAAAACAGTTAACATAGGACATGGATTTTAGCTTGAGCAGTAAAAGAAAGGTGATGGTACAAAGCCTTTGAAATGTTGGACTTGTGGTGGAGAGCATCACAGGATATATTGCCCATCATATTAGGGTGGCAGACCTGAGATTTACAATGCTCAAGAGGAACATAAAGTTGGGGATGTTGAATAGAGTATTCCTCAGATTTATGCAATAATGGATAACAGTCAGGCTAATCATAAGGCATACAATATCGAGATGGAAGGTAAGATTTGTGATCCAGTTGTTTATATGTTGATTGACCCTGGATATTAGTTATAGTTATGTCAGTCCCGACCTAGTATATAAGTGTTTCTTGAATAAACGAGTGCATGGAAAATATTAGTTGGTGAAATTGGCTACAATAACCATGAGAAGAGTTGATCATTAGGTGAGATCTTGTACATTTGATTTGAATGACATGCCTACATTAGCACATCTAAATGTGCTTCCTTTGGGTTCATATAGTATGATTTTCTGCATGGATTGGTTGTTCATTCACAGGACTAAGGTAGATTGCTATGACAAGGATATTGAGTGCCTAGACGATGATGAAGAGAAGAGAATCTTATAGGGAAAGAAGAAGCCTATATTAGTGAGAGAAGTTTCAGTGATGCAAGAAAAGAGCATTTGTAGAAATGGATGTGTGTTATTTGTAGTTCATATTTCTAGTGACAAAGGGAAGGAGGATGAGGATGATGAATTCGTAAAGATGTATTGTATTTTGCAGTGGTTTTGGGATGTGTTTCTTTCATAAATTTCAGAGTTGCCTCCTCATAGAGAGGTGGAATTTTCTATTGAGTTAATGCCAGGAGTAACATCAAAATCAAAGGAACCTTATAGGATGAGAAATCCAGAGTTGGTGTAATTGAAGTCGTAGATTAAGGAAATACTTGATAATGGATACATAACACCAAGTGTGTTTCCTTGGGGTGAACTAGTACTGTTTGTAAAGAATAAGGATGATACTCTCATATTATGCATTGATTATAGGAATTTGAACAAGGTGACTATCAAGAACAGGTACCCTCTTTTGTAGATTAATGATTTGTTTTATTAGTTGAAGAGAGAAACAATGTTCTCACAGATTGATATGAGATTAGGATATCATCAAGTGGGCATCAAATAAGAATATATTTACAAGACTGCATTATGTACCAAGTATGGTAATTATGAGTTTGTGGTGGTTCCATTTGGTCTTACTAATTCTGCAACAACTTTCATGTGTTTGATGAACAATGTATTGTGTCCTTATCTAGATGAATTTGTGATAATGTATTGATGACATACTGATATATTCTAAGAATGAGGAAGAGAATGCAAAGCACCTAACAGCAGTTTTGAGGATGTTGATAACACATCAATTGTATTCCAAGCTTAGCAAGTGTAATTTATTTCAGTCTTAGATTCAACACTTGGGACATGTTGTTTCCAAGGAGGGGATATCAATGGACCCAGAAAATATTAAGACTATAATGGAGTGGCCAACTCCTAGAAATGTGGATGAGATTAGATCATTCATGGGATTATCAATTTATTACAGGTGATTCATCAAGAACTTCTCATAGTTTGGCTATCCTATTACATCCTTGCAGTGAAAAGAAATAATTTTGAATGGTTTGAGGAGTGTGTAGCTAGTTTCAAGTAGTTTAAGCATTTTATTACAAATTCTCTAGTCTTGAAGATTGTAGATCCTGATAAGGAGTTTGTGGTTTGTACATATTCTTATAAGGAAGGAGTTGGTGGAGTCTTGATGTAGAAAGGATAGGTGCTACGCTATGAGTCAAGGAAGTTGAATGAGCATGAGTGAAACTATGTGACTCATGATCTTAAGTTGGTAGATATCAATCATGAGTTGAAGATGTGGAGACATTATCTACTTGTAAAGAGATTTATTCTAATGAGCGATCACAGTGGACTGAGGTACTTGTTTGACCAACCTAATCTGAATGCAAGGGAAGCTAGATGGTTTGCTACCCTTACTGAGTTTGGATTTGAGATCGGATACATCAAGGGAAAGGAGAACGAAGTTGTAGATGCTCTTAGTAGAAGAGCATAGGTGAATCAAATTTTAACTATGATTTTTTACGACACAAATTTGTAGGAGAAGATATTGTAGGAAGTGAAGCATGATTATAGGTAAAAACAGCTGAGGCACAGGTTACAACAGTAGGGTGAAGGTGATAAGGATGAGGAGTACCATCTCATAGCAAATGGGTTAGTTAGATTCAGGAACAAGATCTATGTGTCAGATGACAGTGAGCTCAAGAAGATTATCTTGAGAAAGTTTCATGTCAAGCCATATTCAGGTCACCTAGGATATCAGAAGACATTGACAATAGTTAAGTTTTATCATTGGCCGAACTTGAAGAAAGAGGTGGGTGAGTTTGTTGCTAGATTTTTGGATTATCAGTAGGTTAAAGTAAAGTGTAAGCATCCAACTAGTTTGTTGCCGTCTATTCTGATTCTAGAATTGAAATGGGAGGTCATTTCCATGGAATTTGTTACAGGTTTCCTAAGGACACTGAAGTAGCATGATTCCATCATGGTTTTGGTTCATAGGTTGAGTAAGGCGGCTCACTTCATTGTGGTAAACTAGACTAATTCAGCTAGTGAGGTAGCTCAAATCATCATCAAGGAGAGTGTGTGATTGCATGATGTTCCCAAGAACATCATATCAGATAAAGATGCCAAGTTTACTTCCAAGTTTTGGAATAAGTTATTTGTAGGCTTGGGGATAGAGTTGGATTTTAGTACAACCTATCATCCATAAACAGATGGACAGACAGAGAGGGTTAACAAGATTCTTGAGGACATGTTGAGGATGTATGTCATCATCAGTAGAGGAAGTGGGAAGAGTATAGTCCACTGGTAAATTTTTGCATATAATAATGCCTATCAAGAGTCCTTGAGGATGAGTCCATTTGAGACTCTCTATAGGTAGAGTTGTAATACTCCTATCAACTGGATTGATCCAGTGAACAGGTTGTTGATTGGAATGAATATGTTGGATGAGATGGAATAGGATATGTAGGTTATTAAGAGGAATTTGAAGGAAACATAGGACATGCAGAAGATTTATGCATACCAACACAAAGTATTCAAGGAGTTTTAGTTTGGGGAGCATCTATACTTGCGCATCAAGCCCAAGAGGAGCTCCTTGAAGATTGGATCATATTCCAAGTTGGAACCTTGGTATTATGGGCCTTTTGAGATCCTTGAAAGGATTAGACCAGTGAATTATAGACTTGCACTACTACCAACAATTAAGGTCCATGATTTTCTCCATGTGTCATTTCTTAAGAGATATGTATAGGATGTTGATCATGTGATTGATTAGTTTATATTGTAGGTGGAAACAGAGGGAGAATTCCAGCCAGAACTTTAGTGCATTTTGTAGCGGAAACAAATCATGCTTTGTAATAGAGAAATTGATCAATTTAAACTACAGTGGAAGCACTTTGGGCCTGATGAAGCTACATGGAAGATGGTTGATTAGATGTGGGATATGTATCCTTAATTATGTGCTTCTTGAGAAGATGTGTTCTATTTATGATTTTTGGCTTCGGATTATGCATACGTGTATTGTAAATACCACAATGAGCTATGTTATAAAGCTCCAATAAATAGTATGTTTTAAATATTACATCGAGTTGTTATATAAAGCTCTAATAAGAAGATTGTTTTTCATGGTTTCAGCAATTTGGTATGATGTAAATGTTGCATTCAACTCAATTATAAAGCTCCATGGGCAGGGAAAATCTTAAGAACCCCCCCTAAATTTATAAATATAATAAATGGGTGAATCTCCATGGTATATAGGAAAAATGGAAGGCGATTTTATCAATAATATAATATGTATATATAATTTTTTGGCGAATCTCTCACTAGGCATGGCGAATATTTTACTCAATTATAAAATCTTGTAAGATGTTGGTGAGTCTTTCACTAAATAATAAAACTTTGTAAAGTCCTAGTGAATCTTAGAATAGGCTACATGCTGGTTTAATTCCCCCATTTAAATAGGCTACATTCCAGGCGAATACCATGGGTCAATACCATGCGCCATTTTGGTGAATACCATGGGTCAATACCATGTGCCATTTTTATTTTTATTAGGATATTTTACTCAATTATAAAATCTTGTAAGATCTTGGCGAGTCTTTCACTAAAAAATAAAACTTTGTAAAGTCCTAGTGAATCTTAGCATAGGCTACATGCTAGTTTAATTCCCCCATTTAAATAGGCTACATTCCAGGTGAATACCATGGGTCAATACCATGTTCCATTTTGGTGAATACCATGGGTCAATACCATGTGCCATTTTTATTTTTATTAATTCTAATATTAGGGTTAATAATGGTTTTTTGCATGGTATTAATAACAATCTAGTCCATGGTATTTGTCCCATAGTATTTTGGCCATAGGTTTCACCTAAATATAACCCATTTTTTGAGTGTTCTTAAATATAAGGTGACTTATGGAGTAAATATAAAAAAATGTTTTATTTGTTTACCATACCTCTCGTTTATTTATATTTTTATTAATTTAACATACCTCTTTTACAAATATGGTATTTGGCCCATAGGATTCACTTAAATAAAACCTCTTTCTTGAGCCTTCATAAATAGAATGAGGGTTATGGACTAAATATAAAAAGAGGTTTCATTTATTTACGATACGTCTAGTTTATTTATATTTTTATTTATTTACCATACCTTTTGAATAAGTATAAAAAGACGTTTTATTTATTTACCATACCTCCACTTTACTTATATTTTTATTTGTTTACACCCTTACATGTATATAAGGTGACTTATGGAGTAAATATAAAAAATGTTTTATTTATTTACCATACCTCTCATTTATTTATATTTTTATTAATTTACCATACCTCTTTTATAAATATGGTATTTGACCCATAGGATTCACTTAAATAAAACCTATTCTTGAAAATGGGCGAATGGATTCACTTAAATAAAACCTATTCTTGAAAATGGGCGAATGGAAGGTTGTAAGTCCTAATTTCAAGGGCTAAATTTACCTTTTTTACCCTCTCCCTTAAAATAAGGTGGGCTATTTGAGGTGATTTGTAAAAATGTACTATGATACAAAATATTCGCCCACTAAAAATTTAAAACCCCTTAATTTCGCCAAAGGGCGAACATTCGCCCCTAAAAATATCCTTGTCCATGGGTAGCATGTGTTTGTTGATTATAAGTGTTATTAAACATCCAAGATAGTGTTACCCCAAGGGGAAGGGTTTTGTAATAGCCCCTGGTTGATTTTCCATCTAAATAAAATAAGACCAAGGTCATGGGACACGTATTCCAAGCTAAATTCTAGGTAAAACATTATATTGGGCATCACTTGTGGATTAATAATGGCTATGGAAATTCGCAAAGGCATTGGCAAAGGCAAAGAGGAAATAAATGACATTTTAGTTATGAATAGAAAGGAAAAGAGGAGTAAATGAAGGTGAAGAGACACAAATTTGCATGCAAGGTAAATTAGTGTAAAAATGAAAAAAATGAAGAAAAAAGAGTCCTCAGTTATAAAAAGGTATCAGAGAATCAATTCACAGCTTTAGTCAGTTCAGTTTTTGCCTCTCACATTTCATTCTCTCATACTCTTACACACTTAGAGCATTCTTGTAGCATGCTTGGAGCACTTTAGCATTCACTTGGATTGGAGAAAAAAAGCAAAGGAAAGAGAGGGAGTCCAAGGGAATAGTTGGATCAACAACTACAATAGGAATAATTTTTAGGCATTGGGTATGTGATTTTCTTGCTGATTTATGGATGCATGGTATATGCATGTGATTCCTTAGTTATGTGTTGTCATTAGCATGGAGATTCTCCTAGATTGACATTGGTTTCATCTTGGCCTTGCCATTTCCTACATATGCATGGTGTTAGGGGTTCCCACTTTTTTTTTTGATTGGTTCTCAGGTTCCCTATGGTTGTGGGTTGGAATAAATGCTCTAGAAGCCATGTAACAACTAGGTTGAGTTACTAGTTACAGGATTCAAAGGTTGAGACAAATGTTATGGATCCTTGTGGGTTGAGTTATTAGTCCTTGGAGCTATGGTTGGAACAAACATTCTGGAGCCTTGAGTTAGCTGTGGGTTGAGTGACTAGTTCCTTGAGACCTTTACAACTTGGGTGGAGACCAATCTAGTTTAGGTTAGTGATTTTTGGAATGTATAGGTGAGATCACTATGGTTGAGGGTTGAGGTGGTTTGGCCTCTGAAATCCCTGGTTTGTTTTTTTTTGGTTTAACCCATGAGATCCCACATTTATGCTTGGAATATGGCCCGGGGGTGATTGGATGGCTTTGTTGGCATTTTCATATGTTAAGATGAGATATTTTCCTGTTGTGATCTATTAGAATTTGTAGCAATTATGTTGGTGATTTTATGGATGATTTTCCATGTTTTCCATTAAGTTTATATGTTGGTTATATGCTAGTTATATCATGTAACCTATCTATGGCTCTTAACATGTTTTGATAAGCTATTGAATAGTTGATGAATGCATGGGATAACAAGTGTTATTTCAACTAGCTAGAGAGGGCTTGGAGCCTTCTTCGTGATTCTAACATGAAATTTAAAAGTTTATGATTAGATGTACATTCATGACCGACAACTCGCATGTTTACCATATGTTTAATGAAATGTCTATCATGGATTAGGCATGTCCAGGTCAATTTATTTCTTGAGTTTTGATTGGTTGGCCTTGTTAACATATTGTTTTATGTTAAGACCTCATAACCACACTAATGTTGTGTTGTGTGTTCATTTTGGGAGTTTCCCTTGTGAAAATAACTCAAAATCCCCATGGTGGCTTGCAGGCTCTTGAGAGATCTATTGTCCTTGATGGATGTCTTTAAGTTCTCAGTGTATCGATCCCACTACCATAACTCAAACTTAGAGGTTGGGTCATATCATAGTGACACTCATCTCATTCTTACCCTAGCGAGCTTCTGAATTTGGGTAAATGTGGGAGGGGTGGTTACAAAATGTGTAGTTAGTGCTACCCATAAGTGAATACCAATGATAGTAGGATTCTACAAGCCAAGAAACAAATATGGAGAGAAAACTATAAAATATTTATCATATGTGGTAGCTTCCCTTACATAATCAACCTATGCAAGTTGTTGATTTTATATTAGGTGATAGATCTCAAAAACACAATTCCAGCATACTGATAATATTGAGACATAAAGGCATATAAGAGGTGTTGTGAAATGAGCTCCAAGGTGGCAATTCTTCTACAAATTTCTCCTCAAGAGTAGAAATTTCAAACAATAATCCTCCTACGCTCTCTTGTTATTGTCTAAAATATATCTAAGAATATATTTACAACAACATAAATCTATCTTCAGTAGTGAAGACACTCCAAATGACTAGATCTGAATGTGGGCAAGCCAAGAAATATGAGCTTCACTACTAGCTATTAAGATTAATATTAGAAGAATTCAATATGTATGCATGTATGTATGTATGTATATGCCCATATTTCAAAGACTATTAGCAACAAACACCCAAGCAATGGACAATATAGCTTCAACAACACCCATAACTAGTAAGACATAGCTTTCAAAATACACAGAACCTTCCTTCAAATTTTGACAATGCTCAGTTGGCATCTAGGCAAGTTCGGTTCCTTTTGCACTCTCTAATTTCTTACTGACCTACGAAATAATCTTGTTTTCCAGTAATTTGGTAAAACATTATTTAACGTAGCTAAGGCATCATTGAAAACCATCAATATAGTTTATGAATAATTTTCATAAATCCACACATCTTTCCTAGAAACAAAACCATACAATGTTCTGCCTATTCAAAAAAAAATGCAATATGCACTGTCGAATACTCAGAGGATGCACTACTCGTATGCTATAATAAATAAAATATACGGAAAAAATATTTCCTATAATAGCAACAAAAATAGAATACCTCTTTGTGGTGTAATATTGTTAACATCAGGTGGCACTACAACATGTTGCTTCCTTCTTTTGCGACTTCCTTCTGGGAATTAGGTTTTCCTTAAGAGTGTTGTGTTAAAAGGAGGGGAGAACCTAGGCTACATGGAGCCTAATAGTCAAGTAGAAATAGAAGAAAGTGCATAGAGGAAAGATAGAACTTGCACTGATGTTATAGGATAAATAACCGATGAAATTATTATAAGCATTGAGGAAAAAATGTTGAGAGTTTACAACAACAAAACCTTGGAAGCCCTAGCTAGGTGAGAGTATAAGATAATGCATAAAGACAAAGGAAATAGATGCAAGTTACATATGGATATAGTTATAGAGAGCTGCTAGGTTTCTCTTACAATTTAGCACCAATTTGAAATACATGATTGAGCATGGAATGGGTCCGTAGGAGTAGAGAATGGACACATCATGCCAATTACTATTTTAGAATCGGGATTAGAATACGATGAATCAAAAACAAAAATATTTAAATCAATGTGTAGCATTCCCATAGAGCTAGGAGTGTTTACAGTTAGGTAAAATTGACTCGAGATAAAGCCAAAGTTGACCAGGTTAAATAGTGATGGTTTTGGGGTGCATGGAATTGTGCACCCATGGTTTTATGCCTATGGTATTTCATGTAATGGAGCCTATAAAAGGCTAGGAAGACTTCATTGTAAGATAGGCCTGGAGGTGAGTGGTGAAAGCTCACTTGGCCATCTTGGCCAAGATTTTGGCCAAGGATAATGAGATCTCATTGGGTTGGGTTTTTCCCTGGAATTGGGGTTTTCCTAGATAAACATGTGTTTTTAAGTGTTTAGGATTGTTGTTGGTTATTTTTATATTTTTTCCTCTCTATAATTCTCTGTAATTAATTTGTGTTCTTGAGTAAATTTCATAACAACTAGTATCAAAGCCATTTTGGCTTCAGAAGGACGTTTTTTTTGTTTCCAAGGGTTTGTATTGGCCTGAGAAATGAAGGGATATGTTTTGTTGCTATGATGCATTGGATTTGGATCGCTAATGAAATTATTTTGTTGTATCTATGGTTTCAATGCTGTGTTGTAAGTTTAATTATGGACATATATGCATATGAAGGAACTAGATCAATATAGATGTAGTTAGATCTATGTGTGAAGAAAGAAGATCTCGGTTGAATTAAAAAGGATGGAAGAATTGCTGCACTGAAGAGTCGAGCATGGAAGAAATACGTGCATACTCGGAGGCGCAATGGTGAAGCAAAAGTGAATAAGAAAAAGTGATTTCCTAGTAGACACTCCAAGGGTTGATGGAATTGTTGGTATCGATCTGTCAGTCAAGCTTGAAGAGATGAAGAATGAATAGAAATTGATGACCCACATAGAGTCTGAAAATTATATTAAAAATGGCGTGATACTTTTGCATGCAGGTCACAATGGGGAATTTTCATTCTCGGCAGGAGCGGGATTGTTGCCAATGTGACTCTACGACAGCCGATTGCTCCTAGCTCGATCCTCACCTTACATGAACGCTTTGAGATATTATCCCTATGCAGATATTTTTCTGCCCATGCCTTTGCCCACCAGGGTTACAAACTTCATAATCTATCTCACCCATGGATAGGGAAAACTTGTGGGAGGAAACATTGTGGGCTCCTTGGTGGCAACTAGCCCTGTCATGGTCATGGTTTCGATATACGCCATATGAATGGCTACCCCTCGATGATGATGTCAGCCCAATAATGATGCAGCTTCATCTACATGGAAGAATCCCCCATTCATCTACCCTCACAATGGCTCAGCAGAAGCAGATGCCTGATTCCTCTACAATGTCAATCTACAATGTTCTGCCCAATCTGCTCAACAACAGCCAACTGCCTCATGACATCTCCGCCTCAGAAAATCATGGATGTCCTCCATTTTTAGAAAAAGGTAAGTTGGATTTGGGTTGGTGTTGTGGGTGGAAACACCCTAGGGTCTTGGGTTGAAAACCCCAACAAAGCGAAGGGCATACAACATAAAGAAACATGCAGCAAAATAGTCTAAATGCTTAAACCATTGAAGTAGGAAGAAGAGGTATTACCCGGAGGTCCTATGTTTGAGGTCGATCCCACAAGGTCCAAACCCTCTACTCCTTCCAATGCCTTTAGAACCTGTAACTTATCCAAGCAAAGAATATACAACAATAGTAAAAGAAAGCATGTTCATGATATAGGTGTTAAATCATATAAGCATGTCAGCAAATGAGCATTAAAATAAGATTTCATATGTAAATCATAACATAGATTAATGCATAAACACAATAAATATCAGGAATAGAACAACATTTCTTTATTGATTTAAGCTAAATGAAATGTGGAAAACTACAACTTGAGTCTTCCTCCAGTTCTAAGTGCAATCATCCTCCAGATCCATCCTGCCAAGGCCTCAGCAATCTTCCTCCATTGGTATACACAAGGATGTCATAAAAGGTATGAAGGACATCTCAAAGAAGGAATCAAAGGTTTCCTATAACTTGGGAGTGCAAGAGTCAGAGGGATTTCTTCAGACTTGATCAAGGATGTAATCAACTATAATATCAATATCTCATCTCTCCTTTTTAGGCCTTCCCATGGAGGTTTATTTATACTTCTCCAAATTAGTTTTTTTTGTTCGGAAATAGTTGGGCCATGGGCTATAGTAGGTGAGTAACAGGTAAAACCCGTAATATTCGCCTGAATTTAAGGATATTATATATTTTTTAGTTTTTTAACACATATACGTGGGTTGGGTATAGACTGACCCACGTGTATACGCTTTTTATACAGGGAAAAATAGCGTATGGGATTTAAAACACTGTTTTTTTAGAATTTGGACCATGTCTGGAAAGGAAGGGTTTCCCTAGGCCTTAACCAGTGCATCAAGTCTACAAAGAGTGTTAAATGGTGTTGTAACAGATGCCCCTAATATATGAGTGTTGTGGGGAAAAGTATCTGATGCGGATGACCCTATCCCTACTCTAAAGGTGATAGTCTTTAGCAACAACTGAAAGTAAAGTTTTGATGATTCCCTTTATGAAAGTACAGAGAGAATGGAGAAAGATTAACCAACCTGGTGTCTTTCGCTTAGTCGATCCTTGTCCTCTCTCTTTGTCTCTTGTTCCCAGCTCCTTGCTCTCTTTGCCGGTCCAGCCACACACAGATCCTGCACAAACAAGAGAGCAAACTACAAGATACATGTACTCATAATTGAAGCATGGATTAGGATGAATCAAATATACATGTAAATACAATACATCAATGCAATACAAGTATATAGGAGAACATGCAAAACTTTATTGATAGAAGTAACAGGGTTCTGAGAAGGTTACAACCAATAATGGCTCCAATCCAGCAGCACCTCCCCAGCAGCAAGAACTCTCCTCTTCACCTCTAGTAAAACAATCACCCAATAGCTCTAACTATAAACCAACAGCACCTCCTTGCTTTACACAAAATTCCCGCCTCTTTAGACCTCATAGAATAGCTCTATATATAGGAGAGAAGAAGAGAGGATGAGTCAGCTTGAGACTGACATAAAGCTGCCTTGTGTCCTCTCCCTCTTCAGTTAATCTTCAGTTCTTGAGTCCACTTGGAGATCCTTGCTTACACATGGTGATCAAGTACCTCTTACTCATCACAGGGCGAATCTCATGAACCAAGTGTCAGTTTGGAAGCTTCCTGGGCAATTGACACCTTGCAGAATGACTGTGCCACTTGGCCAATCTCGCCCAGCGCAGGTAGCCTTCATTAGATTTGACTTCCAGCGCAGGTACAAGGAGGAGCAGTTGCATTCCAGCGCATATGCTCAGTGGAGCAGCTGACATGATCCAAAATTAGCCTGTTTTGAAGTGTTTTCAGGTGGAGAACTGATTGGAAGTGCTGTTGTTCGATGACCTTGTTCTTTTAGGGGTAAGAACAACATGTTTAGGGACTGAGGATCCCTGTAATTATTGACATTTCATGCTCCATGTCACGAGGCACAAAAATGTCTATAACAGTTGCCCCCTAAAGTATGAGGCCGTTTATCGGGTGAAATGCTTTATCTAGAGGGTCCGAAGTTCATTCCAGTGCTGAGGATGCGCCCTGTAATACAATACAATACAATACATTATTTTTCATTCTATTTTCATGATCTACCTGAGGCGGGCATTCCCATGCTCAGCTTTTATAAATACATTTTGGTACATATGACAGACGATCGTCTGAAGGTAGACTGATAATTTTCTGCTGAAATTATCATCCTTTGAATAGGATGATCATCTGTTGCAATGATGTACATGACAAATGCTTTTATATTTGCTAAATATATATCACAGCCCGAATGGATGAAACTAGATCCGGGGTCTTCAAACTCGTTCGATCTTCACTCTAAGTACAAGTCGATCCATGTGAGAATTGCGCTGAAGTCGAACATGGAAAGACATCGCTTGATTACCGGTCAATAATGAAAACCGTTAACAAGCGCGAGAGGAATCACCAATAATGACGATGACCCTCAAGGTACTGCAGTACAATTCACGTGGTGTGAATAAAGGACTTGGCGTCGAACGCCACGCAAAATCTTCTGGTCGAAGGTCATTGATGTATACCTGTCGCCGGAAGTGAGAAACTTGCCATTGAGGCATGCAAGCTTCAAAGTACTGATGGGGGTGTTCCTAGATCAACTTCTTGGATAATGAGCTGAAGTCGACAAGAAGCGATCCATCAAAGGAGGGCCTTAATGAATCCCACATCAATGACACGGAACGGAACTAATGACTTTAGTGGAGGTGAAAACAAACTGTGACATATGATTCAGGGTGGCGATCATGAATGGATGAAGGATAATGTATGGCAGTGGATGGGACACGGTTGATACTTTCAGAATGACCCCTCTTGAACATATAACGACATTGATGCGATGGATTGGTAGCATTACCCCAAATGTGGATGGTTTGGCGAGGACCATGGTGATGAAACCGGTGAATGAGACAACCCAACCCGATGTGGTACGGAGGAAAAGTGTCATGTCCAAGAGTGACTTGCTACCATTAAACTTTGATGTTCTCCCAATTTTTCCCCAGTCATTTCTGACCAGTACCTCTTTATTTTTGTCAAGCTTGAGGAGGATAACATATGCTTGTTCTATAACCTGCCCTTCGGGCAAGCCCATCGCTATGATTTAACGAGCCTAGCAATAGGGAAACTCGTTCTCGTCTAAAGACAAGTTTGTCGCTATTTAATCATTTTAACGAGTCTAACGACAAGGAAAACTCGGTCCTTTTCATTTTTAGAGAGTCTGAAAAGGTACAGAAAGTCAACTCCATGATTCCTTTTTCGTCATCTAATCCCCTAAGTCCGAAAAAGTATAAAACAATACAGAAGGGATGGCTGTTCGGTACTTTTACGAGCTGAACAAGACAAGCGCTCGATCTTTTTGTGCAATAATCCCTCAGGTCCAAAAAGATTAAAATTTAGAGGAGGGATAGCGTTCCGGTCATTTAACGAGCTGGAAGGCCAAAACTCGGCAAACTTTTCATATTTTACGAGTCAGTAAAAAGAGCTGAAAGAAGACTCGTCTTTTGAGGAACGAGTGATAAACAGGGATAGCATCAGATTCCAGGTACAGGTTGGAATTTTCCAATCACGGCAGTGTTACGAGGATGGCTAGGTGGAATCACTCTTCGCAGCTGTTTCTCAAAAGAGGTAAACACACAAATGGAAGTGAATAATCGGCCAAATGAACGGTGGAGGTGATGGATGACAACACGATCAAGGTTCTTATGGCTAATGAATTTACGATCTCAAAAGGTTATTTACCGGTTCATTTTTTCCATGAGCTTGAACTCTGGGGGAAACTTTTGCTCACACTTTTCTATTTTTTAACGAGCATAGATTCAGTCATAAAACTGCTCGAATTTTGCGTTTATTTTTTAACGAGCATGAACTATATGCTAAAACTGCTCGATATACCAGTCATAAAAAGAACGCCTCCCGTAAGGACCAATTTTTATAGAGCTTATGCCTTACCACAGCTATGCTCACTTTGGCAAATTTTACTTCTGCCCCACAGGCTTCTTTCATGCAAGTTTGGAAACGGCTAATCTTAAAACCAGATAAATAACCGCCCCTAGCTTGCACTCCAGAAGGTTTGCATGCCCCCAGGTATAGGATAGAATTTCGAGGCTGCCCCTCCTCTCCCCTACCTCTGCTTTTCTTTGGGTGTTCACAGTTACTTGTCATCTTGCCAATCTAATGCTAACGATACTTGTCTTCTCGTTATTCTAAGGGGTCTTGCCCACTTTTAATAAAGAGCTATTTGTGACAATAGAAGAACACTACTCAAAGATAAAACATTGGTATTATTGAGGGAGGCTTGCCTCTTTCTTATTATTCCAAAGACGGTTCGATTTGCTGCCGCAAATCAATCTCTTTCTTCGGCGGTGTCTATCATTGGGTTGTCCAAAGATGGTTACCCTCTGTCACAACAATACGGTCTCCTTCTTCGTAGACTGCCCCTGCTTATCCTTCAAAACATATGTTTCGATGGGCGAGGCTTGAACTCAAAGATGGTTACTACTTGTTGCAATAAGGGAATTCCTACTTGGGCATTGCCCACTTTTTAGACAAAGGTGAATGACTCTTTGGTAAAACACATAACTTTAACAAAAGATTATTATTCTAGAACAACCCCACTTCCTTCGGACGGGGTACGGACTAGTCATATTCTTCTGCGGAAATTCTTTCTTATACCCGGGGTTTCTTCTGCCCGAAGCAGACCAGGGTGCATGCCCCCTGGGTCCTAGTCTTTCTTTCCGAATCACTCGCGCTCATCGGGAAGGAGGATTGGGGGTGGAGGCGAATCTTGAGTGAACAGACCATTTAGGAATGGTATTTGACTATTTGCGATGCGAGATCCCGGAAACGAAAGTTGGTCTACGAGCTTGACCACCCTTCCTTCGTGTGGAAAACACATTACTCTAAAGAGTGAGGAGACTATCGCTCCCATGCAATAAATATAGTCGCGTCCAAGGAGTAGATTATAATCCAAGGGTCCTTGAACTACCAACACGTTCATCTTGACGGTCTTCCCTTTCAATGTAACAGGTACATCGGGGAGGATCCCTAATGGTCGACTGGTTCCTTTATCAAAACCTGAGAGATTTCTCAACTCAGGTAAAAGCGCTGGGGAACCCAGTGCTTTCCAAGAAACAGAGGAAAGGATACTCACAGACGCCCCTTCATCAATGATAGTACCAGCCATAATCATTCTATAGATCTGGACAATGATTCTGAATGGTATGCTGGCTGGTAACCGGGGTCTGCCTAGTTGATTCCAATCAAAGGATACAACCAGGTTGCTTGGTGGTGGGACCGAATTTACGGCCGGAAATGACTCTGATGATGTTCCTTCCTGCGATAAAGGAATGGGCGCATTGCCCTGATGCTCATCGGAGTCGGTGCTAATGAAAAGAACCTGGATGGTGTCATCTTTATTCTCTTCAGTGAGGGTGTCGCATGAAGACGACTCTTCGGCGACGGTGTCATTTGAAGACGGGTCTTCAATGACGGAGTCATTGGACGATAGAACCTCTGAAGGAAGAACCGGGTCAACTGCCATTTCGACCTTTAGACTTTCGTCTGGTCTGGATTCAGTAGGTTCATTCTCAATGACCGACACTTCAGCTGACCACTTGAGCGGGCCAGCTGGATTTTCAACTATCGAGGGATTAGGCATGAGTTTTTGGTATCCAGGAGGAAGTCGTAACGGTGATACCGAACGATCTTCCAAAACTCTCTTTGCCTCATCTAAGAATGGACATTTGTGGATGGCATGATTGCCTTCACACAATAGACAGGGTGATCTTGGTCCCCTTCTTCGTCCTTCACTCTCGTTAGTTGACGGATTGCAATCAACATGACAACCAGAGGTTGATGCTACCGGATTGTGCAACCTTGGGGACCAGTCCCTTAGTATCCGAGGAATACAAGGACAATCACGATGGAAGTGGGTCCCTTTGCAAATGACACATGGCGATTTAGGCCCGGTCGGTGCAGTGTGTGGGTTTTTGTCAGCTTTCTTCTGCTTGCCCCCAGTCGCCTTCGCTAGAGGCTCCTTCTGCTTCTTTTCGCTTTTCTTCTTTTCCTTCTTCTCCTTGGGAGGCTGACTTTTGCCGGCTCTACCTTGTGAAGATGAAGGGTCAGAGGAAGTATCATAAGAAGTGGAAGGCTGGTGGGTAGTTCTAGATTGTTCTCACTGTTGATTCGACTGCTCAGGATTAGTGGCGATCTGGACTACATTAGTTGAAAAGAGCCATACAGGGAGGCCGATTGTCAATCCTGGAAGTGACAATGTAGCCATATGAGGCGCACCAACATCTCCCCAAGAGGAGAAGGGATTTGGACTTCCGCTAAGGTTACTTCCTTGGTTGGTGGGCTCCATACTTTTCAACTGAAAGATCAACGTGGGAATAACAGGTGATTATGTTCCGCTTAAAATAAATTTTATTAACGACGCTTTTAGACACAAACTTGCTTTTTCATGTTTTAAGAGTCGAGAAAAAGCTAAAGATGACTCTAGTCGCCTTCGATGTATTAACGAGCCCGAAGTGACAAATGCTCGGTTGGACTTTTTCAGTTATAGAGTTTGAAAAAGGCCAAAAGAAACTGTTCTGGAGATCTAGGCAGAGGGTGTGCCAAACCTTTCGCGAAACCACAGAATACGTTTTACGGTACGGGTGGTCGATCTTCGTGAATGCTGTGTTCACTGCATCGCGATCAGTAGGGCGGCCGACACGGTTTCCTAAGGATAAAGGATAAAAGCCTATAGGGGTCTCCCAATATACGCGACAGTACGCGGGAGCTCAAGTCCGTGTTAGTGCCACCGACTCTCAGGAGGAATCACCCACCTTCGTAGAGATCGACAATCACTATGTTTAACGACGCCGGAACACGTCTCTACCTAGACCTCTAGATGTTTGCGTTAAATTCCAAAGCGTTGTTATGTAAATTGAGTTTATTTTAATGTTGATCTTTCTTAATAGTTTGCCTTTCAGGTTCGCCACGAGATGTATATATACAACTTCCTATATGCAATCTAAGAATGAGAAGCAAATCTTTTCAATCTTTCAACTTTGAAAACCTTAATCTACTTGAGGGAAAAGAAAGACACAACTTTTTCCACAGATCAAAGAACACACACTAAAATGCACATCTTCCTAAATCGTCAAGCATACAGTCAAATGCAAAATGCACAATGCATGTATTTCTTTTCGTTATCCTTAATGTTGATGCTAGACAGAAAGGAAACTGTTGTATAATTTTGAATCTAATTTCAAGAAGAAATAAACAAGCTTGTCCACAATCAAAAAGACACCTTATGATAGACTTGTTTAAAACACAGGAAATGTATAGATTCAAACCATGAAATGAAAAGCAAACAAACTCAAACAGCCATGAACAGTAATAAAACTAGCTCATAAGATCACAAAGACACTTTTACAGTTCAGGATCTAAGAGGTCACAGCTATACTGGTTCGCTTTTCACAATGGGAAACTGTAACTGAAGCAAGAAATACTGAAAGAACATTCACAGTCTCATCACACAACTGAGGCGGAATAATGTCAAGGAGAAGTGGTCTACAGCAAGTACAATGACCAGCAAGCAATCAGCTAAAACTCAGTGAAAACAGGGCCAAGACACAAAGGGAAAGCTGAGCAAGACAATGGCTAACTGGACCAGCGCAGGTTCTAGTCTGCCAGTTTGACTCTCAGCGCAGTTCCCGAAGGGAGTACCTGCGCTGTAATGCAGACTGCCTGTGGACAGCCTGCACTGACTCACGAGAGTTTCGTCTACAAAGAATTCCGGGTCATAAAAAGCTCAAAAATGCACTGTTTTTGCTTAAATAAAAAGCTATAGGTCAAGTACAGGCTAAGGGATGATCAAGAGGATGAAGATCTATCACAAAGAGTAAAGATTCTTTTGTAGATAGGCTCTTCAAATCTTGAATTTGCTCAACAAATGAGCAAGAGTAGCAGTCCCTCTACTTCGCTTTTGATATAGTCAAAAGCTTTTCGATTTGGTACTCTTTTCTTCAAGAAATGAATAGCAAAGTACTACAAACACCAACAAGATACTAGGCTCCCCAGCGGAGTCGCCAGTTTGTTGTGGGGAAAAGTATCCGATGCGGATGACCCTATCCCTACTCTAAAGGTGATAGTCTTTAGCAACAACTGAAAGTAAAGTTTTGATGATTCCCTTTATGAAAGTACAGAGAGAATGGAGAAAGATTAACCAACCTGGTGTCTTTCGCTTAGTCGATCCTTGTCCTCTCTCTTTGTCTCTTGTTCCCAGCTCCTTGCTCTCTTTGCCGGTCCAGCCACACACAGATCCTGCACAAACAAGAGAGCAAACTACAAGATACATGTACTCATAACTGAAGCATGGATTAGGATGAATCAAATATACATGTAAATACAATACATCAATGCAATACAAGTATATAGGAGAACATGAAAAACTTTATTGATAGAAGTAACAGGGTTCTGAGAAGGTTACAACCAATAATGGCTCCAATCCAGCAGCACCTCCCCAGCAGCAAGAACTCTCCTCTTCACCTCTAGTAAAACAATCACCCAATAGCTCTAACTATAAACCAACAGCACCTCCTTGCTTTACACAAAATTCCCGCCTCTTTAGACCTCATAGAAGAGCTCTATATATAGGAGAGAAGAAGAGAGGATGAGTCAGCTTGAGACTGACATAAAGCTGCCTTGTGTCCTCTCCCTCTTCAGTTAATCTTCAGTTCTTGAGTCCACTTGGAGATCCTTGCTTACACATGGTGATCAAGTACCTCTTACTCATCACAGGGCGAATCTCATGAACCAAGTGTCAGTTTGGAAGCTTCCTGGGCAATTGACACCTTGCAGAATGACTGTGCCACTTGGCCAATCTCGCCCAGCGCAGGTAGCCTTCATTAGATTTGACTTCCAGCGCAGGTACAAGGAGGAGCAGTTGCATTCCAGCGCAGATGCTCAGTGGAGCAGCTGACATGATCCAAAATTAGCCTGTTTTGAAGTGTTTTCAGGTGGAGAACTGATTGGAAGTGCTGTTGTTCGATGACCTTGTTCTTTTAGGGGTAAGAACAACATGTTTAGGGACTGAGGATCCCTGTAATTATTGACATTTCATGCTCCATGTCACGAGGCACAAAAATGTCTATAACAATGAGGTCAGAAGGGGTACATGATGGCCGAAATGTATTAAGGGTATAAAAGGAATCCTGCCAAGACCTGAGAGGAGTTCACCAGAATTTAGCCTGCCAAGCCAATGAAAGAGATAAAAAAGAAAGTTGTTGTTTGAGGCAGGCATACCCATGCTCAAAGATAGTAAATCATGTCTGCATATCAAATACAAAAGTGGATCCAATATGTATACAAGTATAAAAGACTGAAAATGCATAGTGGATCATCTAATCATATCCATAGAAGTGCATGTCTTAATATCACATATAAAGAATTGATCAATGATATTGAAGTGGAAAGCTGATCACCGAAGTCATAAATATGATCCAAAAAGTACCAAGTCAAATGGTGGAACAAATGGTACTACACGTAGCTCGGGTGCCAACATATAAGATGTCGTTGTAAGGAACTACAACATATAAGGTCAATGGTGTCAACTGGCAGAAATAGGAGAAACGAACAAGTGAACTAAGAAATGTTGATGCAAACCCAAGGTCTTCCCTAACCACCGTGGTAATTTCTACACAATGGGAATAAATGATCTAAAGTCAACCATGTGAGAAATCGTTTGATTACCAGTCATTGATGTATACCATTAACAAACACAAAACTACTCACCGATAATGATGATGAGAGCCAAGGTACCCAGTACAATCTAATAAGTGTGAATAAATGAGCTAAAGTCAAACACTTGGAAGAATCTATCAATCAGGAGACAATGATGTTTTCCCACTGTCGATAGCAAAGGATTCTGCCACTGATGACTGCAAACCCTAAGGTACTACCAAATGGACTCTAGACCTTGTTTCCAAAGCAATGAGTTGAAGTCGATGGGAAAAGATTTGCTGGAAGGAAGGCATTAAGGCATCCTTCATCAATCCAGTATGAGTGTAACCCATAATCCAATAATGTGGAAGGAATCGGATGAAGAAAGATGCAGTAAACCAACCGAAGCACATTTCTGGCATACACAAAATGTGGCTAGTGCACAATAGAAACCCTCTGAACCAAATAATAACGAAAGTTGACACAAAGGTGAGGAATCCACCAATAGGGTTAAATGGAAACCAATGTAGTACATGAATCCCAACATGTGATAATGAAAGGTGACGTCAAACACAAGGGAAACCACTCAGTCAAAGAGCCATGATACTGACTGATACTAGGCACAAGGTGACCTATCAATAATGAAAATAGGACCAGGGTGCAGCTCTAGATCCACTCTCAAAGCAATTTTTTGTAGTCAATAACAGCAAGACCCGCCAACAAGAAATCAATGGAGACCTTCTCAAACCATCATGAGCAAAGGACCAAATAGTTGATGTGATAATGAACATGACTCTGACAACCACGGATGGCCAACTAAAAATAGGTCAAGAGACACCGTAGAAAGGCCGACTCAGGTTTAATTCCCTTAAACAAGAGTACGACCCAAATGTGACTACATGGCAACATATGATAAGTTTGTATAAGTTTGTCATGTAGGAGGCATAAATGAACTCTCCATATGATTGGAAGAGATAACCAACCGAAGGATTATTTAATCAATAACAAGGTTAAGGCTCTCCTAAGTCACACTAAAACCCATCCTAATGGAGGAAATACTTAATTTTGAGTGCTTTTTTTCAAGGGCGACACAACTGACTCTAGCTGCCATCAATCATGTAAGTAATGTCCCGTTCGTTCTCTTTTTGGATTATGTAATTTTTTTTCTTTTTCATATTTATAAAGCCTAAAAAAGAGTAAAATAATGTCTATGGTACAGTGGAAAGAACGAGTGTCCAAATACATATGCATTAGTTCCTAGGAGGGGAGCATTCCTATGCTCAATGCAAGGTGAAAAAATTGGTCAATGACACTCAAAAGAATGTTCTTTTCATGGGTAAGAGGGTGTCAAGTTACGGAGGCTAAGTGATTGCAAGGTTGATTTCACAAAATACATGATCAAAATGTGGCTTAAATACAAGTCCAAGTGAAGCTGGCTTAAGGCCAAAAGGTACAAATGGTCAACATGCAATGCAGTAGTACAACTCAACACAAAGGAGCATCTAGGGTATAAAGCCAGAGAAATAGTGAAAAAGTAAGAGAAATGAGGCTTCATCGCAAAGTCATGGTGGGACTAAATAGGACTCCCAAGCCTAAGAACAAAAGTTCAGCATGGGTGCCAAGTGAAAACAAGGTACTATCTAGGGCGCCCATGATAAAGTAGGATCTACCACACAATTCATGACACTTCTAAATAATGAGAAGGTTCTGCATCATATCTTGGTGGGGTCGATCCTAAGGCCAAAATGGGAAAGGAAACTAATAAATGGATAATGCAGTTGTAAAACCTAACCTATATGCCAGGTACGAGAACCATTACCTGTCAAAATGGATCAACGATAACAATTGTTCCAAGGAGAAGTCTTCCAAGCTCTATATACATAATTAGGAACACTAGGCAATAAGTTAATACATTGCATATATAAAATTCAGATAAACGCTTATGTTATATAATACAAAACTTGAAAATGCATACGTTATATGTACAATATGGTATAGGGAACCATGTAGCCTTGTGAATTATGCATAACAGTTCTTTAGGGCAAGCCCATTGTAGGGCTCAGGCCAAGGACTCTTTTGGTAGTTAAAACTCATGGCTTCAAAAATTTCCCGTTGTGAATGAAAATCAAACTCCAAGAAATCATGAGAACTAGAAGGATCAAAAGAGAGAATTAAGGGGTCCCATGTCCCCATAGGAGGAATCACTCAGTCAACTATTGGGACCAACTCCCAAGAAGGAAAATAATAGTTCAAAGGATCCTTCTCAAAAGTAATTGAACATTGAGGATTCAATGCCACATAGTTCACCGTGGCGGGGCAGAGTCTACTTGAACACTTGGAACAAACCAAGGGGTATTCTATAGTAAATTTGAATTAGGGTGGTGATTATCATATGCAAGCTGATCAATAGTGACAATATTTATGTTATGAGGAAAACACATCACTCCAAAGAGTGAAGACACCACAACATTTATAAAATAGACAAAATCACTCCTAAGTATCATATTAAAGTCTAAAGGATGATCAACCACCATCATATTGATAAAAACCGTCTTCCCACCTAAAGTAATAGGCAATTGAGGAAGAACACCCATAGATTCACTAGGCCTCTATCATAGGCTAACAATTGACTATCAACTGTAAATAACTTTGGAGAACCCAAAGCTTTCCAAGTCAAGGAGGATATAATGCTTGTAGAGGATCCTTCATCCACCACACATCCATAGACGTTTGTGGAATTAACTCTACCCTTTATTTGGAAAGGTGTAGCGGAAGGAAGACGAGGCTTGACAAGATTATCCCAATCAAAGGAGACACTCCTAGAACTTGGAGGAGGGACATTTGAAGAGATCGGAATGCCCCCTAGACTAGAAGGCTCTGTACTAGAAAATCCCTAACATGACTTTCAAAGGTTAGTGACTATTTCCCAAGAGAGATAGGACTTGTTCCCCCAACCCTAATAAAAAAAGCAAGTGATTCAATAAAAATATGACTAAGAGAGGTAGGTGACCCATCGCTAGTATGACTCGCAATGACTAGACTTATGCCCCTAGCGTGACTTGCAGCGGCTGAAAGCTCATCTCTAACATGATTAACAGAGGTTGATGATGACTTATTTCCAGTATGACTTACAGTGACTAGACTTATGCCCCCAGCATGAATTGTAGTGACTGAAAGCTCATCTCCAACATGACTAACAGAGGTTGATGATAATTGGATAGAACTATTATTCTTCTTCGTCTTCCTCTTTCTCTTCTTTTTAGATTTTTTATTACAAGAGGGAGGAGAAAGAGGAATCTTATATTTCTATTTTAAATAATATGAACAATTAACACCCATTTGATGCCCTTGAAATAAAGCATTCATCTAAGAAGCATCAAGAACATCTGGAATATTCAGAGTGGACCACAGCCAAACTAGTAGTCCAAAATTCAATCCAAGAATATTCAAACTGGCCATCAAGGGGGTACCAACATTTCCAAAGAAAGGAAAAGCACAAGGATCCCCTTTTGAAAGTGTACCTTGGTTGGTCTCCACATGAATATTAGCCATATCTAACTTATTCACAGATCCTTCCCTTACGGGAATGTACAAATGACTTTCCAAGGAAGAGAGATGCACAATCAAAACCTTTTCCCTTAAGGAGGAAACTCCACAACTTTCAAAAGAAAGATCAACATCCTTTCAATATCGACGGAGTGGTATGTCAGTCACTCAGAATATACGGTCCAAAAGTGAAAAGACAAATCCACCTAAAGCCAACTAAGTCCAAAGAGAAAAGAGAACTCGACTAAAAATTCCCTAAATATGCAACCAATCAAGCAACTTCCAAGTATTTCCACTCTGGGTGATGAGGATCAAACATCAAAATACAAGAAAGTGAAGTAAGGGACCTTCCGAAGATAGTTTGGGATAATAACGGCCCAAGCCTACTAGCGAAGGTAACATAGACAATTACGTTAACCTCCAGACAAAATCCTTTGTCGGTGCAAGCACCCAAGCTTTGAAAGGGTACCCTACAAAAGTGCTAATGAATGTGATGCAACGTCTGCCTCAGGTGCCATGGGATTCCCCTCCATAACCACCTATGTGATCCTTAGGAATAACAACTAAGGGCACTAATTCATATCAAAATTCAGGCAGAATAGTCTCGGGGTGGGATCCAACAAGTAGGAGAGGGGGTATCTCTCTTCCTTGTCTTCACTCTCCCTCGTGCTTGACTCCCAGTCACATAGCTTTCCCAGTCTCTCTAACAACACTGGATTTCACTCATTATTCAACATCTATGTTTAACAACTTGAGTGGCATTGGAGAGTTAACTCTCCACTCACCTATTCCAAGTCCCTAAAGAGCTAGACTTGTTAATGTAACTAATGACAAATTAAAAAATGTTCTAGTTATTTTTAATTAAGTGCTTGATTTTAAAGGGTTGTTCTTTAGGTCATGGGGACAATGAGAGTGCAACTTATGGTGTTTTGACGCAAAGGAAATCAATAGAAACGTAGCCATAAGTAAATGCACCTATTTTTCTTCGATGAAAAGGTATTTCTATAAAGTTTTACGAATAAACTTGTACAAGCAAATTTTTAGTTTTCCAGAAAACATACTCCACACACCCAGAATCTAACAAAAAAACTAAAATGCCTACAGTGCAAACTATCTTAATTCAAACTATAATAATGGTGCATGGATGCTCATACAAGAAGAAAATGTGTTCCTTCACAAGATCAATAGGCCAACTTGACTACAAAGAGGGAATACATTCAATAAAAAGCTTCTCTTGAAACCAAGCAAAACCAACCGTAAAAAGTTCACAATTGCTCAAAAACAAAACAAAAGAAACCAAAAACAAAAACTTGAAAAGAAAAAGAAAGGCAAAATCTATGTTTTATGTCTTTTTCTTTTAAAAACCGAAATATTTTTGAGGTCACAAAAGACTACTAAACTTCAAAGATCATGAAACAAGCATAAAGAGTCCCTGAACTTCACAAGTTATGCAACTCATCAATAAAATGAAACTTGAAATGAGAAAGGACCTCAAACTTGGATTAACTGATCTGAATGGTAGTATAAAAGACTTCAGCAAACCAACAAAATGTCAAGAAAGACTCTCAATATTGCCAAAGAGACACTCAAAAACCATGAAAAACAAAATAGGTCAACCAAAAAGGAAAGCAAAGCAAAGCAATTTGAAAGTTCGGTTATAAACGAAACTGAAACCAATTTCTTGTTTTGGAAAGCCAGAACAACCAAGAACTTCTGCCAAAAGCCTTGAACCCAAAACGAAAACTGAAACCTTTCTCAAAAAGTAATCCTAGGTCAACTAGGTTTTTCACTCAGAAAAAGATTCAAAATTGAAAACTTGCAAGAAAGCATAGTTTTAATGATAGTGAATGACGAGAAAATAGAAAAAATCACCAGGAAAAAGACTTATCTAGGCAAAATATTTTGAAAAATTAATTCAAAATTACATATACGTGACTATGTAAAGGCACATAGGCATGTATACGTGTTTCAAACATAGGAAACTCGTGTATACTCGAGTATATTTAAGGAAAAAATCGTGTATACACTATTGTATCCCTAAAAAAATGTGTATAAAAAGCTCAATTAAGAAAAATAAAAAATCAAGGCATGATCCAAAAGATCAAACATGATGCCTGGGAAGCCAATAATTCATTGACACTGTAAAAACGACAAATCAAGGAAACAAACCCTGATCAAGAACAAACAACCCCAACTAGGAAAAATAAGAATGTTTTCCCCAATGGAATCACCAATTCTGTTGCGCATGGAAACACCCTAGCATCTTGGGTTGAAAACCCCAACAGAGCGAAGGGTATACGACATAAAGAAACACGCAAAAAAACAGTCTAAATGCTTAAACTACTGAAGTAGGAAGAAGAGGTATTACCTAGAGGTGCTACGTTCGAGGTCGATCTCTCAGGGTCCAAACCCTCTGCTCTTTCCAATGCCTTTAGAACCTGTAACTTGTCCAAGAAAATCATATACAACAACAGTAATATAAAGCATGTTCATGATATAGGTGTTAAATCATATAAGCATGTGAGCAAATGACCATTAACATAAGATTTGAAATGTAAATCATAACATAGATTAATGCATAAACACAACAAATATCAGGAACAAAAAAAATTTTCTTTATTGATGTAAGCTAAATGAAATGTGGAAAACTAAAACTTGAATCTTCCTCCATCTCCAAGCGGAACCATCCTCCGGATCCGTCCTGCCCAGGCCTCAACAATCTTCCTCCATCAGTATACACAAGGATGTCATAAAAGGGATGAAGGACATCTCAAAGAAGGAATTAAAGTTTTCCTATAACTTGGGAGTGCAGGATGCACAGGGATTTCTTCAGACTTGATCAGGGATATATTCAACTATAATATCAATATCTCATCTCTATTTTTTAGGCCTTTGTTCACGGGAAAAGTTTCTATTCAGAACAACCCTATCCCACTAAGGTGTGACAGTGACCTTAGAAACAAACAGGGAAAACTACTTTAGTATTCTTCTTTATGAACTATAAACGAAGAGGAATAGGATGAACCAACCTGTGTCTTGCACTAGTCCTTTGATCCAATCTCTCTTCTCTTTGACAACTTCCAGCTACCTGCTCCCTTACTTGCCCAGCTTCACTAAGTTCCTGTAAGATCACAGAAGAAGAAAATTACACAAAGACATGGATTTATATTCATAAATAGCTTAGGATCAGATTTAAGCTAAACATACAAATGTAACAAACATCAATGATACACAAGCATGTAGGAGAAACTCAAATAGTTTTATTGATATAACAAGAAGGTCCAGGAGGAGTTACAACCGATGATTCCTGATCCAGCATCAACCTCCCAGCAAAGGAATCCCCTCTTCACCTCCAACAAAGCATAAATCACCCAATACTCCGATATCTATCTCAAAACCAACAGCAATTCTCTGTAATGTACAAAATTCCAGCCTCTGGATCTCTGGGATGAGGGATCCATATATAGATGTATGCAAAGAGGATGAGTCAGCTTATGATCTGACTAGTGGCTTCTCTCTGTCAGTTCTTGCTTCCACTTGGAGACTGAGAGCCTCTTACTCATCCTTGGTCGAACTCAGTGAGGCAAGTGTCATTGGGGAAGATTCTGGAAGCTTCCATTGTCTGTCCACCTCGCGGAATGACACTGCCATTTGTCATTTCCCGCTCAACGCACCCTGGTAGTGCATTTAGGTGCGTTGCAACGCACCTAGCTAGGGTACGAGGGTGCTATGCAACGCAGCTAGCTAGTGGAGCAGCTGAAATGATCCTTATTTGACTGATTCTGAGCGGTTTCTCGTGGAGAACTTGTGGGAGAAGCTGTAATTTGTTGACCTTGTTCCTTTAGGGGCCGGAACAACACTTTTAGGGACTTAGGATCCCTTGGTTTATGGACATTTCATGCTTAGAGCTGTAAGGCACAAAAATGTCTATAACAGTTGCCCCCTAAAGTATGAGGCCGTTTATCGGGTGAAATGCTTTATTAGGAGGATCCGAAGTTCTTTCAATGCTGGGAGGAGACCTGTAATAAGATACAATACAATACATTATCTTCATACTGTTTTCATGATCTAGCTGAGGCGGGCATTCCCATGCTCAGCTTTATAAATTCATTTTCATGTACATAGGATAGACAATCGTCTGATGGTAGACTGATGATTCTGATAGAGCCATCATCCTTTTGGTAGGATGATTATCTGTGCTGCAACGCTGTACATTTCAATGTCTTTATTTTCCTGAATATATATCACAGCCCGGATGGATGAGACTAGATCCGGGGTCTTCAATCTCGTCCGATCTTCACTTGAAGTACAAGTCGATCCATGTGAGAAATGTTCTGAAGTCGAACATGGAAAGACATCGCTTGATTACCAGTCAATGATGTAAACTGTTAACAAGCGCGAGAGGAATCACCGATAATGATGATGACCCTCAAGGTACTGCAGTACAATTCACGTGGTGTGAATAAAGGACTTGGCGTCGAACACCACGCAAAATCTTTCGGTCGAGGGTCATTGATGTATACCTGTCGCCGGAAGTGAGAAACTTGCCATTGAGGCATGCAAGCTTCAAAGTACTGAAGGGGGTGTTCCTAGATCAACTTCTTGGATAATGAGCTGATGTCGACAAGAAGTGACCCATCAAAGGAGGGCCTTAATGAATCCCACATCAATGACACGGAACGGAGCAAATGATCTTGATGGAGGTGAAAACGATCTGATGATATACGGTTCAGGATGGCAGTCATGAAAGAATGAAGTATAATGTATGGTAGTGGATGGGACACGGGTGACTTCTCTGGATGACTTCTCTTGAACATGTCAGCGACACTTATGTGATGGATTGGTAGCATTTACCCCAAATGTGGATGGTATGGCGTGACCATGGTGATGTGACCGGTGAATGAAACAACCCAACCCGACTCAGGCATGGAGTGGAAGTGTCATGTTCAAGAGCGACTTGCTACCAATAAAGATTCTTTGAGTTTTCTTCCCAATTTTTCCCCAGTCATTGCTGACCAGTACCTATTTATTTTTGTCAAGCTTGAGGAGGATAACATATGCTTGTTCTATAATTTGCCCTTCGGGCAAACCCATCGCTATGTTTTAACGAGCCTAGCGATAGTGAAACTCGTTCTCGTCTAAAGACAAGTTTGTCGCTATTAATCTTTTTAACGAGTTTAACGACAAAGATAACTCGGTCCTTTTCATTTTTAGAGAGTCTGAAAATGTTCGTAAAGGTAACTCCAAAATTCCTTTTTCGTCATCTAATCCCTTAAGTCCGAAAAAGTATAAAACAATACAGAAGGGATGAATTTTTGATAGTTTTAACGAGCCGAACAAAACAAGCGCTCGATCGTTTTGTGCAATAATCCCTCAGGTCCAAAAAGATTAAAATCTAGAGGAGGGATAGCACTTTCGGTCGCTTTAACGAGTTGGAAGGCCAAAACTCGGCAATCTTTTCATATTTTACGAGTCAGTTGAAAAGAGCTTAAAGAAGACTCGTCTTTTGAGGAACGAGTGATAAAATGGGTAGCAGCTGATTCCAGGTAAGGTTTGGAATTTTCCAATCATGGCAGTGTCACAAGGATGGCTAGTGAAATCACTCTTCGCAGCTGTTCCTCAAAATGGGTAAACAATCAAATGGAGGTGAATGATCGGCCAATGAAAAGTGGAGGTGACGGTGCAAACACGACCAAGGTTTTAATGGCTGAAGTGCTTCATTCACGGTGGTTATTTACCGGGGGATAATTCATTTTTTAACGAGCTTAAACACGGGTGGAAACATTTGCTCGGTATCTTATGTTTATTTTTTAACGAGCTTGAACTATGCGCTAAAACTGCTCGATTAATCCAGTCATATGATAAGAATGTCTCACAAAAATGGCAATTTTTAGATTTTTGCCCCACATCCTTTCTTTATGTAAGTTAGGAAACGACTAATCCAAAAAACAGATAAATAATCGTTCTTTGCTTGCACTCCAAAAGCTTTGCATGCCCCCAGGTATAAAATATCAGGGAAAATTTTAAGAACCCCCCGTAAATTTATAAATATAATAAATGGGCGAATCTCCATGGTATATGGGAAAAATGGAAGGCGATTTTATCAATAATATAATATGTATATATAATTTTTTGGCGAATCTTTCACCAGGCATGGCGAATATTTTACTCAATTATAAAATCTTGTAAGATCTTGGCGAGTCTTTCACTAAATAATAAAACTTTGTAAAGTCCTAGTGAATCTTAGCATAGGCTATGTGCTGGTTTAATTCCCCCATTTAAATAGGCTACATTCTAGGTGAATACCATGGGTCAATACCATGTGCCATTTTGGTGAATACCATGGGTCAATACCATGTGCCATTTTGGTGAATACCATGGGTCAATACCATGTGCCATTTTTATTTTTATTAATTCTAATATTAGGGTTAATAATGGTTTTTTGCATGGTATTAATAACAATCTAGTCCATGGTATTTGTCCCATAGTATTTTGGCCATAGGTTTCACCTAAATAGAACCCATTTTTTGAGTGTTCGTAAATATAAGGTGACTTATGGAGTAAATATAAAAAAATGTTTTATTTGTTTACCATACCTCTCGTTTATTTATATTTTTATTAATTTACCATACCTCTTTTCCAAATATGGTATTTGGCCCATAGGATTCACTTAAATAAAACCTCTTTCTTGAGCCTTCATAAATAGAACGAGGGTTATGTACTAAATATAAAAAGAGGTTTTATTTATTTACGATACGTCTAGTTTATTTATATTTTTATTTATTTACCATACCTTTTGAGTAAGTATAAAAAGACGTTTTATTTATTTACCATACCTCCACTTTACTTATATTTTTATGTGTTTACACCCTTACATGTATATAAGGTGACTTATGGAGTAAATATAAAAAATGTTTTATTTATTTACCATACCTCTCATTTATTTATATTTTTATTAATTTACCATACCTCTTTTATAAATATGGTATTTGGCCCATAGGATTCACTTAAATAAAACCTATTCTTGAAAATGGGCGAATGGAAGGTTGTAAGTCCTAATTTCAAGGGCTAAATTTACCCTTTTTACCCTCTCCCTTAAAATAAGGTGGGCTATTTGAGGTGATTTGTAAAAATGTACTATGATACAAAATATTCGCCCACTAAAAATTTAAAACCCCTTAATTTCGCCAAAGGGCGAACATTCGCCCCTAAAATTATCCTTGTAAAATATGGTTTCAAGGTTACCCCTCAATTTGCAGACAAAACATTTGTTCTATCAAGAGAGGCCTACCTCTTACAGGTTACCCAAAGATTGCTCTATTCGCGGTGCAAACAAAACACTTCTTTGGCGATGTCTACCGAGATAAACAAGGGTGAGTGACAACGTCCGCCAACTCACATAACTTTGACAAGAGAATCTTATTCTAGAATAACCCCTCTTCCACCGACGGACGGGGTACAGACTAGTCATATTCTCCCATGGAAACCTACCCTATACCCAAAGTTTTCCTGCCGAAGCAGACCAGGACGCATGCCCCCTGGGTTTCAGTCATATCCCTCCGAATTACTCGCGCTCATCGGGAGGACGGACCGGGGATTGAGACATTTCTTGCATGAAGAGACCATTTAGGGATGGTATATGACTATTTGCTATGCGTGATCTGGGAAATGAAAGCTGGTCCATGAGCTTGACCACTCTTCCTTTGTGCGGAAAACACATTACTCTAAAGAGTGAGGAGACGATGGCTCCCATGCAATAAATATAGTCTCGTCCAAGGTGTATATTATAATCCAAGGGTCCTTGAACAACCATTACATTCATTTGAACTGTCTTCCTTCTCAATGTTATGGGCACATCGGGAAGGATCCCTAAAGGTCGACTGGTTCCTTTATCAAAGCCTGTCAGATTTCTCATCTCAGACAAAAGCGATGGTGAACCAAGCGCTTTCCAAGCAATAGAGGAAAGGATACTCACATAAGCCCCCTCATCTATGATGGTACCAGCCATGACCATTCTATATATTTGAACGATAATTCGGAATGGTATGCTTGCTGGTAAACGGGGTCTGCCTAGTTGATTCCAATCGAAGGACACAACTAGGTTGCTTGGAGGTGGGACCGAGTAGACAGCTGGGTATGGCTCTGACGAACTTCCCTCCTATGGTAAGGGAATGGGTAGATTGCCCCCATGTTCGTCGGAGTCTGTGTTGATGAAGAGAATTTGGACGGTGTCATCCTTGTTCTCTTCAGTGACTGTATCATCCGAAGATAAAACCTCTGAAGGCAAGACCGGGTCAACTGCCGCCTCGACCTTTTAACTTTCGTCTGGTATGGATTCAAATGGTTTATCTTCAATGATAGGCACTTCAGCCGACCACTTGAGCGGGCCAGCTGGATTCTCAACTAGCGACGGACTTGACAAGAGTTTTTTATATCCAGGAGGAAGTCGTAACGGTGAAACCGGACGATCATCCAAAACTCTTTTCGCTTCATCTAAGAAGGGACAATGGTGGACGGCATGATTGCCTTCGCACAGTTTACAAGGAAATCTAGCTTTCCCTTTTTGTCCTGGGGCTTCACTTTCGCTAGTTGACGGTGTGCTTTCAACATGATCATCAGAGGTTGATGACACCGGATTGTGCAAACGAGGAGACCAGTCCCTTAGTATCCAAGGGATGCAAGGACAATCTCTGTGAAAGTGGTCTCCTTTGCAAATGACACATGGCGATTTAGGCCTGGTCGGTGCAGTGTGTGGATTTTCGTTAGACGACACTCGTTTTCCCCCATTCGCCTTTGGCTCCTTCTTCTTCTTCTCTTTCTTCTTCTTCTCCTTCTTCTCCTTAACAACTTGACTTTTGGCTTTGCCAGCCCCATCAAGCAAAGAGGAAGGGGGAGAGGAAAAATTAGAGGAAGTAGAAGGTTGGTGGGCAACTCTGGACTCGTCTAATTGCTGATTCGATTGTTCAGGAATGGTGGTGTTCCGAACGACATTGGTTGAGAAGAGCCAGACTGGCAAGCCAATTGTCAGTCCTGGAAGCGACAATGTGGCCATATGGAGTGCACCACCATCTCCCCAAGAGGAGAAGGGACTAGGATTTCCACCAAGGGGAATTCCTTGGTTGGTAGACTCCATTTTCTCAACCTAAGATCAACGTAGGAAAAGGGTATAAATATTCCGTTTAAAATAAATTTTTAGACCCTTTGACACAACTTGTTTTTTCAATTTTTAAGAGTCGAGAAAAAACAAAAGATGACTCTAGTCTCCTTCGATTTTTAATGAGCCTGAAGTGACAAGTGCTTAGATGGACCTTTTCCATTAAGGAGTCTGAAAAGGAACGAAAGGGACTGCTCTGGAGATCTAGGTAGAGGGAGTACCAAACCAATCGCAAAACTGCAGAATACTTTTTACGGTACGGCAGTCAATCTTCCCAAATGCTATGTTCGGTGCATTGCAATCAGTAGGGCGGCCAACACGGCTTCCTATGGATAAAAGGTTTTAAGCCTATAGGGGTCTCCCAATATATACTCGACGGTACGTGGGAGCACAAGTCCGTACTAGCACTTATCGTCTCAAAGTGGAGGAATCACCCAACCATTAGTGAGGACAACAGTTACCAGGCTTTACGACGCCGGAATACGTCTCTAGCCTAGACCTCTAAATGTTGTGCGTTAAGTTCCAAAGCGTTGTTAGATTCATTCAATTTATTTTAAGTTGATCTTTCTTAGAAGTTTGCCTTTTGGGATCACCACGAGATGTAGATGTAATTCCTAAAATGCAATCTAAAGATGATAAGCAAACTTTTATCTCTTTTCAGCAATGAAAATCCTAGCTACAAAGGGAAAAGCAAGACACAATCTTTTCTCAAAGAGCAAAGAGCACATTGTAAATGCACTTTTCCTAAATCAAGCCAAACAGACTGTCAATATGCAAATGCACATGTGCATGTATTTGTTTTCACTTTCTTAATATTGATGCCTAAAAAGAAAGTTGATGTACAAATCTGAATTTGCTTTCAAGTGACAAACACAAACAAGCTTCTTTTCGAAATCAAAAGGTAGAGATGATTACGACACTTTATGATTTTGAAATAAATACTCGTTTCGACACTAGAAAGTCATAAATTCAAACCAAAGGCAAAAGTAAAAGCATAATCGACTGTCAACAACAAATAAACTTTCTCCTAAGATCAAAATCGACACTTACGACAGATCTAAATCAAAGGACGACAGTATGACTATTCTACTTTTTCAATGGAAAACTGTAAATGATGTAACAAACACACAAAAACATCTACAGTCTTTTTGTACAAAGGAGGCGGAATTAAGGCAAAGAAAAGGGGTTTTTAAACAGACACATACACTGATCACAGGCTGCAAAAATCAGAGACAAAACTGAAAAAATGAAGCAAAGAACCTCAGCTGCACAAGGCTAGGCTGATCAGCGCACCTGTTACACAAAGAAACTGGATTGCAGCGCAGGTAGCCCTCTCGGGAACTGCGTTGAAATGTAGAATCTCTTCACAGAGCCTGCGCTGGGGCAGAAACGAGAATTCTATCTGGGTTCTGGGTCACGGTTTGCAGTTTAATCTATGGTTTTTGGCCGAGTAAAAGCAATCAGTAATGCACAATCAAAGGGTAGATTTAAAGGAGGTCTAAGAGCTATCACAAAGGGCAGTCAGATCATTTGTGAATCAGTTGTTCAAATCATAAACAGATCCAGTGAATGGATTGAAGTAGCAGATGTCTACTTTGCATTTGTTAATGGCAAATGCAGTTTGATTGCTACTTCTATGTTTATGAAACAAACAACAAGAGAAACACAAACAAAATAACTAGACACGATCCCTAGCGGAGTCGCCATTTTGTTAACGGGAAAAGTGTCTATTCAGAACGACCCTATCCCACTAAGGTGTGACAGTGACCTTAGAAACAAACAGGGAAAACTACTTTAGTATTCTTCTTTATGAACTATAAACGAAGAGGAATAGGATGAACCAACCTGTGTCTTGCGCTAGTCCTTTGATCCAATCTCTCTTCTCTTTGACAGCTTCCAGCTACCTGCTCCCTTACTTGCCCAGCTTCACTAAGTTCCTGTAAGATCACAGAAGAAGAAAACTACACAAAGACATGGATTTATATTCATAAATAGCTTAGGATCAGATTTAAGCTAAACATACAAATGTAACAAACATCAATGATACACAAGCATGTAGGAGAAACTCAAATAGTTTTATTGATATAACAAGAAGGTCCAGGAGGAGTTACAACCGATGATTCCTGATCCAGCATCAACCTCCCAGCAAAGGAATCCCCTCTTCACCTCCAACAAAGCATAAATCACCCAATACTCTGATATCTATCTCAAAACCAACAGCAATTCTCTGCAATGTACAAAATTCCAGCCTCTGGATCTCTGGGATGAGGGATCCATATATAGATGTATGCAAAGAGGATGAGTCAACTTATGATCTGACTATTGGCTTCTCTCTATCAGTTCTTGCTTCCACTTGGAGACTGAGAGCCTCTTACTCATCCTTGGTTGAACTCAGTGAGGCAAGTGTCATTGGGGAAGATTCTGGAAGCTTCCATTGTCTGTCCACCTCGTGGAATGACACTGCCATTTGTCATTTCCCGCTCAATGCACCCTGGTAGTGCATTTAGGTGCATTGCAACGCACCTAGCTAGTGTACTAGGGTGCTATGCAACGCAGCTAGCTAGTGGAGCAGCTGAAATGACCCTGATTTGACTGATTCTGAGCGGTTTCTGGTGGAGAACTTGTGGGAGAAGCTGTAATTTGTTGACCTTGTTCCTTTAGGGGCCGGAACAACACTTTTAGGGACTTAGGATCCCTTGGTTTATGGACATTTCATGCTTAGAGCTGTAAGGCACAAAAATGTCTATAACAGCCTTCCCATGGATGTTTATTTATACTTCTCCAAATTAGCTTTTTCAGTTCAGAAACAGTTGGGCCATGGGCTATAGTAGGTGAGTAACAAGTAAAGCCTATAAACTTCACCCGAATTTAAGGAGATTATATATATTTTTAGTGTTTTAACACATATACATGGGTTGGGTATAGACTGACCCACATGTACATGCTTTTTATATAGGGAAAAATATCATATGGGATTTAAAACACTGCTTTTTTAGAATTTGGACCAATTTTGGAAAGGAAGGGTTGCTCTAGGCCATAACCAGAGCATCAAATATACCAAGAGTGGTAAATGGTGCTATAACAGTTGGTTGTTGACATCGGTCCTGGTCATAATGGATACGCTCAGAGAAAATGATAAAGTTGTTGGATCTGTTAGTAAAATGCTGAAGGACGATGTTCTTGGATCTAAATGTTGATTTCGTCACATAGATGGCAGATGGAATACTAGTCAAAGTTATTGAAATGGAGTTTGGAGGCACGCAGAACTCGAGTGAAAGGATGATGGTGATGTGAGTGGTAGAACAACGTGGAAAACACGTTTATGTGGGCATAGAAAATCTGTGGGAAAAGAGAGTTAATGTGTATCAAAGGCTATGCTATGTTGATCGATAATCCAAAATGAATAGAATTTTTTTTGGTTGGTTCCACGGAGCCATGGAATTCTCTAAGAGAAACTTGATGCCCATGGGAATGGGGTACAAAATTGTCCAAATGAGGAAGAACAAATTTCAGAAGGTTGAGAGGTCATTGGTGCATTTGTTGTGACATTTAGTGGATGAGAATGATATGTGTATGTGAATCATTTAAATTTATGAACCATGTATCTAAAGAGAACTCCTAGAGGACTGGCGGTTACAGTGGTTGGTGACCCATGTAATCCAGTAGATGGATCATTTTTATATGAACATTGATGTCATATGTACAAATAAAACAATAAGGTTTAAAAAAAAATATATTATAACAGAGTCAAATGTTTACATGTAAATGGGAATATGGCTGTAAGACCTAGTAAGGCATGCATAACCCTGTATAATTACTGGTATGTTTGGGTTAGACCTAGGTGATAGGGGAGATTTCGGGTTAACAATACCCTGGGTAAAAAATTTGAAGGGGGTAAGGGCTAGAGTGAGCGAGGTTGTGTCACTTAGCAGGTTTTGTTGGAGTTATCCAAGGAACCCCACGTTAAGTTTAAGGGGGGAATTGTTAGGTAAAATTGACTCAGGAAAGATTCAAACTTGACCAAGTTAAACAGTGATGGTCTTGGGGCACATGGTATTGTGCACCCATGGTTTTATGCCTGTGGTATTGCATGTAATGGAGCCTATAAAAGGATGGAAAGACTTCATTGTAAGATAGGCCTGGAGGTGAGCACTGAAGGCTAACTTGGCCATCTTGGCCAAGATTTTGGCCAAGGATAATGAGATCTTATTGGGTTTGGTTTTTCCCTGTATTTGGGGTTTTCCTGGATAAACATGTGCGTTTATGTGTTTATGATTGTTTTTGGTTATTTTTATATTTGTTCCTCTTAGTAATTATCCGTAATTAATTTGTGTTCTTCGGTAAATTTCTCAACCTTTACTCCAATTTAATTCATTTATACAATTTTCCATTCTATTTTCTTTCCTACTAATATTCTCTCCATGTTTTTCATTGGATCCAACTCCCTACATTGTCATTCCATTAATATGTTGAGAAATATAGGGAGGACACAAGAGCTTATTTCTCTAGAAATGATAACTGCTTATGAATACTTTCTACTTCTTTTGTTTATGTTCTTCTTTATCTTGATTATTATCATGCTCTTTTCATCAAACAACTATCAAGCATATGAAAAACAATGAGACAAGGGACACATGATGTGGGTGATTAGCCAAGGGCAACCCAAACGAATTCTTCTTCTTATAGAATCTTCAAGTGATGAATTCCAAGACAAAGACCCTTGACCTAATAACCTCTCCAAGACCAAGTCACAAGACCTTTTGTACAACTTCTCCTTCTTTCCTAAGTCAACACTAGTCAAATTGACTTCTTGTACTCTTAATCTCATCTTCTTTGAAATTTTGGCCCTTTCCCAGAGTCCTACAATTCTTGGCCTACCTAAAACTTTTGCAATTCGACACGTGTTTGTTGATTGGAAGAGTTTGGTGATAGTTTCCTTCTTCGCTTGACTTGTAAACTTCTTTTGGTGATTTTAGCTACCAAGAATATTTGTTTGATGACCTTCTTCTTGGCTTCTTCAAAGGCTCAGGTAACTCTTCTGCAGAAACACTAATCTATCACACGTGCGAGGAAGATGACCCAAAACAATGCTAAAAAACTATTCTCTTTACTTCCCTTTCCTTTCGTTGGATATGAAGCTTCCTTCTAGTGTTTTCTCACACTTTGTATTGAATTTTAGATGCTTGGATGAATGTTCATCAAGTTAGGTGGATTCCTCCTTTATATAGTAGTCTTTCCATGAAAAATAAGCCAACTTGTGCTAGTGTGTAGGCCGACATCCTCTTCTAGAATGATCTCCATTTCCTTTTGAAGGCTGACTTGATGGAGTACTTGTGACAAGGTCTTGGAGGGTTTATGAATTAAATAAATTCTCTTTTACAATATGCAATTGGCCCAAATGGGTATTCAATACATGACAATAAATCAATTTACTTTATGACAATTCCTAAAATCTCACAATGGGAGATTCAACTATAAAAATAAAATTCCTTAGGTGTGAAACCCATGACTCAAGCATAACATAGATAATTTTATGTTTTTTTTACATCAATTACATAAAATCATGATTAGACATGTCATTATGAATAACGAACCTAGTTACATATTTTGACACTCCCTCTTAACTAGGGAGGTATTCATAATATATACAAGGTACTTGGACATTCTCAATCTGGAGAATTCTCATAAGAAGAGTCAGATTAGTAACCCATTTGTTTGGCATCATATCATCCAACATTGTCACATAGAAAAGAATTGACTAACCGCTCTATCTATCCACAAGATTAGAGCACAATGTTGGAAATATCAATGATTTATAGACACCCTCATGATTATCTATCTCAAAAAATATCCCACCTGGGTTCTCGCAAAGTGTGTTCCACAAGGACTATTCTTATCTTGAATTCCCATTCCTTAAAGAATATCGGTCCTCTACGACTACTCTTATCTTGGATTCCCTAAAACATCCTCAAAGAGTATTGGATGCTAAAAGCTTACCCAATCATCCATTCTATCTTCCCAAGTGAAGGCAAGAATGACGTGTCTATCTCTCCCTCTCAACTAGGGATGATATATCCCTTACATTGAAGGAATGTACCCATTCCTATAAAAGGAATGTACCTAAGCTCCCTCTTAATCAGGGACTTTACCAAGCTACCCCTTTGACTAAGGACATGCTTCTAGCGAATCTTCTTAGGTGGAAATCATGGGACAAATAACTGCTTGTAAGACTCCTTACTTTGATGTCATGAATTTCTTCTATATTATGGAGCCTACATCCTTTGGGAATTTTGGTAGGGCACAAACAATCCATCACTTTTGTTCATGAATCATGTCAGTCATGTCATCCTTTTTTTCATAGAAAAGTGATCCATTAGTCCACATCTAACCTTTCTTCATGCCTTGCTACCTTCTTCATGTCATGTTTACTTCATGGTATTTCATCCTACCACATGTATATCAGTTTTAGATGACATCTACAGATCCTCCCTTGGCAACCCTACATTATCCCATCCAGATATTGTTTTGTTGATGAGCTAGAATTTTCCACTAATAGCTTGGGGATATCCTAGGTGTAGAATCCCAATTAGGCTATACATCATTTGGTTTAGGGATCTCATCCAGTATCTAGGCCCAGTTTCTGTATAATTGTTTGAAGGTGGATTCGGATGAGAAAGGGAATATGGCTAAATAAAACATATAAACCTCAAAGAACACAAGTGAGTAACCAATGAATACTTCTTAAAATATATTTTATAAATAGAAATATTAGAAATTTAAAGCATGAATCTTAAGCAAATCATCATTAGAAAAACTTCAAAAAAGATGATGCATATCTAAAGAATAAACTTAACAACCAAGAATGAGTTCAATATAGTCAATCATTATAAACACAAGTGTGTGCAAAATCTACAATAATATCATGAAAATATCAATAAAGTAGTTTATCAACATAAGCACAGGGTCAATATATCATATACCATTCATGTATTGCAAAGGAAACTCATAGCATAGGAAGATTCATGAGGATGCCGTGTAGAAAACCTCATGACCATGTAAGATACCATGTATAATATTCATGGCATCATAGTACAAATTATTCATTCAATCCAGCAGGGGAAATCTAATATTACTCATTGCATTTATTAGAAAAGCCCAAGTTATCAAATTAATATGCACCAAAATAAGTCCAAAGCTAAAAATTCCTATATACTATGCCATGAGGGTGTATTTATAAAAAAGAGGGTGACTTTTGGTCTACCCTTGACTCTTAGACTTCCTCATGACCTTTTCACTTCCTCATGACCTTTATAATTCCTCATGACTCTTCAAATTCCTACCTTTTTGTACTCTATCCTACCTTGCTATTCTCAACAAAATAAGCTAATTGTATCCTATAAACTTGATAGTGGATAATTCTGGAACATCCAAGTGTAGTTGCTCCATGATGTAAGTGTGTCAAAGCTTATATTCAATAGATATTGGAGTTATCCTTGGCTACTCTTCATCATGCCTATGCATACATTCAAGGGCATCTGGAATGAGGGTGCTTCTTTTGACGTTGATCTAATTGGCTAGATTCATCAGCTTCGTGTACATCCTCACCGGTTCCACCACATTTTGTGCGATGCTTTCATTTGTAACCTGTAATTTTTTTGAGTTGGAAGCTTGCCTGAAAGTGTCGATAAATGCTTGAACCTCCTATAGGATGTCCTCCTACTTCCTCACTTCTCCAACTGCCCCAACAGAAGGAACCCCATGGTTCTCAATCACTAACTCCAATACCCTTAGAAGATGCCTGTAAGAAGAAAGAATGTTGTCCACATATCTAGCTATCTTGTCTCTTGATTGGATCTTAATGTGTAAATGGAATTTTTCATTCTAGGTGGTGATACAATCTTTCCTTGGGAGAACTGTTAGTTCCTTTGGATACTTGTTTGTCCATTCATGACTATTGTCCAGAGCTGTAACAACATCTTTTAGAATGGATGATTTTTGTTTTGTGTTGGCCTCTATGGCTAAGATGGGGGCCAAAGTATGATGTAGTTTTGACATCTCTTCATAAACCATTGCCACGGATCCTGTTAGAGTTTCAACCTCTTCCTTAATGGTGGCCTGTAATTCCTTCGTGCTCAAGTGAGCTAAGTGAAGTATTTTGTTCACTTCTTCCATCTTCTTTCTATCTTCTGTTGCTTTGGTGGCTCTTTGCTCACATGCAAATATCTTGTTTTGGGGTTATATATTTTTTTTCTCATTCTGCAAAATTTTACCTCAATCATGGTCACAAAATTAGTCTTGGCCGAGGTGATCATATCATGTTTTACTGTAGTATCTAGGACAATCTCCTTCTCCGTAGTCACATAGAAAGGCTCTGTAAGGTCCCTAACATAATACTTCCTCCTCTCTTGCGTGATATTGTAATTTACCTTATCAAAGGTAAGCTTGGTTAGGTCTAGCGCTTCATCCTCAGCCTCATCAAGAATGCCTAGCACTTTGAGAGGAAGATGCCTTCCGGTGATGGGAGTGGACAGGGGGACATATAGTGAAGGTAGTTCAACCCGCTCACTGAATTGTCATTTTTCTTTGGACTCCTATTGAGCTTTATTGCCAACTTCCTCTTGTTGTTTTCTTAACTCCTCTTCTTCTTCTCGTTTCTTTTCTTCCTCTTCCTTCCTCCTTTTTTCCTCCTCCAATCTCTTATTTTATTGTTCTTCTTGTTCTTATTTCTTCTTGAGCTCTTATGCTTATCTGCATTCCTCCTCCTTCTCTTTCTGTTCCTGTCTCTTCTTCTCTTCTTCCTCTTGTGCCCTTTGCTCCTCTTGCTTTTTCAATTGTTCCTCCTTTAGTTGTTTCTTCCTACTATCTTCCTCTTACCGCTTCTTCTTAAGCTAGTTTTCGAGTTCCGGGTCTCATGATATTTGCAACCATCCGAGTTATTCTTCTCTTTTCCTCTTGAGCTCTTTATTTTTCTTTTCCAAGGTCACATTTATCTTCTCCAATGTTCCATCATCTTCACCCTCGTATTGGTCACTAAGGGGACCTTCTATCTCTTTGCCTTTGTGTTTCTTTAGTTTCCATGTTCCCTTTTGTTGTTCTTTCTTCATCTTCAGTGAATTTGACCTTTTTGGTAAGGTAACATTTTCTTGGGAATGCCCGAATTTCTCGTCATCCCTTTCCTGATGTCCACTCAAGCTAAACTCCCCAACTTCACTATACCAATTTCTGAATTTGTCTTTGTGAGTGCTCCTAATGTGTGGGTATGACCAATTGAAATTGGCTTTTTTGCAATGATATGTTACTACCCTTTCGGTGTCATAGGTGAGATGGTTCAGAGTCACAAAATGGAACTCCTTTATCTCCTCATCTTTCTCCTTCACTTCTTTTAAGTTTTCAACTGTGTAAGCCCCGATATTAAGGGGGAATGTGGGTTAGGGTTTCTTCTTCACTTTTCTAAGTGTCTTTGAGAAGCCTTGGGTCATTTGATAACATACTTCCAGCATGAGTACTTTGTCTATGACAAATCAAGGAAGCACGTGAGCATTCTTGTATGATCCAAAGACCCAATAAATGTGCCCTCCTGGATGGGGAACCAATCTACCACTTTAGCAAGTGTATCAATGGCCTTCTTCGACATGCAAGGAGGATCTTCCATGAAAAGAAACTGGTATAATGGAGTGATGATTGTTTCAGAGGTGGAGTCAAGTATACTCTTGTAGCTTGGGTTCTAGAAGATCATGTAGCACTGGTGTACAGGCTTCGCCACTTGTAGCTCCAGTGATCGAATGGCAACTCTCATAAACCACAGTCTGCATCCAATAGATATGAGGCCATATAAAACTATGAGGTTTTGTCTGCCTTAGAATGCTTGGATACAAACATATTTTCCTTAAAGTGGAAGCTCTGACACTGGCGTAGTTGAGAACTATACCTCTGGTGGTGACGACGTACATGATAGGGACCCATGTCCCATGGAAGGTGTCAATGTTAGCCCTACTGTACAATTGATTCATCATGGTTACAATAGGTTCGTAAACCTTTTTAAGACCCTTTTCCTTGTACACTAAGTCATTATTTAACCAGAACATGGATGGTTCTTGCCACTAATCCCTCAGAATGTCCTTAGTTGGGACTACTTGACATCCATCAAGTGTTAAATGAATCCTCCTTCTTGAACAATCTATAGTAAGAATCAATGTTCACCGAAGATATAGCCACGAATGTTGCACCTATGTGATCCATTACTACCCACTGATTTGTATTTGTATTCTATATAATCTAGTTGATGGTTTCAATGCATGGAAAGAGAGGAGGATGTGAGGCTAGCTTATGGAGCCTGTACCTATTGACATTGATATAGACCTAGAAATCCTCCTAATCTTCAGGGATGTCTTGTTTAGGAAATTCTCCATAAATATCGAACAAGGAGAGCTTGGTACTCTTGTTGAGATTGCACACAGTGTCCCTATAGATAGCGGTGATGGGGCCTAGTAAGTTTTACATATGCTAGACTTCACTATCAGAGGTGCCATCTCACCAGAGAAATAGGAGATGGAGATGCACTCAAGATTGACATCAACTGGCATGTTGAACAACTAGACCCATGATGAGAAACATGGCATGAATAATGAAAACTAGGAAAAAACACAAATCACAATTTCGGAGTTCCTAGAAAATCCCTGAGAATGAATTTTTTCTAACAAGTTGAAAGGTCATAGGGGTCAAGGGTTCGCAGGATTGTGAGTATGAACTATGGGACTTAGCGACTGAGTAGGCTAGGTCATAAGTCAAGCTAGGTCACAAGTCACAAGATAAACTAGGTCTCATAGGTCGCAATCAAGGAGAGGTCGCAAGCTTCGTACAGTTGCAATGGTCGCATGGTCGCATCGAAGGTAGGCTACATAGTCGTGAGGTCACTAAGTCGCAACCTTTTTCCTATTGTGACCTTTAGCTATGAAACTTATTCCTCAGGGTAGCTAGGTGAAAGGAACAAGGCTCAAAATGAGTTGTGAGGGACCCCCTAAACTAGATGAGTTGATACTTGAAGGGGGCAAGCTTTCTTGCATAGGATATGCAGCAAAGTGAGGGGGCATAACTGCATTTGGGAGGAAAAATAAGTTGGACAAGGGTTTTTTGTTGAAATGAGCCATTGAATGTCAATAGAAACCCCTCGGAATAGGAATATGTAGGTTCAGGGTAGAAGAATGGGCTAAACGGAAATAAGTAATGATAACTAGTAAGTGGAAGGGTCACTTACTTGGGAGGGTTGTGTGCTTCCTCCAAGTCGTTGAGCCTCTTCATAATTGTTTAAATGATCGGTGAGGTCATATTATTTATAAAAATAATTTCACGTGCGAGGTATCATGGGTTGTAGAGGTTTCTAGGTCACATAGGGGTATGTTTTATGATTTTGCGACCTCACGACTCATGTGAACTAGCAACTTGGGAGGTTGGGAAGTCGCAAGGTCACAAGGGTTATTATATGGAATTTGCATCTATGGATACACACATTTTCCCTAGGTGGGTGGCTACACCTAGAACAATAGAAAGAAAGTAGTTTAACCTTTTCTTATGGTAGATAGATGAGATGAAGGAACTTACTTGTAGTCTTTCGCTTCCTTAATCCCCTTTGAATCGCTCTCGTCGCTCCCACTTGAACTAAACCTGCTCAATTGGTACCTGTATCAAGAGAAACATAAACAACAAATGATCAAAGCATACATGATCTATCTACTATAATCCAATGGAATCGAAGACATTGAAACACATAATCATCATAGATATGAACAATAATATGAGAAAAGGAATAAGCTCTTTATTAATGTAGAAGGAAGAGTATCACCCAATACAGTTCGATCCTGTGCCACTCCTCTAGCTTCAGTCCAACACTAGACACATCAAAAGCACACTAAACCAACAGCATAACATTGCTTTCCATGATCACAATTCTCAAACGAAAATAATTTCCTTACGAACTTTAGATTCTAGCCCCCTTGATCACTATGATGAGTGCTCAATTTATAGGAAATGGAGGTGGTTTTGTCATAAATGAGGGTATTGAATGGCCTTCCAAACTTGGAGTTACTTTCCATAGAGCAAGGGATGAGAGGATAGGAGGTTAATGGATCCTTAGCCTATCCAATCTCGAGCTCATAGGAGGAGATAAGAGATGGGATCCTTCTAGAATCATCTAGAATCAAGGAATATTCCCATAAACCTATGCAAATTTTGCTCAATCTCTTCCAGCGTAGGTCAAAGAGGGCCTAAGTGCACTGCATTGTAGGCCAGAATAGGCCTACCCACTCTGCAGTGCATTTACCCCTGACCAAGGCTACGCTAGTGTCCCAAGGGGGCATTTAAGCAAGGCTTCAGGCCAGGACACTTTCAGGGAAGGAAACATTCAATGTGATGACTTGTCTAGGGCATGTAACAATTGAATTAGGGTTTGATGAGCCCTAATTGTACTGATATGAATGTTGGGGGTGATGTGCCCAAATAGGCCTATAACAGTTTCCCCTAGAGCATGAAGTCAAAAATGATAATGTCAAGTGATATGCTTTATGATGTGACAAAGGGGATCTAAAGTGGACAGTGACCTGCATCGATTACAATACATAATATCATGATATTTTGAATTTTTTCATGAATTGTTGAGGGAAGGCATACCCATACTCAGCGTATAAACTTTTGATTACATGTACATAAATATTCGTCTATAGATATAGACCCATGATAGGATGACCATCTATGTAAAGCCATTGTATAGATGATTTAGTACTCTCCTGAAATCGCAGCCCGGATGGATGAAACAAGATCCAGGGTCTTCTATCTCATCCAATTGTTCACTCAAGTATGAGTCTAACCATGTGAATATGTGATCTGAAGTCGAACATGGGAAGACACCATCTAATTATCAGCCAAAACTGGAAGCTGTTAACAGATGCAAGAGAGATCACCAATAATGATAATGATTCTCAAGGTACTGCAGTACATTCTGCATGGTGTGAATAAATATTTTTATGTCAAACACCATACAAAGTATTTCGGTCAAAGGCCAATGATGTCAACCTGTCGCCGAAAGCGAGAAACTTTCCATTGATGTATGTAAGTCTCAATGTAGTGGAAGGGTGTTTCTAAGTCAACTTATTGGATAATGTGCTGATGTCGACAAGAAGGGACTTGTCATAAGAGGGCCTTGATGTATCCCCCATCAATGACATGAAATGAGTGTAATGATTTTGGAGACTGAATGTGATTGATGACACAAGGTTTGGGAATGGCGGTCATGAAAATGAAGGTTTATGAGTATTGCAAAGGATGAGTTTTACTAAGTGACTTCTCTTGAACATGTCGGCGACACTGAATGAATTGGTAGCATTGACCCAAAACCAAAGTGATGGATGGTGTGATAGACCATTGGTATGATAACCATCAAGCAGATAACCCAACACAAATAGTCACAGAGATGAAGTGAAAGTGTCATGTTCAACAGCGACTTGCTACCATAAAGTGATTTATCACTTTTCCCATTTTCCCTAGTCATTGCTAATGAGTACCTCTCTATTTTTTAACAAGCTTGAGGAGGATAACATATTCTTGTAATATAATTCCACCCTTCAGGTGAATCCATCGCTATGTGATGTTTTAATGAGCCTAGCGAAGCTGAAACTTGGTCTTGTCATGATGGAAAAGTTTGTCGCTATTTGATGTTTTAACGAGTTTAACAACAATGAGGACTCGGTCCCTTTTATGTTTAGAGAGTTTGAAAATGGACAGAAAGAAAAAAGCACAAATTCTTTTTCGTAAGTTTGTCTCTCAAGTCTGAAAAAGCATAAAATAATAAAAGAGAGAACCTATTGACCATGTTCGATCAACGTATTCCTTTTTCGTAAATAATCTATCTCAGTCTGGAAAAGGGTTAAACTTATACTGAGTAGATGTCATTTCCAATCCGTTAACGAGTTGAAAAGGACAAGCACTCCACAATCTTTTCATATTTCGAGAGCCTGAAAAGAGCTTAAAGCAGACCCCCTATTTTTATTTTCTTTTAACGAGTCAAAAAGGAAAATACTCGACAATATTTTCATTTTTTACGAGTCAGAAAAGAGCTTAAGGAGGACTCTACTTATGGGAACAAGTGGTTTCTAGGATAGTAACTGGTTCTAATGATGTTGGAACTTCTCAAAACATGTAAAGGTCAAGAGGTTGGTTAATAAGACCACTCATTCAATTGTTCCTCAAACAGAGTAAAACAACCAAGTGAAAGCATATGATCGGCCAAGCAGATAGTGATGATGGAAGGAGAAAAACCAAGGCTTATCTAATGAAAGAGGCTAATAGAATGGAAATCACAAAGGTTAAAATGGATATGGGTTCATTTTTACACAAGCTTGAACCATATGGAACTATGCGTGGATTTAGTTTCATGTTTACACAAGCTTGAAAGGAAAAACTATGCTTGGATTTGGTTTCATTTTTAAACAAGCTTGAAACGAAAAACTATGCTTGGCTTGGTTTACATGCCCCCAACATGATGAATCGATTCTAGTTGCATGCCCCCCAAGCTTCATTACATTCACCTAAGTAGACTACTCGTGTCTATCAGGTTGATGGAATGAAGGTTCATTTACAAGATCAAGTGAAAGACTCGACTGGGATTTTACGAGATCTAATCAAAGACTCAAATTGGAACTTTGCTCCAAGGGACCTTGTTTCATTTTTTAATGAGCTTTACACAAGACAAGGAACTCTGCTCAGATTCCTTGTTTCATTTTTTAACGAGCTTGACACAAGACAAGAAACTATGCTCTGGGACCTATTTCATTTTTTAATGAGGTTGACACAGTAAAAGAACTATCCTCATATTCTTTATTTCATTTTTTAATGAGGTTGACACAAGACTAGGAACTATCCTCATATTCCTTGTTTCATGACCCATAAGAGGTCATGACTTCCAAGAGGTTCTCATCAAATGGGAGAACAATTCTCTGATTCCTTATTTCATTTTTTAACGAGCCTCACACATGACAAGGAACTATTCTCATACTCCTTGTTTCATTTTTTCATGAGCTTGACACAAGACAAGGAACTATGCTCATGATTCCTTGATCATGACCCATAAGAGGTCATGACTTCCAAGAGGTTCTCATCAGATGGGAGAAAAATACTATGGAAGGGATACGTAGCAAGGAATTCATTAGAGAGATCTCATTCCAATGCCCCCAGTACATAACGCACAACATTACGAAATTGATCGTCAGTTGATGTAGGCATGGAAAGGGTTGCCACATAATTGACCCATGGTGGGGAAGATATCGTTGGGAAAAAAGGACCATTTAGGGAAGATGGTTGACTGGAATCCATATTTGGGTTGAGAAATGAAAGCTAGTCAACAGTGACAATTTCGCCTTCATGTGGGAAACACATCACTTGAAAGAGTGTTGAAACAATAGCTCCCATGTCATAAACATAGTCGCGCCCAAGAAGTAAATTGTGATCTAAAGGGCCTGGGACTACCATGACATTGAGATAAACAATTTTTCCTCCCAAATTAATAGGCAACTGAGGAAGGATCCCTAATGGTTGACAAGTTCCTCTATTAAAAGCCAACAGATTCTGGGTAACAGGCACAAGCGGTGGCGAACCGAGTGCCTGCCTAGCAGTGGAGGAAAGAGTACTCATAGATGCACCTTCATCTATAATAGTTCCAGATACAATCATATTATAAACTTGTACTATGATCTAGAAAGGTACATAAGAAGGAAGACGACATCTTGCCAGTTGATTCAAATCAAAGGAAGTGACCAGACTACATGGAGGGGGTACCGTAAGAACGGGAGAATTTTCCCCTTAAGTTACGAGAACAGAAGGATTTTCCTCCTATTTTGATGGAACAAGAGGGTTGCCTCCAAGCTCATTAGAATCTGAAGAAATGAAAAGAACTTAAGTGGTATCATACTCACTCTCTATGGGAAAGGTACGATTAACTGAAGGTGAAATCGGGTCAACTATTTCCTTGACCTATGACTAGTCAAGTATAGACTCATGGGATTCACATTTAGAGAGAGTGGGTTTGACTGACGGTTGATTTGGGTCAGTCACTTCATCAACTAGTGAAGGATTAAGGGAGATTCTCCTGTAACCAGATGGAAGTCGTTGCGGAGAAGCAAGACGATTATCCAACACTTTTTGGGCTTCATCCAAATAGGGAAAAAGGTGAAAGGGGTGATTCCCTTCACATAACCTATAGGGAAACTTAACTTTACCCTTATTTCCATGAACTTTACTACCACTAGTTGATGGTGTGTCACCAGCATGATCTATAGAAGTCGATGACACAGGATGATGTGAACGAGAAGACCATTCTTCTAAGATCTGGGGAATACTAGAACAATTTTGAAGAAGATGGTCTCCTATACAAAGTTTGCAAGGATATAAAAGTTTGTGAGGCTTATCAGATGATTTCTCATTAGAAGCTTCATTTGAAGCAATGATTGCTTGGTCACCCCCCTGCTGAATTTTCTTCTTCTTCTTATCCACCTAGTTACTAGTGTCAATACTTTCCCCAAGCAAAGAGGAAGAAGGGGAGGAAGAAACAACCGACAAGGAAGGTAAAGTGTCAACTTTAGGATCAACTAGAGGTTGATTTTGTTTAGTTGTAGGAATATTCAGTTGCAGGGCCAAGGAGGTTGAGAACAACCATACTAGCAAGCTGAGGGTAAGTCCCGAAAGGGATAATGTAGCCATATAAGGAGCACTAATATTTCTGAACGGAGGAAAAGGACTAGGATTCCCATCAAAAGGAATTCCTTGATCGGTGGACTCCGAAGTTGTTGCCATATGTCTCAACCTAAGATCAACTAAAGAGTGACGTGGAGGATGTTATCCACATTCAATTAATTTTATTTTAATCAAAATAACATAACAAAACAAAAGAGGGATAATCTAGGCAAAAGGATTACCAAGTAACTATGAACTACAATATATTGCCTCAGTAAACCAAGGACTTAACACACGTGCAGGAAATCTCCCCGAATGTTGTGTTCGGTGTATCATAGTGTACAAGGTGGCCAACTCAGTTACCTAAGGATGGATAGTAGCCTAATGTAGTCCTCCCATATATACTTTAAAGTACGTGGAGGCCCAATCCGTGTTAGTGTTGTCTAATGCAAAACCACACAATGAGAGAATTCCTTTATACTTTTCGTACTATAACATCACCCCATATACCCGAAGGTATGTGGATGAGCTATGATATACTTACGTACATGGAATGAGGTATCACACTCGGAATGTATCACAGACAATTAATGAAAACTGCTATGTTTTACGATGCCAGAACACGTCTCTAGCCTAGAACCTCTAAATGTTATGTGTTAAGTGACAATGCTCCATTAGGTTAATTGAGATATTTTTTAAGTTGATCTTGTTTAAGAATTTGTCTTTTAGGTTCACCACGTGATGTCTTTGAAATTCCTAGAATGCAACTATGATGAGAAACATTATTTTCATTTTATTTGAACAATGAAAACCTTAACTACAAGGGATAGAGCAATCAGAATGTTTAATCAAAGAGCATAGAGCACATCTAATGCAATTTCCCTATACTATTCCTACAAGCACAAAAAAAATTCTAATTGAATAATGCAAGTTTTTCTTTTCAATTCCCTTAATGTTTAGATGAAAAAAAGGAAACTAAATGCACAAACATTCAATCAATACTTTTCACAAGAAATGAAGACTTTACGATAGTTCCTTTTTGAAAGAAATGAAGACTTTACGACACTTCCTTTTCAGAAAAGATTAATCGACTATATGCTAACTTTTACAAGGAATTGATAATGATAAAGAAATCATTTAAGAAACACTAAATAATAAAGGCCAAAGTAGGGCCTAGGAGGAGAAATACAACTTGATTTCACAACCATAAGAATCATTAATCTTTAAGCAAACAACATAAGAAGCAACTTTGGAAAAATCAAACCAAAGGTGGCTTTTTTAGTCTAAGAGATATCAACGCGGGCTAGAGTGGGAGACAGTGCACTGTAATGCATTGTATTTAAGCTAGGGGCTGCTCTACAGTGCACTATCTCAAGACCAACATTGCGCTGGTGCCAGAGAGTCAAATCAAGAGACATTCAAGCACATTTTTTTACTAAAAACACTTCAAAAACAATGAAATAAGATCAATAAAGTAAAGAAAAGTCTACTAGGGTGTAATATGATGAGGGTAAGCCACTAGGAATGACAGTCGATCCCCAATATGGTCGCCAATTTGTTACATGGAATTTGCATCTACAGATAAACACATTTTCCTTATGTGGGTGGCTACACCTAGAACAACAGAAAGAAAGTAGTTTAACCTTTTCTTATGATAGATAGATGAGATGAAGGAACTTACTTGTAGTCTTTCGCTTCCTTAATCCCCTTTGAATCGCTCTCATCACTCCCACTTGAATTAAACCCACTAAATTGGTACCTGTATCAAGAGAAACAGAGACAACAAACGATCAAATCATACATGATATATCTACTAAAATCCAATGGAATTGAAGACATTGAAACACATAGTCATCATAGATATGAACAATAATATGAGAAAAGGAATAAGCTATTTATTAATGTAGAACAAAGAGTATCACCTAATACAGTTCGATTCTGTGCCACTCATCCAACTTCAGTCCAACCCTTGCCACATCAAAAGCAGACCAATCGAGCAGCATAAAATTGCTTGACATGAACTCAATTCTCAAACCAACAGAATTTCCTTGCAAACATTAGATTCTAGCCTCGTTGATCACTATTATGAGTGCTCAATTTATAGGAAATGGCATTGGTTTTGTCATAAATGAGGGTATTGAATGGCCTTCCAAACTTGGAGTTAGTTTCCATCGAGTAAGGGATGAGAGGATAGGAGGTTAATGGATCCTTAGCCTATCGAATTTCAAGCTCATAGGAGGAGATAAGAGATGGGATCCTCCTAAAATCATCTTGAATCAAGGAATATTTCGAAAACCCTATGCAAATTTCTCTCAATCTCACCCAGCGCAAGTCAAAGAGGGCCTAAGTGTACTATAGTGCAGGTCAGAATGGGCCTGCCTGCTCTGTAGTGCATTTACCCCTGACCAAGGTTGTGCTGGTGTCCCAAGGAGGAATTTCATCAAGGCTTTAGGCCAGGAAACTTTTAGGTAAGGAAACATTCAATCTGATGACTTGTCTAGGGCATGTAACAACTGAATTAGGGTTTGATGAGCCCTAATTGTATTGATATGAATGTCGGAAGTGATGTGCCCAAATAGACCTGTAACAGGGGTCACAATATGTCTGCTTTGAGGTGTTTATGACCTTGAGACCTTGAGACCTCATCAGTCGCGAGGTTGGAAAGTCGCAAAGTCACATGAGGGTAAAAGGTCGCAAAATTTTCGTTACTACTTAGCGACTTAACTTTGATCAAAATTGAAGAAGGTTGCATCGTCACAAACTTTAGGCTCATGAGAGTTGACTTGATGCAACCTATGACTTGGGAAGAATAACAAACCTTTGAGTCTCCAAGAGTTAGAATTGTGATGATCCACAAGGTTTTATGCCAACCGATGAGCTCTTGGAAGTAGGAAATAGACACGGACATAGTACAGGGCCTCCAAAATTTTGAAAAGTCAAGAATTTTGGAGGGTTGTTGCAGCAACTACAACAATTGGTGATTCGCTGGTAGAAGCTCAGTATCTCTACTTACACGTGATCTTGGGAGAAATTAGACTTTAATGAGTGTTTTTTTTTAAGATTGTGATCCCACCAATGCCTCCAGGTTTTCCCCTAGTATTGATGAGAAGTCCCTAGCCACTTAGACTTGGCTTGTTATCACACAGAGCAAAGACCTTGCTGATGGCTCTATATAAAGGTCCAGATAATGATATGAGTTGTAAAAAAATTTAGTATAGTATTTAAAGATCTTTGGTGTTGCTCTTCTTCCAGCGAGGCTAAACAGTACCCCAGTGGAGTCGCTACCTAGAAATCACAAATGTTGCTTTGTTTCCAGTGATCCTGGATAGTACCCTGACGGAGCCGTTGCATCACCTCTTTACACAGGAAGCCTTTCTCAATCATTTTTCCCTTATTTTATTTAATTCACTTTCTCATTGGCACTTATTCACATGTGCTCATTGTCACTTATTCATATGGAATTTATTAGCCTGGGAAGATGAGGGATCCTGACTTATTTTACTTGCAAGAGAGGTTGTTTCTAGTTTTTAAGAGACTTTATTATTTTCCAAAAATATTTATCCTCATTAAGGTTTTTCCTTTCCCTTTCTCAAGCCATCCAGATAAACATTCAAAACTTACAACCAAGTCAATGGCGAGGACTAACTATTGAAGGATAGAGAACCATGGATAACTAGAGTTCCCCACCACAATAGATTTTGATGCTCTACCTTGGTCGTGACTTTAGGGAAGATCAAGTGCAAGCACAAAAATAAATACAACTCAACCATTGGTGTAGAGGCTACCTCAGCCCTAGGGTTTCAAACCAGAGTAATGTTCCAAAAAATCTATTCAAGGTAGAAACATTATTAGAGGACAAAAATAAAAGGTGTAAAGAAGGTGAAAGGGTAAAGGAAGTGGGAGGGGCTAAACTAATAAAAAATGAAAAATGAAAAGACAAAAACTATAACACAAGGGTGGACAAGTGGCTACGGGAGCTTCAAGGTGAAATAAAATTTGAGGTCCTAGCCATTCATGGGAAGGGGTTCAACCCTCCCTTCTAAAGTCTGCAATCTGTAGGTATGCTAGCCACTCTTTTCCCTAACCTGGAAGGGACAAATCCATAAGGCCTAGAATTTGGTGTGTTTACCTTTGTCCTCATGAATTTTGTCCCATTTGATGACTAGGTCACCCATATTGAACTCATTAATCCCTGCAGATTTCCTATCAAACCATCTCTTTATTCAGCTTTGGTGAATGGAAAATTTCCACCTAGCCTTCTGTATTTCCTCTTCCAGTTTGAGGAGGGTATAGATTCGGCTTTTTATAGTAGGGAAAGGAGTTCCTCACGGCTCTTGTTAAAAATAGAGAGTGGGAAGGTAGAAGTTGGGTGGCAAGATGGATTCTTTCCCATAGACCATAAAGTAGGGGCGCGTTCTGAGAGATGGTTTTGGGGTGACCCGGTTGGCCTACAAGGCATTGTTCAGGGCATTGTGCTAGTTCCTTTGTTGTGAAAGCAAGGCTTTCTTAATAATGCGGATTAGGTTCTTGTTGGTGGATTGTGCTAGGTCATTTCCCTGTGGTTAATAGTTAGTTGAATGTTTCAAAACAATGATATTTTCCAAATCAAAATCATATAACCTTAAATACGTGAAATAAGTAGAATTATCAAAAACAAGGGAGGTTGGAACGCCAAACCTGTTCATGATGTACTGATTAACAAAATATATTACCTCTTCGTCATTGATTTTTTGTAATGGAATGGCTTCCACCCACCTTGTAAATTAGTCTATAGCCGTGACTATATACCTATGTTGTTTTGATGAGTGTGGCATGATCTCCTCAATGATATCCAGTCCCCACTATTGAAACGATTCCTCTACTTCTATAGATTGGAGAGGAGAAACTGACCAAGGTTGTCTTCCAGCATACTGTTGACAAATGGAGCATTTCCGAGCATATGCATGTGTGTCTTTGAAAAGGCTAGGCCAAAAAAATCATTCCCTCATGATCTTATGTGTAGTAGTATATCTGGCATAATGGCCTCCTGCAGGCCCATCATGTAACTCCTTTAGCACCCATTGGGCTTTGTCAAATTCTTAAGATCTAAGTAACACATCGTGGTGGTGTTTACGAAACATATTCCCTTGGATTAATTGGTAGGATGAAAATTTGAGTCTCGTGACCCTTTTTTGTCTCACAAATAAGGTTGGAGTTAAGGTCCCTTACCCCAAATACTACTTCAGATCAACGTAACAAAGTGAAGAGTCATGTGTAGCGGTGAGCTCATTTTGGTACATCTCGATCTCATGATCCCAACCTTCCACTTCTTCATTTTGTCGGTGAGAAGCTTCAAAGGTTAATCTACATATCCCATGCCATTTTACTGTGTGAGTGGGCCTGAAATTCAAGTGATATTCTTGGAGGCACGTCATCCAATTGTCCTTTCACTTGTCGAGCTCTTGTTGGACGAATAGTGACCTAACATGAGCATGAGGGACAAACACTATCACATGGTTCTTAAGATGTAGGATCTGAAAAGTTTCGTCACTTTGTAGATTGCATACGCATGTTTATCTATGTTTGGGTAGTTGATTTTTACTCCATGTATTCCCATTCTCATGAAGGGTATGGTCCACTCATAATTGTTATTATCTTTTTGTGTAAGCACAATAGCTAAGGATGAATATGAGGTGAAAATATACAAACTGAAATCCTTACAGGAATCGGGGCTGTATAGAGAAGGGGCTTCTCCGATGCATTTCTTTATATGATTAAATACTTTCTTCTCTTCTTGATTCCACTTAAAAACCAAATACTTATTTATCATATTCTACAGGGGCTTAACGATCTGGGAAAAATCAGAAATAAATTTGTGAAGAAAGTTTATTTTACCCAGGAAAGATTGCATACCTTTTTTTCCACTCAGGAGAGGGATTTGTGCGATAGATTTTACGTGATCCAGATCGATAATGATTTTGTCCTTTGTTATAATATGCCCAAGGATATTTCCTTCTGACACGGTGAATATACATTTTTTAAGGTTGAATGAAATCCCATATTTTCAGCATTGTTCAAATATTTTCTTGAATAGATGAAGGTGGTCTGATCTCTTCTTTGAAAATGTTCTGACATTGTCTAGATAAAAAACCACACTTTGACCCATTAATCCTCTAAAAGCGATGTCCATCGCCCTTTGGAAATTTTCTCCAGCATTGATAAGGAAAAAGGGCATGCATCGAAATGAAAAATTTCCCCACTTCATTCTGAAAGTCATCTTTAATTGATCTAGTTTGGCAACCAGCACCTGGTTATATCTAGAGAAACCATCAAGCAAGGAAAAAAATTTCGAACTACATATTGTTTTCAAAATCTGATCCATGGAGGGAACTGGGTAACTGTCTTTATCTGAAGCTCGGTTGAGATTCCAGAAGTCAACACATAACTGAATTTCACCAGACTTCTTTCGTATAGGGACCAGGTTTGAGACCCATGTAGAGTGCATGAATTTTAAAATAATACATACATCCAACAATTTATTTAGCTCCTTTTGAATGAAGGGCTCTAACATAGGATGGAGTTTTCTTAATTTCTGTTGGAATGGTTTGACCCCTTCTTTTATAGGAATAACATGTTGAATGATCTAGGTGTCATATTTCTTTAGGTCATCATACATCCACACAAATACATCCTGATACCCCTTGAATAAGTTAATGAAGGATTGCCTTTCATCAGGGGAATCCCTAGCACCTATATTGATAAAATTTGTGTCAATCTCAGTCCCAAGATTAATTTTCTTGTGTGAGAGTGTGGAACTTTGTGTCTTTTCCTGTTGTAAGGCCCTTTCATGCTCTTCCTCCTCTATCGCTGCCTCTTTAAACACCTCAGTGTTTGCCATAAAATCCAGTATATTTTGATCATCGCTGAAAACGAGTAAATTAGTTAAGTTATTTCAGACAATAGGTTCATAAACAACAGATGCATTATTAATCCTAGGAACATAATTAATACTGAAAGATTTAAAAGAAAAGATTAATTGCCCTACCTCTTGCTGATAATTAATTGCCATACATGGGTATTAATTCTAGGAATAGAATTCTAGGATTAATTTTGTTCCTAGAATTAATCCTAGGAACATAATTAATACCCAAAGGATATTGTGGTATTTATGAATAGGAGTTGGATGTTTTAAAGTCCATTTCCATCTCATGGAGGCAAAATCCATACTACAGCACAAGGAGTCCATAACATAAGCACTCATATAAAAAGGAGGAATTACATTTTCTGAACATGTATGGCTTCTTTTAAAATTCAAAATGTGAGTGGCTAAGTTATCATATAATATATTTCCCTAGTCTAGAATAAATTCCTCTGAAGCAGTGTAAATATAAATATGGTACTTACATTTATTTACATTTATTTATGAAAATGTAAATATGTTATTTTTTGGGTGTGGTGATAGACAATGAATTGTGTTTCGTACCCTCCTTGTAATGATTGTAGAATCACCGATCACCTTCAAACATTCAAGCTTTAGGTAAATAGATTTCTTGAGCCCAAGGATGAGTGCCTCATACTCCATAGTGTTGTTAATGCATTGGAATTATAACCTACAAGAAATTAAAAATTTGTTTTTTGGGGGTCCATGAGGATACGGCCTGCACCGACTCCATTGTGAGTCTTAGACCCATCATAGTATAAATTCCAAATTTCATTTCTAGTTACATTTATGCTTAGTGTATTTACATCTATAGTATAAGTTTCATCAGCATCCACTAGAGGGAAAGGAAGGAGTTCCAGATGCGTATTAGATGGGATGGGTGATGGAAACGCTTGATATCACCCAATATCAGTTTCCAAAAACCACATTCCCAACCCTTCATGAGAAAAACTAATGGGTTCTTTTGACACCTCAAGATCTATGATCGTATGCTTCATGTAGGGTTCGTTGTTAACTTTGATATGGTTTTTCTTGCATTTGTAAGGAAACCATAAGTGAGACCACTTAGTGGCAAAATACCCCTGGAGTTTGCTCGACCAGTCCCTCTTGAGAAGCAAGACATACACTTCTGGAATGTCAACAACAACTATGTCAATGCATTGATGCACCCTAGACTTAGAGGATAGCCTGATTATCACTTTTTTTAGCTCACCTACTATTGGCATTATGAATTATGTGTTGTCCTTGATGGAAAACTACTTGACAAATGGCAACCTACTTGATGAGTTGTCTCTTGATGGAAACCTACTTGTTGAAGATGTAAACAGGATGTGACAGAGTGTTTTACACATGTGAGAGAGTGTTTTGGAAAAGGCATAGTAATTCAAAAGCATAGGTATGATAAAGTTGAAAGTTCAAGAAGTAAATGCAGGTTCTGTTAAGTAAAGTTGTGTACATATGTGAGTATGAAGAAGAAAAGTAGTGTATAGTTTTCACATCATGGAATTCTAAATACCAAGGGTCCTTACCAGGGTATTGCCCTGTGGTATTGAGCCTAGTAACGAATTTTTTGATCCCATTTAAGAAAACCATCGGTTGGAATCTAGTTATGACCTGTGGTATTGAAAAAGGCTAAGCTATATAAGGTGATGACAATCAAAGTGCTAAAAGATGTGAAATGTGTGCAAGTGATGTAAATATTATGAATAGTTAGATCTGAAGAAAATATGCATGTTATGGGCTATTGATGCTTTTCTTGATCTAAACTAAGTATGCACCAGAGTGTTTGAGGATGGATCAAATCCAATAGATCTAAGATGAAAATCTTTATTATGGCATGATTTGATTTTTGTTGATGTCATATTAACGCATTATTTTTTTTGTGTATGTCGATATCTGGGTATGTCTGAAGTTTTGTGTTGCAATGAAGACTTGATTCTGAATTTGCAAATATGTACACGGGTTTCATAGCTTGCAAGGTGTGTACACACACGGATGTGTTTCTGGTAAGTCGCGTACACGTGGGTTTGGTTTCCTTAAAAGTGCATACACGTGTGGATATGCTTTGAAGAAAGAACATACATAAAGTAGGGTTTTGATGAAAAGGTTGTCTAATCAGTTTTAACATTTTTTATGTGTTTTTGTTGTTTGTTAATAAAGTCTTCTTGATGATTTGGGCTTAAACAATGTTGTATTGATTATGAATTGATTGATTCAAGAATTTTGAAGTTATTTGCTGGTTGTGATTAAAGTTCAGTGAAAGTTGTGGGATTGGATTAGAATGATCCAGTAGATCTAAGTATGATTTGCTGTTTGTTTCAAAATGGTAGTTGTTTAGTTTTTAGTTTTCATAGGTTTAAGATCTGTACGTGGGTATGATTCATGAAATGCGTGTACACACGCGAGTTTTCCAATGAAAAGTAGCGTACATATTTTGGCAGATGGTTGATCAATATTTTCAGTAATAGAATCTAGTTTTTGTGATGTATTGTAAGTTGTTTGGTATTCTGGTTACTGTGATGTGACTATTCTAGTTATTTGGATGAGTTTTTGGGTTGATTTTTAGCTAATTGAGTTTCAGTGATCAGTTGATTCAGTTACAGTTATGGGTTACAGTTTGATTATTGATATTGATCTTAAATGTTAGTAATGGGTCCACTCTGAAAATTTGATGAAACATGTCCTATGAGTTATGATGTGTTGTATCATGTGGATCCAGTATAAAAATTTATGAAACGTGGTCCCCGAAGTTGAGGGAGTTGGAGCTTCCTACCAATGGTAGCTGGTAAATCAAATCAAGGGGGTTGGACCTCCCTTCTAGTAGCATCTTGAGAACAAGCGAAGGTTGTAGCTTTCTATAGGCGAGTGCCTACATATTGGCATGATTATGTGCCAGCACAAGATTCTAAAATCTTTTATTTATATTTAAAAGAAGACCGAGACGAGACTAGTAGGTGGTTTTTCCCACATTGGGTTTCCACCTTAAATCCTGGTGTTCATGAGTGTTTCTTATGTGTGATGGTTTATTTTGTTCTTGATTCACATTGTTACTGTACATTCAAGTTTTAATAAGTACTGATGCACTGAATCAAAATAAATAGAATATTATTGGATATACGCTAGTTGTCTAAAGAATAGCCATGTACACATTTGGGTTCCCTTCTATAATTTCGTGTACAGAAATTAGGAAATGAAATGAAAATTTTATTTATTTGAAAATATTGATTCACACCCCCCCCCCCTCTTATTATTTTTCCAAACAATTGCAATCAGAGCAGGTGCTTTGGCAAAAGCAAAAACTTGATTGCTTGAAGGAGATCAATCAAGATGGGTAGTCACGCAAGATTATTTTCTATTAGATATCCTATACTTAATGGAACTAACTTTGTCTTTTGGAAAGATGGGATGAGAACATACCTGCAAGAACTAGGAGTTGATGTATGGGAAATAGTTGAAAGTGGATATCAATTTCCAGCCTCCATTCCTTTAGACACTGTAGGAAAGAAACAATATGAAACCAATGCAAAGGATGTAAATGCCATCTTGGGAAGTTTGGACAAGACCGAGTTTGTGAATTTAATGCAGCTGAACACAACAAAGTGAATGTTGGATAATATTATCCAAAGTTATGAAGGCGACATTAAGGTAAAAAGTGCTAAACTTCAAGCATTCATAATTCAGTATGAGACATTGAAAATGGATGATGATGAAAGAATTGCAACATTTTTTCTTAGAGTAGATGAAGTTGTGAATTACATGAAGAGTCTTCTTGAAGAAATAAAAGATGCCTCTATTATTGAAAACATTTTGATATCTCTAACTCCGAAGTTTGAATCGAAAGTATCTGATGTTGAAGAAATGCAAGATCTGACAAGTCTTAAACTTGATAAGCTCCATGGAATATTGACAACATTTGAGATTAAGAAAGGTGGTCCTTAATATATGAGAGAAGAAACCTTCAAAGCTACTACAAAAGGAAAAGAGAAGGAAGAATTAGGTTATGTATCATAAGAAGAGGAAGCAAAATTTGTAAAGAAACTCCAAGTGGGTACAGGAAGATTGAAAGGTAAGATTCTTTTCAAATGTTTTTCCTATGGTAAAGTTGGTCATTATGCTACTAAGTGTCCTTATAAAGAAAATTAGGAGAAAGGAAAAGAATCTCCCAAAATAAACAGAAGAGGTTTGAAAACAATAGAATTTTTTATACACATGAAGACACTGATGGTCTTTCAAACGGTGAAGAAGGTGAGTATCATCAATATTTTCAGTTACTTATGGCATTGAAGATCAATCTAGTGATAATTGCATGGATTCCCTAGAAGAAAAGTATGCTTTTATAGATGTTAGCATATTAAAAACAGGGAGCAACCCACTTTCTATTGACCAAGAATGAAGAAGACGAAGCATCATTAGGTATGGATTTTTGTTCAAGATGTGATCCATTTTCTTTTTTATGCAACAATGATAGTGATAGTGAAACCAATGAGTTTGAATTTATGGGTAAAAGTGAAAGTAAGCCTCTTGAAGTAGCAGATCAAAGCAAGTTAGAATCAATGGACAATGTATATATGTCTATGCTAAGGAAAGATAATTATCAACAATGGAAAGGAAAGATGAAACATAATCTAATGAATATTGATTTCTGGCATCTAGTGTGAAATGTTTACACCAAGTTTCCTCTGTCAAACAAGGAAGTGCAAAAGAACAAAAAGGCTTTGAGTAACATATTTTGTAGCATATCTGACTCATTATTGAATAAGGCTATGCATTATACTACTACAAATCATGTATGGGATAAGTTACAAGAAACACATAAAGAAGTCCCAAAGGAAGATCTCTAAGGTAATATTATATCTAACAATGTGTCCAAAATGAAAAATGGAGTTTCTAATTCAAAAGAAGATAGGTTAGAAGAAACTATGGTTAATCTTAATGATAAGTTGCAGCCTTGTGATAACAAGGATCATGTTCATATGGTATCTAACCAATATTGTGAAGGTCTTGAAGATGAGGTCATCTCTCTACGAGAAAATCTTGGAAAAGAAAATAAATGGAATGAATATCTACTTCAAGTTTTTTAAGAATAAGAAAATCGGATAAAAGAAGAGATTCTCAAATTGAAACAACAAATGGAGGAAGGAAGAAAGGTTGAAGAAATCATGAGCAATATCTGGTAAAGGAAAACAATATCAGGTTGGGGTAAATACCCTAAACAGTAAATTAGAAGAAAAGGATAAAGATTTGAGATTTCAATATAGTACTAAGATTTTGGATAGTATTCTTAGTAGTCAAAGGTCTCCTGCCATCAAATATGGTCTTGGTTTTCATGAAATTGTTAAAGGTGAATCTAGCTCACAAGCTGAAGCAAGGAATTCTAATGTAAAATCTGAAATGCTCAACAAGGAGATAAAAAGTCAACCTCATCAACAAGCAAGTAAAGAAAGTTTTCAAAGGAAATCATTTACTCCTAACTATAAAAGTGTTAATCAATTTTCTCCTCTAATTAATAATGTTAAATTTTCTATTTGTCATAATTTCCAATATGTTGTATCCAGTTGCAGAAGTAGAATGTTTCAAACTAATAACCATTTCACATAAATATCACCATATTGTAGGTACTTTAAGGGATATTGTTTTACTTGCAATATGTTTGGGCACAAAGCCATTGATTGCAATAGAAGTAATATGAAACATATAATATGTTATGCTTATAAAACGTTTGGGCATGTAGAAAAAGAATTTGGGAACAACTCTATGGATCGTTATAGACAACATGATAAGAAACCAGACAAGAACATCAATATCAGAAAATCTAAAAAAGGTGGATCCACCAATAAGAAAGAAAATGAAGAACAAATAAGGTGTGGTCTTGGTCTCTTCCCATTTCAAGATGAAGATGAATGGTACATAGATAGTGGATGTTCTCATCACATGATTGGAGATAAGAGTAAAATGGAGTCCCTCGGGAAGAACCATCATGGCAATGTTATTCCTATAACTCATGTTCCAACAAAATTTCTAGGACAATGTAAAGTCAAAATTAATAAAACTAGAGCAATAACTGATTCTTTGTTAGTTCAAGGGCTAAAGAAGAATATCCTAGGTGTAGGAAAAATGGAAGACAATGGAAATATAAATTTGTTTACATCAACCAAGTGTAAGGTTATGAATGAGGTAACTAAAAAGGCCATAATAAGAGGATATAGAAATCAAGACAAATTATATGCGTTTGAAGATCAAAATTCTCATAGATATGAGAAAGGTTCAAACTTAAAGTAAAATAAGATGGAGCCTATTTCAATCTCTTATTCTTAAATGAATATTAATAATATTGACAGCAGAACTGGTGAGAGGTAATTGACCTCATGAAAATAGAATATGGTTATCAGGTCCTCACGATCAGTGATGTGTAATCTTGGGCGGAGTAATACATATTGATTCCCATGGTTTTTTTTATTTTCTTGCTGCTTATACTACTAACAGTGTGTTTCGTGAAGTAATAGTAAACATGTACAGATATAACAGACTCAGGGGAAGCTAAAGGTTTGAAATTTCAATATTTCACTTTCTGTACACGGATCTTGTGAAGAAAAGTCGCATGTATACACGAGTTTTGAACTAAATAGTCATGCATATTTTGGTTTCATGAAGAAATAGTGGGACAAACTTAGGAAAAGGATATGATGTGCTTGAGTCAATTATCAATTTGATTTTATGTTCTAATGGTTGAAGGTTACAGTCTGGTGATGTTATTTGAAAGTGCTTTTTGGCTTGTATAAGTTTTTGATGACTTGATGAATGACTGGTTGATGAAGACTCTTTGATATCCTAACTGATATATGAAATGAAATGATCTGATCTGATAGTGAACAGTTGGCACATGTTCAAGGGGAAAACTTGCTATGCTTCTAATAATGCATTGTTTGCATTATTCTTACTTTATACATAATGATTCTTGTGTGATGCTTCTTATCTTGATGAAGCTCTTGAATGATGAACTTGTTGATTATGTCTACTTGAGTTACATATGCCTTGATGAAGTGGTGTTGGTGTGAGTGCCAAGAGAATGATGTTGTGAAGACATGGTCATATGCTACTACTACATCATTTGAATGATACTTGGAAACATGGCATGCTGAAGAATGATGCTACACTGTCCTATCTTATGATGATTCTCACTTATGGTGTTGCAATTGCATACCATGTCACAGGTTGACGCTATTGAAGCTACATTGTTCTATCTTACATATTGATGATGAGTTTCCACTGAAAGATGCTTATGGTACAAATCATATATGGTGTATGATAGTTTTTGATGACTATCATGGTCTTATTGAGGTCTTTGGTCTTGGTTATAAATGTCTTATCTATAATTTGATGTAAAGTTCATGTAAAGACCTATGATGTAATCATTGTAAAATTCAGTCATGTATGGACTATTATGGTCAAGTCCTTCTAGATATGTGATGTAATTTGTAACCCCACTGTGTTTGGGAAGTTGATGTAATAATGATGTCAAATATGTAAACCCACTGTGATTGGGTGATTGATGTAAGTTTGAGTCCTTGGTGATAGAACAAGTCATATGAGTCATAGAGTCATGTACTTCATTGTACATCCATCAGAAACTTCAGCATGTGCTCAGGGGGAGCATGATCAATGTTCATACTTAGTAGTTCAGATACAGAAGTATTCATTCAACATTTGGTTAGCTCTTGTCCCTTGATTTCAAAGGGGGAGTGTAGTTTAGTGTTTTGAGAGTAGATTGGTGTTTGGAGAGTAACTTGGGTTGGTGCTTGGCTTGATGTATTTTACATGTATTTACAGGTTGTGGTGACCAAACACAAAAGTGGTTTCCATCAAGTCCAAAGGATGAGATTGTTGGAAATATGAATTATGTGTTGTCCTTGATGGAAACCTACTTGATGAGTTATCTGTTGATGGAAAACTACTTATTGAATATATAAATAGGATGTGAGAGAGTGTTTTGGCAAAGGCATAGCAGTACAAAGGAAGAGGTATGATAAAGTTGAAATTTTAAGAACTATATCTGCGTTTTGTTAAGTAAAGTCATGTACACATGTGAGTATGAAGAAGAAAAGTTACATATAGCTTTCACACCATGGTATTCTAAATATCAAGGGTCCTTACCATGGTATTTCCCTGTGGTATTGAACCCAATAGCAAATGTTTTGATCCCATCTAATAAAACCATCAGCTCGAGTATGGTTTTGACCTATGGTATTGAAAAAGGCTAAGCTATATAAAGTGATGAAAATCAAAGTGGTAAAAGGTGTGGAAAGTGTGCAAGTGATGGAAATATTGTGAATAGTTAGATCTGAAGCAAATGTTCATGTTATGGGATATTGATGCTTTGCTTGATCTAAACTAAGTATGCACCTGGGGTTTTGATGATGTATTAGATCCAATAGATATGAGATGACAGTCATGACTATGGGACGATTTAATTTGGGTTGATCGTGTCTTAACGCATGATTTGTTTGTGTATGTCAAGATATGGGCATGTTCGAAGTTTTGTGTTGCAGCAAAGATTTTATTATGAATTTGTAGATTTGTATAAGGGTTTTATAGCCTACAAGGTGCCTACACACATGGATGTGTTTCTAAGAAGTCACATACACATGAGTTTGGTTTCCTCAAAAGAACATACGCACATAGATATTCTTTCAAGAAACCGCATATAGAAAGTAGTATTTTGATTCAAAGGTTGTCTGGTCAGTTTTAACAGTTTTGATGTGTTTCGCTTGTCTGTCAATGAAGTCTTCTCGATGATCTGGGCTTAAACAGTAATGTCTTGGTTATGAGTTGATTGATTGAAGAATTTTGATGTTACTTGCTAGTTGTGATTAAAGTTCAGTGAAAGTTTTGTGATTGGTTCAAAATGATGCAGTAGATCTGAGTATGATTCAGTGTTTGTTTCATAATGGAAGTTGTTCAATTTTCAGTTTTCATAGGTTTAAGATCTATACGTAGGTATGATTCACTAATGGTGCGTACACATGCAGGTTTTCTACTGAAAAGTAGCATACATATTTGACATATCGTTGATCAATGTTTACAACGGAATCTAGTTTTTGTGATGTACTATAAGTTGGTTGGTATTCTGGTTACAGTATCCTGATTGTTCCAGTTGGTTGGTTGAGTGTTTGGGTTAAGTTTCAATTGATTGGGTTTCAATAATTGGTTGATTCAGTTATAGTAATGAATTACAGTTTGATGATTAATATTGAGCTTAAATGTTAGTAGTGGACCCAGTCTGTAAATTTGATGAAACGTGGCCTACAGGTTTGTTGTGTTGTAGCAGGTGGATCCAATATGGAAATTTATGAAACATGGTCCCTGGAGTTGAGGGAGTTGGAGCTTCCTTCCAGTGGTTGCTGGTAGATTAGATCAGGGGTTTGGAGCTCCCTTCCAGTAGCAGCTAGAGAACGAGTGAAGGTTGTAGCCTTCTATAGGTTGGTGTGTTTGTACTCATATACGTTTACCCAATTACAAGATTAAGGGGGTTGGAGCTCCCTTCCAGTAGGAACTGAAGAACAAGTGAAGGGTGTATCCTTCTGCAGGTGGGTTCCTGCGTATTGGCATGAGTCTTTTCTAGTACAAGATTGTAAAATATTTTCTTTATACTTGAAAGAGAAGAGAGACGATAGCAACAGTTGTTTTTCTTTCCGCATTAGGTTTCCACCTTAAATCCTGGTGTTCATGTGTGCTGCTTATGTGTGATGGTTTATTTTTCTCTTACTGCACATGATTACTGTCTATTCAATGTTTAATGAAGTATTGATGCACTGAATCAAAATAAACAGAGGATGAATTAATTGCAAAGTAAGTTTACTGGATATATGCTAGTTGTCTAAATACCAATCACGTAAACACGTGAATTCCCTTCTATAAAGTCACGTAAATAAATCAGGAAATGAAATGAAAAGTTTATAGATTTGAAAATAATGATTCAACCCCCACTCTCATTATTTTTCCCAACACCTTCGGCAAGGACTTGAGACCTATCCAATTGGATGATCTTTCCATCTTTCTTCTCAAGTTGAATATTTAACTTTTTGCACATCGAAAAATGCATGGCATTAGTTGACCAACCAAAGTAAACAAGGAAATAGTGTATGTTGTAGTTGAAGATTTGAAAATTAAAAAGGAATGGCGGAGTCGAACCTCTTGAATTTTCATTTACAACGTTAACAATAGATTGGAGGTTGACTGAGGCCTGGGACTAACTCAGAGATCTTGTCTTTGTATAAGAGGTAACTTTGTTGGTTGAAGACGAGGTGGCAAAGACTTTGACAATTAGTTCATGTTGGTTGGCTAGTTTGGTGAGTTAATAAAGTGAAATGTTGGCCTATGTCTTATTCATATCGTGAATGATTTTATACCATAAGCATGAAGGTGAAGTGCCCTTTGGGGATGTATGAGGGAGTGAAGGGGATTAAGCAAACCTAGCCCAAGTTTTGGGAGTATATGAGTTTCCCTTTCCACTTACTAAGGCATCCTTTGAGATTTGGCTAGAAAAACTCTTAGGAGTAGGGGTTGATGGCTGACTTGAGTTATTAGGAGGAAGGAACCTCCCCAGTAATGTCTTATTTATTTTTCTCTTCCCGATTAGAATCTAGTATTGGCCCCTTGTTCCTGAGATTATAAGTCTTTGGATTCCTAGTTGGGGGGGGTGTCTCCTATGTTAGCTTCTTGGAGAGATTGGACCTCTACCCCATGGATGAATTAGAAAGATAGGACAGCAGAACCAAAATTTTCATCTAGAGGTGTGGTTTATCCGTTAGGATCATTATACTCTTCCTCATCCTCTTCAATAACCTGATCCTCCAGGAGCTAGGTCACTACCGCATTCATGTTGTGTATCCATTGTGGACATGTTTTTCCGGAATAAGAGGCTTGATGAAAAGTGAAAAAATGCTCCCTACCCAACTCTTCCACATTGAAATTTGTATTAGAGCTCTAAGATGACTTCGTGGGGGGATTATTGTTATTTTCGAAGAAATTTTTGCCAGTTTTCTAATCGAAGAGGTCTCACAAGTTTTCCTTTTCAATTCAGAGACTTCATTTGTTAATTGCTTCAAGGATTTGACTAATCCCTCCAAATCGAAGGAATACTTGTCCTTATCACTAGATTAACTAGTTGAGGCTTGGGATTTCTTGTTTGTAGGCTTAGACTCTTCCTGGGTGTCATGCTCAAGGGCTCCTATAGATAGAAAATCTTTCTTCACAACAAGAGTTTCCACTAAGGTGGATTTGGCTTCATAGATTTGTATAAGGGTTTTATAGCCTACAAGGTGCCTACACACGTGGATGTGTTTCTAAGAAGTCGCGTACACACAAGTTTGGTTTCCTCAAAAGAACATACACACATGGATATTCCTATAAAAAGCAAGAACCTTGTCCACATATCTAGATATCTTGTCTCGTGATTGGATCTTAATGTGTATCTTTACTTTATTGTTTTGGGTGGTGATCCAATATTTCCTTGGGAGAACTACCAATGCCTCTGGATACTTGTTTTTCCATTCATGAATACTTTCAAAAGCTATAATGACATCTTTTAGCATGGATGCTTTTTCTTTTATGTCAGCCTATATAGGTAGGATGGGGCCATAGTATGATGTAGTTTTGACATCTCTTCGTAAACCATCACCATGGCTCCTCTTATAGTTTCAACCTCTTCCTTGATGGTGGCCTATAATTACTTCATGTTGGAGTGAGCTAAGAGAAGTGTTGTGTTCTCTTCTTCCATCTTTTTTCTATCTTCTTCTACGTTGGTGGCTTTTTTCTCAGATGCATAGAGCTTGTTTTGGATTTTGTAATTTGTTTTCTCATTATACCAACATTTATATTACTTCGTGTTGGAGTGAGCTAAGAGAAGTGTTGTGTTCTCTTCTTCCATCTTTTTTCTATCTTCTTCTACGTTGGTGGCTCTTTTCTTAGATGCATAGAGCTTGTTTTGGATTTTGTAATTTGTTTTCTCATTATACCAACATTTATATCAGTCATGGTTACAAAACCACTCCTAACCAAGGTGATCATCTGAGGGTTTACTATCGTATCTAGGATAATCTACTTCTATGCAGTCATAGGTAGAGGTTCTACAAGGTTCCTAGCCTAATACTTCATCCTCTCTTGCATGATCTTGTAATTTACCTTATAAAATATAAGCTTAGTTAGGTATAACACTTCTTCCTCAGCCTTGTCTGGAATGTGTAGCGCTTTGAGAGGAAGATACCCTACGATGATGGGAGTGGATGGGGGCAAGTCTAGAAGAGGTAGTTCAACCTGCTCACTGAATTGATGTTATTGTTCAGACTCCTATTGATATTTCTTGTCATCTTCCTCCTGTCATTATCTTAATTCCTCTTCTTCCTCTATTTCTTTGCTTCCTCTGCCTTCCTCCTTTATTCCTCCTCCAGTATCTTCTTTTCATGTTCTTCTTGTTCTTGTTTCTTCTTGATATCATGTGCTTGTGTTTTTTTCTCCTCTTTCTCTTTCTCTTCCTGTCTCTTCTTCTCTTCTTCCTCTTGGGCCCTTTTCTCCTCTTGATTTTTCAACTATTCCTCCTCTAGTTTTTTCTTCCTTCTTTCTTCCTCTTGTCGCTTCTTCTTAAGCTGGCCTTCGGGTTGGGGTTGTCCTGATATATACAACCGTATGATTTCTTCTTCTCTTTCCCTCTTAAGTTCTTGCTTTTTCTTTACCAAGGTCGTATTTCTCTACTCCAATGTTTCATCATCTTCACCCCCATCTTGGTCGCTTATGGGATCTTTCGTTTCTTTTCCTTTGTGTTTCTTTGGTTTCCTTGTTGCATTTTGTTGTTATTTATTCCTCTTCAGTGAAGTTGACCTTTCTTGTAAAGTCACATTTTCTTGGGAATGCTCGGCTTTCTTGTCATCCATTTCTTGTTGTTCACTGGGGCTAAACTCCCTAACTGCAATGTACCAATTTCTGACCTTATCTTTGTGAGTGTGCCTAGTGTGCGGGTATGACCAGTTGCATTTGGCTTTCTCGTAGTGAGCTACCACTACCCTTTTAGGGTTATAGGTGTTATGGTCCAAAGTCACAAAATGGAACCTGTTTATCTCCTCGAATTCCGCTTCAACTTCTTTGAAGTTTTCAACTGTGTAAGCCCCGTTATTAAGAGGGAAAGAGGGATAGGGTTTCTTCTTCCCTTTACTAAGTGTCTTTGAGAAGCATTCATTTATTTTCTAACATACTTCTTGCATGAGTACTTTATCTGTGACAAATAGAGGAAGTGCGTGAGGGGAATTGTATGAGCCAAAGACCCTAATAAATGTGCCCTCCTAGATGGGGAACTAATCTGCCACTTTAGTGAGACTCTCCATAGCCCTCTTGGACATGAAAGGATGGTCTTCCCAAAGAAGAAGCTAGTATAATGGAGTGATGAATGTCTTAGAATTGGAGTCAAGTATACTCTTGTAGCCTGGGTTCCATAAGATCTTGTAGTGCTAGTGTACAGGCTCTGCCGCAACTATGGTCTAGTTGTATCTCCAATGATCAAAATGGAATCTTGCAAAAACCACATCCAATAGATATGAGGCCATATAAATCTCTAAGGTTTAGTCCACCTTAGGATGATTGGTTGCAACTATATTAGTCCTTAAATCAGAAGCTAAGATACTGGCCTAGTTGAAAACTGTACCTCTGGTGGCGACGATGTACATGATAGGGACACATGTCACATGGAACGTGTTGATGTCACCCCTCCCATACAATCGATTGATCATGGAAGCAATAAGTTGTTAGACTGTTTTAAGACCCTCTATCTTGTACACTTGGTCATTGTTTAACTAGAACTTGGACTGTTCTTGCCACCAATCCCTCAAAATGTGCTTGGTTGGGACTAAAAAAGCCAACATCCATCAAGTGTTAAATGAATCGTCGTTCTCCAACAATCTGTAGTAAGCAACAATGTTCACCGAAGATATAGCCATGAATGTTGTACCTGTGTGATCCCTCACTACCCACCAATCTATATTTGTATTATATATAATCCATTCAATGATTTCAGCACACAGAAGGAGAGGTGGGTGCGAGGCCAGTTTGTGGAGCCTAGACCTCTTGACATTGATATAGACCTGGAAATCCTCCTGATCTTCAGATATGTCTTGTTTAGGAAATTCCGCATAAATATTGAACGAGTGCTTGGTGCTCTTGTCGAGGTTACACGCAGTGTCCCTATAGATAGGAGGTGATGGGGCCTCGTGAGTTTCCTGTACATTACTTTCAAATATTTTGCAAAAATAATTCACTATCGAAGGTTCCATATTGCAAGAGAAAGAGGAGATGGAGATACACTCAAGATCGACGTCACTTGACATGTTCAACAAGCAGTCCCACAATGAGAGAGGTGACATGAATAAATTAAAGTAAGAGAAAATGCAAACCACGGTTTTGGAGTTTCTGGAAAATCCTTGAGAAATAATTATGCCTAATAGGCCGTAAGGTCGTAGGGGTCAGGGGTTGCAAGGTCGCGAGGATGAACTATGTGACTTAGCGACTAGGTAGGATAGGTCACAGGTCAATATAGGTCACAAGTCGCAAGATAAATGAGGCCTCATAAGTCGCAATCAAGGATAGGTCGCAAGGGTTGCATAGCCACAATGGTCACATAGTCCCGAGGTTGCTAAGTTTCCACATTTTACCTATCTCTACTTTTAGTTGTGTGACTTGTTCCTTAGGGAAGCTCAATGAAAGTAACAAGGCTCAAAATGAGTCCTGAGGGATCCCCTAGACTAGATGACTTGATCCCTAAGGGGGGAAAGCCTGCTTGGGGAGGATACGGGGTTGAGTGACTGGGCATAAATGCATTTGGGAGGAAAAATAAGTTGGCCAAGGGTTTTTGGATGAAATGAGCCATTAAACTTAGATAAAAACCCCCCAGATTAGGAAAATGCAAGGTTAGGGTAGAATAATTGGCCAAATGGAAATAAGTAATGATAACTAGGAAGCGGAAGGGTCACTTACTTACCACGGTCATGTGCTTCCTCCAAGTCGCTGAGCCTCTTCGTCCCGCAGGTGACTGAAATGAATTGTTCAAATGACTGACGAGGTCATATTATTTATAAAAAGGGTCACATGTGCAAGGTCACAGATGTCATCAAGACACAGAGGTCGTGTGGTCGACTAGGGGTATGTTTTATGATTTTACGACCTCGCGACCTATAAAACCTAGTGACTCGGGAGATCACAAAGTCACAAGGTTGTGGGGGTTGCAACATGTCTTCTTTGAGGTGTTTACGACCTTGCAACCTATTGTAGCAGCTACAACCACCCTCCAAAATTTTTCCTTAGCCTGTTTTGGAGCCTCCCTGCCAACCTTACGCATCACTTTATCTTGCTTCATCAAATACTCAAGCTTCAGTGTTTTTCTTGCACAAAGGTAGGCCGTCGATCACAGTTGATCCATTCCCCTCACAAGCTACTCACTGGGACTTGATCCAACTACAGGATGATCAGCCTCCCCTTGAAAATTGAACATTTCTGGAGGGCAACCAACCTTCCCTCCAAGAATTGTGCAATCCTATCTGACAACCTGCTAGTCTCCAAGATTGCTCAATCCTGCCAGCCAACCTTTCCAACAGGATTTGCACAAATTTTCCTAGCAGGTGGCTCTTCAGCCAAGGATTTGCCCAAATCTAGGTAGCAGTTAGCTGCTCTACCCAAAAATTGCACAAATTTCCTGGGTCGCTAGCCCAACTCCCAGCCAGAAATGCACATTTTTCCTTTCTGGAGAATTAGATGGTCTTACCGAACAATATTGATGAAGCTATCACACATAGGGAGGGTTTGAAGGGTCCTTATTAGCCTACTTTTGTGTTCACTAAGCCTGTTAGTCTCTTCCTTATTAGCCCACTTGTGCATTTGCGTGGTGATAAAATGCATGAAATAAGGAGCAGTCTCTTACATCTGCAACTGAGTTGACCGGTTCCCTCAGGGACTGAGAAAAACAGACTTGCATGCACGGGCTACTTCTCCCAAGGTAGCATGCAAAGGTATCCCTTGTTTCAGGGATCTATGTTTAGCAGTTGGAGCTTACATGCAAGGAGAAATTCTGAAACCCCCCACCAAGTATCGCTTCCCCGAGATTCATGGCATGTGTGTCACAACCTCAATGTTATCAAACTCATCAACCGGTCACTGCAGAGCTCATTCCTCTCATCAACCTTGCACCTCTGACATCCCACATCACATCTAGGAGAAGTCAACACATTCCGCTCAGTTGTTTTGGGGTAAGCATGCTTCCCATTCCTTGAGTTGCATTTCTGTCTCTTTTTGTGTTTTCGCATGTGGGAGTACTTTTTGCTTGATTTCTTTTTACACTTACTGTCATTTACATGTATTTCACCCACATGCATGTTGATCTATTTTTTGAATCTTTCATTCATGTTTTGTATGCATTGTTAATCACTTCTACTATCACTTAGTGTTGCCATGCATTCACTAACTTACTTACTTTCAGTTTCCCATCGGCGAGTCGGGCCAAACTTGGCCTGGGCTCTGCCTTCACCAAGGCTGCATTGCACAATCTAAGGAAGGAAAGCTTACCTTCCTCTCCAAATTTTTGTATTCCTGCCCAGCACTGGCCTCCAGGACTGTTTTGCACATTTATGGAGGACAGTGGCTACTTGGCCAAAGAAATTGTACAAATCTGTTCCTAGGCCAATAGTCCTTCCTAGTAGTTAGTAGCCATACTGGACTGTGCATTGCGCAGTTCCAATAGTCATTCACTCTCCGAGCATCCCAAAATATGCCTTGTGTAGTCTTGGTAGTCGGTCTCCCGACCTCCCGGCCAAAATTGCGCAACCTTCATGATCATTCACCCAAGTATGTTGCAAGTCAGTTCTCATGTTCATTTTGGTTTTCAATTGACAGATTGCTTGCCGTGAGTGTTTCCATGTCTCTAGGTATCACAAGTGTTCATCTACCTCTCAAAGTACAGGTAAAATGGTTTCCAAGAGAGCATAGACGAAGACACCATTCAGAGCACACTTGGGGATGCAATCGATCAAGTGTCTATGGACTTGCCTACCCACGAAGACATCAAGTTGTTCGTAGACAAGGATATCAAGATATGATAGTAGCAGCATCACAGCGAGCAACACCACGAACAACAACTGAATACAAAATACCAAATGCAACGAATGCAAGAGGAGGGTTGTTGACGAAATCGAAGCAGAACAAGGTTGCAAGCTCAATTAGGTCCATTGATGGTGAAAGCAACTTTGGAGACTCCGGCTATGAAGTGACAACGTGACATGAAGATCACATGATAGCGGAAGATGGAACAAAGAAGGAGTTGCATGTGCTAAAGCAGCAACTCAAGAAGAACATGAAGCTACACAGACAGACAAATGAGTTGCAATAGGAATAGCAACAGCAGTGGGTGCAACATGCACTCATGCATGAAACTACGCCCATACAAGTTAAGGATCCATCACAGCAGCTGACATAGAGCATACATGGTGAGTAATGTTGTTGATCACATGCAAGGGATTCAGCAACATGCATGTCGTTGAGCGCATGCATGCAATCCAACCCATTCAACACACTCACCAAGGCAATGAAAAGAAGCAAGTCCAACTGGGGCTGAACATGTACTTCAGTAGGTTGATGCGCATGACCACCAGCACACACTTGAAGATCAGCGCGGACACTATGCATCAGCGTGTTTTTTGTTCAACCATAACCAAGAAGACTATGTGCATGTTAGCAGACGAGTTGGATGAAGGGGCCGAACCAATGCACCGGTTGCAATGAGGTGCATGCACACCATCACAGATGACCAAGACTAGCATCAACTCACCTTCACCTCCTTCCCCCTTCGAAGTGTTGGGACCTCCTGTACACCTTCCTTGAATCAGTGCATCAGTCACACCCTTGCTGCTGACAGAGTTATTCTACTATCCTCTGTACGACATCGCGGTCAAGGCATTACGTTACGACCCACTGTTGGGGCTCCTACACCAAATATTCTAAGGTCTAATTGGGACTCATTACCGGGGAGATCCACTTTACATGTTGGCTTGTCCAGCACCATCAACATTTCTAGCACAACATTTCTAGCACTAGAAGGAGGCCCTAATGACAATCTATTTCCTCTCATCTAGTTTTGAACCTTTGCATATCTTTCATGGAGTCTTGCACTCTTCTTCCCCCGAGGTGTTTTTTAAATCATGAAGATGTCTCCATCTTAGGGAAGCTTTTCAATCTCTTGTCCACTCACACGTATGATGGTGAAGGCGAAGTGGCCTGGACTGAGAACCTATATAACTTTCTTTTCATGATTTATGAGTAAGATGAGTTTTCTGATGAATAGGTCGATTTGTTGCTTGCATGCACACTTCGCGAATCTCCATTTTGTTGGGTGCTTAGCCTACCAGCTAACAGCATGCACTCATTTGAGCACTTTTGTGATCTCATTGAATACATGTTCTATCATTTTGATCTAGACTATCTTGACTGAAAACTGTTATAGCAACAGAGGGCCCCACATGAATCTGTTATTTATTTTCAGCAGCGCTTCCATGACTTTCAGTTTCAAGCTCCGAAGAGCCAGATGAAAATTTCTTATCTTTGGGACTGGTTCGAGTATTGCCTTACGAAATCTGCCCGTCCCAAGAGGAAGCTTGATATCAAGCCTCTCTCAACATTCTTCATTGATGGAACTGTGCAATCTCATGTGGGATTGGGCACTATCTCAACTGACTATCCGCCTCCCTCTCATTCAACGGCTCCACCATTGCCCAGTGATGTTGAGGATCATGCTCACACACTTGTTCATCCTTCACACTCTCCCAACATTACTTCACTCGATTTTTGTGCAGATTTGGTTGTGAGTCCTTCGAGTTATTATATACATTCTTTTCTTCGACCTCCGTCTTTGCACTAAGGTGTTCCTCTAGATGATGGTGTCTTGTGTTCATCGATTCCAGACTCTTCACTTGTTGTGAATGAGGAAAAACCCACTGATGGACCCGGTGTTGCACAACCAACATGCACTGTCTTTCGTGAAGAGTATGATTGGGAGCTTGAACATCAACACTCGGTGAAGGATGAATCCCTTCTATCCGAGTCCCCTTCGCTATTTTCTAACCTCTTTGGTGAACCTACCATCCATGATTTTGCATGTGTATCTCCATCAACATATGCACCCATTGTTTATCACTCGCACGACTCACCGGATGTTAGTCCATCATTCGACAACAAAGAGGATAAGTTACTCATTGAAAATCCACTTGATCCTTCATCTGTCTTTTCCATAAACACAGGGGATGAGTTTGTTCACTTTTCATCTACCTGTCTATGTGATTCATCCAACCATGAGGATGCCAACCAACATCCTAAATTTTCTAATATTGATTGTCGTGATCTCTTCACCTCATCATCCAATCACGATGTTGATTCATTCATTGTTAATCTATCTAAGCCACTGGTCTACGAAGATCCATCTATCAATGAAGTCGAAGCCCCACAGACCGTTGAGGCACTTTAGGCCAAGCTAATGGTTATGTCAAGCCCTCGTTGTCTTGAGGTTGGTTTCGCTTCTGATCAGTAAATTTTTCAAACACTCAAGGCTCCTCATCACTCATCTATATGCACTCAAGATCAATCTAACACTCATATTTTACTTCCTCCGCTCAAACTACATTATCCCTTGCTCATGCATTAGAGGAGTCTTACATTGCAAGAACTCATGTGCAACGCAAGTTATCCTTGTTTCTTTCGTTTGCTTGCATGTCACGGTAAAGAGTCTGTTTATGCTTCAATGTTGCACGTAGTGTCACAAAACACCATGATAAGTCATCGGACTTCCCATCATGCACTTGCACTCACTTATGTCCCGTGGGCGCTTTGAAACACGAAGTGTGGGTTGTTTGCAGACCAAGCCTTCACCAACATGGGTCTACCAATGTGTCGGTGGATGCATTGGAAGTATCACTTCATGTGATCAGGCCCATGCACTGTTAGTGTAGGAGTAGGAGTAGTATTTTCTTTCAATTGTTTTCTTTCATGCTTGTTTGCTTACATGCTTTATTTGCTTGTTTGTTTGCTTGCTTGCTTTCTTACTTGCTTTTCATTCACTTTCGCTTCTGCTTTGGCTTTGCTTTGATGTTTGTTAGTTCATTTGTTTCGTTCGTAGGCTAGTCTTGCCTAAAACCATGTATGACTCTTGAAGTGAGTTGGGTAAAGTACAAGAGGGCTTTTACAATTATCACTACTTGGTTATCTATCATCTTGCCTCTATATGAAGAGCTTGTTACTTTTAGTCCATGATACATTGGAGGAAAATACGTAGTGTTCGAAGTGAACCTTGGTGTAAACACAACGCTTGCACGCTAACTAGTGTTACCTTCTCTAGTCGATTGTTTTTGGGTTAACCCTTGTCAGGTCAGTCAAGTAGAGTAAGGAAAGGGGGAGAACCTTAACAGGAACGTCAGAGATACAATAAAATACTTCTCTGCTGGAACATCCTCTTCTGCTATCAATAAGCCAGGATCCCTCTTCCACCTTTGAAATGAATAAGTGTTATGCAAAGTGAAAAGTGAAAAAAAAGAAAAGTCAAAAATTCAAAATGAAAAATGAATAGGGTGAAAGAAGAGAAAGGATTCCTGCGCAGGGAGGGTATGCAAGTAACTCTGCCGGGGTACTGACCAGATTCACTGGAAGCAGAGACATGCTTGTGTTCCTATGTGACTCCAGCGACGTATTGTCAAGGGTTGTTGGCAATGGAGCTACACTAGAGATGAAACTAAGACTCTGATGACTATACTGATTGTGCACCTATATACCCCTCAACCCCAATTGAAACAATTGTGTTTCCTTGGCTTGGAATTTGTGTCAATCGACCAAGGTCTTGGCAGATGCTACATCTTACAGTCAAGTTAGTGTGAAACCAAGATGAGCTAAGAACTGAACAATACTTCCGAAGGTGTTAGACTTGCTTTTTACGAACAAGGTCCATACAGAGAGCTAGAGTTCTACCAATGTGTCGCTAAGTGTTGTAGTGGCTACAACTACCCTCCAAAATTTTTCCTTAGCCTGTTTTGGAGCCTCCCTACCAACCTTACGCAACACATTTTCTTGCTTCGTCAAATACTCAAGCTTCAATGCTTTCCTTGCACAAAGGTAGCTTGTCGATCACAGTTGATCCATTCCCCTCACATGTTGCTCACTAAGACTTGGTCCATCTGCAGGCTAAGCAGCTTCCCCTTGAAAATTGAAAATTTATGGAGGGCAACAAGAATTTCATAATCCTGTCTGACATCCTGCTGGGCTCCAGGATCACTCAATTCTGCCAGCCAACCCTCCCAGCAAGATTTGTGCAAATTTTCCCAGTAGGAGGATTTGTGCAAATCTAGGTAGTAGTCAACTACTTGCTTTTCATTCACTTTCGCTTCTGCTTTGGCTTTGCTTTGATGTTTGTTAGTTCATTTGTTTCGTTCGTAGGCTAGTCTTGCCTAAAACCATGTATGACTCTTGAAGTGAGTTGGGTAAAGTACAAGAGGGCTTTTACAATTATCACTACTTGGTTATCTATCATCTTGCCTCTATATGAAGAGCTTGTTACTTTTAGTCCATGATACACTGGAGGAAAATACGTAGTGTTCGAAGTGAACCTTGGTGTAAACACAACGCTTGCACGCTAACTAGTGTTACCTTCTCTAGTCGATTGTTTTTGGGTTAACCCTTGTCAGGTCAGTCAAGTAGAGTAAGGAAAGGGGGAGAACCTTAACAGGCACATCAGAGATACAATAAAATACTTCTCTGCTGGAACATCCTCTTCTGCTATCAATAAGCCAGGATCCCTCTTCCACCTTTGAAATGAATAAGTGTTATGCAAAGTGAAAAGTGAAAAAAAAGAAAAGTCAAAAATTCAAAATGAAAAATGAATAGGGTGAAAGAAGAGAAAGGATTCCTGCGCAGGGAGGGTATGCAAGTAACTCTGCCAGGGTACTGACCAGATTCGCTGGAAGCGGAGACATGCTTGTGTTCCTATGTGACTCCAGCGACGTATTGTCAAGGGTTGTTGGCAGTGGAGCTACACTAGAGATGAAACTAAGACTCTGATGACTATACTGATTGTGCACCTATATACCCCTCAACCCCAATTGAAACAATTGTGTTTCCTTGGCTTGGAATTTGTGTCAATCGACCAAGGGCTTGGCAGATGCTACATCTTACAGTCAAGTTAGTGTGAAACCAAGATGAGCTAAGAACTGAACAATACTTCCGAAGGTGTTAGACTTGCTTTTTACGAACAAGGTCCATACAGAGAGCTAGAGTTCTACCAATGTGTCGCTAAGTGTTGTAGTGGCTACAACTACCCTCCAAAATTTTTCCTTAGCCTGTTTTGGAGCCTCCCTACCAACCTTACGCAACACATTTTCTTGCTTCGTCAAATACTCAAGCTTCAATGCTTTCCTTGCACCAAGGTAGCTTGTCGATCACAGTTGATCCATTCCCCTCACATGCTGCTCACCAAGACTTGGTCCATCTGCAGGCTAAGCAGCTTCCCCTTGAAAATTGAAAATTTATGGAGGGCAACAAGAATTTCATAATCCTGTCTGACATCCTGCTGGGCTCCAGGATCACTCAATTCTGCCAGCCAACCCTCCCAGCAAGATTTGTGCAAATTTTCCCAGTAGGAGGATTTATGCAAATCTAGGTAGTAGTCAACTACTCTGCCCATAAATTGTAAAAATCTCATGGGCAACCATCCCCGCTCCCAACCATAAATGTGCATTTTTCTCCAGCAGTCGAGCAGTCTCTTGCATGTGTAGCTGGGTTGACCAGTTCCCTCCATGACTGAGCAAAACAGACTTGCATGCATGGGCTGCTTCTCCCAAGGGAGCATGTAAAGGCATCCCTTGTTTCAGGGATCTATGTTTAGCAATTGGAGGTTACATGCAAGAAGACATTTCGAAACCCCCCACCAAATGTCACATTCCCTAAATTCGTGGCATGTGCGTCACAGACTCAATGTTATAAAAAATCATCAATCGGATGCTGCAAAGCTCATTCCTCACATCATCCTTTCATCTTTGACATCCCACATCACATCTAGGAGCAGTCGGCACATTTAGCTCAGTTGTTTTAGGTTTTAACCCCATACATAAATTACCTGCATACGAATTCTAAAACACAGAAAATAAACAATGCGAGAGCATAACACATAAAACACATATACACAGAGATTTTCCCATGGATCCCAAAACCGAGATTACCAGTTTGATTTTTCATTATGTTCCTTTCAATGTTATAATACATATTTATACATGCTGAAGAATCTAATACCATGGACCGAAAACCATCATGTCCAAAACCATGGACCGAAAACCATCACGTCCAAAACCATGTGCGAAAAATCATGCACAAAACCATAGGTAGGTCTGCCTAACCTAATATACGGTCCTAAAACAAAATTTTCCGGGGCGCTGCCCCAGACCCCATAGAGTGGGGTTGCCTGCACCCCTCAAACCCCCTGTGACCCCCTCCACTACGCAATCAGCGTAACGAAGGGGAGGCTCTGCCCCCTTTCTAACCCCCCAGTTAACTACGTGGGCTAGTTGTGGAAAGAATATAACACAACCCAACATTCTCCCACTTGTTGTTTTCTTTCCATAGGGGGCCAAAAGAGAGCTTAGTCATTTATCTAGCCCTGCAATGCACATTGTTTCTCTACACCAAGAGAACTTCTCAGAGCTCATAGATTTTGTCAATGCATCTACAGTATTCTTCAAAGTGTCCACCTTTACCAGCAACACCATTTTGTCTTCTATAATATCCCTCCCAAAGTGATACTGAACATCAATGTGCTTTGTCTTTGAATGATATGAAAGGTTCTTTGCCAAGAAAATTGCACTTTGGCTATCACTGTCTATCCTTATAGCTCCCTGTACTAACCCCATACTTGAACATAATCTCTGCAACCAAAATGCTTCCTTGCTTGCATGAGTGGCTGCCATGTATTCTACCTATATAGTTGATAGTGCCACTACAGATTGTTTCTTACTCATCCAACTGACTACACCTCCAAATAGGTTAAACACATACCCACTTGTAGATATTCTCTGATCCAGATCTCCAGCCCAGTCTGCATCAACAAAGCCATGAATATCCAACACTCTATCCAATCCTGGTCTTCCTTGGTAGCACAAACCATAATCACTAGTGCCATGCAAATGCCTGAAAACCCACTTCACTGCTATCCAGTGCTCCTTCCTTGGTTTCGACATAAACCTGCTCGATACTCCATTGCATGTGCAATGTCTGGTCTAGTACAAACCATTGCATACATATGGCTACCAACTGCACTTGCATATGGAACACAAGACATGTCCTCTTCCTCATCTTGTGTCTTAGGACACTATTCAACAGATAACCTCACACCTACAGGAATAGGAAACTTCACCGGTTTACTATCCTGCATATTAAACCTCTGCAGTATTGTCTCGACATACGTCCTCTAGTTTAACCAGACCTTCCTCTTTGCCCGATCTCTTTTAATTTCCATGCCCAAAATATAGTTTGCAACCCCAAGATATTTCATGTCGAATTTGGAGGACAATTGGGTCTTCAAATCCTGGATAATTTCTTTGTCATTTCCAACCAGCAACATATCATCCACATACAAGACCAGAGAAATAACATAGTCACCAATTAATTTAAAATACACACAGTGATATGCTTTGCTTCTAGTGAAGCCAAGTCCCTGTATAAATGTATCAAATTTCTGATACCACATCCTTGGTGACTGTTTTAACCCATACAGAGACTTCTTTAACTTGCATACCAATTCTTTCTTACCCTTCACTGCAAAGCCTTCAAGTTGCTTCATGTATATTTCCTCTTCCAGGTCCCCGTGAAGAAATTTTGTCTTCACATCCATCTGTTCTACCTCAAAATCAAAAGCAACAGAAACAAATAAAAGTAATCTAATAGAAGTTACCTTGGCAACAGGAGAAAAAATATCACCAAAATCAATTCCCAGCATCTGGGAATAACCTTTTGCTACCAAACAAGCTTTGTATTTCTTCACCTTTCCTTTTGTATTTGTCTTCTTCTTGAACACCCATTCTGCCAATGGGTTTCCTTCCAGCCAGCAACTCCTCTAGATCCCAAGCCTCATTTTTGTGCAAAGATGTCATTTCATCAACCATGGCCTCTTTCCAAAGTTTGCCATCCTCTGAGTCTATTGCTTCCTTCACAATTCTGGGATGATTGTCAGTAATAGATAAAGCAAAATTTGAATAGAAAGCAGATGGACTATACCTTTCTGGTTGCCTTCTTTCTCAAATTGATCTTCTCACACCCAAAGTTTGTGGCTCTTCATCTTTCGATTCCTCCTCTATTGTAGAGTCTAATTCTTCCTCCTTAAGCTCAAACTCTATCTTCTCAGGTTCCTTTGGTTGGACTTCATGTTTAATAACATCTTTTACCTCTGTGAACACCACATCTCGGCTGTACACAACCTTCTTTGTTACTAGGTTCCAAATCTTATAACCCATTAAACCATCCTTATACCCAATAAAGATGCACTTTTCAGATTTACTATCCAACTTGGTTCATTTTTCCTTTGGAACATGTACATATGAATCACATCCAAATACCCTCAGATGTGAAAGAGAGGGTTTCTTACCAGTCCATACCTCTTGTGGATTCTTATCCTCCAATGCTGATGAAGGTGATCTGTTGACCAGGTAACACACTGTCTCCACCACCTCTACCCAGAATTCCTTTCCTAACCCGGCACCACTGAGCATGCTTCTTGCCCTTTCCATCAATGTCTTGTTCATTCTTTCTGCAACTCCATTTTGCTCAGGTGTGTATGGAGTAGTCTTCTGTCATGCTATACCACACTTCTTACAAAATTCTTCAAATTCCTTACTGCAAAACTTTCCACCATTATTTGTCCTCAACACCTTTATCTTCTTCTCTATCTGGTTTTCCACCAGAGCCTTAAATTCTTTAAACCTATCAAAGACTTTAAATTTCTTCTTAAGGAAATATATCCATGTATTCCTTGAGAAGTCATCTATAAATGATACATAGTACATAGACTTACCCAGTGATGGAACCTTCACAGGTCCAAATACATCAATGTACACAAGCTCTAATATTTGTTTCGCCCTCTTACCACCAGAGGGGAAACTCACCTGATTCTGCTTCCCATATACACAATTTTCTCAAAAATAAAAATCTAGAGAGCTATTACTCATACCTTCTACCATACCTTTACCATGAAGTATTCAAAGGCCCTTCTCTCCAATATGTACAAGCCTTTGATGCCACAGCATGGTCTTCTCTCCAGAGACCACTAGATTTTCTGCTCCTCTTTCAGGAACCACAAAACTGTTACACCCATCAACAACATTGCTACCTTGTAGCTTGTACAGAGTTCCAATCTGAACTCCCCACATCAATACCAATGCTCCACGAACCATCTTTCAGGTATCCTTATCGAACACTGTTTTTACACCTGCATCATCTAGCTTGCTTACAGAAATTAGATTTCTGGACAATGCAAGAATATGCAGAACACCCGAAAGTGTTCTAACCCTTCCACCTTGCAACTTCAACTTTACTTTTCCATGACCAATGATTCTAACCATCCTATCATCCCATAAGAATACATCACCACCATCGTATTTCTCATACTCACAGAACCACTCTCTATGGGGAGTGAAGTGAAAGGATGCACCTGAGTCAATCAACCATGCCTCATGATCTACATGTGTACTTGAAGAAGCCAAGTACACATCCCCACCTTCATCTGAGGTGGCTTTTGCCTCTGTAGAAGGAGCATCATAAAATCCCTTTCCTTTATCAGGAGCTTTAGATTTGCAGTCCCTTTTGTAGTGCCCTTCCTTTCCGCATTTCCAGCACACCACCTTTACAAGTTTTCCTGGAGATTTAGATCTCCCTCTAGATTTAGATCTCCCACTCGACGACTTATTTTTGTTTTTTTTCTAGGACCATCCTCTTACAGACAAGGCATCACCATTCTGGCTCTCCGTATTTTTCCATCTCACCTCCTCCATCAACAAGGATGAGACTATTTCATCAAACTGCAAGGCAGTTATATTGCTACCTATTGCAATAACCAGACTATCCCACGAATCTAGTAGAGAACACAACAAACTGATGCACTTATCTTCATCTGAAATTTTAATATCAATAGATAATAACTGACTTACCATAGTATTAAATGCGTTCATAAGTTCTATCACCGAGTCTCCATATTTCATCCTCAGGTTATAAAGCTTTTTCCGTAGGAACAGTTTATTCACCAGAGACTTAGATTGGTACAAAGTCCCTAACTTGTCCCACAAAGCCTTCGCCATAGCTTCCCCTGATACATTCCGCAATATTGAATCTAAGACACACAATAGTATTGTGCTCTTTGCCTTCCGATCCAACTTCTTCCATTCTTCATCAGACACTCCAGGTTGTTTAGTACCAGGATCTACCGTGATCCACTGATCTTTATCCACCAACAAATCCTCCATCTTGAGTTTCCACAACTCAAAAATCTGACCATTAAAATTCTCGATCTCTATATTTCCACTGCTCGCCATCTTCTTTCACCACCAAAATCAATCTCGCAGATCTCCCACTGAACAAGGTCTACCATAGGTCCAAGCGAAACCCCTCAACAATAAAGGCATTCCCTTGAAGCCAAAACAACTCTGATACCAAACGTAGGTTTTAACCTCGTACAGAAATTACCTGCATACGAATTCTAAAACACAGAAAATAGACAATGCGAGAGCATAACACATAAAACACATATACACATAGATTTTCCCCTGGATCACAAAACTGGGACTACCAGCTTGATTTTTCATTATGTTCCTTTCAATGTTACAATACATATTTATACATGTCGAAGTATCCAATACCATGGACCAAAAACCATCGCATTCAAAACCATGGACCGAAAACCATCACGTTCAAAACCATGGACTGAAAACCATCACATCCAAAACCATGTGCGAAAAATCATGCACAAAACCATAGGTAGGTCCGCCCAACCTAATATAGGGTCCAAAAACAAAATTTTCCAGGGCGCTGCCCCGAACCCCGTAGAGTGCGGTTACCTGCACCCCTCAAACCCCCTTTGACCCCCCCCCCCCCCCCCCCCCCACTACACAATCGCCGCAATGAAGGGGGGCCTCTGCCCCCCTTCTAACCCCAGTTAACTATGTGGGCTAGTCGTGGAAAGAATTTAACACAACCCAACAGGGGTAAGCCTGCTTCCCATGCCTTGTGCTGCATTTCTGTTGCTTTTTGTGTTTTCACTTGTGGGAGTACATTTTTCTTGATTTATTTGAACACTTTCTTTCATTTACATGTATACTATCTTGTCCTAGCTCTGTTTCAGTTTTCATTGCTATCTCACTACTGTCACATGCATGAAACTGTTTTCACAGACGTTTGCCAAACCGATGAACTAACTGCCTCACCCACATGCATGTTGATCTGTTTGTTGAATCTTTCATTCATGTTTTGCAAGCATTGTTAATCACTTCTACTATCACTTAGTGTTTCCATGCATTCACTATCTTACTTGCTTTCAGTTGCCCGTCGGCAAGTCGGGCCAACCTTGGCCCGAGATCTACCTTCACTAAGGTTGCATTGTGCAATCTGGAGTAGGAAAGTTCACCTTCCTCTCCAGATTTGCACATTCTTGCCTAGCACTAGCCTCTGGGAGTATTTTTCACATTTTTGGAGGACAGTGGCTACTTGGCCCAAGAAATTGCGCAAATCTGTCCCTAGGCGATCAATCCTTCCCAGCTAGAATTGCGCATTGCACAATCCCAGCAGTCAGCAGCCAGGCTGGACTGTACATTGTGTAGTTCCAGTAGCCATTCAGTCTCTAAGTAACCAAGACAGATCCTTGTGCAGTCTTGGCAGTCGATCTCCTGACCTCCCAACCGAAATTGTGCAACCTTCATGATCATTCACCCAGGTATGTTGTAAGTCAGTTCTCATGTTCATTTTGGTTTTCGACTGACAGATTGCTTGCCATGAGTTTTTCCATGTCTCTAGGTATCGCAAGTGTTCATATGCCTCGTATCAATATAGGTACAATGGTTTCCAAGAGAGAATAGACGAAGACTTTGTTCAAAGCACACTTGGGGATGATGTTGATCAAGTGTCTATGGACTTTCCTACCCATGAAGACATCAAGTTGTTCATAGACAAGGACATCAAGATATGACAGTAGCAGCATCACAACAAGTAGCACCATGAATAGTAGTTGAAGACAGCATACCAAATGCAACGAATGTAAGAGGAGGGTTTTTGACAACACAGAGGCAGAACAAGGTTGCAAGCTCAAGCAGGTCCATTGATGATGAAAGCAACTTTGGAGACTCCGGCCATGAAGTGATGTCGTGACATGAATATCACATGAAGGCAGAAGAGGGAACAAAGAAGGAGTTGCATGTGCTAAAGCAGGAACTCAGGAAGAACATGAAGTTGCATAGACAAACGAATGAGTTGCAACGAGAACAGGAACAGCAGTGGGCGCAACATGCACTCATGGATGAAACTGTGCCCATACAAGTTAAGGATCCATCCTAGCAGCTGACATAGAGCATACATGGTGAGCAATGTTATTGATCATATGCAAGGGATTCAGCAGCATGCATGTCGTTGAGCGCACACATGCAATCCAACCCATTCAACACACTCACCAAGGTGAAGACAAGAAGCAAGTCCAACTGGGGCTGAACATGTACTTTAGCAAGTTGATGCGCATGACCACCAGCACACACTTGAAGATCAGCACGGACACTATGCATCAGTGTGTTGTTGGTTCAACCATACCCAAGAAGACCATGCGCATGTTAGCAGACGAGTTGGATGAAGGGGCCGAACCAATGCACTGGTTGAAATGGAGGAAAGAGTTCACTTCAGCAAGATGTCACCATGAGGTGCATGCACACCATCATGGACAACCAAGATTGGCATCAACTCACCGTCACCTCCTTCCCCCTTCGAAGTGTTGGAACCTCTCATACACCTTCCTTGATTCATTACATCAGTCACACCCTTACTGCTGACATAGTTATTCTACTTGCCTCTATGAGACATCGCTGTCAAAGCATTACCTTACAACCCACTGTTAGCAATACTACACCAAACGGTCTGAGGTCTAATTTAGACTTCTTACCCGGGAGATCCCCTTGACATGTTAGCGAGTCCAGCAACATCAACACAACCTATTCAGGGACAAGGTCGCAAAGTCACAAAATCACACAAGGGTAAAATGTTGTCATATTTTACTTGCAACTTAGCTACTTAACTTGGCCAAAATTGAAGTAGGTTGCATGGTTGTAAACTTTAGGCTCATAAGAATTGACTCAATGTGACTTGTGACTTGGGAAAAAGAATAAACCTTTGAGTCTCTGAGAGTTAGGCTTGTGATGATCCACAAGGTTTTAGGCCAACTGATGAGTTCTTGGAAATAGGAAATAGACACGGACATAGTACAGGGCCTCCAAAATTTTGAAACTTCAGGAATTTTGGGGGGTTGTTATATTATCTACAACATGTTCATAAATAGAAAATGCATTATTAAATCAAGATTAACTTTGTGATGGTCTTTCAACATGACATCTTCCTGTTTGCATGAACATCCTGCATTGACACATCTCCAACATATATACAATGTCAAGGGTCTCTTTGATTTTCCAAACTTTATTAGAATCTTCATATCTTTCCCATGGAGATATCATAGTCAAAACTTTTAGTTCTTGGATGTTGATTTCCTTCCTCATAGTTTCATTTTTCACGATCTTTCCTTACTTCCTTCACATATTGCATCCTAGGAACTTCCAACCATAGTTCCTTTGTTTTTGTCAACCTCCTCATATTCCATATGAGAACTTATTATGTTGATTTCAATTTAGACAATATGTGATTCATTCCCTCATGAATCCTTGCAAAGGAGGATATTATTTTCTTTTTATCATGCTCATGAAGTATAACAACTATCCATACTATTTGCAACTATATGACATGACTCAACTTTAACAAAATGCAGGCATACATACCTCATCTTTCCATTTTTTTCATCTAGACTTCCTTTGATAGCTTCCTTGATTGAAATAACTTTAATCCCTTGACCTACTTCACTTATTTTTGCATCATACCATCATCCCATGAATCCCATACAAATTGGAATTCTCTAGAAGACACTTGCCTCTTCAATAGGTGAACCTTCCAATGAATATTCCAACGGAGGATCTTGATCATCCTCATCCTGCAAATTCTCCTTTTGAATGATGTATGATGATCTCTATACTAGATGACTTTATTTTTCCCTTAAGTACTACCTAAGCTTCTAATTAGGTTACCAAGAGCTACATCCTTCCTTGCGATGATGTGTTTAGTGAGGATCCCAAATAATGCTTCTAGTGTGGGTTTCTTCTTTGATTGATCTAGTGTTTTCACACCCTTCTTCTAGAAGATGATGCAACCTTTATGTTATGAAAGGATATTTGTTATTATGTGATTCCCTTGATGCCTTTTTAGAACTTCGGTCTTTGAGTGCTTAAGAGTCCCTTATTGAGCGACCCTTCCTTGACTTGTCACCTTAGCTTTGATAAAATTTAAGGCAGAGATAAAAGGTGATTTCTCTATAAATGATAAATTCTTGTGAATAATTTCTACTTCTTTAGCTTGATTATTATAGTGTTCTTTTCATCAACCAACTATAAAAAATATGAACAAAAATGAGACAAGGGACATAACATGTAGGCAATCATCTAGGGCCAAAACCTCTCCAAATTGAGAGGAAAACCCAAACAAATTCTCCTTCTTATGGAATCTTCATGTGATGAATTCCAAGACCAAGAACCTTGACCTAACAACCTCTCCAAGACCAAGTCACAAGAACTTTTGTACAACTTCTCCTTCTTTCCCAAGTCAACACTAGTCAAACTGACTTCTTATACTTGTAATCTCAGTTTCTCTGAAATTTTAGCCCTTTTCCACAGTCCTCCAATTCTCGGCCTCCCTAAAATTTATGCAATTTCACACATGTGGGCTGATTGGAAGAGTTTGGTGATATTTTCCTTCTTCACTTGACTTGTAGACTTCTTTTGGTGATTTTGAGTAGCAAGAACACTGGTTTGGTGACCTTGTTCTTAGCTTCTTCAAGGGTTGAGCTAAACCTACTGCATAAACACTAATATTCGTCACACGTGTGAGGAAGATGACCCAAAGCAATTCCAAAAACTCTGTGTTCCTTCCCTTTCCTTTCGGCGGATATGAGGTTTCGTTCTAGTGTTTTATTGCACTTCTTCTTAAATTTTGGATGCTTGGATGAATGCTCATCACATGAGGTCGAGTCCTCCTTTATATAGTAGTATTTCCATGCAAAATAATCCTACTTGTGCTAGTGTGTAGGCTAACATCTTCTTCTAGAATGATGTACAGTTCATTTTGAAGGTCGACTTGATGGGGTACCTGTGACAAGGTCTTGAATGGTTTATGACTCAAATAAATTCCCTTTTACAATATGTAACATGCCCAAATGGGTCTTCAATACATGACAATGACTCAATTTACTTTATAACCAATCCTAAAAGCTCACAATGGGATCTTCAACTATAAAAAATAAAAAAAAAATTAAAAAAAATAAAATCCTTTGCATGAAACCCATGACTCAAGCATAACATAAAAAATTTTATTTTCTTTACATCAATTATATAAAATCATGACCATACATTTCATTATGAATATTGAACCTAGTTACACATTTCAACATAACACACATCCTAATGTCTTTCCCATTAGATATTATTGTCGTAGTCTAACGAGGCTTCAAATTTTCCCGAAAAACCATGGAAATTATGGCATGATTCTGATAAAATTTGGCATAAGTTTTTATAAATATAGGTTACAGATGTCAAGCTTCAATATTTTTGGTGACCCATGGGTTTTTTGATGATGTTGAATCCATTTCCACCATCAAAAACACAATTCAAACACTCCTACTGCTAGACTTTTTGAAAAAAAAAAAACTAGATTCTAGTGATTTTTTGTCATTCAGGGAAAAATTTGTCACCTCAATAAGAAACATTGATATTATTCCCTACATTGTGATTCCTGAAATTATGCATAGTTTAATTCCAATGTTTACGTCAAAGTGGGATGGAAATGGAGGTATTAAAATATTGGAAAAGAGAAAGGAGAAACATCATCCTTGTTGCAAAATGGGAGAGACAATCAGGCTAGTCATGGAGACACTGAGGCATTGAGGCATACAACAAGGAAATGAATGAGTGTTTCAATTTTGATGAGAAGACAAAAAAATTAATAGCCAAAATGGAAAAAAAATGAAAGAGGCTAGTTTGTACAGAAAGTTACACTAAGGCCCTAATTCCAACGTTGAATGCACATAAAAATAATAGATCAAAATTAGATAAATATGGGATACTTATTAGTCCCTTCCAAGGTGGGACTATATCAATCAAGTTGCCTTTGGCTACACATTAGATGAGCTTTTACCAATGTATTATCTAATTTTTAACTTTATAAAATATATATGTATTTTTTAACATTATTAAAATACCAATTTGTAATTGTCTTATTTGTTCATATTTTGAAGGTCTTATTTCCACCTTCATGACACATGTAATGGAGAATATTGAAATAATCATTCTTTAGCTAAATTCTATGGAATTTCTGATATTTTTGCAACTGCATTTTCCCTTTCGTTGATCGGGATCTTGGCGGGATGCCCCCAAGATCTAAAAGATTGAAATTTTTTTTTGGGGGATAGGCCCCCAAGATCTAAAAAATTGAAATGCCAAAAGAAAAATAAGGGAATGCCCAATAAACAAAACCACAAAGAAATTTTGTATTAAAATGAAGAATAATTGTAAAAGCTACATTGTGGCAGGCAAACTGTCCTTTTACAAAATGCGACTTGTAACTTATAGTATTTTTCAGTTACAATACAACCGGTCAATTCTATGGGTGAATGAATACCATGGGTCGATGTCGCAATACCACGGGTCAATTCCATGGGTGAATAAATACCATGGGTGGATGTCACAATACCACAGGTCAATTCCATAGGTGAATGAATACCACGAGTGGATGTCACAATACCATGGGCAAATACCATGGGTGAATGAATACCATGGGTGGATGTCACTTACAATACCATGGGTAAATTCCATGGGTGGATTAATAACATGGGTGGATGAATATTATGGGTTTATGCCATTTTCTATTTGAATCATTCCTCCCTCCTTGAGAAGCAATCGTCCCCACTGCATGAAGTTCCCTCCTGCGAAGCCTTTGTTGAATATGAAGAGCCACTGAAGAGAAGGGTTTTATGTGCTTAACCCATAACCATGATGAACAAAGATCTGAGGATAGAGATACCCTATAATGCTTGTGACCAAATATGACACTGACAATGTGCGGCTTAGCAAATGGACTTCTATGAAGTGTGGGTTTGTAGATGACCCATAACCATGTTGAACGGAGATCCGAGTATAAAGATACCCTGTAATGCTTGTGATCAATTGTGATACTGATAGTGTGCGGCTTAGCAAATGGACTTCGACAAAGTGTGGGTTTGTGGATGTCCTATAACCATGACAAACGAAGATCCGAGGATAGACATATCCTGTAATTCTTGTGACCAACTGTGATACTAACAGTGTGCGGCCTAGGAAATGAACTTTGATGACAAAGATTTTGTGCGGATGACCCATAACCGTGATGTTGGTTGTTGATGAAGTAGCAGGTGCCTAAATAGCCTAGGGTGGGAGGGCACGTATCCAAAGAACCCAAGTGTTGCTATGCTGAAACTAATGAATGTGAAGCAAGTGCCTACTAAAGCGGGGTGGAAGGGCATGTCTCGAAACGGAACCCACTCCGAATGCTGCTCTAGAATTAAAATGGACATAACTTGGTCAATATAACTCAAAATATTTATTATAACCAGGTTTTGGAAATAGAAGGACCATTTTGCGACTTCCATGTGTTGGAAATCCTTATCTGGACACTCTAGAATCTCATATTCACACTGCAACTTTTCTGCCGTCACAAAAGTTTTGAAAAAATAGTTGATTTTGAATTAGCAATATCTCCCACATCTGAACTCCAATTTGACCCATTTTTTTTTTAAATTGAGATATTTTTCAAGGGGAGCTTAGGTCTACAATCACTTTTCTAAAATTCTACACCAAAATTTCAAAATAAAGATAGGATAGCCGCCGTCCACGAATCCCGTCTGAAATATTTATGCAACATCGTTGATTTTAAATCAGCTATATCTCCCTCATCCATACTCCAATTTGGCTGTTTTTTTTTTTATTTGGGTAATTTCTTGTAAGGAATCTAGATCTGCTATTTTTTTAATAAATTTTTTGCCAAAAATTTCAAATCTGATTTGAAAACTCGCCACCCAAAAACATTCCTACCAAAAAATGAAAAAAGAAAAATTCTTCCCGCTTGGCCCAAGAAAATGTTTTGTGGAGGGCGTAGCATATATCTGAAGTTTATTGAATATTGCTGCAAAAATTGAAACTAAAATATGCATCAAACCCTCATTCCCATAGAATCATAACCTGCTCTGATACCACTGATCTGGATCTTAGGGCGAGGCCCCCAAGATCTAAAAGATTGAAATGAATTTTGGGGGAGAGGCCCCCAAAATCTAAAAAAATTAAATGCCAAAATAAAAAGAGGAGAATGCCTAATAAAAAAAAACCACAAAGAAAATTTGTATTAACACGGAGAATAACTTTAAAAGCTACATTCTGGCGGACAAATTGTCCTTTTACAAAATGCGACTTGTTACTTATAGTATTTTTCAGTTACAATACCACGGGTCAATTTTATGGGTGAATGAATACCATGGATCAATGTCACAATACCACGGGTCAATTCCATGGGTGAATGAATACCACTAGTGGATGTCACAATACAATGGGAAAATACCATGGGTGAATGAATACCATGGGTGGATGTCACTTACAATACCATGGGTGGAGAAATACCATGGGTGGATGCCACTTACAATACCATGGGTAAATTCCATGGGTGGATGAATACTATAGGTTGATGCCATTTTCTATTCAGATCATTTTTTAATGTAATTTTTTTAAGAACAATTTTCAGTTCTTTGTGAGTAACAAAGTAGCTACTCGCAACACAATATTGTTTTAGCTAGCGTGTTTTAGGGACATTACTGCTCACACACACACACACATAGATATACATATTATTATCTAGAAGGCATAAGCACTCCCATAAAAGGGACCATGTTTACGATGGCATTCACTCCTTTGATGATAGTAATCGCGACAATTATGGGGGATATTATTCTCTCTGAGCGAACTTATTTGGGAAGGTTCATTGCTCCATTCTAACTTATCGAATTAATGAATAAATTCAAGGTTGTTCATCTTCGTAAATAGACCAATTTAAATTTCTAACTTGACTAGATTTATCCATTGAATACAGTGTATTAGGAGGAATTGTGATTCTAATAGGGCTATATTCTTTTCTTTGGGGAAGGAAAAGGATACCAAGGTCTCAATGGATACAAGTAACTCACAAATGCTTTCCAATTCTTAAGAAACTATCCCTAAAAAATAAAATGAGGTAGAAGATATAGAAACTGCGTCCAACAACTCTTGTGATATGTGCCTCAACCTTACTGAGTAAAATGCAATGGCAGTTGAGAGAAGTGTGACATGATTATATCTATATATTAGAAGTGCCAATTGTTTCTATATAAGGTATGTATATCGCACGCCTATTGGGTTTCCACCATATAGCATAATAACAAAACTAACTTTCAATGATTTGACTTTGTCTTCAAGTATGTGAAAAATTTGGAGCATTTTCAGTTAGTCATGATAATGATTACTTTCTCATGTGAAGAATTTTGAAATAATGTTTACTTTTGTATGTGAAGAATTTTGAGCATTTTTAATTAGTCATAATCATGATAACAAAAGTAGTGAAAATATGGAAATGGGTAAAGGGGAGTGTGTAATGTGAGTTGTTATGAAAATTTTATATTGAAAAGGAAAGTTATTAGGCGGGGGAAAATTTACTAACTTAAATATATATGGAATTGTTGAAAGTTATTAGGTGGGGGCAAAATTATTAACTTAAATATATATGAAATTGTTGAAAAGATAATTGAACTAATATGTGTTATTTAATTAGTTATAAATAAATTATAATTAAATGTTTTGAGTTTAATTAGTTAAGAATTTGAGATTGTTAGAAATATAATTGAATCAATAATAAGTATTATTAGTCCCTACCAAGGTAGGACTCTAGCAATCGATTTTATTTTGACTACCCATTAGATGAGACTTGCATAATATATTCTCTAATGTTTAAATTTACAAAATCTATATGTATCTTTTAACATTATTAAAAAAAACCAATTTATAATCATCTTATTGGTTCATGTTTTAAATGCCTTATTTCCACCTTAATGACAAATGCAATAGAGTATAGTGAAATAGTCATTCTTTTAGCTGAATTCTATGCCACTGTCGATATTTGTGCAACTGCATTTTCCCTTTTGTTAATGTAACTACTTTTCAATCCTTCGTGAGTAATGAAGTAACTACTACAAAACAAAACTGCTTTAGCTAGCATGTTTTTAGAATTGATAATCTTAGAGTTTGGAGGCTTAGATTTAGATTAAAATATATGAAACATAAAAGAAGTGAGGAATGCAAAATGAACATCATGAGTTTTACAGAAGAAATGGGAAACCATCTCTATGAGCAAAGATTATTAAGTGTTATCTTAAAAAAGGAAAGCAATTGAAGTTGTTGCTCTTGTTTTCAAATTTACCAGCCATGGTACCTTAGATATAGCTATGGAGTATTACAATATTTTGGTTTCCATTGTTGTTTTGATTCTCATTTAACGTTTTTTTTCATTGAAGGTATAAAATACTGCAATATTATCTATGGCTCAACGGGGTTACACGTAAACATAGTCACAACTAGAGACTCGCCATGACATTTGATCATTGTTACTTTCTCTGATGGAAGAATGCATAGTCTATTGAAAGATTGTGTGAATACACTAACGGGTTCCAACCTACTATTGATCCAAGTAATGAATTGGAAGGGGTCTCCAAGTGTTTTTGGCTAAGTTTAGCAGTCTCCAAATGTGTAATCATTATCTAAAGTCACCCACTTTCACCATCATCTTGATTTTATTAATCCCATATACTTTCAAGAATCTGCAAAATTTAGTTAATAATTTATAAAGAAAGAAAATAATCATTTTTCAAACATATTTCTATTCTTAATGAATATTTTCTTTTATTAATAAAAAAAATATGAACTATTTTATCATTTGATGAAACTAAGTAAAAATTTTCTACATGTAATGTAATAGAAGATACATATCATAGAAGAATAGGAAACATAGTAGCATCGTTGATGTTGTAGCTTTTAATTCACAAGAAACATAACTGATTTTTTAGTTTTAAATTTGCAAGAAATATAAGTGGAAATGTAAGAAACAAATATGTAACAACTAAACCTTTAGAGTAATCATTTTTGCATAATGCATGTCATCCATGGATCTGGGTGCAAATATTTGGATTGTTGCTTCATTAGGTTATCATAGTAATTTTATGAGCAGTTCTTACATCACTCATGGTTCAGTTTAGTTGTGTGTAAATCAACTACAAAAAATATTTATGATAAGTTCATAAAGATTCAATTCATGTAACTTTTTACATAAATTGAATTAAATGAAAAATTCAATTAATGTAAATTCATACATAAATTGAATTCAATGCTTTTGTAGCCACTTGGTTGAGGCTAATAATTAAGTCAAGTCTTTTTGCAAATTTTTGTGGCAGGGACTATGCTACCATGAAACACTTGTTTTATTCATATGATACACATTATACACATATTCGTGACCATTTTTTTCATATCCCAGGACGCCTATTTGACATCTGCAAATGTTGGCCTTCACTTCAGCCTTTTTCCTTCCACTCAAGTGAGTATGCCAAATTCACCTAACTCCAAGGATTATGTTTCCAACATAGATCAATATCAACTTTTGATTTGTGAATACTTATAAAATATTCTAAAATATTCCATGAAGATGAAATAATTTTCATCCACCTAATAATTATTGATAATTAAATTAAAATTCTAAAAAAAATATTCCAAAATAAATGCACTAATGATGTTATAACAATACAAATCTATCTCCATCACAAATCTAGTAAGTGCCAATAGGGATCATATATTTTAAGGTGCAAACCTCTTTTAGAGTGTAAAACCTGAAAAAGGTTTGCATCTAGAGAGATTCGATCTCTCTAAGCTCTTGCTAGATTCATGATTGACATAAATTTATACTAGTTATATAAACCCACCTACCCACATAAATATATAGCTATAAAATGGTCAAAGTGTAAAATAATAAGAGCACTTATATATATATATAGATATAATAGATTGAAAAAATTAAATTCTTATCGTTAAAACACTCTTATTATTTTACACTTTGACCATTTTATAGCTATATATTTATGTGGGTAGGTGGGTGTATATAACTTTTAACTATTTATAATATATACATGTTTCACATTTAAATATTACCCAAATCATAATATTGATATATTTTATTTATGACCTCCTTATTATTACTAATATTTCTTAAATTCTACATATTAATTTAATATTAAGAAATACCTTTTTATTATTCTTTTTAGGTAGGAATTGATTTTTTTTTTTTACTTTAATGATTTCTTTTCTTTTAGTATTGAAATACGTTATTATGCTTAACATATATATGACATTGACATCAATTAATTGACATGGGTATTCAAATACTTTATTTAATTAACATCGATATTATGATTATTTGTCTTGAAATGTATTTAAACATTTTCTTTTTTACTTTTAATTACTTTAGTTTTTTTTTAAGTTGATGTAAAATTATTGTGCTGAGACACACTTTCAACATAGTATCAAAGAGATGTTGTAATATTGTGTTATGTAAACATTATGACTCAATTCAATACAAATAAAAATTGATAAAATAAACTTAATAATTCACTGTTAGCTATTTTTAGGCTCCATCTTTTGATAACCCGTGATTTTTCCCATGGTATTTTCCTATGGTATATTTTATTTTGAAATCCATTATAGAATGCAATAATACCGTCTTAGATCTATACTAGATCCCTCTCGCATGGTATATCCATATTTAAGATAGATTTAGGTGTTGAGGGTGTTGGAAACCACCAACACATAGGGGGTCTCCCCGATATGAAGTCTCAATTAGACCTCACACCGCTTGGGGTAGGAGCCCCATCTAGAATATAGTCTGAATTCCATTATCTTAGATATTTTCCTTAGCTGTAATAGTTAGCATAAAAGAGAAACTTGCATGTACTTTCAAATGGGTAAGTATGTAAGCCTTGTGAAATATTAAATTGCAATACGTATCTAGTTTCTTTCACCAAATGGGAAGAGAAAGTGAGTCTTTATAAGAAAAGAAATAGTGTTATTCTTATAAATGCACACACAAATACATATGAAAGAATCATTAATCATCTAGTGAATTAGTTCACATAGACATAATAATTGTTAAAGAAGATAAAACACACATTCAACAAGATGGGCACCAAATTCAATGAAGTAGTTCAATATTTTTAGTACATAATAACATAAACACATACCAAAAACATCTAAATAATAGTCCTATACCATTCACAATATATGCATGAATGTGTGTTGGCTTAATGAGCTTCTATAATTAAGCAAAAGTTCCAAGATAATGGTTGCAATGAGGCACCAGTAGCTGCAATAGTGGAGCATTAAGCCACTACTTACTCCCCATAAGAACAATATTCTCTCTAATTCCTAGTTGGAGAAGCCAAGGTAAAAATTCCTTTCCTTCAGTAATGAGGCTTCTTTTATAACAAGAGGGATGACTTGTTATATCCCCACGACTCTTGAACTACCCTCATGAATCTTGGACTTATTAAATGACCTTTGGACTTCCACAAGACTTTTCAACTTTTCCTAGTGACTCTTTTATCCATATATGAATCTTAGACTTCCAAATATTTACATTTACGATATTGTCCAAAATTACATCATCATGTGACAACAACAAGATAAGTCATTGACATAGATGACTTAGAACCTAGTGACTTGTGACATGAAGTTCTTTGAGAAGTGATGAAACTACCACTATGTATTCAATGCTTGTAAAAAGTCTTGCATTATAGTTTACCCTCCAAAGGGTCTAGAGAGATTATGGAGTCTTCATGGGTCACTTTGGTCATCACATTCTAACATCCCTTCAATTGTAGCAATATGGTTCCTTTGTGCCTTTGTCTTCAAAATACCTCTTTGGACAACTTCTCTTGACAAATCTCATCAATATATTTTTCCACGCTTACTGAGAACACTTGCAGGTAAGGATCACTCATGGAAAGCAAACATTAGCCCAGAAATATCCTACTCTAATATGATTCATGTAGTGTACCAATTGTAGATCCATAATGCATAAGGGAGAGAGAGAGGGGCCTTCTAGGCACAAAGCGCACTTGTAAGAGACAAGGGGGAAGGGACTGACCACTGAGAATACGCCATGCACAACTCTGGAAGAGGAGGAGTCAAGGTGGGAGCATGGCCTAGTTCCGAGAAGCAAGGCTACAGGGATTGTTCATTAGGACTATGCCATATGCTAGGGAGGAAGGCCAAGGCCATAAGGAGGTCATAGGGCGCAGTTCCAAGACACAAGGAGGGGCATCATTGCCCACTAGAAGTGTGTAGTGTGCAACACTGCACAATAAATGACAGAGCTAGCACACGTAGGAATAGTAAGTAGCAAGGAGAGGGTTCATGCTGATTAGAAATTTGCAGTGCAAAGGAGAGAGGGGCGAAGGCTTAGGGTGGTGTATGGAACATATATATCTGACAAGGAGAGTCACTACTAGGCTCTAAAAGTGTGCAATGCGCTCTTGCTAGCCTAGAGGAGAAGTTACAAGGTCAGCCAAATGACTAAGTATGGAAGAGTGAAACATGGAAAGACATTATAAGTTAGGAGAAAGATCAAGTGTTATACATCTCAACTCATCAATACAAATGAAACAAGATGCAAAACTAAGAAATATACATCAAATCTACAGTTCGCAATCAATCTCCAAGTGCTACAAGAAAAGTATGAGCAGTTGTGGCACATAAGTGTCGTTTTGTGACTTGATAGTGTTTTATGGCTAAAAAATGTGCTATAGCGACTCTTGGTGATCTAAAGACACTTAGGAGGGACAAGGACACTTGAAATATGTGTGGAAACGTAAAACAACACGTGAAGACCAAAAGGGACACTTCACATAAAGACATGTAGGCTCCAAAATTCAAATAAAACCAAAATTTTGGAGGGTGTTGTAGCAATGACAACAATAAGCTAGTGTTATTTTACAATGACATATAGATATTTTATTTATCACTAAGAGTCAGAGTGAAATATTTTTTCACATCTCTTTCTTACAGAGTTGTAGTATCAATGGTAGAGCCAACAAAACGAGAGTAAGATAATTAATGTTTCTTAATATTTTTAAAATTAAATAAATACATAAACTTATTTTTATTTTTTTTTATCATAGTCAATATTATTTTTTTATTTAAAAGATATTTATTTTTATTTAAAAAAAAAATATCTCAACTCCGGATTGAACACAGATACAATCGTACATGACTCTCATACTAAATTGTTGGGACAATGAATTATGAGTAGAGATAAAATGTAATAAACAAATTGTTATTTATACACTCATTTACCTATCACAAGTTATTGTTTAAAGAATGACATGAAACTTTAAAATAATTGATCTAAGAAATACTTTAATTTTGGGATGAATTATAAAATGTTTAAATAAGATTTAATAAATGGTTAATTTAATGGATAAAGGCACTATTTATTTTGTCAAAATAATCATATGAATCGTTAAAATAATCGATTTAAGAAAGACTTTAATTTTGATATGAATTATATTTTTTTTTAATTTAAAGGATTTATAAAATTATTATGTTACTGTGTATGCAGTAACATATAGCTTCGACTTGGAGGTATTATTCCCAGCCGTACCAAAAAATTAGAGAATTTTTTGTGCAATGGCTAATGTTAAGTTTTTTCAACGTGCTAAGATCATTGCGCTGCCACATGCTCGGGCCATTTTTCGAGGGATGACGTAAATAAGACCATGATTAATTGGAGTTGAATGTCAATCATTTATTGGGGAGTTTGTTACATGTCTCTCTCCTTTTTTAAACATATATCCAACATTGGTAGTCGGTAGGTCAATGTCACTAGAATCAAATGCTTGTACAGGTGAAATGCGATGGGACCATATACAAGATTTTATGATTTTCTTGAGAGTTGTAACAAGTTGTAACACACCCCTGAGAAATTTTATATGTATTGATTTATTATTATTTTTATTTTATTTTATGTATTTACATGACATAATCTAATGAGTTCGCGTTGAGTTGGTTGTGGATTGTTTTTGTTTATACCATAGTTTTAAACTTGGCGCAAAATTCTTATTCTACATATTATTCATGTTATATATATCTATATGTAAATGAAGTGGGAATTAATGTACTTTTCTTATTAAGGACGTTGGAATATGATTCTTTCACTACCAAAGTCAAAGTGTATATATTAGCACTCTTTTAATGGGAAGGGAAATATGTTTCAAGCTTTTTTTTTAATACAATTATTAATACGCACTTAAGAGAGGTAAGACATGGAACTTTCCTGAAGGTAAATTCTCTACAGTTGTTCATCTCTTCTTGGGAATGGTGAGATTCTAGATCTAGGGCTCACCTTAGCCCAGCCTAGATCTACAGTTCTCAGAGGGAGTGGTGGTTAGAGGGTAACCACCTTCCACCCCTTACGCCTCACTCAACTCATTCTCTCGTTTCCTCTAGCGAAACTCACAACTCTGTTATTTATGGGATTAGGGTTTGAACCCTCTGTTGTTTTCTGCCTTCCCTACAACAATGTGTGAAAAGAATAGGGAGGCAACTGCTTCATGAGGCTTTGTTTCACATTGCGATGACTTTTCTTACCTTAACGATTACTTTGTTTTCCTTGAAAATTTACTGAATGTTTTAGCTTACCTCACAGGTTATTCGGTACTATTGATGAAAAATTCTTAGGATAGGATATTCTTGGCTCAACAGTTGGGATTTGTACCGACAAAAGGACTCAGGTATAGTCTACTACGTAAACCCATATGAGCATATTTGTCGTCGACTATCCTTTTGATAGAAGCATTACCTATAAATATGGTTTCTAAGTTCTAACCTACGATTCCCTCCAGATGTGTGGGTCTATTGAAGATTAAGGATTCTCTTTTCAGGTGATTACTTACATTTCTAGTTAGTACATTTCTTTAGTCGAAATTCATTGTTTAGGGTTTGATTATAAACCCTAATTGTTCTCTGCTAACACCTGCTTTCCCTGTAAAGGTGAGAGCATGTTCTCATCTTTTATGTGCTAAATTTGTGAAGGGAGAACAACTACGACGTCCATTTTTCTTACACTTGCTTTTATTCTTGTTTCTACATGCTTCAACCTTTACGGTATATGATTGAATTAAAACATTCATTCTCTTGTCTCTGTTGGCTGCAGCCAAACCTGACCAGATTTTGGGTAGATTTTAGGAAGAAATCCAAGTTTTGTGGAAGTGTGCGATAGAAAGGATGCCGCAAAGTACGAAGTGAACCGTAAAGCAGAGCAGTGGAGCATGACGAAGACTGCACAGCAAATTCACTGCACATCATTGGGGCTTCACGGTGAAGTCCCTTCTTTTTTGTAAAAGCATTAAAATACTGTAAAGTTGTGAGTTTTGGGCCATAACCCTTTGTATTTAGGAAACCATGGTATTGGGTTCATGGTAATATAACAATGTAAATCCCTCATGTGATAGCATATATAGGGATGAATAATAAAGAAGAAGGTATCAACCACAAGATGTATTGGAACAGATCTATGTTTATGTGATACCTTTGTGGTCTATACTTTGAAGGAAGTGTGAGGATCTGCAACTGTATGTGCGGAGGCCTGGCTCTACAGCTTCATGCGCAAACACCCTGCAGCTGTATGCGCAGGGAAGAACTATTTGTTGTACCAAAACCCATATTATAAGCAACATTTCTTATGGACATTGTCCCACACTAGGATGTACCATGGTAAAATCTGTGTCTCAGTGTTCATTTGCTTATTATATGCTCTTTATTTTAGTACTGTACAATTTATGAATGTTTATGTTATGCTTAAATGATGAACGTAACTCCGAGAAGTAAAGTATAAGTATGAAATAGTTTATGAATAACAAGTAGTAGATAACTATTAAAGAATAAAGAAAATACACGGGTTCAATGTGAAATATCCCTCAAATAGCAGAAACCTGGTTCTGCAACCTCCCATAATTACTTCGGGTGAGACTGTGATCTACTTACAGGTTGTTGCCGAGAAAGCTAGTGGTTGAGGGTTTTGTTGGTGTGAAGTACACTTTGAACCTGGGCTGAGCCCACCTAAGCCAACAAATGGTCTGTTACTGAGACTGGGATCTATTTGAGGGATATGTTTTAGCATCTGTCGAAGAAATAAAACCAAGAGTGGGTAGAAAAGAAGGAACGTGAATTTGCAGATCAGGAGAACAGAAACCCTAAACTATCATCTCAAAGGTGGTTGGAGAAGTATATCTTTGAATATCAGTACGAAATCTTCTTTGGTTCATTTCACATTGATATGTACGAGTGGATTTCAATATTGACAGAGAGAAATAATTGTTTTAAAGGAGACGAACCTAAACATTGGACTCCAGAATTGATACAGTAACTAAAGAACACTAATAACATAATTTCAAAAGTTGTTGATTTCTAGGTTAACAACATTTTAGGAGTATTTATTATTAAATTTGGGGTAGATTCAACTGTGTCATACAACAAAGCTGAACGAAAATTGTCGAAGGAACTACAAGGAAAGTACTTGAGATCTTTGAAATTCTCAATTAAAATGCTTTTGTATGAAAAGGGAATTCTTTGAATGTAGTCAGATTAGTAGATTACGTTTGGAAAAATATCTGAAGAAGAGAATGGAACAACGCGAAGTGGAAAAAGGTATAGAGTAGACACTAAGAAGAGATCTCGTGGCCAAGATCTGAAGCTTTTCATAGAGACTGACTATAGCCCTTTGTTGAGTGAATCCAAAGGTGAAGGAAACCCCCCTGAGAATCCTAAAGGAACTCCATAGTATTCACCCTTTCAGCCTGAAAGTGCATCGAAGCTAGAGTCAGACAAATTTTGGTTTTCCCCACCGCCCTACCACCCATCCCCCTCCCCTTATGAATCCCCTTCCCCCTCCCCTTATGAATCCCCTTCGCCCTCCCCCTCCTCCTCCAACAAAAATGATGACCGATGATATTAAGTTGCTAATCTTTAAAGGAATTGGATCAAAGGATCTAGAGAAGTTTTGGTTCTTATGCGAAGCAGTATGGACCATGAAGCAGGTCCATGGCGAAAATGTGAAAAAGGCGTAGCTCACCACAACATTTAGAGATCGAGCATTAAATTGGTATATGAAATATTCGAGAAACCAGATCAGGTCCTACGTAGAGATAAAATCAGTGCTGGTAAAAGAATTCAAGAAACCAAAATCCAAGTTGCAGTGCATCACAAAATTAAAGGAGATCAAACAAAAGTTGACTAAGTTAGTATGGGAATTTGATCAAAGTTTCAAGTATTTTTGGATCAGGTGAGCTTCAATATAGCTCCGCATCAGCACAAGGAATGGTTTATAGATGCGCTGCTGCCACACATCAGATTACGTTTGACACAACAGAAAATATAGACTTAAGCCAAATCTTTGGAGTTAGCAATGAATTTAGAACCTTCATCGATAGGTGATACAAATGCAGGTATCCACCAGATACAAAGTCAAATGGCGAATAAGACTTTGCAGTTACAAGACATGAAGAAGAGTAAAGAAGTTCGTGAAGAGGTCTAGTGTACAAAATGCAAATTCGAAGGTCACTCTAAAGAGAAATGTCCTATTTTCAAAAATTACATAGCTAGTGGAGCACCTAATCCTTTGAATGTTGGATCTAGTTTATGGTGTGAGATATGCAAAACTAGAGGTGAAAATCACTCTAAAGATTGTTATTTGTTACAAAAATATGTGTAGACTACAAAGAACTTATTTTGCAAGTTTTGTAAATCGTTGGGGCATGATGAAAATAATTGTCGAACCTATGAATTGAGGATGGACTGTAGTGCTGATACATATAGAATGAAATCCAAATAACAAGAACACGAATGAAGTGGAGAACGCGTTTGTCGAGGTGGCTATGTAGGACAAGGTCGAGGTCAAATTATTTGTTATAACTACAGCTATGCATGTCACTTCACAAGAGATTATTAGAATATGACTATGTCCTGTAAGTATTGAAAAGAATTTGATCATTTCATTGAAGAGTGTCTCATACTTATAGTGAAAATGCAAGAAAAGAAGAATCCATAGCCGACCTAGAACATTCAGATGATGACTATGGAACCAAGGACAGATGAACCTCGTATCAATATTGTAACAAGTGGAGTTGTGAAGGGAAATGAAAAAGCAGATGGGAAGAAGGTAGTTGAAGATACATGGGTTAGAAATACTATAGAGAAAGCATTGATGTTCGATATTCACAAGGAAAAATAAGTCTTTATGGAGGCAAAGCGAAGATTTACGGGCACAGGAGCTTCAATATCTACCGCGTAGCCAAAGAGGAAGAATAAAAGTGACACAATAGCAGTTGCGATACAAGATATGGATCTAGGTATTTTAAAATATTTCCTACAAACTTGTATGAAGTTATTGAGAAATCAGAAAGTTGTAGAAAGACTACAGGAATTCATAGACTCCTACGCATCTAAGGAAGTATCGTGGAGTGAAATGTGTGAAGTAAATAATTTATATAGACAAAAGAGAACTAGAAAGGAAATGAGGCTTAGTGCACAAATAGGAGAATATGATATGGACCAAGTTATTTTAGATCTAGGATCTGAACCTAATGTCCTGACGAAGCAAACATGGGAGCTAATGGGTAAACCAAAGTTGCAATGGTCACCTATTCAGCTGAGAATGGTGAATCAACAGAAGATTGTTCCTCTAGGAAGATTATCAGGCATTACAATGGATATTGAAGGGGTGCGCACTACTACAGATTTTGAGGTAATAGAAATTTTGGATAATATTAACCCCTATCCTACATTAGCTGGATTGGATTAGGAATTTTCTAACATGGCTATAATCAACTTGAAAAAGATGCAAATGATATTTGAAAGAAACAATATGAGAGTGATCGTTCCCTTTGATCCATTAGAAGGAGAAAGGTATATTGAACATGTCACAGAAGAATACAACATAGTTGATATAGATAACATTTATCAAGTGACAGCCAAAAAAGAAGAGTGGATTAACCCCACTGCAGATGGAAAGTTGAGTTGGGAGCATAACAACTCCTATGCTTCAGATTCATAAGAAGAACTAGAAAATTAGCAAAATAGGTTACATGAAGTATCTACAAGGTGATGTGCAAGAGTGACTAAGTCACTTCATTGTATAACCTTTGAGGTATGTAATTTGCTTGACTATGATGGTTTGTGAGATATAAATATTTTTCTTGACGAATACGAAGAAAAGGTACCAAAATGTCAAATCTTATTAGCACTGGATATAGCCCTAAGAGCTACTCCTGCTAGATGGTGGGGCACACATAAGAAGAATATTAGAATTTGGCAAGAATGTCGAAGGCTAATATGGGTAAGGTTTAGTCAGGTATACATAGAATCGACAGATAAATATGATGGTCAAACTGATCCTAGAGAGCACATCCAGCTTTGCATGACAGCATGGAAAGGGATTCCATGAGAAGAATGGGTGCATGGGTTCATCCATATACTAGAGACAATTCCTCAAAATTGGTATTTGGAAACAGAACTTTGACATGGTACTGCAAGCTAGACATAGTTGGTTGATGGGTTTATATTGACATTTAGCTTTGAATATGACTATCCATATATAGATTCAGCCCTTCAGATAGTTAAAAAGAAGATTTTTTAGAATGAAACTCCACTCACTTGGAAGCTTGATTGGGTGTGCAGCTACAGAATGTACTAGAATGTTACAACATCATTGCAGAAGAAGATGAAGACCCTCACAATATTGACATAGTAGAATCTAAAGGTTACCACGAAGTAAATGGACTTGAGTTAGAAATGCTTGATATAACGAATCCATTGAAGACAATGAAAATAAATATAGGGTCAAAAGAAGAGTCGAAGTTTGCAACCATAAGATATTATGGGGATAAAGAAACAGTCAGCAAGGTAACAAATCTTCTCCATGAATATAAGGAGTTATTCCCCACTAATTTCTTAGATATGAAAGCCATGGTAGGAGACTTGGGAGTTATGAAGATTCCTTTGAAGCCTGATGCGAACCCAGTTAAGCAAAGGCCTTATAGACTGAATCTGAAATACAAAGAAAAAATGAAGAAATAACTTGAGAAAATGATAACAGTTGGAATCATTAAACTTATGGAAGAATCAGAATGGCGAAGTTCTATGGTATTAAAAGAATATAAAACACAGGATGAAGTCAGGATTTGTGTTGATTTAAGGAAGTTAAATGACGCATGTATACATGATCCATTCCCTACTTCTTTCACATATGAAGTATTGGACAATATAAGAGGTCAAAAAGCCTATTCATTTACAGATGGATTTTCACGATACCACCAGATTAGAATTGCACCAGATGATCGATATAAGACCACCTTCGCTACAGAATGAGGTTCATATCAATATATAATGGTTCCTTTTGGGTTGAAGAATGCCCCTGCCATATTTTCAAGAGTAGTGGTCGCAACATTCAAAGAGTATATTCACAATTTTTTGGAATTATACTTTGATGATTGGACAATGTTTGGGTTATTAAAGAAACATGTTGCCATCTTAAGGCTGATGTTCCACACATGTCGACACTATCAAATTTCTCTGAATATCAAGAAGTGTATATTCTGTGTACCTTTTTTTATATTGCTAGGACACATTGTTTGCAAGCAAGGATTGATGGTGGATCCTGCGAAGATTACTATCATTGTGGATTTACCTCTACCAAAGACAGTTAAGTAGCTTCGCACCACACTGGGACATACATGATATTACATAAATTTTATCAGAGGATATGTGTAGATCACTGTGTCGATGGAAAAATTGTTGAAGAAAGATGTAACATTTCTATGGAATGAAGAGTGTCAAAAGATCCTCGACACAATAAAATAAAAGATGGTAATTGTGCCTATTTTGGTTTTCCCATAATTATAAGGAATTTCATGTTCATCTGGATGCTTCATGCATAGCTTTAGGAGTAGTATTGGCACAACCTGGTGTAGGTGAAATAGATCACCCCATAACTTTTGAAAGTAGGAAATTGTATAAAGCAGAGAAGAACTATACAACTAAAGAAAGGTAAGGTGTATCTATGGTATATGCGTCACAAAAGTTCAGACATTATTTGTTGGGATCACATTTCAATATGTCCACATATCACTCTGCACTAAAATATTTGGTAAAAAAGCTTGTTTAAAGAGGAAAATTTTGCAAGTGGATATTACTATTTTAGGAGTATGACTTTGAAGTTATTGTTAAGCGAGGAAGACTAAATGTTGGACCTAATAATTTGTCGAGGATAAAAATAGGAGAATAACTAACAAATATAGAGGATAATCTTCCTGATGGGAAATTGTTTTCGATCAGAGTAGCAGATCAACACTTCGTTGATATTATTCAATTCTTACCTATAGGAACGGCTCCTTCAGAACACACTACTAAATAGAAGAAAGAGCCGGTGGTTAAGGTAGCAATTTTTTCACTCATAGCAGCGAATTTGTATAAATTGGGACCAAATGAAATACTGTGCATATATGTCCTTGGGAGCGAAAGATAGATAATTTTGACAGAAGCTCATAGTAGCATAGTCGATGGACATTATGCAAGGAAAGCCATCGCGCATAAAATTTTAAGAGAAAAACTATGGTGGCTTACATTACACAAAGATGCAAAGGAATATTGTCGATATTGTGATATCTGTGAAAGAATAGGAAAACCTTCAAGAAGAGATTAAATGCCACTAGTGCCACAAGAAACATTGCAAACTTTTGACAAATGGGCTATTGATTTTTTGGGACCAATCAATCCATCGGGGAAAAAGACTTTTGCGTGGTATATGATCACTGCGGTTGATTATCTGGCTAGGTAGGCCAAAGCACAACCTATGAAGGATTTCAACACAAAAACTATTACGAAGTTCATATTAGAGTATATTTTGTCGACATTTGGGTGTCTAAAGATATTAATGAGTGATAAAGGGTCACATTTCTTGAATCAAACCATTGAAGCATTAATTGAGGAATTTCAAGTTTACCACCAGAAGAGAACTTTGTATCATCCTCATGCAAATGGAACTATGGAAGCATTCACGACTTGCATGAGGATGATACAAAGGATCCACATGATATGGCAGTAATAAAGGATCCACATTCACAAATGAGGGATTTACATCGTTATATTACCACGAACTAGATACCATGGTTTCCGAAATACAAGGTGCTATGGCCCAAAACCCACAACTTTACAATATTTTAACGCTTTTAGAAAAAGGAAGGGGCTTCACCACGAATCCCTAATGTTGTGAAATCTTATTCATGCTCCGCTACTCCACTATGTGGTCCACTTCGTACTCTGCGACATCCTTTCTACTGCGCACTTCCACAAAACTTGGATTTCTTCACAATATCTGCCCAAAATATGGCCAAGTTGCATTGCACCCAACAGGGCCCCAACACTCACATGTGACTCATCTTGAGTCACTCAAATGTCGTGCCCTGAATATTTGTTGCGATGCTAATGTAGATAGCACTATACTACTGAAGTATTTTTGCTACCTGCTTCTCCTCTCGGTGCACTTCTTCTAGTAGTGCCTCTGTTGTTGGTTTGACAATCTTCTGAAGCACTTCTTTCTCCCTTTTTTGTATCTCCTTAGGCCTATCATCTACTTCCTACGATAGTTGGAGGGCCTCATCCTGCCATGGCTGATTTCTCTATATTAAAATCTGCTCCTTTCTTTGAAGGTCTTCAATCTACTTTTGAAGAGTTTATCCTTCAGTGATTCTGGTGAGCCTCTGTGAGACTGTTAGGGTCTTTGAAGTTTCCCAGAGTTCTTCCAACTTCTTCTACTTCGTCTGGATCTCCTCTTCAATCCTATTGATGTTTGGATCCTCTTGTAGTGAGGTCCAAATCTACATATTTTCATCTAGTAGTTTGCCATAGTCCACCACTGTGTCGAAGATGCCTTTTAGTGCAAATTTTAGATCACTTTCCCTTTGTTCACATGCTTCTGGTGGTGTGATTGGAAACAACATAATTTGTAGCTCAGTAATCTTCACTTCATACTCGAACTTCATTTTTGCAAACTTATTCTTTGAATCCCTTATTGCGAGGCCGAGCTTCATGACCTTCTCTACTAATGACTCTTCTCCATAGACCTTTACGTCTGAAACTATACTACAAGTTTTTGTGATGAATTCCTCTACTTTTTGTTCTTGTTGGTGTGCTCCATCCCTTTCCTTAATTAGATGATCGAGCTCCTTCTTCATTGAAGCTCTTTCCTTCTCCACTTGAATATTTAACAACGAGGTGCATTATTCTTGCTCCTGTAGTTCAACTGTTATACTTTGGTGGAACTAGTGAAATATTTAATTTAGTATTGCCACGTTGTTCATATTGACACAGTCCCACACTTTTTCTTTCTCTTTGTCTTCGATTGATTCAAATTGTAATACTCCAACAGGTATTTGAAAAATCATTAATCCAAATATTGTTTATATCTGTCACTCCGGCTAAAGTTGTTGACCCGTATGTTCCGATTGTCCAGGTGTTTGCGACAGTGCCTTTAACTCTATAATATCCTGCCGAACATTTGCCAAGAGTGCTCTGTAATGACTATCAATCTATCCCAAGTTTATGTTGTTACTTCCTGCACTTTATCTCCAATTTCGTTGATGTCCCCATTAGTTAGGACAAGTGATATTGCACCCTTAGATTTGTTTGCCTTCTACTTCTTCCTTGCGCTCGTCATAGGCGTTGTGGGTACCCTCTTCTTGATGATGAACGACAATTCCTATTCTTCCTTTTCATCGCTGAGAGGGCCCAAAGTATCCTGTTCCTGCTCCGACTCTGTCTCTTCTGTGTCTTTTCCTTTGTCCTTTCCACTTGGACCTGCATCCAACACGGTGTCTATTAGCTACCTATACCAATAGGTTTCATATTTCATGATTGGCTATGGAAGGTCCAAATATGCTCTGCTTTGATGATTCAAAGATCACATATTTCCTAGGAATTTTTGATCGGTGCTAATAGCTTGGTATGGACTCAAAGTTTTAATGGATGGTCCAAAAGTCTAATCTGGATCATTCCATGGTTTAAATTTGCAGTTGTAGAATAGAGAAAGGAGTCTGTCCAAACTGTTCAATCTTGGCAGACAAGTAGTTCAGGTAGAGAAGAAAAGGCTCCCAACAGCTTAATCTGGGACCTTGGAAGAGATAAGGGTAGAAGTAGATAGAAAAAACAAAGAAAAAGCCAAAGAAAAGAAAAGGCAAGTAAGGGTTTGCAAGTCCAAGTGCACCCTCCAAGGAGAAATAAAAAATGCTAGGTAAGTAGCTGGGCAAGTAGTTGGGGTTGTAGAAAGGTTATCTTTACCATTGCACATATGTTAACTGTGTTTACCAGAGTAAAGTCAATTAATTGACAAGGTGTTCACCTCCATCAAGTTACAGCAAGGAGCATGACTAACCTCCCTCCTTCCCCCTTCCAATTTATTACTAACATCCCTTCATCAGCTGAGATTCATGGAAGAAGATCATGGTTTCATGGTGGTTCTTGTTCATTCAAAAGCCACATTTCTTGTCTAAAAATCTTTTCATTTTGATCTACTCTCTAAACTAAGTAAGCTTCAAATAAGCTTAGTGGTTTCCCCTCCATTTACCCCTTCATCCATATTGACTCCAACATTACTATGTAAATCCCCTACAGTACTTTTTCCCCTACTAGTATCTAACACCATGGTGTATAAACCCCAAATTTTGTATAAATATCCCTCCCCTTGGTATTATAGCCAATAAATTCTGTGTCAGGGATCAAATGGCATATGGCCACTTTGATGAACCTAGCCCTAAACCCCTCCCCTCTTCTGAAGTCATTTAGCCCCTTGGAAAACTTCATCTGCCATAACAAGCCTCATAACTCACCTTGTTTTACCTATACCCCTTCATTTGCAAAGCTAACCCCTAAATACCCATTTTGTTCTTATCCAAAGTATCGGGCTTGCATTGTTGCACGTGGAAAACCTTTGTTCTAATCCCCTTTATCCATAAACCCCTTCGCAAATTACCAAAGTCCAAAACCCACTGTTGGCATTTACCCTAAGTGTCAGCGCGCGATTTTGATTGGTTAAAATACTTTGAAAACCTTGTAAAAACCCACATTCGAAGGTTTCCGCCCGTACGCATATCCCCCGAGCACATCAATATCCCGCCCATCGTCGGATCAGATCCAAGAGATCCGACGGTCCATATCAATATCGGAGCAGCCCCCGCGGCGGACATTTAGCGCCCGAGAAAGTGACATTGCGTCATGTCACGGCGCGGCCACGCGTCGCTCATTGAGGACTCTCGGAGCAAGCTCTGACAATAGTGGGGCCGTACCCTAACCGCCCCGAGAGACTGTGGCGGCTATCCACAACCGTAACCGTCACGGCCCTAACCGCCAAGTTATTGTCCCACGTCATGCCCACGTCACTTCCACCCCGCCATCGCATCAGTCCTTTGTCCGCCCCTCCGCCGACGTGGCTGCCACCGCACCATCCCCCATGGACCAACAGTATCCTGCCACGTCACCTGATGACGTCAGCTGACGTCATCCGACCTTGACCCCACTAATGACGTCATGCTGACGTCATCACAAAATAGCGCCAAATTTGCAAAAAGTCCATATTTAGCCAAAAAACGCAATTTTTTTGTACTTTTTGCTCATTCTGCTACTGTTTCCGTTGCATGCTGTTTACGTTCTGAACTCCGCCAACCTGCTCAATCGGCCAAGGAGACCTCCAGAGTACCCGTCCTGCACGCATACGCGTCTTTCGCTCGCTGTTTACCAGGTATTCTTCATCATTTTCCTCCGTACCCCTGCAGTTGTCTATAAAATCGCACAGGAAGCTTAAAAGGACATCAAAACTCATAATTCACCAGTGAATTTCCTCTACAGACCTCTGTTTTCAATCAACACCTCGAAAAACACCAGCTGAGCCTTGTTTGCCCTCATTATCACAAATAAGCAGTATTATGTTCGCGCTTTCGCGAAAAGCTCATTTACATTGAATTCACCTACTAAGGAAGACAAAGTAAGGCCTGACAGTGTTACAGTCCCCAATTCATACCATATTTCATTTACTCTTGGGCTAATTCCCCTCTGATACCTGTAACCCACTTGCATTGTGGTAAATCACTCCTGAACTGGTCTGCCTGCTGCAAATAGTTCAATTACAATGGATGCTCCAACTGCACTAAACGTCAAGCCACTCAATGCCCCTCACCAGGAATTGGAATGGAAAGCCCTGGGAGATATGGAATACCAGATGTTAGACTGGTTTCCATTGGGCTCCAAATATAATATTCAGATGCTGAAGGAGTTGAAAGCCCAGCACCTTAATGGAGCTGACATCCTGGGGATTTGGGACTCAAACTTGCCTATTTATAACCTCCCTCAGGTAAATCCTATGCCAGAGTTGATCTTCAGATGCCAAGAGTGCTATGATCCAGGCCAAAGAGCTGTTCTCAGCCCTACAGGCTCAGTTCTATTCCATATCACCCCAGAAAGCATAAATGAGATGCTGCATTTCCACACAGCAAAGCCATTGACTCCCCTCTATATGCAGAACTTGATAAAGAAGGGAAGAAACTTGACAAATGACCAGATTGTCAAAATCAACCAGCTGTTTATAAAATCAGGCTCTGAAGCCATCAGAGCTCCTCCTATTGGATACCCATACTTAAATGACTTGGGCAAGATGCTGGTGGACTTGATCAGCTATGTCCTGGGCTTCAAGGGAGTTGAGGATGTGGATGAAACTATAATGGCAGTGCTGTCCATATTCTCTCCTGGAAAGCCTCCAACTGTGCATTATGACTATGCCACATATATTGCAGACAAGATCCATGAGCAGCTAATGGATCTGCAAAGGGAGAGATTGTTCAGATACACTTCATACATCTACCATCTCTTTCTGTTTTATCAACCGGGCAGCTTCTCCATTCCCTTGAAACAAGTCAATGCCCAGGGAAATCCAAGGTCAGTTGTGTTCTGGACACCTGTGTTCCATCATGTCTCAGTGTCACCATACACATACTGTGAGTTCATAGACATGTTCATTCATCCAGCTATGACAGTATTATATGGTGTTCCTCCTCCAAGACTAACTAATGACATGAGGAGAATTCTCCATTTGAGCAAATCCTACAGCATTGGTGATTGGTACTTTTACCAACACCACACAGTGATCAAAGTTTATGGCTGTCAGTTGAGACCTTATAGGCTGCCCAGGTATGTCCCTATGAGACTGTTTGCCCTAGAATACTTCAGGCAATTTGGGAATGCCGACTATCTTCACTTCCAGAGTAACAACAAGAGATCTCAATTGAAGATAAGGAACCAGCTGGGCCCATTCCTATATAACACAAAAGAGGGATGGAAAGAAGCAAATCAGATCCTACAGACACTCAGGCTGCAAACTAGCTTTGAGTGGACACCATATGACCCCAATCACTTTGTTTCCCTCAGAAGAATAAGGTACAAATTGGGTAGCTATTCACATGTGAGGCAACCTGAAATTGAGCAGTATGCCAACACACTGAGCAGGGAGAAGGGCAGCAGCAAGAAGAGGAGCAACAAAACAAACAGCAGCCCTTGCAGCAAGAAAAAGGGATTGATGCTCCAAGTTCCACTGAGCAACAGGCTCAAAATATAGTGCCTCCTAGGCCAGAGACCACCTTTGATGCCTCGGTCCTCCAAACCCCACAAAAGGAGGACTTAACCAGAAAAAGGGACAGAGATACTCCCCTGACTTCATCCATCGACCAGGGAGATAAAAGACAAAGATTGAATGACTTTCCAGAGGATGACATAGCAATAAGGCAAGCAATGGGCATGGGCCCACCCAGCAGAGAAGTTTCAGCTAGTTCCTTCCAGCATGAACAGGACAGAGCTATAGGAGGAGAGGTCAGCTCCTCCAGCCAGCAAAGAGAAGGACAAGTAAGCATCAAACAGCAATTTATAGACATCAAAAGGAGGAGTGACCCCATCAAAGTACAGATGTACAATCATCTGTTAAATATGGCTCCTTCCAATCAGCAAAGACTCATGTCTGCCTTTGATGTAAGTGAAGGCAAAATGATCATGAGTCACTTTATGCCCACAGCACTGCAGCCTCAATCTTCCTCAGATTACCTCAGGACCAACCTGGAGGTCATGGCCAAAGACATACACCCAATGGACAAAATTGAACTGCATAAACAGACTGGTGAGATGGTGTATGCCTCCTTGGCAGATGAAACGTTGGAGAATTACAAACTAAAAAGCAGCCTTAATAATACAGCCTCTCAACTGGAGTTGGAAAGGGCATCATCCCAGGCAAAGGACAACAAAATCAGGTCCTTAGAAGATATCATTATTGAGACGGGACATGATCCCAAGGATATTAAGGGTATCCAACAAATATTGAAGTTGAGAGATGCAGACCTGACAGCATTGAGGAGGAAAATCAAACTCCCAGCCACAATCCACCCTCAAACAGATGAGATTGCTCAACAAAGGCTTGAAAAAGATGCCACAGATCTGATGATATCTCTCTATAAGCAGCTTATGCAAACGCAAGAACAACTAGGAGAGTCAGAGGCTGCAAAGGCAGCACTACAGGCAACATTGAAGCAAAGAGAAGAAGGGCAAACCTCCCAGCCTCCTCCTGAAATCATCAATCTTGAGGAAACTCCTCCGACAACTGTCCCTCCTCCTCTGCAAACAAGGCCTACAGCACCAACTACATCGACAACTGCACCAACAACAGAGGAGACTCATAGTCTGGATATGCAGAAGCTCCGAAATGAAATCCAAGTCCTAGAAGCTCAAATGTTAGAGCTCAATTCAGCCAAAGAATCCTTGGCTAAAGTAAATGAGAGATATGATAAGAGCAAGCAGAATGAAGCTGCAAAGGAACGAGAAATAAAAGCTCTAAAGAAGAGGATAACTGAGCTTGAGAAGGAGCTCACATTAGAAAAGGTGACAGCAGAGCTAAAAGCAGTCCTTTGGGGCAATATTGGCCGGTCCATCACAAATCAGTGGCAGTATATTGAGACTATGGATGAACAATCAGTACTCATTGTAAAGGCAAACAAGGAAATACACAGAGCTAGAGCTAGCCTTGGCAACATGCCTGATGCTGCTACTAGAATGATAAATATTTTAAATAACAAGACAAGCTCTCAACTGGCTACAATGGGGATTGTTCATAGAACTGAGACCATCTCAATGGTTAAAAGGGTCCTGACACTACGAAACCTGATTGGAACATTGGAAAGAAGAACCCAGGATATGCAGACTGAAATCAACAAGTTCATGGACAGATTTCAGGCATTAGAGAACAGAGGCCTCCCCAGCATATTAAGCAGTGTAGGTAGACTGCTTACCCTTGAAAACTACACCAAGAGGGTTGATGCCTATGCTGCAGCACAAATTGCAAGACAGCCCAGTACTTCAACAGAAACAGGACCAGCATCAGGGCAAACTTTATATGATAGGGTGGACAACCTGTTTTTCATTATGAATGAGATCAACCATCTGTTTGATGCACCTCCAAATTTTTTCAAGTATACAGAGGCAGATGAAACCATAGAGGCAATTGTGAAGCACCAATTGCCCCCACCAGAAGTCTGGAAGAATTTGACACACATAATATTGTCAAGCCAAAACCTGTAATATTAATTTTCAGTTTACAAAAAAAAATCATACACAGGCAGAATTTTGATAGATAAGCATACAGAGCAAAGATGGAAGGGCTGAGCCAACTCAGCAAAGATATCGGCCAACAAAGCAGAAATTGCAAACCACAGGTAGCAAGGCCAAGAAGATACGGCGCAGCAAGAAATGAAGACACACTATTCAGCATTAAAACAGAGCGGCTCAACCGACTCAGTGACCTCCAAAGGTCAAATCATCCTCTGACAGACATAAAGAGCATTTATGCTGCATTCAAAGTTGCAATAACTTCTTTTCCTACTTTCTGTACGCATTTATGAAGATATTTTCTCTCTCAGATGACTCAATGCCTGAGATATTTTGTATAAGCACTACTATAAAGTCCCCTTCGCATGAGTTTGCAAGGGTTGTTGTTGATTTCTCCTGAAGAAGTTCTTATGCTGTAATCCTTTTCAGAAGTTAATAGAGCAAAGCAATGGAATTTCTCGGATTTTTGAGGTGTTGGATGCGTTCTGGTGTCTGTTGATAACTACTGGATCCCTGTGTATTTCATCATACAATAAGTCTCTGTATCTCTCTCTGTTATTTAGTTGTTTGTTGACATCCATATATGTTATCTGTTTTCAATACTAAGCAACAAGGAAAAAGAATAGCTTTCAGGATTTATTCATTGAGTAACCTGAGTTCAATCTGTGTTGTTTATCAATGTTTTCTTCAGCTGTAATCTAGTTAAGTGTAATTCTTAAATGCTGCGCTTACGGAATACATCTTTCACAGTGGCCTTTGTCTCAGGAATTCGACTTTTGCTCTTGTGCAGTGCGCTCACTTTCATCCCACCAACTTAATAGAAAATCCTTAATTGCTTTCTGTTGGTTGACATACATCACCATTTGATCTAGTTTGTCTGTTTAAAATACACAATAGGCCCTACAGTTTGAGCACCACCAAACCAGCGTATCAGATCACTTCACAACTTCAGACTCCATTGCCCAATGGTATTGTACTGTTTAAACACTGCATCATAAGACCTGAAAGGAATCCTTCAACCAAAACATAAACCAAAACCTGAGCATAATAGCTAGCCTAAAACACCATCATAAAAGAGACAAATCATAAAGAGAGAGCCCTCTCTGATCACAGTTTGGCTAGAAACAGTGATCCAAAGATTGGTTAGTGGTTACCCCGGCCGTATTCCCTTGGGAGTCATAGGGAACAACCTGGGTGTTAACATTTTTGGCGACTCCGCTGGGGATTGCTTTAGGTTTTTCAATTACTATCTATCTTCCAAAGCTACCAGCAAGCCTGAAGCCAGCCAAGAGGCCTTAGAACTGTTTCTGTACCACAGTGACAGCTTTAGGAAAGAGCTAGTTAGGGAATCTTCATCTTAGCTTTGAAACATATATAGCCATTCCAAAATCTTCATCCAGTCCTGGCATATATAAAAAATTTTCTATAAAAATCCTGAAAAACAGTTAGAAACTGGCTCCTAAGAAAAATCCTCGGCACACTAGGGCAAATCCTGACCCTAATCCACCCATCATTGTTGATAATCCAAATACCATCCGAAAAGACATTAGGAAGCAGCAAAGGCAGGACCAACCTGCTGATTTAACCCCTCCTACAGTTCATCCCGACCCCATTTCTACTCCAATAAAGGTTCTTTTCCGGTCCACTCCTAGTTCTCCTAGTTCACCATCAACATCTCAAAGTCCTCCTCTTTCACCTTCTTCCACTCCACATACTCTTTTAACCAGTTTCCCGCTAGCCATTCATCCCACTAATCCGGTTATACCAGTGATCCCTGTTGTCCCGCTTGTTCCTATCAACCCTCTAAATCCCATAAATATGGCTAACAGGTATGCACCTCTGCAGATACCAGCTAATGCTACAGCTTTACCTCAAGATTATCAAAGCAAAATCTCATATTTTGACTCCAATGGCTCTCTAACAGCTGTCCAGCATGCCAAGAAGATGCAAGACCATTTTGAGACCTATGAAATAGATGATGACAGTGTCTGAATGAGGATGTTTGTTCAAAGCCTTACCGGGGATGTAAGAACTTGGTTTAGATCCCTGAATGCAAACTCCATTGCAACTCCCAATGATCTATATCAAGCCTTTACTACCAGATGGGAGAAGAAGAAAGATCCCCTGCACATACTTGCTGAATATGAAACAATCAAGAGAGGTCCGCAAGAAACCGTTCTGGAGTATTGTGCTAGATTCAACAATGTGTACAATGCAATACCACAAAACCTAAGACCTCCTCCTGATTTGGCCTTGTACAAATTCCCTGATGGATTTGATCCTGACATGGCATATCAGTTGAAGGAAAGAGAACCTGAAACCCTTGAAGATGCCCAGAAGGCTGCTGTCACAGTGGAGGCAAACCTGATTGCCAAAAGGAACAGGGCAAGGTTAGAAAAGAGAAGCATATACAAAGAAGAACCTACAGCCCTTGAAAAAAAAACTTGATGCAATACTTAATGGTATGAAAAGATTGGGTGAGAGAGTGGAATCGGTTGAAAGAAAGTCATCATGGGAAGCACCACAAAACAACCCTCCTAGAAATCCGAATTTTAGGAAAACCCAAAATCAGAACATTGGTAGGACAAGTGCTGACCAAGATATAAGACCCCCTTTCCAAGAAAATTATGCAGAAACTTCAACATCAACTGAGCCCAATGAAGATCCTGAGATTAATTTAATAGGTCTGGATGGTAAAAGCCAAGTTTTTCTAACACAAGAAGATCAAGAGGATGAGGAAATCGAACTATTCCAAACTAAATCAGGAGAATCCTTTGACTTCAAACAAGGCTATGACACTGCAGTTTATGAAGTCCATAAACAATACAAGCTGAGGAGCAGAACTGTAAATATTAACCAGCCTGAAAAGAAAAAGGATAATCAGCAGCCTGAAAGAGTCACAGGCACAAAACCTGGTGACAAAATAAATTCACATACACAAGAAGTGATTGTTGAAGAGATCATTGAACCATTGCCACCACAACAACAGCCTTTGGCAGCTTCATCCTCTTGCTCTAATCTAAACTCTGTTCCTCATGAGATGAGTGAAAAGGGCAAGCCTAAAAGTCAAGATGAAAACCAACAAGAAGACTTGATCAACAAAGAAAGGACTGTTATCCATAACCTCAAAACCCAATCTGATAAACCTTTTGACTTAGGCACAGAAATTGGCAAACTAAAGATAGCGATTCCCCTCTCAGAATTAGCTAAGCATGACATCTATAAACGACAGATCAAGAAATCACTACAACTCACTAGCAGCAAAGATGATGTCAATGTGCTGGATGACACTCCTGAATTACTGTTTGGCCCAGAAGTGGATGGAAAAACAGCAGTTGCAGGAGTATTACCTTTTTATGTCAGCTTACACATCCATGATAAAGTACTACACAACGCAATGTTTGACTCAGGTGCATCTCACAATCTTATGCCAAAAGCTGTCATGGAAAGATTGAACCTAGACATAACAAGACCATATAAGGACCTATTTTCCTTTGACTCCAGCCAAGTCAAATGTCTAGGTCTCATAAAAGATTTATGTGTGTCTTTAGTTCAATACCCAAACAAGACAATCCTAATGGATGTGGTAGTCGCTGACATCCCACCCAAGTATGGGATGCTGTTATCAAGATCATGGGGAGCTAAACTCCAAGGTTCCTTACAATTAGACATGTCATATGCCACCATCTCTGTTTTTGGGCAACCAAAAAGACTATATAGAGAAACACTGATGAAATACATGGTCAGCAGTGAGGAAAAGCCTCAAAATTTCCCCATATATGCTATCCATTCAGACATAGACTCATATATCCTTTTCAATGACACCACAACTCCCTTACAAGGGGAAGTTGAAATCAAGACAATCATACAAAAAAAGGACTCAACTGAAAGTATCACCACCCACGAAACAGCAGCTAAACAAACACTAAATACTGCTGCTATTTTAAATCCCAAGCATAGCCAATCAAGTGAGGAAATTGCCCTAGAAGACAAGCTTGAGACAAAACCCCAACTCCTGCTTACATTGCCATCCCATGAACCGATTTTTAAATCTCCTGTCAAGCAAGATATCCAGTGGGTCCTAGAATTTGATGGCTCTGTCAACAAGTTAGGGGCAGGAGCCGGAGTCTGGATACATAACAAAGAGAAAACCCATGGAGAAGGCAGAGCTTATAGATTAAACTTTAGATGCACTAATAACATGGCAGAGTATGAAGCTCTGTTACTAGGTCTCAAGCTAGTAAAGGCATTACAAGCTCCTACAGTTTCGATCATGGGAGATTCTGATCTAGTGATTCAACAAGTGAAAGGAAGCTTTGTCACCAATGACAAAAGGTTGAGGTCTTACAGGTCCGCTGTAATAGAAATATTGAACACTTTCTCTGAGTTCCTTATCACAAAAATTTCAAGGAGTCACAATCTCCATGCACACAGCTTAGCAACATTTGCCAGCACTTTCAAATTTCCATTGGAACCCAACAACTGCTTCACTGTCGAGGTCAAGTACAGACCCTCCATTCCAAACAATGTCAAAGATTGGCAAGTGTTTGATGATGACAAGCAAATAAACAATTTCTTGACTTTGCAGCAGGAATTTTCAGGACTAAATATTGACAATGACAAAGCAAGTCAATCACAAATACTGTTTCAACAAATGGTTCATCCAATATCACCTAGAACAGCAAAACAATTACTGAATCCAACCAATTTCAACAACGAAGACATTCAGCAAATTCACCAAATTGACTGTGAAGAGGTGACCAGCGCTGAGGCTGAAATCATAGAGCTGAAAGACAACTTTTTACCTGCTGGTTTGGCTCCTTTGGAAGACATTTTTAATTCAAATGATGTTCCCAGCAAGCCAAAAATGCAGCCCATCAACAATGCCATAGAAGAGTACAACATAGGTACAATTGACAAACCCAAAATAATTAAATTGTCTGCATCCTTACCTCCTGATCAAAAGCAAAAATACATTGACCTTTTTAAAGAGTTCCAGGATGTCTTTGCGTGGAGTTATGAGGACCTGAAGTCCTATGACACCTCTGTTATTCAGCATACTATCCCTCTCAAGCCTGATCAAAAACCCTTTAAACAAAAATTGAGAAGAATCAATCCTATGCTTCTCCCAGCAATGGAACAAGAAGTACAAAAAATGTTTAAGGCAGGCATCATAGCACCAATCAGATTCTCTGAATGGATATCCAATTTAGTCCCTACAAGAAAGAAGACCGGTGAAATTAGGCTGTGTGTGGACTTAAGAAATCTGAACCAAGTATCCCTCAAAGACAATTATCCCTTACCTAAGATGGATCATATTCTCCAAAGAGTGGTAGGGGCCTCAAGGATCTCATTACTTGATGGATTCTCGGGTTTCAATCAAATCCTAGTACACCCTGATGATCAAGACAAAACGGCATTTACAACCCCATGGGGAACTTTCAAGTATGTTAAAATGCCTTTTGGGTTGAAGAATGCTGGGGCAACATTTCAAAGAGCAATGGACATTGCTTTTGCGAAGGAGATTCATGATTTCCTTGTCATTTATTTGGATGACCTCACACCTTTTTCCAAGTCTGACCAAGAACATTTGAGACATTTGAGACAGATCTTCCTTACATGTAGGAAATATGGAATTTCGTTGAATCCCAAAAAATCCCTGTTTGGCCTAGAGGAAGGTAAACTATTGGGCCACATCATCTCTAAAGATGGCATAAGAATTGATCCAGATAGGATACAAGCTATCCTACAAATGCCCCACCCAAGAAATATAAAAGAATTACAAGGGTTTTTGGGAAAAATCAATTTTTTAAGGAGATTTATCCCAAATCTGGCCGAGTTGATCAGATTACTTAACAATATGTTAAAGAAAGATTCAAAGGTGAAATGGACAGTTGAAGCAAAGCAAGCCTTTGAAGGCATAAAGCTGACCCTCACTCAAACCCCGGTGTTAACCAATCCTCAGTTTGACAGAGAGTTCATTATCTTCTCTTTTGCCTCCCAGCATACTATTGCTGCTGTTTTATTACAGAAAGATGACCAAGGAAATGAGAAGCCTATTGCCTTCTTCAGCAGGGCTCTTAGAGATGCACCTCTAAAATATCAAATTATGGAGAAACAAGCATATGCTTTGGTTAAGGCCATCAAAGACTTTAGGATTTACATCCTTTATTCCCATGTTGTGGCTTATGTACCAAGCCCTATTGTCAAAGACATTCTCACCCAAGAAAACTTAGAGGGCAGAAGAGGAAAATGGATTGCCAGCATACTAGAATTTGACATTGAAATAAAACCTACAAAGCTAATAAAAGGGCAAGGCTTGGCCAAATTAATGACAGAAACAAATTTCCAAGCCCTAGATATCAATCAGCTGGACAGTGAAACAGAGCTGGCGACTCCAAAGATCAATGTAGCCTTTGAACAATCTCCTTGGTACTCTGACATCTGTTATGTATTACAAAACCTGTGTGCTCCCCCAGGACTGTCCAGGACTAAGTGTAGGTTCTTAAAAATGAAAACATCAAGATTTTGTGTGATGGATGGAAATCTGCTTTGGAAAAACCATGAAGGTATATTGCTGCACTGTTTAATTGAAAATGAAACTAACAAAATCATGGAAGAATTTCATGCAGGTCATTGCGGCGGACATTTGTACTGGAAGTCCACTGTGGACAAAATACTGAGGGCTGGTTATTACTGGCCCACCATGTTCTCTGACGTCAAGAGATTCACCACCTCATGCCACAAATGCCAACTGTTTGAGGGCAAAAGACAGTTGCTGCCACTCCCCCTAAGACCTATTGCAACAGAGAGACCTTTTCAACAATGGGGCTTGGACTTCATTGGGGAAATTCATCCCTCATCTTCAGGCCAACATAGATGGATTTTGACAGCCACAGACTACTTCACCAAATGGATCGAAGCTGCCCCATGCAGACAAGCAAATGACTCAGTAATCATTCAGTTTTTGGAAAATAACATACTGGCTAGGTTTGGCTGTCCAGACAAAATAATCACAGACAATGCTGCAGCTTTCAAATCCAAGAAAATGGTGAACTTCTGTCATAAATTTCATATTACTTTGGGCCATTCTACTGCATACTATCCCCAAGGAAATGGTCTTGCTGAGTCATCAAACAAAAGTTTGGTAAACATCATAAAGAAAGTGCTAGAAGAAAACAAAAAGAATTGGCATAAGAAACTAGTCAATGCCTTATGGGCAGACAGACTAACAACCAAAAGATCAATTGGGACCAGCCCTTATGAGTTGGTTTATGGACTAGAAGCCAAATTCCCCTCATCTCTAGGGGTGCCTGTCATGAAGCTTCTTCAAGAAAGCCAAGCTGAACCAAATGATATGCAAAGAAGGATTAATCAGATCATATGTCTACAGCAAACCAGAGATCAAGTTTTCAGCAGAGTTCAGATCTTGCAAGAAAAATTAAAGAAGGCTTTTGACAGGAGAACCAAGGCAGAAGATTTCAACATAGGAGACAAAGTCCTTAAGTGGGATGCAAGGAGAGAGGATAAAGGGAAACATGGAAAATTTGATTCTCTATGGAGAGGACCATATGCTGTCCAAGCAGTACAAGGAAACAACACTTATTTCCTTAAGAGCCTCAATGAAACTGATTTGGATGAAGGTCCTGTCAATGGCAGGATGCTGAAACACTATTTTGAATATCACCCATGAGTGGAGCCCGAGGTTCCCTTGTATATATGAGGATGTATATATTGTTTTTCTGCTTAGAGTGTAAAAAGGCAGTTTTTGAAGGTTATTGACTATCAGCAAAAGGCACCTAGAATCAAAGGTATATTAAGAAGCGAAAGCACACAATTTTGGCATCTCAAAGCAGCTAATTTCAAGACTGGCAAGAGCAGTCAAGAAGCAAGGCAATCTGACCTGCTGTTCTTGGTCTTTCAGGAGAAAAACCATCCCCATGTGGAGCCACTGTTAGCTACCTATACCAATAGGTTTCATATTTCATGATTGGCTATGGAAGGTCCAAATATGCTCTGCTTTGATGATTCAAAGATCACATATTTCCTAGGAATTTTTGATCGGTGCTAATAGCTTGGTATGGACTCAAAGTTTTAATGGATGGTCCAAAAGTCTAATCTGGATCATTCCATGGTTTAAATTTGCAGTTGTAGAATAGAGAAAGGAGTCTGTCCAAACTGTTCAATCTTGGCAGACAAGTAGTTCAGGTAGAGAAGAAAAGGCTCCCAACAGCTTAATCTGGGACCTTGGAAGAGATAAGGGTAGAAGTAGATAGAAAAAACAAAGAAAAAGCCAAAGAAAAGAAAAGGCAAATAAGGGTTTGCAAGTCCAAGTGCACCCTCCAAGGAGAAATAAAAAATGCTAGGTAAGTAGCTGGGCAAGTAGTTGGGGTTGCAGAAAGGTTATCTTTACCATTGCACATATGTTAACTGTGTTTACCAGAGTAAAGTCAATTAATTGACAAGGTGTTCACCTCCATCAAGTTACAGCAAGGAGCATGACTAACCTCCCTCCTTCCCCCTTCCAATTTATTACTAACATCCCTTCATCAGCTGAGATTCATGGAAGAAGATCATGGTTTCATGGTGGTTCTTGTTCATTCAAAAGCCACATTTCTTGTCTAAAAATCTTTTCATTTTGATCTACTCTCTAAACTAAGTAAGCTTCAAATAAGCTTAGTGGTTTCCCCTCCATTTACCCCTTCATCCATATTGACTCCAACATTACTATGTAAATCCCCTACAGTACTTTTTCCCCTACTAGTATCTAACACCATGGTGTATAAACCCCAAATTTTGTATAAATATCCCTCCCCTTGGTATTATAGCCAATAAATTCTGTGTCAGGGATCAAATGGCATATGGCCACTTTGATGAACCTAGCCCTAAACCCCTCCCCTCTTCTGAAGTCATTTAGCCCCTTGGAAAACTTCATCTGCCATAAGAAGCCTCATAACTCACCTTGTTTTACCTATACCCCTTCATTTGCAAAGCTAACCCCTAAATACCCATTTTGTTCTTATCCAAAGTATCGGGCTTGCATTGCTGCGCGTGGAAAACCTTTGTTCTAATCCCCTTTATCCATAAACCCCTTCGCAAATTACCAAAGTCCAAAACCCACTGTTGGCATTTACCCTAAGTGTCAGCGCGCGATTTTGATTGGTTAAAATACTTTGAAAACCTTGTAAAAACCCACATTCGAAGGTTTCCGCCCGTACGCATATCCCCCGAGCACATCAACATCCCGCCCATCGTCGGATCAGATCCAAGAGATCCGACGGTCCATATCAATATCGGAGCAGCCCCCGCGGCGGACATTTAGCGCCCGAGAAAGTGACGTTGCGTCATGTCACGGCGCGGCCACGCGTCGCTCATTGAGGACTCTCGGAGCAAGCTCTGACAATAGCGGGGCCGTACCCTAACCGCCCCGAGAGACTGTGGCGGCTATCCACAACCGTAACCGTCACGGCCCTAACCACCAAGTTATTGTCCCACGTCATGCCCACGTCACTTCCACCCCGCCATCGCATCAGTCCTTTGTCCGCCCCTCCGCTGACGTGGCTGCCACCGCACCATCCCCCATGGACCAACAGTATCCCGCCACGTCACCTAATGACGTCAGCTGATGTCATCCGACCTTGACCCCACTAATGACGTCACGCTGACGTCATCACAAAATAGCGCCAAATTTGCAAAAAGTCCATATTTAGCCAAAAAACGCAATTTTTTTGTACTTTTCGCTCATTCTGCTACTGTTTCCGTTGCATGCTGTTTACGTTCTGAACTCCGCCAACCTGCTCAATCGGCCAAGGAGACCTCCAGAGTACCCGTCCTGCACGCATACGCGTCTTTCGCTCGCTGTTTACCAGGTATTCTTCATCATTTTCCTCCGTACCCCTGCAGTTGTCTATAAAATCGCACAGGAAGCTTAAAAGGACATCAAAACTCATAATTCACCAGTGAATTTCCTCTACAGACCTCTGTTTTCAATCAGCACCTCGAAAAACACCAGCTGAGCCTTGTTTGCCCTCATTATCACAAATAAGCAGTATTCTGTTCGCGCTTTCGCGAAAAGCTCATTTACATTGAATTCACCTACTAAGGAAGACAAAGTAAGGCCTGACAGTGTTACAGTCCCCAATTCATACCATATTTCATTTACTCTTGGGCTAATTCCCCTCTGATACCTGTAACCCACTTGCATTGTGGTAAATCACTCCTGAACTGGTCTGCCTGCTGCAAACAGTTCAATTACAATGGATGCTCCAACTACACTAAACGTCAAGCCACTCAATGCCCCTCACCAGGAATTGGAATGGAAAGCCCTGGGAGATATGGAATACCAGATGTTAGACTGGTTTCCATTGGGCTCCAAATATAATATTCAGATGCTGAAGGAGTTGAAAGCCCAGCACCTTAATGGAGCTGACATCCTGGGGATTTGGGACTCAAACTTGCCTATTTATAACCTCCCTCGGGTAAATCCTATGCCAGAGTTGATCTTCAGATGCCAAGAGTGCTATGATCCAGGCCAAAGAGCTGTTCTCAGCCCTACAGGCTCAGTTCTATTCCATATCACCCCAGAAAGCATAAATGAGATGCTGCATTTCCACACAGCAAAGCCATTGACTCCCCTCTATATGCAGAACTTGATAAAGAAGGGAAGAAACTTGACAAATGACCAGATTGTCAAAATCAACCAGCTGTTTATAAAATCAGGCTCTGAAGCCATCAGAGCTCCTCCTATTGGATACCCATACTTAAATGACTTGGGCAAGATGCTGGTGGACTTGATCAGCTATGTCCTGGGCTTCAAGGGAGTTGAGGATGTGGATGAAACTATAATGGCAGTGCTGTCCATATTCTCTCCTGGAAAGCCTCCAACTGTGCATTATGACTATGCCACATATATTGCAGACAAGATCCATGAGCAGCTAATGGATCTGCAAAGGGAGAGATTGTTCAGATACACTTCATACATCTACCATCTCTTTCTGTTTTATCAACCGGGCAGCTTCTCCATTCCCTTGAAACAAGTCAATGCCCAGGGAAATCCAAGGTCAGTTGTGTTCTGGACACCTGTGTTCCATCATGTCTCAGTGTCACCATACACATACTGTGAGTTCATAGACATGTTCATTCATCCAGCTATGACAGTATTATATGGTGTTCCTCCTCCAAGACTAACTGATGACATGAGGAGAATTCTCCATTTGAGCAAATCCTACAGCATTGGTGATTGGTACTTTTACCAACACCACACAGTGATCAGAGTTTATGGCTGTCAGTTGAGACCTTATAGGCTGCCCAGGTATGTCCCTATGAGACTGTTTGCCCTAGAATACTTCAGGCAATTTGGGAATGCCGACTATCTTCACTTCCAGAGTAACAACAAGAGATCTCAATTGAAGATAAGGAACCAGCTGGGCCCATTCCTATATAACACAAAAGAGGGATGGAAAGAAGCAAATCAGATCCTACAGACACTCAGGCTGCAAACTAGCTTTGAGTGGACACCATATGACCCCAATCACTTTGTTTCCCTCAGAAGAATAAGGTACAAATTGGGTAGCTATTCACATGTGAGGCAACCTGAAATTGAGCAGTATGCCAACACACTGAGCAGGGAGAAGGGCAGCCGCAAGAAGAGGAGCAACAAAACAAACAGCAGCCCTTGCAGCAAGAAAAAGGGATTGATGCTCCAAGTTCCACTGAGCAACAGGCTCAAAATATAGTGCCTCCTAGGCCAGAGACCACCTTTGATGCCTCGGTCCTCCAAACACCACAAAAGGAGGACTTAACCAGAAAAAGGGACAGAGATACTCCCCTGACTTCATCCATCGACCAGGGAGATAAAAGACAAAGATTGAATGACTTTCCAGAGGATGACATAGCAATAAGGCAAGCAATGGGCATGGGCCCACCCAGCAGAGAAGTTTCAGCTAGTTCCTTCCAGCATGAACAGGACAGAGCTATAGGAGGAGAGGTCAGCTCCTCCAGCCAGCAAAGAGAAGGACAAGTAAGCATCAAACAGCAATTTATAGACATCAAAAAGAGGAGTGACCCCATCAAAGTACAGATGTACAATCATCTGTTAAATATGGCTCCTTCCAATCAGCAAAGACTCATGTCTGCCTTTGATGTAAGTGAAGGCAAAATGATCATGAGTCACTTTATGCCCACAGCACTGCAGCCTCAATCTTCCTCAGATTACCTCAGGACCAACCTGGAGGTCATGGCCAAAGACATACACCCAATGGACAAAATTGAACTGCATAAACAGACTGGTGAGATGGTGTATGCCTCCTTGGCAGATGAAACGTTGGAGAATTACAAACTAAAAAGCAGCCTTAATAATACAGCCTCTCAACTGGAGTTGGAAAGGGCATCATCCCAGGCAAAGGACAACAGAATCAGGTCCTTAGAAGATATCATTATTGAGACGGGACATGATCCCAAGGATATTAAGGGTATCCAACAAATATTGAAGTTGAGAGATGCAGACCTGACAACATTGAGGAGGAAAATCAAACTCCCAGCCACAATCCACCCTCAAACAGATGAGATTGCTCAACAAAGGCTTGAAAAAGATGCCACAGATCTGATGATATCTCTCTATAAGCAGCTTATGCAAACGCAAGAACAACTAGGAGAGTCAGAGGCTGCAAAGGCAGCACTACAGGTAGCATTGAAGCAAAGAGAAGAAGGGCAAACCTCCCAGCCTCCTCCTGAAATCATCAATCTTGAGGAAACTCCTCCGACAACTGTCCCTCCTCCTCTGCAAACAGGGCCTACAGCACCAACTACATCGACAACTGCACCAACAACAGAGGAGACTCATAGTCTGGATATGCAGAAGCTCCGAAATGAAATCCAAGTCCTAGAAGCTCAAATGTTAGAGCTCAATTCAGCCAAAGAATCCTTGGCTAAAGTAAATGAGAGATATGATAAGAGCAAGCAAAATGAAGCTGCAAAGGAACGAGAAATAAAAGCTCTAAAGAAGAGGATAACTGAGCTTGAGAAGGAGCTCACATTAGAAAAGGTGACAGCAGAGCTAAAAGCAGTCCTTTGGGGCAATATTGGCCGGTCCATCACAAATCAGTGGCAGTACATTGAGACTATGGATGAACAATCAGTACTCATTGTAAAGGCAAACAAGGAAATACACAGAGCTAGAGCTAGCCTTGGCAACATGCCTGATGCTGCTACTAGAATGATAAATATTTTAAATAACAAGACAAGCTCTCAACTGGCTACAATGGGGATTGTTCACAGAACTGAGACCATCTCAATGGTTAAAAGGGTCCTGACACTACGAAACCTGATTGGAACATTGGAAAGAAGAACCCAGGATATGCAGACTGAAATCAACAAGTTCATGGACAGATTTCAGGCATTAGAGAACAGAGGCCTCCCCAGCATATTAAGCAGTGTAGGTAGACTGCTTACCCTTGAAAACTACACCAAGAGGGTTGATGCCTATGCTGCAGCACAAATTGCAAGACAGCCCAATACTTCAATAGAAACAGGACCAGCATCAGGGCAAACTTTATATGATAGGGTGGACAACCTGTTTTTCATTATGAATGAGATCAACCATCTGTTTGATGCACCTCCAAATTTTTTCAAGTATACAGAGGTAGATGAAACCATAGAGGCAATTGTGAAGCACCAATTGCCCCCACCAGAAGTCTGGAAGAATTTGACACACATAATATTGTCAAGCCAAAACCTGTAATATTAATTTTCAGTTTACAAAAAAAAATCATACACAGGCAGAATTTTGATAGATAAGCATACAGAGCAAAGATGGAAGGGCTGAGCCAACTCAGCAAAGATATCGGCCAACAAAGCAGAAATTGCAAACCACAGGTAGCAAGGCCAAGAAGATACGGCGCAACAAGAAATGAAGACACACTATTCAGCATTAAAACAGAGCGGCTCAACCGACTCAGTGACCTCCAAAGGTCAAATCATCCTCTGACAGACATAAAGAGCATTTATGCTGCATTCAAAGTTGCAATAACTTCTTTTCCTACTTTCTGTACGCATTTATGAAGATATTTTCTCTCTCAGATGACTCAATGCCTGAGATATTTTGTATAAGCACTACTATAAAGTCCCCTTCGCATGAGTTTGCAAGGGTTGTTGTTGATTTCTCCTGAAGAAGTTCTTATGCTGTAATCCTTTTCAGAAGTTAATAGAGCAAAGCAATGGAATTTCTCGGATTTCTGAGGTGTTGGATGCGTTCTGGTGTCTGTTGATAACTACTGGATCCCTGTGTATTTCATCATACAATAAGTCTCTGTATCTCTCTCTGTTATTTAGTTGTTTGTTGACATCCATATATGTTATCTGTTTTCAATACTAAGCAACAAGGAAAAAGAATAGCTTTCAGGATTTATTCATTGAGTAACCTGAGTTCAATCTGTGTTGTTTATCAATGTTTTCTTCAGCTGTAATCTAGTTAAGTGTAATTCTTAAATGCTGCGCTTACGGAATACATCTTTCACAGTGGCCTTTGTCTCAGGAATTCGACTTTTGCTCCTGTGCAGTGCGCTCACTTTCATCCCACCAACTTAATAGAAAATCCTTAATTGCTTTCTGTTGGTTGACATACATCACCATTTGATCTAGTTTGTCTGTTTAAAATACACAATAGGCCCTACAGTTTGAGCACCACCAAACCAGCGTATCAGATCACTTCACAACTTCAGACTCCATTGCCCAATGGTATTGTACTGTTTAAACACTGCATCATAAGACCTGAAAGGAATCCTTCAACCAAAACATAAACCAAAACCTGAGCATAATAGCTAGCCTAAAACACCATCATAAAAGAGACAAATCATAAAGAGAGAGCCCTCTCTGATCACAGTTTGGCTAGAAACAGTGATCCAAAGATTGGTTAGTGGTTACCCCGGCCGTATTCCCTTGGGAGTCATAGGGAACAACCTGGGTGTTAACAGTGTCCTTCTTTGCTTCAATGTCTTCTATAGTTGGGGTCATCCACTCTGCTGACCAGATTTGTATTATCCTAATAAGGTCATCTTTGATGACAAAATATGGCAGAGGATGCCATGTCTCCATCGGATCCTTCTGATCCTTTACATATACCCTGTGAAAGTCTGCCTTAAAATCTGCTATATTGTGATATTGATCATATAAACTTGGTGACAACCTTGGATTTCGGTTCACCACCATGTGCAATTCCATGTCAAACATTACAAATAAAATCATGTTCTCTTGTGTGTGTGATGGCACCTTGTTATGTTAGAGTGAGGCATATCACGCGGCTTCACATACATCTGCTTCAACTGGAGCAAACTGTGAATCCTTCAACTCCTTCCATGCTAACATCGCAATGATTAAGATCAACCATGCATAGTGAAATGTCTTACCCTCTTCACATACTTCTCGACATTCCTCCAAAAATTCCTTGCATAAATATGCAGCCCAATTGAACTGGACCTCGTTGTTGCACTGCACAGCTAAGGAAACCACGGTTGTGGGGAGTTCGTTTTCTCTACAGTTCCTCATTATCTTTTTGACTAATATGTGTGCAGCAGAGTGCACCCCTTGGCCGCTGATGGAATTGATATCATAACCTCGCGACTTTTTGATTATCCTGTACTTGTCATTCATGGTTTGTGCTACTTCCTTGTCTTGGTTTTTGCCAAAAACTATTCAGTGGGTTCCTTTCCTTGGTAGGGAAATCCAGTAATCCTTCTTATCAAAATTTCATCAATCGGGATCCTCTTCCCCAGCCAGAGACATCCTTCATGCGCTAATACTAGATACTGTTGAACATAGGCTGTGTTAGACATGCTTCTATTGAACTGTGGCATGTTTAACATGTTTAGCAAGCACGATCTCTGCAATCCATGAATCCATTGGTGTGGCTCCAATCTTGTAACTCCTCTCTCCAGATAGTACACCTATTGTACATACTTGCACAGTGTCCTTCTCTACTTCAATGTCTTCTATGGCTGTGGTCATCCACTCTACTGACCAGTTTTGTATTATCCTGAGAAGGACATCTTCGATGACCAAATATGGTAGAGGATGCCATGTCTCCATCGGATCCTTCTGAGCCTTTACATATACCCTGTGAAAGTTTGCCTTAAAATATGCTATATTGTGATACTGATCATATAAATTTGGTGATAGCTTGGGATGCTGGTTCACCACCATGTGCAAGTCCATGTCCAACAATACAAAGAAAATATTGTTCTTTTATGCGCGCAATGGCTCCTTGGTATGCTAGAGTGAGGCATATCGCGCAGCTTCACATACATCTGCTTTGACTGGAGGAAACTGTGAATCCTCCAGCTCCTTCCATGCTAACAACGCAATGATTAAGATCAACCACGCATAGTGAAATGTCTTACCCTCTTCTTGTGCTTCTCAGTAGTCCTCCAAAAATTCCTTGCATAAATACCCGACCCAGTTGAACTGAACCTTGTTGTTGCACTGCACAACTAAGGAAACCATGATTGCGGGGACTTTGTTTGCTCTACACTTCCTCATTATCTTTTCGGCTAATATGTGTGCAGTGAAGCACACCCCTTGGTCGCTGATGGAGTTAATATCATAACCTCGTGACTTTTTTATTAGCCCGTACTTGTCCTTCATGGTTTGTGCTACTGCCTTGTCTTGGTTTTTTCCAACGAACTCTTCGGCAAGGTCCTTTCCTTGGTAGGGAAATCCAGTAATCCTTCTTATCAACATTTCATCAATTGGGATCCTCTTCCCCAAGTAGAGGCATTTGTCATGCACTAATACCAGTAATTGTTGAACATAGGTTGTGTTAGATGTGCTTCTACCAAAGTGTGGCACGTTTAACATGTTTACCAAGCCCAATCTTTGCAATCCCTGAATCCATTGGTGTGGCTCCAATCTTGTAACTCTGCTCCCTGGATAGTATAAATGTTGTAGGTACTTTCTCAACTCGAACTGCAAATACTTACTTCGGTCATTGAAGTCCCAATCGTCCATCTTCAATTGCAGAATTTTTCCTAGTAATTCTCCTTCAAATGGCACTTTTTTGGGTAGTGGTCGTGTGAAAGTGCCAAAATTTGTGTCTTTGGGATCCTTAACTGGCTTGGCGCCCAGTTTCCTTGGTGGAAAATATGAGATCTTTATATATATATATAGATATTATGGAGAGAAGGATTTTTTTCAAATGACAAACCTCTGTTTGTCTAATGGAACTAACCTTTCTCCTTCACTATTTCAGATATAATCTATATTATCATAAAATACATTCTCGAGTCACTTTGTTATAATACATTAACATCATACCTTTACGATGTTCTGAAATCATCCTATTATTTACAATTTTCTTTAAACAGAACTTTGCCATTCTTCATCATACAATGTTACGGTAACCGTAACAAAATTTCTTGTAGAGTTTCATAATTAATCAAGTTTACAAAAAACTCATACACTAATATCATTTATAGCAACATTTTAAGTTCTTGAAAGGAAACCTAATAGCATAGGTTACTCGTCTGTTTAGGTTAGGCTGCTAGTAAAATCCACATAAGAAAAGATCACTCCTCCCAACCAATGAAAACGATAACCACTACCTGCTCGCCCCCCTTGTCAGTGTCCATTTCCATAACAATGGTAGACATAGACCTCTCCAAGCCTGTCCAAAGGCATTAAGACCTTAACAATCTAGCCTAGGAATCACAACCTCACACATTTGTTTTAGGGATTCCACTGACTTTCCACCAGCTCAAGAATACCCTAATTGGAAGCATCCTACCCTTCCTCAACAAGGTCCTATTCAAGGAAGAAAATAGTTTCTAGTCTCCCTCTTAGATGCCTCAGGTATATTTTCATCTCCTCCCCTCTTGGCTTCTATTTTCCAAACTAAGATGATTTCTCGTAAGTGAAACTTCCACTTAGTGACTTTTCCCCAGTAATTTCCTTGGCAACCAACATTTCAATAAAAATCAAAATAACCTTAATCCACCAGGCTTCCACACAACCCACAGTCTACTCAGCAGTAAAAGTAAATTAAGTATTTACTTTTCACTGAGAGGTGTTATAAGAGTGATATTAATTGGCTACAATTTCAGGTTTTGGTGACCTAGAGTCTCTACTTCATGAGTTGACAAAAAAGTCGAACTTCCTTTTCGCTTCAAATACCATATTTTTTAATTAAAGATACTAAATATTTGTTAATATAGATATTTATCTAATATTTATTATTGAAAAAACTTATACTTTTAAATAGTTTCAAAATAAATTAAACTATCTTAAATAATCATATTAATTGTCACATTATCTTATAATAATTAATATAATTTTATTTTTTAATATATATTTAAAATAAAAACATTTCTAACTCAATTATAATTATTTTTTTTGAATTTATCATTTCATTTTAATATAAAAAAAAATTAAAAATTTAAATAAAAACATAATTAAAATTTTAAATATATACATTTCAATAAAAATTTTGTATTTCAAATAATTTCATTTTCAACCATCATTTTACACAAAATAAATTAAAAATATATATATACACAAAATTTATGTATACGCATACGCAGTTACAAGCAGCTCTTGTTAAAAATAATTTAATAAATGATTAATTTAATGGATAAAGACATAGTAACATACAACCAAGTGGCTCTGGTTAAATATAATTTAATAAATGAATAATTTAATGGATAAAGACATGGTATTTATTTTGAGCTGATTATTGTTGAATTTTACGATGAGTTTGTTCAGTTAATAAATAATACATTGTACGCATAATAAAATAATAAAACAACGTACACAATAAAAATATTGGATATCCTTGCACCATTCAGTTAAGCTGTTACTTTTTGACTCACGTTGTACCGTTAATAAATAATGTTATAATAAGATAATGAGAATAATATAGGGAGTTATTTTGAAGTCGTATATGGAGTATTGTTAAGAGTGGTTGGAATTTGGGTAAAAAATATTCAAAATTTTTTGTAAATGCAGTGTTTGAATCATATTTTTTATGGTAGAAATAGATTCAGCGTTATCAAAGGCACTTAAAATTATGAAATTTGATGATATTTATTTAGATTTATAAAAATCTTTACCAAATTTTTCCAAATATAACCAAAATGTCCATAACTTTCAAAACAAAAAACCATCATAAAAATAATAGTTAGACTATAAAGTTATTTTTATGAAGAAAAGTAACCAGTCTTCTAATGGGCTAGAGGTGCGCGCATAGTATAATCAGGCAGAGGAGTTGCCAGGAAAATTATGGAAATTCCGGTCACATTTAGAAAAATTCCGGCAAGGATTTTTGTAAATCCAAGTTATAGTTGTTAAACTTCAAAATTTAGCTTTCTTAGACATTTTTTATGGTGCTGAATCCATTTCCATCATCCAAAAAAAGATTCAAACACTGTCCCTACCAGATTTTTTGAAATTGTTTTGCTCGAACCACTTTTAACCATCCTGTCAATTCCTCCGCCGCATATTGTCATGGATTTTGGCAAGTGAATTATTCAACGGCCAGTATACCGCCCTGTGCCGTGCATTTATGGCTCTGGTTATTTGTAATGTTTTCTGCCAAATTATAAATGGAGACGCGCTCACTTAAAATTTCATTAAAGTACAGGAAGGCATGGATTATATTCTCGATTTGCTGCGGAAGTCTATTGGGAGCCTCAGCGTCGGCCAAGCGCTGAGTCTGATTCTCCTGGCGGCCGGTTTGATCTGTCTGCTGAAACTGACATCGGGAAAACGGCCTTCGCTTCCTCCGGGTCCGTCTGGATGGCCTCTGATAGGCAGCCTTCCACTTCTGGGCAAAAAACCGCATCACTCGCTCTCACAGCTATCGAAGCAATACGGTCCGATTATGTATTTGAAGCTCGGGACGAGCGACACCGTGGTCGTCTCGTCGCCAAAGATGGCAGAGGCGTGCCTGAAAACCAACGATCTCAACTTCTCCAGCCGGCCCGGCAACTCAGCCTCCAAATACATGGGCTACGACTGCAGAGGCCTTGTCATGGTTCCCTATGGCCCCTACTGGAGGATGCTGCGTAAGGTCTGTAATGTTCATCTCTTTGCCAGCAAGGTTCTGGACGATTCGCAGTCTGTGCGGGAGGCAGAGGTTGGGATGCTACTCAAGACAATTCGTCACCATGAGCGGCAAGGGAACGCGGTCAACCTCGGGGAGCTGCTAAACATCTGTACTGCCAACGTTCTCGGGCAGATGTTGTTGAGCAGGCGCGTATTCGATTCCCAAGGGTCGATGGCATGCGAATTCAGGGGAATGGTGGTGGAGCAAATGGAATTGACCGGCAAGTTTATTGTTGGTGACCTGGTGCCGTCTTTGGCCTGGATGGATCCGCAGGGCGTGCGGCGCAAGATGAAAAAGCTGCACAAGAGGATGGATGCGTTCTTAAGTCGGATGATAAATGAGCACCAGACGGCCTCACGTAGTGGAGGGAGGGCGGATTTTCTTAGTGTGCTTCTGGCTCTGAGAAATGATGCGGACGGTGAAGGAGGGAAGCTTACGGATATCGATATAAAGGCCCTTTTGCTTGTGAGCCGTATTAAATTTGGCTGAATTGAATTGAGTAAAAAATACCCAATTTACTCCTCTGTTATGGGGGCGGTTAGACACTTTAGATTTTTGGGCGGTTTAATTATTAGAGGTTTTGGAGTTTTTGGTTTGAATTTAGTGATTCTTTTTCAATTAATTTTTGCTTTTCAAATTAGATTTTTTTTGAACCAGACGCTATAAAAAGCTAAACATCAGAGTACTTAAATTATGAAAAAATTTACAACTTCAGATTCCAACAAATCCTTGCGGTAATAGATTACTAATTCTGTTTTTATGTTCTTTGCAGACCCTGTTCGCAGCCGGAACGGACACATCCTCGAGCACAGTGGAATGGGCAATGGCAGAGCTGATACGCCACCCGGAGATGATGAGGAGATGCCAGGAGGAACTGGACTCCGTGGTGAATGGGGAGCGGAGAATGCTGAAGGAGTTTGACCTCCAAAAACTCCCTTACTTGCAGGCGGTGATTAAGGAGACATTAAGGCTGCACCCCTCGGTTCCCCTGCTTGTGCCTAGGATGTCAGCGGAGGCATGCGAGGTAGAGGGGTATTACATTCCCAAGAACTGTCGTCTCCTCGTGAACGCCTGGGCCATGCAGCGTGACCCGGCGGTGTGGGAGAGACCGCTGGAGTTCGACCCCGACAGGTTTGTGGGCAGCTCTGTCGACGTTAGGGGCAATGATTTCGAGGTGATCCCATTTGGCGCAGGCAGACGTATCTGTGCGGGGATGAACATGGGGATGCGCATGATGCAGCTGATACTTGCCTCCTTGCTTCATTCTTTCACTTTGTCTCTCCCCGACGGCCAGTTGCCCGAGAAGCTTGACATGGCCGAAGCCTGCAGTCTCACACTGCATAAGGCAGTGCCGCTGCTTGTCGTTCCCGCCGCTCGTCTTCCCCCGGACTTTTACAATTAATATAGGGCCGACGCCAAGTCACTTAGACTCCAATAGTTTTTCTTTACTTCGTATACTTCTTACCGTTCTATCTGATGTATTCAGATAACGTAATAATACGTATTATGGAAAAGAAGATAAAAAAACGTGTTAATATATTTTATTTATGGAATAAAATATATATTTATGTAAAAAGATATAATGTTCTAAATAAAGTTTTTTTTGGGTAGAAATTATATGAGAGAATTTTCTGACCAAAGAGTTTCGAACCAACAAGTGTGGATCATCACAATCACATATGATGTTGTAAAGTGTTCCGTATTTATTAAATGTGTTTTTAATTACTATTTATTTAACTATGTTTGAAATAAGGTATTGACAATTTTTTTTTAATTATTATTTATTTAACTGTATTGATAAATATGTTTATTTTGAAATTATTATCAATAATAATTAGTAAGTGGATGTTAGAAATTAACTTTTATGTAATATTTTAGAATATTTTTAGTAGTAGTCACAAATTAAACAGAGCAATCTAATTGTTGATTCCCCTTTATATATATTAGAAAATATAGAACAATATTTTTAATCATGGATATTCACACCCATTTTATCATTGACTTTTTTTAATTAATTATTTTAAGATAAATTAATTTAAAAAATATAACTAACTTGGATATAAATATGAACTTTTGATATGCAAATATTACTAAAAGTACTCTGACATATTCTATGGATGATAAATCTCTACCATCAACTTAATAATTATTGATAACTAAATTGAAATTATTGAAGGCCTATTCTGAAATAAACACGTCCTCCAACCTAGTGTGATAGAGATGTTGTAACATAATGTCATGTAATGTCCTCAAAATAAAAATAAAATTAAATAAAAAATATTAATGTAATGTAAACATTTTAAATTGATAAAAAAATAAAAATAACAAAATAGAAGTAATTCTAAAAAAATAAAACAAAAATAAAAATAAAAATAAAAATGACTTAGGTATTGAGAACCCAAGCTATTGACCCATGTTATTCATGTGGAATGTAACTAACCGAGTCTAAGTCCATTTTAATTCCAAGTATACCAAGGGTCGAGAGGAATCAAATCTCTTCAGATACAAACCTATTTTAGAGTGAAAATAGATTTGATCCCTTTGAGCCCTTGGTGGATTATTAAGATGGTACTAGACTAGTAATAATAATGATAATAATTTAAAATAAAGATATAATTTAGTTAATTTTTTATGATTTTTCTTAATCTTGTCAATGTGAGTTGTATCATGAGATCTCTTGAAATACAAACCTATTTTGGAGTGAAAATAGATTAGATCCCTTTGATCCCTTGGTGGATTCAGAATTAAGATGGACCTAGACTAATAATAACAATGATAATAATTTAAAATAAAGATATAATTTAGTTAATTTTTTATCATTTTTCTTAATTTTGGTAATGTGAGTTGTATTATGAGGAAAATGTTTTGATGCCTATTAACATTTCCCAACCATTAATTTATACAGATGTATTAGCAAAATTAATTAAAACAATTTAAGAATTATATATATATATATATATATATATAATTCTAAAAATGTAATTTTTTTATAAATCATTAAATTATTCTAAGCGTTCTGGTTTATCCTAAATACTCCTAAATATGATAATCATTTAACTCGTATTCATATTTATATAGTGGTTAATAATAACAATACTTGCCTCCACGGAGGTTCCACTAGAAGAGGAGTCGGAAGCTCTAGAGACTGCACCCGTGCCCAAAATTCTACGCAACAATATCAAGAGGCCACTCCTGAACATATTAGGCACATGATAGAATATGCAATAGTTAGAAACCATAAATGAAAGAAACTCAGTTCCCGACTAGGAAATTTTATTTCAAATTGTTGACCGGTTACCTAACTTGGGCCACACCCGTAGTTGTAAAAAGTAGCATCTATGTACAGTAGAGCTCTACTAGCACATGAAGACCCTCACCAAAAGGCCCTTAAAAAAAAGCAAGTTCTTACTCCTGAACATATTGGGCACATGATAGAATATGCAATTGTTGAAACCATGAATGAAAGAAACTCAGTTCTCGACGAGGAAATTCTATTTCAAATTGTTGACCGGTTACCTAACTTGGGCCACACCCGTAGTTGTAAAAAGTAGCATCTATGCACAGTGGAGCTCTACTAGCACATGAAGACCCTCACCAAAAGGCCCTTGTAGATAAAAGATGAACAAAAAAGCAGGTTCTTCCTCCAATTCATTATTTTTCAAGTAGAGATAAGGCATTTTTAACTATGTTGCTGTATATTTTTACTGATTAGAAATAAAATCTACTTAGCTTACAAAAAAAAAACAAATTTCCTTACTTTTTTACATCAAAATTGTCATATTAAATTTTTTTATAAAACATTATAAAAATTAAATTGTTTTAATAATAAATATAAATGTTAAAATTGGTAAAAGAAAAATTAAAAAGAAATGTTCTATGAACTACCCTAGATCATTTTTAATTTTTTTTCACTCCAAAAGAGGTTTGCACCTCAGAGATTTAATCCATCTTAGTGTTTGGTAGATCTCAAGTTAAGATGGATCTAAACTCTTATATACACACACACACACACACATGCTTCTTTTGGTTCAAATTGAATATATATTTTAAAATCTTATAACAATCCAACCTATTTTAATCCAAATTCATGAATTCAAGATATTAAATCTAAATTGAGAAGATATTTGAAAAAATATTAAATGCTTAAATTTAAACCTAGAAAATTATATAGATAGATAGATAGATAGATATATTACTTTGAAAATCTATTTTAAAGATTTCATTTAATTTTCATTGGGAATAAGTATTCATTTGATATGTTCAAATTAAGGAAACTCCTTATAATATTATATATAGAAAATATATTCAATTAATGTGTTAAAGATTTATAGGTATATTTATGCCGATTATTTTGGACTATTATATCATGCTCACAATATTTAATACTCTAGACTATTTATTGCAAGGAAAAGACCATCTAGCGGAGGTTTTTGCACAGGCCCCTATAAAAATAGCCCAATCATCTATTTGTAGCGGAGGTCACTAGCGGACTTGGGTGTAAGAATATTTTAGCAGACGTTTTTTTTTTATGGTGCATCTACAATATACAAACACACTAGTGCTTTATTGTCCATAGAAGCATTAATGCCGAATAGAACATGGTGCATCATGGCAAATTTATTTTTATAAAATAAAAAAAACACAATGTGTTAAATAGAAAAATGCATTGGTGCTTGAATAATCAATAGCACCGAAAAAATGTTAACTTTCAAAAATTTTCGGTGCTATATACACCCGCAAAACCAGTGCCTTTCTTGTAGTAAAACACCCCGGTGCATACATAGAAGGAGCATTGTTATAGTTTTAAATTAAAAAAAAATGTGGTGCTATATTCCAATGAATCACTGATGTTGTTAATGTATTAAAATGCCTCGGTGTGTCTTCTAAAGAGCACTGGTAGGAGGTTTTTTTTTTAAAATGCAGTGTTATAGTACAATAAAGCACTGATACGGTACATGTATTGGAATTCCCCATAGTGTCTTAATAAAACTGCCACTATAGGATTTTTAATTAAAAAAAAGTGGCGCTCTTGGATATTTAATGCACCGATGTGGTTATAATAATGCACTAGAGGAGTGTTAAATAAAAAAAACCTCCCAATTATAATTTTTTTTTTTACCATCTAAAATGTTGGAGAACTCTGAAGCACCAGTGCCACGTTTTCCTTATGCAAGTTTCCTGACGCCGATGCTTCTCTTTCTCACCATCCTTTCGTATCTTACTCAGTTCCTGACTTTCAATTTCTCAAATGATGGTCAAATTTATTTTTCTAAATTAAATGTCAACAATACCTCCTCGATGAGAAAATGTCTAGGCAATGGCTATGTTTCTCTTTAATTTAATTTTTTAATCGATTAGAATTTCAAATTATCTCAAAAATTACATTGCTTTTGAAAACAAAAAGTTCTTGCGTGATGCCCTTGACAGCTTCGGCTGTCACCGGTAGCGATGGACCCTGTAAATTTATAGGATGCATGTTGTCAAGAAAATGAGAACAGGGAAGGGATCTTGGGTTCAGGCTTAGAGGGCCAACAAGGCTCCGATGTAGTCTAGCACAACGCTGACATTTTCACCTTACCCAGAGGGCAAAGAGTCTCATTCGAGGCATGCTGCGACCGAAGTTAGATGGAGATGGAAGGGGTATCAAGGGAATTTAAAGAACATGTAACAATAACTCATCACACTCAATCTGATTGACTCTCTAAGACTGTCATCCCATTCATATCATCACAGGAAAATATCTAGTGATTAATCATTCATTTAAAATTTTAAAGAACCCATAAAGAACACATCGATACATTATGGGACCCAAACTGCGTCTTTCATTACTTGGAATATAAATGAGTACATGATAGAATAGAAAAGGCTCGAGGTTTGTTCAACAAATACACAGAGTATACTTTCATAGAATATAACTGACAAGAATGAACATAAATAAAGCCAAGGGTAGTCCTAGCTCTTCCGCAACCGATATGGCTCTCGATATCTTGCCCTGGCTCACTCACTTTATCACCAACCCTCTTTCCTGCAGTCTCTTTCATTTTATCATTTATTTCACATTCCCACTTCCAGTTTCGTTTAGATGACTCCACCCTCGGTTGTTTCCCCTGCTCGGATTCCTCTGTCTTCTTCTACCACCTTGCTGCAACTTCCTATTCACTCCCCGTTCCTGTCCCTTTCCTTTGGCTCTTAGCTCTGCAACCTGGACCATTATCCCCACGACCTGTTCTAGAATTTTCTTCTCGCCAACACTCAAAATTCAAAATGAAGGCCCCAAAAGTCCCCAACCACAGTCCTTTGACTCATTCTCGAGTCGATCTATCTCCAATGTTGTCGGCTTTGTCGCTGCTCCTGACGGGGTCTCTGTCAACATTGGTTGTTCCTGTGTTGGTTCCTCCTCTTGCAGTGCTGCTGCATCTGCCCCTTGCTGTGTTGGTCCTGCTGTTTCTACTACACCTGACCTTCCTTTACAATTGAAGGCCCCAACTCCGATACTGTGACATTTGTTTCCTCGCAGAAGCGGTTATAATCTTCCAATGTCATCTGCCAGACGCTTGTAACATTTTCTACTTGTTGGAGAAATTCAGTTGATATGGAGTTCAACTGCTCAGGCCAGGCATTTTGTAGTGTGTTCCACTATTCTTCGACTTGATCATCTACCTCCCATAGTGCTTTGACTTGTTTATGGACTAGGGGCCTCAGGTCCCAGATTTTATTCTTTGTCATAACCGATTCCTCCTCGATTTGTTCTATTTTGGCATCGATAGAGGCGATCTCATCTTCAATTTGTCTCAGTTGGCCTTTATCCTTGCAGGTCTTACTATCAACAATTCATTGTTGGAGTTGTTGGCGGAGTGGTTAGACTAGTTGGTTGTTGATGGCCAAGTTTCTTGACCAATTGTTGGCTTTCTCTAGTAGCACATACCCATCTACCAGGACATCAATTAGTACAACTTTTAGGGCAACGAAAGTGTCTAGTTTCTACTCGATTTCTGTGATGTAGCTTGTAGTTCGATCAGGAAGTGATGCTCTGGCCATGTCTAAGCTCTTCTTCAGTTCCTTGTTGGTAGCACCAAGTTTTGTGCATGTTGTCTGAATATGGTCACAATAGTTGTCCAGAGTGATTGCTGAAAAATCCTCAGGTGTTTCAATTACCAAATCAGCCACTGTTGCCCAAAGTTCTCTCAACTTCGACGTTACCTGGTCGACTTGGGCTTGCAGTTATTGATTGGTCCATCAGAGATGATCTCACTCTGCCTTGATAGCGATTATTTGTTGCTTCTGCTACTCGTGCTCAACGACCAGATCATTGTGGATCTGCACAACCCTTTGAGTTGCTTGTTGGATAAATCCAAAGAACTGTGTGGAGGACCAATTCTAAAGATTCTCTGGCTGCATTGTTGATGAGCCCAGGAAATTGCTTTCTAAGGGTTGGACACTAGTAATGGATTTTTCTGATTGGCCTTAGGGGGAAGTTACAAGCTAGGTGGACTCAAGAAACTGGTGAGTGGTAGGAAGAATGATTGGTTTTGGAACAACGGGGAAATTTAAATGAAAAGAAGTTTCATAAAGTTCAATTGTAGTTGATTGTGGTTGTGAAGTGATTGGTTCATCGCCCAAGAGAGGGCCCATTCTTAGAAATAGATATATCAGGGAGGTTTGAACAGCAGTATGGCCTTCACCCCCATTCAACGAGTGAATGGACTAGATAACCAAATCGACTTCCATTTCATCTGTGGCTATGCAGGTGCCAAGAGGGATCCCGTCAAACAGGGTCACAGAGGTGGAAACAGTATGGGGGGAGGGATCAAGCATTCCGAGTGAAACTATAGAAGTGGATGGTGGGTGTTCTTAAACAATTGAGGAGGCCAATGCTGATTGGAGTCCGTCCTCGGTGAGGTCAACTATGGTCACGACAGGCATTCTCTTTTTCTTCTTATCCACTAGTGCTTTAGTACCTTAGGGTTGCTTGGGTTTGGGGATGGATGGCTTGGTCTAAGAGTGAGGGATATGAGGAGGTATTGCCACAATGAGGGGAGTGGTAATAATAGGATTAAACAAAGTAAACCCCTGGAAAATACCGGACTAGGGAGTCGTACTTGGTGAATCCACGAAGCTGATGATTGTTTGCTTAAGGAAGCTCATACATTGCTCTATTTAACAAACCATTAGTTGTGGATCCTCCTCTGGCCCCTCTTCGTATTGCTCCCCATTGTTTCCCCTGTTTATGGTTTCGGTTGCATGCCCCTGAACAAATATTTTCATCTGTCATATTTAATCTCACAGGAAACCCCTGGCTACAATCTGACCTTTGTGTGGAATGCCCCTTCTATTAATGCGAACCTATGTGGCCTCATTTGGAATGTCTTCGGATGGACACACTTTGGCCTAATATAAGTTTGGATGCGGGTTACACCAAACTAGATATCTTTTAAGTAGCTATTGAGTAATCCTTTGGGGATTCTCTCTACCGCCCTTACCATCACTAGGATCTTCTAGTACTAATCCTTAAAACACATTTGATTGATTTCTTTGCTATTGGGTCCCTGGATGTCCTCCATGGTGTGTATTTGGGTGCCAATGGATTCTCTTTTGTGATCTCCGTGAGGTTCCTTCCTCTTGGTGCGCACCATTTCCACATCATGAAATTCATAAGCAAATATCTAAAAATGAAATTTGTGCTTCTCATGTATACATCTTCGCAAGCTTCAAATAATTCATTGAACAGAAATGTTGACCAATTGAGCACAACTCCTTCAAAACAGTGCTCCACAACCGAAATGGTGTCCAACATGCATTCATTTCTGGAAAAGTGTCTCATTACCTTCTTTGCAATGATGTAGGAGGCGAATTTGATGTCATCCTTGTTTATCAAATCTATTTTGGCTCCCTCGGCACCGTGCTTGGTGTTATACTTGGTGTAATAATCATTATCCCCCTCTTTCTTGGCTTGCTTTGACCCTGTTTGGAACATTGTCGAGACTACATCTCCTGTTGATAAGAGTCGAGTGAGAAGCTAAATGTCTTCCACATGAATTAGATATTCTTTGTCTAACCAAAGTGAGCCATCATGCATCCTGCTCACCAGAAGTTTACTACATTGCATTGTAGCAAACGACGTCCCGAAAACTGGTAGACTCCTCAAGTTGATCAAATTTGACTGCTAAAGTGATTGAAATGTTCCTTTGATCTTTGTTGCCATTGTGCCATCACCCTTTTGCACTTTCTCTGTATATATCTCTCGCTTGAGCACTAGAAACTAGAAACAGTCTGAAAGATCATTGTCTACCAGTGTGGCATTATCATACTTACCATACAATGATTCTATAACCATAATTTGGTCATCTAATTTGTCTTCTGGAATTGAGATTATCTTCGTCGTGCTTCTTCGTCATTGAAATAAAACCGTTATAGGAGGCCCATAGCTAGTTCCTAAGTGACGTTGCTGAGTTTCGAACCAAGACTCGAAGAATTCTATCACCTAAATTTGAACTTCTGAAAATTCCTACGTAGCCATGCAAATTAAGTAGACCAACTTCGACATGATGTTTCTGATTAGAATCACTAACTAATTACTACGACAAATTTTCCTATGTAGACTGATCATTTTAACTTGCCTCTAGATGAGTTGTTCTTGAATTGGATGACACATGACGGGAAACGTACTGATTGGAGAAGATGGGTAATATTTTAACCATGATGGCTACTTTATTGGTTAACTTATTTCCATAATGGGAAAATATTTTACAGAAATTTACCTGATAGGGGTATTATTTCCTAATTATTACGGAAAAGACTCCGAGTACGGTGGATTAGACATGTGAAACATGTGACTAACCTCTCCAACCATAGTTAGTTGCGATGGGGAGGCATAGGTTCCACAATTGAACTGACATGCGAAATTATTGAATGGAAAACAAAGAAATCGAAACTTAAATGGACTAAATACTTGATTGTCTAATTTCTCCTGACTCTAAACCAATCTACAATCCCTTTACAGAGACCTAAACAATATGACGATTGGGTGTTGTTTTGGTGGAAAGGCTTTAGGCGTGCACTGATGAGCCTCATCATTGAGTAATTATATGGGCCTTAATTGACCTTAATTCACCTCCTAGCTTAGTCAAACCAACTATTCTCACAACTTATTGCATACTTTTGATTATATTTTGTTTATGAGATGAGTAGAGTTGGATATTTTGCTTTGTGGTCTAATGTGCATGTAATTTAGGAATAAAAGATAAAAGTAAGGAAAATGTAGGGATAAAAGATAAAAGCAAGGAACTATGGTAAAGACCTTCGTAAAAACTTGAATGGGACAAGGGAGAGGAATTACAGGAGGTAAATCCTCCTCATTTACTGCCCCTCCATTCGAGTATCCCTCCATCAGCTGAAAGTACAAACAGCGAGATCAGGAGTGCTAGAAGGCAGCCAAGCAAGTGAGAGTGCAAACAACCAAATCAGGAGTACTAGAAGACAGCCAAGCAAGTGAAGGTGCAAACAAGCCAAATCATGTGTACTATAAGGCAGCCAAGCAAGTGAAAGTACAAGTTTATCTTGAGTTGGGAGCTAAGCCTTCGTACTAGAAGGCAGCCGAGCTAGTGAAAGGGAAAGCACAAGTTTATCATTGAATTGGGAGTTGTGCCTCCCTAATTTTGAAGGAAGTCATTGGAGACTTCAGATGTATAAGTAGAGAGGCTTAGGACCTCAGTTTTTTTAGTCACCAATAGTTATGAAGAGTTAGGAAGAATTCGGACTTCTCACTGTAGAACTCTACTTTGTTTTCAAGCTGCAAGTCTTGTAATAGTTTTTGATTTATAATGAAGATGAGTTTTGTTTTGAGCCAACACTGAGTTAACTCAGAGGGCTGAAGCTCTTGGGTTAGGGCTCAACCCTAGTAGCCAAAGCTCCTCTTTATTGTATTGTTAAGTAGCATAGCTTCCTGCTTTTTATTCATTTGCTTAAGTAGTTCATTTCCATTATAGCAGTATCATAGATTCATGGTTTGATTGTTCATTTACTTCAGCAGTTCATTTCAATTACAAAGATTTATTGTTTAACCGTTTTTAAGTAGTTGTAGTCTCATTACAGTAGTGTAGAGTAGATTAGTTGTGTTTTAGTTTGCTTCATTTATGATTTCATTCAATTAGAAGGTTAGCAAAGAAATGATCCACAAGGTTGCCCGCAGGGGTCTCGGCCTCACCTCCTCCCTCTGGGACCATGATGTGAGGAAGAAACCCTGTAGCAACCCCAAAAACACAGAGTTTCAGTTTTGCATGGAGTTTGTTGTTTGATGCAATTACATGGTTCATTTCATGGTCATTCATTCATTTCCTAAACATCTGCTCCTTCACTCTCTTCCTGTCATTTGATCTCCCTCATATCCCTTTCATTCCCCCTCAACATGAAATACTTATGCGGAAGCTATTAATTCATGGTTTAAATGGTTTTTACCCGTAGATTTCCTTTTACAGCAGAACCCAACCAATCACCACCAAATTCACTTTTAATGCTGACTTTTTTCACTTTAAATCTCCACCATCGATCTGTCTTGTCAGATCCAATGGCTATCGCGTACCCACTCGCCAACTAGCTCAGTCAAGTCTCTACCGTTGATCTGCTTAGCCAGATCTGACTGCTATCGTGCCATATCGTGTGGATTTCTGTCCAATCATTATCCACTCGAGGGCATGCGGTAAGAGTGGTTTCCTTGCGCTACGTGTCACCTGGGGAGGCTAATTGCATAAAATTATAGAAAACCACTTACAGCTTTGAGGGCACCTGACAAACAACTTACCACCCTCTAAACTCGCTCCGTCATTTTCGCATGCTTTCTTCTCCCGCTTTAACCTACATCGTCGATCTGTCCCTTGATCTGACGGTTTTCGCTTCACCCAATCACCAACTAGCTTGGCCGATCTCCACCGTTGATCAGCCTCGCCTGATCCAACAGTTATCGTGCCATATCGTGTGGATTCTTGCCCGATCATTATCTGCTCGAGGGCACGTGATAAGAGTGGTTTCCCCATGCTACGTGTCGCCTGGGGAGGCTAATCGTGTGAAATTTCAAAATACAGCTTATGGTTTTGAGGGCACGCGAAATACAACTTACCACCTTTGCCAACCCGCTACCATTTTTGCACAATTCTTTTGTCTGAAATCTAATCTCCACCGTCCATCTGCCAATTAATCCTGTCCTGCCATCTCTTGAGTTAGCCTCCACGATATAATCTCAGCTATCCATCCTATTAGTTAACCCTGTTCACCCATCTACCTACGTACCCTCCTGCGATCCGATCTCAGCCGTTCATTTTCCTTTCACCCGCCTGATCCAATGGTCCTTATGCGCTGTCACTCCCTTACATCCTCTTTTGACCAATTTTGATCTCCAACTGCTCTTCCACTTAAACACAGACTTAGCTTAGTTTCCTTTGCTTACCCCTTAGTCTAGTTTTGATGCTTTTACTTCTGTAACTTAGAGAATTAGCATTAGATTAGTGATTGATCTAGTAATTCTGCTTAGCATAGTTGTTTAATTGGTTAGCTAGGGTCTGGTGTGAGTTTAGCATTACATGATTGTTTTCTTCATTACTGCAATAGAGTAGCTCTCCCTTAGAATATATTTTCTCTTCTTCCATCAAAATCAAGCTTCTTCTGACCCTATAGAAGTCTGGCTTGGAACCCCTAGGGTCTCTTGCTAGATGAGCAGTGACAACAGGCAGTACCTTCACTTCTACTTGTGCATATAGCACTGTCACCTCCAAGTTTGTATGAACCTCGGGTTGATAAGTAAAGCTGGTAGCCCTGGGAGTTGCAACATTCTTGCTGCAATACCTAGGCTCATAGACCAACTTCGACATGATGTTTCTGATTAGAATGCTAACTAATTATTATGAAAAATTTCCCTATGTAGACCGATCGTTTTAACTTTCCTCTAGCTAAGTTGTACTTGAATTTAATGACACATGACGGGAAACATACTGAGTGGAGCAGATGGGTAATAATGTGACCGTGATGGCTTCTTTATTGGTTAACTTCTTTCCATAACGGGAAAATATTTTATGGAAATTTACCTGACAGGGGTATTATTTCCTAATTATTATAGAAGAGACTCTGAGCATGGTGGATTAGACATGTGAAACATGTGACTGAACTTCCCAACCATAGCTGGTTGCGGTGGGGAGGAATAGGTTCTGCAATTGAACTGACATGCAAGATTATTGAATGGAAAACAAAGAAATTGAAACTTAAATGGACTAAATACTTGACTGTCTTATTTCTACTGACTCTAAACCTACCTACAGTCCCTTTTCAGAGACCTAATCAATTTTAAGATTGGGTGTTGTTCTGGTGGAAAGGCTTTAGGTGTGCGCCATTCACCCATCTTGGTATCAATATTCCATCCAGTTGTGCAAGTTTCACCACTCCAAACCCCTTGATCTCTGCGACTATGAATGGACCAAGCCAATGCATCCGCAACTTACCCAAGAACTTATGAAATTTGTTGTCATACAATAAAACTTGTCTTCCAATTGTGAAATATTTTCTCTTAATGTGCCTATCATGACATGCTTTCTACCTTGCTTCCTCGGTAGACTGGTGGAATTCTACTAGAAATCTGGCTTCATCTAGTTCCATCAATTCTTCTAATCACTTTTGGAGTGATGCATTGTCTGTCATCTTTGTAGCTTGGGCAATGAAGATGCCTGGTACTACAAATTTAGTGGGTACCATGGCCTCCCATCCATATACCAACTGGAATGGTCTTTTCTTGTGTGAATGCTTGACTGTTGTTCGATATGACCATAGCGTGGCTAGTACATGCTCATCCCAATCGTCTTGACTTGCCAAACATATCTTTGTTAGTCCCCTTTCTCGTATCTTGTTGAATGCTTCAACCATCCCATTATCTTGTGGATAGTATGGGCTGCTCTTGTGATGTTGGATTAGGAAGTTCTACAGTAGTGACACAACTGTCTCATTTATAAAATGAGTCCCTTCATCACTGGTTAGGATCTTTGGGCATCTAAACCTGGATATGATGTTTTCAAAGATGAATCTTGTTGTTGTGTCTATTGTACAATATTTCACTGGTGTCGCCTCTGCCCATCGTGTGAGATATTTGGTAGTTGTGATGATATATCATGTGTGAGAGTGACATGATGGTGGATTCATCGACCTGATAAAATCAACCACCCACTTTTCAAATATCTTCCCTGTATGTACTGATTGTAGTGATAATTCATCTTAATGCGATGATTTTCCAACTCTCTGACACACATCACAACCTTTCACATATTATTTGGCGTCCTTGTAGAGCGTAGGCCACCATAACCTTGCTTGCAAGACCTTCCTTGCCATTTTGTTTCCACTCACATACCCTCCCGCAACTTAGGAGTGGCATTCCCATAGGACATCCTACCGTTTATGCTAGAGGAGACATCACTGCAAGATTTCATCTAAGCCCAACTTATATAAGTGTTTAATGATTAATTGATAATTAGTTGCTCACACCACCATGTGTCTCTTCTCTGTCATTGTATATCCCTCTGGACATTTCCCTGTGGATAGAAAAGCTGTGATTCCCTCCAAGTAGTTAGGAATTTCTTCTATGCAGAATATATCAGTGTTTGGTAGTTGATCCTCTATGTAGCCCCCACTCTCCCCTGACTCTAGTCTAGAGAGATCATTGGGTCCCACATTCAACCATTTTGGTTTAATGATAACCTCAAATATAAATTCCTGGAACAACTGTAGCCACCTACAGATTGTTCCCTCTAATACTGGCTAGTTGACCAAGTATTTTAATGCTGAGTGATTTGTAAATAATTTGAATGGAGCTTCAAGTAAATAGTGTCGAAACTTTTTCAAGGAGTATACCATGGCTAGTGCTTCTCTCTTAGTCGTGGTGTAGTTCTTTTCTACGTCGACAACTTCCTATTTGCAAAGTAGATTGGATGATCCAAGTTCCCTTACCCTAGTTTCACCAAGACTACCCCTAGCACAATGCTTAATGCATATATATGTGCGTGGAATTGCTTGTTCTAGTACAGGTATACTAAGATGGGCGCACTTACCAAATTTTCCTTGAGGATGTTCAGTGTAGCTTGTGTTAGGTCCCAATAACACTGGTGATTCCCCCATTACTATTGTCACTGTAGCCCTTCTTTTTATTATTATGCCCCCATTATCCCCATATTGTTATTAGTGTGCCCCATAGAAGCCCACTATTGTTATTGGTGTGCCCTTATATTATTATTGTTATGTCGGCTTTGATTATATTGTGACCCCTTAGACTCCTATATATAGAAAGGAGGTTTAGTCATTTGTATCATCCAATAGTTGTTCATTTTTGTAATGTAAAGGAGGTTTCCTCCATGAAGAGGTTGATTTTGAAGTCGTTGATCTATATTTTCTATATTTTTGTGAGCTGGTTCATAACATTTGGTATCATAGCTTTGGATTCTAGGGTTTCGCTACTCCAAACAGGTCAACGTGGAATTTTCACTATAACTTGTTTTCTGCGACATTTCAGAACCTAAAAAAAAACCCATTTGAGCTGAAATCGTGATAATCCTCAGGTCTCAATTTGAGATCTTGTCTCACTATATTTTCAGAGATATGATCTAAGGAAGTTAGGGATTTTTGCACGCTCCCGAATTACATCCCAAACAGGTGACCTTGGGAAAATCATCATAAATTTCTCTCTGAGTATCAAATTGAAATTTCATAAGAAGTTACATAAAGAGGACTGACTGTAGTTTTCTATGCATTATTTTCTGAGTTGTCTTTAGTGCAAAATTTTTGGAGTTTTTTAGGTGGGTTTTTCCGGTCTAATTCTCTAAAATCCAATAGGAATTTATTGAAATCACAAGTTTGATGGGTAACCACTGCACAATCTAAGTGCCCTAGGGGTTTTTGAGGGTGTTGAATGCATATATACAGTCAAAAAACTAGTTTACATAAAACAAATCAACATTTCACCTCAAATTTTTCTGCTAGATTCTAGCACCAGAAAGTTCAAAATGTCACATGAAAGACAACTCCATTGTTTTCAGGTCCAAAGGTTGAAACAATGACACTTGGCACTTTGTACAAGCTTGCTCTACTAAAAAAGTGTATAATTAGTTCATCTTGGGAGATTGGGAATAACTCTTTCTTGGAGAATCCAATTTTGATTAGATAGTTGGCATTGGAAAGAGGACTCAAAGGGATACCAAGTTCATAATTTCAGACCTCGGAGATTTGAAATTTCAGAGATACATCAGATTCAATATCGAGGTCTTACAAAGTGAAAAAAATGTGTGTAGTTTTTTAATTTTTTTTCATAAGTTTGGTTTGAAAAGTTAGTTCAAAGGAATTCAAAGGGCATAGTAAAGCATAATTATCATTAATTGATGTCCTGAAGAAAAATGGAAACACCTAGTAAGCAATCTGAAAGCTCTAGCATGACTCATGAAGAAGAGGAAGAAATACAACATGATATATCAAAATTACTAGACCAAGTGCAACAAAATTCACTCTCACAAAAAGTAACAGAAGCTAAGATGCATGGTTTAAAGAAAGACATGGAAGCTAAGATGGATGGCATGGGAAATAAGATGGATGGTTTAAATAAAGGCATGGAAGCTAAGATGAATGATGTGGAAGCTAATATGGATGGTTTAAAGAAAGGTGTGGAAGCTAAATGAATGACGTGGAAGCTAAGATGGAAGGAAAAATGGAAGATTTGAAGACAAATCTGCAAATTTGTTACAAGAAATGTTTACTACTTGTGAAAGGATAGTAAAGGAAACTCATGATGAGAAAAAAAGAAATGTTAATCATGATTTCATAGACTCTAACGTTGGATTCAAGACCCACCATGTTCCAGAGATTGATATGAGGAAGTTTGATGGCAAGGATCCCGTAACATGGATACTATAGATGGAGCCATATTTCGATCTCCATAATGTGAAAAACAAACAAAAAGTACCCATTTCAACTTTATATTTTGAACCAAATCAGTTTGTATGGTATCGATGGCCTTTCTTTCGTAAACAAATTGTCACTTGGGCAATTTTTATGGAAGAAATGATAACACATTACGAGGATACAAAAAGAAACACTTTTTTTAGCCAATTGATAAATCTAAAACAAAAGGGTTCAATGATGGAACACATTGAGGACTTCCAAAAATTAAATATAAGGGTAAAATATATTCCACAGCAGCATAGGATTGATGTGTTCATAGGGACTTTAAAGGATAACATCCAACATGAGGTTCACCTTTGGGAACCTGATTCATTAAAGAAGGCATTCAGGTTGGCAAGAAAAATGGAAAGCAAAATTATGGCAACAAGGAAGCCTGCCACTCACAACTATAAAGATGGAAGTGTTGTGTACCCTAGCCTTCCACAACCTACAAGGTTGACACCACAACAATTGGAAGAAGAAAAAGAAAAATGGCTTTGTTACAGCTGTGATAACAAATACACTAAAGGTCATAAATGTGATGAGTATAAATTATTTTACATAGGTTGTGAAGAGGAGGAAGGAAAAGAACAAGAAACGTCAAAAGAAGATGATATACACCAGGAACAAACCCTAGATAAAGAAGAAATGAATCCGACCATATCTTGTAATGCATTGGCTGGAATTACCACTCCTCAAACTATCAAGACAGAGGGACATATCAAGAAGAAAAAGGTAATAGTGTTGATTGATTCAGGTAGTACCCATAATTTTATTCATTGTAAGATAGCTGAGGAATTGAATTTCTTCCTATATCTAGCACCAGAGTGTGAAGTGATGGTTGCATGTGGAGGAACCATAAATTGATCTCGAACGTGCCATAATATCAAGCTATCCATGGGATACTATGTATTTAATAACCCAATTCTTTCCATTCCAATGGGTGGTGTTGATGTTGTACTAAGTGTCCAATGGCTATAATCCTTGGGTACAAAAGATTTAATTTTCAAGAACTTTTCATGAAATTTTGTTTGGAAGGAAAGAAAGTTGAATTAAGGGGTATCACTGGGAAACCAGGAAAGATAATAAGCTCTAACAGAATGACAAAGCTTCTAAAGAAAGAAAAACGAGGCGTAATTGCACAATTATGTTCGCTAGAGGTTCCCACATCAAAATCATCTATTTCTCTAGATCGCCAAACAATCTTGGACAAGCATTCCAAAGTATTTGAGACTCCCAGAGGCCTCCCACCTATTCATGATCATGATCATGCTATTTATTTGATTCCAGGAAGTGTTCCTCCAAACATCAGGCCTTACAAATATCCCTATTCCCAAAAGAGTGCAATTGAACATATGGTTGCAGAAATGCTAGAGGATGGTATAATTCAACCTAGTCAAAGTTCTTTCTCTACTCTAGTAGTATTGGTGCATAAGAAGGATGGATCATGGCGCATGTGTTTGGATTATAGGAAGCTAAACAAGATCACTATTCAAGATAAATTTCCCATTCCTGTCATTGATGAATTATTGGATCAATTGCATGGATCAAGTTACTTCACCAAGTTGGATCTTCATTAAGGATATCATCAAATCAGAATGAAGACTGAAGAAATTCTGAAAACAACATTTAGAACTCATGAGGGTCATTATGAATTTTTGGTCATTCCTTTTGGCCTTACTAATGAACCTTCTACATTTCAAGGTTTGATGAATTCCATTTTCAAACCCTTCCTTAGAAAATTTATGTTAGTATTTTTTGATGATATACTAATCTACAACAAGTCTTGGAAGGATCATGTTCAACATGTTGACATGGTGCTTAAACTATTGGAGGAGAAACAATTATATGCAAAAAGCTCCAAATTAAGGTGTTAAGGTAGATCCTAGCAAAATTAAAGCCATTAAGGAATGAAAAATCCCCACATCCATAAAGCATCTGTGAAGATTTCTCGAGTTGACAGGGTATTATCATAAGTTTGTTAAGAATTATGGGAGAATAGCACGACCTCTAACAATATTATTGAAGAAAGATGCATTTTCATGGACTCCAGAAGCAACAAAGGCCTTTGAACATCTTAAAGAGGAAATGTGCCAAGCACCGGTCTTAGCTACGATGGACTTCACAAAAACCTTTATTGTGGAATGTGATGCCTCGGGAAATGTAATTGGTGCTGTTTTAATGCAAGAAGAAAGACCCATTTCTTTCGAAAGTTGTCGAATCAAAGGAAAGTATTTTACACAAAGCTATTTATGAGAAGGAAATGTTGGCAATATGTTGGAATGGGCTTCCTAGGGGTAGAATGGAGTTAATTAGTCCTTTTTTGTAACAAGTTTTGAAAAAAATGTAAAGTCTCCACGAATATGGAAGTGGAGCACGTAGATGAAAAAGAGTCAAAGGGGATTAGCCCCTTGTTTTAAGTAAAGTTTTGAGTCACTTTTGAGATTCACCCATGGTCCGCGGACCATGGCATTGCATGGAAAAGTCTATAAATAGTCAAGTCTTAGTGAGTTTTAGGACAAGTTTGGATAGAGAATTGGGCATATTGAAGAGTTTGCCGAAAGTGCTAAGGTAGGAAGGCTTTGCTTCCCATGCTTAGGTAGAAAAGGGAAGGCTCTGCAGCTGAGTGCATAGAGGCCTGGGTAGAATCTGCAATTGAGTGTGCAGACCCCTGCAGTTTTGTGCACAGGATAGTTTGAGTCTGTAATCATTCATTGAAGATCAATAAAGAGAGTTTTCCAAAGAATTACTGAGTATTTCCATTGTATCTATTTATGTTATATGCTGTCAATGAATGACTTGTTTTATGAAATAATGATTAAATTCTACACGAATCTATTGAACTTGTCTTAATAATGTATGAAATGAATGCTTATCCACTTCTGCGAAGATTCAAATCATTTATCTTATTTTTTCTGATGAATAAAGTAGATCTATGTGAACTCCAATCTACTAGGGATACTTTTTTATGCGTGTAAGTAGGTAAATTGACTGTTAAGGGTCCGAAAGGATTGATCGTGGACCTTCACGAAGGTATGAAGGCCGCTTTAGCTGAGTTGCAGTGACATTCCCTAGAAGTTTTTCAATCTGCGTAGAGGCAGATCCAAGGCACTGGAAGACATCACACTAGTCTTTGGATGCATAGACTTGGTTCTTTCATCCCCCCATACTGCTTCGGGTGAGATTGCAGCCTGCACTACGCAGGTTGTTGCTAAAAGGGCTAGTAGTGTAGGGTTTTGTTGTTTGGCACAAAAAAATCTTAACTTGAGTCAGGACCCCCTAAGCCAACACAATAACCAATGTTTTGTAATAAAACAAGGTCTGTGAATAACTAAGGTTTTATAATAACCAAGCCTTGCAATATATTTCAAAAAACTTGCATTAGAAGAAGTTAATGAATGGATTTAATGTATATTCTAGAAATTTCCTTTTATTGTTCTTAATCCAAATTCTACCACTTTTATATCCAGCTACTTCCAAAGTCCACCGCTTTTATGTCCATTTACACGTGCAATTGCTTTTTTCCACCTGCAACAACTGTTCATGTACATTGCCACCACCGCTTCTTGGTGAGTAGTGTATGTGTATCATACAAGTACCGCACCAGCACTGCATCACTTATTGGTGAGTAGTTAGAGAATATTAGAAACTTGTATAACATTTTTGCAATTTTGCAAAGCAATGCTTGTTAGTGAGTATTGCAAACTTGCATCAAAATTTTGCATACAACTTGCATCAAAATTTTATAGATTTAGGCTATATTGTTGTGTGTTTGCTCACAACTTTGTATTGTATTTGGACTATATTGCTATTTTTTCTACCATTACAAAAAGAAAGGACTGTACTACAGTTGTTGTAACAAGGTGTTAAATAGTTAGCATTCTCTTCATAACAGGATGTATGTGTGTGTTCATGCTACCATGAAATGGGTTTAGTTGCAGCAAAGCATTTTCATGGAAATTGGTAACTAGAGGTAAGTCAATTTGATTATTTACATGCCTACTTAAATGTAAATTTGCTTATTTATAGGATCGATACTGAACATTTCAAATTTTGTTCCTAATAAACAATGAGTGAAGATAAGCATAGAAGAAAGAATAAACAATGAATGAAGATAAGCATAGAATAAAGAATAGAGACCCGTGAAATTATTTTCAAGAAGACAAAAATAAAACCTCAACAGTCCTATTCAGGTAAGCAAAAATAAATTGTTATACTAACCTGATGAAAAAAAAAATTCCTATATTGACCTGATGAATGGAGACTTGCGTAGTCCTTGAATTCCTTGGCTTTCTTAATTGAAGAATTATTGGTTTCATGTGTTTTTGCTGGAACAATATCCTTAGCTTCCCATATGATTAAATATTCAGAATAGAATTTGGCCCTTCAACTAGTTCTTAGGAGCGTCTATATAAATTTGGTGGATATTGTACATTTTCAACATCATATTGTTGCAAACTATTGTTTATGGTGTTGGACTATGGCAACCCTTGGTGCTTTACATGTTATGTCAATCAATGCGGTTTCTTTCTATGCTTTATCATATCATGGAAGTTGTGCAACCAAGGCCAAGATGAAAGAAATTTCCTCATCCACATGGTCACACATTAAAAGTGGATCTTGTTCCAAAAATACATACTAGTCTCTCCAGCAAGCTGTCTTCTCCTCATTCTCTATGGTTTAGCTAATTTTGTGAGGGGAGAGCTTGAGCTTCCAGTTCCTAATTTGGGTTGAGATATTCGAGCAGGTAATTGATGCTTGCATATGCAGGGTCCAAGCTCTCCTAATCGATTGCCAAGGAACTCTCTAAGGTCACCCTCCATTATTTGCCAATTGTCAAGGAACTCTCTGAGGTTACCTTCCCTTGTTTACCATGGGTTGACTTTGTTCAAATGTTCTAGTGTTTTGCTCGTCTTCTTCGAGCAAGGTTTCCCACCTTACAAGGTGCTCCATTTAGCTAGCTCTATAACTACATTATCAAGTGCAAGATGATGGATCTAATTGGAAGCTGATACAACACCTCGAGATGATGAGGAGATGCCAAGAGGAACTGGACTCTATGGTGAAAGGGGAGTGGAGAATGCTGAAGGAGTTGGACCTCCAAAAACTCCCTTACTTGAAGGCAGTGATTAAGGAGACATTAAGGCTTCACCCCTCGGTTCCCCTGCTTTTGCCTAGAATGTCAACAGAGGCCTACGAGGTAGAGGGGTATTACATTCCCAAGAATTGTTGTGTCCTCGTGAATGCTTGGGCCATTCAGTGTGACCCAACGGTGTGGCAAAGACCGCTGGAGTTCGACCCAAACAGGTTTTTGGGCAGAAATGTCGACGTTAGGGTCAAGGATTTCCTGGTGATCCCATTTGGTGCAGGCAGACGTATCTGTGTGGGAATGAACATGGGGATCCGCATGATGCAGCTGATACTTTCCTCCTTGCTTCATTCTTTCAATTTGTCTCTCCTCGATGACCAATTGCTTGAGAAGCTTGAGATGGCGGAAGCCTGCAGTCTCACACTGCATAAGGCAGTGCCGCTGCTTGTCATTCCTGTAGCTCATCTGTCCCCAGACCTTTACAATTAATATAGTGACAATGCGAAGTCACTTAGAAGTATATGGGTTTTTATTAGTAGGTTGGTATAGATAGTTTAGTAATAATACAATTTGAGTGGGTTTAATGGTTAAGAGCACTAGTTTCCTTTTAGGGTCATATGTTCAAAACTTAGCCTTGGGCAAATCCAAGATAGGTCCCTTGTTCCACAAATGAGGTTTTCATACACCAACTTGGTGTGCTTGGCGTTGACCTTGAAATTGAATAATAATAATAATTTACTTCATATACTTCTTATCATTCTATCTGATGTATTCAAATGACTCAATAATATGTATTATGAAAAAGAAAAAAAGAAAAAAAAAAGTGTTAATATATTATATTTATATAATAAAATATATATTTATGTAAAAGATATAATGCTGTAAAGTGTTTTTTATTTATTATTATTTATTTAATTAGGTTTGAAATAAGGTTTGGAGAAATTTATTTAATTATATTTTTTAATTTGTTTTTTTTTTTTCTAAATTATTATTATTTAATTGTATTAATAAATACGTTTATTTTGAAATTACCAATAATTAGTAAGTGGGTGTTAGGAGTTAACTTTTATGTTATATTCTAGAATATTTTAGCGTATTTTTAGTGGTAGTGACAAATTAAAGATTGAGATTTATTTCAAATTTTATCATTTCTTTCTTATTAATTAAATTGATTAATTTGAAAAAAGATATCATATGAGCATGAGTTGTAGTTTTTTAAACATGTGGTATTAGTAAGCCATGTTATGCATATATTACAAAAAAGGCTATTTATAGGTTGATAATATTGTTACATGGTTTTGTAAATGTGTATATGTTTAATTCGTATATTAATTCAACTAGCATAGGCGTACAAATTAAATAGCTAATAAACATCATCATAAGAATCAAAACATTTATGACATGATACATCTTTCATTTTCCAAAAAAGAAAAGAAAAAGGAAATTATAATTTATTTTAAATTATTATTGTTATTAATTACAAAAATAATTAAAAGCCCCCAAAGGGAAGCGCAACTAAAGTTGTGTACATGAAGTATTATGTGTGAGGAGGTATAGTGTTCAAATCCCCCAGATTCACCTTATGCATGCAGAAGAGACATATGTAGGCGCCTAGAGTTTATAGTGATAACAAGGAATCAATCTCATGTCACTAGTAAGACAACAACCTAGTTGTTGATTCCTCTCTCTCTCTCTCTCTCTCTCTCTCTTTCTCTCTCTCTCGCTATATATATATATATATATATATATATATATATATATATATATATTAAAAAACATGGAACAATATTCTTAATCATGGATATTCACACCCACTTTATACTGGACATTTTTTTAAATTAATTAATTTGAGATAAATTAATTAGAAAAATATAACTAACATATAAATCTCAACCATTGATATGCAAATACTACTGAGAATATTTTGGCATATTCTATGGAGGGTAAATCTCTACCATCAACGTAATAATTGTTGATAACTAAATTAAAATTATTGAAGGCCTATTATGAAATAAACACATATGACACTGAGAGAGGTGCCCTCCAACCTAGTATGGTATAGATGTTGTAACGTAATGTCATGTAATTAAAGGTAAAAATAAAAATTAATTAAATGAAAAATATTAATGTAATGTAAACATTTTAACTTGATCAAAATAAAATAAAATAAATAAAAATTACAAAATAGAAGTAATTCTATAAAAATAAAAATAAAAATAAAAATGACATATGGTATTGAGTGTAGAAATTTTGAATAATATGACACTTATTCACAAAGATTATCCCGATTATACACTATTGCGGAATACATGCACAATACATAATCTCCTCTACGTTGATCATCAATTTAGCAGCATCAAAAACAATGAAACATCAATCGCATGCGCACATTAACACAGTATGTAACCCGAGGAAAGCATACAGCTAAAAACCCCACACTATCTGTATATTATAATGATTGAGAACATGTAACAATACATAGTACAATACTCCTCACAAGTACTTAGTACTATCTCCACCTGTTACACACAAAACTAGCTCAGATCTGAACAAGTCATAGGTTCAAATCTCCTCCGCTGCTTTGCCTACCTCCACTGCACAATGCCAAGTGAAAATCACGTGAGCACAAGCTACAATTTCCTTGATATTGGCCCACACTGCGCAGTCCTCATTGGCATAACTCAATCCCATGCATGTGCAAATCTCATGCACAACTGATAGTCACAACTCACCCTTTCACTTACCTCTAACACCTGTCTCTGTTGAACTGTCCATGCACTGAGTTAATTGATGTATTCTTTAGTTGCTTTATGAGTTAATAATTAGTGAATTAATTAACAATCAATTCACACAACTCATCACTAGTGTATTCTTTAGTTAGACTAAATACAACTAGTTCAACTAAGTCAAACTGAACACAACTCCATCAACTCCACATCCAACTCCACAGAACTCACATGCATGAGTTCTAACTGAAGTCCTCCATGCAATAGCTCAACTAACACATAAGAAACCACGTGATTCCTTCTGTCAGCTGCATGTGCCACATCTGTAGCTCGAACTGAAGTGCTCCAAGAGATTAAGATAATGTTTAGAGTCCAAATATTACTAAGAGCTAATAATATTTCACTGTTTCTATTTTTAACCTGGAAGTCTAAAAATAGACTCTGATCACTCCGCTATGAACCAAAAATAGAAATCCATCTATTTTTCCCAACATGACCAATCATCCATAAACAACATCCTGCAACTCATAGACCATGATCCATATGTCTAAAAATAGACATAGTCTAAAAATAGACTTTGCGCCAAAAATAGCCTGCGGGCCCACTTAGTGAAGGCGACTCCTTTCCACTAAGCTCCAACATCTTGTTGCATTTTCAACACTCCCTGTCAACAAGATATGGATTATCTGCAACCCCTATCTTGCAACTCTGGAATGTTCTGCATGCAACACATTTGCTCGATCCACTTGCTCCAACAACACTTGGAACAAAAAACACTCCCAACTGACCACTCTATTGGGCTAGGAACATACTCTGATGCTGAAGCTTTACCTGTTGCTGACAAGTGCTCCCTCTCTGACATCTACGCTGCTGCAACATCTCCATGCATCTTGCACCATTGCACACTTCTCTGTGCCACCTAGCACTGTGCAAAACACTTGTGCCTCTCGCATTGCTGCAGCCTGCTAGCTATGCGCTGTCCTGGGATTCCCTACACTGTCGCTCTCTCTGCTGCTCCATCTGCATCTGTCTTTACCCAATCAGCCAGTTCTTGCTACTCCACATCGGGGCTCCCATAGCAAGGTCTCATCCAAGAGGTTGGGTACCTCAAGGATCCTGCCCCTCCTCCTTGGGACGATCAATCCACATCACCCCACCTCCTACCTGGAGGTATGGCTGCATGCGATCCCTCAGCCCACTTGGCTTGAAGTTCCCCCTACTGGAGGTCTCTGCATGAGTAGATGTCTCTACTCGATCTCCTCTCAGCTTCCCTTGTTGTGGCTGCTCCACAACCTCCTCAAGCTGCTGCACCAATCGTGGCTCCTCCACAATCGTCTGAGAATTCTTCTTGCTCTGCATGTTGAGAGGTAATATAACCTCCCTCTCAACCACCAAGTCTCCATCAGTTGCCTTGCTGCTCAAGGCTTTGCATGCATCTTGAACCTCAGGAGCATACAGGTTCTTGACCTGTGAACCAATTTGCTTCACCTGTCTAGTGATGATGTGTCTAAGGAAAACCTTTCCCTTACTAAAGACTACATCATAGCCTCTATCTTCCAGCATCACGATCGACACCAAGTTTCTCTTCAGTCCTGGTACATACTTGACATCGGTCAAGGTAAGGCGAGCTCCATGCTCCCTTTGAAAAATAACCATGCCTACACCTGAGACACTATACTTCTCATCATTACCCATCGCTATGAGTATCTGGAGATCTTTCTCCTCCAAATTACTGAGCAAACTCTTGTCACCGGTCATGTGGAAAGGAGCTCCACTGTTAAGAAACCAACCACTTCCCACCATGGATGAAACCATGCATGCGAAGAGTGTGAAATCCAACTCAAACTGTTAAGCAAGTGCCTCACCTTCAGATCCTTCCCCAGATCCCTTCTTGGATTTCCTCCGTGGACAATTTGAAGCATAATGGCCCACCTCATGACAACGAAAGCATCACACTTTCGATTTGTTAACCTTCTTCCCATTATTGGAATAATTGGATTCGGAAAGAGAACCCTTCTCCTTCCCCTTCTTCACCTTACTCGCTAAGGCACAGTTCTCCTCATCATGCATGGATGAAGAACTGTATCTGGTGCTCCGTCTGATCTCCTCTTGCACAAGATCCGACCAAAGTCTCTCCCATCCTGGCAATTTCTGCCGACCATTGACAGAGTCCTGATAGGAATTCCAACTCTTCGAAAGACCAAGGAGAGCCAAGCTCACCAAATCCTCATCATCAACAGTCACCCCCACACTTCCCAGCTCATCCCGGCACTGGTGAACTTCGTGAGATACCTGGGAATACTGTCTCCATTCTCACACTTAATGTTTCTGAGTTTATCCTTGAGCACCATTCCACCAGCTCAAAACTGAACCGCTTTTGATCTAAAATTCGTGAGAACAAAGTATTTCTTGTATAGAGATCGACTGTATGGGCATTCACTAGATATCTCACCTTCCAAAAGAAGGATGATTCTACAAGCTACCTGGCCTGATTACAGACTCTGCCTGAAGAAATAAAATGTAAACACTTTCTGAATAATAGATCTGATGATCAATCCCGCTTTGATATCCTGTAGAACTTTTTCTACAAATCAACCAGCTCTGATACCATGTAGAAATTTTGAATAATATGACACTTATTCACAGAGATTATCCCGATTATACACTATTGTGGAATACATGTGCAATACATAATCTCCTCTACGTTGATCATAAATTTAGCAGCATCAAAAACAATGAAACATCAATCGCATGCGCACATTAACACAATATGTAACCCGGGGAAAGCATATAGCTGAAAACCCCACACTATCTGTATATTATAATGATTGAGAACATGTAACAATACATAGTACAATACTCCTCACAAGTACTCAGTACTATCTCCACTTGTTACACACAAAGCTAGCTCAGATCCGAACAAGTCATAGGTTCAAATCTCCTCCGTTGCTTTGCCTACCTCCACTGCACAATGCCAAGTGAAAATCACGTGAGCACAAGCTACAATTGCCTTGATATTGGCCCACACTGCACAGTCCTCATTGGCATAACTCAATCCCATGCATGTACAAATCTCATGCACAATTGATAGTCACAACTCACCCTTTCACTTACTTCTAACACTTGTCTCTGTTGAATTATCCATGCACTGAGTTAACTAATGTATTCTTTAGTTGCTTTATGAGTTAATAATTAGTGAATTAATTAACAATCAATTCACACAACTCATCACTAGTGTATTCTTTATTTAGACTAAATACAACTAGTTCAACTAAGTCAAACTGAACACAACTCCATCAACTCCACATCCAACTCCACAGAACTCACATGCATGAGTTCTAACTGAATTCCTCCACGCAATAGCTCAACTAACACATAAGAAACCATGTGATTCCTTCTTTCAACTGCATGTGCCACATCCGTACCTCGAACTGAAGTGCTCCAAGAGAATAAGATAATGTTTAGAGTCCAAATATTACTAAGAGCTAATAATATTTGACTGTTTCTATTTTTAACCTGGCAGTCTAAAAATAGACGCTGATCACTCCGATGTGAACCAAAAATAGAAGTCCATCTATTTTTCCCAACATGACCAATCATCCATAAACAACATCCTGCAACTCATAGACCATGATCCATATGTCTAAAAATAGACATAGTCTAAAAATAGACTTTGCGCCAAAAATAGCCTGCGGGTCCACTTAGTGAAGGCGACTCCTTTCCACTAAGCTCCATCATCTTGTTGCATTTTCAACATTGAGAACCCATGGTATTGACCCATGGTATTCATGTGGAATATAGCCCATCTAAAGGAGGAAATTAAACCAGTGTAGGTCCATCTTAATTCCATATCTACCAAGGGTTGGGAGGGAACAAGATTGGTAATAATAATGATTATATCTATATATATATATATATATATATATATATATATATATATATATATATATATATATATATAATTTTGTTAATTTTTATGATTTTTCTTAGTCTTGGTAATGTGAGTTGTATCATGAACAAAATGTTTTGATGCTTATTGACATTTTCCAGCCACTAATTTATATGGATGTGCTACCAATATTAGTGAAAGCAATTTAAGAGTTCAAAGACTGATATATATATATATATATATATATATATATATATATATATATATATATATATATATATATATATATATATATATATATATATATATATATATATATATATATATATATATATATATATATATATAATTTTTTTATGAATCATTAAATTATTCTGTGCATTATGGTTCATATTCATATTCATATATAGTGGTTAATAATAACAATCCTCGCCTCCATGGGGGTGCCCATCGCAAATACTCACACGAGAGAGTAGCTGGGTGAAGTGACAGAGTCACTACCAACCACCCCTTTCAGTAATTATCCATGGTACACATGTTAATGGCCTTAACTCAAGCATTAAATGTGGCCATCATGTGCCTTGAAGGTATCAATCCTATCATTTTTTGCAGAAGACTTCTTCTTTTCATGGTTTATTTTCACCCTTCATTCGCCCTTGCCTCCCTCGCTATCATTTCCACTACTTCTCCACTTTGTCAGTTCAAGCTCCTCACTTCTGTTAGTTGCTTTGTTCCATCTCTCCAATATTTTGGTCGAATTATCTTGGAAGGTTCACGTTCTCCTAACCTGACCTTCCCATGTTCTCCATCATTTCCCTTCTCCATAACTCTGAGTCCCCTTACACACTATAGAAGCAAGGTGAAAATTAGAATTGAGAATGTTTGTTTTAGGTTAACATACTACGTGGTCTTCCAACAACTGTGTAACACTTGCGGTCCAACTCAAAATCAGGTTATCAACTTTGTATTTTCAGGTTAGCTTACACTAGTACAAAATAGATAATTAGTTACTAAAACAATGACTAAAATTTGCATATAAATGACTATTTTTCAGTCGGTGACCAGTAGTATCTAATTTACAGTATCTTATAACGTGACCAAATTTTAGTTGTTTTTAGCTTAGTCATTAATTGATTGTCTCAATCTTATCATCTAATAGTATATTTAGTCATTAATTTCGTCATTCATTTAATTATTGATTTAGTCATTAATTTCCACAATTAATGACCAAATGTACAACAAATTATATTACTATATGATCATCTGAGAAAACCAATTAGTGACCAAAATGTTGGTCGTGTTATAAGATACTGTAAATTAGCTACTAATAGTCATATATATGCAAATTTAGTCGTCGTTTGAAACCAATCAATGACCAAAGAAATATGACTAAATTTTTGTCATGTTATAAGGTACTGTAGATTAGCTACTAATAGTTGTATATATGAAAAATTTAGTTGTCATTTGTAATGAAAAATTAATTATTTGCAGTAGTCATTTATATTTTTTTGGTAGTGTGATATTCATTTATTTTCATTAATAATCATTATAAACGACTAATTTAGTAGTATATTCATTTTATTTTTGTTCATCATTAATCAATATAAACTACTAATTTAGTAGTTTTAGATTGATTTTATGTGTTCATTATTAATCAACATAGATTAATTAGTATGATTTTGTGACTAAATTAAAAAAACATCATACAATGTGAATTGGTTCATCTAATATGAAAATTCAAAATTACATATGTTAGTTAAAATACTAAATAATATCAAGTGCAACTATAAATAATTTCAACCACATAAATTATATTATATGAAATGTCGAGTATTACAATATGAGTTTCCAACTTAACATTGGCTGGACTACAATTTACATATGAAATGTTGTTTCATCACTGTAAAACATTATCATTGTGATGTCAAGTCATTGCAGATGAATTCACCAACTATGAAGACTTGAACATTAGTCTCTATGTTTGTGTCTTATGCGGGATATTGTATTTAAGGGTACCACTAGACTGGTTCTCTTCTCTTTCCTTTTTCATTTGTTGCTCCAGTGTTAGTGTTCTCCTCTTTCTTCAAATCCTGCTGGTTACCATCAATACTGAGTTTGTTTTCTGAAAACAAAAGAACCTAGAATGCAGAGGGTAAGACATGAAAGATAATGAACACTAGAATATAAATGAATGTAGACTATAAAGGATTTATATTACATATACCTCAACATACACAATGTTAAAGCCATTCTTCCCATAAGAGCAATAAACTTGAACAAGTTTTCCTCAGTTGAGTGATACTGGCCACTATGTGGCCAGATGACCTATATAAACAAATTAAAGTCACCATAGAAAAGAAAACCTTAGTAACTTAGAATTCAACCTTCAGGGAAAGATTAGGCACAATCATGCCAACTAAGTTACATGCTAAAAAGCTCAAGCTGTAAATAACTTGTTAAAACAAATAATATGAGGTGTGATGTCTAATCCTTGTCATTTTATTCGCAACAACAATTTGTTGTCTAATGCATGAACTTGGTCAAGTATATAAACAACATGTTCTCAAATAACAACATGAAATTAAACTTTTCTAATAATCATGAAAATATTTCAATACAAAACAGTTAAAAGGATTTCAATCAATATCGTGTAATATTAATTTCATCTTCAAGCTTTGGTTGTTGTTTAAACAGACATAATACTAGTACTTCCAATTTCATAGTTAAAATACAAAGAAAAATCGAAATAAATGTTCAAAATACAATCAAACAATAAAGAGAGGATATCATGGAATGGACATTGCAATTATAAAAAAATTGTTTACCTATCCATCGATATCTTATCACGCATTCCTAAAACATTTTCTTGCCCAAAATAACCATGAGGTGAAAGAATCAAAACATTAAAAACCATAGGAATACTTACTAGAAACATTTCCAAAGTCGATGGTTGAAGTGCCTGAAGGATCTCCAACAAAAAATGAATCATATCCAAGACATGATCTCTATATTGTCTCCCCATCATTTTTTAAATCACATGTCATGTAACCTTCCCACACCAGAGTCAAGAAACAATGAAATGAAGGATTTGACATTTGTCTTTATCTTTTATATGTATAAAATTTGAATATAATTTGTTTTGGTAACATATTAATTCGTATTTAAAGACTTCTTGTCATGAGAATGTATCAATCAAGTAGAACATCAGAAAAATTGACCTCAATGAGGTCCTCTAACAATTTCTACAACATCAATATTTGTCTTGTTGTGATATCTTGGATAAAAAAAAGAACATATCTGAAAACGAAAAAGCCATATATTATTACTTATGTTCAAACTATGTATATGGTGTATTCTAGGAAACTTTTTAAGATGTCCCTCTACCCTTACCAAAGCGGATTGTAGCTTGGTTAAAATCTTTATCCTTTCATTCAACATCAATTTCTGTAAGATAAATGTCACACATTATTCTTTCCCATTTCTCAACATGCTAGATATGATAAATTGAAAGTCACATAAAAGTGAGAGAAAACCATTTTCTAACCAAAACAAATAAACGAACAATGCCTCTAATAAAAATTCACACCTCAGAAATTACTCTGCCACATGCTCAGACTAAAGGTGATATTATTTGAATCATATTTAGGTCATATTTAATGGGACATTCGTATTTTTACCATGATTTCAATTTAGTACTAAAAGAAATATATAAATCCAGGTTATTATAAGTGAACTTCAAGTATAATTCAAAAAAATAATTTCATTATAAGGTATGGAGAGAGAAACATCTTCATAACTAGGATTCTCTATTTTACTTTCGTTTGAGTTGAGTTGGTATTTGAATATATAGTTTTCTCTAAAGAAGCGAAATAGAAAGATGAGAATCGAAATAACCGTGTGAATTTTTAATTAATTCATATTATATATCTCTAAAACAGCCAGATCATCCTTCTTTGTTATTTGATAGATATTTATTGGCATATAATAATAATGAATTAACTATCAAACACAATGATGCAATATATTAACCAAGGAAAGAAAAATGACATGGCTTTGGTATTTTTGTGCTCGAAGGAAATACAACAATGGTTGTGTTCTTTCTTTATCATGAAATAGTATTGAAGACAAATGTTGGTTCAGAAATTGAACTCCGTTACCAATAGGAGATGGTCATGTTGGGTAAGGAAAGGATGAATTGAAGGGCTCAAGGTATAGCTCCAATACATAGTTATCCTTGTCACTACAAAATACAAAGTTGTCATCATTTTCTTATCAAAGTAGAAATAAAAGTGAGTTTGTAATTGTGCACTTGTGATAGTATATGAAAAAGAGAGCACTAGTGGAAATCAAAGTGTGTTGTCCCATCATTCAACCTAACAAAAAAATTATATATTCAGTTGTTGACTATAGTGGAAATAAAATGTAAAACCCACTCAATTTGATCTTTACATGACATAGTTGTAATGAACTAGTACAATAGAAGCATGCTAACTCATAAACAAGAGATGATAAAAAAGAATAATGGAACATTATTTCCTGCCACATAATTGGCATGAATAAAATTTCCACAGAATTTGTCCAAAAAATGAGAAGAACTTATGGCAAGAGAACATATCATTAGTGTTTTGTACCCTATTTAACAAATGTAGCAGGATTCCAATTGTGTGGGATATAAAAACAGAAATGTGGAAAAACACGCCTACTAATTCACAAAATCTCATTCTAAATAATAGAACATGTTGAGGACAGTAATGATGAAAATAGATCATGTATTAAGATCAAGCCCCTTATTGGTCATCAATTAGCAAGGCGACTGGTAATTTTTACTAGAAAAAGTATATCATAATAAGTGTAATGGATGTGTAGATATTTTTGTGAATTTTTTTACATTTATATTATGGCATCCCTGCAGGAGAGAGAGATGAAAGTTCTCCAGGTTTGGTTAGACTTGTTTCTCCTTTCATATGCTTATGTGAATGGATGGAAAGCTACCTTTCTTCAGTTTGGAAATTCAGGTGTCCCTCCCTTTCATTCAATATGTGGAGTTGCCCCACCATTGAAGGACCTTGATAGTTTTGAATCTAATCTTAAAGACATAACAGGTGGATCTGGTCCAAATCAAGATGTTGCCATGGTGATTGGAGAGGGAGAAACAACTTGAGAATTGTTTAGTATTCCTCTTGTGGAGCTTGAAATATAGTGTAGGAAAAATGGTTTATCTATTTGTGGTGGTAGGGAGGTAATGTTTTTCTGATTGCTTAGCTTAGAAGAAGAAGAGAAGCATAAGAACCAAGATCAAGATGAGGATTTTAGGTATAGTTATAACTTTGCAATTGGAGGGAAGCATGCAAGAGAAAATGATGCTTATATACAATTAGGAGGGGGAAGGTGGAGCACGGGTGAAGAAAGAAAATCCATACTTTATGATGATAAGGACTATATATCATTATCATCATCTAGGAAAAATGTTAAGGAAGAATCATCTTTACGGTCACGGGTTGAGGAACGTGAATCAGTGGATGCCTCTTGCAGTGGAAATTTACCAAAAAATGTTGGTGTCGTGATGGTAGTGTCACATGATGTGCCCCCAAAAGTTCAAAATATTCTAGGCAATGTCAAGGAAAATTTATTTCTCTACTCCTTAACTCATATTTCGCCCCATCCACATTTTGATAGACCAATTATCAAGATCATAGAATGATATTTTCTTTAATGAAGGAGTCCAAGGGATAACAATTTAAGGATATGATCATTTTTTTTTTAAATGGACAGTCTTGTCTGACTTGCAAGGACTTGGGTGTCAAACTTGTTGTCGAGCCAATGTTATTCACATGTCAAAATTTTGAGTATGACTTAGGGTTGAGTTTGAATGAGAGGATTTTTCTTAATATTGTTTAGTTAAGGAAAATAACCAAATTCAGAGTCCATTTGCATTATGATTCATGAAGCATAGTAACAGAGTCAGTGAGCTTAATAAGTCTCATCCTTGTCATGATGTGTTACATTCAAATGGCATGAATGCATGAATTTGAAAACACTGAGATATGATATAAATATTGGGAAATTTTGACCAAATAAATAACCCAAACCTGACACTTCAGATATGATATAAATCTTGGGAAATTTTAACCAAATACATAACCCAGACCTTAAACCTAGTAGTGTGAAATCCATTGTTTGAAGTGTGGCTACTGAAGACAAGTTTCTTAAATACTTTTAAAAATTAACATACAAATAATTTATAAAAGCATGGAATTTCGTTGTCAATCAAATGTCAAACCGGATAACAATTAAATCGATAACCCACAATGACAATCCAAAGTCGAGAAGGCATATTGGACAAATGTTCAAAACTCATTGGGAACATCCTAATCCTATAGTCTGCTCATCTAAAGCAACTGAAGATGTTACCTTGCTTGGAAAACATGGAATGTTACCGATATAAATGACAAAAAGATAAATAATTAAAATTAACTATTAGAACCAACGCAAACAACGAATGATAAACAAAATGAGAATGAGGCAAAATGTCGCATACCCACCCAATGAGATTGCCATCTGCTTCCATACTTGATGTTTCCCAAGACTAAGCAGGTCATTCCACTGGTGTCCACATCCTTGTATTCATAGGATAATTCATACTTGTATCCACATACAACCTGCATTGGTCATACCCTTCTGTAAAGAAAAAAATAAAAGAAAATGAAGCCTGAAAGCCTTTTTACTGGTCAACGGTTTAAAGATTTTGAAGTGTGTATTTTTCACCAATCAAATATATAGGCTTCTGGTTCAATACATTGAATTCTAATGAAGACATTCCAAAGAAAATGCATGAGTTCAAGAAATGAAGCATGTGCACACGAGAAGCTTCTAAGCAGATTTGCTACCATCCTTTCTCAATCAACCAATTCATTGGTTCTTTGTTGGGCTATATGATGTAAGAAGCCACAAGATGAGTAGACATAATACGCAACCAATAGCCTTTTTGGATAAACACTATCTCTGAATGATTAGAAACACCAACATTGACATCAATAACGTTTCTCTCCCAACACCACTCATCATCCAAATCTAACAAATTAGATGAAGGTCCACATTCTACCTCAAGACACAATGAACTAGGTAGGACTTTCTCAAATATGAAGTGACTACTCTCATTTGTTAAACTTAAAGAGTTAATCTTCTCTAAACCTAGAGTTCAACAGCAAGAGAAGTAAGTGATATAGAAATCAAGTGTTACGAGGAATTTAGTATCTACGGATAAATACTAATTACCTAGGTAGGTAGCTATAACTAGAACAATAGATTTAAAGCACTTATCCTTTTTTTATAGATAATAAATAAGACAAAGGGGATCGAAGGACCTCTTCGATCCTACTTGTTCTTTCGTTTTCCTTTTGTCTCCTTTGTTTGACTCTCGTTGCTCCTTACCGAACTTCACTCGCTCCAAAAGTACCTACAAGCATAAATAGAAGACAGAGAACCAATCAAAACAAGAGATTTATCGAGTACAAGTAAATGGAATCAGATACATTCACACATATAAACATCATATATCAAGATAAGCATATGGAAAAAGGTGTAAACAACTTTATTAAGTAGAAGGAAGAATTACAACCATGAAGTCCGATCCATTTTCACTCTTCCAGCTTGGGTTCCAACCAACACCACGTCAGTAGCACAACACTCTAGCAGCATAACAACACTTTCTTATACTCTCAATTCTCACACCAACAGTATCTCCTTACAAATTCTTAATGTTCAGCCCCTGATCATTTAGATGCATGCTCAATTTATAGGCAGATGGAGGAGGTTTTGTCATAAATGAGGGTATTGAATGGCCTTCCATACTTAGATTTAGTTTCCATGGAGGACGGGATGAGAGGATAGGAGGTTACTTAACTCATTCCTCATACATTTTTGAGCTCATAGGAGATGATAAGTGTGGGAATATTCTGGATGACTCCAGAGGATAAGAATATTCCTAGAACCCTATGTGAATTTTGCTCAATCTCACCCAGTACAGATCAAATTGGGCCTAGGTGCTCTGTAGAGCACCCTAACATGGGCCTACCTACGCTGAAGCACACTTACCTCTGTCCAAGGCCGCGCTGGTCCCTCAAGGAGGCAATTCTGGAGGGATTCAGGTAGAGAAAATCTCACGGAAGGAGGCATTCAAAATGGTGACTTGTCTAGGGCATGTAGCAATTGAATTAGGGTTTAATGAGCCCTAATGGTACTGATCTGAATTATGGGAATGATGTGCCAAAATAGATCTGTAACAACTACCCCCTAAAGCATGAAGTCAAAATTAATGATGTCGAGTGATATGATTTACAATGTGATGAGGAGGTTCCGAAGTGGTTGGTGACCTGCATCGATTACAATACATAATGTCATGATATTTTGATTTTTTTCTCATGAATCACTGAGGGAAGGCATACCCATGCTTAGCATATAAAATTTCATTATAAGAACAAAGATAGTCATCTATAGATATAAACCCATGATAGGATGACCATTAATGTAATGCCATTGTACGGATGATTTGGTACATTTTCTGAAATCATAGCCTGGATGGATGAAACTAGATCCGGGGTCTTCTATCTCATTCAATTGTTCATTCAAGTACAAGTCTAACCATGCAAATATGTGATTTGAAGTCGAACATGGGAAGACACTGTCTGGTTACCAGCCAATGATGTAAGCTGTTAACAGATGCGAGAGAAATCACCGATAATGATAATGATCCTCAAGGTACTGCAGTACATTCTGCATGGTGTGAATGGATGTTTTGACGTCAAATACTATAAAAATTCTTTTAGTCAAAGGCCAGTGATCTCAACCTATCACCAGAAGCAAGAAACTTGCCATTGATGTATGCAACCCTCAAGGTACTGAATAGGTGTTTCTAAGTCAACTTCTTGGATAATGTCCTTATGTTGACAAGAAGCAACTCATCGTAGGAGGGCCTTTATGTATCCCACATCAACAAATCGGAACGAGTGTAATGATTTTGGAGACAAAATTTGACTTACGACACAAGGTTTAGGAATGGTGGTCATGAAAATGAAGGTTTATGGTATTGCAAAGGATGAATTCTAATTGAGTGACTTCTCTTGAACATGCCGGCAACACTGAATGGATTGGTAGCATTGACCCAAAAAAAAGGTAATGGATGGTATGATATACCAAGGTATGATGGCCATCAAGTAGATAACCCAACCCAAATAGTCACAATGATGAAGTGAAAGTGTCATGTTCAAGAGCGACCTACTGCCATAAAGTGGTTTACCCCTTTTCTCATTTTCCCTAGTCATTGCTAACTAGTACCTCTTTATTTTTTATCAAGCTTGAGGAGGATAACATATTCTTGTTGTATAATTCCACCCTTCGGGTGAATCCATCACTATTTGATGTTTTAACGAGCTTAACAAAGGTGAAACTTGGTCTTGTCATGATGGACAAGTTTGTCACTATTTGATGTTTTAACGAGTCTAACGACAATGATAACTTGGTCCTTTTCATGTTTAGAGAGTTTGAAAAGGGACAAAAATAAAACTTGACAAGTTCTTTTTCGTATATTTGTCTCTCAAGTCTGAAAAGTGTAAAACAATACAAGAGAGAACCTATTGACCATGTTTGGTCAATGTATTCCTTTTTCGTAAACCATGTTAAACTTATACTGAGTAGATGTCATTTCTAATCCGTTAACAAGCTGAAAAGGACAAGCGCGCGACAATATTTTCATATTTGGAGAGTTTGAAAAGAGCTTGAAGAGGACTCCACTTTGAGGAACGAGTGGTGTCTAGGATAGCAACTTGTTCTAGTGATGTTGGAACTTCTCAAAACATGTTGATTTATGTGAAGAGGATGGCTAATAAGACCACTCATTGCAACTGTTCCTCAAAAAGGGTAAAACAACCAAGTTAAAGCATATGATTGGCCAAGCAGATAGATGGAAGGAGAACAACCAAGGCTCATCTGACGGAAGAGGCTGATAGAATGGAAATCATGAGGGTTAAAATGGAGATGGGTTCATTTTTACATAAGCTTGAACCATAGGGAACTATGCTTGGATTTAGTTTCATGTTTACACAATCTTGAAACAAAAAACTATGCTTGGATTCAGTTTCATTTTTACACAAGCTTGAAACAAAAAGCAATTATGCTTGAGATTGGTTTACATTTCCCTCGCATGATGACTCGATTCTAGGTGCATGCCCCCCAAGCTTCATTGCATTCACCTAAGTAGACTACTCATGGTGATCAACTAGATGGAATGAAGGTTCGTTTATGAGATAAAGTGAAAGACTCGACTTGGAACTTTTCTCTAGGGGACCTTGTTTCATTTTTTAATAAGGTTGAAATAGTAAAAGAACTATCCTCATATTCCTTGTTTCATTTTTTAATGAGCTTGACACAAGACAAGGAACTATGCTAATATTCCTTGTTTCATTTCTTAACGAGGTTGACACAAGATAAAGAACTATCCTCGTATTCCTTGTTTCATTTTTTAACGAGGTTGACACAAGACAAGGAGCTCTCCTCATACCCTTTGTTTAATTTTTTAACGAGGTTGACAGAAGACTAAGAACTATCCTCATAGCCTTTGTTTCATTTTTTAATGAGGTTGACACATGACTAAGAACTATCCTCGTATTCCTTGATCATGACCCATAAGAGGTCATGACTTCCAAGAGGTTCTCATCAGATGGGAGAACAATGCTATGGAAGGAGAGATCTAGTTCCAATGACCCTAGTACATAATGTACAACATCACAAAATTGATCATCCATTGATGTAGTCATGGAACGGGTTGCCAAATAATTAACCCGTGGCGGGGAAGATATCATTGGTTCAAAAGGACCATTTAGGGAAGATGGTTGACTGGAAGCCATATTTGGACCGTGAAATCAAAGTTGGTCAACAGTGACAATTCTGCCTTCATGTGGGAAAAACATCACTTGAAAGAGTGTTGAAAAAATAGCTTCCATATCATAAACATAGTTGCGCCCAAGAAGTAAGTTGTAATCTAAAGGGCCTGGGACTACCATCACATTGAGATAAATAATTTTTCCTCCCATAGTAATAGGCAACGGAGGAAGGATCCTTAATGGTTGACTGGTTCCTTTGTTAAAAGCCAATAGATTTTGGGTAATAGGCACACTAAAGGGCTTGGGACTACCATCACATTGAGATAAACAAATTTTCCTCCCAAAGTAATAGGCAACTGAGGAGGGATCCCTAATGGTTGACTGGTTCCTTTGTTAAAAGCCAACAAATTTTGGGTAATAGGCACAAGTTTTGGCGAACCAAGCGCTTGCCAAGAAGTGGAGGAAAGGATACTCACAGATGCACATTCATCTATAATAGTGCTAGGTACAATCATGTTACAAACTTGTACTATGATCTGGAAAGGCACATGAGAAGGAAGACAAGATCTTGATAGTCGATTCCAATCAAAGGAAGTGACCAGACTACTTGGAGGGGGTACCGTAAGAACAAGAGAATTAACCCCTTGAGTTACGAGAGTGGGAGGATTTTCCTCCTGTCTTGATGGAACAGGAGGATTGCCTCCAAGCTCATTGGAATCTGAAGAAACGAAAAGAACCCGAGTGGTATCATATTCACTCTCTTTGGCAAAGGTATGATTAGCTGAAGGTGAAATCGGGTCAACTGTTTCCTCAACCTATGATTGGTCAGGTATAGACTCATGGGATTCACATTCAAAGAGAGAGGGTTTGACCGACGGTTGATTTAGGTTAGTCACTTTATTAACTAGTGAAGGATTAAGGGATAGTCTCCTGTAACCAGATGGAAGTCACTGTGTTGAAGCATGACGGTTAACCAACACTTTTGTTGGCTTCATCTAGATAGGGACAAAGGTGAATGGGGTGATTCCCTTCACATAACCTATGGGGAAACTTAACTTTACCCTTCTTTCCATGAACTTTACTACCACTAGTTGATGGTGTGTCACCAACATGATCTCCAGAAGTTGATGACACTGGATGATGCGAACGAGAAGACCATTCTTTTAAGATCTAAGGAATATTAGGACAATTTCAAAGAAGATGGTCTCTTGTACAAAGTTTGCATGGATATCGAACTTTGTGAGGCTTATCAAATGGTTTCTCCTCAGAAGTTTCATTCAAAGCAATGGTTGCTTGGTTGCCCCCTAATGAATTTTCTTCTTCTTCTTATTAGCCACTTGGTTACTAGTACCAATACTTTCACCAGGTGAAGAGGAAGAAGGGGAGGAAGAAGAAACCGAGGAAGAAGGCAAAGGGTTAAGTTTAAGATCAACTAGAGGTTGATTTTGTCCAGTTGGAGGAGTACTTGATTGCAGAGAAATAATGACATTTTGATCCAAGGAGGTTGAAAAAAGCCATACTGGCAAGCCAACAGTAAATCTCGAAAGGGATAATGTAGCCATATAAGTAGCACTAATATTTTTGAAAGGAGGAAAAGGACTAGGATTCCCATCAATAGGAATTCCTTTATCGGTGGACTCTGGATTTGTCGCCATATGTCTCAACCTAAGATCAACTAAGGAGTGAGCATGGAGGATGTTATCCACAGTCAATTAAAATTAATTTTAATTAAAATAACAAAACAAAAAAAAAATGAGGGATGATTTAGGCAAAAGGATTACCAAGTAACTGTGAACTCCAGAATACCTCCCGGCAAACTGAGAAGTATGGGTAGGCAATCTCCCTGAATGTTGTGTTCGGTGTATCACAGTGTACAAGGCAACCAAATCAGTTACCTAAGGATGGATAGCAACCTAGTGTTGTCCTCCCATATATACCCGAAAGTATGTGGAGGCCCAATCTATATTAGCGCTGTCTAATGTGAAATCGCACAGTGAGAGCATTCCCATATACTTTACATACTGTAACACCGCCTTATATACCCAAAGGGATGTGGATGAGCTACAATATACTCATGTACGTGTAATGAGGTATCACACTCGGGATGTATTGCAGATAAGTTAGCAACAACTACTATGTTTTATGACACCGGAACACGTCTCTAGCCTAGAACCTCTAAATGTTATGCGTTAAGTTACAATGCTCCATTAGGTTAATTTAGATTAATTTTAAGTTTATCTTCTTTAGAATTTTCCTTTCAAGGTTCATCGCGTGATGTATGTTTGAAATTCCTAGAATGCAAATATTATGATAAACATTCTTTTCATTCAATTTGAACAATGAAAACCTTAGCTAGAAAGGGATAGAGCAATCAGATCTTTGACAAAGAGAAAAGAGCACATCTAATGCAATTTCCCTAACTACTCCTATCAAGCATTCACAAACTACAATATGCACAATGCAAGTTTTTTTTTTCAATTCCCTTAATGTTGAAATGAACAAAAGGAAACTAATGCACATATAATCAATCAATCTTTTTGCAAGAATGAAGACTTTACGATAGTTCCATTTCAAAATAAATGAAGACTTTTACGAAAATTTCTTTTGAACAAAGATTAATCGACTATAATCTAACTTTGACAATGAATCGATAATGGCAAAGAAATCATTTAAGAAGCATTAATCAATCAAAGCCAAAGTAGGGCTAACAAAGGAAATACAATTTTTATTTCAGAGACATAACATTCATTGATCATTTAGCAAGCAAAAACAGAATGAAAGTTTGGAAAAAACCCAATACAAAGGTGGAAATTCGGCTTAAGGTGGATCAACACAGGTCTAAATGGGAGACAGTGTGCTGAAATGCACTGTCTCTAAGCCAAGGGTGCACTGATCAGCGTAGGTCTGAATGGGAGACAATGCACTGATCAACGCAGGTCTGAATGGGAGACAGTGCACTGATCAGCACACTGTACCCTGACCAAGGGTGCACTAATTCCAACACATTCCTAAAGTATGCATTCTAATGCAAAGTTTGACCAAAAAACTTTGAAAGGGCTGAAATAAGATTAATGAAGGCAAGTAAAGTCTACTAGGTTGTACAAGGATGAAGGTAAACTACCCAGAATGATGATCGTTCCCCAGTATGGTCGCCAATTTCTTATGAGGAATTTGGTATCTATGGATAAATACTAATTCCCTAGGTAGGTAGCTATACCTAGAAAAACAGATTTAAAGTGCTTATCCTTTTTCTAAAGATGATAAATAAGACAAAGGGGATTGAAGGACCTACTTGTTCTTTCACTTTCCTTTTGTCTCCTTTGTTTGACTCTCGTCACTCCTTTTCGAACTTAACTCGCTCCGAAAGTACTTTCACGCATAAACAGAAGACATAGAACCAATCAAAGCAAGAGATATATCAAATACAAGTAAATGGAATCAGATACAATCACACATATAAATATCATATATCAAGATAAGCATATGGAAAGAGGTGTAAATAGATTTATTAAGTAGAAGGAAGAATTACAACCATGAAATCTGATTCATTGTCACTCTTCGAGCTTGGGTTCCAACCAACATCACATCAATAGCACAACACTCTGGTAGCATAAAAACACTTTCTTATACTCTCAATTTTCACACCAACAATATCTCCTTACAAGTTCTCAAATTCTAACCCCTGGTCACTTAGAAGAGTGCTCAATTTATAGGCAGATGGAGGAGGTTTTGTCATAAATGAGGGTATTGAATGGCCTTCCATACTTAGAGTTAGTTTCCATGGAGGAAGGAATGAGAGGATAGGAGGTTACTTAACTCATTCCTCATCCATTTTCGAGCTCATAGGAGGTGATAAGTGTGGGAATCTTCTAGATGACTCCAGAGGATAAGAATATTCCTAGAACCCTATGTGAATTTCACTCAATATTGCCCAACGTATGTCAAATTTGGCCTAGGTGCTCTACAGAGCACCCTAACATGGGCCTACCTGCACTGAAGCACACTTACCTCTATCCAAGGTTGCACTCGTCCCTCAAGGAGGAAATTCTAGAGGGATTTAGGCCAAGAAACTCTCAGGGAAGGAGGCATTCAAAATGGTGACTTGTCTAGGGAATGTAGCAACTGAATTAAGGTTTGATGAGCCCTAATGGTACTGATCTAAATGATGGGAGTGACGTCCCCAAATGGATCTGTAACACCGAGGAGTCACATCCTTCCTTGCATATTACTGATCCACGGATATCAACAAGGGCCTTTATAAATTCAATGCCAAAAATTGGTCTAGTTACTGTCACATCAATATGTGATGGTTAAAATTGAAGACCAGAACCACGTTCTACTGTTGTGGTCAGTGGGGATATTCGATATTAAAATGGTTGAACCTCGAAGCAAAAGTTTCCCATATCATCAATCCTCTTTAGTTGAGGCTTAACATTGTCTGGTCCATGTGTCAAGCCAACTTGACGCTTGCCATAATAGCCATTTGTCACTAATTTTAGGGAACCACAAATATTATAATTTGTTGCTTCTATCTTTGGGACTAAAGCCATGTTTGGCACCACCATGAAATTCTCCAAACTGTTGAACTCGAAGTGATCCTTCTCAGCCTTGATTGTGTAGTTTGTTGATGTTGCATGATCAAGTTTGTAATATCCCCAAACATCTGTTGTAGCTCTTTCTCGTCCATCAACTAATATCCTAACAAATTCAAAACAGACTCCTTCATAAGTCACCACAAGTCCTTCAACTGAGAAACCTATGACTTGAAATCACTGAGATATATTAACATGACTCTGCTCAACAAGAACCTCTATAGATGGAAGTGAAACATCAAATATTGTATTCTCACCCTTGTAGAATGACAAAAACCTTTATTTTCCACATGGAATAGAATTAAAAGGAAATTCCTCGTCTGCATCAGATATTGTATGACAAAGTGCTTGATTTGGCCAAGGAGCTTCTTTGAGGGCACTTCACCTCATGGACATCATCTGAATAAAGGTATACATGAACACCTAAAATAGGGTTACCTTGAGAAACAACTAAGCCATCCATATCATAACTTGGGACATAAAAGATGTCATCTACTACTAGATTTCCAAAGCCCAACTCCATCTCTTGAGAGCCTCTTTGGACAATTGTTAAGAGAACATGAGAATCATGTATTTGAAAGAGAATATCATAGAAAATATACTCTATAAACCTTAATCTTTGTACCTCATGCGTAGTGCCATCCTAGCTAGGATCAACATTAGGTATGACCTTGTATCTTCTTCCTCTGTTTAACAATTGGCTCACAGAGCCCACTCTTTCCACTTCTTCATGTTTGATTTCATGGAGGGCTATTGTGTCCTCTCGACACTCATCCTTAAGGAATATCCAAACTTATTCTGCATATCAAACGAAGGCAAAGAGAAAAAATTATCATGGCCTTTCCTTTAAAAAAAAAAATGTAGTGGGATTTGATATGACCTGATATTTGTATACTGCTCGAGGATTGATGAAGTTTATGTATTCATGATGTGAAGAAACTAGTCATATTTCCTTGGAGTAATATTTGTAAACATGTAATTTCCTCCCTGTGATGTAAACACATCATTAATGAGATCATTTCTAGTGGAAATGAGTTCAATTTTCACATTGGCACGACCTCCATTTATATCTGGGACAACTTTTTGCTCCAACAATCCCCATACTCTCCCAGAAATAGTGAACCCAGTGAAGTGAAAATTGATGTCTTCATGGCCATTGCAACCATTGTGATCCATTGATACATATTCACCCATTTAAGATATATTGACCAAGTCAGGGAATATGAATATTTCCAATGTAATTTTTCCACTCGATAATCTTAACATCAAATCTGAAATTGTCTAATTCATATTCACATCAAATCCGAAATTGTCTCGTTCATCTTCAAAGAGCTCTTGAAAAACAATTTCGGAATTGTATCGAATCTACACAATTATATTAAAAAAATTATTAATGTATGCTGCTTGATTACCAATCAAAATGTTTAATACAATACAACACCAATAAATTTGTATTTCATCTCCATTGCACATAATTCACCTTCCTTCGTAGAATGCATATGGCTTGTAGATCTTTTCCAGGTGCTTCAATTGATGTAACATATATTTTGTAGATGATCTTGATAACCCCACTATCTGCAATATGACTATCATTTTTCAATGATATATATATATATATATATAATTATGGTGAATCAATAATTCTTTAGATTAAATAATGAATCTACTCCTTGAACAAAGATTATATGCAGAAATTATATGCAAAGTAAAATTTACATAAGTAAATTTTTAACTTTTCAAATTCCACTTATAGTCATCAAAATTTCGAGTAAGAAATAGAGAGTATGGTTACAACTTACATTGTTTGGTGAAATAACCGCTGTGTCCAGAGCCTGCCCATAATTCTCCATAGTATTAATGTAGGTCAATTGGTTCAACAATTTTACAAGGTTTCCTTTACGATCAATGTAGGGATTACATTTAAAATGTTCAAATATTATTTTTAAAAATTCTTGAATTGTTATAGGATTTACCACCGAAGAAGCAACCCGATAAACCTTTACGCCATGCTTTCCTACATGTTTGGCCATGGCTGCTAACGTTTACATTTGCAACCATGTTTTCCGATATTTGAAATTTGAATTCAACCAGAAAAAACACATTTAAGAGAAAAAGCATAATGGTTCTTTGGGTCCAAGTTTTGAAGACATATATGGAAGATCTGATCTCCCAAGAGAAATAAATAATGTAGAGAAGCTCCAGAAATGATCTAGGTGGATATTGGTGGCCACCTGCCAAGTCCACTTGGATCCCCACCATTGTTTCTTTCAGCTTTTCAATTTCCTTAATTGTAGCACAGTTTACTATTTTTAGCAGTTTTTCGGGTCCTGAACTTCTGGAGCCATTTTGAGGCCCTAAACGACGTTTTTTGGGAAAAAAGGGAGAAACATGGGTCCATAGACCAATATTCCTCTTCCCAAAGTTGTAGTTCTCATATAGATCTTTCTAACGAGATATTGTACGCATCAAACAGAGATCGTATGCCAAAGTTACGACCCCGGGAAGTTGATGTACCAATTTACCCAAACAGGGCTCATAGTTTGGCGTTTAATCTTCTAGGGTTAGGTTTTTGGATGTTGAGGATTTTCCATTGTTTCTCAACAATAAATAGGCCTTCGGGCCTCATTGTAACACAGTTCAGAGGCATGTAGCCGTCACATCTCTTCTCAGAGATAAGCTACCATCGCCCTAGCTAGTCTATTTCCATTGTTGTTTGTAAGCATATTTGAGTATTTTGTTGTGTTCCTGTTTAAATCCAGATCAGTTGTATCAGAGCGGTCTGCCTTTCTCTGTTTTTCTTTGCATGTCCCCAACGAGGTCAGGATATAAGGAGTTAGGGCTTGAACTAGTCGAACCTTTACAAGACCAGCCTCACAAATCCTGATGGCCTCCCATGGCGGATGAAAAGAAAGACGAGGGGGCAGGAGATACTATCAAAATCTTGCTCGAAGAAGCCCTCGAGCGACAAAGGAAAGTGATGATGGACAACTTTGCCCAGATCCTTCAGCGGCTACCCAAGGGCGATGCATCGGCTTCCAACAACTACTCTGGAAATGCTACACCATTTAAGGTACAAGTTAATTTTGAAATCCCCATATTTGAGGCTTAGATAGATGCAGATGCCATTGATAAATGGTTAAATCTGCTAGAGGGTTATTTTTTTGTTCATGATTTTTCCAGTCGGGAAAAGATTATTTTCACTCTTCAAAAAGTAGCGCCCCACATCAAGGACTGGTGGGAAACCTACTGCGAGCAGAAGGATGAAAGTACAGGCTCACTATTTTCAACCGCACCTACGTGGGATTCATTCCGTGATGCCATCAAGGAGTAGTACTACCCTGTTGGAAGCTATGAGGATCAATACATAAAGTGGGCCATGCTGCGGCAGGGGAGGGACCAAGATGTGCCAGAGTTTACCAATATTTTCCATACCCTTCGTACAAAGTTGGGTATCAAGGATTCAGAGTAGCATTTGGTACTCAAATATCGTGGCTACTTGCACAAGTACATCCAGGAAGAAATAGAATTCCTAAACATCCCCTTGCTCGGCACAACATACCGATATGCCATCAAGGTCGAGAAAAAGTTTAAACATAAGAAGCGAGACTTTGGATATGCGAATCCAAAGCAAGGGAAAGATGCCCCCAAACCACAAAACAAAGGACAAAGCCAAGGTGGGATGGCTCAAGACAACCCACCAAAGCTGCAAGTAAAGAACAATGTCGTGAAGCCAAAAAAGGACACAGGAAAGTGGTGTGAGTTCCATAAGAGCTCCACTCACAAAACAAGTGAGTGTCAGGCCAAGCAGTCATTGGTGGTTGAGCTAAAGGTTTCAGAATCAAATGCATGTTCTGAATCTGAGTCAGAACCCAACAAGGGGAATGACAAAGGGAAGCAGATTATCGATGTAGAGCCCAACGCCACCATTGCCACTACGAATATCCAGAAGGAGGAAACCGAAGATCCAGAGGAGGAGGAGTGTCTCTTCCATTCCCAGATGTGGGTAAAGGGCTCCCTACTATAGTTCATTATCGACAGCAGGAGCCAAAAGAACCTCATTTCGGTAGAGGTCATGAAGTAGCTGGGCTTACTGACCACAGCACATCCACAACCATACACCATCAGGTGGCTTCACCAAGGATGTGATCTTCATGTGATGCAGCAGTGTCACCTTCCATACAACATCAATCACTTCACAGATGAGGTATTTTGTGACATTGCTCCCCTTGAAGTTTGTGATGTATTATTAGGACAACCATACTTGTGGAAGTGACATGCTATGTATGAATCAAGGCCCCGTGCTGTTATTGTTACTTTGGGAAATAATTTGTATAGGATATCGGAGGTAGCACTACCTATTGCCATCTCTTTGGTTACTGCAAAACAATGCAGTAAGCTCATTTCCAAAATCGGGAAATTTGCTTTCCTGATGATACGCCCTCAAGGAAAGAAGAAGATAGTGGCCACAACCTCCAGACTGGGCCCCTTCGCACAATAACTATAGATGGACAAGGTCATGGAGGAGTACGAGGACATATTCACCTCCCCCGCAGGGGTTCCTCTACAATGTCAGGTTAAGCACTCCATTGATCTGACCCCAGGTGCGCCGCTGCCCAATGGACCAATCTATCGGTGCTCCGTTCTATAGAACGATGAAATCAAGAGGTAGATTCATGATCTACTATAGAAAGGTCACATCCGTCTGAGTTCATCACCCTGTGGGAGATCGATCATGTTGGTACAAAAGAAGGATGGGACTTGGAGACTTTGTATTGACTATCGGGCACTGAACAAGATCACTGCCCATAATAGGTACCCGATCCCTCGGGTTTATGACCTCCTGCACCAATTGAAGGGAGCAAAATATTTCAACAATATTGATTTGAAGTTAGGATATCATTAGGTACCAATCGAACCCTCCGATGTGTGGAAGATTGCCTTCAAAGCCAAGGAGATGAATGCTCCTGCAACCTTCATGAGGCTAATGGATGACATCTTGCGGCCATTCACTAACTCATTTGTAGTGGTATACTTAGATGACATCCTAATCTTCAGCCAGAGTTGGGAAGAGCACCTCCACCACATCCGACAGGTTCTCCAAACACTGCGACAACACAAGTTATGTGCCAATTTCGAGAAAATCACTTTTGGCATGACCTAGGTTCAGTATCTGGGATACATTATTGATGAATAGGGGGTGCATGTGGATCCATCCAAGATCCAAGTCATTCGGGATTGGCCATCTCCAACCACTCTAATAGAGCTCCATAGCTTTTTAGGTCTTGCCAAGTTCTACCGCAGGTTCGTGTTGGGATTTTCTCATATCACTTGGCCCTTGAGTCAAGTCACGAAGGGAGGAGCAAAAGAAAAATTCTTTTGGTCTAAATCTCAACAAAAGGCATTCATAGAGTTGAAAGATCGCCTCTGCAAAACACTAGTACTCACATTACCAGACTTGCAACAACCATTTGAGGTCAAGACAGATGCCTCTGACTATGCTATTGTGGCAGTCCTTACTCAACACGGGCATCCAGTGGCATATCATAGTGAGACATTTTCAGACACAGTCCGAAAGTATCCCACTTATGAGCAAGCCTGCCGAAAATGGAAGCATTACATTTTGGGGAAGGAAACGGTCATCTGCACAGACCATTGACCCATGTAGTTCATACAGACCCAAGGTAAATTGTAGAATGATCGCCATCAGAAGTGGTCCACATACCTGTAACATTTCCATTTGAATATCAAGTATAAGAAGGGAAACACCAATAATGTTGCAGATTGCCTCAATCGACCACCGATCATGGCGTTAACCACCACGCTCAACTCTTGTGGGCACGAGATTTCTAATTGGCCACTTCTCTACAAAAGCGACCCAGAATTCAGCCAGACATACCAGACACTCTTGGAGGGTTAGCATGTTCGAGATCTTCATCTCCAAGATGCTCTATTATGCCACTTGGGTCAGCTTTGTTTTCCTTCAAGTGAGCTTGCTAAGATGATTTGGGAAGCACACTACAGTTGGGCCGCTGGGCATTTCGGGGTCGAGAAAACGGTGGCAGTATTGCAGAAGTATTTCTATTGGCCGAATATTCGATAGGATGTTGGGAAGTACGTCAAATCATGCACTGCCTGCGCCATTGCCAAACCAGCCATCAAGAAGCAAGGCCTCTATACCCCACTACCTACCCCTAGTCGACCTTGGGAATCCATCTCCATGGATTACATGTCAGGCCTTCCTTCCACTAAGCATGGAAATAACTGTGTTTTTGTGGTCGTCGACAGGTTCTCAAAGATGGCCATTATGGCGGTCTGCAAGAAGAATATCACAGTAGAAGCCACTACTAAACTCTTCTTTGAACAAGTGTGGGTACACTTTGGGATCCCATAGTCTATCATCTCAGATCGGGACAACAGGTTCCTCAGTACATTTTGGTCTAGTATCTGGTCGATGCTGGACACCAAACTCACTAAGTCCACAACCTTCCATCCTCAAACTGATGGCCAGATAGAGGTTGTCAATAGGATGATCGTACACATTTTGCGCATGTACAACTCAAAGAATCCATGCACCTAGGACGAGAGCCTCCCCTATGTTCAACACAGCTACAATCAGGATCTCCACAGTTCGACTGGCCATAGCCCTTTTCAGGTGGGCTTGGGATTCCAACCATTATGTCCCATTGATGTGGCCATGCCATTTGCAGCTACTCACGCAGATTCGGCTCATGTCCAATCCGAAACAGATAAGGCAACCAGCTTCATTGAGCACATCCAACATATTCACCAGCAGGTCCATGAAATTATGGAGAAATCAAATGCCAAGTACAAGCAGTGACATGATCAACATTGGGTGCCACATAAGTTTCAGGTGGACAACAAAGTCTGGTTGCATTTGCAAAAGGAACGCCTTACCGGAGCCTATCAAAAACTCAAACCACTCCGATATGGTCCTTACACCATTACCAAGGCTATTGGAGACCATACATTTGAGCTCAGCATTCCCCCATTCCTTCGCCTACACCCAGTGTTCAATGTGGACCGCCTTTGACCATACTTTCCACCATTACTAGACACATCCGACATTGTAGAACAACTCACACCCACAAAGTTAAATCCAGATTGCATAAAACAAGCTGCAACTGATCGGATCATGGACACACAGATCAAGCACACTCACTAGCAGAATATCCAACTATATCGAATTGTCAAAGTAGGCTAACTCCTTCACCAAGGCAAGTGGCTCACCAAGGACCCAGTTCAGCAGAAGTTTCCTCATCTCATGGAAGAACTCAACGCAATGGGGACCATTGCTTCCTAAGGTGGGAGGAATGATCTAGGTGGATATTGGTGGCCACCTTCAAAATCCACTTGGACCCCCACCACTTTTTGTTTTAGATTTTCATTTTCCTTAATTGTAGCACAATTTACTATTTTTAGCAGTTTTTCGGGTCTTGAGCTTCCAGAGCAGTTTTGAGGCCCTAAATGACATTTTTTGGGAAACCTGGGAGCAACATAGGTCCACAGACCGATGTTTCTCTTCCTAAAGTTGTAGTTCTCGGATAGATCTTTCTAACGAGATATTGTATGCACCAAACTAGGATCGTATGCCAAAGTTACGGCCCTAGGAAGTTGATGTACCAATTTACCCAAACGAACCCACAGTTTGGTGTTTCATCTTCTGTGGTTAGGTTTTTGGATGTTGAGGGTTTTCCATTGTTTCTCAACAATAAATAGGCCTTCGAGCCTCATTGTAACACAGTTTAGAGGCATGTAGCCGCCACATCTCTTCTCAAAGATAAGCTACCATCGCCCTAGCTGGTCTATTTCCATTGCTGTTTGTAAGCATATTTCAGTATTTTACATTAATGAAATGAAGTATTAATTCTGTTGCATCTTTGTGTTTATGCTTATCTCTATAATTTGTTGCATTCCTGTTTAAATCCGGATCAAGAAAAATCAAATAAGTATGATTTAAATAATTAAAATATGTCAAATATAAGTTTGGAACCATCCATTGTCATCTTCCAGATATAGATGAAAAATGTAATCTAATAAAAATAAAAAATTAATATGGAAATACTCTAGAAAAACTAAAATTAATTACGATTTTTTTTTTTTTTCGCACTTTGTTAAGAGTTACTTACCAGATCTAGCACAGTATCTGGATCGGCCAAGAAGCAAGATAGTTGACTTTGGATCAATCATTCTGCAAGCTGAATAATTGATTTAGCTCAACAACAATGTGAGAGTAATCCAACAACAGATCCGACTTTGTCAAATACCGACTTTCAATGAAACCTCGACATCCATTGATTCGTTGGCAATGGTTCAAACTGCTAGACATGTAACCAACATCTGAAGCACCCACCACGTCTCCATTACAAGGAACTTCGAATCTAAAAACCTACTAGTTTTTTTCTAAGTTTCAGCAGTTCACTGCATCTCTCTTTTTCAAATCACTCTCATGGTTGAGATGTCGGTTTTTAGGGGCACCAAACACATGGATCCACTGAAAATCCAACCGCACAATCTGGATCATTTTTATCCTCCCAGAGATTTGGATAGGTGTTACCCTGGTAGAAACAGTGCTAGATGTAAAACAATGCCTTTACATTGCCAATTATCAAGGCAAGATGATATATAACCCCTATGGTTTAGGGAAAAATTCACTCAAAAGTCCAAATTTATGGAAATTTAAATTACTAAATTATTAAGTTTGTCATAATTCAAAGTTTAAATAAAATAATTACAAATTTATTTACTCTCTTTGAAAATAGAAACTTTTCTTTCAAATAATATTATTTTAACTTTCAATTATTTGAAATTTATTTTATTTTAATTAATATAAAATTTATGAGAAGATTTCGCTGTAAATCACATTATGGTACATTTGTCGACGCATTTCGAACCAATGAGTGTGGTTCATTGTCAGGACAAGTTGAAGAATCAGATCATGGCTACATGTTAAATAGGGAGGGTAGATCTTCCAACGGCTAAGTTTGACTTGGAAACAACTATATTGGACTGGGGAGTTAGATCGGACTAACGACTATATTTGACCATGAAATGGCTAAATTTGACTAGCCAACCGGATTGGACCAAGGGATAGGGACATGGACCAAAATTATATTTAATAATATTATTTAATTATAATAATTTTATTAGATAAATTTATTCAATGAATTAATACATATTATCATAATATTTTCTATGGTTTTGAATGCTAAAATAATAATTTTATGAATATTTCTTTTAATACTATAATGTTAGTCATGTTTATTGTTTTAGTAAAATGTTAACTATATTTATGTTAATAGTAAAAATAGATCTAGGAACTATTATTATTAATAATCGAGTAAATTGCTAACTATAATTATGTTAATATGTTAATAGTAATTTATTAATATTAATAATAGTATGAATTTATTACTCTTAATATTCCTATAACTATAATATTATTATTTTAAAATTAATTATTATTTTAAATTATCTTATTATTATTATTATTATTATTCTTACTTAATAATTAATAATAGTATTATTCTTATTATTATTATTATTATTAATGGTTTGTATAACTTATTAATAGAGCTAATTAATGGTTTGTAATTAATACTTATACAAACCACACTGGTTGGTTCCAAACAGTCGAGGGATTTTATTTTATGTGATTTTTTACGAAAATGCTGTTACAACTTATACAAACCATTAATAATAATAATAATAATAATAATAATAATAATAATAATAATAATAATTAAGTAAGAATAAGAATAATAAGAGTAATATGATTTAAAATAATATTTAATTTTAGAATAATAATATTATAGTTATAGGAATATTAAGAGTAATAAATCCATACTATTATTAATATTAATAAATTACTATTAACATAATTATAGTTAGCATTTTACTTGATTATTAATAATAATAGTCCCTAGATCTATTTTTACTATTAACATAAATATAGTTAACATTTTACTAAAACAATAAACATGACTAACATTATAGTATTAAACGAAATATTCATAAAATTATTATTCTAGCATTCAGAACCCTAGAAAATATTACGATAATATGTATTAATTCATTGAATAAATTTATCTAATAAAATTATTATAATTAAATAATATTACTAGATATAATGTTGGTCCATGTCCCTATCCCTTGGTCTAGTCCAGTTGGGTAGTCACATTTAGCCGTTTCATGGTCAAATATAGGTGCTAGTTTGATATAGCTGTTTCCAAGTCAAACTTAGCCATTGGAAGATCTGCTCTTGTCAAATTTATCCATTAGTTGGATCTAACTGCCGAGTCCGATCCGTTGGAAGATATACTTTCCCTATTTAACATGCAACCATGTTCTTCAACTTGTCGTGACAATGAACCACATTCGTTGGATCGAAACACGTCGACAAATGTATCATAATGTGATTTATGCTAAAATCTTTTCATAAACTTGATATGGATAACAGAAGTCTCAATTCAATAATATAAAATTGTTTTTGGTTATTTATATGTATAAAATAAAATAATTATTGCGCCCATGGAGTAGATCTCGCGTAAAGTTAATCTAATGTCGGCCCTATTTAAAAATCAATCTAATTATTATTATGTATGAACACAACATAAATTTAAAATATAAAGAAGTTTACGAATAGTAAAAAAAGGAGCTATGGTAAATAAATAAAAATATAAATAAACCAGAAGTATGGTAAACAAATAAGACTTTTTTTTTATATTTACTCCAAAGGTATGGTAAATAAAAAAAATAAAAATAAACTAGAGGTATGGTAAATAGATAAAACCTCTTTTTATCTTTACTCCATTATCCTCTTTATATTTATGAAAACTCAAAAAATAGGTTCTAATATAGTAACCGAAGAACCCACAGTATAAACCATTCTTCGTCAACGTTTCAAATCCCAACAGGGATTCAAGAATGTGTTGATGATGGATCCCTGTTGGGATTTGAAACGTTGACGAAGAATGGTTTTTACTGTGGGTTCTCCGGTTACTAAATTAGAAGATATAAACCATAGATGTCTTAAATCAAAAAATAGGTTTTATTTAGGTGATCCTGTTGACACATAATTATTAATACCATGGGCCAATTACCATATTTATAAAAGAGGTATGATAAATAAATAAATAAAAAAGAGGTATAAAGATGTATGGTAAATAAATAAAAACAATATCAAATAAGATTAGAAATCAACATCTAATTATATACCAAGCCTATGGGCCAAATACCGTTGTAAATAAAAGAAATATGATAAATAAATAAAAATATAAATAAACAAGAGGTATGATAAATAAATAAAACCTCTTTATATTGGCTCCATAAACCTCTTTACACTTACTAACACTCAAAATATAGGTTTTATTTAGGTGAAGCCTATGGGCAAAATACCATGGGCCAAATTATTATTCACACCATGCAAAAAATACTATTAAGCATAATATTAATATTCAAAGATTATTATTGCTATTATTATTATTATTATTATTATTAAATCTAATATTCATATTAATATATCATAATATTGATATCATTAAATATAATAACTTTGTTTTAATCCAATATTAAATTTGTTATATTATAATGTATATTAATATATCATAATATATATTAACTCTATATGTATGGGAGGTAAGAACAAAGACTTAAAGTTATAGAGGTGGTGAGATAGGGGGAGTGGCAAGGGAGAGATGGAGATAAAATGAAGGAGAGGGGAGAAGAGGAATAAAATGAGAGAGAGGTAGAGAAGGGTAAAAGAGGGAGAGGGAGACACAAATATGGAGGGGGAAGAGATAAGAGAGTGGGAGGGAGATTGTGAGAGGATTGGAGGGTAGAGAGAGAGAGAGAGAGAGAGAGAGAGAGGGAGATGGGGGAAGAGAGATAAATGTAGGAGAGAAAGGGCGAGAGAGGAAGGATGGGAGATAGGTGGAGAGAGGGAGGGATAGAGATATGGAGTTAGAGGGGGAGAGAGGGAGGGAAGAAGAAAGACATAGAGAGTGAGAAGTGGAGAGAGAGAGGGACTGGAAGGGAGATATGGAGAGAAAAAGTGTATGTTTAGGGGTTTGATAAAGAGATAAATAAGGAGAGATAGAGAGAAGGGGGAGAGAAGGAGACAAAAGGAGAGAGGGAGGGATATAGTAACATAGGTAGAGGGAGAGAGAGAGAGTGAGAGAGTGAGAGAGAGGAAGAATGAGAGATAATACTTGAGAGAGAGAAGGAGAGTGATGGGGTAAGAGAGAGGATTAGAGAGAGAGAGAGAGAGAGAGAGAGAGAGAGTGATGGGGGAAGAGAGAGGGAGGTAGGAGAGAAAGGGAGAAAGAGGAAGTATGAGAGAGAAGATTTGAGAGAGAGGAGGAGTCAGGGAGGGAGAGGGGAGGAGAGAGGGATGGATAGGGAGATGGAGTTGGAGGGAAGAAGAAATACATAGAGAGTGAGAAGTAGAGAGAGAGAGGGAGTAACAATGGAGAGATGGAGAGAGAGTGTGTATGTTTGGGGTTGAGATAAAGAAAAAGAAGCAGAGATAGAGAGAATGGGGGAGAGAAGGAGAGAGGGAGGGATATAGTAACAAAGTTGGAGGTTGAAGAGTAAGAGAGAGAGAGAGAGAGAAAGAGCAAGAAGGGAGAGAGAGAGGATATGAGAGAGTGGAGTGAGGGAGGGAAAGAGAGAGGTAAGAATAAAGAAATATAGAGATAAAGGTGGAGAGAGAGAGAGGGAGTGATAAAAAGGATGGAGAGAGGGGGAAGGAAATAAGTAGGGAAGAGAGATAGAAGCAGGGGAGAGGGAGAGAATGGGAATAGAGAGAGAGAGAGAGAGAGAGAGAGAGGAGGAGGAGGAGGAGGGAGGGATAGGTAGATAGATTGAATAAATAGAGTGTATGTTTTGGTGGTGATATAGAGAGGCAAATGGAGATAGAGATATAGATGGAAAGTGAAGAGAGGAGAAAAGAGAGAGATGGAGAGAGGGATGGAGGGACAAAGAGATTGATAGATATGAAGTGAAATAGCATGTGTGTTTGGGGGTTGAGATAGCGTGGAAAATAAGGAGAGATGGAGGGATATATATATATATATATATATATCCCTATATATATATATATATATATATATATATATATATGGGGGGAGGGGGGGAGAGGGAAGAATATTTATTACACTAGATACATTGATTTTAGTGTAGATGGTGATTTCTAATCCAATTTGTTTTCTTGCACTAGATGCATTGATTTTAGTGTAGATTTGATTGCTTTCACTAGATGCATTAATTTCAATGTAGATGAATTCTAATCCTATTTGATTGCCTGCACTAAATGCATTGATTTCAATATAGATGGTGATTTCTATTCCTACTTGATTGCTTGCACTAGATGCATTGATTTCAATGCAGATGTTGATTTCTAATAATGTTTGATTGCTTGCACTAGATGCATTGATTTTAGTGTAGATGGTGATTTCTAATCTTATTTGATTGCTTGCGCTAAATTCATTGATTTCAATGTAGATGGTGATTTCTAATCCTATTTGATTGCTTGCACTGGATATATTGATTTTAGTGTAGACATTGCTTTATAATCATATTTGCTTACTTGCACTTGGTGCATTAATTTCAGTGTAGATGTTGGTTTATAATCTAATTTTCTTACGTGCACTAAATGAATTGATTTGAGTGTAAATGTTGATTTCTAATCTTGTTTGATTGCTTTCATTAGAGGCAGTAATTTTAGTGTAAATGCTGTTTTCTATTCTTATTTAATTGCTTGCATTAGATTCATTAATTTCAGTGTAAATGTTGATTTCTGTTTTGATGTAATTGGGTGTATGATGGTACATCAATTTTAAAGTGATTGGATCAAAATTGTGTAATGATTTCAGTGTAAGCACAAAAAATTATTGACAATGTACATTGATTTTTGTGTTATAGTAATTCAACCTATTAATATTCGAGAGAAGGAGAGATAAGGAATGATGTTTACTACAATAGATTGAGCTAAAGATTTAAACAATTTATGGTTTAACATGTCCTTTTCATATAATTGATACGAAAATATTGCAATCAATATGAAAATATGAGAAAAGTAAAAAGGGTGACACTAAGAATAATAGAAGAAAATAGTTTTAGATTAACCACAATGAAGACTATTTGTAATTGACTATATTCTTATTATTCACATTTTCTATCATTCAACACTATTACATTGTCCCTTTACATTCAAAATTTATATTTCATATTTTTTCATCATTAAAGTTATTATCATCACAAAAAACTAAGACAACTTAGAAAATTTACAATTAAAATATACAGATTAATCTGAGACATATTAGCATATTTAAAATGATTATATTAATATTAGATGAATTTACGTATTATTGATAAAATTAATCATATGTTCGTTAGATTTTCTTTGGCCGCACATGACTGAAACCAACCTAGATCCATCTTAACTCTAGATCTATCAAGCACTGAGAGGGATCAAATCGCTCAAGGTACAAACCATTCCTCAAGTTTTACACTCAAGAAAGAGGTTTTCACCTCAAGAGATGTGATCCCTCTCGTCGCTTGATAGATCCAAAGTTAAGATGGAACTAGGCTGGCTTTATTTTAAAATTGAGGAAATTACAAATATTTTTGAAAGTAAATTTTCATTAAAATAATAATTCTTTACTTTCAATTACATAAATTGATATAAAACTAGCTTGGATATATCTTAATTTTGGATTTACCAAGGGTAGAGGGGATCAAATCTCTTTTCACTTAAAAAAAGGTTTGTATATGAAGAGATTTGATGCCTCTGACACTTGGTAAATTAGGAGTAATATGATTGAATTATTAATTATAATTAATTTTTTATTTCACTTTACTTATTTTTGTTTTTATAATTTACCCCAACTTTATTTTTCTTAACATTTTTCACATTAAATTTTATTTTACGGAGTTTCCTCAAATTAGATGTTAAAATTGATTTTCAATTAAAATAAATTGGCTATATTTTTTAATATTAAAAATTATTTTTAATTTTCCCCATGGTGTAATGGTGTAGATTAGTTGATGATAGAATGAGTTGTTAAGGCATTTCTTATGATTTTATTGGTTTAAACTTTGATTAGCTCAATGTGCCACGTGTGAGGCAATGTGGGTACACTTGGAGGTGATTGTGGTAGTGGATAGAATCGATCCTTAAGTACAAACATGCTATAGTTGTCTATTCTCTCATATACAAAAAAATAACAATAATAATAATAATCTTATTTTTTAATTTTATTGAATTAATTATTTATCAAAATTAGATTTTATTAAAAGCACATGATTTTATTGGAAGTAGTTTAGGTGATGGAAATAAAGGAAACTAATTTTCTTGTAAGCATTTTCTAAATTGTATCTCCACTCAAACACTCTCATAGAAAGAAGAGTCTTGACCCCACCCATCAAGCAAGCCACCCAATGTCACCTTTGTGTCCTTCTTTCACTCTTTAGACTACAAGAAGGATATCCTTGTCTAGTGGGGAATCCTTAAATATCAATCTAAGCTAGGTCATTGAGTAATGAAAGGAAGTTCCGTAACGAAAACTAGTGATTTGACACTACTCACTCTCAAAGTAAAAGGTCAGGGATAAATGTGCGAATAGTCAAACAAACCATGCATTATTAAGAAATTTTGAATGATTTTAATTACACAACTATGCTTATTCATGCAACCAAATTATACTTGAAAAATGAAAGATAAAGCTTGATCAATTAACCATATAGCATGAGATGCTAGTGAAGCATATATACGATGGCACAATAAAAATAGAAACTGAATCATAAAGTGTCTATACAAGTAAGGCATTAGATCATTCATTCATCTTATTAATGAGCATTGTAGATTGAGAGTTCGTTATCATCATCAAGAGACCATTCCACAGTTAAGAGATCATATACCAACAATATTAACTATGTTTGGGAAAACAAAGAGTTATGTGTTTGCGATGATAAATAAAGGAAATATTCAAACTTGTCATTGTTACTAAGGACAATGAAGACAACAAAGTTGAATGTGGACTACTTACACATTCATAACATTCAAATTTCATCCATTTAGCATCATGCAAGTTGCATGAAGGAAATTTGGTAGTGGTACTAAGTGAACATTCTTTGATCAAAGTTCATACCCTCTCCTTAGCACTACCACTTTGCAAGACGAAGAAGAAATGTGAAATATATGTGGAACCAACTAAATAAGTTGGAAAGCTTGTTGCAACATATATAGGTGGTCATGTCGTGCTGCAAAAGGAGGTGTTGGCCCACTCCCCTTTTTGATAATTTGTCAACCTTCGAATTTGATTCCTTGTGAATGTGATCAAATGATATGACCCTAAAGATTCTAATAAGCTCCATAATTTTAATCATCCATTGATCCAATAAAGAAGTGTACAAGGAAGTATAACCTTTCACCCAATCTGAAACCACCTTTGAATCCCCTATGAATTGTAAGTTTAGATTGTTGAAGTGACGCAATTAAAATGACTAACATAAACAACTAATTCATATTATTGTAGTTTTTGTTAGGTAGTCATATTTTTTTTCCTAGACTAAATTAGTTATTTATGTTAGTCATTTTTAGTAGTATTACTTATTAGCTAGTCGTATATTTTAACTGGTGACTAAAATGGTCATTTATGTTAGTTAGTTTTTAGTTGGGTCTCTTAATATTGCTAATTTTTTGTAGTATTTCACTTGGAAAAGTTGTGGTGACTAACGTTTTTAGTCACCTAGTCACTAATTTGACCATTTTCTACTAGTGTTATATCTCCGGTATCAACATGTATTACCACATCTCTCATGTGCATTTAATTTATCAATCTAGGTAACCCCTGGTACTCTGTGGCCAGGTCTTTAATATTTCATTATCTTCACAATTTTGGCCACTAGTCATTGCCCCTTCAAATGTTTTCTTCCATCTCTCCATGGGTTGTCTCTTCGTCATGATAGTGCTTTCTTTCAAAACCTTTGCTCTTTATTTTTAATGGCACCATAAACATCACTTTGGGTCTATAGTAACCTTGGATGTCCATGTCTCTCTCTTGCTCCATACTCTACAGACAAAAACTCCTCTCTTGATAACTTTATTCCTCCCTTCTATTTTTCTAAGTATTTTCCACCCGTTAATCTCAACATTGTCTTTACTCCCTCGAGCTCGCCTTTTTCAAGTTCAACATGCCGCGACAATGCATGCAATGTAATATAGGTTCCATTAGAAGAGGAGTCGAAAGCTCCAGAGACTACAACCGTGCCCAAAATGCTACCCAACAATATCAAGAGACCACTCCTGAACATATTAGGCACATGATGGAATATGCAATAGTTGAAACCATGAATGAAAGAAACTTAGTTTTCAACAAGGAAATTCTATTTCAAATTTTTCACAGGTTACCTAACTTGGGCCACACTCGTAGTTGTAAAAACTAGAATCTATGTAGAGTAGACCGCTACTAGCACATGAAGACCCTCATCAAGAGGCCCTTGTAGATAAAGATGAACGAAAAAGCAGGTTCTTTCTACAGTTCAATATTTTTCAAGTAGAGATAAGGCAACTATAAATATGTTGATGTATATTTTTCCTGGTTAGCAATAGAATCTACTTAACTTACAAAAACATAATAACAATTCTCATTATTTTTTGACATCAAAATTGTCATATTAATTTTTTTTTTATAAAACATTATAAAAATTAAATGGTTTTAATAATAAATGTAAATGGTAACAATGGTAAAAAAATTAAAAAGAAATGTTATATGAACTACCCTAGATCATTCTTAATTTATTCTCACTCCAAAATAGGTTTGCACCTCAAGAGATTTAATCCATCTCAATTTAATCCATCTAAGTGCTTGGTAGACCCCAAGTTAAGATGGATCTAAACTCTTATCTATATATATATATATATATATATTTGTGTGTGTATGTGTACACACACACACACATGCTTCTTTTGGTTCAAATTGAATATATATTTTAAAATATCATAACAATCCAACCTATTTTAATCCAAATTCATGAATTCAAGATATTAAATCTAAATTGAGAGGATATTTGAAAAAATATTAAATGCATAAATTTAAACCTAGAAAATTATATATATATATATATATATATATATATATATATATATATATATATATATATCTATATATATATATCTATATATATATATATATATATATATATATATATATTGCTTTGAAAATCTATTTTAAAGATTTCATTTAATTTTCAATATAAAAACTAGTGGGAATAAGTATTCATTTGATATGTTCAAATTACAGAAACTCCTTATAATATTATACATAGAAAATCTATTCAATTAACGTGTTAAAGATTTATATGTGTATTTAGGCTAGTTATTTTGGAATATTATATCAAGCTCACAATCCTCAATACTCTGGAGTATCCAGTGCAAGGAAAAGAGCTTCTAGCGGAGGATTTTGCAGAGGCCCCTATAAAAATAGCCCAAAAATATGTTTGTAAGAATATTTTAGTAGACGTCTTTTTTAATGGTGCATCTACGATATACAAACACACCAGTGCTTTACTGTCCATATAAGCATTAATGCCAAATAGAACATGGTGCATCATGGCAGATTTATTTTTATAAAATAAAAAAACACTTGGTGCTTGAATAATCAACAACACCAAAAAAATGTTAATTTTAAAAAATAATTGGTGCTATATACACCCACAAAATTGATGCTCTTATTGTAGTAAAACAACCCGGTGCATACCTAGAAGGAGCACCACTATAGTTTTTACTTCAAAAAAAAATGTGGTGCTATATTCCAATGAAGCATCGATGTTGTTAATGTATTAAAATGCCTCGTTGTGACTTCTAAAGAGCACCACTAGGAGGTTTTTCTTTTTCTTTTAAATGCGGTGCTATAGTACAATAAAGCACTGACAAGGTACATGTATTGGAATGCCCGAGAGCATCTTAACAAAACCACCACTATAGGATTTTTAATTAAAAAATAGTGGTGCTCTTGGATATTTAACGCACCGATGCGGTTATAATAACTTATTGGAGGAGGGTTAAATAAAAAAACCCTCCTAGTTATAAATTTATTTTTTACCATCTAAAATGTTGGAGAGCTTTGAAGCACTAGTGCCATGTTTTCCTTATGCAAGTGCCCTGGTGCCAATGCTTCTCTTGCTCACCATCCTTCCATACCATGATCAGTGCGTGACTTTCAGTTTTCTCAAACGATGGTCAAATTTAGTTTTCTAAATTACATGTCAAAAATACCTCCTCAATGAGAAAATGTCTAGGTAATGTCTATGTTTTTCTTTAATTTAATATTTTAATCAATTAGAATTTCAAATTAGCTAAAAAAATCCATTACTTTTGAAAAACAAAATTTCTTGGGTAGTGCCCTTGACAGCTTTGGCTGTCACCGATAGAAATGGACCTGTAGATTTATAGGGTGCATGTTGGCAAGAAAATGACAACAGGGAAGGGGCACTAGGTTCAGGCTCAGAGGGCCAACAAGGCTCCGATGTAGTCTAGGACAACGCCGACATTTTCACCTTACCCAGAGGGCAAGGAGTCTCACCCGAGGCGTGCCACGACCGAAGTTAGAGGGAGCTGGGAGGGGTATCGAGGGAATGTAAAGAACATGTAACAATCACTCATCACTCAATCTTCTTGACTATATAATACTATCATCCCATTCATATCATCATAAGAAACTATCTAGTGATTAACCATTCATTTAACATTTTTAAGAACCCATGAAGAACACATCGATAAAGTATGGGACCCAAACTGCTTCTTTCATTACTTGGAATATAGACGAGTACATGATAGAATACAAAAGGCTTACGGCCTGTTCATCAAATACACAAAGAATAATTTCATAGAATACAACTAACAAGAATGAACATAAGTAGAGCCGAGGGCAGTGCTAGCTCTTCTACAACTGATCTGGCTCTCAGGATCCTACCATGTCTCACCCACATCATTGCCAACCCTCTCTCTTGCTGTCTCTTTCCTTTTATCCTTTATTTCGCATTCCCACTCCCAGTTTTGTTTGGATGACTCCACCCTCAATTGTTTCCCCTGCTTGGCTTCCTCTGTCTTCTTCTACCACCCTTCTGCAACTACCTGTTCATTTCTTGTTCATGTCCCTTTCCTTTGGCTGTCAGCTCCACAACTTAGACCATTGTCCCCACCACCTATTCTTGAATTTTACTCTTGCTAACACTCATAATTCAAAATGAAGACCTCAAAAGACCCCGGCCATAGTTGTTTGACTCATTCCTAAGTCAATCTATTTCCAATGTTGTCGGCTTTATAGCTGCTCCTGGTGGTGTCTCTGTCATCATTGGTTGTTGATGTGTTGATTCCTCCTCTTACAGTGCTGCTGCATCTGCCCCTTACTATGTTGGTCCTGTTTCTCCTACTACACCCTGAACTTCTTTTCCAAACGAAGGCCCCAACTTCTATACTGCAACATTTGTTTCCTCGCGGAAGTGGTTATAATCTTCCAATGTCATTTGCTAGACGCTTGTAACATTTTTTGCTTGTTGGAGAAATTCAGACATTGATATGGAGTTCGATTGCTCAGATTAGGCGTTTTGTAATCTATTCGACTATTCTTCGACCTCATCATATACCTCCTGTAGTGCTCTGACTAGTTTACAGACTAGGGGCCTCAGGTCCCAAATTTTCTTCCTTGTCATAGATGCTTCCTCCCCGATTTGATGTATTCTAGCATCGAGAGAGGCGATCTCATCATCACTTTGTCTCAGTCAACCATTATCCTTGTAGGTCATGCTGTCAGCAATGCATTGTTGGAGATGTTGGTGGAGTGGTTAGACTAGCTAGTTGTTGATGGCCAAGTTGCCTGACCAATCATTGATTTGCTCCATTAGCACATACCCATCTGCCAAGGTATCAGTTAGCACAACTTTTAGGGCAGAGTTAGTGGTTATTTTCTGCTTGATTTCCATGATGTAGCTTGTATTTGGATCAAGAAGTGCTACTCTAGCCATGTCTAAGCTCTTCTTCAGTTCCTTGTTGATGGCCACAAGTTCTGTGCATGTTGTCTGAATATGGTTGCAGCAGTCGACCAAAGTGATTGTTGAAAAATCGTCAGGTGCCTCAATTACCAAATAGGCCACCATTGGCGGAATTTCTCTCAGCTTCGATGTTACCTTTTCAACCTGCGCTTGCAGCTGTTGATTGGTCTATTGAAGCTAATCTCCCTCCACCTTGATAGCGATGATTTGTTGCTTCTTATACTCGTGCTCAACGACTAGGTCATTGTGGACATGCACAACCCTCTAAGCTTCTTATTGGATAAATCAAAAGAGTTGTGCGGAGGACCAATGCTGAAGGTTTTCCAGCTACATTGTTGATGATTCCGGGAAATTGTTTTGTAGTGGTTTGCCACTAGCAATGGATTTTTCTGAGTGGCCTTAGGGGGAAAGTTACAGGTTGGGTGGACTCAAGAAACTGGTGAGTGGGAGGAAGAATGACTACTTCTGAAACAATGAGGAGATTTGAATGAAAATTGGTTTCAAAGGGTTCATTTGTAATTGATTGTGGTTGTGAAGTGATTGGTTAATCGCTCAGGAGTGGGCCCATTCAGAGCAATAGAGATATCGGGGAGGTTTGAACAACAGTATGGCCTTCACCCCTATTCACCTACTGAATGGACTGGATAACTGAGTTGACTTCCATTTCGTCTATGGCTATGCAGGTTCCTAGAGGGATCGCATTAGCCAGGATCAAGGAGGTGGAAGCAGTATGGGGGGAGGGATCCCGTGACTTCGGTGAAACTGTAGAAGTGGATGGTGGGTGTTCTTTAACAATTGTGGAGGCCAATGCTAATTGGAGTCCATCCTTGGTGAGGTCAACTATGGTCACAATAATCACTGTCTTTTGCTTCTTGGCCACTGATGCTTTGGTACATTTAGGTTGCTTGGGTTTGGGGATGAATGGATTGATCTGAGGGTGAGGGTTGCAAGGAGGTATTGCCATAACAAAGGGAGTGGTAATAATAGGATTAAATGAAGTAAACCATTGGAAAAGATTGGACTAGGGAGTCGTACTTGGTGAATCCATGAAGCTGACGATTGTCTACTTAAGGAAGCTCATCCATTGCTCCATTTGATAGACCATTGGATATAGATCCTCCTCTAGCCCCCTCTTCCTTGTGCTCCCCACCATGTCCCCTGTCTGTGGTTGTGGTTGCATGCCCCTGAACATGTATTTTCATTAGTCATATTTAATCTCACAGGAAATCCCTAGCTATGATCTAACCTTCGTGTGGAATGCCCCTTCTGATAACGTGAACCTCTGTGGCCTTATTTGTAATGTCTCTAGATGGAAACACTGTGGCTTGATATAAGTGTGGCCGTGGGTTACCCGAAACCAGATATCCTCCGAGTAGCTATCGAGAAATCCTTTGGGGATTCTCTTCGGTGCCCTTACTATTGCCAAGATCTTCTGGTACCTTTCATTAAAGCACATCTCAATGATTTCTTTGCTGTTGGGGTACCTAGACGTCCTCCATGGCATGTATCTAAGTTCCAGTGGTTGCTCATCTGTGATCTCCTAGTGGGAAAAATTTCCACATCATGAAATTCATAACGAAATATCTGTAAATGAAATTTGTGCTTCTCATGTATACATCCTCGCAAGCTTCAAATAATTAATTAAATAGAAATGTCGACCAATTGAGCACAAATCCTTCACAACCTTGCTCCGCAACAGAAATGGTTTCCAGCGTGCATTCGTTTATCAAGAAGTGTCTCATTACCTTCCCTGCAATGATGTCGTAGGCGAATTTGATGTGGTCCTTGTTTGTCAAATATATTTTGGCACCCTTTCCTCCGCGCTTGGTGTTATACTTAGTGTAATAATCATTATCCCCCTCTTTCTTGGCTCACTTTGACTCAGTCTGGAACATCATGGAGACTACATCTCCTGCTTCTAAGAGTCTAGTGAGTTGCTGAATGTATTCCACATGAATCAGATATTATTTTTCTAACCAAAGTGAGCCACAATACATCCTTCTCACCAGAATTTTAATACACTACATTGCAACAAAAGACGTCTTGAAAATTGGCAGACTCCTCAAGTTGATCAAAGTCGACCGTTGAAGTGATCGAAATGTTCCTTGATCTTTGTTTCCATTGTGCCATCACACTTCGACACTTCCTCTGTATATATTTCTCATTTGAGCACTGGGGACTGGACGCAGTCTGAAAGATTGTTATCTACTAGTGTGTCCTTATCATACTTACCATATAATGATTCTATAACTGTAATCGGGTCATCTAATTTTTCTTCTCGAACTGAGAGTATCTTCGTCATACTTTGTCGTCATTGATATACAACAATTACAGAGGGCCGATAGCTATTTCTTGAGTGACTTTGCTGAGTTTTGAACCAAGACTCGAAGAATTCTATCACCTGAATTTGAAATTCTGAAAATTCTTGCATATGATAATACAGATAGTGGGGTTTTTAGTTGAGGCTTTCCTCGAAGTATTTTCATGTCTATTGTGCATTGATTCTTCTTCTTATGGTTATATTGTTCAACTCAATTGTTCAGCTTGATCTTTAAGCTTCTGCAAAGAAAATTGATAGTAGAAGTAGGTCATAGTATTTTTCTTTGGTATATTGCATTATCGAGTTAATCTACAGTCAGATTTTCTATATGGTCTTAGAGCAAGATTTGTAGAGAATCTGCAGAATTTCTACATGGTATTGGAGCTAGCTGATCTATAAAGAAATTTCTACAATGGACTCTGGGTACCCTGACTCGTAAATGTATTGCAGGAAATTTTTGTCAATGCATCCTTACCATAACTATCCTGAGGTGAAGAGTAAATGTTTGATGGCATACAGAGCCTCGGTTAGCCGCTTGTCACTTCTTTGAATGAAAATCTACTACTGCACTGTTCAGCCAATGTATCCCAGTTGCTAGTTTGCCTCTGAATCTCTTCTTGTATATACCAAGCCCACGGGACTATACCCAGCGTGTGTACAAACATATGTACCTATAGCTCCTTTAGGATCCGTTCCTTATTTCATATGTCTATGCAACGTTCTAGGTGATGTTGGGTTTCAGAGTCCCCCTTGTATTTTACATTTTCTTGTTGTCTGTTCTCTTCCTTCTTAAACATTTCTCTCATGGCCAACCTAACTTTGTCCCAATCATGAAGGGTGTTGCGGTGAGATCCCCACCACCATGTTGGTGTTTCTTGTAGTGAAATGTTGAGCAACTCTACCTTGTGGCTTTCCCTTATGGTTCTATCAACTTTACTTAAAAATATGTCTATCGAATCTATCCCATGGAATGTAGGATAATCACTTACCTCCATCCCAATCTAGTTGATGTGAAATATTGTAGCACAATGTATTGTATTGACTTTGTATCCTCCTTGCTTCCAGGCATCCCACATAGCCTCGGAGTCCACCTCTGAGCTTTGTATACTTCTCCAGCTGACTAACCCCTCCATCATGGGATTAATGTAATCTTCCCTCCTTCTAGTTATTAATCAATATAGATGGTCTAGTGTCCCAGGTTCATCCCAGTTATCTACTAGTTCCATGAACATTAGTCATTGGTACGGATCCAGTGGTTGTATTACCCGCATCCCATCTACTTCAAAGACCATCAACTCCTTATTGATATCAATGATAACATAATTCCCATAGGCCTAGTAGATTCTAGGTAGTGATGGGTAAGGATATTTGTCCCCCATTACATCTATTACTTCAAAGTATGCGTGTGTTTTCACCCCTGTGATGTCTACTTCCACCTCTTCCAGCCTCCTAATGGGAAAAATGTAGTATTGGTTGGACATCTGTAACTGGATTGGTGAATACTCAACTGTGGCTTTCAAAATGCCTCCCATGTTTTCCTGGGAGAAATTTTAATGTTTAAACCCAGGTCCAACATTGTGTCTTTGAACTGGAATCCTGCCACTTGTGCATCAATTCGAAACTCATCTTTTTTTTTGTTTCTTCGAATTCTCCTCTTGTGCTTCTCTAGAAGATTTGTTGAGATTGCTTCTTCCCCCATTTCTTCTTCTTGTAGAAATAATTTCAGACTCCTACATAGCTCTCCTAACATCTGATTGTTGTTGATAATATGCAAGAATAGTTTGAACCATTCTTCAATCAGACGGGATACGATAGGCTTTGCTAAATTCGGTACCTTGTCCTTTTGAGGGTCCACCAAATTTTCAAACATTTTTTCTACCTTTTGATAGTATCGTTTCTGTTGTCCGGGGTTGTATTATTATTTCAAGCAAGCTACTCGAAATACTGGGGGTTACTCTGGTGTGCCTTGATCATCCCCCATATTCTTTCCTCCTTTGGTTACTATATTTATGTTAGATAGAGGGAATTTTTCTGTAGAGCTCGGTTCTGAATTGATCAAGTTAGATCCCCTTTGCCCGGTTCACTCTTCCCATCTTGTGATCAACTTGGGGAAGTCCTCTATTGTGTGTGCATTGAACTGACATTGAGAGAACCAAGGTCTTCTTGGAAGAGGACAATCTCTGGTGACATGTCCCTCCTAGTCGTAGTTGTAGCACCGCACAGGTCCCCTGCCTCCTGTTCTTCCTCTTCTTGTTCCTCCTCCCATTCCTCGCCCTTCGTGAGTGGTCTCATTTATTCTCAATGTCGACCAATCTAGCCTCTATTCTAGATCATCCAATGCTCGACACTATTCGGTGTGGTGAGTCATGGACACACAGAACTCAAAGTAGGTATTGTTCGGTATAGTTGAATATTTTTGAAATATCGGGAACAATCAAGGTGAGTGTCCATAACTCCTACAAACCTCACAGTACTTAGGTTGGCTTTAGCCCTAAAATGCCCCTTGCGATCCTATCACCGCAACCCCAGTTGTTGGCGGAGGCCCCAATGGTCTAGTAGACCCTGATGTAGGATTCGTGCCTCTTATTCTCGATCGTTCAGTTGTAACATGACCTTCAACCAAGTAGTGGGTGCACCATACATTGGGTCTCACTGGGTGGACCAACTGTATGTCTTTCAATTTCTCTATTAAGCTAGCTATCTAGTGCTGGAGTCCCATGATGGATGGATCTTGTGATCCTGCCCCACTGATTTTCATGTGGGTACGCTACCATTGCCTCAATGTGAATTTCTTGTTCCAGATCATTCTGCAAGGTCTCAATCTTTTGTTGTGTTAAGGGAATATAGGTAAGGGGTAGGAGTGCCTTGATAAACCAATCCCTTTGGTGATTGGGATCTATGGGGTAACTTAGCTTTCCGACTGCATCCTTGAACCTATGCATCAATTCCTATGTAGTCTCTCCATCCCATTGTTTTATCTCCCATAATTCTGACAACCCTTGTTGATATGTCTGTGGAAGCTTAAATTCTTGTATAAAGCTCTTCTTGATGTCATCCACCATTGGATTCAGGTTTAGCTCTGCCCATTTGATAAACCATCTCAGGGCTCTCTCCCTAAGGGTGGTCTAGAATTTGATCACCTTCACATTATCTGGCATTTGGTGAGCTCTCCATATCGCTTTGCAGAGGTACCAATGTTGCTCCACATCCTCATTCCCTCGTCCCGAGAACTTTGGATATCTAGTAAAGGATCCTACCATTTTGGCTTGAGTGCATGCTAAAAGCACAAAGCCTTGGGTCCTTGGCTATTGAGATCCTTGTAATCCTAGATTACTAATACTACTATTTCCACTACTACTATAGGTACCAAAATCTGTTTTATATCTAACATGCACACTATGTATCCGTATTTCCTTCAACAACTTAGCAACAAATTATCAAGACTGTTGTAAAGTACTAGGGGAAGGTCATAGTGAATGCTACTTGAGATTTGGGGGGTCAGATGCTTGATTTCATCTCTCATGTTATCCTCCTCAAACAACTATCTCATAACATCACACATCTCATCGTCCATCTCTTCTTCGGGATTATTATGACCACTTCCATTAAACACCTCCCCTGCGACCAAGGAGGGAGGGCTTCTATCATCTTCCATGCTTCCGCCTGGATCATATATCCCTATTCCTTTTTGTGAGTTCTCCATCATCTCGTCTCTTCCTCCTAGACCCTTCGACACCACTCCTGCTTGGTGTGGTCCCTCTACATGCACTTTCATAGCTTGCATGGCCCTTTCCTACCACTTTTCTACTATTAGCGCTCTCCCCTGTGCTCTTACTTCCCTAGCTCTTCATGAGTCTTTTACATCCATCCTTCAGAAGCATCACAATCCCTCATTAAGTGGAATTTCCTCCCTTTTATCCTAACCCATCATTGGGGTTTTACGCTACCATACTCGCTTCTTGGAGATAAATCAAGCTTTCCTCCATCATCAGAACTTTAATGCAAAGGGGCATTTCCTTCAATAACTTTCCCCTCAACCTTGATTTGAACACCGAATCAGCCCTCGAGAAGGACTGATGACTTTCTACTGTGAACTCAACCATGTATCCTTCTAGAGTAGTCTATACCCAAAAATCTATTGCTCTGGTCCGATCGGTGTCTAGATGTTGGAGTATTGAAATATCAGTGGAGCTCCACTCACGATGACATGGTTGTTGTCCATTTGGCTAATCCTTCACTTTCATTCTCCGCAACCAATTATAGAGTTCCTCTAAGAGCTTACACTAGAAGATCTCGTACTGATCTCTTGCAGTTTTTGAATACAAGATCTTTTCGTTCATCTCAGCAAGGGTTCGCCTTCGAAGGACAACTTGTTGCGATACAAACTGGTCCACTTGGTCATCCCACTAGTTTCTTATTTCTTTCTTAAAAATCCTTGATACCATATTTTGAACCCCTCTTTTTTATTTCAGGTCTCAACAATGGAACCATTTTTTGGCAAGAAAATGACAACAGGGAAGGGACCCTAGGTTCAGGCTCAGAGAGCCAACAAGGCTCGGATGTAGTCTAGGATAATGCCAAAATTTTCACCTTACCCAGAGGGCAAGGAGTCTAACCCAAGGAATTCCACGACCGAAGTTAGATGGAGTTGGGAGGGGTATCGAGGGAATGTAAAGAACATGTAACAATAACTCATCACACTCAATCTGCTGGACTATCTAAGACTATCATCCCATTCATATCATCACAAGAAACTATCTAGTGGTTAATCATTCATTTAAAATTTTAAAGAACCCATAAAGAACATTTTGATACAGCATGGGACCCAAATTGCTTCTTTCATTACTTGGAATATAAAAGAGTACATGACATAATACAAAAGGCTTGAGGTCTATTCATCAAATACATAGAGAATACTTTCATAGAATATAACTGATAGGAATGAACATAAGTAGAGCCAAGGCAAGTCCTAGATCTTCCGCAACTAATCTGGCTCTCAAGATCCTGCCATGGCTCATCAACTTCATCACCAACCCTTTCTCCTGCTATCTCTCTTTCATTTTATCCTTTATTTCACATTCCCACTGCCAGTTCCATTCGACTGACTCTTCCCTCGGTTGTTTCCCCTACTCGACTACATTTGTCTTCTTCTGCCGCCTTGCCACAACTGCACGTTCACTCCCCGTTCTTGTCCCTTTCCTTTGGCTACCTACTCTGCAAATTGGACCATTTTCCCCGTCACCTATTCTTGACTTTTCTTCCCACCAACACTCAAAATGCAAAACAAAGGCCCCAACAGTGCACCTTCGTTTGGTGCATGAACCTAATGCACTACTATTTTTGCAGTGTGTTTCATAAATGAATATGCACCAGGAAAAGATGTAAATTTTACATTGGTGTGTACATTTTTAGGTTATGCCTGGTGCGTTTATATTTACCAAATGCACCACAAATGTAATAATTATAAAATATAACTCGGTATGTTCGATAACTTGAACATTCCAGACCGGTGAGAAATGGCTATATGTATACACCGATGCAAAGTTTGAGACACACCATGATGAATATTTAAATATGTGAGCCAATAATGGTGTGTCATACGTATGGATGCACTGTATCTGGTGTAGTTGTGTTTGATAGCGCAATGGAGCTGATGCATTACTGCTTTTTAGGCTCACTAGGGATTGTTTTTTTAATTGAAATTTATTTTTCCATATTTATAAATAAATTTTTAATTTAATAAAGAAAAATGTGTTTTATGTATGAGATTGATGTATTTTATATGTGAATCATGTAGGGTAGGAATTAGTAGAGAGACAGATAACAAGAGTAGGAGAAAATGGCTGACCAATACAATATGGTAAAACCATGGGAGGCCGAACAGAGGGAGATGGATTTATTCCCTCACCCTATTAGCGCAACGACCTGAGCACTCTTGAGGAATGTAGGCCTCCTCATGTACTATGAGTAGGCTACATCCTTGAAGGTGCACTATATCTTATTGCACATATGATCCATCAATGGAGTGTCCAGGTGCAGGGTTTCCATGTCGGTCATGAGGCATGGTATAGGCCTTCTCAAGAGTACATATATTTTATCATTGACCTATCGAATAGAGGGGAGGATTTTCTCGAGTTCCTTGATGTACCCCATTGGGTTGCAGAAAAGATCCAGTTTGCCTACTCTTAGAGATATGTTGGGCCTCATGTAGTGTGTCTAGCATATTTTTAGTTACGTGGTGGACGATTAAAAATTTATTCTTTTGTTTCATAAGAGGTTAGGTTACTTTACTAGTGATAGGTAGTGCATTAGTTTACCTCTTTTATATTATGTTGATTCTTTGATTCAGGCACTAGGATGTATTAGATGGTTTTCCATTTTTTTGAGGCAGTTTCGTATGGCTTTAGATAAATGTCATGCAATGATACATGGGAGGACGAGCTTCCCTTTCACTTCAGAGCCTTTTTGTTTATTTTTGAGGTTTTTGGAGACGAGACCTACATTTGACTATCAACCTACTAGGTTGATGATTTAGGTCTAGAAGTGCATGTGGGGGCATATGATGCCCTAGAGGGGCATGCCGGAGCATTCAGCTAGGATTTCCACCTAGGCATTGGTGCTACTGGCCAGTGAGGATGACCATGTGTTTATATTGTTTTTGTTTTTGTACATAGGTATTGATTGGAGACAGTGTCCCAACACCCTCTTCATAGTGAATGAGCCTGCAAATGATAGAGGTAATATTAGCATTTTCTTTAAATTAGTCCAATTTCATTTTATTGTTTTAATTAATTAGAATAAAATTGATTTTAGCACGTTCTCCAAATTTTTTTATTAAATTTTTTAAAGAAATTGTCTAAGTATTGTTGTGTACTATATATTATGTAAACATCTGCACATTCCATGGGGACATCCCTCCTCCCCCACCGGATGGAGCAGATGAGGAGATGGGCAAGCCCCAAGAGGGTGAGGCATATCCTCATGGGGGCATGGGTGTCTAAGCCTATATGGTCGGTCTAAGATTTTATATGGACTATTATGATAGATTGTCTAGAGTTTTGGTTGAGGAGGGAGTTCACCCTGTGAGGACCTGAGACATCAACATAGATCTCAGGTTTGTGGATCTTTATGGGGAATGTTCACATGAAATGATGTTGCTTATGCATAATATCATTAGAGCAAGTAGGCTATTGGCAGCGACGAGAAATGTGGAGAATGCAATGCCAGATACGTCAGATGAGCCTTCACACAATGATACCCCATTAGCTCATGATGATGAGGGTGGTGATCATGATGCTTCTAGTAGTCCTACCCCATCAGATCATTGTCACAGTGTCGATGACCCTTTTGGTAGTACTACCCCATTGGATCATTGTCAGGGTGTCGATGATCCTTCTGGTAGTACAACTCCTCCTCATTTGCCTGATGATCATATTCTAGAGATAGAGGATGTCCATTATGTTTCTCTTGATAGAGTAAACCAACAACCTCGTCTTCCACCTCAAAGTTTGATGGACATTGAGGCAATAGTTAACCATCCATCATCTTCTACTACAAACCAACCACATCCTCCTCCACATCTGATCCGAGTTGACTCAACTCCCGGATTTAACCAAGATCTTTTACCTCTGTGATGCTATTAGAATTACATTAAAAAGAGCATACATGAACATGTATGTATGATGTAAAGAAGAGGAAACATGACAAGAATCAGCAACATAAAGCACAAGACATTGATAACGGAGTTCGTCCAGGAGGGACTACATCTCTGGGCCCCGGTGTCAAGATGGTGTAGGCTGTCGCATTAAGTGCTGGAAAGAGTGATGATGTACATGAATGTTTTTTCTCTATCATGTAAGGAATATTCCCTCACACAGGAGTGGCTCCAAGAGATGTTCCGTTGTAGGAACACTCATTCAAAAAAGGACTCCTATCAGCATGACATAATTTCACGTATGTTAATAATGAGAAACTACCCCAACATGGAATCAAAGGGATCTCAATTCAAACATACATGGCAACACATGAGTATCCCGTCAACATGATGACAAAGGGATCTCAATCGAAACATGACAATAAGCACATCTCACATCAAGAACAAAACAAGATCCCACATCGACATGAAACAAGGATCTTCACAACACAACGCATCTCAAGCAAAGGGACAAAGAAGTACATGATCACACTGCATATACCTCACAACAAGGAGTTATCTAAAGAAGAGGATGAAAAACTATTGGATCTGGTTGTACCATCAATTTCATGGCGTCAAATATCATGGAAATCACTGCTCGCACATTGAATGCTGACACCTGCACTCCACTTTGAAAAGTCGTCGAAAAATGGAAAGATCAAATGGAAAATCTAATTACACCATTAGATTCGTGGCATCAAATAGTGTAAAATCACCTGTCAAATTTTTGAATTCTTACAAACTAAAAATCTGGGGCTACAAGAATCTTTTATATTCCCCCCAGATTCCTCAAATATTCCCTCCTCCACATCATCTGAAGATCCGTTGCTCAAATCAACAAACTGATTTTTCCATTGAGATCCTTGCGAAATTTTGAGAAGAATGAGTATAAAGATGGTTGCATTCTAGATTTGGGAAAATTTAGCGTTCAAGGAATCTAAAAGATTCCCTCAAGATTCTTGAAGATTCTCCTCTGCTGCGAATCTGCAAATCTGCTGCTCAAAAGGTGAATCCAACCTTGCCATTGTGTTTCCTACAAAAATCTTAGAAAAATGTCTGTAAACTTGATTACATTCTCATAAAATGTATTTTTACCTCCCTGGAGAATCTTTGGGCATCAAAGAATATTTTGCCTCAAAATACATTTAAATCATGGTTTTGCCTCAACACTACAAATCATGGTTATGTTGTATGAAAATTTGTTCACAGCACCTTCGTTCCATTGGGTCTTTCCCCGTTCTATTCTCCATTCTCCCCGTGCAAATGAATGGCGGGTTCATATATTAAAATGTTGGTGGAGTTATCAACAAAGGCCGTTTGGCTGGTTGGTTAGGGCAGATGGTTTGAGGCAGGGACGTCGTGGGATCAAATCCTGACCCCTCCAAATATATGCATAGTTTTATTTTTTGGGGGCACTGTTTGTTTTGGACATAGATTTTTTGATGTTGTATATCCATTTAAATATGGTGGTGTTGATTGTGGGGCCACCGTGTAGGTGGGGTCGGAGGACCTGTTGGCCGTGGGTTCAACTCCCACCACGTCCGCTAACATATAACACATAACGTATGCTGAGGTTGGGTGTGAGCGGGGTCCACCGGTGGTGACCTCCCCACCCTGTAATGTTTATAATGTATGTTTGTTGGGGTAGTTGGATGGTCCAGCGGGGCCATGGCTGTCGGCCCATTAATTTATTTTTTTAAATGCGGTTGGGCCAGTGGGGGTCATGACCTGTCAGGCTTTTTTAATTAACGTTTTGTTTTAATGTTATGGTTTGGGATGGTAGTGGGGGTCATGGATCCCCACCTCATTCATATTTATTTTTTATTTTTTTATAACAATAATGTCTTTTTGGATCTTATCTAATATAAGGGATATTAGACAAATTAAGTACCCAACAAATCCGCTCGCTCCTCGGGTGCCATATTCCATGTTCGAGACTCACTCAATTTGTAGGACAATTAAGCCTAACCCACTGCCCAACGTTGACCGAAACTTTGACTGGGTCTATCTCCCTCATAATAGCTCGTATTTGAGTGTCATTCGCACTATTGGAATTAGGGTGACGAGCACTTAGATATGGTGCTAGTTTGCAAGCTATCTGGCAACTTTGAATTTTGACCCTTTCTGAGTCCTCCAGGACTTATGCATGTGTCTAGAGCCACTTGGATCAATCGTCCCCACTGAGGAGATTTTGGTCCTCCAAAATCATGAAAAATAATTTGCAACTTCTTGTACCTTATCTGCACTTGCAAGTATTTGATATGTCACCCTTCCTTCTCCTTCACCTTTGTCCTTCAGATCCATAAGTGATGAGCCGACACCAGCAACCTATGCAAACGTGTAGTACATCTCTAGAAATTACCTGCTTAGTTCACATGACCAAACAATGACCCAAGCATCCCATACTTGCCATGAGTTGATAAAACATACTCGGTGGTCAAGTTTACATCAAAATGGAAACAATAACCTAGCTATGAAAATAAGGCGAACATATCATTGTTGCTTCAACAAGTGATGGAAAACACATCATCACGACAACACATGATTTACAAAAATAAGGCCAAACACTATTGTTGCTTTGACAGGTCATGGAAACACATCACTTTCACATTTTAAAATGCATCACAAAATAATGACCAAACATCAATGTTGCTTAATAAGTGATGGAAAACATATCATCGCTTTTACATTTTAAAATGCAACAAATTATTTACGAAAGCACAACCATGACAACTAACATATTTAGAAACCATTTTTCACTTATTGATGTGAATGGGTCATCTGCCTATGGTGGTTTTTCTTGTTGAATGACTGTTTCACCTGGTTCACGCATGGATGCTTTGTCCTTGCGATGTTGTTCTGGATGGAGCCTCCAACATGTGCCTCTGATGGCCACCTCTGTTGTAATGACTACAATAAGTCTTTTTCGTCTAAATATGCTTTACCTTCTTCTTTTCCTATTGGTGAGAGGGTGTTTCACGCCTCATCCTTTTGTGTACTGCTATTCGTTTCCAACACTCAACAAATGTATGGTTATGTAATCCACAAAAAGTACATTTTTTTTTTATTCCATGATTTACATTCATATTTAACAACATTATTATAATTGAAATGAAAATTCGAATATCGAGACAAGTTATACCTTTCCTTGTTGTATTTGGTGTAATTATGGCAATGAGAGCTTGCCTCAGCTCTTTCCCTGCAATCGACACTGCCATGGGATGATGATGATGTGTTCCCATCATTCTCTTCCCTTGATGATTTCAACGATGTCTCGGAAGCATTTGACACCTTTGAGCATTCTCCTTCGGTGTATCTCAAGCCTGCAAATCGAGGTCTCTACACAACCTCCAATGTCTGAGTTATGCCTTGGTTATTAACACCAATTTCTTCTCCTTCCTTGTACCTCATCTTGGTAAGGAGCCTCATGTTTGTCCCTATAATTGGTATCTCCACATTTCCAACAGAAATCATACTCTGTGAAGATGAAACTTAAGGGAAATCAACAACTTTTACCTCCACTGTCAACTTGGAAAGAACTGATGAGGGTTTCTCATCATTTGTTGTTGGTGGTTTGCTAGCTATCTCAGAGCATTCCCCAACTTCCTTTCCAACATACCCAAGTCCTGCCTGACGGGGTAATTCCTCTACTTTGATGGGGTTTACAATCCCCTGGCCATTAATGCCCAAGCTTTTTTCTTCATATCCCATTTGCCTCAATAGTTTGGAACCAATTCCTGTGGTATGATTTTCAAAAACGGCAAAATCATCATTAGGACACATACATGAATTCGGAGAATTACTTTTTACCTCACATGGGTCACGCTGTAGCTTTTCCAAGGCCTTGTCCTTAGCTTGCAGCTGTTGTAGCAAACTATGTTTCTCCTCTTTCTCTTCTTGTAGAAGCACCTTCAATTCAATGTTATCTACTTGAAGACTCTGGTTCTTGTGCTTCAATTCTTCCAGGGCCTCTTTCGTGGTTCGCAACTGAAGCTACAATTGCTGCTCTTCCTCTATCTCTTTTTGTAAAGCTTCATACATTATTTCCATATTTTGGGACACTCTGAGCATAGTATCATACATCTCTTTGTCATCCTCCATCATTGCACGTTACATTATTCATGCTCATAATTCACATCCATGTGAAGACTGCTCTGATACAAAACTTGATCCGAGTTCACTCAACTCCCAGATTTAACTAAGATATTTTACTTCTGTGATGTTGTTAGAATTGCATTTAAAAGGGAATACAGGAACACATATGCATGTCGTAAAGAAGAGGGAACATGACAAGAATAAAAAACATAAAGCACAAGATGTTTGTAATGCCCCACTTAAATCTTATCCTACAAATTTTGTTAATATTTACATTATCTGAAAATATTGAGAAATATTGGTCTAATATAAAATTCATGATTTCCATTATTCAAATTCCCCACTTACCTTCTCAAATTGAATATTAGGTAGGATATGGTCTCCTTCCATTATTTTAAAATATATGTATTCATTTCACATTACCCAATGTACCCTCACATTTACTAAGGAGAAGACATGGTCCTCTCCATGTAATTACATCTCACATTCCCCAATGTACCCTCACATTTACTTGGGAGAAGACATAGTCCTCTCCATTTAATTATCAAAATATATATATTCACCTCACATTCCCAAATGTACTTTTCAGATTTACTTGGGAGAAGACATGATCCTTTCCCATTAAATTCTAAATTTTATATTCATGTCACATTTCCAAATGTACTCCTAGCTTACTTGGGAGAAGAGAAGTCAACTGTAAGGATGGATGAGAAATTAATGACTTTAATGAGAGGTGGTTGAGATGGAGAAGGGAAGGAGGGTATAAAAAGGGAAGGGTGAAGGAAGAAAGGGGGGTTGGGGGTCTTTCTTATGATTGTGGGGGTTGGTTGTGATTGTTTGGACTTGTTATGATTTTTGGGAGACCTTGGAAACCTATGGAGGTTTCTTGGGTTTGAGAAGAGGAAAGTATTGTTATCTGGTTTTGCACATTCTTCTTGAGGACACACTATATCTGGTTGGACTTGGGCATGGAGGGCTAGGGAACCTGTGGAGGTTTCCTGGGCTAGGAATTTATTTCCTAGTTGGCTGGGAGGTAAATCGGTTGGGTCGGTGAGAAGGAGCGTTCAACGGGAGCTATAAGACAAAGGTATCATCATCAACCATCGGAACAGGTATTTTTCCATGGACTACTCTTGTTAAGTTGATATCAATGGAATGCTCACCTTAATTTATGTTGCTTATGATAAAATGATAAGATGTTAAATGTTTAAAGCTATGTAAGAAGGTCAGTAAGCTCCTTTTATTACTTTTAAATTAGTAGGAAAATAGATCTGTTAGTGTATAATAGATTGAGGCTCTAATAATAGGAATCAGGCCCTTACACATGGTATCAAAGCTTTGGTTCAAAATCTGGACCCAAAGCCCACTAAACCCCAAAGACCGCTAGAAGGAGGGCTTGAACCTCCGACCTTGTAGCTGTTAAGCTGTTGTGATTAACAGCCTTTACCCATCAGCATCATCGCCATGGCCTTCTTTTCAACACATAGTGCTATCAATTTGACTGCACAAGTTATGATGGTTGTGAGAAATTCGCATTGCCTTACTCAAAATGACTTCAAAAAAAACTTAGCGCAGGGATCAACTCGGCCCACAAATTAGAATCTCTTTCTAGATTTTATGGATTGGTCGGATAATGGCCTATCCTGAAACTCGATCTTTCAAATGAAAATCTTGATCTCCTTCGAAAACTAATCAATTTGGCCTTTTACGATTCAATTCCTCGTTCAACTCACCACAGTTAATAGCTACTACAGTGACATGATTCCACTCTTGGCTTTCAATCAACGCGACCCTGGTGAACACGAGTATTCAGTAGTTTGATCAGCGATATGAACTCAACATGGCTTTAATGCTCAATTTTAGTTCTCGATTTAGTGCCACATCGACTTTTACGCTGATCTGATCAAGTCCTTACGCATGCACTTATTTCACACACCCAATTTATCACTACTAGCTATCAGTGATACATCTGTACAACAGTCTCTGGATGCCATAAACGACCATGATCTAATGCGACCACTATTTCCTTCAGCTCCGACTCTGTGTAGGTCGGTTCATGCCCAGCTTCTGATCACACGATCCAGGGGAATCAATGCGGCCCATCAAATATGCCTGCAGCTTCATGTACTCTCTGATCTGTTATATTGACTAGTCTGTAATATAAATTACCCGGTTATGAAATTCTGATCTAGACAACTTCCAACAATTTGTTTGGTTGATGGTTAATTCCTTTTTTCAGACGTCCCAGGTTGCCAGGAAATTGACAAGCCCATATGATCCCCTTAAGATCACTCAAATTTGGCCAAGAATCTACTTCAGAACATCTAGATTCAGTGTAACATGTTCGCACGCAGATCTTCTACATATTAGACTCCATATGTAGAATCTCGGTCTTAAAAAAAAAAACCTGTTACTTTGTCTTGGCTTGGTTGTGAATGCTAGTTTTGAGAGTGCACATATTCTAGTGGTCTCAGCTTTTAGAGAAAAATGGGCTCATTTTCCATGAATATAGCTGTTAGAAATGGATGGTTGGGGGATGAAATTGCGCCTTTTTATTAGTCTTGCCCTACTATTTTAAAGGGGGCTAAAGGATTGCGTGCCGTGGTTCATTTTTCTGAAAGAGCTGGTGGCTGGTTTCTTTTGAAGTGCACCCTTGAGGATGAGATTTCTGCTATGTGTTCACTATCGAATATGAAACTTCGTCAGTATGGGTTATGGAGTTCTCTTATTTTGGTAAAATTGTTATATTATGTTAAAAAAAAAAAAAAGAGGGACTCTCACGAGAAGCAATTCCTCGGCTGCATTTTCTCTGAGTTACGGTGAAAAATCACGTTTGAAAGGTTTCTTAATAGTTTTATAACTTATTTTCCTGCCCACTGTGGCAAGGGAATGTGAAGAAGATTTTGAGTGTGCTCAATAATCAAGGGAAGAATTGTACTCTGTTTGGATATCTCAACAAATGCACTATTTCTTTGGCCCCTAGAGTGATTTCCCTCAGCAAAATCTAGATCCATTCATCCTCATCTTAAATAAGGCACTGGTATCCTTTCTTCTCAACCATTTCCATTCTTCTAGCTTGTTTTTCAGGGGTAGAAGAATTGAGCCTGACTTGGTAAACACATCTTGAGTTTGCTACCCCATTGTGCCCAGTGCACAGCCCTTTACATGGTAACATAAATTGGGGCACTGGTTGGCACTAATAAGACCATACTTTTGCCATGTGCCTGGTCACATAAATTTATTTTGAGTGCCGAAGTATGTATGAAGGGGATATATGCTTGCATTTTGTCTTCCATTTGAGGTGGACTTGCTCGGCATTGTTATCCCTGCAACTAGGGTGCCTTAGGTGACTAGACTAGGGTGAGGGTCTGAGTCATCTTGAGCACTGATGCATGTGATCAGATACATTGTATCTTCCCTCTTCTTCTATTCTGTAAAGGAGATGCGAGTTGCACCACCATGTTGGTTAGTGAGTTTTTCGTTTGGAGCTGTTGCAATGTATTTACTTCTTTCAGTATTTGATAGAAGATAGATGTAATTGAGAGTTTAGATGTGTATTCAATGTTTGAATATTCAGCAGTATGTGTTTATAGTTTAGCATGCATGGATTTGCTATTTTCATCAAAGCTTTCAAGTTGGAGTTAGGTTATTCTTTCCAATTGCAGAATCTGATTTTCATGGTCTGGAAATTAACATGGTATAGATTTAGATCCTTGGAAACAACATCCTTAGCATTGTGCAGTTGGCCAGCCTCATGTAGCAACTCCAACACTCTCCTCATAGATGGTCGATCGATGGGAAAAGCACTGGTACAGAGAAGAGCCACTTTGAGGACTGCAGCCATTTCTTCCCTGAAGCAATCTACCATTACTCTAGAATCCAGTATGTCCTATAACCAATCATTTTTCTTCTCAATTCTAGTGCGCACCCACATTACAGGGTCTTTACTCTCCCCAAAATCCTGAATTACTGGTTGCTTCCTGTCACTAGCTCCAGAAGCACCACTCCAAAACTGTAGATGTCACTTTTCTCATTCACCTTGAGAGTGTAAGCATATTCTGAACCAAACGACAAAGTGATTAATTTTGGGTTTTGAGATAAAAACTCTAATTATAAATTATCTATTTCATTTGAATGACTTCACAACTCTAAGTTGCTTTAGGGTACTACAGATTTTACACAAGAGATTCGGTTTTCCAAGTTTGTATGTCCAAACCCTATCTAGCTCCCTCAAGGATCTAACATCAAATGTAAGAAAATTTCCCAGAGTGAAGGTCCAAACCCCCCAATGGATGCCTATGTAATTTGAAAATTTTATTTATGTGAAATACTTGAGAATAGAGAAAAATGATCCTCATTAATTCCCCAAATAATAATGACCACGTGGGTGCCAAAAATGGTGATGATTTCAGAATCTGATATCAGCAAGGTATTCATATAGGAAAACTGTAAAATAAAAAGAAAAAAAAGAAGAAAAAAAGAAAAAAAGAAAAAAAGAAAAAAAACAAACAAACAAACAAACAAACAAACATTCAACCACGAGAATGCTATTTGAATGTTGCAGATTTGTAATGTCAACAAGAGAAATGTTAATTTCACCAAATTTCATTCTGTTGGACCACAAGTGTATGCAATACAAGACGTGGAGATGATTTTGAATTTTAAATCTACTGTGAGAGTGTGCCTATGAACAGTACATATAACATAAAGTTGTTCATTTAACAAGAATTAATCCATAGTAAGCCAAGTTTGAAACATTCCACATGCAAATCATAGGACAAGGGGACCAACATCATATAAAATTGCTGCAGAAAGAGATGAATAAAGTGCTGTAGATGCTTCACTAAGAAAAACTCGCTGAAATGCCTCAAAGAATTCAAAATTCCATGACCATATTTAAATCATTTGCGACATGACAGTCCATGTATATTGTTTATTGGCTTATATCCACAGAAAAATTTAGTTCTAACATTTAGCTTGTAGGTAGGGCATACCAATGCCACTTTGGCAGCAACATTCAAGTATCAGACTTCAGTTATTGCAGTGCCGTTGTGGCACTAATTAAACCATTTAAACATTCAGTTAACTTCGACTTGAACCAATGAGCATTTTTTTTTCCAACAGGTGAAGCTTCACATATTGAACTGAACAACTGCATGCATTTCTTTCTGCAGTTTTTTTCTACTCGACTTGTTTGCAAAAATAACCAATCTAAAAATTCCTGCATGTTGAGATCATCTTCCTAGCCTTCCTATTTTCATGTAAAGAACTGATGTTCCTTCGCATGAGTCTCTGCAATCCTTCCAGGACCCTGCTCATGTGTCTCATTGTACCTATTTAGAAATATATTTAATCCAAAGAAATATCATGAAAAAAAAAAATCATCTGCTACTGTAGGCTATTTCACCTTGTCTATGTAGCAAGATCAAAATTAAATTTGTTGGTAGGGAAATCGATATTGACATGCTTTTCAAGCTCATAAGTGATTCCTTGAGTTCTCAACTATTAACTGTCCATGAACTATCTTTTCGAACTGTTACAATTAACCCTTACAGGGGTTAGTTCTGGTAGTTGGTTAGATTTCAGATTTATTATTGAGCTTTTGGCTTGCTTCGAGATTTTGAATCTGGCTATGGGAAGGTCTGAATAGCTAAAACTAGTATTGCTACCAATAATTACAATTCTTTGTATTTCTTGACTATGACTACTCTTGTAGCTAGACTCTGTCCTTGAAACAGAGTATGATCATACACATCATATATGTAGTTGTAGCAATATGAAGACTAATGAGTTACAAGTAGTTTGTAACTAAACTCAGAGATATGCCAAGCCACTTTTCTGCAATTTATTAAAAAATGTGTAATTCTTCTCGTCATGAACCTTATATGGATAGTATTGTCTATAGGAGAAGATCAGAAATGTGTTACTCATCCTTGTTCACTAAAATAAACACAGTAACTTTTATGACTGACCCAACTAAGGTTTTACTTTCTACTGTGGTTCAGGAAATATACCTATATATATATATATGTATATCTATATTGAAGATAGACTAAGTTCTAGTAGATCGCAAATTGTTGGTCAGCATGTACAGATAATTACAAATAAGAGTTAGAATTCTGTTATGGTTCTGGTCTATCCAGTGGATTAGTTTGTTGGATATAAAAACATTGTTTGCAAGAAATAAACCTTGTGTGCACTGGTTGGGTTGTCTATCGTACCCCATGTGTAACATCTTGGTGTTCAAAATTACTGTCAGAGTTGTGAGAGATTACAAAGTACTAGTAAAGTTGATCTAGGCATTTGCTAGTCACATGCAGCAAATACTAATCTAGAGTCATAGCAAACTTCTGGCTAGTTTATTGAGTAATGAGATCCCATTGAAGTAAATGTTGCTGGGTTTATTAATACCGCCTCAGGGTTAGGGTTTCCTTTGACATACCTTTCCAGGGCATTCTGCTTGTTGGTCAATGGTTGGGTTAAATCTGCTTGGTTGTCCATTAGGGAAAGTTGAAGGTTAAGGGGAATATCTTCACCTACTTGCTTGTATGCCATCAACTAAATTACATCTTGAGATATATGTATATGTATACAGAAAAGGAAAAGTATCCCAAGGGTAGGTTGTTACAAGTGGTATCATGGGCAAGGGAAAAGTCCTATCCTGGTCACTCAAACTCATATTAGGGGCAATGGTCCTAAGCTACAAACCTTTGTGGTGAAGGAAAACTGCTCAGATTCATAACAATTCCATTAAAACCAGGGGAGAGAGACCCACACAATCTTATAAAATTGACTTAATCAGATTTGAATGAGAAGGCTGCAAACATCAATAATAGAGATCGATACACAAAACAGATAGGAAATCTGTAGACCAGGTGCCCAACCTTCATTCATTATCCATGCCTTTTGATGATTACAAGTAAAACATATGTTGAATATCAAAGACAAAGATCAACTCTTTGCAAATCCAACCCCAACGCAGTCTGTTTTCCCTGTGTAAGTAAGTTCTCTAGATAATGATGGATAAAGACAAATCCACAATAGGGAGCCTGCCTGAGAGTGGTTGATCACTTGGTGTTTATGTTTACAATATACGAGTCATTGAATGGAATTAGGCATAGAAACTTATCAAATTCAATTTTGTTAATATCCAGTTAAAGTCTTACTCAATCTGACATACATTTTGTTTGTTGATATTCAGCAGTCTAGACTCTTAACAGACCTCTGTTGTGAGTTTTATATTGCATTTATAGACATAGATAAATGAAATCTAATTATTTTAATGTCCACCAACGACCAAAGCAGTAGGTCAATAGACAATAAAGATGTACACGGTGAATCTAATGGTGATGAACTAGATAAAGTAGATGACGACAACACTCCCTTGTCTCCTATAAATAAAACACCAAGGAATTCAGGCAAATCACACTACCCACATCTTAACCTAGAATCTGCCAAAGAATTTGGGTAAGTCTGTATTAGAAACGATAGTTGTCACTCCAAAATCACTACAACCTAAACCAGGAATAGTAGGCATAGATGACAAGGATATGGAAATGGCAGCGTTGTGTTGGACCTGAGCATTAGCATTATTCAACATGGCAGTAGAAATGTTATGACACCAGCACTGGCCAATACTATATCGGCATGAACTGTTACACAGTCTGGCATCTGCATCGTATTGACAGAGTTGTTACCTATGTAGAGGAGGCCCAAGCCATTACTATTCGAAGGAAATCTTGCGTTAGTCTCCAGGCCTGTGTGGAATGTTACATAGATACCAATAAGTACTTACATAATTCCATTGATAATCTTGAGGCAGAGGAATGCATAGTTAAGAGTTACGATGAGTTACATAACCTTCCAAATAAGCGAATCTAGAATGCTTGCAAAAGTCAGGCTGCAACATGTGTTACGTAATTTGCACACTAAGAATGGGGCAGTTACAAGAATAAAGAATTCAAGGTGTACAAACCTGGGCATATTGCTAGGGAATCAACAACACAAGTTAGAAGATACCAGAGCTATGCATCGTTGTTAAAATTAGACCTCCTTTTCGAGAACAGTATGCATTAAGATCCAGAGTAGAGAATTTGAAATATATCAATTCAATTCAATAATAATAGCATTCATGGACACTATCCATATAATTGATTAAGAGTCCGAGGGAAACCATGCAATATCAAGAAAAGAGAAGTTAACAATAACGAAAGTTGTTCCAGGCAGTACAATGACAGAAATGGAATATCATGGATCTAGTAGTGAAAATCCATCAAGGTGACGCCCGAGAGCACACAGATATGTATATATCACTTGAGAATAAAAATCAATGATAGTATTGATAATGAGTAGAACAGACATATTGACTCAAAGAGTAGAGTACACCAAATCAAAACCCTAGGTTGGGACAATAAGATACACAGTGCTAACTTGAGAGATGTGATCCGAGAGAAAGGAAATCACCTGGATACAAAGCAACTCAAGGAGAATTAAGACCCAGGCAGAAAAATCATGTGAAACCTAGAAAATTGGTACATTAAGGTGGGCATGGAGATTTGTAATATCCACTGAGTGATCTTACTTGAATAGAATAACAATGGAGGAAGGAAAAATTCCTAGGAACAAGATAACGAATCAACGATGGTCTTTCAATTATCAGAAATTATGATCATGTATTAGACATGTGGAAATTGAAGCTCAGGTGTTGAAGGTGCTGTTCTCAGACAAAAAAAATCAATGGGGCAACATGAGAGTTGGTGGAGACAATCCTGGAGGATATCATTATGTTGAGCACAGGACTAAGCTGGAGAAGACCCGTCCTAAGTCTCAACCTGACAGAGACTCATAACCTGATTGGTGTTATGATTGAGTTGATAAATGCTAAATATTTTTATCAATAGTTGTTTGATGTTAGTTGTAGAGACAAAGAAATAACTGAATCAAACTCTTTCAAGGAATATTTTATGTTAATTCTTATTCTTGTCTAGTCAATATTTGAAAAGGTTGCTCATGTGGATAAGACACCATTGTTGGCCAGGAAAGGATAAAACACTAAACCAAGAATGCCAAGGACCGCTTCATTATGCTACTATTTGCGAGGGGGAGGACAATGGTGTAGGAATTTACAGGGTAAGTTCCCTAGACAGAACACCAAAGGACACCGCTCACAACCAGATCGCAGATCAATACACCAGTATTTTGACGTGGTTAAAACCCTCAAAGAGGGAAACAGTCCACGGCCTGAGCCAACGCGGCCACTTCAGGCAATTTATTAATAAAATAATGAAAATTTACATATGTTTCTCTCATGCACGGATTACCCTACAAATGACCCTCCATGCGCTTTAAATAGAAATCATGGACCAATCGGGTGTCAAGCCACGGATCAAGTGTCGGTAATACCGATGAGAGAATGAACCGTCGGATCACTACATATCGTGACCGTCGGATTGTAAGTTACAAAATGTACAACTGTAAAGAAACACACTTTACCTAACTCTATACCTAAGTCTATAGTTGACCAAGTTGTACTTAACTATTTCCTATGTGTCGGAATATCCTAACATCCCCCCTTAAGAACAACTTGGTGTTATAGACATTTTTGTGCCTCGCAGCATGGAGCATGAAATGTCAATAATTACAGGGATCCTCAGTCCCTAAACATGTTGTTCTTACCCCTAGAAGAACAAGGTCAGCAAACCACAGCACTTCCCATCAGTTCTCCACCTGAAAAAACACTCAAAACAGGCTATTTTTGGATCATGTCAGCTGCTCCACTGAGCAACTGCGCTGAATGTCAACTGCTCCTCCTTGTACCTGCGCTGAAAGTCAAAACCAATGAAGGCTACCTGCGCTGGGCGAGATTGGCCAAGTGGCACAGTCATTCTGCAAGGTGTCAACTGCCCAGGAAGCTTCCAAACTGACACTTGGTTCAAGGAATTCACCCTGTGATGAGTAAGAGGTACTTGATCTCCATGTGTAAGCAAGGATCTCCAAGTGGACTCAAGAACTGAAGTTTAACTAAAGTGGGAGAGGACACTAGTCAGCTTTATGCCAGCCTCAAGCTGACTCATCCTTTCTCCAAATCTCCTATATATAGAGCTCTTCTATGAGGTCTAAGGAGGCTGGAATTTTGTGCAAAGCAAGGAAGTGCTGTTGGTTTACAGTTAGAGCTATTGGGTGATTGCTTTTATAGAGGTGAAGAGGAGATTTCTTGCTGCTGGGGAGATGCTGCTGGATTGGAGCCATTGATGGTTGTAATCTCCTCAGAACCCTTTTACTTCTATCAATAAAGCTTTGAATGTTCTCCTATATACTTGTATTGCATTGATGTATTGTATTTACTTGTATATCTGATTCACTCTAATCCATGCATCAGTTATGAGTACATGTTTCTTGTAGTTTCCCTCTCTTGTTTGTGCAAGATCTGTGTGTAGCTGGGCCGGCAAAGAGAGCAAGGAGCTGGGAACAAGAGACAAAGAGAGAGGACAGGATCGACAAAAGCAAAAGATACCGGTTGGTTAATCTTTTCTTCCTTCTCTGTACTTTCATAAAGGAAAATACCAAAGCTTTACTTTCAGTTGTTGCTAAGGACTGTCACCCTTAGAGTAGGGATAGGGTCATCCGAGTCGGATACTTTTCCCCACAACAAACTGGCGACTCCACTGGGGAGCCTAGTATCTTGTTGGTGTTTGTAGTATCTTTGCTATTCATTTCCTGAAGAAAAGAGTACCAAATCGAAAAGCTTTTGACTATATCAAAAGCGAAGTAGAGGGGCTGCTACTCTTGCTCATTTTCTGAGCAGATTCATGATTTGAAGAGCTGATCTACAAAAGACTCTTGTACTCTTTGTGATATCTTTTCATCCTCTTGATCATCCCTTAGCCTGTACTTGACCTATAGCTTTTTATTTCAGCAAAAACAGTGCATTTTTGAGCTTTTTATGACCCGGAAATCCTTGTGAACGCAACTCTCGTGTCTCAGTGCAGGCTGTCCACAGGCAGTCTGCATTTCAGCGCAGGTACTCCCTTCGGGAACTACGCTGAGAGTCAATTTGACAGACCAGAGCCTGCGCTGACCCAGTTAGGCTATGTCTTCCTGAGGTTTCCCACTGTGTCTTAGCCCTGTTTTCACTGTTATTTTGCTGCTGATTGCTTATCATTTGTACTTGCTGTAAACCAACTTTCCTTGACATTATTCCGCCTTAGTTGTGTGATGAAACTGTGAGTGTTCTTTCAGTATTTCTTGCTTCAGTTACAGTTTCGCATTGTGAAAAGCGAACCAGTATAGCAGTGACCTCTTAGATCCTGAACTGTAAAAAGTGTCTTTGTGATCTTAAGAGCTAGTTTTATTACTGTTCATGGCTGTTTGAGTTTTTTTGTTTTTCATTTTATGGTTTGAATCTATACATTTCCAGTGTCTAAACAAGTCGATATTAAGGTGTCTTTTGATTTTGGACAAACTTGTTTATTTTTCGCTTGAAATTAGATTCAAAAGTCATACAACAGTTTTCCTTTCTGTCTTACATCAACATTAAGGATAACGAAAAGAAATACATGCATTGTGCATATTTGCATTTGACTGTGTGCTTGACGATTTAGGAAAATTTGCATTTTAGTGTGTGTTCTATGATCTGTGTGAAAAGTTGTGTCTTTCTTTTCCCTCAGTAGATTAAGGTTTTCAAAGTTGAAAGATTGAAAAGTTTTGCTTCTCATCTTAGATTGCATTTAGGAAGTTGTATATATACATCTCGTGGTGATCCTTAAAGGCAAACTGCTAAGCAAGATCAACATTAAAATAAATCCAATTTACATAACAACGCTTTGTAACATAACGCAAACATCTAGAGGTCTAGGTAGAGACGTGTTCCGGCGTCGTTAAACGTAGTGACTGTCGATCTCTACGAAGGTGGGTGATTCCTCCTGAGAGTCGGTGGCACTAATACGGACTTGTGCTCCCGCGTACCGTCGCGTATATTGGGAGACCCCTATAGGCATTTATCCTTTATCCTTAGGAAGCCGTGTCGGCCGCCCTACTGATCGCGATGCAGTGAACACAGCATTCACGAAGATCGACCACCCGTACTGTAAAACGTATTCTGTGGTTTCGCGAAAGGTTTGGCACACCCTCTGCCTAGATCTCCAGAGCAGTTTCTTTTGGCCTTTTTCAAACTCTATAACTGAAAAAGTCCAACCGAGCATTTGTCACTTCGGGCTCGTTAATACATCGAAGTCGACTAGAGTCATCTTTAGCTTTTTCTCGACTCTTAAAACATGAAAAAGCAAGTTTGTGTCTAAAAGCGTCATTAATAAAATTTATTTTAAGTGGAACATAATCACCTGTTATTCCCACGTTGATCTTTCAGTTGAAAAGTATGGAGCCCACCAACCAAGGAAGTAACCTTGGCGGAAGTCCAAATCCCTTCTCCTCTTGGGGAGATATTGGTGCGCCTCATATGGCAACATTGTCACTTCCAGGATTGACAATCGGCCTACCTGTATGGCTCTTTTCAACTAATGTAGTCCAGATCGCCACTAATCCTGAGCAGTCGAATCAACAGTCAGAACAATCTAGAACTACCCACCAGCCTTCCACTTCTTACGATACTTCCTTTGATCCTTCATCTTCGCAAGGTAGAGCTGGCAAGAGTCAGCCTCCCAAGGAGAAGAAGGAAAAGAAGAAGAAAGAAAAGAAGCAGAAGGAGCCTCTGGCGAAGGCGACTGGGGGCAAGCAGAAGAAAGCTGACAAAAACCCACACACTGCACCGACCGGGCCTAAATCGCCATGTGTCATTTGCAAAGGGATCCACTTCCATCGTGATTGTCCTTGTATTCCCCGGATACTAAGGGACTGGTCCCCAAGGTTGCACAATCCGGTAGCATCAACCTCTGGTTGTCATGTTGATTGCAGTCCGTCAACTAACGAGAGTGAAGGACGAAGAAGGGGACCAAGATCACCCTGTCTATTGTGTGAAGGCAATCATGCCATCCCCAAATGTCCATTCTTAGATGAGGCAAAGAGAGTTTTGGAAGATCGCCCGGTTTCACCGTTGCAACTTCCTCCTGGATACCAAAAACTCGCGCCTAATCCCTCGATAATTGAAAATCCAGTTGACCCGCTCAAGTGGTCAGCTGAAGTGTCGGTCATTGAGAATGAACCTACTGAATCCAGACCAGACGAAAGTCTAAAGGTTGAAACGGCAGTTGACCCGGTTCTTCCTTCAGAGGTTTCATCGTCCAATGACTCCGTCATTGAAGACCCGTCTTCAAATGACACCGTCGCCGAAGAGTCAGCTTCATGCGACACCCTCACTGAAGAGAATAAGGATGACACCATCCAGGTTCTTTTCATCAGCACCGACTCTGATGAGCGTCAGGGCAATACGCCCATTCCTTTATCGCAGGAAGGAACATCATCAGGGTCATACCCGGCCGTATATTCGGTCCCACCACCAAGCAACCTGGTTGTATCCTTTGATTGGAATCAACTAGGCAGACCCCGGTTACCAGCCAGTATACCATTCAGAATCATTGTCCAGATCTATAGAATGATTATGGCTGGTACTATCATTGATGAGGGGCGTCTGTGAGTATCCTTTCCTCTGTTGCTTGGAAAGCACTGGGTTCCCCGGCACTTTTACCTGAGTTAAGAAATCTCTCAGGTTTTGATAAAGGAACCAGTCGACCATTAGGGATCCTCCCCAATGTGCCTGTTACATTGAAAGGGAAGACCGTCAATTTGAACGTGATGGTCGTCCAGGGACCCTTGGATTATAACCTACTCCTTGGACGTGACTATATTTATTGCATGGGAGCGATAGTCTCCTCACTCTTTAGAGTAATGTGTTTTCCACACGAAGGAAGGGTGGTCAAGCTCGTAGACCAACTTTCGTTTCCGGGATCTCGCATCGCAAATAGTCAAATACCATTCCTAAATGGTCTGTTCACTCAGGATTCGCCTCCACCCCCAGTCCTCCTTCCCGATGAGTGCGAGTGATTCGGGAAGAAAGACTGGAACCCAGGGGGCATGCACCCTGGTCTGCTTCGGGCAGAAGAAACCCTGGGTATAAGGTAGAATTTCCGCAGAAGAATGGACTAGTCCGTACCCCGTCCGGCGGTGGAAGAGGGGTTGTTCTAGAATAATATTCTTTTGTCAAAGTTATGCGAGTGAGATAATCAGCTTCTCGCTCCCCTTGTCTAGATAATCAGGATACCGAGGAAGGGGACCATTTGCGGTAGCAAGTAGTAACCATCTTTGAAGACAAGCCTCACCCATTAAAACATATGTTTTGAAGGGTAAGTAGGGGCAGCCTCCAAAGAAAAAGATTCTATTGCTGCAACAGGTGGTCGCCATCTTTAGTAACCTGATGATAGACATCGCCGAAGAAAGAGATTGATTTGCAGCAGCAAATAGAACCCTCTTCGGATAATAAGAAAGAGGCAAGCCTCCCTCAATAATACCAATGTTTTGTCTTTGAGTAGTGTTCTTCTCTTGTCACAAATAGCTGTTCGTTAAAAGTTGGGCCGACGGGAAGCCTGAGTACCGCGTAAGACCCCTTAAAATAACGAGAAGACTAGTATCGTTAACATTAGATTGGCAAGATGACAAGTAGCTCTGAACACCCAAAGAGAAGCAGAGGTAGGGGAGAGGAGGGGCAGCCTCGAAATTTTATCCTATGTCTGGGGGCATGCGAACTTTTGGAATGTGAGCAAGGGACGACTATTTATTTTTTTAAATTTTTAGGTCCTCCCTTTAAACCTGTAGGTCTAACCCTTTAAACTCATAGGATTAGCCGATTCCGACCTTGCATGAAGAAAGTCTGTGGGGCAAAGGTAAAAACTTGCCAAAATTGGAGCATAGCTTCGTGAGATAAAGCTCCTTAAAAAAATAGCTATCTCACAGGAGGCGTTCTTATTCTATGACTGGTATATCGAGCAGTTTTAGCACATAGTTCATGCTCGTTAAAAAATAAATGCAAGATCCGAGCAGTTTTAGCGCATAGTTCATGCTCGTTAAAAAATAAACATAAGTTTATGAGCAGGCTTTCCTTTAGAGTTCAAGCTCATTCAGAAAAAATGAACCGGTAAATACCCTTCTGAGATCGTAAATTCATCAGCCATAAAAGCCTTGGTCGTGTATGTGCACCGTCACCTCCACCGTCATTTGGCCGATCATTCACTTCCATTTGTGTGTTTACCCTTTTTGAGGAACATCTGCGAAGAGTGATTTCACTTAGCCATCCTTGTGACACTGCCGTGATTGGAATATTCCAACTTGTACCTGGAATCAGTTGCTATCCCTGTTTATCACTCGTTCCTCAAAAGACGAGTCTTCTTTGAGCTCTTTTCACTGACTCGTAAAATATGAAAAGTTTGCCGAGTTTGGGCCTTCCAGCTCGTTAAAGCGACCGGAAGAGCTATCCCTCCTCTAGATTTTAATCTTTTTGGACCTGAGGGATTATTGCACAAAAAGATCGAGCGTTTGTTTTGTTCGGCTCGTTAAAGCAATCGAAAATTCATCCCTTTTGTATTGTTTTATACTTTTTCGGACTTAAGGGATTAGATGACGAAAAAGGAATTTTGGAGTTGACTTTATGTACCTTTTCAGACTCTCTAAAAATGAAAAAGACCGAGTTATCCTTGTCGTTAGACTCGTTAAATTCGTTAAATAGCGACAAACTTGTCTTTAGACGAGAACGAGTTTCCCTATCGCTAAGCTCGTTAAATCATAGCGATGGGCTTGCCCGAAGGGCAGGTTATAGAACAAGCATATGTTATCCTCCTCAAGCTTGACAAAAATAAAGAGGTACTGGTCAGAAATGACTGGGGAAAAATTGGGAGAACATCAAAGCTTAACGGTAGCAAGTCGCTCTTGAACATGACACTTTTCTTCCGTACCATCGGGTTGGGTTGTTTCATTCACCGGTCTCATCACCATGGTCTTCGCCAAACCATCCACATTTTGGGGTAATGCTACTGATCCATCGCATCAGTGTCGTTATACGTTCAAGAGAGGTCATTCTGAAAGTGTCAACCGTGTCCCATCCACTGCCATACATTATCCTTCATCCATTCATGATCGCCACCCTGAATCATATGTCACAGTTTGTTTTCACCTCCACTAAAATCATTAGCTCCGTTCCGTGTCATTGATGTGGGATTCATTAAGGCCCTCCTTTGACGGATCGCTTCTTGTCGACTTCAGCTCATTATCCAAGGAGTTGATCTAGGAACAACCCCATCAGTACTTTGAAGCTTGCATGCCTCAATGGCAAGTTTCTCACTTCCGGCGACAGGTATACATCAATGACCTTCGACCAGAAGATTTTGCGTGGCGTTCGACACCAAGTCCTTTATTCACGCCACGTGAATTGTACTGCGGTACCTTGAGGGTCATTATCATTATCGGTGATTCCTCTCGCGCTTGTTAACGGTTTTCATCATTGACCGGTAATCAAGCGATGTCTTTCCATGTTCGACTTCAGCGAAATTCTCACATGGATCGACTTGTACTTAGAGTGAAGATCGAACGAGTTTGAAGACCCCGGATCTAGTTTCATCCATCCGGGCTGCGATACATATTCAGGAAATATAAAAGCATTTGTCATGTACATCATTGCAGCAGATGATCATCCTACTCAAAGGATGATAATTCCAGCAGAGAATTATCGGTCTACCATCAGACGATCATCTGTTCTATGTACCAAAATGTATTTATAAAGCTGAGCATGGGAATTCCCGCCTCAGCTAGATCATGAAAACAGAATGAAAAATAATGTATTGTATTGTATTGTATTACAGGGCGCCCCCTCAGCACTGGAATGAACTTCGGACCCTCTAGATAAAGCATTTCACCCGATAAACGGCCTCATACTTTAGGGGGCAACTGTTATAGACATTTTTGTGCCTCGCAGCATGGAGCATGAAATGTCAATAATTACAGGGATCCTCAGTCCCTAAACATGTTGTTCTTACCCCTAGAAGAACAAGGTCAGCAAACCACAGCACTTCCCATCAGTTCTCCACCTGAAAAAACACTCAAAACAGGCTATTTTTGGATCATGTCAGCTGCTCCACTGAGCAACTGCGCTGAATGTCAACTGCTCCTCCTTGTACCTGCGCTGAAAGTCAAAACCAATGAAGGCTACCTGCGCTGGGCGAGATTGGCCAAGTGGCACAGTCATTCTGCAAGGTGTCAACTGCCCAGGAAGCTTCCAAACTGACACTTGGTTCAAGGAATTCACCCTGTGATGAGTAAGAGGTACTTGATCTCCATGTGTAAGCAAGGATCTCCAAGTGGACTCAAGAACTGAAGTTTAACTAAAGTGGGAGAGGACACTAGTCAGCTTTATGCTAGCCTCAAGCTGACTCATCCTTTCTCCAAATCTCCTATATATAGAGCTCTTCTATGAGGTCTAAGGAGGCTGGAATTTTGTGCAAAGCAAGGAAGTGCTGTTGGTTTACAATTAGAGCTATTGGGTGATTGCTTTTATAGAGGTGAAGAGGAGATTTCTTGCTGCTGGGGAGGTGCTGCTGGATTGGAGCCATTGATGGTTGTAATCTCCTCAGAACCCTTTTACTTCTATCAATAAAGCTTTGAATGTTCTCCTATATACTTGTATTGCATTGATGTATTGTATTTACTTGTATATCTGATTCACTCTAATCCATGCATCAGTTATGAGTACATGTTTCTTGTAGTTTCCCTCTCTTGTTTGTGCAGGATCTGTGTGTAGCTGGGCCGGCAAAGAGAGCAAGGAGCTGGGAACAAGAGACAAAGAGAGAGGACAGGATCGACAAAAGTGAAAGATACCGGTTGGTTAATCTTTTCTTCCTTCTCTGTACTTTCATAAAGGAAAATACCAAAGCTTTACTTTCAGTTGTTGCTAAGGACTGTCACCCTTAGAGTAGGGATAGGGTCATCCGAGTCAGATACTTTTCCCCACAACACTTGGGATAGGATTGAAGGATTTACAAATATGACAGAATAGGAGAAGGAAGGAGGCACTAGAGCCTATCCCTCCTTAGTGACAACTTCCTGAACTCCAACCATAAATTGAAGTTTAGTGAACTTCACCTCTGTGAGAGCCTGTGTGAAGATGTCTGCAACTTGATCATCTGTTGAACAATATTGCACTTCAAGAACATGGTTGTGAATGAGCTTTCTCATGAAGTGCATGTGCAGTTCAATGTGTTTGCTGCACTGATGTTGGACTGGATCTTTGCATAGCTGAATGGCACTTTGATTATCACACCAAAGTGTAGTCGGATGCTGCTGCTTAAAGCCAAACTCTGACAGGATCTGACGAAGCCACAAGGCTTCCTTACTAGCCTCTATGGCACCACGATACTCTGCTTCTGCCGATGAAAGAGAAATGGCACCTTGTTTCTTGCAAGCCCATGTAATAGGTCCTGAACCAAGAGTGAACACATAACCGGCAGTAGACTTCCAATCATCAGGGTCACCAGCCCAATCGGAATCAGTGAAACCAACCAATAGAGGAGATGCTTCGGCACTGTAATGAATCCCAAACTGAACTGTACCTCGAACATAACGAAGTATTCTTTTAGCTGCTTTCCAATGACTTTCACGGGGGTTTTGCTTGAACCGAGCAACAAGGCCAACAGCAAAGGAAAGGTCAGGACGAGTATGGGTTAGATACAAAAGTTTTCCTACAAGTTGATAGTATAAGGTAGCATCAACTTCAGGAGAAGTACAAGTGACTGAAAGTTTGACTCCAGACTGAAAGGGAGAAGGGGCTGGCTTACAGTCTTCCATGTGAAGATGACGTAGAATATCACAAGCATACTTGGACTGGGAAAGGCAAATACCTTCCTTGGTTTACAAGACTTGAAGACCGAGAAAATAATGTAAGTGTCCTAAGTCTGTCATTTCAAATTTCCTTTTAAGGCTGGACTTCACATGGTTTATAAGGTTGGGATCACTACCAGTAAGGATAAGATCATGAACATAAAGAACAAGGATAATAAGGGAGTTGCCCACTTTCTTGGTGTAGACAGTATTGTCAGAATGACACCTAGAAAATCCATATTCTAAAAGAAAGCTATCCATTTTGGCATACCAAGCCCGAGGAGCTTGCTTGAGACCATAAAGGGATTTCTTAAGCCGACATACAAGGCTGGAGTCTGTTTTTATGAAGCCAATGGGTTGTTCCATGTAGATTTCTTCATGCAAGTCCCCATGCAAGAAGGCAGATTTAACATCCATCTGATGGAATTCCCATTTGAACAAGGCAGCAAGGGAAAGAACAAGGCGGATAGAGTTCATTTTGGCAACAGGGGAGAAGGTTTCAGTGTAGTTAATGCCTTCAACCTATGAAAAACCTTTAGCAACAAGACGAGCTTTATGTTTATCAACTTTCCCATCTGGTCCATACTTGGTTCTGTAAACCCATTTGCATCTAACAAGTTTGCGTCCCTTTGGTATCGGAGCTATTTGAGGGCCACGTCCGTTGGTGATCCAAATCTAAAGCCGGTAGAACTGCATCCGACTGCCGTCTCCTAGATCTACTGTTTCTGACTGCTTTCGGGCCGAGAGGACTACTCTGTTGTGTTGGGAGCATCTGTTCCAGTGAGGAACCCCTTTCGTTTCACGCGAAAAGGTTTCCGGTAGCCCTAGCTGCGTCATTTTTAAGATATAGAGGTATACAGTGTTTATTTGCAGTTTACAGTTATTTTCTCTCTGTTTATTTCAGTTTCGGTTTATTTAGCCTTTTTTTATTACCGGATCTATACCTTTCATTTCTGCGTATGCTCTTTGCCCTGCGACTCTGTGTGATCTAGGCAAATCAGAAATATAAAGGAAGGATTTTTTTTCTCATGCGTATGCTCTTTTCCTTGCGCCTTAGTGTGATCTCGGAAAATCAGAAACATTGAGAAAAATATTTAGTTTCCGGCTAAAGCTAACTTTGATCTGCAAGGTTCATTTTTGAAAATATTTGGTTTTTCGGCTAAAGCTAACTTCGAGCCGTAAGGTTCATTTTCTTTGCATGTCCGTGTTGGGTTTTGTGTTTTTTGTTTTGTAGGGAAAAAGAGCTTTCTCAAAGCAAGCATGCAACCCAAAGCACCCCCCCCCTCTCTCTTTCTCTCTCTCAAATTTTTTGTATAGCTCAATTGGTTCAAAGTTATTTTAAGAGAGTAGAGGTCTTGGGCTCAAGTTTCCATTTTGTGGGGGCGAACTTTTTCATTTCCGCACATTCCCGCACTTCGTCGGCAACTTCAACAACTTTTTTTCAAAAAGCCATAACTTCTTCATCCGGAAGCCGTTTTCAGAGCCGTTTTTTTTAAATCAGCCTAATTTTTCGAGATCTATCCATTGGAACACTTATTTTCAGCATATTTAGCTTCAGTTTCCGTTGAAATGGAAAGTCAATACCAAGTTACCCTTGACAGCACCAACTACTTCCAATGGTTGGCCTACATTGAAGATTTACTTAGAAGTAAAGGTCTCTACAGAATAGCCTCAGGCCAAGAAAAGAAACCGAAGGATGAAGATAAAGCTGCTAAATGGGAAAATAGGCAAGATCAAGCACGTGGATTGATAGGAATGTCTATTTCTCCAGATCTTAGATTCCATATTGCAGAACTTGATACTCCTGATGAAGCAATGAAACAAATCAATAAAGTTTTTGGGATTAAAAATGAACTTAGAGCCCATCAACTTGAAAATGAGTTGCTTACATTGGACCTTAATAATTTTTCTTGCATTGAAGATTTCTTGTCCAAGTTCAAGACTCTTAGATATCTCTTGGAAGGTGTTAAAGTTAAGAAAGAAGATAGTAACCTTATCTATTCCATTCTTACTAAGTTGGGACCAGCCTACTCTGTGTTTGTTTCCACCTTCCATTCTACAAGAGAAGCCTTCATTTCTCAAGGAACAGACTACAAGTCCCCTTCCTTTGACTCTTTTTGTGATTCTTTAATAAGAGAACAAGAAAAACTCTTACACCTTGGTCTTCTTAATCTTGGAAACTCTTCCAAGAAAGCGTTAGCCGCCCAGCAGCAACCAAATTCAAAGAATCCTAAGAAGTCATATCCTAAAAAGAATGGTCCTAAACCAAACAAGGGTCCTAAGCAATCTCAGCCTCAAAATGAAAAATCATTTCAACAAAATGATCAGACAAATAAAAACAAATGGAAGAAGACTGATAGACATTGCAACTTTTGTAATCGAGATGGCCACTTAGAATCAAAATGCTTTAAGAAGATGGAAACCTTGGAAGCAACAATGAAGAAGCATAATACCATTTGGGGCAATCTTCAACTTCAACTTCATCTTCAGGAATGGCACTTTCTGCATGTGGTTGTCAAGCATCTCGGTCTGGCTATGCATTAAATGTATCTTCTTCTTCTCATTCTCATGAGTGGCTCATTGATTCTGGAGCTTCTTATCACATGGCCAAAAAAAAAGCCATGTTTTCTTCTTTAAATGATTGTAACACCAAAAATATATATGTTGTTGATGATAGATCTCTTAGTGTTGTAGGGACTGGAACTGTTCATCTAGACAATGGTCAGTTTAATGATGTATTATGTGTTCCAACCTTATCCTGCAACCTTCTATCTGTATATCAGATAACTCATTCAGGTGAAGGTAAAATCGTTGAATTTTCGCCTCATGATGTTGTAATCAAGGACCTAAGAGATCCTAAATAGATTTTGGCTACTGGCATTGCTGATGATTCTACAAGGTTGTATAAGTTTCACAACTTTGGGTCATCAAATCTTCCCTCAGTATTTGTTGCTCATAACGATGAAGTGAGCAAACTTTGGCATGAGCGATTTGGTCACTTAAACTATCGCTCCCTTCAGCATCTATGTAAAGAAAATATGGTGACAGGTCTTCCTATGGTATCTTGCAGAGATGGTGTTTGTTCCGGATGTGTACTCGGAAAACATCATCGGGACAGTTTTGAAAAACGTGCCTCTTGGCACGCCTCAGCCCCTTTACAGCTTGTGCATAGTGATTTATGTGGTCCACTTCCTGTTGCTTCATTCTCTGGCTGCAAGTATTTCTTAACTTTCATTGATGATTTCTCCAGACGCACTTGGGTATACTTCTTAAAACTCAAGAGTGAAGTATTTAACACATTTTTGGCCTTGAAGGCCTTTGTTGAAAAACAATCTGGACATCAAATTCTTAAGCTAAGATCTGATAATGGCGGAGAATATGTTAAAAACACATTCATCAACTTTTGCACTGAGAATGGAATTCAAATGCAACATACTGTTCCATATACTCCACAACAAAATGGTGTAGCTGAAAGGAAGAATCGCACCTTAAAGGAAATGGCTAATTGTATGCTACAATCTAAAGGACTTGGTCTTATTTTTTGGGTAGAAGCAATTAACTGTGCAAATTACATAATAAATCGCACTCCTACCAAGGCTTTAAAGAATATCACTCCAGAAGAAGCATGGAACTCAATCAAACCAGATGTAAGTCACTTTCGTGTTTTTGGAAGTGAAGCATGGGCCCATATTCCAGATGAAAAGCATAAAGCTTTACAACCTAAGAGTGAAAAATGTACTTTTGTTGGATATTCTAAAGATGTCAAAGGCTATAGACTTATTCCATTTAAGTCCAAAAATGTTATCATTAGAAGAGATGTAAAATTTGATGAAAATATATCGGCCTGCGAGGCTAGTCCGGCGGATGTGCCACCTCTCCCTATCTCTTCTACTTTTGAAAACATTTCTTATTCAGATGATGAAAGTGAGGATGACAATCCTCCCCCGCCATCTCAGGATCCTCCTTCAGCTCCTCAGCTTCCAAAATGGGTTCGTGCTACAGGGTAAGTTCCTCAGACAGAACACCAAAGGACACCGCTCACAACCAGATCGCAGATCAATACACCAGTATTTTTGACGTGGTTAAAACCCTCAAAGAGGGAAATAGTCCACGGCATGAGCCAACGTGGCCACTTCAGGCAATTTATTAATAAAAGAATGAAAATTTACATATGTTTCTCTCATGCACGGATTACCCTACAAATGACCCTCCATGCGCTTTAAATAGAAATCATGGACCAATCGGGTGTCAAGCCATGGATCAAGTGTCGGTAATACCGAGGAGAGAATGAACCATCAGATCACTACATATCGTGACCGTCGGATTGTAAGTTACAAAATGTACAATGGTAAAGAAACACACTTTACCTAACTCTATACCTAACTCTATACTAGACCAAGTTGTACTTAACTATTTCCTATGTGTCGGAATATCCTAACATCCCCCCTTAAGAACAACTTGGGATAGGATTGAAGGATTTACAAATATGACAGAATAGGAGAAGGAAGGAGGCACTAGAGCCTATCCCCCCTTAGTGACAACTTCCTGAACTTCAACCATAATTCGAAGTTTAGTGAACTTCGCCTCTGTGAGAGCCTTTGTGAAGATGTCTGCAACTTGATCATCTATTGAACAATATTGCACTTCAAGAACATGGTCGTGGATGAGCTTTCTGATGAAGTGCATGTGCAGTTCAATGTGTTTGCTGCGCTGATGTTGGACTGGATCTTTGCATAGTTGAATGGCACTTTGATTATCACACCAAAGTGTAGTCGGATGCTGCTGCTTAAAGCCAAACTCTGACAGGATCTGACGAAGCCACAAGGCTTCCTTACTAGCTTCTACGGCACCACAATACTCTGCTTCTGCTGATGAAAGAGAAATGGCACCTTGTTTCTTGCAAGCCCATGTAATAGGTCCTAAACCAAGAGTGAACACATAACCGGCAGTAGACTTCCGATCATCAGGGTCACCAGCCCAATCGGAATCAGTGAAACCAACCAATAGAGGAGATGCTTCGGCACTGTAATGAATCCCAAACTGAACTGTACCTCGAACATAACAAAGTATTCTTTTAGCTGCTTTCCAATGACTTTCACGGGGGTTTTGCATGAACCGAGCAACAAGGCCAATAGCAAAGGAAAGGTCAGGATGAGTATGGGTTAGATACAAAAGTTTTCCTACAAGTTGACGGTATAAGGTAGCATCAACTTCAGGAGAAGTACAAGTGACTGAAAGTTTGACTCCAGACTGAAAGGGAGAAGGGGCTGGCTTACAGTCTTCCATGTGAAAATGGCGTAGAATATCACAGGCATACTTGGACTGGGAAAGAGAAATACCCTCCTTGGATTGCAAGACTTGAAGACCGAGAAAATAGTGTAAGTGTCCTAAGTCTGTCATTTCAAATTTCATTTTAAGGCTAGACTTCACATGGTTTATAAGGTTGGGGTCAATACCAGTAAGGATAAGATCATCAACATAAAGAACAAGGATAATAAGGGAGTTGCCCACTTTCTTGGTGTAGACAGTATTGTCAGAATGACACCTAGAAAAGCCAGATGCTAAAAGAAAGCTATCCATTTTGGCATACCAAGCCCGAGGAGCTTGCTTGAGACCATAAAGGGATTTCTTAAGCCGACATACAAGGCTGGAGTCTGTTTGTATGAAGCCAATGGTTGTTCCATATAGACTTCTTCATGCAAGTCCCCATGCAAGAAGGCAAATTTAACATCCATCTGATGGACTTCCCATTTGAAAGAGGCAGCAAGGGAAAGAACAAGGCGGATAGAGTTCATTTTGGCAACAGGGGAGAAGGTTTCAGTGTAGTCAATGCCTTCAACCTGTGAAAAACCTTTAGCAACAAGATGAGCTTTATGTTTATCAACTTTCCCATCTGGTCCATACTTGGTTCTGTAAACCCATTTGCATCTAACAAGTTTTCGTCCCTTTGGTAGAGGAACAAGATCCCATGTATCATTTGCCAATAATGAATGATATTCTTCATTCATAGCTGCTTCCCAATCTGGATGGCCTGAAGCTTCTGCAAAGGTGTCAGGATCATAATTTACTGGAGCTTGAGCCAGTAAAGAGGCTCTCTCGAACTAAGAACGTGAATGGCACTTTGATTATCACACCAAAGTGTAGTCGGATGTTGCTGCTCAAAGCCAAACTCTGACAGGATCTGACGAGGCCACAAGGCTTCCTTACTAGCTTCTACGGCACCACGATACTCTGCTTCTGCTGATGAAAGAGAAATGGCACCTTGTTTCTTGCAAGCCCATGTAATAGGTCCTGAACCAAGAGTGAACACATAACCGACAGTAGACTTCCAATCATCAGGGTCACCAGCCCTTTGGTGTTCTGTCTGAGGAAATTATTAGGGTCCAATGTAAGCAACTCATTTCAAGTTGATGGGCTCTAAGTTCATTTTTAATCCCAAAAACTTTATTGATTTGTTTCATTGCTTCATCAGGAGTATCAAGTTCTGCAATATGGAATCTAAGATCTGGAGAAATAGACAGAACACCAGACAGAACACCAAAGGACACCGCTCACAACCAGATCACAGATCAATACACCAGTATTTTGACGTGGTTAAAACCCTCAAAGAGGGAAACAGTCCACGGCCTGAGCCAACGCGGCCACTTCAGGCAATTTATTAATAAAAGAATGAAAATTTACATATGTTTCTCTCATGCACGGATTACCCTTCAAATGACCCTCCATGCGCTTTAAATAGAAATCATGGACCAATCGGGTGTCAAGCCACAGATCAAGTGTCGGTAATACCGAGGAGAGAATGAACTGTCGGATCACTACATATCGTGACTGTCGGATTGTAAGTTACAAAATGTACAACGGTAAAGAAACACACTTTACCTAACTCTATACTAGACCAAGTTGTACTTAACTATTTCCTATGTGTCGGAATATCCTAACAAATGGTCCTTCTTTAAAGGAAAACAATGCTTATGCCTCATAGTTTATGCCCTCACAGTGATATGAAAGAAGAGAAAACGTATTGGTGCATGCAAAGCAAGCTTTCCTCAGCTTGCAAATGATTAAAACTCTTTCAAATACCCATCCAATTATGCCATATTGTTGGGAAATCACAGTCGGAAACAAATGATGATTTGAGGAACCTTCCAAGGATTTGGGATTTTAAAATGGAAGCTTATTTAGTCAATAAAAGAACAGTGAAAATATTAGAACACACTCTTACCCTTATTCTAGTGTTGAATAAAAATGTCGTGAAAAATAATGTGTCTCTAGTTTTGGATAAAAGGACCCTCAACTTTCTTTGCAACTTTTGTGGTCACTGGCCACTTGTGAAAGGAGTAGGAATGTTTAGAGATGTGGTGCCATCTGGAAGGGAAGTACTAATAGTAGTAGGGCAAGGGCAATTATTCCATTCATTTAATTATTTCTCATTTGTCTGGTCATATTGTGAGCTGCATCATATATCATGAAATTGTTTTAGTACTAGTAAACAATGATTAAATATATGATAAATTTGAACCTTTTGGCATTTAGAGGACATTTCTCTCAATTTACAAAAAATAAAGTATGAAAATCATGTTGGAAATAGTTTCTGAAGTTTTGAGTCGTTTATTTCCAAGATTAACTAAATGGGTTTGGAAGATGAAAAAACCATCAAATTGGAAGAGTGGTACTTTTATATTCACTAAGGTTTTAAAGAAATTATATGCATAAAACTTATACTAACACCTTCTAGTGGAATTGATAGTGCACTAATCCGTTGCTTGCCATTATTTTGGTTTGGTACCACCTTATAGGATATCCGGGTTCAAATGCTATTTTCCATGATGGATAGTTGAATCTATTTCAACTCTAATTGTTATTGAAGGGTTCCACAAGGATGTCACATGAGCATTTATGATGCCCCTTTTAACGTAGATAGCCACCTATGTTAAGGTTCTATTTTGCAATTCCATGTTGTTATTTATGAACATTATACACATTTGGTTGGACACGTGAAAATCAATTGATGGATTTGGTATTGATGATGGAAATGTTGGATGTATGACCAAATGTGTGACTTACTTGGTTACAATTTATCTAGTGCATGACTTGTTAGAGTTATTGTTGCATCGTATAGGCTTATATAGATATGATTTATCTAATCAATGACTTAGTGAAATTATGATTTATTTGATGTAAGATTTATTTCCAGTATGAACAACAAAAATTGGCACGTGGACACTGGGCTTAATAAACATGATGTTTAAGATCATGTATCTATATCTATTTTGTGGTTGTATATATGCATGGATGAGAACTAAACTACAGGTTGGAAAGAACCGTATGATAACCAAGATCTACTATTCCATTGGGGAAGGTCGAGACGACCAATGAGGAAAGGTACGATGTACATTGTTATATTACATTTGGTATCTACTTGATATGCACTCTTATGACATGAGTAAAATGCAAATGACAGGTGGAAAGACAACCTAACTGGATTATTCGAGACAAGTCCAACCAGCTCTGTAGTGTGGTCCGTGCTCTGAAGGAGGGGTGGAGGTGTTTCCCACCGTGTATCCTCCGAAACCTGGAATCATGGGGAGGACAGCTGAACGCTCCCCCTAGACATGTGATGACGATTGCCAGATGCTTGCTGGGGAAAGTTTGGTCGAGGCATTCGACGCTCCCACCATGTCGGTTTTATCAGTGGTCAGTATGGCCTTTGCCACTGATAAGGCAACAGAGGACGGATAGGGCGGGAACGGAAGTAGGCCAGGGTGGATAGGAGGATATAGATCAGTTGGAGACTCTTGATGGGAAGAAATGTCATTGTCAGACTTATCCGATTTTATTGCTATAACTCTCTCTGGTTGCTATGCTTTCAAACTCCTTGCATCTTTTCATTCTAACTTCGGGACAAAGTTTTCTGAAGGAGGGGTGTATGTAATGCCCCACTTAAATCTTATCCTACAAATTTTGTTAATATTTACATTATCTGAAAATATTGAGAAATATTGGTCTAATATAAAATTCATGATTTCCATTATTCAAATTCCCCACTTACCTTCTCAAATTGAATATTAGGTAGGATATGGTCTCCTTCCATTATTTCAAAATATATGTATTCATTTCACATTACCCAATGTACCCTCACATTTACTAAGGAGAAGACATGGTCCTCTCCATGTAATTACATCTCACATTCCCCAATGTACCCTCACATTTACTTGGGAGAAGACATAGTCCTCTGCATTTAATTATCAAAATATATATATTCACCTCACATTCCCAAATGTACTTTTCAGATTTACTTGGGAGAAGACATGATCATTTCCCATTAAATTCTCAATTTTATATTCATGTCACATTTCCAAATGTACTCCTAGCTTACTTGGGAGAAGAGAAGTCAACTGTAAGGATGGATGAGAAATTAATGACATTAATGAGAGGTGGTTGAGATGGAGAAGGGAAGGAGGGTATAAAAAGGGAAGGGGGCAGGAAGAAAGGGGGGTTGTGGGTCTTACTTATGATTGTGGGGGTTGGTTGTGATTGTTTGGACTTGTTATGATTTTTGGGAGACCTTGGAAACCTATGGAGGTTTCTTGGGTTTGAGAAGAGGAAAGTATTGTTATCTGGTTTTGCACATTCTTCTTGAGGACACACTATATCTGGTTGGACTTGGGCATGGAGGGCTAGGGAACCTGTGCAGGTTTCCTGGGCTAGGAATTTATTTCCTAGTTGGCTGGGAGGTAAATCCGGTTGGGTCGGTGAGAAGGAGCGTTCAGCGGGAGCTATAAGACAAAGGTATCATTATCAACCACCGGAACAGGTATTTTTCCATGGAATACTCTTGTTAACTTGATATCAATGGAATGCTCACCTTAATTTATGTTGCTTATGATAAAATGATAAGATGCTAAATGTTTAAAGCTATGTAAGAAGGTCAGTAAGCTCCTTTTATTACTTTCAAATCAGCAGGAAAATAGATCTGTTAGTGTATAATAGATTGAGGCTCTAATAATAGGAATCAGGCCCTTACAATGTTGATAATGGAGTTCATCCAGGAGGGACTACGTCTTCGGGACCCGATGTCAAGATGCTGTAGGCTGCTGCATTAAGTGCTGGAAAGAGTGATGATCTACATGAATGTTTTTTCTCTATCATGCAAGGAATATTCCCTCATGCAGGAGTGGCTCCAAGAGATGTTCTGCTGCAAGAACTCTCATTCTAAAAAGGACTCTTATTAGCATGACATAATTTCATGTGTGTTAATAATGAGCATCCTACCAACATGGCATCATAGGGATCTGAATTCAGACATACATGGCGACACATGAGTATCCTGTCAACATGACGACAAAGGGATCTCAATCAAAACATGACAATAAGTACATCTCACATCAAGAACAAAACAAAATCCCACATCAACATCAAACATGGATCTTTACAACACAATGCATCTCAAGCAAAGAGACAAAGTAGTACATGATCCCACTGCATATACCTCACATCAAGGAGTTATCTGAAGAAGAGGATGATAAATTACTAGATCTGGCTATACTCTCAATCTCATGGTGTCAAATATCATTGAAATGACTGCTCACACATTGAACGCTGACACCTGCACTCCACTTTGAAAAGTGGTCAAAAAATGGAATGAGAAAATGGAAAATATGATTACACCATCAGATTCATGGCATCGAATAATGTAAAGTCGACTGTCAAACTTCTAAATTCTGACAAAGTGAAAATCTGGGGCTACAAGAATCTTTTAGATTCCCCCTAGATTCCTCAAAGATTCCCTCCTCCAGGTCATTTGAGGATTTGCTGATCAAATCAGAAAACTAATTTCACCATTGAGATCCTTGTGAAATTCTGAGAAGAATGAGTATAAAGTTGGCTACATTCTAGATTTGGGAAAATTCAACCTCCAAGAATCTGGAAGATTCCCTCAAGATTCTTGAGGATTCTCCTCCACTGCAAATCTGCAAAACTGCTGCTCAAAAGGTGAATCTAGCCGCGCCATTGCATTCCCTACGAAAAATTGAAAAAAATGATTGTAAACTTGATTACATTCCGATAAAAAGAATTTTTACCTCCCTGGAGAATCTTTGGGCATCAAAGAATATTCTGCCTCAAAATATGTGCAAATCATGGTTCCATTGTATGGAAATTATTTCACGGCACCTCCGTTCCGTTGGCTCTCTCCCCATTTTGTTTTGCCTTGGTTCTCCATTGTCCCCGTGCAAATTAATGTTGGGTTCATATATTAAAATGTTGGCAGAGTTATCAACAAAGGCTATTTGGACGGTTGGTTAGGGTGGATGGTTTGATGCAAGGAGGTCGGGGGATCAAATCACGATCCCTCCAAATATATGCGTAGTTTTATTTTTTGGGCACATTGTTTGTTTTGAGTACAAATTTTGGTGTTCTATATCCGTTTGAATGTGGTGGCATTGATTGTGGGGCCGACGCGTGGGCGGGGTCGGCGGACCCGCTGGCCATGGGTTCAACTCCTGTCGGTTCTGCTAACATATAACACATAACGTATGCAGAGGTTGGGTGCGGGTCGGATCCACCAAAGGTGGCCCGCCCACTCCATAATGGTTGTAATGTATGTTTGTTGGGGTAGTTGGACGGTCTGGTGAGGTCATGGCCGCCGGCCCATTAATTTGTTTTTTTTAATGCGGTTGGGCTGACTGTTGACTGATAAGCTTTTTCAACTCCTAATTATCTTCACATTAATTATCATTCCGGGAAAGTCTTTCTATTTCAAGAGTGTACACAGTATGTGCCGACTATTTAACTCACAGAGTAATGCTTCTAAATTACAGTATAGATCTTTTAAATACAAGAATAAACGGATGCAGCAAGCAAATTCTAATTGCAATTAAAAGAAAACTCAATCCTTTAATGAAATCAAATCCTACAACAATTCAGGCAACAACAATATGCAATTCAAGTAACAGCAGTATCAGTTAAGAGTACAACAGTGATAACTCCTCTCTTAGAAACTGATTGAATTTAAATCAAATGCATTACTCTGTAAAATAATGATGATATCAATCTGAGAGCTTAACAACGGTAGTTAATACTCATTACAGTTGATTACATCGAATAGGATATTTATCTAGGAAACTCAATCCAAAGCGAAAGGAAACTAATTGAACAACAATGTTGTAAATTATATAAAACAAAGCTATTCTGTCAACGCAAAGAAATAAGGAACAACAATGAAATAAAATAGTAGAAAGCAATAATATTATCAAACTGTCACACTTGCAATAATTGAAAATATATGACACAGGTGAAGCAGTGAATTCCACCGGAAGCCGGGTCCTTAGCCGCCATCGTAAACTGTTGATTACTTCAGATAAATGAAAAGGAACAACAACTCCTCTTATGTATTAATCATGAAAGAGTATTACAACGTATTTGCGTTCTTCGCTACAGTGAAAGTCTGTAATTAAGAATTACAATAATAATAACAACAGTCATCCCCTTTCTACTTACAATCATTGCCTTTTATAATGAGAAAGGGGTAAAAAGATAAATGATAAAAGCGATCCCTCAGGATCTCTCGATCCTGAGGGATTCACGCAATTTTCTAACTTCAAACATCTTTTGCTTCTCATGCTAATCCTATTGATTTTCTTTTGGACGTATCTAAAACCGTCGTGTTCCTTCCTTAGCCTATCGATGTTTGCTGTCTCTTCACAGGGAACAACATTTGTTCCTTTTGTTGTTTTTCTGTAGAAAGGAAGGTAATAATTAACCAAAGCGTAACTGCATATAATTTCTGTATTTCTTACTGTAATTTCTTAATAGATTAGTGCATTGGGATATAGAAAGGATAAGAATAAAGGAAAAGGATAATAAGTTAACAGTAAATGCATACCTTTTCCATGACCCAACATACTCCCCTGCTTACCCTTTTTCATGTCCTCATGAAAACCACGTAGTTCGTATGCAGAGCAGTCAAGGAATAAGCTAGAGAAGGAATGCCATAAAGCAGTTTGAAACCATGATTCTTGGCCAAGAGCTCAAAGATGTGACTTGTCTGTCCTTTAGGTAGTTCATGTATAGCCTTGTACTCCTCATCAGGATACCAAATAATAGGGCTGCAGAACTGACAGCCTAGCCAATAAGGACCTCCCCTTAAGATGAGATTACTATAAGTGACAAAGCATTCTGCAGCCAGTTTAAAATTTTTATAATTAAATGGCTCTCTATTATGTACATTTTTATTGGAAACTATCCATCTGAACTTCGCTGCGGCCAAGGAGCTTTCTTGAATGGAGAGGAAGTACTCTACTCTCTTTTGGACAATTTATTTCTAAATAGGCCCCAGAATTTTGATTACTCATTCCCTCTTCATTAAACTTTTGTGATTGGCCAGCATTTGTAACGAGTGTTTTGATTCACCTCTGATCCAAAGGTCCAGTCCATTTTCCTGCCTCTGGAATGTGTTATGAGCCTTGAACCATTTTAGTTGGTTAACAACAAATGAAATAAAAGCTTGAAATTTCACATCCCCCACAAAAGGACTAGGGTTCTTTTCAGTTTCTTCCTCTAATACAAAATTGTGTAAATAAAATTCACACAACAACCTCTGAACTTTTACCCCATGTTGTTTACAACAGTTTATAAAATCCTCAATTGTTTTCAACTCTATCGGTTTTCCAGCTTTGATAGATTTGATCTTCAAATGTAAGTATCTTTCCATCAAAAATAGGGCATAATTATTGGCAGGAGATCTGCATGTCAATATGTCAGTATATAATTAGCAAATAGTATCTATTTGACTCTTGACCTTTTCTAACATGAGCTTCATTTTCTCAGTCCTCTCTTCTACCTTTCGTATTTATCAAAGGCCTCACTTTTTGAGATGTTCATGTCCCAAATCTGCCTCTGTAATTCCTCGTATTTTTGCTGGGAGACTGTTTCTAGTTCAAGGTATTCTATGGTAAGTTGAGCCTGGGCTAAATCTACTTGAAGATTCACTATACTGGGGTCATTGCTCGTCATGATATCTTTGGCTTGGGTATTTGTCTGTGTACTCCTACTATGAGAATGGATGTTGATTGTCTATGTTTCTTTGCTATAGGAGGCCCAAACCTCTGTCTAGGTAGATGTGCTATAGGAGGGTGCCATCTCTGTCTGAATGGCTAAGTCATGAGAAAGTATAGCCTTTGTTTGGGTAGTTGTTTCTGCAAAAATTGCATGTTGTTCCCTAACAGGCTCAGTGAATATGGGCTCAGTTTGAGTCCCCGTAGCTTTTGTTTCCTGCAATTCAATTTGATGGCTACGTTTATTGTTTCCGGGGTTTTGTCTGGGACTATCCCTGCTGATAACTCCCTTATTTTTCGTTTGAGTCTCTTTACTGTTTTCTGTAGCCTCTGCTATTCCTTCTTGAGCTTTTTGATTGTGGCTCTATTCTTTTTAGGGGGAGCAAGTGTTTTGCTGGTTGTTTCTACTCCAAACGAGCTTGGTTTCTCATCTTGACTCTGCTCTAAAAGAACTGTGTCCCCAGATTGATTGTCATATTCTTGGTCTATCTCCATGTCCTTTGTTTGGTCTATATTTTCTATATTTAGGCCTATGTAGCTGGGTTCTTCTAGAGGTATATCGCTAGGTTGGCCCACCTCTTCTTGAGTGACTTCTGCCCCTGTTTCTACTTCACAGATTACATTTTCTAGTATGCTCCTATTGTGGCCAGAGTTTTCTTCTGATTGGGTTGCTCCAATGTTAAAGTTGAGCGGGCTTTCGGGCTGTATAAATTCATTCATATTGGCCAAAATCTGGGCCAATTCAATATCATGTAGTAAGTCTCGTGGGGGACTTGTATTTGGTGTTGAGGGGAGTTCTGTTTCATTTCTTTCCTCTTCACTAGAGTGCTCTGTTTCCTCCTCTTGTTCTGACTCCAGGTCATCCCGTCCTCCCAACTGTAAATATTGCTCATTTTCTGGACTAGATAGTTCTATGGGTTGGCTGCTGCTACCCTGGGGATTTTCAACTGTTCCCAAGCTTGTCCTTAATTTGGCAAAGTGTCTGCGTTTTCGCGGAATGTTTGCTGTGCGGGTAGTCGTCTTCCTTTCTAGAACAGGTAAAGCTAACCCCCCTTCTATGGAAAATATTAATTCTTCCTAGCTTGTTTGCTATTGGGCGATGTTGTAGCTAACTATTAGCCTAATTAAACAATGATGACTTACGACTATTTCTATGTGTTGGGATTTTCTTATTCTTTCAATATAATCATGTAGTAAGAAATTCAAATATGCAAGTAGGTTTACTGAACATTTTTGTTTCAAAACTACTAACAGTTTAAGTTGATGTAGCCTTACCACGTCTTTTCACCTGTCACATGTAAGGAAATTCTAAACAACTCTGGCTATTTCTCCCCACGGTTCTCCAAGGGATGATGGTCGAACTCCTTTTCCTTTGATGATCAACTCTTGCCCTTCATCTTTAAAGGCTTCAATGGAATCCTACAGCTTCAGTCGTTTATTTGTCCACACAGGTCCTTCAGCTGGTAATCCAAAAACTTCTGCAATCACAACATCTGATACTGTGATTTGTCTGCCCCTCACCATAGACTGGCCATTCTGTAAATTCTGTAGGAATTCTATGGCGATTGTTTCATTGGGTTGCTGAAATCGTGTGAAATATGCTACCCACCCGGCTCAGACTAGAATTTCTCTGGCGGCATCAGAAACAACTAGTATCAGCGGCTCCCTGCGCACTGTTCTTCCTCCCATATTGCCTGAATTCTACACACTGTAAGTTAGCACAGGTAACACAGCAATAGACAGAGCCAACGATGGAACAACAAGTTGTTATGATCGTTATATCGGATGATATTTTTCAGCATAAATACTGTTAAAGACTTGCTATTATGGATTGTCATATAGTTCTGCATAACCAAATAAAGGACTGACATGCATGCATAAGTACTTTGGGAGTCACCCTCGCCCCCCTTTGAAATGATAGGTCGCCTTCGACCGAATGAATGAAGGAAAATCATGCTGGTGGTGATGTACAGGGATGGTGGAAGTGGTAAGGTATGCCTATTTATGAAAGGATCGCAAGAGATATCAGAGTGCTGAAATCAATGCATATATGATAATTATCAATTAGTGAGGAGATGCTATGAGGTGATTTCGAAAAGGGAAAAAGGACATCTGACACAAAAAAGATACTTTACTATCATCATTCCACTTAAAGCTTATTATGATTGATTTTTTTGAAGATATCCATGCATAAAGGTTCAACATAAATTAGGAACATAATCGCTCTGTAGTAAAGATACCAAATAAGGAAAGGGACTTATCATAACTATTTATATTGGAAATATGACTTCAATACTATCAGCAGAGCTTCTATTGCCTACAAGCATCTATAGCCTCAACAGAGTTGCTTTCTAACCCTTTGGAACCATGGTCCTTTATGTAAAATAGGGAAAGTACATTATAATATCAGAGTGGAGACCAATGTGCTAGCTTGGTGACCAGATGAACACATTGCCATTCACTAGGAAGGAGCAAATGGTGGGTAGGCCAACTTGTGATGAGACCTCTTGTTCCAAGGAATTTTTATTTCTTGATTCATCCATTGGATCATATCCCTGGTGTGGTGACCATAGTGGGAATGCCACTTTGCTGCTTCCTCATGATCATGGTAGGCTGGCTCGTGATGAGACCCCCTATCCTCCATCTGTAAAAAAATCAGACAATTGTTAATAAACATATGTATATCTTTCTTTTAATTTTTTTTTAGAACAACACTTCCTATTTATACATAGAGGGTGGCTCAACACTCCTTAGGAGTAGGAATGGCGGAAGAAATCTAAACATAACAAAAGAATAAAGTATGCCCTTAACCTTATTTGATGATAACGAATAGAGAGAGTTATAGGGTTTAGAGAAGAACCAGCATGGTGCAAGTAATCAATCACTTTGATTTATAATGGAAATGAGGATAGTGAAGTGATATAGATGGTTGTGTCCTTTCTTTTTTGATCAATACAAAGCAATCTTGTTTAAAGATGATAATATTCAATACTTTCTTGTTCCAGTAATCCTCAGATTTGTATCCTTTCATATATATTTGTACCCTTGTGCCTGATAAAGGATCATAAAAAGTGAAATAATATTCACAAAGTGCTTATTTCCTAAAGAAAACCTCACACAAAGAGTGTTTTTCCTTGTAGGGAACAACAAGAAAAGACACACAAAAAGGTGTTGTTCCTTAAAGGGAACAATAGTTGTTCCCTATAAGGAACAATGAATGAAAAATACACGCAGATGGTGCTGTTCCATGTCGGGAACAACAAAAGGATATATACATGATGGTGTTGTTCCTTATAGGGAACAACAGCTGTTCCTTAGGAGGAATAGCAAGAAGAAAAACTACACACCGAAACTGCTGTTCTTTAGAGGGAACAACAGTTGTTCCTTAGAGGGAACAACAGCTGTTCCTTATAAGGAACAATGAAAAGAGAAAAATAATTGGACGCAAAATTGTTGTTCCTTAGAGGGAGCAGTAGTTGTTCCTTAAAGGGAACGACAGCTGTTCCTTAGATGGAACAACGGAAAAACAGATGCAAACAAAATTGTTGTTCCTTAGAGGGAACAGTGGCTGTTCCTTAGAAGGAACAACAACTGTTCCTTAAAGGGAACAACAACTGTTCCTTAATGGAAATAACAAGAAAACAAATCCAAAAGAAACTGTTGTTCCTTAGAGGGAACAACAGTTGTTCCTTAGAGGGAACAACGAGAAAACAAATCCAAATGAAACTTCTGTTCCTTAAAGGGAACAACAGCTATTCCTTAGAGGGAAAAACAACTGTTCGTTAGAGGGAACAACAAGAAAACAAATACATGAGAAACTATTGTTCCTTAGAGGGAACAACAACTGTTCCTTAGAGGGAACAATAACTGTTCCTTAGAGGGAACAACAATTGTTCCTTAAAGGGAACAACAAAAACCAAATATACAGGGAATTGTTTTTCCTTAGAGGGAACGGCAACTCTTCCTTAGAGGGAACAACAATTGTTCCTTAAGGGGAACAACACAAAAATCTGTACACAAAATTGTTGTTCCTTAGAGGGAACGACAACTGTTCTTTGGAGGGAACAACAACTGTTCCTTAAAGGGAACAGAACGAAGAAAATCCATAAGATCATTGTTGTTCTTTAGAAGGGACAATAGTTGTTCCTTAAAGGGAACAACAGCTGTTCCTTAGAGGGAACAACAAAGGAAAAGTAGAAAAAAAGAGAATTTATATACAATTTATACAAGAAAATTCAATCAAAATAGAAAGAAAAATTTATGTACAAATTTCAAAAACAAATGAATTATTCACTGGGTCAATGCTAAGGATGGGTTGCCCTCCTCAGCAAGAATTTGTATGGTGGAATCTTCCCGTAATTGTTGGAAAAAGGACTCCCTAGTAAGCGGTTTGTGATAGAGTCGTACTCGATGTCCATTCACTTTAAAAGAGTAGCCAGACCCATCAATGGTGGCTAATGTGAGGGTTCCATTATCATGCACCTTTTGTATCTCATAAGGTCCTAACCATATAGTCTGGAGTTTTCCCGGGAAATCCTGGAACCTAGAATCATAAAGGAGTGCCCAATCTCCTTTGTGGAAGATCTTCTTTTTGATAAGGGAATCATACCATTTTTCTCTTTGTTGTTGGATCAGTCCAGTGTGCTGAAGAGCTGATAGCCGAATTTCATCCAATTCATTGATTTGATGTAGCCTATTAATCTATGCTTTGTTTAAGTCCAAGCCTACCTCCTGAGCTATCCTCAATGTCTCGATTTCAAATTCAATTGGGAAGATAGGTTATTTGCCAAACACTAGTTGATATGGGGAATATCCTATGGTATTTCTCCATGTCGTGCGGTATGCCCACAGGGCTTCTGGCAATCGGGTAGCCTAGTCACGTCTATGTGACGCAACTTTCTTTGTGAGTATTGCCTCGATTACCTTATTGGTGCTTTCTACTTGTCCATTTTCCTGCAGGTGGTATGGAGTCATTATTTTGTGCATGATATGATGATTCTTTAATGTTGCAGCAATCTTATGGCTTATGAATTGTGGTCCTCCATCGATAATTACCTCTCTGGGCAAGCCATATTACATGAATAGTTGGAAAAGAAAGTGGATTACTGAGTCCTCTGTTTCCCTTGGTAGTGCCTCTGCCTCCACCCATTTAGTCACATACTCTATTGCAACTAATATATATGTCTTTTTATTAGATGATGGGTTTATTGGACCGATGAAATCTAACACCCATCGCTCAAAAGGTTCAATGACTATCTGTGGGTGCAGGGGCATCTCATCAGACTACCCAGGGTGTCCTATTCTTTGGCAACTGTTACATGCCTGGACAAACTTCTTGGCATCTTTAAAAATGGTGGGCCAATAATATCCCATCTGTAATACTTTGAGGCTAGTCCTGCGATCTACAAAATGTCCGCCGCAAGGCCCATCTTGGCAAGCTTTCAGTATGTTGAAGATCTCATCTTCCTTGACGCATCTTCTAATGTGCATATCAGCCCCTTTATGAAATAAATAGCCTCCGATCCAAGAGAATTGCGTGCTGCGCTGTACTATTTGTTTTCTTTCATTAGGCGTCAGGTGCTTGGGTAACTTGCCCACTACCAAGTAATTTGCGACATCCGCATACTATGATGTTTTCATAGTTACAACAAATAAATGTTCATTAGGAAACTGGTCTTCTACTGCTACTGAGTCATTTGTCTTCGGCATTCGTGAAAGGAAGTTTTCTACTGGATTTTCTTTTCCTCGTTGATGTTTGATATTGATATCGAATTCCTACAAAAGAATCAACCATCTTGTCACTCTTCCATTTGTAATAGGTTTATTAGCTAGATATTTAATAACAGAGTGATCAGTGTATAAAACCACATGGTATCCTGTTATATAATGTCTGAATTTATTGATAGCATAGATTACAACCAAATTTTTTTTTCAGTAACAGTATAATTTAATTCAGCAGGAGATAGATTTTTGTTGATATAGTATATTGCATATGGCTTTTTATCTTCCTCCTGGTCGAGAACTACTCCAATGGCTGTGTCTGAAGTGTCGGATGAAATCTGGAATGGCAAATCCCAGTTTGGGCCCCTTAATACTGGGGTTATTGATACAAGCCGTTTTAAATCTTCAAAAGCACTGTCACATTTATCAGTCCAAATGAAATCAATATTTCTTGTTAATGCATATAGTGGTGTAGCAATTTCAGAAAAATTCTTTATAAATCTTCTCTAATAGCCAAAAAATCCCAAGAAATTGCGTACCTCAGTTTGTGTGGAAGGGGTAGGTATTAAAAGAATTATCTGAATTTTTGCTGGATCTACCTAGATTCCAGCTACTGAGATATAGTGACCCAAGATGAGGCCCTCGGTCATCATCATGTGGCATTTTTCATGGCTTAAACAGAGTCTGGTGGTAATGCATCTTTGTAGAACTTTCTCTAATGTTTGTAACACTGGCTCGAAGTCATCTCCGTAAGGTGTAAAGTCATCCATGTACACCTCGAGCCCTTCATTTATCAGATTTGAAAAAATGTTGAGTATAGCCCTCTAGAATGTGGCAAGTGCATTGCACAACCCAAAAGGTAAGACCCTGTAAGCAAATGTTCCCCAAGGGCAGGTAAAGGTAGTCTTATCCTAATATTTAGGGGCAATTTGAATTTGATTATATATGTTGAAGCCATCCATGAAAGAAAATAATTTTTTCCCTGCCAATGTGTCCAAGACCTGGTCAATGAACGGAAGGGGAAAATGGTGTTTTTGGGTTGCTTTATTAAGCTCTCTATAGTCAACACATATATGCCACTTTCCATTCTTTTTTGGCACCACTACTAATGGAGAGACCCATTTGCTGTCAGATATGGGATAGATGATGTTTACATCTAACAATTTTTGTAGTTTAGCTTTAACAATATCTTTAAGATGAGCATTTAACCTCCGTTGAGGTTACCGAATGGGCCTGACATCTTTCTCTATACAAATGTGGTGCATGCATAATTGGGGATCAATCCCTTTCATGTCTGGGTAATCCCATGCAAAGGCCTCTTTATATTTTCTCAGGAGTTGAACAAGCTTCTGCTCTTGGTCAGTAGTCAGATTTTTGTTAATATTCAAAGTTCTTCCTCGCTCAATTTCTATGGTTTTGCTGTTATAAACAGAAGTTGTTGGTATTGATTGATCGTTAATATCTTTTAAGGGATCTTCTTCTATTTCTTTATCAAGGTCTTCTTCGATCATGTGACATTTTAGATGGGATACAACATTTGGTTGGTTAATGTAAGTGTTAATGATGTCATATTCTGTTTGATCCTTAAATTCGAGAGCATCTTCTGTGGTTAGCGGTGATCTAATGTTTTCAGTTAGATATGATACAGGTTGTTTTCTGGTTTTGATTATTGTTAAACTTGGCTGAGTTGGAGGATAGAAGGTTAAATTCTTCACATTGATTCCTCCTACTATAGTCATGTTTCCTGTTCGACAGCTTATGTAAGCATCCGCGGTTGCTAGCCAAGGTCTACCTAGAATTAGGGGATGTCCATCGAGTCAGTTTCTAGGATTGATGATCAAAAAATCTGCTGGGTACTCCTAAGAGTCTATAGACACCATTACATCCTATAATGTGCCTTCTAGTTTGACTATCGATCGGTTAGCTAGTTCCAACAAGGTCATGGTTGGGTCCAAGGATGTAATGCCAAGCTTTTGACAAGTTGTGGTTGTAAGAATATTGATTGCTGCTCCTAAATTGACTAACGCACTGGGGAAGGAGCATCCATTTATTTTCATAGTGACTATAGGATTTCCTGGGTCCTCATACTTTACAGGCGTTTCTCTACCTGATAGTATGTCAGATAGGGTACTGATTACATGGACAGTTGGGGTTGTTTTCATTTTCCTCTTTGGATTTTTCATACACAATTCCTTAATAGTTTTTGCATAAATTGGAATTTCTTTAATAGCCTGATGGGGTGGTATTTTTATACCCAATTTTTTCAATTATCCCAGAAGATTAAAATCGGGATATTCAAGTGGGCGTGGTATGATTAATCTTTCTAGGAATGGTGGAGAAGAGGTGATCGTTTGATCATGAGTTTTATGTTTAACCATGTTCTCCACTTATGGTGCTTGTTCTACAAGTAACTGATCTTAAATTTGTTTATTTTTATCCTCCTCTGATTTTATTATCCACCCAGATATTAATTGAAGCTCATTGCACTCCCTTAACTCGGTTTCTAGCTCTGGTCCTTCAATATTTTGCATAGATTGAACTGGTCTCTTTTTGGGGTTCGGGTTGGGTTGGGCTGGGAGCTGTGGTCGTAGGTTGGTCTAAGGGTTCTGTTGCAATGTGTAGGGTGCTGGCAGTGTGGGTTTAGGTAGGGGGATTGTTCCTGCTGGCTGATTTGTAGGTCTTTTCTAGCTTGACTGCCAGTTCTGGTTCTGTGAAGTCGAGGGTGGCCATTGGGATTGATATGCATTATTCTGCCAAAACGGTGGGAAGTAAGAGGAATTTGGCCAATTGTTATTTTGATTTGATTGGTTGGGCCAAGGTGGCATAGGGAATGGTTGTTGTGACCAATTGGAAAAAGGTGGTTGATTCTGCCACATGGCTCCTGGGTATTGTTGCAAATTATATTGCGAAGTTTGAAAGAAAGAAGATGGATCAGTCGGCGTACCTGTTTGTTGTAGTTGCCATTGGCGACACTAATTTAGCAGGTAGACTGGTTCGGTTTCTTCCTCTGCCTCCTTATAGACTACATTTAGCCTTGGAAGTGATGGGCAGCTTTTTGTAGCGTGATCTTTAATACATATGGCACAGGTTTGCACCATATCTAGCTGGCATTCTTTATGACTATGCTTCTTCCTGCATCTAGGAAAGAATATCACCAAGTTTTGTTCTGCTTCCACCTGATTTTGTTTGGCTTGCATAATGTCCAATTGCGTTTTTAGAGTTCCAAAAATATCTTTTTTGAAATCCTCTAGTAGGTTGCCAATTTTTGCACCAGTTATACCTCCACTAAAGATTTTGTTGTCCCTAGTGGTCATGTCGCGTTCTATTGGTTTCAATCTCGTACTGCCTCTTGAGGACCTGATACAAAATTTAATAATGTCATCATATTCTTCTTGATATATATCACCTTTTCCCATAATATTTAATGTTTCTATCCATTGTTCTTTCATCCCTTTAATCAGTGTAGTTTTTAGCACATTATCAGGTAAAGGCAGAGTTGCATAGGGAGACTGCTCGAGGTTATATTGAAATCATTCCACATATTCTTCTAATGTTTCACTGGGTCTTGCTACCATTTAGAATATTTCGTCTTTCAATTCCATAGATCTGCAATAGTCCTGATATTTTTTTAGGAAAGCAGTTTTCATTTGTTCCCAATCATTTATTGTCCCTCCACCTAATCCCATAAACCATCACAAGGCTACTCCTTTCAATGTATAGGGAAACAACTTTAGTTTTTCGGGGTCGACACAATACATCAAACTCAAACAAGAATGCGTTTTCATCCTCTGATGTCAGTCCATGAAAGGTAGGAATATTTTGGAGATGGATGGCTTTCATGGGTGCGTTGACAGCTGTGTCAATGATGGGATAATGCAATGTAGAGGTTTGAGGTGTTTGTGGGTTGTTGGCCATTTCATCAAATATGTGCCAATACCCTTCTAGGATCTCTAGACAGTTATTCCTAGGGTGATTAGAAGGGGTGGGGATGATCTTAACAGCACTCCCTCGATCTGGGATACTAGGTGTTCCTTATTGAATTACTACCTGAGGGGATCTTGGTTCCTATGTTTCCCTTGTTTCTCCTCCTCCTTCACGAATATTACAAGAATTCCCTTCTTGTGAGGAAATTGGGTGCGAATTTTCAATCTCTTGAAAACTCTGCTCAGTTCCCACTATTTTCTTGTGGACCTCAGCGTAGGCTACAGATGGTGAGCCCGTGGCCTGAAGGGAGACAATAGGTTGTCTGGAAGCAACGTTACTAGGACCTATTGATGGCTGAGATTCGGTCTTCTTTAAGATGTCATCTATGAACGTTGATCATCCAAGGGTCACCAGTCCCTTAGATCTGTCTGGTTTGGGTAGTGGAATTAGATTGTTTTCGGGTTTTTTCTTCTTAGTCATTCATGCAAACAATTCAAATGTCTATCTCTACCCTAAGTTCCTAACAATTCTGCTGGAAAGCGGGCGAGGGAGCAGGCATTTTATGTTCTCTGTACACAAGTTCTTACCTTTCGCTTTTCATACCCTGTTCTCTCCCACCAAATAAGCAGCAAATACCTACTTCAGATCTCTATAATTGTCCCTGACAACGGCGCCAAAATTTTTACTGATAAAAGGTGCCTTTTCAACTCCTAATTATATTCACATTAATTATCAATCCAGGCAAGTCTTTCTATTTCAAGAGTGTACATAGTATGTGGCAGCTATTTAACTCAGAGAGTAATGCTTCTAAATTTTAGTATAGATCTTTTAAATACAAGAGTAAATGGATGCAACAGGTAAATTCTAATTGCAATTAACAGAAAATTCAATCCTTTAATGAAATCAAATCCTACAACAATTCAGGCAATAGAAATATGCAATTCAAGTAACAGTAGCATCAGTTAAGAGTACAACAGTGATAACTCCTCTCTTAGAAACTAATTGAATTTAAATCAAATGCATTACTCTGTAAAACAATGATGATATCAATCTGAGAGCCTAACAACAATAGTTAATACTCATTACAGTTGATTACATCGAGCAGGATATTTATCTAGGAAACTCAATCCAAAGCGAAAGGAAACTAATTAAACAACAATGCTGTAAATTATATAAAATAGAGCTATTCTGTCAATGCAAAGAAATAAGGAACAACAACGAAATAAAATAGCAGAAAGAAATAATACTATCAAACTGTCACACTTGCAATAATTGAAAATATATGACACAGGTGAAGCAGTGAATTCCACCGGAAGCCGGGCCCTTAGTTGCCAGCGTACACTACTGGTTACTTTAGATAAATGAAAAGGAACAACAACTCCTCTTATGTATTAATCATGAAAGAGTATTACAATGTATTTGTGTTCTTCGCTACAGTGAAAGTCTGTAATTAAGAATTACAATAATAATAACAACAGTCGTCCCCTTTTTGCTTTCAATCATTTCCTTTTATAATGAGAAAGGGGTAAAAAGATAAATGATAAAAGCGATCCCTCAGGATCTCTCGATCTTGAGGGATTCACGCAATTTTCTAATTTCAGACATCTTTCCCTTCTCGCGTTGATCCTGTTGATTTGCTTTTGGATGTATCTGCAACCACCGCATTCCTTCCTTAGCCTATTGATGTTTGTTGTTTCTTCATAGGGAACATCATTTGTACCTTTTGTTGTTTTCCTGCAGAAAGGAAGGTAATAATTAGCCAAAGCGTAACTACAGATAATTTCTGTATTTCTTATCTTAATTTGTTAATAGATTAACGCATTGGGATATAGAAAGGATAAGAATAAAGGAAAAGGATAATAAGTTAATAGTAAATGCATACCTTTTCCATGACCTAAGACTGGCGGGGGTCACGGCCCGTTGGTCTTTTTTAATTAACATTATGTTTTAATGTTATGTTTTGGGATGGTGGTAGGGGTCATGGCTCGCCACCTTATTCATATTTCCTTTTTAATTTTTTATAACAATAATGTCTTTTTGGATCTTGTCTAATATAATGGATATTAGACAAATTAAGTATCCAACAAATTCGCTGAAAGATTCCCTCCTCTAGGACATCTGAAGATCTGTTGCTCAAATCAGCAAACTGATTTCTCCATTGAGATCCTTGGAAAATTCTAGGAAGAATGAGTATAAAGTTTGTTGCATTCCGAATTTGGGAAAATTCAGCCTCCAAGGAATGTGGAAGATTCCCTCAAGATTCTTGAAGATTCTCCTCTCCTACGAATATGAAAATTTGATATTCAAAAGGCGAATCCAACCTCACCATTGTAGTCCCTATGAAAATCTGAGAAAAATGACTGTAAACTTGATTACATTTTGATAAATATATTTTTTACCTCCCGGGATAATCTCTGGGCATCAAAGAATATTATGCCTAAAAATACGTGCAAATCATGGTTTCACCTCAGCACTGCAAATCATGGTTCCGTTGTATGGAAATCCATTCACGGAACCTCTGCTCCGTTGGCTCTCTCCCCCTTCTGTTCTTCCTTTGTTCTCCATTGTCCCTGTGCAAATGAATGTCGGGTTGATATATTAAAATGTTGGCGAAGTTATTAACAAGGGCCGTTTGGCCAGTTTGTTAGGTCAGATGGATTGAGGCAGGGAGGTTAGGGGATCAAATCTTGACCCCTCCAAATATATGTGTAGTTTTATTTTTTGGGCGCATTGTTTGTTTTGAGCGCATATTTTTTGGTGTTGTATATCCGTTTGAATGTGGTGGCATTGATTGTGGGGCCACCGCGTGGGCAGGGCCGGTGGGCCCATCGGCCGTGGGTTCAAATCCCACCGGTTCTGTTAACATATAACGAATAACGTATGCAGAGGTTGGGTGTGGGGCGGGTCTACTGGAGGTGGCCCGCTCACCCCGTATAGTTGGTGGACCCGCCCACCCCATAATGGTTATAATATATGTTTGTTGGAGTAGTTGGAGGGTTCGGTGGGGTCATGGACTCCGACCCATTAATTTGCTTTTTTAAATGCGGTTGGGCCAATAGTGGTCATGGCCCATCGACCTTTTTTAATTAACATTTTGTTTTAATGTTATGGTTTGGGATGGTGGCGGGGGTCATGACCTGGCACCTCATTCATATTTTTATTTTTATTTTTTTTTATAACAATAATCTCTTTTTGGATCTTGTATAATATAAGAAATATTAGGAAAATTAAGTATCCAACAAATTCACCTGCTCCTCGGGATCCAGATTCCATGTTCAGGACTCAGTCAATTTGTAGGACCATTAAACCTGGCCCACTGCCCAACGTTGACCGAAACTTTGACTGGCTCTATCTCCCTCATACGATCTTGGATTTGAGTGTCGTTCACACCATTGGAATCAAGGTGATGAGAAATTTGATATGGTACCAGTTTGGGAGCGATCTGACCACTTTGAATTTTGATCGTTTCTGAGTCCTCTCGGACTTCTGCATGTGTCTGGAGCCACCTAGATCAACATTAGAGTTTGAAAAATGTTGAGGCAGTAGTTGACCATCCATCATCTTCTACTGTAGACCAGGATGGAAAGTTACTACATTTGTCGTATCAAATATCTGATTGCAGTTATTTCACTTGTTTGTATATATATATATGTATATTGTATTTTTTTGTTCATGTTTATGTACTTAATTTATATGTTGGTGTTGATGTGTATATTGTTAGGTCATGCTAGATATGTTCATTTAATGTGCTTGTATATAGATGTGTATGGGATAGAAATTATTTAACATGAAATATATATTAATTTGAAGATGTGTGTGGTGATGATGTTATATTACAATGTTTGTGTTTTATTAGATGTGATCACGATGATGATGCCCTGTTAGATGATTATATTTGTGTGCTAGCTAATGATGTTTATATGTGCTAGAGTTGTATATAATTAGATGATGTTAGTGAATTTGGATGTGTATCTTAGATAATGTTTATGTTTGTTAGATGCTCATCATCATGATGTTTATTTTAATGATATAATACTTATTATAGATTATGTATTGCTCAACTTATATCCAAATTTTATATATGAAATTGCATGCAAAATGACTTACCTTAAAAAAGATTCAAAGATATTTTTATAAATTACAAAGTTTAGTATGGTTGAAACTATTATTGTAAAATTACAATACATATTTTTCTATTGTTCAGAAAGTCCATTCATTTAAGTATTGGGGATTTCGCAGTGCATTATATTAGATATCATTTTTTGGGATTCAAATGCGGTAAGTCATTCATCTATGACCATTTCCATGAGAGGTAGTCGTAATTGACTAATTTCTCATGATTTTTGAATAGTCCACTTAGTAGTCATTGTATTGGGTGATGCTCACAGGGGTGAAGAAGTGGGATTGAAACTAGTGAAATAAATCACATAACGTCAATCATCACTTCTGGGGCTTGCACCCAACAACTAGGACTTCCTAGGAGGTTACCCATCCTAAATTTCCTCTCACTCAAGTGCGCTTAACTGTGGATTTTTCCCCACAATCAAGCCCACTTAGCTTGCTATCCCATTTGCAAAACCTTAGAAAGTATTGCACCTCATGAACCATTCAAGTAGAGTTCCCTTCACTCTTTTGAATTAAGTATTGGGTTTTTTTGCAGTGAATTATATTAGATATCATTTTTTGTGATTCAACTATGTTAAGTAAGTCATTCATCTATGACCATTTCCATGAGAGGTAGTCGTAACTGACTAATTTCTCACGATTTTTGAATAGTCCACTTAGCACTCATTGCATCGGGTGATGCTCACAAGGGTGAAGAAGTGGGATTGAAACTAGCGAAATAGATCACATAGCGTCAATCATCACTTCTGGGGCTTGCACCCGATAAGTAGGACTTCCTGGGAGGTCACCCATCCCAAATTTCCTCTGGCTCAAGCGCACTTAACTATGGATTTTTCCCCACAATCAAGCCCACTTAGCTTGCTACCCCATTTGCAAAACCGTTGCAAGTATTGTGCCTCATGAACCATTCAAGTAGAGTTCCCTTCACTCTTTTGAATTAAGTATTGGGGGTTTTCGAAGTGCATTAGATTAGATATAATTTTTTGGGATTCAACTACATTAAGTAAGTAATTCATCTATGACCATTTCCATGAGAGGTAGTCATAACTAACTAATTTCTCAGGATTTTTGAATACTCCACTTAGCACTCGTTGCATCAGGTGATGCTCACAAGGGTGAAGAAGTGGGATTGAGACTAGTGAAATAAATCACATAGCATCAATCATCATTTTCGAGGCTGGCACCTGGTAACTAGGACTTCTCGGGAGGTCACCCATCCCAGATTCCCTGTAACTCAAGAATGCTTAACTGTGGAGTTTTCCCACAATCAAGCCCACTTAGCTTGCTACCCCATTTGCAAAACCTTAGCAAGTATTGTGCCTCATGAACCATTCAAGTAGAGTTCCCTTCACTCTTTTGAATTAAGTATTGGGATTCAACTACGTTAAGTAAGTCATTTATCTATGACCATTTCCATGAGAGGTAGTCATAACTAACTAATTTCTCACGATTTTTGAATAGTCCAGTTAGCACTCATTGCATTAGGTGATGCTCACAAAGGTGAAGAAGTGGGATTGAAACTAATGAAATAAATCACATAGCGTCAATCATCACTTCTGGGGCTTGCAGCCAGTAAACAGGACTTCCCAGGAGGTCACCCATCCCAAATTGCCTCTGTCTCAAGTGCATTTAACTGTGGAGTTTTTCCCACAATCAAGCCCACTTAGCTTGTTACCCCATTTGCAAAACGTTAGCAAGTATTGTACCTCATGAACAATTCAAGTAGAGTTCCCTTCACTCTTTTGAATTAAGTATTGGGGGTTTTCGCAGTGCATTATATTAGATATCATTTTTTGGGATTCAACTGCGTTAAGTAAGTCATTCATCTATGACCATTTCCATGAGAGGTAGTCGTAACTGACTAATTTCTCACGATTTTTCAACAAACACCCAATCATTAGGCCAACAAACACTCTAACTAACCAATCATGAACTGACAAATTTAAACCAATTAGGTGAGGCCACTTGGCAACCTATTATTGGCCTAAGAAATAAAGCCAACTTGTCTAGTCATCTTGCCCAGTTAGGAGTCCTACACCTAACCTGCAAAAATTTTACCTATTTGGGAAACAAATTAGAATGTGATATTAGGAGCATATGGTATCAATTTTGAGCAATTCAATTTGTGTTAGATTCATGTCCACGAAATCTATGTTTTGGCACTAGTTTCGAGCACTTTTGAACACTTTCATTTGGAGCACTTTACTAATCCCTTAGATCACTCCTCCCACTAGAAGCTTTTGGACTTCCAATGGACTATTTTTCAGTCAAACAATAGATGAGATTATTGTTCCCTCACCCTTCCAATCTCAATCCATTTGGATTTTCTTGGATTTGTACCTTTCAGCCCCACAAAAAGGTACTCCTCATTCCATCTTCTTGAAGTTCTTGATTTTTTGTTAAGGATAGTATTTTACTACAATTCTTCAAGAAATTCAGGAGAGAAATATTCTATTGAAGGATTGCAAACATTCTCTCCTTGATATTTAATCTTAGGAGGCTCATTTAATCTCATATTCTCAACATTAACAACTACATACATTTGCATATATGGAGGAAAACCCAACCGGAAGGCATTATTCCTAATCTTTTCTAAAATTTTAAAAGGTCCATATCTAATTGGTTTTAATTTTTCACCTTCTCCTTGAAGCCTCTCCTTGCTAATGTAAAGCCAAACTTCATCTACGACCTAAAAACTGTGGTCAACACGGTGCTTATCATTCCTTGTCTTGTAGTTGGCTTAACTCTTTTCCAACCGTTCTTAAACCACTTGATGCACCAATTGAACTTGTTCAATGAATCACTTGGCCTTATCTATGTCACTATGTCCATCAATAGCAACATGATTTCCAAAGATAAAATCTAAAGGAGATTTTGGTAAGTATCCAAAGTGTTGTAGATCTAACCCAGAAATACTATAGATTTGATATAAAAATATGAGATACTGCAAATAACCCAGAAATAAGATGAAATGATTCTTTATTTTCAAACCCTTAAGGTAGGGCAACACCATACATTCACTCCTTAAGGAAGGAGAACACTCCACAAGCCATATGCATGTTCATACAAGAATATTTCTCTTCATCTTCATCTCCTCCATGTGGAGTCTCTAGCCTTTATATAGGCCTCATACATACAATACCATGTACCATTACCATGGTTTCCTTATACCATCAACTAATACCATGGGCCCCTTACATTATTATTAACTACTTGTGGTCCCTTACACGACATGGGTTAACCACCTTATTTATTACTATGGCCCATCCCATTATTACATTATTACCTTGGGTACCTCCCTTGGTACCCCATATTATCCCCCCTAGGTACATAACATTCCACCCCCCTAAACATGTTTCGTCCCCGAAACATGGGAAGAACATAAATAATAAGATCTACTCAAGAGAGTAGTCCATTGATACCATGCACGTGCATCTAGCCATCCAAGAGAAAGGTGAACCCTCGATCTCGCTGGTGCCTCGCTCGCTTGAGATGGAAGTTGACTGCGGTAGCTCTTCTATGTGGAAGTGTAGTAGGTGGATCTTTGTTCCTCTCGATCTGTCCTGTCGGGCTTGTTGTCCATGTGGCTAATTGGTTGCCATCTTGATGGTTGCCTTGCTGGGTGATGTGGGTGATGATATGTTGAAGTTTTAACCCACGATGGCTTGTTCTTTACTTCACCCTGCTGTGGTGCCTGTTGTGGTGGCTTCTTTTTCAATATGACTTCAACCACTGAACCCTCCTCTGATGTATCATCACCTGTAACCTTTTCTTCTGCAGCCTCTGTTTGTGTTTGATTGTCGATCATCAAAGGCTCATCATCTGATATGTCAGTCCCTTGAACATCTTCTGCTTCAGCCTCCATGTGCTCTACCTGTTTATGGATGGAAATATCCTGTAATGTAATTTTCTTCTTTTTATACCATAGCTTCAGGAATTTCTTCTGCACATTAATATTGATAGTATCCACAGATTCCATCCAAGGATATCCCAAAACAACATCGATATTATCCATCTCTGAAGCATAAAAATCACCATGAAACACATACTTATCCATAGAAAGCTTCAAATCCTTATAGACTTGAACATCCTCATTATCAACCTGTGTATGTTCAATTTGTTTTGCTGGGACTTGCAATTTTTTTGCCAAATTAACACTGATAAAATTATGTTTACAACTAGGATTGATAGAAACAATGATCTTCTCTTTCTGAAGCAATCCATGAATCTGAAATAAGGATATACCAGTAGGAATTAACCCCTTATGTGTCTCATTCTCCTTTTTCCTAGCCCGAGACCATTTGTCTAAAAGGACTTTTTCAAATTCTGCATCTGAGAGTTTGTTCAACTGTTTGTTATCAAGTGAGAAATTCCATTTTTGAGCCTCGCCTCTCATATTAAACAGAATTTGTAACTTCCAAAATATCCCATATGTGGACTTGTATCTTTGTATGCATTCCTCAATAGTGGGACCATCATCTTTTCCTGTAAAATATAGAACCTTGCTAGAAGCCATGAAGAGTGTTTTGAAAAAAGTCACTTACTTGGCGAAAATTTTGAAATGGCCACAAATCCGTCAATATTGCTCAGAATTTCTATTATAACCTGTTTTTAGAAATGGAAAAATCATTCTGCATCTGCCCATGTGATAGAAATCCTGATTCAGACACTGGAATTTCAGATCTGCGCTGCTACTCTCCCGGCGTCACCCAAAATTTCTGCAAAAAGAGCTGATTTTAAATCAGCGATATCTCCCTCATCCGGACTCCGATTCGACTGATTTTTTTTTTGAAATCATGTGTTTTTTCCCAAATATTCCAGATCTATAATTAGATCTTGTAGATCTGGCACCAAGACTTCTAGATCTGCGCCGCAAAACTTGCTGCCCTGAAAATTGTCTGCAACCCCACTGATTTTTAGATCAGCGATATCTCCGTCATCTGGACTCCGATTCGACTGATTTTTTTTTGAAATCATGTGTTTTTTCACAAAGATTCCAGATCTACAATTAGATCTTGTAGATCTGACACCAGGACTTCTAGATCTGCACCGCAAACTTGCTGTCCTGAAAATTTTCTGCAACCCCACTGATTTTTAAATCAGCGATATCTCCTTCATTCGGACTCCGATTCAACTGATTTTTTTTTTTGAATTTGGGTATTTTTTCACAAGGAATATAGATCTATAATTATATTTTGTAGATCTTGCACCAAAATGTACAGATCTGACCTGCAAAGTCGCCGCCCCCGAAACCCTGCAAAAAAAAAAAAAAAAAAAAAAAAAAAATCTCCACTGTTTGCCCAAGAAAGTGCTCCGATACCACTTGTTGTAGCTCTGATACCACTTGTTGTAGATCTAACCCAGAAATACTATAGATTTGATATAAGAATACAAGATAATGCAAATATACCGAGAAACAATAAGAAACCCAGAAATAATATGAAATGCTTCTTTATTATCAAAACCCTTATGGTAGGGCAACACCATACATTCACTCCTTAAGGAAGGAGAACACTCCACAAGCCATATGCCTGTTCATACAAGAATACTTCTCTTCATCTTCATCTCCTCCATGTGGAGTCTCTAGCCTTTATATAGGCCTCATACATACAATACCATGTACCATTACCATGGTTTCCTTATACCATCAACTAATACCATGGGCCCCTTACATTATTATTAACTACTTGTGGTCCCTTACATGACATGGGTTAACCACCTTATTTATTACTATGGCCCATCCCATTATTACATTATTACCTTGGGTACCTCCCTTGGTACCCCATATTATCCCCCCTAGGTACATAACACAAAGCATGCCTCAAATGGAGATGTTTGAGTCGATGAATGGTTGGCCCGGTTGTAAACATGCTGAATGTGGTGTAAGTGTTCATCCCAAAGCTTAGGATGTTTGCTGCAATAACCACGAAGAAGATGTAATATTATTTTTTTCACCACTTCTGTTTGACCATTGGTTTTTGGATGGAATGATGTGCTCTTCTTCAACTTGGTTTCCATGAGTCCCCATAAGCTTGACGAAAATTTCCCAACAAATCAAGAATATTGATAAAAACTAATAGATGTGGGCAACCCAAAATGCACCCATACATTTTGAAATAACATTTGTGTAGTCTATACAGCTATAACCTGCTTCTTACAAGGCATCAAAATACACATTTTTTCTAAATTGATCCACCACAACATAAAGATAATCATGAATTTTTCAAGACATAGGTAGCCCCCCTACAAAGTCCATAAAAACACTTTCCCAAGGACGAGAAGGAACTGGAAGTGGAGTATACAATCCTAACTTTGTTAAGTCCCTATACTACTAGTCTAACCCCTTATTGTTATTTTTGCAACCCCTTTACTATATTATGTAGGTTTTAGCCCCATACAGAAATTACCTTCATACGAATTCTAAAACACAAAAAATAAACAATGCGAGAGCATAACACATAAAACACATATACACAGAGATTTTCCCCTGGATCCCAAAACCGGGACTACCAGCTTGATATTTTTATTATGTTCCTTTCGATGCTACAATACATATTTATACATGTTGAAGAATCCAATACCATGGACCAAAAACCATCGCGTCCAAAACCATGTGTGAAAAATCATGCACAAAACCATAGGTAGGTCCGCCCAACCTAATATAGGGTCCAGGAACTAAATTTTCTGGGGTGCTGCCCCGGACCCCATAGAGTGGGGTTACCTGCACCCTTCAAACCCCTTGTGACCCCCCCTACTACGCAATCAGTGCAATGAAGGGGGGGCTTCGCCCCCCTTCTAAACCTCGGTTAACTATGTGGGCTAGTCGTGGAAAGAATATAACACAACCCAACATTCTCCAACTTGTTGTTTTCTTTCCACAGGGGGCCACAAGAGAGCTTAGTCATTTATCCAGCCCTCCAGTGCGCATTATTTCTTTACATCAAGAGAAATTCTCATAGCTCACAGATTTTGTCAATGCATCTACAGTATTCTTCAAAGTGTCCACCTTTACCAGCAACACCTTTTTGTCTTCTATCATATCCCTCACAATTTGATACTGAACATCAATGTCCTTGGTCTTTGAATGATATGCAGGGTTCTTTGCCAAGAAAATTTCACTTTGGCTGTCACAGTCTATGCTTATAACTCCCTGTACTAACCCCATACTTGAACACAATATCTACAACCAAATTGCTTCCTTGCTTGCATGAGTGGCTGCCATGTATTCTGCCTCTATAGTTGATAGTGCCACTACAGATTGTTTCTTACTCATCGAACTAACTGCACCTCCAAATAGGTTAAACACATACCCACTTGTATATCTTCTTTGATCTAGATCTCCAGCCCATTTTGCATCAACAAAGCCATGAATATCCAACACTATGACCAATCCTGGTCTTCCTTGGTAGCACAAACCATAATCACTAGTGCCACACAAATACCTGAAAACCCGCTTCACTGCTGTCCAGTGCTCCTTCCTTGGTTTTGACATAAACTTGCTCAATACTCCCACTGCATGTGCAATGTATGGTCTAGTACAGACCATCGCATACATCAGGCTACCAATTGCACTCAAATATGGAACACGTGACATGTCCTCTTCCTCTTCTTATGTCTTGGGACACTGTTCAATAGATAACTTTACACCTACAGGAATAGGAATCTTCACTGGTTTACTATCCTACATATGAAACCTCTACAATATTGTCTCTACATACTTCCTCTGGTTTAACCAGAGCTTCCTCTTTGTTCAGTCTCATTTAATTTTCATGCCCAAGATATAGTTTTTAGCACCAAGATATTTCATGTCAAATTTGGAGGACAAATGGATCTTCAAATCCTGGATAATTTCTTTGTCACTTCCAACCAGCAACATATCATCCACATACAAGACTAGATAAATAACACAGTCACCAATTAATTTAAAATACACATAGTGATATTCTTTTCTTTTGGTGAAGCCAAGTCCCCGTATAAATGTATCAAATTTCTGATACCACATCCTTGGTGACTATTTTAACCCATACAGAGACTTCTTTAACTTGCATACTAGTTCTTTCTTACCCTTCATCGCAAAACCTTCAGGTTGCTTGATGTAGATCTCCTCTTCTAGGTCCTCGTGAAGAAATGATGTCTTCACATCCATCTGTTCTACCTCAAAATAAAAAGCAACAAAAACAGATAGAAGTAATCTAATAGAAGTTACCTTGGCAATAGGAGAAAAAATATCACCAAAATCAATTCCCGACACTTGGGAATAACCTTTTGCTACCAATCGAGCTTTGTATTTGTCGACCTTTTCTTCTCCATTTGTCTTCTTCTTGAACACCCATTTTCTTCTAATGGGTTTCCTTCTAGCCGGCAACTCCACCAGATCCCAAGCCTCATTTTTGTGCAAAGATGCCATTTCATCAACCATGGCCACTTTCCAGAGTTTGCCATCCTCTGAATCTACCACTTCCTTCATAGTTCTAGGATCATCGTTAGTAATAGATAAAGAAAATTTCGAACAAACAGCAGATGGACTATACCTTTCTAGCTGCCTTCTTTCTCGAACTAATCTTCTCGCACCTGAAGTTTGTGGCTCTTCCTCTTCTGATTCCTCTTCTGCTGTAGAGTCTGATTCTTCCTCCTTAAGCTCAAACTCTATCTTCTCAGGTTCCTTTGGTTGGACTTCATGTTTAATAACATCTTTTACCTCTCAGAACACCACATCTCGGTTGTACAAAACCTTCCTTGTTACTAGGTTCCAAAGCTTATAACCCTTTAAACCATCCTTATACCCAATAAAGATATACTTTTTAGATTTACTATCCAACATGTTTCTTTTCTCCTTTGGGACATGTACATATGGATCACATCCAAATACCCTCAGATGTGAAAGAGAGGGTTTCTTAATATTCCATACCTCTTGTGGAGTCTTATCCTCCCACCATGATGAAGGTGATCTGTTGACCAGGTAACATGTTGTCTCTACCACCTCTGCCCAGAATTCCTATCCTAACCCGACACCAATGAGCATGCTTCTTGCCCTTTCCATCAACATCTTGTTCATTCTTTCTGCAACTCCATTTTGCTCAGGTGTGTATGGAATAGTCTTCTGCTGTGCTATACCACACTTCTTATAGAATTCTTCAAATTCCTTACTGCAAAACTCTCCACTGTTATTTGTCCTCAACACCTTTATCTTCTTCTCTGTCTAGTTTTCCACCAGAGACTTAAATTATTTAAGCCTATCAAAGACTTCATATTTATTTTCAAGGAAATATATCCCATGTATTCCTTGAGAAGTCATCTATAAATGAAACATAGTACACAGACTTACCTAGTGATGGAACCTTCACAGGTCCAAACACATCAGTGTCCACAAGCTCTAATATATGTTTCGCCCTCTTACCACTAGAGGGGAAACTCACCCGATTCTTCTTCCCATATACACAATTTTCACAGAAATTAAAATCTAGAGAGCTATTAGTCATACCTTCTACCATACCTTTACCATGAAGTATTCGAAGGCCCTTCTCTCCAATATGTCCAAGACTTTGATGCCATAGCATGGTCTTTTCTCTAGAGACCAAAAGATTTTTTGCTCCACTTTTAGGAACCACAAAACTGTTGCATCCATCAATAATAGTGCTACCTCGCAGCTTGTATAGAGTTCCAATCCAAACTCCTTGCATCAATACCAGTGCTCCTTGAACCATTTTGCAGGTATCCTTTTCGAATACTATTTTTACACCTGCATCATCCAACTTGCTTACGGAAATTAGATTTCCGGCCAATGCTGGAATATGTAGAACACCCAGAAGTGTTCTAACCCTTCCACCTTGCAACTTCAACTTTACTTTTCCGAAACCAACGATTCTAGCCTTCTTGTCATCCCCCAAGAAGACATCACCACCATCATATTTCTCATACTCGCAGAACCACTCTCTATGGGGACTGAAGTGAAAGGATGCACCTGAGTCAATCAACCATGTCTCATGATCTAGATGTGTACTTGAAGAAGCTAAGTACACATCCCCACCTTCATCCGAGGTGGTTTTCGCCTCTGCAGAAGGAGCATCATTAGATCCCTTTCCTTTATCAGGAGCTTTAGATATACAGTCCCTTTTGTATTTCCCTTCCTTTCCGCATTTCCAGCAAACCACCTTTACAGGTTTTCCTGGAGATTTAGATCTACCTCTAGATTTAGATCTCCCACTCGATGAATTATTTTTTTTTGTTCTGGGACTGTCCTCGTATAGACAAGGCATCACCATTCGGGCTCTCCATATTTTTCCATCTCATCTCCTCCGTCAGCAACGATGAGACTATTTCATCAAACTTCAAGGTAGTTGTATTGCTACCTATTGCAATAACCAGACTATCCCACGAATCTTGTAGAGAACACAACAAATTGATGCACATATCTTCTTCTAAAATTTTAATATCAACAGATAATAGCTGACTTACCATAGTATTAAATGCGTTTAGATGTTCTATCACCAAGTCTCCATCTTTCATCCTCAGGTTATACAGCTTTTTCTATAGGAATAGTTTATTCACCAAAGACTTAGATTGGTAAAAAGTCCCTAACTTGTCCCACAAAGACTTCTCCATAGATTCCCCTAATACATTCAGTAATACTGAATTTGAGACACATAATTGTATTGTGCTCTTAGCCTTCTGATCCAACTTCTTCCATTCTTCATTGAACACTCTGTTGGGTTGTGTTATATTCTTTCCACGACTAGCCCACGTAGTTAACCGGGGGGTTAGACGGGGCAGCACCCCAGAAAATTTTGGTTTTCGACCCTATGTTAGGATGGGCAGATCCACCTATGGTTTTGTGCATGATTTTTGCACATGTTTTTGGATGCAATGGTTTTCGTCCATGGTATTGGACGCGTTGGTTTTCGGTCCATGGTATTGGATGCTTTGACATGTATAAATACGTATTATAACATTGAAAGGAACATAATGAAAAATCAAGCTGGTAGTCCCGATTTTGGGATCCAGGGTAAAATCTCTGTGTATATGTGTTTTATGTGTTATTCTCTCACATTATTTATTTTCTGTGTTTTAGAATTTGTATGCAGATAATTTATGTATGGGTTAAAACCTACATTTGGTATCAAAGATGTTTTGGCCTCAAGGGGATGCCTTTGTTGCTGAGGGGTTTTGCTCGGGCCTATGGGAGATCTACGAGATCGATTCTAGTGGTAAAAGAAGATGGCGAGCAGTGGAAAGATAGAGATCGAGAAATTTAATGGTCAAAGTTTTGAGTTGTGGAAACTCAAGATGGAGGATCTGTTGATGGATAAAGATCAGTGGATCGTGGTAAATCTGGGTACTAAACCAATGGGAGTGTCCGATGAAGAATGGAAGAAGTTGGATCGGAAGGCAAAAAGCACAATACAATTGTGTGTCTTAGATTCAATATTAATGAATGTATCAGGGGAAGCTACGGCGAAGGCTTTGTGGGACAAGTTAGGGACTTTGTACCAATCTAAGTCTCTGGCGAATAAATTGTTCTTGCAGAAAAAGCTGTATAACCTAAGGATGAAAGATGGAGACTCGGTGACAGAGCATCTGAACGCATTTCATACTGTGGTAAGTCAGTTAGCATATTTTGATATTAAAATTTTAGATGAAGATAAGTGTATCAGTTTGTTGTGTTCTCTACCAAATTCGTGGGATAGTCTGGTTCTTGTAATAGGTAGCAATGCAACTGCCTTGTAGTTTTATGAAATAGTCTCATCCTTGCTGACAGAGGAGACGAGATGGAAAAATATGGAGAGCTAGAATGGTGATTCCTTGTCTGTACGAGGACAGTCCCATAATAGAAATTAAAATAAGTCAGCGAGTGGGAGATCTAAATCTAGAGGGAGATCTAAATCTCCAGGAAAACCTATAAAGGTGGTGTGCTGGAAATGCAGAAAGGAAGGGCACTACAAAAGGGACTATAAATATAAAGCTCCTGATAAAGGAAAGGGATCTGATGATGCCGCTTCTGTAGAGGCGAAAACCACCTCAGACGAAGGTGGGGATGTGTACTTGGCTTCTTCAAGTACACATGTAGATCATGAGGCATGGTTGATTAACTCAGGTGCATCCTTTCACTTCACTCCCCATAGAGAGTTGTTCTATGAGTATGAGAAATACGATGGTGGTGATGTCTTCTTAGGGAATGATAGGAAGGTTAGAATCATCGGTCGCAGAAAAGTAAAGTTGAAGTTGCAAGGTGGAAAGGTTAGAACACTTCCGGCTATTTTGCATATTCCTGCATTGGCCAGAAATATGACTTCTATAAGCAAGCTGGATGATGCAGGTGTAAAAACAGTGTTTGAGAAGGATACCTACAAAATGGTTCCGGGAGCACTGGTATTAATGCAGGGAGTTCGAATTAGAACTCTGTACAAGCTACAAGGTAGCACTGTTATTGATGGGTGCAACAGTTCTGTGGTTCCTGAAAGTGGAGCAGGAAATCTAGTGGTCTCTGGAAAGAAGACCATGTTGTGGCATCAAAGGCTTGGACATATTGGAGAGAATGGCCTTCAAATACTTCATGGAAAAGGTATGGTAGAAGGTATGAGTAATAGCTCTCTGGATTTTTATTTTTGTTAAAATTGTGTATATGGGAAGCAGAATTGGGTGAGTTTCCCCTCTAGTAGTAAGAGGGCGAAACAGATATTAAAACTTGTGCACAGTGATGTGTTTGGACCTATGAAGGTTCCATCATTGGGTAAGTCTGTGTACTATGTATCATTTATAGATGACTTTTCAGGGAATACATGGATATATTTCCTTAAGAAGAAATCTAAAGCCTTTGACATGTTTAAAGAATTTAAGGCTCTTGTGGAAAATCAGACAGAGAAGAAGATAAAGGTGCCGAGGAAAGATAATGGTGGAGAGTTTTGCAGCAAGGAATTTGAAGAATTCTGTAAGTGTGGTATAGCACGACAGAACACTACTCCATATACACCTCAGAAAACTGGAGTTGAAGAAAGAATGAATAAGACATTGATGGAAAGGGAAGGAAGCATTCTCAGTGGTGTCGGGATAGGACAAGAATTCTGGGCAGAGGCAGTGGATATTGCATGTTACCTGGTCAACTGGTCACCTTCATCAGCGTTGGAGGATAAGACTCCACAAGAGGTATGGACTGGTAAGAAACCCTCTCTTTCACATCTGAGGGTATTTGGATGTGATGCATATGTACATGTTCCAAAGGATAAATTAACCAAATTGGATATTAAATATGAAAAGTGCATCTTTATTGGGTGTAAGGATGGTTTAAAGGGTTATAAGCTTTGGAACCCAGTCACATGGAAGGTTGTGTATAGCCAAGATGTGGTGTTCAGAGAGGTAAAATATGTTATTAAACATGAAGTCCAATCAAAGGAACCTGAGAAGATAGAGTTTGAGCTAAAGGAAGAAGAATCAGACTCTACAGAAAAGGAGGAATCAGAAGATGAAAAGCCACAAACTCCAGGTGTAAGAAGATCAGTTCGAGAAAGAAGGTAGCCAGAAAAGTATAGTCCATCTTCTTTCTGTTCAAATTTTTCTTTATCTATTACTGATGATGATCCCAGAACTGTGAAGGAAGCAGTAGATTCAGAGGATGGAAAACTATGGAAAGAGGCCATGGTTGATGAAATGGCATATTTGCACAAAAATGAGGCTTGGGATTTAGTGGAGTTGCCAGCTGGAAGGAAACCCATTGGCAGCAAATGGGTGTTCAAGAAGAAGACAAATGTAGAAGGAAAGGTGGAGAAATACAAATCTTGGTTGGTAGCAAAAGGTTATTCCTAGCTGCTGGGAATTGATTTTGGTGATATTTTTTCTCTCGTTGCCAAGGTAACTTCTATTAGGTTACTTTTAACTGTTGCTGCTACTTTTGATTTTGAGGTAGAACAGATGGATGTGAAGACAAAATTTCTTCACAGGGATTTGGAAGAGGAGATCTACATGAAGCAACCTGAAGGCTTTGCAGTGAAGGGTAAGAAAGAAATGGTATGCAAGTTAAAGAAGTCTCTGTATGGGTTAAAACAGTCACCAAGGATGTGGTATTAAAAAATTGATACATTTATATGGGGACTTGGCTTCACCAGAAGCAAAGAAGATCATTGTGTGTATTTTAAATTAATTGGTGATCGTGTTATTTATCTGGTCTTGTATGTGGATGATATGTTGCTGGTTGGAAATGACAAAGAAATTATCCAGGATTTGAAGACCCAATTGTCCTCCAAATTTGACATGAAAGATCTTGGTGCTGCAAACTATATTTTGGGCATGGAAATTAAAAGAGATCGGGCAAAGAGGAAGCTCTGGTTAAACCAGAGGAAGTATGCTGAGACAATACTGCAGAGGTTTAATATGCAGGATAAGAAATCGGTGAAGGTTCCTATTCCTATAGGTGTAATGTTATTTGTTGAATAGTGTCCCAAGACACGAGAAGAGAAAGAGGACATGTCCCGTGTTCCATATGCAAGTGTAGTCGGTAGCATGATGTATGTGATGGTCTGTACTAGACCATACATTGCACATGCTATGGGAGTATTGAGCAGGTTTATGTCAAAATCAGGGAAGGAGCATTGGATGACAGTGAAGTGGGTTTTCAGGTATTTGCATGGCACTAGTGATTATGGTTTGTGCTACCAAGGAAGACCAGGATTGGGTAGAGTGTTGGATATTCGTGGCTTTGTTGATGTGGATTGGGCTGGAGATCTAGGTCAGAGAATATTTACAAATTGGTATGTTTTTAACCTATTTGTATGTGTAGTCAGTTGGATGAGTAAGAAACAATTTGTAGTGGCACTATCAACTATAGAGGCAAAATACATGGTAGCCACTCATGCCAGGAAGGAAGCAGTTTGGTTGCAGAGATTGTGTTCAAGTATGGGGTTAGTACATGGAGCTATAAGGATAGACTGTGATAGCTAAAGTGGAATTTTCTTGGCAAAGAACCCTGCTTATCATTCAAAGATAAAGCACATTGATGTTCAGTATCACTTTGTGAGGGATATGATAGAAGACAAAAAGGTGTTGCTAGTAAAGGTGGACACTTTGAAGAATACTGTAGATGCATTGACAAAATCTATGAGCTTTGAGAAGTTCTCCTGGTGTAGAGAAACAATGGGCATTTCAGGGCTAGAAAAATGACTAAGCTCTCTTGTGGCCCCCTGTGCAAAGAAAACAACAAGTGGGAGAATGTTGGGTTGTGTTATATTCTTTCCATGACTAGCCCACGTAGTTAATCGGGGGGTTAGAGGAGGGGGTGGAGTCCCCTTTCGTTGCACCAATTGTGTAGCAGGGGGGGGTGGGTCACAGGGGGTTTGAGGCATACCCATAACCCCACTTTATGGTTTTGGTTTTGGTTTTGGACCCTATGTTAGGATGGGAAGACCCACCTATGGTTTTGTGCATGATTTTCACACATGTTTTTGGACATGATAGTTTTCGGCCAATGGTATTGGACGCGATTGTTTCAGTCCATGGTATTGGATGCTTCGGCATGTATAAATATGTATTATAACATTGAAAGAACATAATGAAAAATCAAGCTGGTAGTCCCGATTTTGGGATCTAGGGGAAAATCTCTGTGTATATGTGTTTTATGTGCTATGCTCTCACATTGTTTATTTTCTGTGTTTTAGAATTCATATGCAGGTAATTTATATACAGGGTTAAAACCTACACACACCTATTGGTTTAGTACATGGATCTACCATGACCCACTAATCTTTATCCACCAACAGATCCTCCATCTTGAGTTTCCATAACTCAAAACTCTGACCATTAAATTTCTTGATCTCTATCTTTCCACTACTCGCCATCCTCTTTCACCACTAGAATCAATCCCGTAGATCTCCTGCTGAACACGGTCTACCACAGGCCGGAGCAAAACCCCTCAACAACAAAGGTGTCCCCTTGAAGCCAAAACAACTTTGATACCAAATGTAGGTTTTAACCCCGTACAGAAATTACTTGCATACAAATTCTAAAACAGGGAAAATAAACAATGTGAGAGCATAACACATAAAACACATATACACAAAGATTTTCGCTTGGATCCCAAAACTGGGACTACCAGCTTGATTTTTTTATTATGTTCCTTTCAATGTTACAATACATATTTATACATGCCGAAGCATCCAATACCATGGACCGAAAACCATCGCGTCCAAAACAATGTGTGAAAAATCATGCACAAAACCATAGGTAGGTCCGCCCAACCTAATATAGGGTCCAAAAACAAAATTTTCTGGGGCACTACCCTGAACCTAATAGAGTGGGGTTACCTGCACCCCTCAAATCCCCTATGACCCTACCCGCTACGCAATTGGCACAGCGAAGGGGGGGGCTCCGCCCCCTCCTGACCCCCCGGTTAACTACGTGGGCTAGTCATGGAAAGAATATAACACAACCCAACATATTATTGTGTCCATATAGTCTCCAGGTTGTTATTATTATGCCCCACAGAAGCCCACTTGTGTTATTGTTGTGCCCCTACAATATTATTGTTATGTAGGATCTGATTGTATTAGGACCCCTTAAAGTCCTATATATAGAAAGGAGGTCTTGTCATTTGTATCATCCAAGAATTTTTCATTTGTGTAATGTAAAGGAGGTTTCTCCCTCGGAGAGGCTAATTTTTAAGTTCTTGATCTATCTTTTCTATCTTTTTGTGAGCTAGTTTCATAACATTTGGTATTAGAGCTTTGGATTCTAGGGCTTTGCTACTCCAAACAGGCCATCATGGAATGTTTGCTATAACTTTTTCTCTACGAAGTTTCAGAAGCTAAAACAAAATCCCCTTTAAGCCAAAATCATTCGAAATCTCATGTACGAATTTCAGATCTTGTCTCGCTATATTTTTGGAGATATGATTTGATAAAGTTATGGTCTTTGAACACTCCACAATTCCATCTCAAATAGGTCATCGTGGAATTTTCTCTATAATTTTGTTTCTACAAAGGTTCTGACTTTGAAATTAAAACCCATTTGAGCCACAATCTGGGTGACGCTCAGGCCCAAATTTCTGATCTTATTTTGATACAGTTTTGGAGATATGGTCCAAGACATTTACGGTTTTTGTAGGCTTCCGAATTACATCCCAAACAGGTGATCTTGGGAAAAGCATCATAACTTTCTCTCTGAGCATCAAATTAAAATTTAGTATAAAGTTACAAAAAGAGGACAGATGGTACTTCTCTGTGTATCATGTTTAGGTGCGATGATGTAAAAAATGAAACTTGAAAAGTTGTACAAGTTCACTCTACTGAAAAATTATATAATGATGTCATATTGGGAGATTGGGCATAAATATATCTCGGAGAATCCAATTTCGATCAGACTTGTGGCATGGAAGGAGGACACTGAGGGCTATCGTAGGTCGCAATTCCAGAGCTTTGAGATCCAAACTTGAAGAGATACAATAGATTCAAGATCACAATCCTAAAAACAAGAAAAAAAAATGACTCGAATCAAGAAAATAGACACACCTAGTAATCAAAATTGGATGGATGATTCAAAGAATGCAATTGAAGCTAAGATAAATAGTTTTATCTATGCCATGGAATTTGATATCAATGGTATGGATGCATGTTGGAAGAAAGGAATGGAATATTTGAAGAAATACATGGAAGGTTTAAAGGAAGGTGGGACAAAGCTGCTACAAGAAAGGCCTCCTAATGGCGAAAAGGTAGTAGAGGAAACTCATGATGAGAACAAAATTAATGTTAACCATCATTTCATAGAATCTAATGTTGGATTGAAGACCCAACATATTCCAAATATAGATATGAGGAAGTTTGATGGCAAGGATCCCTTAACATGGATAGTACATATGGAAAAATATTTTGATCTACATAATGTGGAAAACACACAAAAGGTACGCATTGCATCTTTATATTTAGAACCGAATCAGTTTGTATAGTATAGAGGAATTTTTTCTTGTAAACAACTTGTCAACTAGTCAATTTTCATGGAGGAAATGATAACACATTATGAGGACACAAAGAGAAAAACCTTCTTTAGCCAATTGATAAATCTCAAACAAAAGGGTTCAATAGTAGAGCACATTGAGGACTTCCAAAAATTGAATATAAGGGTAAATTATATTCCAGAGAAGCATAGAAATGAAGTCTTCATAGGGACATTAAATGATAACATCCAACATGAGGTTCGCCTTTGGGAACCTGATTCATTGGAGAACATATACAGGTTGGTAAGAAAAAATGAAAGCAAAATTATGGCAACAAGGAAGCCTACCACTCATACCTATAAAGATGGAATTGTTGTTACTCGTAGCCTTTCACCACCTACAAGATTGACACCAAAACAATTGGAAGAAAAAATAGAAAAAGGGCTTTGTTATAATTGTGATAGAAAATACACTAAAGGTCATAAGTGTGCCGAGAAGAAATTAATTTACATAGATGGGGAAGAGGAGCAAGAAACGGAACAAGAAATGTCAAAATAAGAGGATATACACGAGGAACCAATCCCAGATAAAGAAAAAATGAATCTAATCATATCTTGTAATGCATTGACAAGAATTACTACTCCTCAAACTCTCAATATAGAAGGGCATATCAAGAAGAAGCATGTAATAGTGTTGATTGATTCTGTTAGTACCCATAATTTTATTCATTGTAAGATAGCTAAGGAATTCAATTACTTCTTATATCTAGCTCCACAGTGCCAACTAATGGTTGCAAATGGAGGAACTATAAATTTCTCTAGAAAGTTCCATAATATAAAGCTATCCATGGGAGAATATGTCTTAAATAGTCCAAAGCTTTGCATTCCAATGGGTGGTGCAAATGTTGTACTAGGAGTCCAATGGCTACAATCTTTGGGTATGATAGCTTTTAATTTTCAAGAACTTTTCTTGAATTTTTTTTGGGAAGGAAGGGAAGTTTAATTAAGGGGTATCACAAGGAAGCCGGAAAAGATAATCAACTCTAATAGCATGAAAATGCTTCTAAAGAAAGAACAATGGGGCACAGTTTCACAATTATGTTCACTAGAGGTTCCCACATCGAAATCATCTATTTCTCCATATCTCCAAAACTTTTTGGACAATAATTCCAAGGTATTTGAGACTCCCAAAGGCCTCCCACCTATTCATGATCATGATCATGCTATTCATTTGATTAAAGGAAGTGTTCCCCCAAACATTAGGCCTTACATATATCCATATGCCCAAAAGAGTGAAATTGAACATATGGTTGCAGAAATGCTAGAGGTTGGTATAATCCAACCTAGTCAAAGTTATTTCTCTTCTCCAGTGGTATTGATACACAAGAAGGATGGATCATGGTGCACGTGTCCAGATTATAGGGATCTCAAAAAGCTTAATATTAAAGCTAAATTTCCCATTCCTGTCATTGATTAATTATTGGATGAACTACATGGAGAAATTTACTTTACCAAGTCGGATATTCATTTAGGATATCATCAAATCAGAATGAAGACTAAAGACATTCCGAAAACAACATTTAGAACTCATGAGGGTCATTATGAATTTTTGGTCATGCCTTTTGGCTTTACCAATGCATCTTCTACATTTCAGGTTTGATGAATTGTATTTTCAAACCCTTAGAAAATTTGTGTTAGTATTTTTTGATGATATACTAATCTACAAAAAGTCTTGGAAGGATAATGTTCAACATGTTGACAGGGTGCTCAAACTATTGGAGGAGAAATAATTATATGAAAAAAGCTCCAAATGTTTCTTTGGAGTACAAGAGGTGGCATATTTGGGTACTCAGTTAGCTCATAGCTCATCTTATCATCCTCAATCTGATGGGAAAACTGAGATAGTGAAAAAATGTTTGGAAGGATATCTTTGTTGCTTTGTATCTCATAAATAGACACAGTGGGTCAAGTGGTTGCCTTTGGTTAATTACTGGTATAACACTTCCTTCCATATTGTAGCAAAAATGTCCCCATTTATGGAACTTTATGGATATCATCCACTGTCCATCACATCATCTTTAGAAGAAAATTCTAAGATTCAAGAAGTGGAAGATCACATCGAGCATCAACAAAAAGTTCTCAAACTCTTAAAGGATAACCTCACTTTGGCACAAAATAGAATGAAACAATAGGCAGATCAATATCGCAGCGAAAGAAGATTCAATGTAGGTGACTGGGTATTTCTATGACTACAACCATACAAACAAATGTCCCTCAAGAAATATAAGAAGGATAATAAATTATCACCAAAGCATTATAGTCCATACAAGGTCTTACAAAAGATTGGTACTATGGCATACAAATTGGAGCTTCTTGCATCTTCCCGAGCACACCCAGTTTTCCATGTTTCAGGCTTAAAGAAGGTTATAGGTGAGAAGATCCCAGTTCAAACAATATTGTGAGAACTTTATGAGGAAGTAAAATTCATATTGGAATCAGAAGAAGTCACAAAAAAATAAATCGATAGCTACAAAATCAATGAATTTTAGAGTATCTCATCAAGTGGAAGAACTTACCCACTGAAGGTTCCACATGGGAGGATGAGAATTTTATACAGAAGCATACAGAACTACTCAAGTGTTGAGGACAACACTTTTTGAATGAGAGGAGCATGCTAAGTCCCTTTACTATTAGTGTAAACCCTTATTGTTATTAGTGCAACCCCATTATTGTATTATTGTTCCCATATAGTCCCCATGTTGTTATTATTATGTCCCATAGAAGCCCACTTTTGTTATTGTTGTGCATCTACAATATTATTTTTATGTAGGCTCTGATTGTATTGGGACCCCTTAGACTCCTATATATAGAAATGAGGTCTTGTCATTTATACCATCCAATAATTATTCATTTTTGTAATGTAAAGGACATTTCCCCCTCGAAGAGGTTGATTTTTAAGTCGTTTATCTATCTTTTCTATATTTTTGTGAGCTAGTTTCATATCAAATTTCTTATTTCTAAGCTTACTAGTAGCACACAAAGAACATACTCTTACATATCGTGACACACTTTCATTGATATAAGGCCAATAAAAATACCTCTGTAACTGTGCCACCATCTTGCCTACACCAAAATGGCCAGAAATAAGAGAAGTATGCGCTTTGCTTATGATGTTGAATCTTTCACCCTATGGAATGCATAGCTTCGCTAAAGTTTTGCGAATCCATTATATATTTTTACATGTATGCTAATGGATAATTTTATTTTCTTAGTTCAACAACAAAATCATTCCAAGAGGATAAATCCTTACCAATTTTCTACATGTCCTCTTGAGTTTTGACCTCCCACCAAGTGAGTGCTACACTTTCCAACCTAAGAGAAGAAAAATGGATTTTGGTTGCATCATCCTTGATTCCTGTTATCCTGAAATACACTTCAATCAAACAAACCCAATTATCTAATTTCTCGGCATTTACCTCTCCATTGTACATAGGAAATTCAAAATTTATGTCAAGCTTTAACAAAGGAGTTTTACCATGTCCCTTTGGAGAATGTGGAGGTGTTTGTGAAGGGGTTGAGGTAGAAGAAGATGAGGGTGAGGATGGAGGTGAAGGTGGTGTCTTGTCACCATCCCCTCCATTCCCTTTTGGAGGTTTGTCTCCATTTCCTCCATTTCTTTTTGGATGTTTTCAGCTCTCTCCTTGCAACCTTGAGTTCCACTCCTCATAAATAAATTTCACCATTTCAGACATTTCAAAGAAATTTTTTTGAAAGTTCTCTCATTCCCGGACATCCCTTCATGACCTTATTCATGTGCCATGACTAGTGAAGCTTGAGATATGTGTGGCTTCCTTTAACCCACTTGAGGATTTGTCTCTACAAGCACTCCTTCTCCTCTTTTAAGCTTCAACCTTGTTAGCATCAAAAAAAACTTACACACAAAATCAAACCTTCAAAATAACCTTGAGCTCCGATACCAAACTGATCTGTATTACAAACTTGAAGGTGATAGGAAATATGAAAGTAGAATTTTATGTCTTTTAGGAAATGGATCACTTTGCAAAAGCACATAAAATAGTGGTTTTAAAACTCAACTTGCAACATAAAAAAATAGAGACAAATATACCATATGCAGTAACACAAGACAACAAAATGATAAAGAAGTTCACCTCTCTTGGGCTACATCTCCTAGTCTAGCTTCCAATGTTGGGCCTCTTTCATTAAGTGTTGAAATTTGTGTTTGCATAGATTTATTGTGCTCATAATATAAAAATAATGTCTCGAATGGCTTTAGAATAGTAAAAAACCCCTCAGTTGTGATGTTGTTGGGCTAAATTTTGGAAAAAAATGAGAAAGTTATGCTCTTGAGAAGTTTTTCTACTAACTTCTCTACAACCTAGGCTTCCCTGCTAGCTGTTCTACAAATTTTGCTTTTTTCTGGAACTGCCAAGATACATTTTCGCTTGGTGCCGACAAGATTCACATCATTTCACATGAAAATGGTCAAAAGGTTTAAATGCCCAATGACCCCTATTAACGGGAAAATAGGGCACATGGGCCATATGCCTAGGGGCTAGGGCTAACCATCTTCCCTCACTGACATAGGCCACTCGACCTTTGCTTCATTGGTTTTAGGGTTGGCCACGTAACCTTGGGGTGGCTCCAATTCTTTGTGGCCCTGTGGATCCATGTTGTCATATGACCTGTGCCTAGGCTAAAATCTAGCCCCCGCCTCTGCAAGTACCTATTTTGTTGGCCTTGGTCTCGTGAACACCCATATGCCCTTGAACTGGGCCTAACCCTAGGCTCCTTTCCACAAGTGCTAATTCCTTTCTTTTGTGGTTATATCATGATTCTCATGACCTAGGGGATGGGGCTAAGCCCAAGTCCCTGGCCCTCTGCCTGCGGTATCATGGGAATGGGGTGAACAGGGCCCATCCGCCATATACAAACCTTTGAAAACTTAAATAATGTTTTGCTCCATATGGTGTTAATAACTACCCGACAGCGTAACGACAAGGCATTGTGCTAATTTATCAGAGGTCATGCATTCAATTCGCCCAGAAACCAGTTCGATCATTACAAAAAAAATTACAACCTTAGGGTGGCATGTGGTAGCCCATGATTGGGCCACGTGGTGCCCAATCATTGGGCCAACAAAAACTCCATCTAACCAATCATGAACCTACCAATTCAGACCAATCAAGTGAGGCCACTTGATATCTTGTCATTGGCCTGGAAGCTATAGTCAGCTTGTCTAGTTAGCCTGCCCAGTCTGTGTATGGATTGCACAATCATCAGTCCTGCACCCAACCTGTAAAAATATTACCTGTTGGGAAAATGATAAGAATGCAATATCGGGATCATACAATATCCATTTTTAGTGATTCGAGTTGCATTGGATTCAAGTTAACGTGATCTATGTTTTGGCACTGATTTCAACACTTTTTAACACTTTAAGTTTTGAGCACTTTACTGATCCTTTGGATTAATTATCTCCATGAAGAAAAAATTAAAACCTCTCACACATCCATGTAAGCCCATTTTATGGTGCATAAAAATATGTAATCAACATTTTATACATGCATAAGACCTCCTATTAGTTTGCATAATGTTCCAAGAACTGTAATTTAAATATCGTAAACATGACTTTACCTCTCATGTCAAGAATTTAATCTTACATATCAATACAAAAAATTTCATTTTTAAAGTCCTCATAGAGTTAACAGTACATGATTTATATTTATTTTGATCTAAACAAGAAAAAACATGTGAATTGATTAATAAACTAATAAGTATCTAAATAGAGAATAAATCTTCAATATTGTTTCTAAATTCACTATTTTCTCATTTTGGTTATATTCTCCTCATTTTCCTATTTGAGAAGGATTGTGACCTTGAATCCTTATTAACATAGATAATGTATACAATTGGAAATACTTAATTTTAAGTGTAAAAATGTTTCCACTAAAAAAACCATGTAAAAACATTTATGAATCTTCATCGTCGTCCTCTATGCAAAAATGATGTCCATATGCCCACATAGATGGGAACAATTTCTCCTATAAAAAAAGTGGAAAAATCACAGTGTCATGTTTAATAACCCTAATATAATTAAAAATATAAAATATATATAGATGTTACCATTCAAAGGTACAATATGAAGTTAAAAATGTACAAAAAGATATTATAATTATCGAGTTGTTGCACCCAATCCATATGTTTAGTGCATCTTCTTCAACACATGGGTAATGACTAGATGTACCATATTTCTCTCTAACTTGATCAACAAGACAACTATTAGGGAATTTCATTGGCATATTTTCTTTTAAATGATCATGATAAGGTACACTTCTACCATTCAACTGTTTGAATTATTTCTTGTCACCATCCCATTTCCTCCTCTTCTTCTCGTACAATGCGACCCACGGTTGTGTCACTTCCATATTGTAAAGAATGACATTGTTTACAACATAAATTTCTGAATTTGCTGATGAAATAAAACCAACATATATATACACATGAGATCATAATAAGCATTAATATGAAGTCCAATGTGAATAGTTGCTGTGTAGAAATTTGATAAATGATAAGCCACTTACTCTTTATCATGCACCTCATTTCGTTTGTTTCAAAAAGCTCCCCTTGTCTTTTCTCTTCACCCCTTTCATCATCCAAATTTTCTGCAGCTAGTGTGTTGTTTATCTACTTGATGTACTCACTAACGTAATAGAAGTACTCATATGATATATACCCTTCTTCCGTATACCCCTCAGGTTTTTCCCTTTTTTGAATAGAACCTTTGAATTTCTCCATGTACCTCTCTAAGAGGAACATCCAACTACAAGAAACTACCCCAACTAATTCAACCTCATCTACTAGGTGAATTAGAAGATGAACTTGCAAGTCCATGCAATTCATCAGAAGTTCCTTCTCAAACATACAAGTAATCTCAACTATCTTTTAACACCACCATTGAATGCTAGCCATATGAATCTCCTTTGATGTGATCCAATGTACAAATGCATATAATTTAGATATGGCATGTCGTAGGTCTTGAGGGAAGTCATGGTTCACACACCCATGCACGAGCAAAGTACAATAACACTACATAGTAAATAGTACATTATATAAAAATTAATTATAAAATATTCCATTGCATAAAAATAAAATAAAAATAATAAAATCATGTTTTTGACATACATACTCTTAGAAGGTTCAAATGATCATGTGATTTCAACCCCTAAAAATGGTCTTCCACATTGAAGGAGTGGCATAGTGAAGACCCCGATAAAAAAGGCCCATATAAAGAAAGATCATAATATAGCCTCTATAAAGAAGATGAAACATTTTTAAATATATGCATGGGATATAGTAAGTGGGAAATCTTAATATGCTCCCAATATGGGATCTCATAAAATATAGATTTCATTTTCATTCCAATGGACAATTTCTCAACATAGGTGTCGAATAATTCTAGATCAATTAACACAAGCTCCACATTTGAATCGAAAATTTTTGCAAACTCCTCCTTCCCTCTCTCATATTCTCTAAACCATTCAACTAGTGTCATTATTGTAGGCCTTTGCGTTCTTTTTGGTTTACAATTGAAAGCATATATTTCTCTTCTGTAAGGGTGTTCTTTTGGGAGGAATACCCTAGACCAGTCATACACTAGCTTTCATAGGTGGTCGGACCACCTAGCCTTCATAGAAAGTCCACAAAATTTACATCCATGACACCATTTTGTTACAAGACCTGTGAAATTATTGCATACACGCTAACACATTAGCAACCTTGAAGGTCAGAACAATTGCATCAAATTAAATTAATATGAAAAACAATATTGTTACTTATATAAAAAATCAATAAAAATGTAATTATCAGAGCAAACTCCTAAGCTTGGATAATCATGTATGGTGTAAGCAAATATTCCATGCAATGTAAAATTACTCTCTATTTCAATGAGTATTGATACATCATACAAAAGTATCCCTTCCCATAATTCCTTTAATTCATCTATCGATGGTTGTAAGTATGTTATAGACATTTTTGTGCCTTACAGCATAGAGCATGAAATGTCAATAATCTAAGGGATCCAAAGTCCCTGAACATGTTGTTCCTACCCCTAGAGGAACAAGGTCAGCAAACCACATCACTTCAGATCAGTTCTCCACTGAAAAACACTCAAAAACAGGTCAATTTTGGATCAAAGCAGCTGCTCCACTAAGCATCTGCGCTGAATGTCAAAAGCTCTATGGTGTACCTGCGCTGCATAGCAAGTGCAACAAAGGCTACCTACGCTGGGCATACTTTGACATGTGGAGGAATCTTTTCTCAATGTGCCAGTGCCGAGGAAGCTTCCAAAATGACACTTGGATCAGAAGATTCGCCTAATGATGAGTTAAGAGCTTCTAAAACTCCAAGTGGAAGGTAGAAACTTCGAGTGGACTCAAGGACTGAAGAACAACTGGAGTTGAAGAGGACAACAAGTCACACATCAAGCTGACTTATCTTCACTCCAAAACTCTATATAAGGATCTCATCCCATGGGATCTGGAGGCCGGAATTTAGTGCAAAGAATTGCTGTTGGTTTACAGTTGTGAGTATTGGGTGATTGCTTGAGGGAGGTGAAGAGGAGATTTCTTTCCGTCGGGAAGGTGATGCTGGATTGGACCTCTCACGGTTGTATCACCGCCTGAACCTTACTTCCTTATATTAATAAAGCATTTGAGGTTCTTCTATCCGCATGTGTTTCAATGGTGTATTGTCTTACTTGCGTATTTGATTTATGCTAATCCTTGAATCAATTATGAATGCATGCTTCTTGTAGTTTCCTTTTCTTGTCTTGTTCGCAGGATCTCGTGTAGCTGGGCCCGTGAGAAGACTTGGAGCTGGGAGCAAGCGGCAAATAGAGGAGATTGGATCGACCATTTGCGCAAGACATCGGTAAGTGGATCTCTTCCTTTCGTCTCTTGCATGTCATAAAGAAGTAACTTTAGATAGCTTTGCTTCAGCTGTTGCTAAGGAACTATCACCCTTAGAGTGGGATAGGGTCATTCCGTGTTGGATACTTTTCCCCACAACAGACTGGCGACTCCGCTGGGGATCGTGTCTTGTTGGTAGCTTGTGTTTCTTGCTATTCATTTCTTAAACAAAGGGAGTACCGAATCGAACTGCATCCGAATCCTTCGAATGCAAAGTAGAGGGCAGCTACTCTAGCCCAGTGCTGGGCATGTTTATGATTTGAAGAGCTGATCCACAAGGACTCTTTTTAGCTCTTTGTGATAGTGTTCATCTTCCTTAATCATCCTCTAGTGTATACTTGGCTGATAGCCTCTGATTTGGCCAAAAACCATTGATTTTTGAGCAAACTGTGACCCGAAATCTGAGAGAGACGAGAGTTGTCTCTTCAGTACAGCTGCAGCAAAGGCTACCTGCGCTGCAACGCAGGTCCCGAAGGGGCTACCTGCGCTGCATGTCAGATTGACAGTGCAACACCTGCGCTGATCCAGTTTTGCCTTGTGAAACTGGGGTTCCCTCTTGTCTGTTGCCTAGTTTTCAATATTGTTTTTGCAGCCTGTTGTCAACCTGTATACCCAGCTGAAACTACCTTTCTTTGCCTTCATTCCGCCTCAGTTGTATGAAGAAACCGTGATTGTTCTTATTGTATTTCTTGCTTTCATTCACAGTTTCCCATAGCGAAAGTGAACTAGTCTTGCTGTGACCTCTTGGATCTAGACCTATGAGAAAGTGTCGTTGTGATTCTAAGAGCTAGTTTATTGCTGTTCATAGCTGCTTGAGCATTTGCTTTCGTTATATGGTTTGGATTTCAGTATTTCTCGTGTTTGAAACGAGTGAATCTTAAGGTGTTCTTTTGATTATTGGACAAAAACTTGTTTGCTTTCGCTTGAAATTGAATTCGAAATTATACAACAACTTTCTTTTTGTAATACATCAACATTAAGGAAGAAGAAAAGAAATACTTGCATTGTGCATGTGCATTTTGACAGTTTGCATGTCGATTTAGGAAAGTGCATCAGTGTGTGCTCTATGATCTGTTTGAAAAGATGATGTCTTTCTTTTCCTTCAGTAGTTAAGATTTTCATAAGTTGAAAGAATTGAAAAAGCTTGCTTATCATTCTTAGACTGCATTTAGGAGTTGTATCATACATCACGTGGTGATCCATAAAGGCAAACTGCTAAGCAAGATCAACCTAAAAAGAACTGAATTTATCTAACAACGCTTTGAAACATAACGAAACACAGTAGAGGTCTAGGTAGAGATGTGAACCGGCGTCGTTAAACGTAGTGACTGTCGATCTCTACGAAGGTGGGTGATTCCTCCTGAGGGACGATAGCACTAATACGGATTTGTGCTCCCGCGTACCGTCGCGTATATTGGGAGACCCCTATAGGAACAAAGCCTTTATCCATAGGAAGCCGTGTCGGCCGCCCTACTAATTGCGATGCAGTGAACACAGCATTCACGAAGATCGACCACTCGTACCGTAAAATGTATTCTGTGGTTTCACGAAAGGTTTGGCACACCCTCTGCCTAGAACTCCAGAGTAGTTTCTTTTGGCCTTTTTCAAACTCTATAACTGAAAAAGTCCATCCGAGCATTTGTCACTTCGGGCTCGTTAATACATCGAAGGAGACTAGAGTCATCTTTAGCTTTTTCTCGACTCTTAAAAATTGAAAAAGCAAGTTGTGTCTAAAGCGTCGTCATATAAAATTCATTCTAAACGGAACATAATCACCCCTTACTCCTACGTTGATCTTTAGGTTGAGAACGTGGAACACACCAACCAAGGGATTCCACATGATGGAAACCCTAGCCCTTTCTCCTCTTGGGGAGAAGTTGGTGCGCCCCACATGGCCACGTTGTCGCTTCCAGGACTGACAATTGGCCTTCCAGTTTGGCTATTCTCAACCACTGTAGTTCAGACCACCATGGTTCCTGAACAGTCAAGTCAACAGTTAGACTAGTCTAGAGCCACCCTCCAGCCTTCCACTTCTTATAAGCCTTCCTCCGATCCTTCTTCTTCGAAAGGTCAAGCCACCGAAAGCGGAGCTCCCATAGAAAAGAAGAAGGAAAAGAAGAAGAAAGAAAAGAAGCAGAAGGAGCCAAAGGCGCTTGGGGGCAAGCAAAAGGCATCTAACAAAAATCCACACACAGCACGGACCGGGCCCAAATCGCCATGTGTCATATGTAGAGGGGACCACCTCCACCGTGATTGTCCCAGTATTCCCCGGATACTAAGGGACTGGTCCCCTCGTTTGCACAGTTCGGAAGCGTCAACCTCTGACAACCAAGTTGAATGCTTACCGTCGACCAACAAAAGTGAAGGTTCTAGACGACGAAGGGGAATGAGATTCCCCTACGAACTGAGTGAAGGCAATCACACCCTCCGCCGTTGTCCCTTTTTAGACGAAGCAAAGAGAGTTTTGGAAGATCAACCGGTTGCATCGTTGCTACTTCCTCCTGGATATCAAAAACTCGCGCCAAGTCCTTCGTTGGTTGAAAATACAGCTGCCCCGCTCATAGGGCCAGCTGAAGTGTCAGTCACTGAAAGTGAACCTACTGAATCCGGACCGGACGAAAGTCCAAAGGTCGAAACGGCAGTTGACCCGGTTCTCCCTTCAAAAGTTTCATCTTCAAATACCACAGTCACTGAGGATTCATCTTCAGCTGACACCCCTACCGAAGAGAGTAAGGATGACACCGTCCAGATTCTTTTCATCAAGACCGATTCTGATGAACATCAGGGCAATGTGCCCACTCCTTTATCGCAGGAAGGAGCATCGTCAGGATCATACCCGGCCGTATATTCGGTCCCACCACCAAGCAACCTGGTTGTGTCCTTTGATTGGAACCAACTAGGTAGACCCCGGTTGCCAGCCGGTATACCATTTAGAATTATAGTCCAAATATACAAAATGGTGATGGCTGGAACTATCATTGATGAAGGGGCATCTGTGAGTATCTTGTCCTCTATTGCTTGGAAAGCACTGGGTTGCCCAGCGCTTTTGCCTGAGATAAGGAATCTCTCGGGCTTTGACAAAGGAACCAGTCGACCATTAGGGATTCTACCTAATGTGCCTATTACATTGAAAGGGAAGGCTGTCAAGATGAATTTGATGGTCGTCCAAGGACCCTTGGATTATAACCTACTCCTTGGACGAGACTACATATATTGCATGGAAGCAATAGTCTCCTCACTCTTTCGAATAATGTGTTTTCCATACGAAGGAAGAATGGTCAAGCTCGTAGACCAACTTTCATTTCCGGGATCACGCATCGCAAATAGTCACATACCTATCCTGAATGGTCTATTTGATCAAGAAAGGTCTCTACCTCCAGTTCTTCTTCCTGATGAGTGCGAGTGATTCGGGAAAGTAGGGCCGGAACCCAGGGGGCATGCATCCTGGTCTGCTGGGGTCAGAGAAAACCTTGGGTGTAAAGTAGAATTTCCGCGGGAGAATATGACTAGTCCGTACCCCGTCCCCTCCTTCATATTCGTAAAACAGAAGAGCCGGCAAGAGCTCTCATGCAGAAGAAGGGGCAGTTAGGAATGGGGTTGTTCTGGAAAAGGATTCTTTTGTCAAGGTTACTTGTTTGACAAAGGTCATTCACCTTTGTCTAAATAAGTAGGCTCTGCCAAAGAAGGGGATCCGTTTGCGGCAGCAAGTAGTAACCATCTTTGGGTAAAAGGCAAGCCTCACCCATTAAAACAAATGTTTTAAAGGATAAGTAGGGGCAGCCTCCAAAGAAAGAGATTCTATTGCTGCAACAAATTGTAACCATCTTTGAGTAACCTAATGATAGACATTGCCGAAGAAAGTTTCTGTTTGAAAGGATTAGCAAAACGATCTTTGGGTAACCAGAAAGAGGCAAGCCTCACCCGTTGAAAACAAAAGTTTTTAAACGGAAAAGTAGGGGCGACCTTGAAATTAGACTTTACACCTGGGGCATGCAAACCTCTTAGAATGCAAGCACAGGCGGCTATTTAGTTTTTTAGTTTTTTAGGTCCTCCCTTTAAACCTGTAGGTCTAACCCGTTAAACTCGTAGGATTAGGCGATACCCAGCTTGCATAAAGAGAGGATATGGAGCAAAGCGTAGGGAGATGAAGCTCCTTAAAAAATAGCAATCTTCCAGGAGACCTTCCTACTTTATGACTGGTAAAAAACGAGCAGTTTTGGCAGAGTTCATGCTCGTTAAAAAATAAACGCAAAACCGAGCAGTTTTAACGCGGACTTCATGCTCGTTAAAAAATAAACATAAGCATGTGAGCAAGCTTCCCCCAGAGTTCAAGCTCATCCAGAAAAAATGAACTGGTAAATAACCATTTGAGACCGTAAATTCATCAGCCATAAAAGCCTTGGTCGTGTTTGTGCACCGTCACCTCCACTTTTCATTTGGCCGATCATTCACATCCACTTGATTGTTTACCTATTTTGAGGAACAGCTGCGAAGAGTGATTTCACTTAGTCATCCTTGTAATACTGCCGTGATTGGAAAATTCCAACCTGTACCTGGAATCTGCTGCTATCCCTGTTTATCACTCGTTCCTCAAAAGACGAGTCTTCTTTGAGCTCTTTTCACTGACTCGTAAAATATGAAAAGTTTGCCGAGTTTTGGCCTTCCAGCTCGTTAAAAGGACCGGAAGAGCTATCCCTCCTCTAGATTTTAATCTTTTTGGACCTGAGGGATTATTGCACAAAAAGATCGAGCGCTTGTCTAGTTCGGCTCGATAAAGATATCGAACATTCATCCCTTCTGTATTGTTTTATACTTTTTCGGACTTAAGGGATTAGATGACGAAAAAGGACCCCTGGAGTCCACTTTATGTATGCTTTTCAGACTCTCTAAAAATGAAAAGGACCGAGTTGTCTTTGTCGCTAGGCTCGTTAAAAATATTGAATAGCGACAAACTTGTCTTTAGACGAGAACGAGTTTCCCTATCGCTAGGCTCGTTAAAACATAGCGATGGGCTTGCCCGAAGGGCAGGTTATAGAACAAGCATATGTTATCCTCCTCAAGCTTGACAAAAATAAAGAGGTACTGGTCAGAAATGACTGGGGAAAAATTGGGAGAACCTCAAAGCTTAATGGTAGCAAGTCGCTCTTGAACATGACACTTTTGCCTCCGTAAATATCGGGTTGGGTTATTATCATTCACCGGTCCCTTCACCATGGTCTCGCCATACCATCCATACATGGGGTAATGCTACCGATCCATCACATTAGTGTCGTTATATGTTCAAGAGATGTCATTCAGAAAGTGTCAACCGGGTCCCATCCACTACCATACATCATCTTTCATCCTTCCATGACCGCCACCCTGAATCATATTTCACAGATCGTTTTCACCATCATCACTAGCTCTGTTCCGTGTCACTAATGTGGGATTCATTAAGGCCCTCCTTTAACGGATCACTTCTTGTCGACATCGGCTCATTATCCAAGAAGTTGATCTAGGAACACCCCCTCAGTACTTTGAAGCTTGCATGCCTCAATGGCAAGTTTCTCACTTCCGGCGATAGGTATACGTTAATGACCTTCGACCAGGAGACTTTGCGTGGTGTTCGACGTCAGATCCTATATTCACGCCACGTGAATTGTGCTACAGTACCTTGAGGGTCATCATCATTATCGGTGATTCCTCTCGCGCTTGTTAACAGTTTACATTATTGACTGGTTGTTATAGACATTTTTGTGCCTCGCAGCATGGAGCATGAAATGTCAATGATTACAGGGATCCTCAGTCCCTAAACATGTTGTTCTTACCCCTAGAAGAACAAGGTCAGCAAACCACAGCACTTCCCATCAGTTCTCCACCTGAAAAACACTCAAAACAGGCTATTTTTGGATCATGTCAGCTGCTCCACTGAGCAACTGCGCTGAATGTCAACTGCTCCTCCTTGTACCTGCGCTGAAAGTCAAAACCAATGAAGGCTACCTGCGCTGGGCGAGATTGGCCAAGTGGCACAGTCATTCTGCAAGGTGTCAACTGCCCAGGAAGCTTCCAAACTGACACTTGGTTCAAGAGATTCGCCCTGTGATGAGTAAGAGGTACTTGATCTCCATGTGTAAGCAAGGATCTCCAAGTGGACTCAAGAACTGAAGTTTAACTAAAGTGGGAGAGGACACTAGTCAGCTTTATGCCAGCCTCAAGCTGACTCATCCTTTCTCCAAATCTCCTATATATAGAGCTCTCTCATGAGGTCTAGGGAGGCTGGAATTTTGTGCAAAGCAAGGAAGTGCTGTTGGTTTACAGTTAGAGTTATTGGGTGATTGCTTTTATAGAGGTGAAGAGGAGATTTCTTGCTGCTGGGGAGGTGCTGCTGGATTGGAGCCATTGATGGTTGTAACCTTCTCAGAACCCTTTTACTTCTATCAATAAAGCTTTGAATGTTCTCCTATATACTTGTATTGCATTGATGTATTGTATTTACTTGTATATCTGATTCACTCTAATCCATGCATCAGTTATGAGTACATGTTTCTTGTAGTTTCCCTCTCTTGTTTGTGCAGGATCTGTGTGTAGCTGGGCCGGCGAAGAGAGCAAGGAGTTGGGAACAAGAGACAAAGAGAGAGGACAGGATCGACAAAAGCGAAAGACACCGGTTGGTTAATCTTTTCTTCCTTCTCTGTACTTTCATAAAGGAAAATATCAAAGCTTTACTTTCAGTTGTTGCTAAGGAACTGTCACCCTTAGAGTCGGGATAGGGTCATTCCGAGTCGGATACTTTTCCCCACAACAAACTGGCGACTCCGCTGGGGAGCCTAGTATCTTGTTGGTGTTTGTAGTATCTTTGCTATTCATTTCTTGAACAAAAGAGTATCGAATCAAAAAGCTTTTGACTATATCAAAAGCGAAGTAGAGGGGCTGCTACTCTTGCTCATTTTCTGAGCAGATTCATGATTTGAAGAGCTGATCTACGAAAGACTCTTGTGCTCTTTGTGATAGCTTTTCGTCCTCTTGATCATCCCTTAGCTTGTACTTGACCTATAGCTTTTTATTTCAGCAAAAACAGTGAATTTTTGAGCTTTTTATGACCCGGAAACCCTTGTAAACGCAACTCTCGTGTCTCAGTGCAGGCTGTCCAAAGGCAGTCTGCATTTCAGTGCAGGTACTCCCTTCGGGAACTGCGCTGAGAGTCAGTTTGACAGACCAGAGCCTGCGCTGAACCAGTTAGGCTATGTCTTCCTCAGGTTTCCTACTAAGTCTTGGCCCTGTTTTCACTGTTGTTTTGCTGCTGATTGCTTGTCATTTGTACTTGCTGTAAACCAACTTTCCTTGACATTATTCCGCCTCAGTTGTGTGATGAAACTGTGATTGTTCTTTCAGTATTTCTTGTTTCAGTTACAGTTTCCCATTGTGAAAAACAAACCAGTATAGCTGTGGCCTCTTAGATCTTGAACTGTAAAAGTGTCGTCGTGATCTTAAGAGCTAGTTTTATTACTGTTCATGGCTGTTTGAGTTTGTTTGTTTTTCATTTTATGGTTTGAATTCATACATTTTTAGTGTCGAAACAAGTACCTGTAAGGCGTCTTTTGATTTTAGACAAAACTTGTTTGTTTACGCTTCAAATTGAATTCGAAAATTATACGACAGTTTCCTTTTGTCAACATCAACATTAAGGGAAAAGAAAAGAAATACATGCATCTTGCATTTGCATTTTTTGATAAGTTTGCGTGATTGATCTAGGGGAAAGTGCATTAGTTTTTGCTTTGTGCTCTGTGTGGAAAGATAATGTTTTTCTCTCCCCTCAGTAGTTAGGATTTTCAAAGCTAAAAAGATTGTAAAGCTTGCTTATCATTTTAGCTGCATTTAGGAATTTGTACCAATACATCTCGTGGTGATCCTGAAAGACAAACTGCTAAACAAGATCAACTTAAAATATATTGAATGAATCTAAAAACGCTTTGTAACATAACGCTCACAATAGAGGTCTAGGTAGAGACGTGTTCCGGCGTCGTTAAACGTAGTGACTGTCGATCTCTACGAAGGTGGGTGATTCCTCCTGAGGGACGATAGCACTAATACGGACTTGTGCTCCCGTGTACCGTCGCGTATATTGGGAGACCCCTATAGGCATTTATCCTTTATCCTTAGGAAGCCGTGTCGGCCGCCCTACTGATCGCGATGCAGTGAACACAGCATTCACGAAGATCGACCACCCGTACCGTAAAACGTATTCTGTGGTTTCGCGAAAGGTTTGGCACACCCTCTGCCTAGATCTCCAGAGCAGTTTCTTTTGGCCTTTTTCAAACTCTATAACTGAAAAAGTCCAACCGAGCATTTGTCACTTCGGGCTCGTTAATACATCGAAGGCGACTAGAGTCATCTTTAGCTTTTTCTCGACTCTTAAAACATGAAAAAGCAAAGTTGTGTCTAAAAGCGTCTAATAAAATTCATTCAATACGGAAACATAATTCCCCTTTTTGTATTTTAGTTGATCGAGTAATCCGCAACCGTGGAGGAAATTCAATTAGAACTTCGTCGTTCGAGGAGACTCGCGAGTCAACCGTCTTTGTCTCCGGAATCGAGAGTAGTACGGACGAAGCAAACTCGCTTGACCGGGTCAAAATCTCCCATTAAAGTTAGAACAACAGTTCCAACTACATCTGAGATTCTGGTCACTCCTAATATTTCTGGAATCCCTGCCTCTATTGAAGAAGTTCAACAGCGACAGAGGGACAGTTGTACTGATCCTAGTCTGAGAACAAGTACTTGCATAACTGAACCAGTTCCATCTGAAACCGGTCCACAGAGTCTTGTTGCTCAAACAACTGTCGCTGTCGAAGCAACCCCTTCTTCGGCACCAGAAATCTTTTACGGACCTGACGGTCTTCCTCTTCCTCCTGGTCTGATTGCAATAGAGCAAATCGTAGAGGACCAGCAAGCAAATACTCCAACTCATTTTGGAGTAGGCATCACTCTTTTTCCTTCTGCATCAGAAGTTTGTCCATCGCCAGTGGAAGTTCCTGTAGAATCGTTAGGCAGTTTATTAGATAGACTTAAAATGTCTGAGCAACCGTCGACATCTAGGACTGTGCCAAATGACACAGCGACAGCAGAAGCTCCTGCTATCACTCCGACGATGTTTACTGGCATACCAGCTGTCCCGACTAGCTCTCAACAGCTAGAAGGAGTCCACCCAGGGACTATTATGACAACTTGGTCTGTTCTAGTTTGTTCTTCCGGTATAATACCCGGTAATTCTTATGTTGAAACTAGACAAATTGATCCCTTTGGAAATCAGTTTGGACCATCCAGTCCTCAAAGGCAATCTATAGCCTTGAGCTCCGGATTGTTACCGTATGGGGGGCAATATGCCCTTTCACTTCCCCCTCCGGGAGGATACCCATACGGCAGTTTTCAACCGCATTCAGGTTTGACTGAAGTTACGACGAGTGGTTGGGTGCCTATGTTGCTCCAACAACCGAGAGTTGTATATTCCATGCAACAATGTGTACTTATGTCTAGCATCCCGACGACGCCAGCAATTGTAACCGTGTCGCAAGTTCAATCGATGCCTGTTATATGTCAACCCCAAGTTGTAATGCAACAGCCCCTTGACCCTGCAACACAACCACAATCGCCAACTGCCGGGACGACACAGATACAAACGGGAACCATAACCCCGCATCTTGGTCCGTCGGTTAGTATCGCACAGCAAAACATGGCTTCGCAGCCATGGATGATGCAATACCAACAACCTCAGTTTCAACAGGTGTACCAGGGATCTGAGCGACAGATCTTTGCAAATAGTGGGCAACCCTATATTCAGAACGGGTTAAATCAACCACTTTACAGTGGCCAAGCCCACCAGCCATATCAGTCCTATCAACATCAGTTGCATTATGCTGGTATCCAAAGGCCTACTGCTCAGGCGATTCCATCGTATCCTGGGTACACCTCGCCAAACCTAAATCAGCAGTTGCCATTCGTGGCGACTCTAGAATTACCAGATTTACATCGATTGACGAATGATCCAATCGCCTATGCCCATTGGTGGCCAGCGATTCCTCACAAACTTCCTTCGGACATTCCTAAATTCAATGGAAATCCTGGCGAAGACCCGTCGAATCATGTGATGACTTTCCATCTGTGGTGTTCGTCGAATACCTTGAATGATGATTCGATAAGGCTTCGCCTTTTCCAGAGGACATTGACTGGTCCGGCGGCTAAATGGTATATTGAATTACCTAGAGCCTCTTTCGACAATTTTAGTTCCCTAGCCACGACTTTCTTAACACACTTTCAGTTACCTATAAGGTACGAAACTGGAACCGAGATCTTAACCAATTTCAAGCAGACAACGGCCACACATATATCAGATCATATACATGAGTGGCGTCGTCGTCACAGAATGGTAAAGACTTATGTTCCAGATCAGCTTTTAGCTGAGTGGTTTATAAAGTCGCTTCTTCCTGCTATAACAGAAGATGTGGCCAAGGGAGGCGTCGTAACAGAGGAGCAAGTTATTGCTCATGCCCAGTATTTAGACTTAGTATATACTCAGTCTGGCACGCTCTATGACAAGATACCTGACGCCCCTAGACCGGAATTTTCAATTCCTCCCCCTCCTGGATCAAATAGTGACTCTCATGCCGGTGATGGTGTGATTGGCACTGCAAATGCAAAGTCAACACGGGATTCGTCTAAGAAAACCCGTAAGACTTCGAATCAAAATGCAAATGAAGGACTTCTTGCCTCGGAAGTAAGTGCCGTGTCAGACGACAAGGGCAAACAACTGAAGCAACCAGGAGACAAGAAGAAAAAGAAAGGGAGAAAAGGGAAACCCCCTTCGGGGTGTCATATATGCGATGAGGATCATTGGACAGCAGATTGTCCATGCAAAGCTGAGCTTAAAAGATTCTTTAAGAGTCCGAAAACCTCAGCTGTGTTGACTGATCCGTTTCCTAATCCTGGTCAAAATCTGGTTGCTAATCAAAATGCTTCCCGATCCCAAGTGCTTATGTTGTCTACCTCAAAGCAGCAGAATAATGCTTTGACAAGGAATAAAGATTACGGGAATCCATGGCTGTCAAATAACAAGGCTAATGAACAACCTAGTAGTTCGACGACAGCTTTGACCAAAGTTGTGCCACCCATCATTCCTAAACCAATGATAAAGTTGCCAAAGGGAGTAGTACACAAATCGACATTTAATCCTAGTGCCAAAATAGCACAGAATTATAATATAATAGAGGACCTGGCCCAATCGCCGTCCGCTATGTCGACACTTGAGGTACCGCAAAATTGCCCCTCCCAAGAGCAAACTTTATTATCAGCAATAGGTGGGATTAGCCCAATGGATTCCAATCTTGTGGCCTTTGATCATAAAGGATATGACCCTAACTTACCAGCTCAACTAGCTTTCCTTATTCAAGTGAAAGCCCTCAACAAAACTGTTCATCGAACAATTATTGATGAGGGGGCATCTACATGTCTTATGTCGATGAGTTGCTGGAAAAATTTAGGCTCACCACCCTTGTCGAAATCGTCGACGATGTTAAAAGCATTTGATGGACGATCATACACTCCATACAGGATTTTAAGTAACTTGCAAGTTGAACTAGGGGGCAAAACAGTAGGAATTGATGTTGAAGTAATTGATGGAAACCTCGATTACAACATCCTACTAGGAAGGCCCTGGATATATGCCATGGCCGCAGTTGTGTCGACCTACTTCAGGAAGATTGCATTTCCCTTTCAAGGAGGAATTACAGTCATCGACCAACAAACTTTCCTCCCCGACAGTTCACAAGTTACGGGAAGCATTCCAATGATCCATGGAAGCAGTCATTCGCTTCCAAATATCAGAGTAGGTCTCCTAAAAGACCCTGCCTTAATGGGTACTTTTTCCCTACCGCCTGCAAGTGATCTAGCGGAAGTGGCCACAATGGAAACCTACAATATGAAATCTTCTATATCTAATGGATTCGGAAGATTCCTAAACATTTTGTCAGCATGGATCATCGCCCTAATGGAAATACTGTAAATACAGTGGGCTCCGAGGACAGTTCTTATCTCATGTCAACCTCGTTAAAAAATGAAACAAGGAGTCACGAGGATAGTTCTTTTACTATGTCAACCTCATTAAAAAATGAAACAAATACCCTTTTCAAAATTCAAAGGTAAACCTTCATTCCAACCACCAAGTTGAATGCAATGAAGCTTGGGGGACACCCTCCTTTGACATGCGTTATTATGATGCTGGGGGCATGCAAAAGATCGAGCAGTTTTAGCACATAGTTCATGCTCGTTAAAAAATAAACGCAAGATCCGAGCAGTTTTAGCGCATAGTTCATGCTCGTTAAAAAATAAACATAAGTTTATGAGCAGGCTTTCCTTTAGGGTTCAAGCTCATTCAGAAAAAATGAACCGGTAAATACCCTTCTGAGATCGTAAATTCATCAGCCATAAAAGCCTTGGTCGTGTTTGTGCACCGTCACCTCCACCGTCATTTGGCCGATCATTCACTTCCATTTGTGTGTTTACCCTTTTTGAGGAACATCTGCGAAGAGTGATTTCACTTAGCCATCCTTGTGACACTGCCGTGATTGGAATATTCCAACTTGTACCTGGAATCAGTTGCTATCCCTGTTTATCACTCGTTCCTCAAAAGACGAGTCTTCTTTGAGCTCTTTTCACTGACTCGTAAAATATGAAAAGTTTGCCGAGTTTTGGCCTTCCAGCTCGTTAAAGCGACTGGAAGAGCTATCCCTCCTCTAGATTTTAATCTTTTTGGACGTGAGGGATTATTGCACAAAAAGATCGAGCGCTTGTTTTGTTTGGCTCGTTAAAGCAATCGAAAATTCATCCCTTCTGTATTGTTTTATACTTTTTCGGACTTAAGGGATTAGATGACGAAAAAGGAATTTTGGAGTTGACTTTATGTACCTTTTCAGACTCTCTAAAAATGAAAAGGACCGAGTTTTCCTTGTCGTTAGACTCGTTAAAATGATTAAATAGCGACAAACTTGTCTTTAGACGAGAACGAGTTTCCCTATCGCTAAGCTCGTTAAATCATAGCGATGGGCCTGCCCGAAGGGCAGGTTATAGAACAAGCATATGTTATCCTCCTCAAGCTTGACAAAAATAAAGAGGTACTGGTCAGAAATGACTAGGGAAAAATTGGGAGAACATCAAAGCTTAACGGTAGCAAGTCGCTCTTGAACATGACACTTTTCTTCCGTACCACATCGGGTTGGGTTGTTTCATTCACCGGTCTCATCACCATGGTCTTCGCCAAACCATCCACATTTTGGGGTAATGCTACCGATCCATCGCATCAGTGTCGTTATATGTTCAAGAGAGGTCATTGTAAAAGTGTCAACCGTGTCCCATCCACTGCCATACATTATCCTTCATCCATTCATGATCGCCACCCTGAATCACATGTCACAGTTTGTTTTCACCTCCACTAAAATCATTAGCTCCGTTCCGTGTCATTGATGTGGGATTCATTAAGGCCCTCCTTTGACGGATCGCTTCTTGTCGACTTCAGCTCATTATCCAAGGAGTTGATCTAGGAACAACCCCATCAGTACTTTGAAGCTTGCATGCCTCAATGGCAAGTTTCTCACTTCCGGCGACAGGTATACATCAATGACCTTCGACCAGAAGATTTTGCGTGGCGTTCGACGCCAAGTCCTTTATTCACGCCACGTGAATTGTACTGCGGTACCTTGAGGGCCATCATCATTATCGGTGATTCCTCTCGCGCTTGTTAACGATTTTCATCATTGACCGGTAATCAAGCGATGTCTTTCCATGTTCGACTTCAGTGAAATTCTCACATGGATCGACTTGTACTTCGAGTGAAGATCGAACGAGTTTGAAGACCCCGGATCTAGTTTCATCCATCCGGGCTGCGATACATATTCAGGAAATATAAAAGCATTTGTCATGTACATCATTGCAGCAGATGATCATCCTGCTCAAAGGATGATAATTCCAGCAGAGAATTATCGGTCTACCATCAGACGATCGTCTGTTCTATGTACCAAAATGTATTTATAAAGCTGAGCATGGGAATGCCCGCCTCAGCTAGATCATGAAAACAGAATGAAAAATAATGTATTGTATTGTATTGTATTACAGGGCGCCTCCTCAACACTGGAATGAACTTCGGACCCTCTAGATAAAGCATTTCACCCGATAAACGGCCTCATACTTTAGGGACATTTTTGTGCCTCGCAGCATGGAGCATGAAATGTCAATAATTACAGGGATCCTCAGTCCCTAAACATGTTGTTCTTACCCCTAGAAGAACAAGGTCAGCAAACCACAGCACTTCCCATCAGTTCTCCACCTGAAAAACACTCAAAACAGGCTATTTTTGGATCATGTCAGCTGCTCCACTGAGCAACTGCGCTGAATGTCAACTGCTCCTCCTTGTACCTGCGCTGAAAGTCAAAACCAATGAAGGCTACCTGCGCTGGGTGAGATTGGCCAAGTGGCACAGTCATTCTGCAAGGTGTCAACTGCCCAGGAAGCTTCCAAACTGACACTTGGTTCAAGAGATTCGCCCTGTGATGAGTAAGAGGTACTTGATCTCCATGTGTAAGCAAGGATCTCCAAGTGGACTCAAGAACTGAAGTTTAACTAAAGTGGGAGAGGACACTAGTCAGCTTTATGCCAGCCTCAAGCTGACTCATCCTTTCTCCAAATCTCCTATATATAGAGCTCTCTCATGAGGTCTAGGGAGGCTGGAATTTTGTGCAAAGCAAGGAAGTGCTGTTGGTTTACAGTTAGAGCTATTGGGTGATTGCTTTTATAGAGGTGAAGAGGAGATTTCTTGCTGCTGGGGAGGTGCTGCTGGATTGGAGCCATTGATGGTTGTAACCTTCTCAAAACCCTTTTACTTCTATCAATAAAGCTTTGAATGTTCTCCTATATACTTGTATTGCATTGATGTATTGTATTTACTTGTATATCTGATTCACTCTAATCCATGCATCAGTTATGAGTACATGTTTCTTGTAGTTTCCCTCTCTTGTTTGTGCAGGATCTGTGTGTAGCTGGGCCGGCGAAGAGAGCAAGGAGTTGGGAACAAGAGACAAAGAGAGAGGACAGGATCGACAAAAGCGAAAGACACCGGTTGGTTAATCTTTTCTTCCTTCTCTGTACTTTCATAAAGGAAAATATCAAAGCTTTACTTTCAGTTGTTGCTAAGGAACTGTCACCCTTAGAGTCGGGATAGGGTCATTCCGAGTCGGATACTTTTCCCCACAACACTGGTAATCAAGCGATGTCTTTCCATGTTCGACTTCAAGAAATTCTCACATGGATCGACTTGTACTAGAGTGAAGATCGGACAAGTTTGAAGACCCCAGATCTAGTTTCATCCATCCGGGCTGCGATATATATTCAGGAGATAAAAACATAGACATGTGCAGCAGATGATCATCCTACTAAAAGGATGATAATTAAAAGCAGAGAATTATCAGTCTATTATCAGACGATCGTTTGTCTATGTACAACAAATGTATTTATAAAGCTGAGCATGGGAAATGCCCGCATCAGCTAGATCATGAAAAGAAAGTATGAAAAGATAATGTATTGTATTGTATTTTGTTACAGGTCACCTCCCGACGATTGAATGAACTTTGGATCCTCCTAATAAAGCATTTCACCCGATAAACGACCTCATACTTTAGGGGGCAACTGTTATAGACATTTTTGTGCCTTACAGCATAGAGCATGAAATGTCAATAATCTAAGGGATCCAAAGTCCCTAAACATGTTGTTCCTACCCCTAGAGGAACAAGGTCAGCAAACCACATCACTTCAGATCAGTTCTCCACTGAAAAACACTCAAAAACAGGTCAATTTTGGATCAAAGCAGCTGCTCCACTAAGCGTCTGCGCTGAATGTCAAAAGCTCTATGGTGTACCTGCGCTGCATAGCAAGTGCAACAAAGGCTACCTGCGCTGGGCGTACTTTGACATGTGGAGGAATCTTTTCTCAATGTGCCAGTGCCCAGGAAGCTTCCAAAATGACACTTGGATCAGAAGATTCGCCTAATGATGAGTTAAGAGCTTCTAAAACTCCAAGTGGAAGGTAGAAACTCCGAGTGGACTCAAGGACTGAAGAACAACTAGAGTTGAAGAGGACAACAAGTCACACATCAAGCTGACTTATCTTCACTCCAAAACTCTATATAAGGATCTCATCCCATGGGATCTGGAGGCCGGAATTTAGTGCAAAGAATTGCTGTTGGTTTACAGTTGTGAGTATTGGGTGATTGCTTGAGGGAGGTGAAGAGGAGATTTCTTTCCGTCAGGAAGGTGATGCTGGATTGGACCTCTCACAGTTGTATCACCGCCTGAACCTTACTTCCTTATATTAATAAAGCATTTTAGGTTCTTCTATCTGCATGTGTTTCAATGGTGTATTGTCTTACTTGCGTATTTGATTTATGCTAATCCTTGAATCAATTATGAATGCATGCTTCTTGTAGTTTCCTTTTCTTGTCTTGTTCGCAGGATCTCGTGTAGCTGGGCCCGTGAGAAGACTTGGAGCTGGGAGCAAGCGGCAAATAGAGGAGATTGGATCGACCATTTGTGCAAGACATCGGTAAGTGGATCTCTTCCTTTCGTCTCTTGCATGTCATAAAGAAGTAACTTTAGATAGCTTTGCTTCAGCTGTTGCTAAGGAACTATCACCCTTAGAGTGGGATAGGGTCATTCCGTGTTGGATACTTTTCCCCACAACAAAGTACACATCTATATTCTCCATTTGTCTTCTGCTAGGGACTATGTGAGCAAGCATAAGATGTTCATTCTTCATGAAAAACCATTGGGGGATATTGTTATTGATCACTACTATAAGCCAAATAGAATAGTTGGTGTTTTGGAGGAAATATTGCAGTGTTAGTGATTTTATTTAAACTCGCAGCACCGATGTGTATTGTTTGTATATACGCACTAGTGCGCTAAGGATATAAAAGAACCATTGTTGTTAATTTTAATAGTGCACCAAGGCTGGAAATAATATTTTGTAGGATCGGGGTGTTATTTTTATGAAAGCACTAGCACATCAAGAATTGCAATGCACCAATGCATTAATTGCAAACAATATCAGTTCTTGAAGAAATAAACACCTTGGTGTTGACATTTTCAAAAAAGGAATCGGTCATGCAAAAAAGATGTCATCACAATGCTTTTATATAACACAAAGCACTAGTTCATTTTTATGTTATGAAAACACCAACTTTTTGTATGAGATTTTCTTTTTTTTGGAAACATCGACCTATGTGAGTGCAATTATTGTAACTTTTAAATCCCTTATTCATAAAAAAATTGACATATATCTTATAATAGTATTCATATAAATTAAAATTTGATCAATGCATTTGTATATGATGTTTGGATTAATCTGTTATATTCGCAAATTTCACATGTCTTCATTATAATATTTAATCATCCATATATTTAATCAGTGCTGTAACGTTTAACAATGACATTTTATAACACAATATAATAAATTAAAATGTATTTTATGGTATATCAATAAACGGCTCTTTGTCATACAAAATGGGATTGTTACTGGTAACCCCTTGTCTTTCAATTGGGACACTATGTCCATTACATTAAAAAAAATGTTTGATTTTGACAAACCATTATTTCAAAAAATAAAATAGGTAGCATTGATATCTAAATAGATCATTCATTGTCCGAACTGTTGTCAATGTTGGAGCTACCTCCTTGACTTGGGTTATTTGGACGAATGTTTTGTTGATTGCATCAATTAATTTCATCTGCTTGATATTATTTCATCTACACACACAAAAATAAAATATAATGAGTGTATCTAAAGTGGTGAGAATAATGAAAATTGAAATAAATAATATACATCAATGTAAATTGAAGTGACTCATAAACTGTACATGTGGTTTCAAAACCAAGTCTCATGCCTCGTTGCAACAAGTATTCTACTTGCATAGTTCCATACTTTTTTTCCTACATGTTTTAAACTCAATTATAAATCATAGATTTAATATAAAAGTTTTTTTTTTCTATTAATTATAAACTCACATAATTAAAACAACATAGGTACTTACAACTTCTCCAATTAATTTTTTATATGACAACATATGCTCACATTTAACCCAATGTCAATAAATTCTTCCAATGGCTCTTCTTTGTATGTTAGCAGATATTTGAAGACATTCAAGGATGGTCTCTATAAAACAACATAAAATATACAAAAATGAAATCTTTAGTTGTTACAAGGAAATATTAACAATTACTCACAAAATTTGATATCAACCCTTTTCTTTGTCAGCCTGTTTTATGTGTTGAATGTGTTCCACTTCGTTTTCATTTCTGCAAGAAAATACTTGAAAATTAATATTTAATGCTAAATTAATTTTTTATATGTACAAAATGTATCATTATTACATACATTTGAAGCACGTTGTTGTTGAGATGAATCCTCTTGTAATGCAATTATGTCCATTTCTTTCACCATCTCCTTGTACACTTTTTTGGATATTTTGGTTGGTATGTTTCAGATATCAACTTGTTGATCATTTGGGATTTTCATAATCTCCCTTTAAAAAGTAATAAATTAGTTTTATATTAATATATGAAAACTAAATACAACAAATTTGATATTAATAAATGAATGGTTTGTCGTAATATATACATATAATTCTAGAAAATCATTTTAATTAGGAATATTACATTTAGAATGATCCTTTTTTATTGTTGTATGTTTTTTCTATTGTAAGTCTGACATGTCTCATTTACCATTTATTTGAAAATGCTTCATAGAGTTTATATATAATTTGGTTCCTGGAATCATTGAAGTGATTTTTGTATTGTAAGTGGAAGTATGTTTATACGTTCGTTCCACTAGATCCTTCATAGTTTTGTAAAAAAATTCCCCCCCTTCATTAACCTCCAACACCATTCCAGATGAGCTAAGGACCAATTCATCGTCATTTACATGTTCTATAAAAAACAAATCTTAGAACAACATTGATCTCTTCCTTCTTTGTTGCTCCCTATAGAACATTAAACATATATGAATTAATAGTTAGTTTGAAACAAGTTATCTAATATTATTAAGTATATTATTAATGAAAATTCAAAAAAAAAAACCTCATATTGAATAGTATTTTTTTTATTCCTCTTATTCATCCTTCTGCAATTCTTCTATCGAGCTTTTATACTCTTCTGCACTTAGATTAGAAACAATCTTATAGACCTTCTTCATTTTGTGGTTTTGAGTGACACACACTAGCCAATACATATTAGATAAAATTACATAGAGTTCAAACATATTAATTTTGTAAATGACTTTCCTTCTCTTCTTTTTTCGATGTGTTATCACTGTGTCGATCAATATTTTTGTTACTTGACACCTTCCCAAAAACTTTTTATCAATATACAATATGTACCATTCAATACAGAAGCCATTCAATATATTTTATAAATAAATCAAATAATTTTCATCCAAAAAGAGCTTTGGTAATCAGTGTGTTTATTTGAATAAAAGAACTAGTGCATCTATGCCATTAAACCCACCGGGCATTTAATTGTTCGGCACCATCGACGATTTTTTATTTATTTATTTTAAATTATGACGGTGATATTAATAATGATAAATGCATCGTAATGAGTTAACAATGCTACTTGATAAAGGCTTGTGAATGCATTATATTACACCAAGAGCCCTAACCAACAAACTAGACAAAACCAATAATGTTAAAATACATTGGTGTGTTGCAATACAGAGGGCGCACATGTGCATTATATTACATTAGCGCACAGTGAGACATATATCAATTTTTTTAAAACAAACAAGGCTCATGAGGTTTGGATCTAATTCAATAAGTTGCACCCCTACTATACATGTCAAACTCCCTATATATAGTAAGTACAAAAACCCATTAAATCTAAAATTCCTCAATTGAAAAACATTAATTGTGAAGTGGTAGAGGGAGTGAAATAGTAAGGTGAAATTTTGTAGTCACATAAGCAAGAAGAAGCAAGGGTTTAATGTAAGTATTGATTTTTACTATTTTTTTTCTAAATTTTAATTAAAGTTAAATAGAAACAAAGATCATAAAAAAATTTACTAGTAAAATCAATAATAATTTTTTATTATACAAGGTTTTTATTTTTTATTTTTTTAATGAATTGTGAATAAATCTAACAGAAATTGTAAAACTTTTAATAGTAATTTTTTTTTTCTATGAAGGTTTTGTGTGAATCACCATACCTTTCAAATTCTAATATTTCAAAGGTTCCAAAATATTTTGTTGCTCCACAGTGCTTCGAGTATGTCTCTCTTGCAAATGATCTCTCTTTTAACTAAACCCTAACAGAATTTGTAAAACTTTTTATTAGTAAAATCAACAATAAAATTAAAAAAAATTATTATGCGGGGCTTTGAGTGAATCACCATACATTTCAACTTTTGATTTTCTGAATAGTTACGTTTCTCCAGAGTATTATGTTGTTGCACAGTGCTCCTGGTCTGTCTCTCTTCCAAATTGCTCCTTTGAAATTTTGGGAAAAATAATGAAATAGTAAATAACTTTTTACTATTTAAAATAATTTATGAAATTAGATTTCAAAAAATCAATTGTCGCTCATTTTTTAATTTAAAAAAGAAAATAAAAAGGCACATTTTTGTTTCACTTTATTCAAACATCAATGTGTTCAAAGAGAATCGATGCGTTTACAAGAAAAACCCACCAACATTGTTGGGGAAACAAATTTTTTGAATGCACCGACATGATACAATTTTTTTCTCAAAATCCTGAAATGGTGCGATTAATATTTTAATGAAATGACATAGTTTGTATTTAAATGCATCAGTATTGTAATTATTATAAGAGCACCAGGATGGTAGAATTCATTTTTATTTTCCAAATCTCAAAAATAGGTGCATATCAGTGTTGTTTTTATTTAAACGCATCAGCGAGGTTTTGTACAAAAGCACTGATATGATAACATATTTTATATATTTTGAAATGTCGAAAACCAGTGCAGGTATTATTTGAACACCCCAGTGTTGTTATGATTGAAATGCATTGATGCGAATTGTTCTGATAAGTGCACCGGTAGGGTTTAAAAGCTATATGAAATTTTATTTTCACATAAAATGGAATATTAATCTCAGATTATCTTTTAGGATGCATCCATATGAATTATAGTAGTTCATAGTATACATTTTTAGCTTAAAGTCTCCTTATTCTTGAAAAAGGGTTTGAAAACTATATTGAAATTCAAATTGTGGTTATATGGTTCTCGAAACTAATTTTAGATATGCACACAATTTTGTTTTTCTGTCAAATGCAAGGACAAAATCTCAATAATATCAAATGGCCAATTCTTCAAATTGCAGCTCGTTCCATGTTGTCAATTAAAGTCCTTCACAGAGTTCTGACTTTCCATCTCTAGTAAGTTCATATTTTATTTATATTTCAATTATCTAATTGAATTTAAATATTTTTAATCCATGTCGATTTGAAGAAAAATATATCCATATTTGAAGTATTTTGATTCATAATCGAGTTTAGACGCAAAAAATATTCCTCCATTTCAAAAATGTCGGAAACTCATATCAGGAGAACCATATTGCAAGTAGTTGGTAGATGAAATTGGACAATCTCTTCACCTTTCTAGTTGAAACATGGCAGCATCAAGTTGCAATCCTAGATAAACGATGATAATAATGATTTGGTATAATGTAATTTCAACAAACCAATTTCATTGACATGCTTACTAATATCATTGATATTATATTAATGACATTTAACATTTTTTGAAAATAGGATTCTAGTGATAATGAGTGACCCACCTACCATCTTTTGGTGCACCCAAATGTAATGTCAACTGAAGAGAAGGTTGCATTAAGAGAAAGACTCATAGAGGAAGCATACAAAGAATGGTTGAATTAACCACCTATTCAATTCCCACTACTTCTAAATTCACCAATTAGGAATGACTACATCAATAATAGTTCTTCATCACAAGTTAGCAAAGGAGGCAATCAAATAGAGGTTGGTATAAATGATTAGTTATGGTATATGACTGCCATGGAGGAAATGTTGTTAGATGCATTCCAGAGTGATGAGCTAGGGGATGATGCTCATATCATTGATAACTTATTCAAAAGCCTGAAATATTCTTCCACCACCCCATTTTTTGGACCTGACAACAATTAAAAGTCTACTCAACTAGGGACAATGATGTTTCTATACAACTTGAAAAAATAAATTGGCATGTCAAATGCATGTTTTTCAACAATATTGAGCTAATTCACTTGTATGATCCATCAAGTCCCTTATATTTTGATAAATCTTATCACATAATCAACATTAAAAATGGTCGATTTTGTGAATGTTAAATATTAACATTGGATATTTATATTCCCCACCAACTATAAGTTATTCAAAGATAAGGTTATTTAGACTGATTATGTCTTGCTGGGTATCTGCGAAGAGGCAAAGAAGTTGTTGAAAATGTTGGGTATGGGTATTGAGTACATATCATATCATGAATGTATGAATTATTGTATTCTATATAGAGGAGAATATGTAGGCAAAGAGCTATGTCTAAAATGCGAGCATGATAGGTATCATAATTAAAAAAGAGAACAGGTAAAACACATGGTCCTCCTCATAAGATATTGAGGCACATTCCTATAATCCCAAGAATTCAAAGCCTATTTCATTGCAAAGAACTAGCTATGTTGCATAGATCACATGCCTCATACAAAAGCGAGTTAGGACTTATGTGAATCCCAACATATTGAGTAGCCATGAAGCATATAGAGGATGCATGGCCTTAAAAATTCAAAGATGAAGTATGAATTCTACGACTCAACATAGCCATGGATGCCATCAACCCATATTTCCTCCAAAACACCAACTATTCTATTTGGCTTATAGTAGTGATCAGTAACAATATCCCCCAATGGTTTTTCATGAAGAATGAACATCTTATGTTTGCTCTCGTAGTCCCTAGTAGAAGACAAATGAAGAATATAGATGTGTACTTACAACCATTGATAGATGAATTAAAGGAATTATGGGAAGGTATACATGTGTATGATGTACGATGGTACATCATACACATGTATCCCTTCCCATAATTCCTTTAATTCATCTATCAATGGTTCTAAGTACACATCTATATTCTTCATTTGTCTTCTACTAGGGACTACGAGAGCAAACATAAGATGTTCATTCTTCATGAAAAACCATTGGGGGATATTGTTACTGATCACTACTATAAGCCAAATAGAATAGTTGGTGTTTTGGAGGAAATATCGGTTGATGGCATCCATGGCTATGTTGAGTCGTAGAATTCATACTTCATCCTTGAATTTTTAAGGCCATGCATCCTCTATATGCTTCATGTTTATTGAATATGTCGGGATTCACATAACTCCTAACTCACTTTTGTATAAGGCATGTGATCTATGCAACATAGCTAATTCTTTGAAATGAAATAGGCCTTGAATTCTTGGGATTATAGGCATGTGCCTCAATATCTGATGAGGAGGACCATGTGTTTTACCCGTTTTCTTTTTTAATTGTGATACCTATCATGCCCACATTTTAGACATAGCTCTTTGTCTACATATTCTCCTTTATATAGAATACAATAATTCATACATTCATGATATGATATGTACTCAATACCCAACATTTTCAACAACTTCTTTGCCTCTTCGCAGATACCCAACAAGACATTATATCTCGAAATAACCTTATCTTTGAATAACTTGCAGTTGGTGGGGAATATAAATATCCAATGTTAATATTTAACATTCACAAAATAGACCATTTTTAATGTTGATTATGTGATAAGATTTCTCAAAATATAAGGGACTTGATTGATCATACAGGTGAATTAGCTCAATATTGTTGAAAAACATGCATTTGACATGCCAATTTGTTTTTTCAAGGTGTATAACAACATCATTGTCCCAACTGAGTAGATTTTTAATTGTTGTTAAGTCAAAAAATGGGGTGGTGGAAGAATATTTCAGGCTTTCGAATAAGGTATCAATGATATGAGCATCATGCCCTAGCTCATCACTCTAGAATGCATATAACACATTTCCTCCATGGCAGTCATATACCGTAGCTAATCATCCATACAGACCTCTATTTGATTGCCTCCTTTGCTAACCTATAATGAAGAAATACTATTGTTGTAGTCATTCCTAATTGGTGAATTTAGACGTAGCGGGAATTGAATAGGTGGTTAATTCAACCATTCTTTGTATGCTTCCTCTATGAGTCTTTCTCTTAATGCAACCTTCTCTTGAGTTGACATTACATGTGGCTGCACCAGAAGATGGTAGGTGGGTTGCTCATTATCACTAGAATCCTATTATCAAAAAATGTTAAATTTCATTAATATAATATCAATGATATTAGTAAGCACGTCAATGAAATTGGTTTGTTGAAATTACATTATACCAAATAATTATTATCTTCATTTATCTAGGATTGCAATTGGAAGATGTCATGTTTCAACTAGAGAGGTGAAGAGATTGTCCAATTTCATCTACCAACTGCTTGTGATATGGTTCTCCGGATATGAGTTTACAACGTTTTTGAAATGGAGGAATATTTTTTGCATCTGAACTCGATTATGAATCAAGATACTTCAAATATGGATATATTTTTCTTCAAATTGACATGGATTAAAAATATTTTAATTCAATTAGATAATTGAAATATAAATAAAATATGAAATTTCTGGGGATGGAAAGAAAGAAGTCTGCGAAGGACTTTGATCGATAACATGGAATGAGCCACAATTCGAAGAATTGGCCATTTGATATTATTGATATTTTTTCCTTGCATTTGACAGAAAAAATAAAATAAAATTGTGTGCATATCTAAAATTAGTTTCGAGAACCATATAACCACAATTTGAATTTCAATATAGTTTTCAAACCATTTTTCAAGAATAAGGCGACTTTAAGCGGAAAATGTATACTATGAACTACTATAATTCATGTGGATGCATCCTAAAGGATAATTTGAGATTAATATGCCATTTTATGTGAAAATAAAATTTCATATAGCTTTTAAACCTTACCAGTGCACTTATCAGAACAAATCGCACTGATGCATTTAAATCATAACAACACTAGGGTGTTCAAATAATACCGGCACTGGTTTTCGATATTTCAAAATATATAAAATATGTTATCATATTGATGCTTTTGTACAAAACCTCACTGATGCGTTTAAATAAAAACAACACTGATATGCACCTATTTTCGAGATTTGGAAAATAAAAATGAATTCTACCATCCTAGTTCTCTTATAATAATTACAATACTGATGCATTTAAATACAAACTGTGTCATTTCATTAAAATATTAATCGCATCATTTCAAGATTTTGGGAAAAAAATTGTATCACGTTGGTGCGTTCAAAAAATTTGTTTCCCCAACAATGTTGGTGGGTTTTTCTTGTAAACGCACTGATTCTCTTTGAACACACTGATGTTTGGCTAAAGTGAAACAAAAACGTGCTTTTTTTTCCTTTCTTTTTTAAATTAAAAAATGAGAGACAATTGATTTTTTGAAATCTAATTTCATAAAGTCTTTTAAATAGTAAAATGTTATTCACTATTTCATTATTTTTCCCAAAATTTCAAAGGAGTAATTTGGAAGAGAGACATACCAAGAGTACTATGCATCAACATAATACTTTGGAGAAACATAACTATTCAGAAAATCAGAAGCTGAAATATATGGTGATTCACTCAAAGCCCCGCATAATAAAAAATTTTAATTTTATTGTTGATTTTACTAATAAAAAGTTTTACAATTTCTGTTAGGGTTTAATTAAAAGAGAGATCATTTGCAAGAGAGACATAATGGGAGCACTGTGGAGCAACAAAATATTTTGGAACCTTTGAAGGATTAGAATTTGAAAGGTATGGTGATTCACTCAAAACCTTCATAGCAAAAAAGATAAATTTTACTATTAAATGTTTTACAATTTCTGTTATATTTATTCACAATTCAGTGAAAAAATAAAAAATAAAAACCCTGCATCATAAAAAATTACTATTGATTTTACTAGTAAATTTTTTTATGATCTTTGTTCCTATTTAAATTTAATTAAAATTGAGAAAAAAAAATAGTAAAAATCAATACTTACATTAAACCCTTGCTTCTTCTTTCTTATGTGACTGCAAAATTTCACCTTAGTGTTTCACTCCCTCTACTACTTCACAATTAGTGTTTTTCATTTTAGGAATTTAGCTTTAATGGGTTTTTGTAGTCACTATATATAGGGAGTTTGACATGTATAGTAGGGGTGTGACTTATTGAATTAGATCCAAAACTCTTCGGCCCTGTATGTCTTAAAAAAATGGATATATATCTCACGGTGCACTAATGTAATATGATACACATGTGCACCCTCTATAATGCAACACACCAATGTATTTTAACATTGTTGGTTTTGTCTAGTTTGTTGGTTAGTGCTCTTGGTGTAATATAACGCATTCGCAAGCCTCTATCAAGTAGCATTGTTAACTCATTATGATGCATTTATCATTATTAATATCACCGTCATAATTTAAAATTAAAAATAATAAAAATCGTTGATGGTGCCGAACAATTAAATTCCTAGTGTGTTTAATCTCATAAATGCACTATTTCTTTTATTCAAACAAATACACTAATTACCAAAGCTCTTTTTTGATGAAAAATGTTTGATTTATGCATAAAATATATTTAATGGCTTCTTTGATGATGATGATGATGGTGGTTAACATCCACTGAGACCAAATTGGTCTATTGGACCTATAATTTTCTTAGTTTTTAATTGTCTGGCTCCTCGCCTTTCTTGGCGAGATTAGTGTTGCAGCTTTCTTTTTTTCCTCTACGGTCTTCCAACTTCCTTTATCTTGCATCTCCTCTATCTCCTCTGGTTCTTGGGACATTGGTGTCTTAGCTTCACGATCTATTGTGTTCGTCCTTTTGAAGATAGTCGGAGAAGGAGTTTGGTCTAGGAGATCTGCTTTGCTATTAAATGAAGATTTTTGTTGGGCGGGGCTTTCCCCCTGCTTGTCTTGAGAGTTGTTTCTTTCTTGCCCAATTTCTTGTGATTTAGAAGTTTCTCGAGAGTATTCTTCTTTGATGATAGTGTAGTGTTCTTTTTGTGCTCCTTCCCACCATGTAGATCTGTGTTGATTTTTTCTAGCAGAATTTTTTTGGGAGGCTTTGGGGCAATTTTTGACTAGATGGCCTGTCTAAAAGCAGGATCGACATCTGAAGAGGACACTTTCATAATCAAGTTTTTAGTTCCACACATAGTCTTTACTTGTTAGGTGTATTTCAGCTGGGAATCCAGTGCTGAAGTCCATTTCCACACAGATGCGTGCATAGGTGGTTCTGACATATTCCTCTATTTCTGGGCACCTGCAGTAAAATTTCCCAATTGCATTTCCAATGGCTTTGAGTGAGGAGGAATCACAGAGATGCAAGGGTAGGTTTGGAAATCTCACCCAAACTGGTGCTGAAGTTATGATTGTTGTTGAGGGATCGAATGATGGGTTCCATGGCTTCATGAATAGGCCTAAGTTTTCCCAGAACCAAGGGCCAGAATCTTTAATACATTGTCTGCTTTCAAGGTTTTCAAAATATGATATAAAGAAACCCCTAGCACAAGGGTAGATATTAATTGCATTAGAAATGACAGGCTTCCATACCTCCAAGATCCAATTGTGGAGAGCTGTCAGTCGCGGCCAAAAACCATTGAATCAGTAGATTAGGGCACTTTCAGAAAAATTCAAAGCCTCATCGAGTGAGGCCTGGTCCACCTAGATAGTGGAAGATGGGGCTTCACTAACGATATGGGCAGGAGCTTGCCTCCTAGAGGAGGATGGATCTGAGCCAGTAGCTATTTTTGCAAAGCTGGGAGCCATCTGGAGAATGCTCTCCTACGTAGTATAAAAATGTTTTTGAAGAATTTTACAAAAGGGAGCCACACACACCATTCAAATCTGTGTCTTAGATCTGCAAATCTGGAATATGCAATCCACTGGCCGAAGGTCCCACCAAAAGGCCGCAGAAGAAAGAAGAAAGAACCCTAGATCACCGTAGTAATAAGTTGGCTGCAGAAGAAACAGAAGGGCTGCAGTCATGCTGGCCGCAGAAGAGACCCTAGATCGCCGCAGTATTATATAGTATATAATAGGGTATTGCCGTGGTTGGCACTCTACCGCTTAAGGCAAAGCACGCGGGCAGAAAAGCATGCCAGCTGTGACCGGTACAGAGCATCGATCTAGTCGATGGCTTTAAGCACGCGAAGAAAAGTATGCTCACGGATATCGTATCAGATGAGTGGGTTTTACCAGAAGAAATACAAGACATCAAACCTGCTCTCTGACAGATAAGGGAAAAAAACGAAAGGATTCATTCCAGTGCCGAGACAGCGTGAGCAGATTCATTCACCCGAGCAAGAGCAGAGCAGTGCCGAGATCATCATCGCTTGAAATGAATGGGAATTAAAGCCCAGAGCAGTGCCGAGACAGCGTGAGAGCTGAGAGCAGTGTCGAGACAGCGTGAGCAGACCCATTTTGAGCAGGAGCCGCAGCCGCAGTAAAGGAAAAAGGAGCCGCAGCTGCAGATCGTCGCAGTATTACTACAAATCGCCGTAGTAAGAAAAGAGACTTGATGATAGACAGTGTGAGCAGACTCGTTTTGAGCATGAGTGTGATGCAGGAAAGTGTTCCCTCTACAAACAGAGGTAACCCCTCTAGCCCTAGAGTGGGTCTAGTCACAAACAAGGACAGATCAACAATAGCTTTCCTTAAACAGTCATAGTTGGAGGCCTACCTCAACCAGTGGTCAATGGAGTTTCGTTGTGCTGCTCCAGCTTCTACTTCCTTCTCCTAATGAGTGATCAACTTGAAACAATGCAAAGGAAATACAACAAAGCACGTAACTGAAAAACATCAATGATCTATTTACTCACAAAGTCAAAAAGTCATGAGCTATCAAGTAAATTACATACAAGACATAGGAAAACATCATTGATTTTATTAATAATGAAATGAGAGCAAGCTTACAACCAAAGTCTTGACATCGCAAGCCTTCTCAGAGGAATCTAGCCAGCATGTTCTTCAAGCATTCACTCTTTGAAGATGGATCTCCCAACATACAAAGTTCTCTCTTACTCATAAGTTTTACACAATGTTAAGGGCACTTCACAACCTTCCACAAGCTATCAAAAATCCCACACTTGTCACACTCACACCAGCTACCTAGCAAACTCACAAAAACTAACAATAGTGCTCAATCTAAGGATTACCAACTAGCCAAATATCCAACTATCCAAGCTAGCAGTGCATAGCAATGGTGAGAGTTTAAATAGGAGAAGGAGTCTCCATGAAAGGTGGAAGAGTGAGCTTATCCCCAAGGAAGGTAGCATAATTGACGGAACTACCATACCAGAGAAGGAAGGGTGACACAACCTATGCCAACAACCAGGTCTGGAGACATCCAGAAGGCCGACTGTTGGAACGAATTCACCCAATCTGGATCATCACAGGTGAATAACTGAGCTTTAGCGTCGACATCGCTAGTGAGAAATGTAGCTAGTCAGATCATCGCTAAATATAATAAGTAACCTCGCGTTGGAGCATGAAATCGGATCATCGCGGGAATCAGATGTACTTCCACACTGACAACATGGCTGGGCTGTTTATGAGTGCCCTTCAGTGCATATATTAAGTCCATAGTTGCAATGAGGTAGATAACTTAGGAAAAGTGGGTCATTTGGCAACATCAGGGAGCATTTGTTCAGTATGAGCATGTTTAACTTGGACACATGACACAGTAGAAGGACTGGGGTGAAAGCAGTGACAAATTACTGTGTAACAGATGCCCCCTAAAGTATGAAGCCTGAGAGAATGGGAGGGGTGAAATTCTTTTTGAAATTGACTGAGCTGGAACTCCATCTGGAAGAACCTGCATGCAAGTACAACTGATATCTCTGATAGTGAAATACATGTAGTCTAGGCATGGGCGTAGCCATCCAAAAGACATACGAACTAGGTCTGGGGTATGGACACACCCATCCAGCTAATAAGACCATGATAGTAATAAAGGTATGGTCGTAGCCATCCATGAAGACTCAGGTATGGTCGCAGCCATCCATCAATGATTCATGTAATCACAAACTAATCCACACAGCCCGAACATGTGTAATCTGAGTTCGGGGTTTTGAACCCAACCGATCATAGTACAAATTCTAACATGTGAATAGATGTGCTGAGGTTGAGCATGATAGAAAATCGCTTGATTATCGGTCAATGATGAAAACTGTTAGCAAGCACGAGGGAAACCACCAATAATGCCAATGGTTCTCAAGGCACTATCTAGCACAATCCACGAAGTGTGAAGAAGGAGCTGAAGTCGAACACTCGTGGAATCACCCAATCAACAACTAATGATGAGAGTCGATTGTTAGGTGTGAAGAACTTGACATTGGGGTATACAAGCTCTAAGGTACCAAAGGGGATCTCTAGATCAATCTCCTGGATAATGAGCTGATGTCGATAGGAGACGACCCATCACAGGAGGGCCATAATATTTCCCCCATCAACGACACGAGATAAGGAACAAGCGGTAGATGGTGAAACAGAGTATTAGAGGAGGCAAGGATGTAAACTGCAAAAGGATTATACTCTTGAACATGTCGGCAACACGACTTCGGAGGGTGGCAGCATTCAGGTACCAAGGGATCAGAGGCTCGATGAAGATGGCGTGAATCGGATGGAATGAGGCTAAATGGCAACCCAAACCCTTGGAAGGCCAAAGGATGATGTATGGATGTTCCAACCCGACAAGAAGCAAAAGTGTTGATGTTCAAGAGTGACTAGCTGCCAATGATGATTTCCAAGTTCCCCCCACCATTGTTGGCGAGTACCCCAATTATTTTTGAAAACAAGCTTGAAGGGGATAGCATATGCTTGTAATGTAAGTTTGACTGTCGGTCGAATCCAACCTAGTGATAGTTTAACAAGCCCTAGGGAGGAGAAGCTCGAGTCTCATCATGGTGATGAGTCCAATGTCGTCAGGGTTTAATGAGTCCGAGATAGGTAAAATTCAGAGTCTTTTTCATGTTTAGAGATTTTGAAAAAGACACGGAAAAGAAAACTCTAGGGGGGTCCTTTTTCGTAGATTTGTGTCTCTCGAGCCCGAAAAAGTATAGAATGATACTCGAAAGAACCACTCGACCATTACGATCGAGGAGTACCTTTCGTGATTAGTGACTTCGACCTGAAAAAGTAAAAAAGTGATCAAAATCACGTCGTTTCGTAACCAATAACGAACCCGAAACGACAAAGGCCCGACAATCTTTTCGTGTTTACACGGTCGGAAAAGAGCTTAAGGCTGACTTCCTCTTATTTCATTTAACAAGTCAAGAGGAATAACTCGGCTATCTTTTCATCTTTTATGAGTAAGAAAAGAGCTTAAAGGGGACTTCCATTTTTATTCTCTTTAATGAGTCGAAAAAGGAAAAATACTCTGCAATCTTTTCATATTTTACGAGTAAGAAAAGAGCTTAAAGGAGACTCGTCCTGGAGGAACAAGTGGTATAAAGGGTAGCAACTGGTTCTGACAATGGTGGAACTGCTCAAAACATGTAATGGTCAAGAGGCTGGCTAATAAAACCACTCATCGCTGCGGTCCCTCAGGAAAGGAAAAAAAACCAAGTGAAAGCATATGATCGGCCAAAGAGATGGTGGCAATGGAATGAAACAACCAAGGCTCATCTAGCAGAATTTAGCGGATAACAACAGCAATTATGAGGTGTAAATCAGGTATGGGTTGATTTTTACACAAGCTTGAACCATGGAGAACTCTACTTGGAATCGGTTTCATGTTTACACAAGCTTGAAACAAAAAACTATGCTTGTTATAAGTTCGCATGCCCTCATCATAATGATACAAATCGAAGTACATGCCCCCCAAGCTTCATTGCATTCAATGAGGTGGATGGAATGAAGGTTCACATTCGAGATCCTGGAAAGACTTGATTTGGATTTTACGAGATCTTAATCAAAGACTCGATTTGGAAAGGGGAGTTGTTTCATTTTTTAATGAGGTTGACATAGTGAAAAAGAACTATCCTCATAACCCTTGTTTCATCTTTTAACGAGGTTGACACAGGAAACGAACCATCCTCAGGACTCCTTGTTTCATTTTTTAATGAGCTTGACACGAGACAAGGAACGATGCTCGTGACACCCGGTTTCATTTTTTAACGAGGTTGAGACAGGAACAAACTATCCTCGTACACTTGGTTTCATTTGCCATATGAGAACATGGCTCCCAAGAGGTCGTCGCGGGATGGAAGAAACGCACTCTGGGAGGAATACATGTCATGAGGCACTAATGACTGATCGGGTTCCAATGCCCCCAGTACATGATGTACAAGACTATCTACATGATCGTCAGTAGAGGCAGAGACAGAATGGGTAGCCACATAATTGACCTGTGGCAAGGAAGGTACTGCTTGCGAGCAAGAATCGATAGGGGACGATGGCTACATAGGAGGCACCGGGGACTAAAGAATGATAATTGATTGATGGTCACCATTCTTCCATCGTGTGGAAAAAAAACCACATGGAAAAGTGAAGAAACAAGAGCTCCCATGGCATAAACATAGTCACGGCCAAGGAGAAGCCTGAAATCTAAACCACCTTGGGCAATCAGTATGTCTATATAGACGGTTTTTCCTCCCAAAGTAATAGGGAACTTCGGAAGGATCCCTAACGGTTGACTGGTTCCTCCGTCAAATGCTAACAGATTCTGTGCAACCGGCACAAGCTGTGGGGAGCCCAAAGCTTGCCAAGTAGTGGAAGGCATAAGACTGACAGATGCACCCTCATCCAAGATAGTGCCAGGTACTGCCTTATCATAGGCATGTACTGTAATCTGGAAAGGCACATGGGATGGAAGGTGGAAGGTGGTCAAATGACTCCAGTCGAAGGAAATGACTGAACTACTTGGTGGGGGAATCGTATGATTGCCCCCCTGCTCTACAGGAATCGAAGAAGGACTCTTGTGATCAATAGGGATAGGAGGGTCGTTCTTGGACTCAGGAGAATCTGACAAGATGAGAAGAACATGAGCATGACACTCTTCCAAAACACAGCGATCAACAGGTGCTGAACCCAAGTCGACACTCTCTCCGACCAATGGTTGGTCCAGAACAGGTTGAGCACAACTAGGCTCAGAAGGAGGAGGATGGACAAGAGAAGAATCTAAGTCAATGTCTTTGTCAATGGGGAGAGGGTCTGAAGAGAACCTCTAATAACCAACGGGAAATTGGGGTGAAGAATTTGTAAGACTTTCCAAAATGGCGGAAGCTTTATCCATGAGTGGACAAAGGTGAAGGGGATGGTTGCCTTCACATAGCCTACAGGGGAATTGAATCGTCCATTTCTTCTTACTGTTGCTAGTTGATAGGGTGGCATCATCATGAGCTTCAGAGGACGATAAGGGAGGAGCTGGATCATAAGACCATACTTCTAAGATCCTAGAAATGCCAAGACAATCACGAAGAAGATGGTCGCCCTTGCACAATTTATAAGGAAACTTAACCTTCTGCGAAGGAGCAAATGGTGGTCCGACCTGAAATTTACTTGGAGTAGTAGCTGCACAGGGGGCCTCACGTTTATCGGACTTCTTATTCTTAGTCTCTTGGTTACTAGATATGGAACTTTCACCAGGCGAAGGAGGAGAGGAGGGTGGAGAAGCAGGGGAAGAAGGCGCAGGCTTAGCATTGGAATCAAAATTTCGTGGTTCAGATGAAGGAGATGGTGGAATAGGAGTCATGACACTCAGGACCACCGAGGTTGAATAAAACCACACAGGAAAATAGATGGTTATCCCAGGCAAAGACAATGTTGCCATATATGGAGCACCGACATTTCCAAAGGGCGGAAACAGACCAGGATTTCCATCTAGGGGAAAGACCTTGCCTGGTAGACTCAGGGGAGGTTACCATCGGGAACGAACCTGAAAAACACTCTTATCACAACCAATAACTCGAACTGTTACCAGGAATATTTCATGGGTAGTAAATTTTATGACGCAGGAACAAAAATGGACCTTTTCATGTTTCAAGAGTTGAGAAAAGGATGCAAAGACGACTCTATCTCTTTAGAGGTTTAATGAGCCTGAAAGGACAAGTGCTTAGATGGACCTTTTCTTTTAGGGAGTCTGAAAAGGAACAAAAGTGACTACTCCAGAGAACTAAGCAAAAGGTTTACCAAACAACCCGTAAAACTGCATATACACCTTGGCAGTCATATGAAAACGAAGGACTTTCCGTACGGTAGTCAATCTTCCCGAATGTTGTGTTCGGTGCGTTACAGTTTACAAGGTGGTAGAAACTGCTTCCTAAGAATAAAGAATGATAACCTAGTGGGGTCTCCCAACATATATGTGACGATACATGGGAGCAAAATTCCCTACTAGACCGCTATTGAGTCACAAAAGGAGGAATCACCCAACCTTGAGTGCAAACAATAGTGACTAGGTTTAACGACGCTGGAGCACGTCTCTAGCCTAGACCTCTAAATGATGAGCGTTATGTTCCAATGTGTTGTTAGGTTTATTCAGTTCATTTTAGAATTGATCTTGAATTATGTTTCAGTTTCTAGGCCCTACTGTATGTATATCAAAGAACCTAGGATGCAACTAGAATGAGTAAAACATCTTTTTACTTCAATGAACACCTACCTATAGGAGGGTAGAGAGATCATTCCCAAACGAAGAAAACCAAGATAAGCGAATGCAAACACTAAGAAACACAATGCATCAATACACTAATCTCATGATGCATCGATACTACTAATGAAAGATTTAAAATTCGCTTTTCAATTTCTCAAACATGAAAATTCGTAATGCAAATGTACTTTCACTTTCGTATGCTAAATTAAAGCAAACTTTTGATTTTGATGTCTTTAAATCTAGAAGAAACAAATAAGCAAACAAACAAGCATGGAAAAAACCGGTTGATCCAAATAATTGTAATCTATGTTCGATAGTGAAAAGAAATCAAATCAATACCAAGGATTGGTTCAATAACAGTCACTAAACAATCAACCAAAGACAAGCAATGGGGAAGGCTCAATCAAACCAATAAAAAGCTACAAACGAACCTTGAGCAAAATAGTAACCAAGCCAATTGATTCAAAAGACTTGAAATAATGAACTAGGTCACATAGGCGAAAATGCAAGATTCATTCAACAAAGCTAACGAAAGAGTGCCTTAACCATAAACAGTGAAAAAGAAGCTACTGAGCAAATGAAAAAGCAAGGGACCACCAGGACTGATGGACTCAGGAGGCAGAATTGAGAAAATCAATTCTACAGGAATCAACGCGGGTAATACACAAGCAACTAGCGCTGATAAAGAACTAATTGCAGCAACAGAGCGATGTCAGTGTGGAAGTACACGAATTTTCCACGATGGTCAGATTTTTAGAACTGTCGCGATTATGTGACGTTTTTACGTGACGCACAAGATCTTACAAAAGGGTGAGCACGATGACAGCGCAACTGTTAAATTTTAATCTGTGATGATGTTCAAAACAATGACAGGCGAACAAAAACTCCCAAACCAAAAATAGTCAATCCTTCAATCAGATAGAGGTATTTCCTAGATCAACCCAGGAAACTCAAAATACTAATAGTTAATCCCCAAACTTCAAGAGAGACCAAATCAAAATCAAAATAAGAACAAACAAGAGAAGAAAATAAGATAGACTCCGCAGTGGAGTCGCCAATTTGTGATGCAGGAAAGTGTTCCCTCTGCGGACAGAGGCAACCCCTCTAGCCCTAGAGTGGGTCTAGTCACAAACAAGGACAGATCAAAAATAGCTTCCCTTAAACAATCATAGTTGGAGGCCTACCTCAACTGGTGGTTGATAGAGTTTCGTTGCGTTGCTCCAGCTTCTACTTCCTTCTCCTAATGAGTGATCAGCCTGAAACATTGCAAAGGAAATACAACAAAGCACGTAACTGGAAAACAACAATGATCTATTTACTCACAAAGTCAATAAGTCATGAGCTATCAAGTAAATTACATACAAGACATAGGAAAACATCATTGATTGTATTAATAATGAAATAAGAGCAAGCTTACAACCAAAGTCTTAACGTCGCAAGCCTTCTCAGAGGAATCCAGCCAGCATGTTCTTCAAGCATTCACTCTTTGAATATGGATCTCCCAACATACAAAGTTCTCTCTCACTCATAAGTTTTACACAATGTTAAGGGCACTTCACAACCTTCCACAAGCTATCAACAATCCCACACTTGTCACACTCACACCAGCTACCTAGCAAACTCACAAACACTAACAACATTTCTCAATCCAAGGATTACCAACTAGCCAACTATCCAACTATCCAAACTAGCAGTGCATAGCAATGGTGAGAGTTTAAATAGGAGAAGGAGTCTCCATGAAAGGTGGAAGAGTGAGCTTATCCCCAAGGAAGGTAGCACAATTGACAGAACTGCCATACCAGAGAAGGAAGGGCGACACAACCTATGCCAACAACTAGGTCTGGAGACATCCAGAAGGCCGACTGTTGGAACGAATTCACCCAATCTCGATCATCACGGGTGAATAACTGAGCTTTAGCGCTGACATCGCTAGTGAGCAATGTAGCTAGTCAGATCATCGCTAAATATAATAAGTAACCTTGCGTTGGAGCATGAAATCGAATCATCGCGGGAATCAGATGTACTTCCGCGCTGACAACATGGCTGGACTGTTTATGAGCGCCCTTCTGTGCTGACAACATGGCTGGAAAAGTGGGTCATTTGGCAACATCAGGGAGCATTTGTTCAGTATGAGCATGTTTAACTTAGACACATGACACAGTAGAAGGACTGGGGTGAAATCAGTGACAAATTACTGTGTAACAAGGAGTCACAGCTGCAGTAAAGGAAAATGGAGCCACAGCTGCAGATCACTGTAGTATTACCACAGATCGCCGCAGTATTACCATAGCCGTAGATTGCCGCAGGTTATGGCTTAAGATCATATATCCTTCATTATACTAATCCATCCAAAGTTGTATAGATAAACTGTGATTGTGCAAGGGAGTCATGAGACTTGATGATAGACAGTGTGAGTAGACCCGTTTTGAGTAGGAGCCGCAGCCGCAGTAAAGGAAGAAGGAGCCGCAGCCGCAGATCACTGCAGTATTAGCGCAGATCACCGCAGTAAAAACCCAATGTAAGAGATCACCGTAGTATTACTGTAGATTTTCGCATTATTACCGCAGCCACAGATCGCCGTAGGTTTCGGCTTAAGATCATATATCCTTCATTATACTAATCCATCCCAAGTTGTGTAGATAGACCGTGATTGAATGGTACATGTTGTATATTGATAAAAAATGTTTGAGAAGGTGTCAAGTAACAAAAATATTGAACGACACAGTGATAACACATTGAAAAAAGCAGAGAAGGAAAGTACTTTGTAAATTCTTTACAAAATTAATATGTTTGAACTCTATGTAACTTTAACTAATATTTATTGGTTAGTGTGTGTCACTTAAAACCACAAAATGAGGAAGGTCTATAAGATTGTTTCTAATGTAAGTGCAGAAGAGTGTAAAAGCCCGATAGAAAAATTGTAGAAGGATGAATAAGGGGAATAAAAAAAATATTATTAAATATGACGTTTTTCTTTTTGAATTTTCATTAATAATATACTTAATAATATTAGATAACTTGTTTCAAACTATCTATTAATTCATATATGTTTAATGTTCTATAGGGAACAACAACGAAATAAAAGATCGATGTCATTCTAAGATTTGTTTTTTTATAGAACATGTAAATGATGATGAATTTGTCCTTAGCTCATCTAGAGTGATGTTGGAGGTTAATGAAAGGGGGAATTTTTTTTACAAAACTATGAAGGATCTAGTGGAACGAACGTATAAACATACTTCCACTTACAATACAAAAATAACTTCAATGATTCCAAGAACCAAATATATATAAACTCGATGAAGCATTTCCATATAAATGGTAAATGAGACATGTCAGACTTACAATAGAAAAAACATACAACAATAAAAAGATTCATTCAAAATGTAATTTTCCTAATTAAAATGATTTTCTAGAATTATATGTATATATTACTACAAACCATTCATTTATTAATATCAAATTTGTTGTAGTTAGTTTTCATATATTAATATAAAACTAATTTATTACTTTTTTAAGGGAGATTATGAAAATCCCAAATGATCAAGAAGTTGATATGTGAAACATGCCAACCAAAATGTTCAAAAAAGTGTACAAGGAGATGGTGAAAGAAATGGACATAATTGCATCACAGGAGGATTCATCTCAACAACGTGATTCAAATGTATGTAATAATGATACACTTTGTACATATAATAAAATAATTTAGCATTAAATATTAATTTTCAAGTATTTTCTTGCAGAAAAGAACACAAAGTGGAACACATAAAACAGGTTGACAAAGAAAAGGGTTGATATCAAATTTTGTGAGTAATTGTTAATATTTCCTTGTAACAACTGAAAATTTCATTTTTGTATATTTTATTTTGTTTTACAACAACCATCCTTGAATGTCTTCAAATATGTGCTAACATACAAAGAAGAGCCATTGGAATAATTTATTGACATTGGGTTAAATGTGAGCATATGTTGTCATATAAAAAATTATTTGAGGAATTTGTAAGTTTCTATGCTGTTTTAATTATGTGAGTTTATAATTAATAGAACAAAAAAATATTTTATATTATATCTATGATTTGTAATTAGGTTTAAAACATGCAAGAAACAAATTATGGAACTACCCAAGTAGAAGACTTGTTGCAATGAGGCATGAGACTTGGTTTTGAAACCATGTGTACAATTTATGAGACACTTCGATTTACATTGATGTTTATTATTTATTTCAATTTTCATTATTCTGACCAATTTAGATACACTCATTACACTTTATTTTTATGTGTGTAGATGAAATAAGATCAAGAAGATGAAAAGAATTGATGCAATCAACAAAACATTCATCCAAATAACCCAAGTCAAGGAGGTAGCTCCAACACTGACAATAATTCCAACAATGAATGATCTATTTAGATATCAATGCAACCTATTGTATTTTTTGAAATAATCGTTTGTCAAAATTAAACATTTTTTTAATGTAATCGACATAGTGTCCCAATTGAAAGACAAGGGGTTACCAATAACAATCCCATTTTGTATGACAAATAGCCGTTTATTGATATATCATAAAATACATTTTAATTTATTCTATTGTGTTATAAAATGTCATTGTGAAATGTTACACCACTGATTAAATATATGGATGAGTAAATATTATAATGAAGATATGTGAAAGTTGTTAATATAACAAATTAATCCAAACATCATATACAAATGTACAAATCAAATTTTAATTTATATGAATATTGTTATAAGACATATGTCAATTTTTTGATGAATAATGGATTTTAAAAATTACAATAATTGCACTCTCACAGGTCGATGTTTCCCAAAAAAAGAAAATCTCATACAAAAAGTTGGTGTGTTCATAACATAAAAATGAACTAGTGCATTATGTTATATAAAAGCGTTGTGACGACATCTTTTTTGCATGACCGATTCCTTTCTTGAAAATGACAACACCGGGGTGTTTATTTATTCAAGCACTAATATTGTTTGCAATTAATGCATTGGTGCATTGCAATTCTTGATGCACCAGTGCTTTCATAGAAATAACACCCCGATCCTACAAAATATTATTTCCAGCCTCTGTGCACTATTAAAATTAACAACAATGGTTCTTTTATATCCTTAGCGTACTGGTGCGTATATACAAACAATACACATCGGCGCTGCGAGTTTAAATAAAAGCATTGACACTGCAATATATTTTTGTATGCCCCGGTGTCGTTCCTTAAAAGAATGCCTCGGGGCATTTTTTTATATATATGCACTAGGGCAGTATACATTTCAGTCACCAATGTTCTTTATATTCAATGCCTTGGTGCTTTTAGTTATGTATGCAACCTAAATTATTTTATATATGTAGCGCACTAGTGCTACTTGTTCCATGAATTGCACCGCAAAAAAAAAATGCTAAAACTTGCGACCGCCTAGATTTTTTTAGCTGTGATGAAGTTTTGTTATAATTTCCACTAAAACATACACTATTGCAAATGAATGTTTTAGTGTATGGTTTTTTGACAAATTTTCTAATTTTATAACACTAAAAACCTCTGTTATAACCTCTCCTAGAAGGTATTTCCCTTGTAGTGATTTTTTCATAAATATAAAGTAATGGGGCAAGGTGACTGTGGATGTGTGGTTGAAATGTTTAGGGCGAACTCCAAGGAGGATTGGAATTTAGTTCATAAAGTGTATATATTAAACTACTAAAATCAGGATTGAAGAGAGGAAGATTTTTGAAACTAACTAAAGATAAGAATCACGATGATCAAAACCAAAAATTCAGGAAGAAAGGAGATGATTTGCATTAAAGGAGAATACATAACTACAAGGGATGGGTTTAGAATCTTGTGAGAATTCTTGTGGATCTTTAGAGGTGGAGATGTCGCTCTCTATAGATTACTCGGGATGATAATATTCATAGGTGGTTACGTAAGAGTAAATATTTGAAACTCTTTGGACCAAATATACACAAAAATTAAGAATTCAAGTCTAATCAATGTGGGCTCTTAGCACTACTTCTACCTTCCACATGAAACCATAAACTTTCTCTTCTTATTGAAAGACTTAAGAAAAAGGAACTAGTTATTGTGGTGTAGAAGATCATACATAAAACAAAAGGACTTCATAGAAAGCATAAATTAATTATTTTTTCTTAATAACACATAAATATAACACTTAAATTGTAATTTTGATTGAACTTTACTTTGGAAGATAAAACTATTGAAAAAAGTGTAAAATAGAATATGACACTAACATATGTGAAAGGTTCATATTTTTTTCCAAACACATGTTTTCCATCCACTACCAATTAAAAAATAAAATAATTTTAAACTAAATTTTTTTATAAAAAGATTAAAATCATTGGGATATGAAGGACACATTTACTTAGATTCTTTCCACCTTTAAATAGGTTGCATTCTACATGAATACCATGTGTCAATACCATGGGTCATCATAAATATGGAGATCCATACCATGGGTTCTCATGAACCTAGAGTTCAAATACCATGGGTTCTCATAAACCTGGATCTCCTAAAAAATCATATAAATTCAATATAAATTAATAAAAAATTATATAAATTCAAGAGTGACATGAAATTCAAAATAAGATAATGGATCCAATATATATTTAATGAAAATGAAGCTAAATATTAATTTGATTTTTATTTTAAATAATTTGACTGAGTCAACGTAACATTGCATTCACAAAAATGTTGACATACTTATATTATGCATACACATCTCCCTTATACTGGGCTATAGAGTTCCTATAAGCAACAAGTGCCATATACAGTAAATTATAGTTTTTTAGACATGTGGTACTGATAAGCCATGGAATTGGCCCATGGTATTGTAATAAAGCAAACTCCATGGTAATGTGAGAGTGAATCTCGATGGTCAAGAATCATTTTACATGTTTTTTTTTAATTTGTATATATGCTTAACTAATATAACAATAATAATAATAATAATAATTTAATTAGTTTTTATGATTTTTAAAATCATGGCGAAATAGGATGTATAATGAAGTAAGTATTTTGATCATTATCATGGATTAATGCCTATTGGCATTCACTAGCCATTTAATTTATATGGTCGTGGTAGGGATATGTTGAAGTGTTAATGACGGTTTAAGAAACACATTGAAGAAGAGAATATTGGTATCATAATAACTAGCAAAACCACATAAACTAAATGGTTGGTAAAATCCCATAGGCATGAAAAAATTACCTCATGATACAACAATGTAAACTTTGAAATGAGAATCGTAAACTCAAAACAAGAACTCTAGCCAAAAAGCCCCCAAAAAACTTGAAAAATAACTTGAAAACGAAAAATGTTGAAGCTGGAATAATGATTTTTTTACAACATTTTTTAAAAGTGGTAGTAAAAACCAAAAATTTTTGTGCAAAAAACATCCTGAAACAAAAATTGTTGATGTTGTAATAACGTCGTTTTTTCCAAGGTAAATTTTCAACATCTTTTAGCAATGAAGTTGAGGATAAAATATCATGACTCAAAAAACCCTTAAAATTTTTACGATTTTTCAACCATGAAATTAAAACCGAAGATCATATCTACAAAAAACCTTCAGTTTTCAACATATTTCAACCATGGCACTATGAAAAGAATTTATAACTGATTTTTTTTTAAAGTGAGGACCTGAATAAAGGAGTCATTATACGAAGAGTAATTTTGTTTCAAATGCTAAAATTATAACAACTTTAAAATTTTAGCCTAAGACAACCTGTCACAATACAACAAAAATTTAAATATCAACCATGAAATTGAGATGTAGTGTAGGTGAACTGATGAATTGTAATGAAAGCTTAAAGACCAACCATGAAATTGACACATTGTGGAGTCAAACTCATCTATTATAACAAAAACTTTAAAATCAACTATCAAATTGACACATAATGGGATCGGGTTGCTAGTCGAGGATCAACATGGACCTTGTAGGAAAAAATAAAATAAAACAAAATAATAAATAAATATATAAATAAATAAAAATGAAAAATACAAAAGAAAATAAAAATTAAAACATTGAAAAAAAACAAAAAAAAAAACACAAAAAGTTTAAAAAATAATAACAAGTAAATAAAAATATATATTAAAAAAAACCATGACTAAAAAAAATTAAAACATTGAGAAAAATAAAAACTAAAAAAAAATAATAATAAATAAATAAAAATAATTATTAAAATATAAACAAATAAAAAATATGGCTATATATATATATATATATATAGACAAAAAAAAAGAAAAAGAAAAAGATTAAAATGTAAAAAAAAAAACAAAAATAACTTATACATGATAAGAAAATTAAAAATTATATTTTAAAAAACCAAACAATATATATATATATATATATATATATATATATATATATATATATATATATATATATATATATATATATATATATTTCCAAAAGAAAGATAATTTAAGAAAAAAATAAAAATAAAAAAGGGATATTAGATAATTAGAAATAAAAACCAAATAAAAAAAAAAAAAAAAATTAGTAAAAAGAAAAAAAAAAAAAACATAAAAAATACATATTGAAACTTATTAAAAAAAATTCAATTAAAAAAAATAAAAACATAAAAAAAATTATAAAACATAAAATTTAAAAAAAATTAAACAAAAACAAATTCTATGTCCCACGCTCTCGCTCCCATGGTCCAACAGGCCGAGTGGCTGGAGGAACCATTCTCGGAATCTGTCGTCCACCTTCTGGGCCCATTGGGTCGAGGGGGTGGAGCCCAATTCTCGGAATTAGGCCTCCACCCGCTGGGCCTATAGGATGTTGCACTATGGGGGTGGGGAGGGACGCATTCTCACGAGAATCGGGCCTCCACCCCTTGCGCCAGTTGGGCCGCGAGGGTGGGGGGAAGGGAGTTCCGTGCATCTCCCTCCCCGCCCAGCTTCAAAACCCAACCGAGCCAGGGCTCGCTCTGGCCCCCACCCCCGTAGTCCAACTGACCTCCACCCCCTAAGTGGGTTAGGCCTTGTGGGTGGGGGCCTAGGCAGAGGAATTCTTTTTATTTTTATCTTTTATAAATATTTTATGCTTTTTATTTTTTTAATTATTTTTAATATGTTTTTTTAATGTTTTCTTTTGTTTTTCTTTTTTTTAGTATTTTTAAATTTTTTAATTATTTTTTATGATTTTTTTAAATGTTTTTTTATTTGTTTAATTATCTAATATCATTTGTTTTGTTATTATTATTATTTTTTCTTAAATTATGTTTCTTTGGAAATATTTTCTTATATTTTTTAATTTGTTGCTTTTTTTAATATAATTTCTAAAATTTTTATCATCTATAAGTTAATTTTGTATTTTTTCACATTTTTATGTTTTTTTTCTTTTTTGTTTGGTACTTTTTATATATTTTTAAAATTCTTTGTCATGTTTTTAATTTGGTTATATTTTAATATACATTTTTATTTACTTATTATTTAATTTTGTATTTTTCACATTTTTATGTTTTTTTTTTCTTTTTTGTTTGGTATTTTTTATATATATTTTTAATTTTTTTGCCATGTTTTTAATTTGTTTATATTTTAATATATATTTTTATTTACTTATTATTTTAAAAATTTTTGTGTTTTTGTTTTTTCAATGTTTTAATTCGACAGTTGATTTTAAAGTGTCAAACATATGCCTTAAAAAGAAATATTGATGCGTTTAAAAATCCACATGAAAATTACTAAATTTTTTAAAAAAATATCCACACCTAATACATTAGAAAATTTTTAGTGTGAAAAAAAAGTGCTTTGAAAAAGGGGTTGATGCCTCATCAACACATTTCAAAATCAATGTGCAAATCATTAACATTAATAAAAATGTTCATAAGAAAATTTAAAGTGTCAAAATTTTGCTCCAAAAAAAGTGTATTATGAATTAGAACTTTTCAAAATCGGATGATTTTTTGCTACCTCAAAAAAAAGGGTATTCAATACAGTTCCCGTTTCAAATTTTACATTGTTATACATTATTTTTTCATAGTAATTATGACACTCACCTCATTGCTAATCAACTAGTGGTAACGGTTTGGAAGTTTACTAATGCCCGTGGGTTTTGGTGTAAAGGAAAACCTCAACATGGTATCAGTCTTTTTGGCTCAATTTCGATTCCTTGAGTTGCATTTGAGAGGGGATGCTGAAGTAATTGTCACACTCACCTCATTCTTTTTGGCTCAATTTCGATTCCTTGAGTTGCATTTGAGAGGGGATGCTGAAGTAATTGTCACACTCACCTCATTGGAAATGAATTATGTTGGCTAACCCCCATCACCACTCCAAAATCAACATGCCTTAGTAAAATGCCAAACCCTTACCATTAATTAATTCCCGATGAAGTGAGTGTGACAATTACTCCAATACATTTGACATTTCCAGTATTTTGAAAAAATAATAAAAATCAACTAAATTATAGATTTTTATTTTAAATGTATTATTATTAATATTATTACTCATAGAAGCAATTAATATATAAATTGGTTGTTGTTATTGTTGTTTTTTTTAATGGAGAAATATCCAAAGATATCACCCCGAAGGTATCAGATCCCACCAACTTTTTAGCATAGCCTAACCTCAAGGGTTTTGAGGAGAATTGACCTTGTGACCTCCCATTAGCGAGGTGCTTTTAACAACAGGAACTTTACCAATTGAGCTAACCCTCTTGGTTGACTAGTACATGAGTTAAACATACACACATTTAAAAAAGCATGCAACAAGGTTTTTAACCATGGAGATTCACCCCACTTTACTATGGAGATTGCTCACCTATAAATAGGTTTTGTTACAATATCATGAGCCAATACCATAGGCATCAATCCATAATAAGCATCAAAATACTCACTTCATTATGTTACTTCTCATGTTTTTAGAATTAAAAAAATAGTAAAAAATAACTAAATTATAACTTATTAATTGTGTGTGTGTTTATGTATATATAAGTTAATTATAATAAATTTAAAAAAATACATTACAAGATTTTTAAACAAGTAAATTCACTCCCCACATTACCATGGATATTCTTAATCTATAAACATATTTTGTTACAATACTATATCTTATAAATGCCACATCCCAAAAATCTATAAGGCATTTTACATGACACTTGTTCATATGATTTTTTTTTTAATTAATGAATTTAATTAAATGGGCATAACTACTTTGGACATAAATCTCAACCTTTGAATTGTGAATACGACTAAGAATATTCTAGAATATGTCATGGAGTTTAAATCCCTACCACCCACTTAATAATTATTGATAATTAAATTAAAATTCTTAAAGACCTTCCAAAACAGACACACCTATTAGCAAACTTAATTAATTTAACTAAAAGGGGTGGAAAGAGCATAACTACTTTGAAATAAATCTCAACTTAAAATTCTAGATTCCCTGTTCCAAAATAGACACATCTAATGGTATAATTATGAGAGGGGAATGAATGACACATCCCCTTCATACAACACTATTTAATACACCTCTTAGTGCAATCAAGATTTACCTCCACTTTATCATGAGATTCTTAATCTTTAAATAGGATTTGTTACAATAACATAGACCAATACTGTGACTTATTAATATCACATGCCCAAAATACCATAACTCATTTCATATGACACTTTGTCCATATGACCTTTTTATAAATTAATGAATTTAATTAAAGGGAAAAAATGACATAACTACTTTGGAAATAAATCTGAACCTCTAATTTGTGTATACTACTATGAATATTCTAGAATATTTGATGAAAGTTAACTCCCTACCATCCACCCAATAATTATTAATATTCAATTTTCAATAATTATTAGGTGCATGGCAAGGGTTTAACCTCCACACAATATTATAGAATATTTTTAGTAGTATACACAAATCAAAGGTTGAGATTTATTTCTAAAGTAGTTATGTCTTTTATGCCCTTTCAAAGTAAATCCATTAACTAAAAAAAGTGTTATATGAACAAGTTCCATATGAAATGAGTTATGGTTTTTTAAACATGTGGTATTGCTAATCCATAGTTTTGGCCCATGATATTGCAAAAAAGAATATTGAGAGATTAATATTCACCATGACAAAGTGGGGTTGAATCTACATGGTTAAGAATTTTGTGACATGATTTTTTTTCATGAACTTAATTAAATTAGCTCAAAATTCCTTCATACATGAACAAAAATATCATTGTTCACGCAATGTTCGGTCTCAATCTTCCTCAAGGGAGACTAGATCCATTAACCATGGACAAGAGTTCAGATAATATAATATAATAACTACTAACACTAAGAAACTTCAGACAATTATCATAACTCAACTATAGAAAGTAAACAAAAATTGCCAAGTGCTAGAGCATGACATCAAGAGTCAAATGAGGTAATTGGGGTTGGGTCTTGAGAATTTTTTCTAACTGGTATAGGGGGTTTCAATTTAAATTTTAGATGGATTTCAAGGTGAGTTGTTTTAGAATCCAAAATATTGACATGAGAACATTAGTAGCAATACACTTTCTTGATTTCATTCAGAGAAGAAATAATATCATTCTGCTCTTGATGCTTCTCCTTTATGACACTGCTCAAGAGTGCCTTCATCTACCAAGGAAGGGTAAAATAATTCATGTAACATGTTTCTATTCCCTTGGTGTGTCTAGGGCTAGGAAATATTTTAGCGGTTACAACCACCGTCCAAAAGTTTTCCTTTGCTTCGTTCTAGAGCATCCCTCCTCAAAATCACAACAACTATCCTGCAGTGATCAGGTACTTGTGTTTACTTGATTGCATTTGTCGCTTAACAACTTGTGTTCACTCACTTGTCTCATCAGTCAACCACAAGCACACCTATAACTTGGTTCACATCCGGTCAGTCGGGTATTGGGAAAAACTGTGCAATCATGAGGGCAGTCTGTCTTCCCCTCAGAAATTGTGCAGAGCAACCCAACAACTACCCTGCACTCAAAAAATTCATAGAGCAGGACAACAACATTGCTTTGGAAAAATGTGTAGAGCAGGCCAACAACAATGATCAGGAAAAATGAGTAGAGCAGGCTAGCATCACTGCTCTAGAAAATTCTGCAGAGCTAGCTAGCCAGCCTAGGCCACTCATCCCAGAAACAACACAAAATCTTTCCCTGAGTGGATATCCATCGCATGTGTGGGTAGGTTTCTCGGTTCCCTTCGGAACTATGCAATCCTTCATTGCATGTCAGGTAGTTTTTCCTAAAAAAGAGAAAACCAAAAAGCAAAAAAAATCCCTAGATTTTAGGGATCTATTTTTAGTAGTGGCAGTTTCATGCAAAGTCAATTTAGAAACTCCCCACCTAGTGTCACTTTTTCCTAGATTTGCGGCATGCACGTCATAAACCATAATTTCACAAAATCAATTTAAACGGCACCTCATAGCTCATTCTTCACAATCGATCTTGGAGGTCTGGAATCCTTGAGGGATCTAGGAACCTTCAACACAGTCGACACAACTTCTTTGGGTAAGTTTTTCTTTTATTGCCTTTTGTCGCTTTTTCTGTCGCTCTTTACTTTTCAGCTTGCATGAATATTGTTTCCTTTGGTTTATTGAATGAACACTTGCATTTCAATGTGTTTTAGATTGTATAAGTGTTGTTTCAAGTTTTTCATTACCTTTCCTTAGTGTCGCATGCATAACACTATTTTTGCACTAACAGTTGTCGTTGCAGCGACTCTCTTCATGAGCTTCTGGGTTTTTTAATTTGACCGATTTTTGCACCTCCTTGAATTGCATGCATTTCTATTAACTCGTATATGCACTAGCTTTGCACACATGCTCAATCCTTCATGTTTTCAGGTTGTCATTGGGTAGATTCGGGCTGTCCTGGCCCAGATCTTGTTTCTCATAGCATGCTCTATGCATTTATGGTAGTCAAGGCTCTAACTTGCCTCTAGAGATTGAGCAGAGGCTACCCAAACAAGCTCCTAGCTATGCTCTGGACAATCATAGGAGTCAGTGCCCCATTCCTGGACACTGGAACTATGCAATGTGCAGTTCCAGCCAGTAACTCAGCTTGACTGTTTCGCGCATTGCGTGGTTTCAGTCAGTAGTAAGCCTCAATGGACTGTGCATTTTGTAGTTCCAGTCAACAGTAAGCCTCACTGGTAGCTGATATTGTGTAGTGCACAGTTCCAGCTAACAGTCTCCTAGCCTCCTGCAGTGAATGATGTGCAATATTTCCCACTGGTCACTTGTTTGTTTCTATATTGATTCTCGAGTTGCTTCATGTTTTTTAGTTGATTTTATCTTGACATGAGTGTCTTATCTGTCTCCAGGTAGCACAGGCGTTGAGTAGTTTCTCAGTAGTACAAGTATCATGGCCTCCATGAGAGCTAGATCAAAAGACAGTTGAAAGCAGTACTAGAGATGTGGTTGAGCAGGGGTCTATGAGCTTGTCTGTGTAAATAGACACACACCTATTCATTGGGAAAGATATCAAGGTCACATGGAGAGACATCAACACTATATTCATAGCTTTGAGGAGAATTTGGAAGACCGACAGGTCTATGTCAATATTCATAAGTTAAGATTGTACAAGGTTGCATGCAGGTTTCCTGTATTCCCATGCATAGATGCTATCCAATGGATTGTCTCACACACTGATCCTGAGAGAATTATACTAGGCAGTGCCAGTGGAGTAAAGCTTGCTTCCCTCAGGATGGAAGATTATCAATAGATGTATCATTTTCCACTACCGATGAGCAGGATGGATGCACTGTTCTACACTCCCAACAGTAGCAAGAATACAAGAGACATCTTGAAGCATTGGGTAAGGGAGCCAACAAATTTTAGGATGAAACCGAACTAGATATACAAGATGAAAACATTTAGGAAGGCTTACCAATTCTTTGTCATCCTCGCATGTCGCTTGTATGGCTAAGGGAGTACGAATACCTTCCCGTAAAGTTGGGTTACTGTGTTGGATCAGCTAGCAAGTGAAGGAAAACCTTTCAACTAGTCTGACATTTTGGATCTCTAGCTAAAAGTGCATGTATCCAATGCCTGAAGTCCTCCCAAGGATTAGCAATAAATATTCTTCATGTGTGCCTAATTTCTCGATGCAATCTGTGTCCGTCAATAGTTTCTTGGCATGGGTTGGGCATGGACACCTTCAGAAAATGTTGTGAATGTATATTGTAAGTTTCTCTTAGACTATAGCTATCAAGGAGTAATGGCCAAACTATATGATGATTTGATCACCCCTCTGTACATAATGATCTTTTAACAAGATCCGCCTTGCATGTCCTAGGCTGCAATGGAGTTGTTGCTGAACATTGTAGATTGGTACGCCTCACTCGATGGCACCTTCATCAGGATGTAAAGTGCAGAAGTTTGCCACAGATAAGCTAGTCATGCAGGAGGTTGCATACCACATCTCAACATGGTTATTAGCTGGATTTCATAGAAAGAAGAAGGCACCATGTCCTATGCTTCCTTTGGAAATTGGGTTGTACATGATCCAGAGTTTGAAAGAAGTAGATTTTGAAAGAGAGGACTTCAAGAAATTTAAGTTCGGCACCAAGGGTTTCAATCCATACGATCAACCTAGCTTATGCAGGGACCACTGTGCGAGAGTGCACTATTCTTGGATCCACGGGGCATGTCATTGTCTAGAGGAAGACCCATTGAGATATTGTTGTAACTCCTCTCGGCTTAATGAACCGGTCAGCATGGCAGTAGAGTGGCTAGTAGCACTCAAGGCAACAGCACCATATGGAGCATCATCAACAACAACAGTGAGTAGCAAACTAATGCAAGGCCAAGGCAAGAGGAAGGTTACCGAAAGCACAATGTTATGTAACCAGCTCAAAAAATAGAAGAAAACATAGATCAATGACTTCAAAATCAACCTCTTTGATGGGGCAACCTCCTTTACATTACAAAAATGAACAATTCTTGGATGATACAAATGACAAGGCCCCCTTTCTATATATAGGAGTCAAAGGGGTCACAATATAATTAAAGCTGACATAACAATAATAATGTAAGGGAACAACAATAACAATAGTGGGCTTCTATGGCACATAATAATAACAATATGGGGACAAAATGGGCACAAAAATTACAATAAGGGGCTACAATGACAATAATAATCAGGGAATATACTAGTATTATAGGTGATAAGCTCCAATTTGTATGCCATAATACCAATATTTTGCAACACCTTGTACAGACCATAATACTTTGGTGATAATTTGTTATCCTTCTTAGCTTGCTTGAGGGACATTTTTCTGTATGGTTGTAGCTGTAGAAATACCTAATCACCTACATCAAAAATTATTTTGCTGTGATGTTGATCTTCTTGTTGTTTCATTCTATTCTGTGCCAAAGTGAGGTTATCCTTTAAGAGTTGGAGAACTTGTTGTTGATGCTCGATGCCATCTTCCACTACTTGAACCTTATAATTTTATCTTAAATATGATGTGATGGATGGTGGATGATATCCATAAAGTTCCATAAATGGAGTCATTTTTGTAGTAGTATGGAAGGAAGTGTTATATCATCATTCAACCAGAGGTAACCATTTGACCCATTGTGTCTGTTTATCAAATAAAAAGCAACAAAGATATCCTTCCAAACATTGTTCACTATCTCATTTTCCCCATCATATTGAGGGTGATAAGATGATCTATGAGCTAACTGAGTACCCAGACAAGAAAACAATTCTATCCAAAAATTTCGAGTGAAAATGGGATCTCTATCGCTTACAATAATCTTTGGGTTTCCATGTAGCTTTTGAATTGTTTCCATAAATGCAGTAGCAACTGTATTGGCTTTAAAGGGATGAGATAATGCACAAAAGTGTTCATACTTGGTAATTTTATCAACTACCACCATTATGAGACTCTCTCCTTCGGACTTGGGTAAACCTATGATAAAATCCATTGAAACCTCCTCCCAACGTTCACTTGGAATGGATAAAGGTTGTAATAGACCTGGGGCCTTGAATGTTTCAACTTTATTTTTTTGGAAAACCAAACATTCCACCACAAACCTTTGAATATTATATTTAAGGCCTTTCCAAAAAAATTCCTTCTTAACCCTGTGGTAAGTTTATAAAAATCCCGAGTGCCCTCCTAAGGGAGAGGTGTGCAATTCCATAAGCATATTTTGTTTGAGTTGAGAATTCTTATAGAGGTATAAGTGATCTTTGTACCATAACAGATCATTTTTCCAGCTAAATGTATAAGATGTACTAGGATATTTTTGTATCTTTTGAATGAGAGCCCACACTTCTTCGTCATTCTTCCATTCATCCCTTTCTTCATTTATCCAATCTGGTTGGATAATAGAAATGGCACAAAGTAATGCTTCCACATCCTCATACTTTCTTGAGAGTGCATCTGCAACAACATTTTTCTTCCCTTTTTTGTAGATGATTTCAAAGTCATAACCCAACATCTTTGTGACCCATTTTTGATGAAGACAATATTTGTTCTAAACAGTAGTTAAGACTATCATGATCCGTTTTTACCTTGAAGTGTCTTCCCATTAGGTAAGGTTGCAATTTCTTAAGCGCATGTAGTATTGCCAACATTTCCTTCTCATAAATAGCTTTGTGTAAATATTTTCCTTTGATTAGATGAATTTCAAAATAAATGGCTATTTCTTCTTGCATTAAAACAACACCAATTCCATTTCCTGAGGCATCACATTCCATAATAAAGGTTTTTGTGAAGCCTGACATAGCTAAGACCAGTGCTTGGTACATTGCCTCTTTAAGATGTTTAAAGGCCTTCATTGATTCTAAAGTCAAAGAAAATGCATATTTCTTCAATAATGTTGTTAGAGATGTTTTTATTCTCCCATAATTCTTAACAAACTTGCGATAATACCTTGTCAACCTAAGAAATCCTCAGAGATGCTTTATGGATGTGGCGATTTTCCATTCCTTAATGGATTTAATTTTGGTAGGGTCTACCTTAACACCTTCATGAGATAGAATATGACCCAAACATTCCACCTCTTGTACTCCAAAGAAACATTTGGAGGTTTTTTCATATAATTGTTTCTCCTCCAATAGTTTGAGCACCCTATCAACAAGTTGAACATGATCATTCCAAGACTTTTTGTAGATTAGTATATCATAAAAAAATACTAACACAAATTTTATAAGGAAGGGTTTGAAAATGGAATTCATCAAACCTTGAAATGTAGAAGGTGCATTAGTAAGGCCAAAAGGCATGACCGAAAATTCATAATGGCCCTCAAGAGTTCTAAATGTTGTTTTCAGAATGTCTTCAGTCTTCATTCTGATTTGATGATATCCTGAATGAAGATCCAACTTGGTGAAGTAAATTGATCCATGCAATTCATCCAATAATTCATCAATGACAAGAATAGGAAATTTATCTTTAATATTGATCTTGTTGAGCTCCCTATGATCCGTACACATGCGCCATGATCCATTCTTCTTGTGCACCAATAATACTGGAGCGGAGAAACAACTTTGACTAGGTTGAATTATACCAGCCTCTAGCATTTTTGCAACCATACATTCAATTTCAGTCTTTTGGGAATAGGGATATCTGTAAGGCCTGATGTTTGGAGGAACACTTCCTGGAATCAAATGAATAGAATGATCATGATCAAGAATAGGTGCGAGGCCTTTGGGAGTCTCAAATACCTTGGAATGTTTGTCCACGTCTTTTTAGAGATCTAGATAAATAGATGATTTCGATGTGGGAACCTCTAGCGAACATAATTGTACAATTACGCCTCATTGTTCTTTTTGGGCCTGATGAAGCTACATGTAAGATGTTGAACGAGATGAGGGCTATGTATCCTTCATTGTTTGCTAATTGAGGCAAAGTTGTTTTTCTATGGTGTTTGGTATGTGTCTTTCCTATATGCATATATGTATATGGATGTAAATATCGCCATGAGCTATGTTATAAAGCTCCAATAAGCGGTATGAGTGTCATGTTAGTATAGTTATCATGTACTGATGATGTCATGTTGGTTTTCTTTTAGCAACGTGATCATTGTAAATACTACATCGAGATATGTTATAAAGTTCCATGAGAAGTATTTTTTCTTTCTAGCGATTTTTCTAAGATATATGTGTCATTGAACATTGAGGATGGTGTCCCGCAAGGGGAAGGGTTATGTAACAGTCCTAGTGCAAATTCCATGTAATAAAATTTAAAAATAATAACCACGGTTGATGGGAAACTTATTCCAAGGTAAATGTTGGGCAAGATATTATGGCTAAGGAAAGTGGCAAATGAAATAGCTAAAGCTTTGGAAAGGAAAAATGGAATTTTTGGCACAATTATTTATGAGAACAATGGAAATTAGGTGAAAAGAAATGAGAAACATCACAGGTTGCATGTGAGGAGGAAATTAAAGGAAAATAATGAAAAATGATGAAAATAGAGGCCTAATTGATAAAAAGACTTCTGAGGATTAGTTGGTACCTTTGGTCAATTCAGTTTTGGAGCTCTCTCATTATTCTCTCTCTCACACTCTTGGACACTTAGAGTTTTCTCAGAGCACTTTGGCATTGGATAAAGAAAAGAAAATAAGGTAAGATGAAGCAAATATCAAGTAAGGAAATGCAAGATCAAGCAGCTACAACATGATTCTTTGTAGGTATTGATTTGCACAAGTGATTTCCTTGCTAGATTTGGAATGCATGGTATTTCATGTGGATTTTTTCTGTCATGGAATGGGTTTTTCTGGGTGTGACAATGTTCTCCACCTAGCCTTACCATTTCCCAACAACCGTGATGAGATGGGTTCACATACTTTGGTTGAGCTGGATTGTCGAGTCGATTTGAAGGTGAGTGGCGTGGATCTTTGAAATGACAAACACATGGCCTAGTGGTCCCTGAACTGGACTATGGATCATGGTAAATCCAATGGCCTAGTGATCTGAAAATGAGATCTTAGATTACTTTTAAGGTATCACTGACTAATGTGCATGGATTTTCCTATATTACATAGTGCAATAGATCGATAAGATTACGAATAATATAGATAATGAGCAGTTAAAGAAACATAAAGGACACACACACATAACATAGCAAAATAATCAAGGAGTTCACCCAAAACTCCTGGAATACGTCTCCTGGTCCAGCCTTCAGTGGTGACCTCTTTATTATGTCTTCAAGAGCAGAGTTTTACAAAAGTGAGCTCAATTCGAGTCTCAACACAACAGATACAAAGCAGCAGGGTCAACTTGAATCCCTCAAGCCTCTATGAGTACACAGACTCTCCCTCTCGCTTTCTATCTTTGTCTTCTCTTTGTCTCAGCACTGCCCCCTCTGTCTCTGTCATTGTGTGGCTTTTAAGCTAATCGATGTTGTCTATTTGTTTCCTCTTCTGGGTTCTCTGGCTCCCAGCCTTTGTCCAGTCAAATCCCCCTCTGAGCATTAAGAAATCATTGCTAAACATTTTCAGGGATGGTGGCCACCTGTTTTGCAATGGAAGGGACCATCGGTGCTTGAAATCCCAAAAATAGTCGTTCCCTGTTTACACAGAGAAACACTGTAAAAATCCACCCAAACGCCTTTCATCAGACCTGAAATATTATCATCTCTGCCCTAAAATCCATCGGGTCCACCTTTGTATTGCTATCGCAAGTCGCTCAGTCGTGGGTTCCTTTGTATTTGGGTTTATTATGAAAAATCCCAAATACAAAGAAAATCCGACAATTTTCCCCATATCGGACTTCAAATGTTATAGTATTGCATTCATAAACCCTTTTGAGTCCAAATTATTGCTCCATTCTCATTTCCTTTGTTTTTCGTTTATTTAACGGAAATGAAAATTTACATAGAAAAGCTCTTTTCTTCTGGAACTCAAAATATATATATTTGTACCCATATGACCCATCAGGTCTGGCTTTATCGCAAGTTGCATATGTATTCACCTCGCTCCTCTGTATTGTCACAATGCAATTTTGCGATGCGACATATCGTAGTCGCATATCGCATAGTCCTCGGGTGCCGATAAGTGCTCCCTTGTATTTTGTTGATGCGATATTGCGAGTTAACCTGGGTCGTCGATTTACGTGATTGATCGATGGTCCTCGTTGACTCACGCTGATCGCGATCACAACTTTCAGATGGTAGCCTCATATAGCCCCCACTTGCCATCTCTGATTGCGATATGCCGATCGGATCTGGACCATTGATCGGCCAGATCTGACAGCTCTTGTGCATCCGTTGTTCGAGCCTCCAATAGCTCTATTTTTCATGGTTTCTTCATGTTTTTTAGGCCTGGTAGTATAATCTGCCATTTTTAAGAGTTCATCCTTTGTGATACTTTTTTTGTTCTTTGAAGACTTAGAGGGCTTTTAGGATCCATCTTGGATCACGCCTTCCCACTAAAAAGATTTTGGACCACCAAAAGTTGGTTTTTAAGCATCGATCAAGTGAGGATACAACTTCCTCACTTGTTCAATTTCTATCCATCATGCATTGCTTGGTTTTGAACCTTTGAGTCCAATTCTGAGGTACTCAACATCCCCTCTACGCGTAGTTCTCACCTTCCTGTCCAGAACTGTATCTTCCTGCAACTCATTGAGATATTCACGCAACAGATCATCTATAGAAGGCAACTGACTTTGATCTTCGGGATCTTCAATCAATGAAGGTTCAAACAATCTCAAGTTTTCTACATTAACAACTGAATAGATGTGCATGTAAGCTGGCAAATAAAGGCGAAAAGCATTTTCACCAATTTTCTCAAGTATCTTGAAAGGCCCATGCCTTATTGGCTTCAACTTCTTACCTTCACCTTGCATTCTATCTTTGATGATGTATAGCTAGACTTGATCACCAACTTGGAAGCTATGCTCAATTCGATGCTTGTCATGCCTTGCCTTGTACTTGGCCTAGCTTCTTTCTAGCTGTTCCTGTACTTCCTAGTGAATTTCTGGGATCTACTCAATGAACTTGGTGGCTTTGTCCACATCACCATGTCCATCAACTGTTATGTCTTTTCCAAAGACAAAATCCAAGGGAGACTTTGGTGTAAAACCAAAACAAGTCTCAAAAGGAGATCTCTGTGTAGAAGAGTGCTTGGCACGGTTGTAAGCATGTTGCACATAACACAAATGTTCATCCCAAAGCTTGGGATGCTTGCTACAATAGCCCTGAGCAACTGGATCACTATCCTATTGACCACCTCTATTTGGCAATTTATTTGTGGATGAAATGTTGTGCTCTTCTTCAATCTGGTGTCCATCAATTCCCACAAACTTGACCAAAACTTCCCAACAAATCAGGAATCTCAATCAAATATAATGGGAGTGGGTAGCCCAAAATGAACCCATACATGTTGAAAGAACAACTTCGTTGTTTGCTCAGCTTCAATCTGCTTGTTACAAGGTATTAAAATACACATTTTGCTGAACCTGTCCACAATAACATATAAATAATCATGACCTTTACTAGATTTTGGCAATCCCCCAACAAAGCCCATGGAAACACTTTCCCAAGGGTGAGAAGGAAATGGAAGTGGAGTGTACAAGCCTATTTTTCTATTGTTGGGCATGCTTTTAGCACACATGGTACACCCTTTAATATATCTAGAATTTGTTTCATGCATTCTTGGCCAACAATAGAACCTTTGCAACTGTGCAACTGTTTTACTTATGCCTAAATGACCTGATATAAGAGAAGTATGTGCTTCTCAGATTATGTTAACTCTTTCAATTTGTGGAATGCATAACTTTCCCAAATGATACAAGAGTTGGTCCTTAACATAATAATCCAATTCTTCTACTTGTTTTCCATGACTTAAAGTTGCATATACATCGTTGAAATCTATATCTTGAGCATATTGTTCAATGTAGCTTTCATGCATTACTGAGCTATGCTTAAGTATAGTAGATGCATTTATGATCAGTCTGGATAACATATCTACAACCTTATTGTGTATGCCCTTCTTATATCTGATGACAAGATGAAACTGCTGTAGAAAACCCATCCACCTATAGGGTCTTGATTGTTGCAATTTAGTTTGTGAGTGAAAATATTGAAGTGGTTGATGATCTGTATGTATAATTATTTCTTTTTCCATTAGGTAATGTTTCCACTTTTTCACACTCTGTACTAATGCATACAATTCTTTATCATATGTGGGATAATTAACTACTGTAGAATTAAATGTCTCAGAATGATAGCATATGGGTTTACCGTGTTGCACCAACACCGCTCCCATGGCATAATCCCTGGCATCTATTTCAATCTTAAATGGACGTTGAAGATCTGGTAGTGCTAGTAGTGGTGTTGTACTAATTTTTTCTTTTAAGGTGTTGAAGGTTTTCTGCTGTTTGCCTCCCCACTGAAACACATTGTTCAATCCTATTAATGCATGTAAGGGAGCTGCAATCAAGGAAAAGTTAGCAATAAACTTTCTCCAATATTGTGCTGCTCCTAGGAAACTCCTAACTTCTGTAGCATATTTGGGTTTAGGCCAGTTCATAATGACTTCAACCTTAGAGGGATCTATCTTCAATTCACCACCCCCTATAATATGACCCAAATAATTTAAAGATGTTTTGCCAAATTCACATTTTGATAACTTCACATAGAGATTTTCTCTTTTCAAAACATCTAAAGTCTACTTTACGTGCTTCAAATGTTCTTCCCATGTTTTACTGAAAACAAGAATGTCATATAAATATACAATTACAAAATTATCAATAAAAGGTTTGAGTACATCATTCATAACTGTCATGAAAGTGGGAGGAGCATTGGTTAAGCCAAAAGGCATAACCAGACATTCATACAACCCTTGCTTTTTTTTGAAGGCAATCTTCCATGCATCTTGTTCTGCTACTCTGACCTGATGACAGCCACTACGCAAGTCTAACTTGGAAAAGTAAACTGCTTCTTTCAGTTGATCTAATAGATCATCAATGGGAGGAAGTGGATAACGATTCTTGATCGTTATTTTATTCAGTGCTCTGTAATCAATGCATATCCTCCACTAACCATCTTTCTTTCTCAACAACACGATTGGAGATCTGCATGGTGATGTGCTTGGCCTTATGAACCCTTTATCGAGTAGCTCCTGTACCTACTTCTTGATCTCTGCATTGTCTAAAGCGAATAACCTGTACATTTTGATGTTAGGCAATGGAGCATCTTGCTGCAAATGAATATCATGTACTATTTCCCTTTTGGGTGGCAGACCTTTAGGTTCTTGAAATAAGATGTCATATTCTAAAACAACTTTATCTAAATCAGCTTTATGTTTATCATCATAACCTTCAAATATATTGGTTTTATCAAGGTCCTTTTCCTTTACAACCATTAGTAAAAATTTCTTGCATGAATTTACAATTATTTTCATCTACCCTAAGTTTAAGAGAGAGTAGTTATTTTTGAGTTTATGAGCTCTTAAGATATATTCTATTCCATCTTTAGTGAGTTGATAATTATTTTCAGCTCTATAGAAAATGGATTTTCTATCATACAAGTAAGGACTTCCTAAAACAATACCACATATATCCAAGGGAACTATATCTAACTCAACCTCATCTACAAATGTTGACCCAATAGTGAACCTAAGTTTACATTGTCTAGTCGCTTGTAGCTTTGCTTTATCACATACCCAACCTAATGGATATGGCTTCTTGTGAGGTGTGGTTAGTAATCCCAACTTCTTTACAATTGCCTCAGAAATTAAGTTTACTTGTGATCCACTATCAAATAAAGTATCAATCTTTTGATGCTTGGAAATAACTCTAATATGAAAAAGCTCATGTCTTTTCCTCTCATCTTCTTCATTATCAATAGATTGTGTAGAATTACTTGTAGATGCTTTAGAATTTTTACCTTTTATACCTGTGGCTGTGACTGTTGTTTCATCCCCTGAGTCTGATCCCAATTCTTTCTGAATAGCAACAATAGTCTTCTTCTTCTTACCACCGAACTTATTAGGTTTCAGCTCCAGATGCAAAGAACAACAGTGTGCATCATCATGCCCATCCTTCTTACAGTGAGTGCATGAAGGTTTGTCTTTCTGTACAGTGTTTGTCTTCCTCTCCTTCCATGTCAACTTCTTCTTTTCCTTGTTCTTACTTGTAGAGTATTTTGATGATCCCCCAATCTCTGGGTTCACATTCTTTCCTCTATCCTCTAGATGTGTAGCTTGAACTGATATATCATCTAGGCTAGTGGGATTAAACATGAGAACGGTGTGCCTCAAATAGCTATGTAGACCACCTATATACTTCAACAAAGTTTCAGGTGAGTCTAGAGAAATGCCTAGAGTTAAAGCTCCTTTTCTAAATTCCTGGGGATAGCTTTGTACACTTTGGCCCTTTAATTGGCGAAGAGTTTGGCAACTCATAATTGCTTGCAGCATATAAGCTAGTGGATAGAATTGTTTTTTAATGGTAGAAACAAATTCATTCCAGGTAGAAATAATTTACCATGCTTCTTCAAATTAGCTTGTGTCCTGCCTCCCCACCACACTAGGGCAGTTCCTCCAAGGCGAAGGCTAGCCATCTGAATCTTTCTCCTTTTTGAATCAATGTTTTGCACCTTGCAATATACATCAATCTTTCTAATCCAGTTATCTAGCTTTTCTGCATTTAATTCTCCATCATAAATTGGAAAATCAAATTTTACATCTAATTTAATCAAAGAAGTCTTCTTCTTTTTCTTATCAGGGCTAGGAGATGAGGATGATGAAGGAGATGCTAGAGGAGATGATGGTCCCCTTTCCCTTTGCCCTCTAGAGGGGCATCTAGAGAAGGTTCCTCAGCTCCTTTGTCTTGTTTGGGTGTCGAAGTGCTTTCACCTTGACCCTTCTTAAATTCCCAATACATCTCTTCCACCATGGCCCTCATGGCCATAAAACTGTCCATGAACTGAGATTATGATTCCAAATGAGTTTCTTCTGCCATTCTCCTCCTAGGATAGAGTCTTCTAATCTCTGGTTTGGCTATAACAAGTTCTCCTTTTCCCAGTTTGAGCTTTGACCCAGTTAGCATTCAAAAAATGTCCAACAAAAGCTTGTCTAACCTTAACAAACCAAAAACCAAAAGCTTTGATACCACTTGATCTGAAAATGAGATCTTAGATTACTTTTAAGGTATCACTGACTCATGTGCATGGATTTTCCTATATTACTTAGTTTAACGGATCAATAAGATTGCGAATAATATAGAGAATGAGTAGTTAAAGAAACATAATAGACACACACACATAACATAGCAAAATAATAAAGGAGTTCACCCAAAACTCCTGGGCTACGTCTCCTGGTCTAGCCTTTAGTGGTGACCTCTCTATTATGTCTTCAAGAGCAGAGTTTTACAAAATTGAGCTGAATTCGAGTCTGAAGACAACAGATACAAAGCGGCAGGGTCAACTTGAATCCCTCAAGCTTCTTTGAGTACACAGACTCTCCCTCTCTCTTTCTGTCTCTATCTTCTCTCTGTCTCAGCACTACCCCCTCTATCTCTATCATTCTATGGCTTTTAAGCCAATCGACACTACCTTTTCGTTTTCTTTCCTATGCTCTCTGTCTCTTGGCCTCTGTCAGGTTAAATCCCCCTCTAAGTGTTAAGCAATTGTTGCTAAACATTTTTAGGGATGGTGGCCACCTGTTCTGCAACGGAAGGGACCATTGGTGCTTGAAATCCTAAAAACAGTCATTCCCTGTTTACATAGAGAAACACTGTAAAAATCCACCCAAACACCTTTCATTGGACCTGAAATATTATCATCTTTTCCCTAAAATCCATTGGGTCCACCTTTGTATTACTATCGCAAGTCGCCTGATCATGGGTTCCTTTGTATTTGGGTTTATTATGAAAAATCGCAAATACAAAGAAAATCTAAAAATTTTCCCCATATCAGACTTCAAATATTATAGTATTTCATTTATAAATCCTTTCAGGTCTGGCTTATCACTCCATTCACATTTCCTTTGTTTTTCGTTTAATTAATGGAAATGCAAATTTACATAGAAAAACCCTTTTCTTCTAGAACTCAATATATATATATTTGTACCCATAAGACCCGTCGAGTCTAGCTTTATCACAAGTCGCATATGTATTGGCCTTGCTCCTTTGTATTGTCGCGATGCGACATATCGCAGTCGCATATTGCATATTCCTCGGGTCCCAGTAAGTGCTCCCTTGTATTTTTCTGATGCGATATTGTGAGTTAACCTAGGCTGTCAATCTGTATGATTGATCGACGGTCCTTGTTGACTCACGCTAATCGCGATCACAACTTTCACATGGTAGCCTCTGATAGCCCCCACTTGCCATCTCCAATTTCAATATGTCGATCGGATCTGGACTGTTGATCGGCTAGATCCGACGACTCTTATGCATCATTGTTCAAGCCTTCGATAGCTCTGTTTTTCACGTTTTCTTCATGTTTTTTAGGCCCGATAGTGTAATCTGCCATTTCTAAGATTTCATCCTTTGCGATAGTTTTTTTGATCTTTGAAGACTTAGAGGGCTTTTAGGATCCATCTTGGATCACCTAGTAACCCCTAGGCCATACCATGTGTTGTGGTAAAGCTAGGATTATGTGCCTTGGTGGGCCTAAGAATCCTTGTGACTGAATGGCGGGATATATGGTAAAGACAAGAGGTGTATTTCTCTCTGTTGGGCCTATTAGTCTTGGGATGGGATGTACAATAAATCCTTAAGAATGGGTATCGGTGTAGGGAATAGTGATCCCTAAATCAAAATGTGGATTATGGTAAAGGAAAAGATAATAGGAGGCACTCAAATTTCTCACGGTATAGGTGCATAACTCTGGTGTCATCCATTCTTATTTAGTTCTTTTTCTTGGTTATGAATCTCACATTCATGCTTGGAATATCGCACGAGGGTGATTGGTTGAAGATATATTTCACTGATCCAATCTATGGGCGGGTGGAACGTGGTATTCCTATCCCTGGTTGGTTACTTGATTCATTAATGAGAAATTCATTCCCTTGGTTTTTGATGTGTAATTGTACTGGCTTATATATGTATTCTATGGTTGATGTATTCATGGTATTTTTGTTGTTACTATGTTGGCTATGTATATGTGTTGTGGCCACATCTATGTATGGATCTCATCATGTTTTTACTTGTGATTGAACAATGTATCTATGGCCTCATAGATGATAATGCAACAATTGACCTAAGGGAACAATGCTTCATAACGATTCTCAGATAATAATGAGACCCCTATGCTTAAATTTGTTGTTTATACTTGTATATTACATATTCATGATGTGTTTGATGAAATTCCTGTTATGGATAGTAGGGGTCTGGTTAAGGGCTTGTTCAAGTGTTCAAGTTTCTTTCATCATTGTTTCCGTATTATCTTACTATTCTAGAAATGTCATTCAATTCTAGGTAGTGACTTGGGCTTTGGGCTTGAAAAAGTGGCTCAAATCTTAGGGACACTAGCATAGCACTAAGAAAAATCATCCCTGAATGATGGCATGCCTTGTCATGAGAGTCTCTAGTTCCTCCTAGACGTTTTCAAGCCCATAGTGTGGAAGCGTCCAGAGGTCAAGTGGCCTAAAAACTCAATGAGACCTAGGGGTTGGTTACTAGAAGTGATGGGATGGTTCTTAGGGGTCCTGTAGCTAATGTGGAAGGTCTGTATGATGTGTTTGTATTGATTCCATTTCCTTAAGGTCACCTAGGAGGTTGAATCCAATCTTAGTGACCTCTTGCCACATGTTTACCCCAGTTGGTCGGTTACTTGGGTAGATGTGGGAGGAGGGTGTTACAAAAATAATGAATTATTTGCATTAATATAAATGGAAGGATATTACAACAATAAGTAGAAGTTGATCTTGTAGAAGAGCTCCTCCAAGTTGTTGACTTGTCATTTCCTTGTCACAATAGGCACCTCCAATCACCCTAAATGCATGAGAAGATAGCCACTCACTACAACAACATAAGGGAAGAATCACTCTCCAAAAGTCAACCCCCAATAAAATAGAAGGCTGGGAATATATAGACAAGTAAGGTAAGTTGGGAGTTATTATCCAATTATCAATATAGGGTAAGAGATCCACCTTTGATGGAGGGATAGGATCAAAGGATAAGTGGTCAAAACTCCAAAGTAGGGAAGTATAGGATCCGAATGTTTTATCCCAAGTAAGTTGTTAAAACAACTTTTGGAAACTCATAGAAGGGAAGATTCCACAATCCCGATCATTCTCCTGTATTTCTAGAACTAATGTAGGTGCAAAGGGGAGAAACATGCTGGTGACCAACACAGGTCACAATGGAGAAACATGTAGGTGAACGCACCCTAGTAGGATTACAAGGAGCATTGGTGCTCAAACTAGCTCAGATGATGTAGTTTAGGGCTAAAATTTTGGGGGATGAAAGGAACATGCTTGAGAGTTTTTGCAAGATGGTGACAAGGGGAAAAAGGATGTTTATTAATCCCACTAGGAGGCTTACTGATCGGATGTGACAAAATGGCCTATCACAAAAAGCACAGTAGAATGCTTTCTAAGAGTTGATGAAGTAACCAATATGATTAGAGTACTTGATGAAGCTATCAAAGAAGATATAATTGTTCAAAAAGTATTAAGATCTCTTCCTATGAGATTTAATGCTAAAATATTTTCCATTGAAGAAATGTATGATCTAAAAAGGCTAGCAATGGACTAGTTTCTTGGTACTCTCACAGCCTATGATATGAGAGTAGGAAAAGAGAATTTTGAACCAAAGGAGGCATCTTTCAAGGTGTCCAAAAGGGCTAAGGAGCACAAAGACCATCAAGATTTTTTCAACTGCATATATGATCAATAGCTGGCTCATTTTTCCAGGAAACTAAAGCATGGCTTAGGAACGCATAAATTGAAGTTTCCCTTTAAATGATTTTATTGTGGAAGAGTTGGACATTTTTCATATAACTTCCCTTACAAAGAGAGGACATAAAAGAAATATGATTAGAAGTTCAGAGGAAAATTTTTGAAACATCAAAAGAAGAGGTTCTCTAAGAAGAAGGGGCTTTACTCCAAAGAGGATATCTTCACACTAGAGTGAGATAGAGAAAATTCCTTGGAGGATGAGTCAAACGAGTGGTTGCTCATGGAATTTGGAGATGACCTCAAGAAACAAAATACTACAGACTTTGACGAAGAAGAAGAAGTAGGAGTGGTGGAAAGTGGAGGGGAACTCATTAATTCTCTTAATGAGTCAAAGAAGTCCAAAATAAAGAAAAAGTAGCTAAAATAATAGTTGTAGCATGCCAAATAAGGTATGTATAGCTCAGAAAAGAAGGAATTTTTTTATCGAAAAGAAAAACTTGAAGAAGAGAATAAAAGTAAAGATAGTCTAGCTCATCAACTAGAAGGGAAAAAAAACATGTGAGAAACTAGAGGAAGAGAATATACATCTATAGTAGGAGTCGTTCTGTAGAATTTTCTCTACAAATCAGCTAGCTCACTGATATTATGTAGAAATTTCACCTGCAAATCAAACTGATATATGCAATGTACTAAAGCATAATACTAGATCTACATCTACCATAAACTTTGCAAAAGCTTAATTGAACATGAGCAACATCAAGCATGAACACATATAACTGATAAGAAGGAATCAATCACACATAACACATAATATATCACTAGGGAAAGCACCAGCATAAAACCCCAACACTGTATTATCAATCAAGTGGAAATCCTCAACAACATACAAAAAGAATTAGCTCAAAAGCTATCCTGCTCTCTTTGTACTCTGATGATAAAGCTCATGGACTACCTAGCCCTGTATATAAAGGCTGCACCTCAGGTCCAAGCTCCTATTTCCTTGCGTAGTTTTGATTGGGGTCCAATTACAAAACACATGTAAATTTGCCTAATCATACCTGCTGTCAACCTCAGGTCCAACAACGCAATACTTGAGGACTCAAGTTCCTCCTGCATGCAAGGAATACTTACTAGAAATATCCTAGCAACTGACAAAACATTGTCCCACCATCTGATCTCAATTGGGTCTCTGTATAAACTGCCATGCATCAGTTATCCATGAGAAAATACTTAGTTATCTGAAATAATAGTTGTCGCATGCATGCAAGCATCAACAAACTATATCTCATTAATTTAACAACTTGTTAAATTAATCTAACTGAACATGACTAAGTTAAACTAAGTCAACTAATCCTCTCAATATAGAACTCATCCTTAATTCCTCAATCAGTGGAGCAAGTCAAGGACACATTCCCCAATCAGTGGATAAATAATTGCATGTTCTCACAAAGACTTCAAGTTTTCTTTTCCTTAACTAATTAACTCATGGAGAATTAATTAATTAATATTCCAAACTGCTGGTAAGACAAAATTCGAATTTACTTCTTATAGATAGACCAGGGACTGCAATAATAGGAAGGGACCCAGAAATTCTATTTTTAGTAGTTTCACCTCTCACCCAAGGTGGCCAAAATTCCACACTGGCCAAAGTGCTATTTTTAGCAATTTCTATTTTTACATTTCTTGTTGCACACTTTTCAACACTCCTGCTCAATAGGAAAGGCTTCCTCTCGAACCCGATCTTGTAACTCTGTAATGTTCTACATGCAACACATCTACTAAGTGTGGTTGCTCCAGCAACACTCGGAACAAAAAAACTCCCAACTGACCACTTTGTTGGTCTAGAAGCATACTCCGATGTTGAAGCTCTACCTGCTGTTGACAAGTGCTCCCTCTCTAACCTCTGCGCTACTGCAACATCTCCATGCATCTCACACCATTGCACCCTTCTTTGTGCTACCCTCCACTATGCAACACACTTGTGCCTCTCGCATTGTTGCAGCCTGCATGATCTGCGCTATCCGGGGATTCCCTGCACTGTTTCTCTCTCTACCGCTCCATCTGCATCTGTCTCTACCCAATCAGTCAGTTCCTGCTACTCCACATCGGGGCTCTCGTAGCAAGGTCTCATCCAAGAGGTTGGGTACCTCAAGGATCCTGCCCCTCCTCCTTGGGACGATCACTCTATATCTCTACACCTCCTACCTAGAGGTATGGCTGCATGTGATCCCTTTGCCCACCTGGCTCGAAGTTTCCCCCTACTGGAGGTCTCTACATGAATAGATGTCTCTACTCGATCTCCTCTCATCTTCACCTGTTGTGGCTTCTCCACAAACTCTTGAAGTTGTTGCACCAATCGTGGCTCCTCCACAATCGTCTGAGACTTCTTCTAGCGCTGCATGTTAATAGGTAACTTACCCTCCCTCTCAACCACCATGTCTCGATCAGTTGCCTTGCTACTCAAGGCTTTGCATGCATCTTTAACCTCAAGATCATACATGTTCTTGACCCGTGAACCAATCTGCTTCACCTGTCTAGTGATGATGTGTCTAAGGAAGACCTTTCCCTTACTGAAGACTACATCATAGCCTTTATCTTCTAGCATCGTGATCGACACCAAGTTTCTCTTCAGTCTTCGTACATACTTGACATCGGTCAAGGTAAGGCGAGCTCCATGCTCCCTCTAAAAAATAACCATGCCTACACATGGGACACTAAACTTCTCATCATTACCCATCGCTATGAGTATCTGGAGATCTTTCTCCTCCAAAGTACTGAACAAACTCTTGTCACCATTCATGTGGAAAGAAGCTCCACTCTCAAGAAACCAACCACTTCCCACCATGGATGAAACCATGCATGTGAAGAGTGTGAAATCCAACTCGAACTATGAAGCAAGTGCCTCACCTTTAGATCCTTACCCGGATCCCTTCTTGGATTTCCTCTGTGGACAATTTGCAACATAATGGCCCACCTCATGACAACAAAAGCATTGCACTTTTGATTTGTCAACCTTCTTCCCACCATTGGAAGAAATGGATTCAGAAAGAGAAACCTTCTCCTTCCCCTTCTTTGCCTTACTCGCTAAGGCACAATTCTCCTCATCCTCCATGGATGAAGAACCGTCTCTGGTGCTCCGTCTGATCTCCTCCTGCATAAAATCTGACCAAAGTCATTCCCAATTTGGTAGTTTCTCCCTTCCATTAACCGATTCCTGGTAGCTATGCCAGCTCCTAGGAAGGCTAAGGAGTGCTAGAATCACCATATCATCATCAGCTGTCATGACCCCTACACTTGCAAGCTCATCCCTGCCTGTGATGAGCTTGGTCAGATACATAGAGATCGTTTCATCCTTTTCACACTTGATCTTTCAAAGTTTGTCCTTCAGTGACAACTTCCTCTGATCACTGCTATTTGATATAAATCTTTCAATGTTTTCCACATTGTAAACGGAGTCTCCTTCCCATGGAGGTTCGAGACTATGTGATCTCGAACTCCCTCCAAGAGAATTCTCCTATCTCTAGCCACACACTTCTTCCATTCTGCCAGTTGAGTAGCATCCGTAGGCTTAGGGACTTCTTGATCAATGAAGTCCTTAAGGTCATTATCTTCCAATACTGCCTCCATGTGATCCTTCCAAGCTATATAGTTTGAGCTGCCATCAAGGGCATACTCAAGCCTCAAACCATAGAATGCCATCAGTGAAATAGATATGATAAGAACTTGAGATCTATATCCTGAATAATAAATTTCGAATTCCTTCTTGTATACTATTCTTCCTTGATCACCTGTGCTCCGATACCATGTAGCATTTTCTCTACAATTTAGCTAGCTCATTGATATCATGTAGAAATTTCACCTGCAGATCAAACCGATATATGCAATGTGCTAAAACATAATACTAGATCTACATCTACCATAAACTTTGCGGAAGCTTAATTAAGCATGAGCAACATCAAGCATGAACATATATAACTGATAAGAAGGAATCAATCACACATAACACAGAATATATCACTGGGGAAAGAACCAACATTAAACCCCAACACTGTATTATCAATCAAGTGGAAATCCTCAACAACGTACAAAAAGAATCAACTCAATAGCTATCCTACTCTCTTTGTACTCTAATGATAAAGCTCATGGACTACCTAGCCTTGTATATAAAGGCTGCACCTCAGGTCCAAGCTCCTATTTCCTTGTGCAGTTTTGATTGGGGTCCAATTACAAAACACATGTAAATTGGCCTGATCATACCTACTGTCAACCTCAGGTCCAACTACGCAATACTTGAGGACTCAAGTTCCTCCTGCATGCAAGGAATACTTACTAGAAATATCCTAGCAACTGACAGAACATTGTCCCACCATCTGATCTCAACTGGGTCTCTGTCTGAACTGCCATGCATCAGTTATCCATGAGAAAATACTCAGTTATCTGAAATAATAGTTGTCACATGCATGCAAGCATCAACAAACTATATCTCATTAATTTAACAACTTGTTAAATTAATCTAACTGAACTTGACTAAGTTAAACTAAGTCAACTGATCCTCTCAATATAGAACTCATCCTTAATTCCTCAATCAATGGAGCAAATCAAGGACACATTCCCCAATCAGTGGAGAAATAATTAAATGTTCTCACAAAGACTTCAAGTTTGCTTTTCCTTAACTAATTAACTCATGGAGAATTAATTAATTAATATTCCAAACTGCTGGTAAGACCAAATTCAAATTTACTTCCTATAGATAGACAAGGGACTACTATAAATAGGAAGGGACCCAGAAATGCTATTTTTAGAAGATGCTATTTTTAGTAGTTTCACCTCTCACCCAAGGTGGCCAAAATTCCACACTGGCCAAACTGCTATTGTTAGCAATTTCTATTTTTACATTTCTTGTTGCACACTTTTCAACACATTCAAAGTAAAGAAGGAGATGATCCCAGAAACATGCAAAGAATATATTTTTTTCCTAAAATTCAAATTAGAAGAAGCGGAATAGAGAGAAGAAACTCTTAATGATTTAATCCAAGAAATGGGAAGAAAATTGTTAGAGTCTCGAGGCAGAAGTTGTCTCTCTGAGAATAGATATCGAGAGATTGGACACTGAGAAGGCTGTAAATGAAAATTTTGCAGAGGGGACAAGAAATCTAGATCAGATTTTGAACAGTCAATGGTCTCTAGAAAATAAGGCAAGTCTAGGATATTCTAGACCATGGGAATCTTCTTTGAGGAATATGAAATTCGGGTCTCCGGGATTTGAGGAACCTTAGAGATATGAAAAGTTGCATCAAGAAAGAATCAATGAAGATATAAAGTTAGAAAGCAAGGGAGGAGCCCATCACTAGAACAAGAATTCCAACTTCTTAAAGGAGTCATACCAATGGATAATGAATCAATCAACAAGACAACAAAGGTACGTACATGTACAAACTCATGAACTTTCCAAATTATGGTACTCTAATTTATTGTGTGGTCATTTTTATATGTGTCATATCTCTCGACATAAATTTATTGATTCTAAAACAATCAAAGTTGAAAGAGATGAAAATTTCAGATACTATAATTATGAGAATTATAGACCTCAAAACTCTCCTCCCACAAATAGAAATCCATCCTTTCCCTTATGGATGATGTTGAATGATTCAAATGTAATAATTTTGGGCACAAGGTGAGTGAATGCAGAAGAAATTTTGAGTATCCATCTAAATCCTGAAATGATTGGAAGCCAACTTTTCCAAAGAATAAGAAGAATTAGAAACATAAGTTTGAAAGGAACATGGAATGTGGATTTTCTCTGTCAGCACATGATCAAGAAAATAGATGGTATGTGGATAGTGGTTGTTCCAAGCATATGAATGGGGATAAAAGTAAATTCATGTCTCTAAAAGAAAAGGACAAAGGGAACAATTTCACATTCAGCAACAATTCTTAAGAAAAAATTAAGGGCAAGGGCATAGCCAGACTTGAAGAAAAGACTAAAGCTCAAAATGTATTGTATGTAGAGGGGCTGAGGCACAACCTGCTTAGAGTGAGCCAAATGTGTGACAGTGGCCATAATGTGACCTTTCGATCCAAATATTGTGAGATCAGACATGAAAAGAATGGAAAGTTGGTGGGAAAGGATTTCATAACTCACAATAATGTATATGTGTTTGATGACTCCAGAGTAATATGATACTTGAGAAATAAAAACGAAACATGATTGTGGCATAATAACTTGGTCATATGAATTTTGACATTTTGATAAAAGTCAACAAGATAGGAGTTGTAAGAGGATTTCCAAGGCTATCAAGGCCTGATAATTCAATCTACAAGTCTTTTCAATTTGGTAAGCAGACTAGGAATCATTTCAAGAAAAAGAAGTTCTTTTGATCTAAACCTTTGGATCTAATTCACAGAGTTATTTATGGCCTAACTAGGACAAAAAGGCCAAGAGGAGAAAGGTATTTTATGTTTCTTATTGGTGATTTTACGAGAGCCACATGGATAATTCTCCTAAAAGAAAAATCAAAAGTTATTAAACATTTTAGAACATTTAAAGCTCAAGTAGAGAACGAGAAGGATCTATAGATAAAATGCTTAAGATCATAAAGAGGGACAGAATACACTTCAAGAGAGTTTGAGGAATACTGTGAAGAGCATGGCATAAGGAAGCAATATTTTATCGCCAGAACTCCACAACAAAATGGAGTAGCAGAGAGAAAGAACACAATGACTTAAGAGATGGCTAGAGCTATGATGGATGAAGAAGTTGTACCTCTCACCTTTTGGGGAGAATGTTAAAAAACTAGCTCAAATAAAGATAGAAAAGATAGATCAACGCCTTAGAATTCAACCTCTTCGAGGGGGAACTTCCTTTACATTACACAAATGAACAATTCTTGGATGATACACATGAATAAACCTCCCTTTTAGATATAGGAGTCTAAGGGGTCACAATATAATCAAGTCGACATAACAATAATAACATAAGGGAACAAAAATAACAATGGTGGGTTTCTATGGGGCATACTATGGGGACAATAGGGGCACAATAATAACAGTAAGTGATACAATGACAATAGTAATGGGGGAATCACCAGTATTATAGGGGTCTAACATGCCCCTCTCCTTTCAAAAAGCATTGTCCTCAATGCTTGAGTAGTTCAAGATGCTTCTGTATAAAATTCTCATCCTCCCATGTGGAATCCTCAGTGGATAAGTTCTTCCACCTGATGAGATACTATGAAATTGATCAATTTCATAGCTATTGATTTCTTGTTTCCGTGATTGCTTTCAGTTCCAATATGATTTTTCCTTCCTCGTCAAGCTCTGGCAATATTGTTTGAACTAGGAGTTTGTCACCTATAACCTTCTTTAAACATGAAACATGGAAAACTGGGTGCACTCGAGAAGCTACAAGAAGCTCCAATTTGTATGCCATAGTACCAATCTTTTGCAACACCTTGTACGGACCATAATACTTTGGTTATAATTAATGATCCTTCTTAACTTGCTTGACGGACATTTTTTGTATGGTTGTAGCCGTAGGAATACCCAGTCACCTACATCAAAACTTCTTTCGCTGCGATGTTGATCTGCCTATTGTTTCATTCTATTCTGTGCCAACGTGAGGTTATCCTTTAAGAGTTGGAGAACTTGTTGTTGATGCTCGATGTGATGTTCCACTACTTTAACATTATAATTTTCTCTTAAATATGATGTGATGGATGGTGGATGATATCCATAAAGTGCCATAAATGGGTTCATTTTTGCTACAGTATCGAAGGAAGTGTTATACCACCATTCACCCAGAGGCAACCATTTGACCCATTGTGTCTATTTATCAGGTACAAAGAAACAAAGATATCATTCCAAACATTTGTTTACTATCTAAGTTGTCCCATCAGATTGAGGATGATAAGATGAGCTATGAGCTAACTGTTTACCGAGATAAGAAAACAATTTTGTCCAAACATTTTCAGTGAAATTTGGATCTCTATTGTTTACAATAATCTTTGGGTTTCCATGTAGCTTTTGAATTGTTTCCATAAATGTAGTAGAAACTGTATTTCCTTTAAATGGATGTGATAATGCACATAAGTGTGCATACTTGGTAAGTTTGTCAACTACCACCATGATGACACACTTTCTTTTGTACTTGGGTAAACTTGTGATAAAATCCATTGAATCCTCCTCCCAACGTTGGCTTGGAATGGATAAAGGTTGTAATAGACTTGGGGTCTTAATTGTTTGAACTTTATTTTCTTGGAAAACCAAACATTTTGCCACAAACTTTTGAATATCTGATTTAAGGCCATCCCAAAAGAATTCCTTCTTAACCCTATGAAAAGTTTTTAAAAATCCTGAGTTCCCTCCTAAGGGAGAAGTGTGCAATTCCATAAGAATCTTTTATTTGAGTTGCGAATTCTTACATAGGTATAGATGATATTTGTACCATAACGAATCATTTTTCTAGCTAAATGTATCAGATGTACTGGGATCTTGTTGTAACTTTCGAATGAGTACCCATACTTCTTCGTCATTCTTTCATTCCCCCCTTGCTTCGTGTATCCAATATTGTTGGATTATAGAAATTCCGCACAACAATGCTTCCACATCCTCATCCTTCCTTGAGAGTGCATCTACCACAACATTTGGCTTCCCTTTTTTGTAGATGATTTCAAAGTCATAACCCAACATCTTTGTGACCCATTTTTGTTGCTCCTCAAGCCCTGATCCCTGGAAGGGAGGAATAGGGCAATATCCACTTGTTTTCAGCCTTTTTTGAATATTCTCTTATCTCTATAATGCTATTGTTAGAGCTATTCGCAAATGGAAGCAAACTAATCAAATTTACCAATACATGCAAATTAACAACACCAAAATCAGTTTAACAACTAACTATGAGATAACATAAGCATACATATATAGTAAGAGGAACCTATGCTACTAGGGTTGGGCCCTAACCCAAGAGCTTCAACCCTCTAAGTCAACTCAGTGTTGGATCAAGGGAATGTTTCTCATTTTCATTAACATATAAAAAATACATAAAAGTGTTTGGTCACAATCCTTCAACTCGAAAACCTCTTAGCTATCTTACACAAAAAACATGAATCCTACTGATGCTCTAGGCCTCTTTATTTATGCAACTGAAGTTTCCAACAGATTCATTAAATCTAGGGAGGCTTGGCTCCCAATCTTGATATCAACTGGTTCTTAATTGTCATTGGTTTGGTTGCCCATGATCCTCATGTCTCGGTTGCTTGCAAATCCGAGCTAGTGTGATTTGATTGAGGGATCTTCAAGTGAGTGAGGAGTTAAGGAGGGAGATTATATCTCCTATAATGTCTCCTTCCTGTCTCATTTGAGTTCCTGCACCCTAATTAGCCACAATTTTCTCCCAAAACCTACAATCAATGCACATTAGACCACTAGACCTGACATCTTACTTTTACTCATCTCATTAAGAAAAATATAATTAAAACATGTAAAGAATTATGAGAAGATTTGATTTTAGTATGTTGTAGGTGAATTAAGGTCCATATATTTTACCCATTGATGAGCCTCATCATGATACTGCCATCAACACATAACTTTCAGTGCATAAATAAACATAACAATACATTGGTTATCTTACCTTGTTGTGAAAGCATGCTATTTTTCAATTTAGCATATCCACGCCATCTCTCAAGGGACTCTAATTCCTTTGATAGATATAGCTATAACTAGACACCATTTGTTGTACATGTTAAATACATGTTCATGAATCTAGCACATATCCACATAATGTGAGACAAATTAAAGGTTAAGAAGATTTCTTGTAGGCAAAGCATTCATTCGTTTGGAATTAGGGTTTCCAAACATAGCCAAAGGAATTCTTTCCCAATTCCTTTCTTTTACCTTTTTACTTTGCTACAATTGAGTCTTACCATGCACTGTCACATCACCCAACTGCTAGTTATATAAACACATCAACTATTACCTATCCATGCTAATACCAAGCATGTTTCCCTGCAACTACTCACACATGTCAACCACATGTTCCGAATATCAAGACAATCATTTCTGTTAGTTTCAAATCAATCTTTACCAAGACTAACAATCATGTCACAATACATAGTCAACTCATAGTCATTAGACATAATGCTACAACTATCACCTACTACACTCAAGTACATATCAACTGTCTCAAAACATGTATTAGTACAATCATCTTCAAACAAGATCATTGGAAAACATACTCATATTATAAAATTCATCAAACATTCAACCAACTTGAAAACATACCATGTTAAATAAATTAACTAGACTACATAATAGACACCAAACACTCAAACACCAAATAGACGTCATAATCAAATAGTCAAGCACAAAGTAGATGACATAAGCAAGTTAAAACCTTAATGTCTATCAGGGGAGGCAATCTTGTCTGCAGAATCAACTGATATTAGCATGATATAAGTTCACAACATATCAACTCAACCACAAATAAGATCATGATACCCATAATAGTAACTAACTAACATGTTAACATCATAAGCCCATAAACATTTGTTGTTCATGCATAAAAATCATGTATGTACGATGAGTCTAGATTAGTATGACATAATATCACAACATATTAACTCATACATGAATGTCATAACCCTTATCATTTGGAAGGTCAATATAGGTTAGCACAATACATATAACATCAAGATCTTAAAGGAAATAACCCTACTCATCCAGTTAACTAACATATAACAACTATCAACAACAAGCTAGCATATACCATACTCATGAAAAAAATATATATACTCATCAAGTTAACTAACATATAAGCATGAACAATAATGCATATAACAACAAAAACCTATATATCATGCTCATCCACAAGATATAACCTAATCAACAATCTAACTATCATATAATAACAACACATTAACCTATAACCTACTCATCAACAACATATAGCATATAACATAAACAAGTTAACCTATAATATAGTCATCAACAACATATATAACATAATCATCAAGTTATCTAACATGAAACAACATTAGCAATGCATACAACTACAACTCACTATCATTCATGACTATCTGACACATGTGCATATGACTACACTAATCAACTAGCATCTATCATGTACGTAACCATAACATCAATAAAATGAAATGCATACACATAACCATAATGCATATAACCATCCTTAACCTACATACCTGCATGCCCAACATACAAATCTGTATGACGACATGATCTTGCCTCGAGGTTGAATGTTGCAATTTCACTTTGATGGTCTACATATCCTTCTCTATCTCAGGCAACATATTAGCATCATAGCATACCAATAGCATCATGATGATATAATTGTGTACAATGACTTCATAATGCATGTCTAACCTACCATACATGCATAACGATAACCATGAAAATGCATGCATAACAATATATAGACACCAACATGCATAAAAAAATACATATACAACCATACACCCATGAGCACACATCCCACAACAATAGCATCAACCTTCACATGGCAACATCACTACAACCATGATCAACACCATGCAATAATAACATGGACTACAAGCATAAGGAACGCATATGTAACTGACATAAATGCATGACCAACACATAGCCCATCGATTCTAATGGGTGAACCATGCTCTGATACCGCTTTGTAACACCCTCCTCCCACATCTACCCAAGTAATTAGAAAATCGGGGTAAACATGTGGCAATAAGTTACTATGATATGATTTTACCTCCTAAGTCACGTTAAGGAAGTGGAACTAATGAAAACACACCATACAGACCTTCAACATCAGGAATAGGACCCCTAGGAACCATCCCAACCTTTCTGCTAACCAACCCATGGGTCCCACTAAGTATTTAAATTATTAAAACTATAGACACTCCCATTCTATGGGTATTCTAGTGTCCAGAGAGATTTCGACACTCCCACAAGCCTTCATGCCTATGTCCATGGACTATTTCCAACAGACTTGTGTCAGAGTCAGGGGAATTTAAGGTAATTTTCAATGTTAGAATTTTGGCCACTACCCAAAACTTCTTGTGGCTTCTGAAATCCATTAAACACGTGATGAGAAGACTAACAAACCAAAAAATAACTCAAGGACTAGGCCTGGAAACCCCCAAGTGGGACTAACATTCTGTCAAACACTTGGCATGAATGAAATCTACATGTTTAAATAACAGATCTAAGGATAGGGGTCTCATACTTATCTGAGATTCTCTATGAGGCATTTTTTCCTTATCACTTTAGATGTGGTTTCATCCATTAGGCTATATATACATTTTTCAATTCATATACAAGTAAAAGCATGATGGAAGCCATACATAGCCATTATCATAATACATATTCATAACCAACATAATAACAACAAAAATACCAAGGATACAATAGCCATATAATCCACATATAAACCAGTATAATACTCATGAGATAACAAGGAGAAATAACCTCATATTAATGATGCAAAATCCAACCCGGTATAGGACTACCACGTTCCACCTGACTGTAGAATGGTTGAGCCAAATCTCTCTTCATCCATTCAACCCCGTGCCATACTCCAAGCATGAATGTGGGATCTCATAAAACACATCCATCAAAACCATCCAGAGATTCCAGAGGAAAAACCACCTCAACCCTTCAAATAGTGATTCAACCTCATGGTCGAACATCAAAAAACCACCATCATATTGGTCTCTACCCAAGCATTCCAAGGCTCCAAGGCATTTTTTCCGACCCGAATTCCAGGACTAGTAACTCAACCAACAACTGTTGTTAGGCTTCTAGAGTATTTTTCCAACCAAGGCTTCCAAGTTTAGTAACTCAACCCACCAAGGGCTCCCAAAGAATTTGTCTAACTAAGGCTTCCAGGACTAGTAACTCAACCCAAGTTGTTATAGGGCTTCTAGATCATTTGTCGAACCAAGGCTTCTAGGACTAGTAACTCAACCCAAGTTGTTACAAGGCTTCAAGAGCATTTGTCCAAACAAGGCTCCAGGAACTAATAATTCAACCCAAGCTAAAGGAAACATGAGAACCAACTAAAAAAATGAATAAATAAACCCACAACACCATGGCTATCTAGGAAATGGAAAGGCTACAAAAATCCACTGCCTATCTAGGTAATTCTCCATGCCAATAACAAATCATAACCAAGAAACCACATTCATGTGCCATGCATGCCAGAACTAGTGAGGAAAACATACATGCAACTCGATACCTGCAAGCAAAAGCATTGTAATTTCCGATCCTGCTCTTGCTTTTCCTTCTTGCTCCAAACATCCAAGTATGCCACACTCTCCGAGAGTGCTCCAAGAAAACTATAAGTATCCAAGAGTATGAGAGAGAGAAGAGAGCGAAGAGAGAGAAGAGACAGATATATCTCCAAAAATGAACTAACCAAGCCTACCCACTAATCCTCAGAAGCATTTTTATTAATGAGGCCTCAATTTTCTTCAATTTCCATTATTTTCTTTCATTTTCCTCCTCACATGCAAACTATTACCTTTCACCTCCCTTTTCTCCTAATTTCCATTATTTTCATAAATAAAATGCCAATTAGTGCCTCTTTCCTTTCCAAAGCCTTTTCCATTGTCTTTTCTAATTTCCTTAGCCATAATAAATTGAATGAACACCAAATAGGTTGTTTTCCCCACCATTCATCTTGAAATACGTGTCCCATGATTGTGGTCTTATAAATTTTTACGAATGTTTAACCATGGGTGTTACATTTCTTGAATGGAGATATGAAATATTTTATTTTATTTTATGTACCAACCAGAAGGATTTATTATGAAGGGTCAGGAATTGAACATATGTAAGCTTGTAAAATCCTTGTATGGCCTTAAGTGAACACCATGAGCTTGGTATGAAAATTTAACTGAGCACCTTCTAAAACTCAATTTCAAACATTATGAACTTGACGATTCAACTTTGTTTGTCAAGAAAGTTGGAAAAAAAGTTGTAGATCTTAGATGGTGTATGTAGATGATCTTCTGATGACAGGGAATAGTGAGAGCTACATTACATTGATAAAGATGTTGGGTATGTGTTATATTATTTCCATAACTAGGCCCACGTGAGAAGTTGGGTAGTTATAATGGGGGAAACCAGTTCCCCCTTCGTTGCATAGGTCACAACGGTAGGGTTAGAGGGGGGGGCAACATCTCCCACTATTGGAGGGTTGAAGTGGGGTGGTATCCCCCCTCTACATGGTTCATGGAAGCACCCCATATTTTTCTTTTTGGACCCTATATTAAGTGGGTATACCTACCTATGGTTTCGTGCAGGGGTTTTTTCACATGGTTTTGGGTATGATGGTTTTCTACCCATGGTAACTTGTAGATCTGTTCAAGGGAACTACGATTATGTTCTAATCCATGGTTAATTGATTGGGGTTTATGAATTATTCGACATGTATATATATTTGTTGTAACATTGAAAGTAATATAATGAAAAATCAATCTGGTAGTCCCAATTTTGAGATCTATTGGAAAATCTCTATGTATATATGTTTTATGTTTTAAGCTCTTTCCATTGTTTGTTTTCTATTTTTAAGAATTCGTTTGTAGCTAATTTTTTATAGGGTTAAAACCTACATTTGGTATCAGAGTTGTTTCGACTTCAAGGGGATGCCTTTGCTACTGAGGGGTTTTTCTTAGGCCTGTGCCAAACCTTGTTCAATGGGATATCTGTGGGATCGGTTCTTGCAATGAAAGAAGATGGTGAACAATGAAAAGAGAGAGATGGAGAAATTTAATGGTCAGAGTTTTGAGTTGTGGAAGCTCAAGATGGAGGATTTTTTTGTGGATAAAGATCGATGGATTGCAATAGATCTAGGTAGTAAACCTGTTAGTGCCTAAATCTACCGCAGGATGAGAAAGGTAGGATCTAGGGTAACATCAAGCCACACTTAACTTGGTAGCTAGCCCTACCAGGTCGGGAGAGGGCTCTCTCCTCGGCAATCTCAATGAATATTTATCAAGTAAGGCTTGAGATTGTTGATACCTAATCCTCATGATTGGGTGAATTTATGTAAATAATTAAATTAGAAATGTGAACAGTCATTGGGAGATGAACTGAACAGTCTCTCCCTGTTGTATATAACAAAGACCTACCTGATGGAATAATACACAAATCAGTTTTTGCTTTGTGGAGTTACTGCCTGGCCTGACATGGTATCAGAGCCAGCTCCTTTTTTAGCTCTTATGCTCCTTGTAACTCCTTTATCTGCCATATTCCATTATATGTGCTCTATCTACCATACTCCTTTACATGCGCTCTCTGTCTGCCAGAAGGCGACTGTCCATAAACGTTTGCTATTTTGAAATCCTTCACTCATCTGCAACCTCCAGTCCTTCTGTTTCATCTACAGGAAAATGAACTGTTCTTGTTAGTGTGCCTTACTCCGCCCTGACCTTCGTACAAAATTTAGAATTTGCTGCCATAATAGATCCCACAGGCGGTAGTCATTTGACTCGGACGCAGACTCTTCCATGCCAAAACCTTCCTTGTCATCAAACCCGGAATAGTTTGCTGCAGTTCCCTCATGATTTTCTGAACGCAGCCTCTCACTTGGAATGGGAGCATAGTATGGAAACTTGTGAGCCGAGAGAACGAGTCGACAATGTATAGAGGTCATGGAATGGTTCCCAAATTGTGATGCCATTGCTGCTCCAAATCTGCGATGGAACTTTGTAAAGCTCGCGGTGGTACTTTTGAATGGTGTTGAAATTTAAACTATGACAGTATACCACTTTATATGCGTGTTAGTCCTTTTTCACATTTCCTTTTATATGATGGACATGGCATAGCTAAATTCTTTTCCTGCTCCGATTTTGAATGGTTTTAATACACTGTTGTTGGGAAACCAGACTTGGCACCTGAAGAACTGCTGCATTTTAAGTATGTACAGAACGTTGTTCCGATAAAAAACACCGCTGCTCTTGTTTTGAAGAACGCTGGTGTTATAACACTGTTTGGAATTGTATTAACATTGGTTGACATATGACACTTTTTTGGCATATAACGCTGGTTTCAATGATTTTTGAAGTTTGTTTTGGAAAATAAAGCTGGTATTCACCTTTAAGTTTTTTGCTAAATGCCATATGTACACTGCTCCATGCGTTGACTGTTTTGAATGCTAGCCTGGTATTTTTTAACGCTGGTCTGTTCTAATATTCTTTCAAATAGTTGAATGCTGGCCTGTTCTAATATTTTTTCAAATAGTTGAAAGCAACACCGATACATTTGAAACGATGTCACGCTGTTTTGAACGCTGTATAAGTTGGCTCCAGAAAAGCTTAAATGATTGGCTCCAGAAAAGCGTATACGTTGGCTCCAGAAATGCTGTCACATATATACACTATTTTTGAAGTTGTGAGTGTGGAGTATCTCAATAAAAAATCCTGCCGACAGTTGTTGATGTTGCATTGAATATGCAATGCATTGGTTTCTATGGTGAGTACCATGCAAATTGACTATGCACTATCCAATTTTATGAGGACCAAATAGTGTTTTAAATTGAGATGGCATTTTTAAATGGTGGATTTATATGAGATTTAAAGCAAAACACTTATATGGGTCACATGGTATTGGCGTCCATATTGGTATATAAGGAAGAGATTTGAAATCTTTTGAGAATGCTCTTTTGAGTACAATTTTACTGTATATTGGCAGAAGTATTTTTTTCTATCAGCAGAATTTTTTTTGTTACAATATGCATTCCAGAGCAAGAGATAGAAGAGATTTCAGAGGCAGGGGGGGTAGAGACTCTCAAGGAGAAAAGGCAGATTTGCACTGCATTTGCTGCAAAAGAAATGGATCACATCATGCCTCTACATGCAAGCTACCATGGGACAAAATTGAGCAGAAAAGAAACCAACAGAAAGGTAAAATTGATGATACAGACAAAGGTAAAGCACTTGAATCCACTCATTATGTTGTGGCACAATATAACAATGGAGTAAATGAAGATTTATTTAATGCTTCACTTGCTTCTTGGAAAAATGATTGGTTGCTTGATTCAGGAGCAACCTGCCACATGACTCATAGAAAAGATTTTTTTGAAGATTTCACTGGCAATGTTGATGGAGTAGTATACTTTGTAGATCAATCAAAAATCAAGCCATCAGGGCTTGGCACAATCAGGCTTAAACTGCCTGGTCTTCCAGACTTTCTTCTGCATCATGTTCTATCTCCCACAGCTCAAGAGAAACTTGTTGTCCTTGGTCCACATCCGCCAGCAAGGTCACTCCATTCATATGTTTGATGGCAAGCTTGAGGTAAGAAAAGCATCTGACCACTCACTTGTCATGAGGGGAATAGAAGAAGAAAGGCTTATCAAGCTGCAAGGAACCTCTGCTCATGCACAACATTTTTCATACAATTCTCATTATGAAGAAGGTACACTTCCATCAAGTTTATTATGGCATGCTAGATTTGGACATTTGAACTATGATAGTCTCCTCTTGTTGAAGAAAAATGGTGTTGCTGGTTTGCCTACAATTCCTAGGAAACTTAAGCAATGTGATGCTTGCATTCTAGGAAAGCATAGCAAACAGTCTTTTCATGATTCACATTCAAGAGCACATAGGAAGCTTGAACTCATTCATTCAGATTTATGTGGTCCAATGCCTGTTCCTCCTGCAAATGGAAATAAATATATCATGACATTTATTGATGACTACACCAGAATGTGTTGGGTTTATTTATTGAAGAACAAATCTTATGCTTTTCAAACATTCAAGAATTTTCATAAATGGATTGAAAATGATGCACAATCTCATATTGGGTCTATTCACACTGATAATGGAAAAGAATACACATCAAATGAATTTCAAAACTAACTTCACCAACATGGGATCAAACATCAAACAACTGTGCCTTATAATCCCCAACAGAATGGTGTAGCTGAAAGAATGAATAGGACAATCTTAAATATGGTACGATCCATGCTCTTCTTCAAAAATGTAAAGATAATGTTTTGGGTTGATGTTGCTCTATGTGCTACATATATAAAGAATAGATGTCCATCTAATGCTATTAGAAACAAGACTCCATATGAAATGTGGTATGGATATGTTCCTTCGGTAAAGCATCTCAGTGTCTTTGGTTCCACCTGTTATGCCTTGATACCAAAGGTACATAGAAACAAACTTGGTGCTAGAAGTCGTAAGTGTATCTTTCTGGGGTATTCAAACACCTCCAAAGCATACCACCTCTATGATGAAGTAAATAAGAAGTTTGTTGTATCTAGAGATGTATTTTTTCTTGAATCATCCAAAACTGACAATGTTGTTGAGCGGTAACTTGATCGCTTGGATAGATTCGCAAAAGAAAAATCATTTAAAGAATTCGATAATCAGATTCCACATCTTGAAGGGGGGATTCCTATACTAGATCAACATGTGGAATCTTCTTCTGAAGAACAATCTCCCCCGCATGAAACTCCAACAACGGAGGATGCTTTAAGTGATGTAATTGATAGAATTGGGAGACTCAATCTTGATTCAGACCCAACTCAATCAATGGAGCAGCCTGGACCATCTAGAAAAGGTCCCCCAAAGTGGTTGACAAAGACACTTAAAAGTGTTCATCCTGATGAAATTGGAAAGATACGAACCAGAAATTCAAACCGGAAAAATGGAGGTGATGTAGATGACTCTTATTCACCTGTTGATATGGATGTTTCTTATGATTGTGAATTGAACTTGTCTATAGATTTTGAACCAACTTCCTTCAAAGAAGCTACTTCTCATGATGAATGGAAAGAAGCGATGAAAAAGGAGTATGATGCCCTCATAAAGAACGACACTTGGAAGCTGGTTGATCCTCCATTAGGAACCAAACCAATTGGCTGCAAGTGGTTCTACAAGAACAAGTATAAAGCTGATGGCTCACCTGACAAGCACAAAGCTAGGCTTGTGGAAAAAGGTTTTGCACAGAAGGAAGGGGTTGATTATGAGGAGACTTTTTCCCCCACAGCAAAATGTACTACCATCCGGAGACTCTTTGCATTAGCAGCTCAGAACAGTTGGAAAGTCCATCAAATGGATGTAAAAACTGCTTTCTTGAATGGAGATCTAAAAGAGAATGTTTTTATGTCCCAACCTGAAGGATTTTCTATGAAAGGACATGAACATAAAGTATGTAAACTTGTGAAGTCCTTGTATGGCCTCAAACAAGCACCGCAAGCCTGGTATGAAAAACTAATTAAGCATCTTCTGAAACTCAATTTCAAACATTTTGATCTTGATGATGCAACTTTATTTGTCATGAAAGTTGGAAAAATAGTTGTATATCTTGTGGTATATGTAGATGATCTTTTGATGACAGGGAACAATGAAAGCTACATTTCATCCATAAAGAAGGAATTGGGGAAAAGTTTTGAAATCACTGATTTGGGCTATGTTCATTACTATCTTGGCATTGAAGTAACCCAACATCCAAAGTCCATATTTCTTTCTCAAAAGAAATACATTGGAGATCTGTTGAACAAGTTTTGCATGACAGAGTGCAGTCCTCCTACTACTCCAATGGAACAAAACTTAAAGCTCACGTCTATTGAAGGAAAATAATTTGACGATGCAACAAAGTATAGACAGCTTGTAGGAAGTCTCAACTACCTAACTACCACCAGACCAGACATTTCGTTTGCTGTTGGAATCCTCTCCAGGTTTATGAAAAAGCCTTGTGAGGGACATTGGTCTACTGCAAAAAGAGTTCTAAGGTACTTGAAGGGAACTCAAGACTTTGGAATCAAGTATACACAGGTGGACGACTTTAGCTTGATTGGATACTCTGATTCAGACTTCGATGGAGACAAAGAAACTGGGGTATCAACTTCAGGATATACTATGAGTCTTGGATCAGGAGCTGTCTCTTGGAGATCACACAAACAATCAATTCCAGCAGATTCCACAACAGAAGCAGAATATGTGGTAGCAGCTGAAGCAACAAAAGAAATTGTGTGGCTCAGGAAAATTCTTGAAGATTTGTAGGTAAACAAGTACAATCAACTCCACTCATGATTGACAATACCTCTTCAATAAATTTGGCCAAGAACCCAAAGTTCCATGATCGAACGAAGCACATCAATACTAAATATCATCTGATTCGACATCATGTTGAGGTCAAAACAATCCATCTCCATCATTGTTCCACAAATGAGCAAATTGCAGACATCTTCACCAAAGCGCTTGGAAGAGAAAAGCTTGAACGATTCAGAACGATGCTTGGACTCATCAATATCCCTTCAGATTAAGGGGGGGAATGTTGACACCTAATCCTCATGATTGTGTGAATTTATGTAAATAATTAAATTAGAAATGTGAACAGTCATCGGGAGATGAACTGAAAAGCCTCTCCCTGTTGTATATAACAAAGACCTACCTGATGCAATAATACACGAATCAGTTTTTGCTTTGTGGAGTTACTGCCTAGCCTTGGTGATGCGTCCGTTTACTAACACCTGCGGGTTTTGGTGTAATGGCAATCATCATCCGAACAAGTGGTATCAGAGCCAAAGGTCTTGAGTTCGAATCACACCCGGCTCGCGCTAGGGGGGCGATTGTTGGGCATTGGATAATCCAACGTTCCCCATGTGTTTTGTGACATGGAATAACTGCCTCTCGAGGATCCATTAACTCTGGCGATGCGTCTGTTTACTAACACCTGCGGGTTTTGGTGTCACGACAATCGTGATCCCAACAGAGATGGCTAATGTAAAGACAAATTTTAGGCTAGGTATATGTTGAGAAGAGTATTGATTGAATTTGATGATGTTTTGTTGGCTCAAATGTGAAAGGCAGATTTGGGTGCGGGGAATGAGGCTCAGTTTTGCAGAGATATCTATGGGGCGAGGTAGGCAAATGGTTTGGTACTTCAAATTGAGTGAGATGGAGAGCTTTTAGACTGGTGAGGAGTTGGAGAGGGCATGAAAGTCTCAGGGATCCTATTCAACAACTAAAAACATAGATAACTAAACAAACCCTAAGTAGAGCACTGCAATTTTCAATATATTCTACCTTTATCCTTGTTTGATTTAGTTAAGATGAAATAAAGAGAGATAGTGGCATACATAAAACACATATAAACTTGAAATTACAGAAGGAGACACAATACCAAAGCAAGATGCCACAAGAATCCCATAAAGTGCTACAAACCCTGGTCTATTCCTTTGCCAAACTACTGAAATGAGTATACAATGAAGCTCCAATCTTTCCCAAAAGTCTGGAAACCTTTCTCAATGATTGAAAAACTAATAGATATAGGCATCAAACAACTCATGCTAGGCTTTAGGGGTCAAGCTCATGAGTTTAGGAGCTATTTCAACAAGATCTAAACTAAGAACTAAAAAGTAGGTAGTAGAACAACATGCCTCTAAAACCTAGGAAACTCATTCATTCAGTTGCAAACTACCTTTTGATGGATGAATCTACCTCTATGAGTGAAAATTTAGCATAATTACATCAAAATCCATCAATTCACATTAAATTACATCATGAGTTTTACTATTAGAAAGAGAAAAGTCAAACTGTGAAGAAACTAGGCGAAAAACAAAGTTTTTTGGCCAAAATGAGCGAATTTCCTCCTATGCGCCGTGCTGATTTCCCTATGCGTAGTTCCTTTTCACAGTTGATTTTGGAGGCCTTCCCGATGTCCAAATTTGCTCCAAGTGGGCTTGTTAGAAAGCTCTACCTATCTAATTTCCAAAACAAGTGGAATTTCTGAATTTGGCCTCCATTTTCCCCTCCAAAACTAAGTTCTCCCAACACTGCTTCCTGTGTGTCCAAAAAGGGGCAAAAAGGTCATTTTTGAGGTGTTTTTGACCTTTTTGGAAGCTCAAAATCTATCAAAATTTCTTGGCCATTTGTGAGAATTCATATCTTTCCATGAAAAATCTAGAAATGCTTAGTTTTCCTCAAAAGGAGGTCCCTAGCAAAAGCGCGCGCCAGGTGGTGCGACGCATCAGGGAGAATTTCTTGAAATTTAGGCTAAGTGTCCTTCATCAAGTGTTTTGTTGGGCCAAGGAAGCCTCAACCAATATCTGAAGTCTATCTTTCTCTTTTCGATTCCTCGATGCCTTCTTCAACTTGGCCTTCAAAATCCTATTTCTTGCTTTGCACACCTTGTTTCTTGCCAAGTAATGATGGGCCTTGTGCCTCAACATAGTTTTCTCTCTGTTGGCTTTCTCTAGCATCTTTTCCAAGTGGATATTTTCCCTCTTAAGCCAAGATTCATGATCAGCATTGATTTCTTGTTCAAGTGATGTGAGCTTGACTTTCCTCCTTTTGGCAGCTTGCCAGTTTTCTCGTATGTTTTGTAGCTCTATAATGGTTTGTTGATCCTCTAGTTGTTTGTTTCTTTGCTCTAGATAATTAATGATCCAATTGGCTCTATCCAAGTTGAGAGACAAATGTTGAATGCCATATTGCTGCTCCTGAATGATCTCTCTAAGCTTTGAGCTTTGTGAGCCCAAATTGGTGTCGTCATCCTGAATGAGAATGAAATATGTCTCCTACCCTCCTGAAGGCCCCTCATCATGTAATGGCCACTTGCACTTGTCCAGTAATTGCTTTGCTGATGAAGGAAACGAGACCCCTTCCACCCCGGGTGGAGATAATACTCATTTTACCGCTGCAAACAACCTTCTAGTGCCCTTTTGATAGGTGACAAAAGCTTGCACACTAGTGGTTTGTGTCTCATGAATCTCCTGTTGATGTGAAGGTCTTCCTATCTCATGAAAAACTACTGGGGGTACTTGAGGACCTGTAAAGACCTCATGTGAAATGAAATCCTCCCATGAGATGTTCTGTAAACCAAGCTAATGTAAGACCACAATTTTGATTAGTGAAAAATGATATATACTATTATACTGCTATTGAGGAGGCTTCCTATGCACTAAGGTGGTCATCTTCTTAATGTTTCAGTAAATAAAATAGGGGAGATTCATCATTCTCACCCTAGTGAAGTGCATCAACAATCTGATGTGATAGGCATATAGGCGAGAAAACTGGCCCTCACAGCTGAAATATTTAATTATGAGTTTCATCAAGGGAGCATATGTGTCCTTCAGATATCTGAAGGGAAAAACTCTGCTGAGATGCCTCTGATAACCAGCCTTGATGTAAGGCTCATAATGCTCTCTATCAATCTGCTGCCTTTTATTCCACTGCTCACCAACATTTGGAATGCCAGTTGCTTGAGAAATTGTCTCGAGTGTCAAGGTGAATGTCACACCTGCCAAAGTGACTTAACCATTATGAAGATGAAGCACAAACAATCTGGCCAACTCATGATGGTACTGGACTCTGTCTGCCATCTCACAGAACTGATAACAAGATTGGTGTTGAAAGCATGCGACAACAAGAGGACAGACCAGCAGCTCGGCAAGTGAAGTAGGCTCTTCTTGTATATGTTTACCACCCTTGTGAGGTCTCCTTGGTGCATGCATTTCTCTACAAGAATCACTGAGTGTCTCCTCATCTTGATCATAGGAAGGATCTGACTCCATGTTTGCCAATGTTTGAGTTTTCTTTGATGAGTATGAAGAGATTTATGGTGTCTTTAGGTTTTTGCTGTCAAGGATGAGAATGTATGAAGGACTGTGGAGGGCAAGTGTATGAGGGGTTTTGGGAATGTTGTTGACAAGATTTTGGGAGAATAGAAGGGTTTAGGGAACAATATTTAAGCTTTGGGGTAGCAGTTAGGGTTTGGGATAGTGGGATTAGGGATTTAGAATTAGTAAACTTAGGGATATGGGGATTGGGGGAATGGGTTGATGAAAATGTAATGAGAGGGAGAAAATGAATGAGGTAATGAAAGAGTGAGGGAGTGAGAAATTTTGTGGAGTTGATAGCAAAAAACACAAGTTGTAAACCCTATGCAATGGTTTTTGACAAACATTGCAAGGAGGTAGGGTTTCAAGTTTTTCTCATTAAATCACCATAAACACCAAGAGAAACTCATTGACTGATCATGGAGGAATGTTTGACTTACTTGAACAACTAAAGATTGAGAAAATTTGGCAGTTTGGGAGGTGGTTGTGGATGAAATCGGTTTCCAAACCCTATGTGCCGCGCCACTTCAATGCACCGCGTCTATGTAATTTTTACACTGAAGAGTGCAGCCCAATGCGTCACGGCCACGACCCAATGCACCGCGCCCCTGAAATTTACCAAAGTTGTTGCGATTTTTCTCTTTGGCTTCAACACGACCTTTCTCTTGTTCACTCTTTCTCCTTTAGATGCAAATGAGCTCTTTAAACATAACAAATGGTTTATATACAAAGTATTTTATTTTTTCACTTATAAAAACCCACTTTGTAATGTTTGCCTTTGACTTGCTTTTAAAACTCTATTTTTGGGCAGTCTTCTTTATTTTTTCCTTTGATGAACCGAATGTTTTAACTTTTTGTTTGCCTTGCAGGTGATGGAGTTGTAGAGGCTTGGCAAGGTGACCAAGGTTGCCACTGAGGTTATTACATATGAAAAAAAATGAAATTACATCAAATTTATACATAAAAACATAAAAACTCTGTTTAAACAGGGTTTTGAGGAAAAATCAATCACTGAGCATGTGATTATGGAAATTATTGTTGCTAAAACTTTATTTTGACCTCCTCATGTGCCTGTTGACCATTATTGAGCATTTTGAAGACCTTATTGACGAAACCCTAGACCTAATGAAACCTAAAACCCTAAAAATGACTTATGCGGATTTAAAGACAAAAATTGACTGCAGATGATCTAGATGAATGAAAATGGGCCAGCACATGAGGGAAAATGTATAATAAGCCACTACTATCAGATGATCCATGACCCTAATGGAATGCAGATGATCGGGTGAGACACCTAACATGCAATGGAACAAGAGAATTTGATCACTGATAGAGGGATGAAGATACCGACACTAACATTGGCTCCAATGGGGACGGTAGCTCCTTGGAGATGCCAAGAACTATAGATCTCTGGGAAAGCAGGCAATGCCTTGGTCCATTGGGCTATGGAGTCAATAACTTTGACAAACCAAACCAAACTCTTGACTCAATTTTAGGACTGAAATCTAACTCAAAACTAACTCAATTTCAAGACTGAAATTGACTGAAAGACCTGACTAAAACAATCCAAACCAAAACTGAAATCAAACTTCAGTTTTATAGCCTTCACCTCGGGCCCCAAACTGAATGAATGATGACAGTACACACTTGAAATGAAATAAAATAAATTGGTATGCACAATGATACTTATGACAGCAGAAAACATTTCAGAAATAGTACCGTTTGAGCAGCCGATCGTTGACTGGCCCACCCGGACAATCTTCTCCATTCATTTCTTTCAGAAGGAAAGCATTTTGGCCCTGATATGCAGCAATTCTAAAAGGTCCTTTCCAAAGATTCTCAAACTTGCCATGCTTACCTTTATCTTCATTTCTCGCGTCCCATCTTAGCACTATGTCTTCTATTTGAAACTTTTCCACCTTTGCCTTTCGATCATATATTTTCTTGATTCTCTCTTGCAGCCTGAAAGTGTTCTGAAAACCTCCTCTCTAGTTTGCTGTAAATGGATCATTTGATTGATTCTTCACTGCAAATGATCATCCTCACTGCCAGCTTCCTACAGAAGTTTAACCACCAGGACTACGAGAGAGGTTGGGAATACTGTGTTGACACCATACACGAACTCGAAAGGGGACATTCCTATAGATTTCTTTTGACTTACACTATCTTCCTAGAGTGCATTAACTAGCTTTTTGTGCAAACTCTTCTTGTTTGTTTCTAGCAGATTTTTGATAATATTGACCAAGGATTTATTTGAGGATTCCACTAATCCATTGCCTTACGGATAATATGCAATTGAGTGCCCCAAGGTAATTTGATATTTATTACAAAAGTCAATCATTCTTTTAGATTTAAAAGTTGCTGCATTATCAGCGATCAGCTTGTTTGGACAGCCAAAATGAGACAAAATATTGTTTTCAAGAAATGAATTGATTACCGAATTAGTGGCCTGCCTATGGGAATCACCTCAATCCATTTGGTAAAATAGTCTATCGCTATGAGGATCCACTTGTGCTACACTGAAGAAGTAGGATGAATCTCGCCAATGAAGTCCAAACCCCACTGCTGAAATGGAGCACTTACTTCAATCGGCTTGAGTGGTAATGGCTACAATTTTATCCTACCTTGAAAAATCTGACATTTGTGGCAGCTTGTAATAGTTTTGTACACATCAGCAAAGAGAGTTAGCCAATAATATCCCGCTCTCAAAATTTTGTTGGCTATTGTCTTCCAGAAAAGATGACCTCCATAATCTCCCTTGTGAAAGTCTTCCATAACCTGTTTTGCCTCTTCTTCAACTAAACAATTGAGCAAGACACCACCAGGATCTTTCCAATAGAGTGCATTATTCATGATACAAAACTTGGCAGCTTTTAATTTTAGGGTCTTACTTTTTTTCTTAGCCATTCTAGATGGTGGTGATAGATTTTGGAGCACATAAACAATGTCCGAACACCAAGGAGAAAGAAAGAAAATTTTGGATACCTGAGCGGGAAAACTTTCTTCATCTTCCTCGGACATAGCAACAATGAGATTAATGTCCAAGGCATGCAAATTTGACTCAGCCATTAGTTTGGCCAGCCCCTATCCTTTGATGAGCTTTGTTGGTTTGATTTCCACATCATATTCCAACAAAGCAGCGATCCATTTGCCTTGTCTCCCTTCTGGATCTGTTTGCACTAAGACATTTTTAACAACATCATTAGGGACATAAGCAAGGATGTGAGAATGTAGAATATAGACTCAAAAATATTTTAATGCCTTTACCAAAGGAAGAGCTTGCTTTTCAATAATATTATACTTTAACACTGCATCTCTTATCGTTCTGCTGAAAAAAGCAATTGGTTTCTCGAGCTGGTCTCTTTTCTGCATTAAGACTGCTACCATTGTATGATCCGAGGCAAATGAAAACAAAATGAAATCTTGAGTATAATCTGGGCTGATCAAAACCAAAGCTAAAGAAAAGGCCAATTTCACCAAATTGAAAGGCTTAATTGCTTCCTCGGTCCACTTCACTACACTATCTTTCTTTAACATGTTTGTGATTTCCCTTAAATGTTCTGCAAGATTGGGCACAAAGCGACGTAATAAATTCATCTTACCGTTGAATGATTGGATCTCCTTTTTACTTCATGGAAAATCAATCTTCTGAATGGCTTCCACTCGAGCTGGATCAATGCAGATGCCCTCCTTTGATATAATATGACCGAGAAGCTTGCCTTCATCCATGGCAAATAGACTCTTCTTTGGATTGAGAGATATACCATACTTTCTACACTGTTGAAATACAATCTTCAAATGATAAAGGTGCTCTTCATCTAAATTAGAAAAAACTGTCAAATCATCAAGATAAACAACTAAAAAGACATCTTTTTCATTAGCAAATGCAATATCCATGGCCCACTGAAAGGTCGCACCAGCATTCTTCAATCCGAAAGGCATCTTGGCATAATGGAAAGTTCCCCATGGAGTAGTGAACGTTGTTTTATCTCTGTCATCCTCATGGACTAGAATTTGGTTATAACTGGAATAACCATCAAGTAGTGACATGCGAGATGCTCCAACTACTTGTTGAAGTATGTGATCCATCTTGGGCAATGGATAGTTATCTTTCAAAGATACTTTATTCAAATTTCTGAAATCAATACATAATCGAATCTCACTTGTTTTCTTATGCACGGGCACCAAATTTGAAATCCAATCTGAAAATCTTATGGGGACGATTATACCAGCTTTGTATAATTGATTCACTTCCTTCTCTATTGAGGGCAGCAGCTTTGGATTTATTCTTCTTAACTTTTGTTGAAATGGCTTTTGATTTGGCTTGATCGGAATTATATGTTGAATTATGCTCGTATCATATGCTTTCAAATTTGAATAGTCCCATGCAAATACATCAATAAATGAAGATAATAAAATGATATACTTTGCTTTTACCTAGGGAGGCAACGCCTTTGATAACTTGACCATTCTAGGATTTTCTGCTGATCCAATGTTCACATCCTCAACTCCTTTCTCGGTTGGCAGCAAGCTTAGTTTTCGGGCTACATCATCTTGATCGAACAACTCCTCTAAAGGTATTAGACCTTTAGGAATGATATTTTCTTTGAGCTGCAAAACTTCCATCTGATTGACTTCTATATCTGCTTCACCATCATCATGCTCCCCATTGATAGAAGTGTCTTTGAATTTACCTTCATTTTGCAGAAATTCTTCAATTTCTTTATCATCTTGAAACACCTACCAATACCTTTGATTATCAGGGACAGTCGGGCGATGTTTCACATGAATCTCAAACTTATTGTTTGAATTCATCGGAATTTTCAAATTACTTGCTGTTGTTGCAAGTGAATCTGCAATAACATTCTGAACACGAGGGACACATGTCAAAGTGTAATCTAGAAACAATCTCAAGATATCTAATACCGCATTGCGATAGGCCCGCATTGGAGGATGCTTAGCTTGGTATTCCCCTTTCACTTGCTTGATAACTAACTCGGAGTCACCATAGACTGAAATTCTTTTAGCATTTAACTTTCTAAGAATTTTCAAACCAGCAATTAAAGCCTCATATTCAGCCTCATTATTTGAACAGTCAAAAGCCAATTTATATGAACAGACCCTTACATTACTTGGCACTTTGTTTGGGGAGAAAACAGGGCTACGTATCCAAATGCCAATTCCAGCACCTTCCCTTCCTACTGCGCCATCAAAATCCATGCTCCACAAGCTAGTTTCGTCCTCTTCCAAATGCTGAAATTCTGTTTGCTCTTTTACTTTTCCCTGCTGTCCATCATTATTTTGCTACTGTCGGAAGGCTGATTGCTCAGCGGTACTATCAAGTCTTTGTCTTTCTTGCTTTAAGACCTCTCTGAAATTTTCAGTGATCTCTGGAATGTCTTCTACTTCAACTACTTGGCTATTTACATCATTAAAACTATCAAAATATAAAACAAATGATTCTAAATTAGTATGTACATAGTTGATTGGATGATTTACCAGTTTCTCCTTGCTAGTGATCATGTACTTCATCTTTTGCTCCCGGTATAATTTCCTCATCTGACCGAACACAGGAATAGTAGCATAGGAGAAATCAAGCTGCAATGTCCCTTTAAGTTTTGCTCCCCAAGATCTGGAAAGAAGCATGCCAAATCTAGGAGGAATATCCACCACAACCACATCCATCAAAACATTTTTCGCTGGAATCTGATCCAAACTGACCACCAAATCTTTAATAAGACCAAAGCATCTTACTCTACTAGAATCGAAAGAGTAAAGGTCATGATACTTTCTGGTGATATCCAAAACCAATTTCTCTATGATTGCCTTAGGCATGAGATTATGAGAGGCTCCGGAATCAAACATAGCATTGTGTAACACATAGTCATGCACCCTAAGGCTGATGTAAAAAGAAGCTACATCAATATCTTGAGACTAACCTTCCAATGCTGGACCAAAGATCAACTCAGGTTGATCATCCTCCACGTTTACCATATTAGATAATGGATCTAAATTCAAAATCTTAGACACCTAACCTTTATAGCTGCTATTCTTCATCAACTCAGTCAAAAGAATAGATATTTTTAACTTAGCAATTTCATTTTCTAAGTTAAAAACTGACATTTTGTCTACCTCTTTAGCTGAAACATCCTTATTTTCAGTTTTCTCTTTTGATATACTTGGCTGATTTAATCTTTCATTCGCTGATGGTGTTTTGTTGGTGGTAGGATCAGCTATCTCTTTTCCCTTTTTCTACACAATGGGAGGATCATTATTTGGTGATGTCACCTCCTTCCTTTTATAAATTGGATTTATGGGTACATCTCTACTCCTGAGTGAATATTGTCACTAATGGGTTGTCAAAGCATTCATGTAACCCCTCTAATATTCATCAGACTCTTCTTCAAGAACTGTTTCGTTTGCCAAGATGAAATTTTCATCCCTTTGTACAGCTGGGCTCTCTGAATACTCCTCATCTTCAGTGATATAAATGGGCAGATCATCACATGTAAAGAAATGATTCTCCTCTCCAATTAAGTTCTCCTCATCATCTGATTCCGGACCATGTACAAAATTCTGTTGTAAGGGTGTCTTCACTTGTTGCTGTGCCGCTTGGTCTTGTGCTCATTGCTCTCATTGCTTGATTTTGAATTATGGTTGTTGCTGATCACGGAAGTTGGGATTTTTGACTTGTGCTTCAGGCTTATCAACTGTTAAACTGTCAAACATCTTCTGAAGCTTACGGAGCACTTGATCTGAAGTGTAAGCCTCTTCCTTTATCGTTACCTTCTTTTTAGCCTTTGTTCTAGCTCTCTTGGCAAGTAGATTCGCTTCAATGCTGACTGCAATTTTCTGCATGTCTTCCAAAGTGGTCAGATCTCTTTATCTTAATTGATAGGCCATATCAAGATTGAAACCATCAAGAAACTTAATCAAAGCCAGCCACATAGGTGGCTTTATATCAGCAGGAATTGCATTGTAAATAGTGTTGAATCTAACACAATAATCTTGGGAACTCTCACCAACATTCCTCTTGATGTTTTCATATTCAGAAAGAATTTGAAGAGGGTTCTTCTTTACCTCCCAGCAATCCAAAAAGTGTCTTTAAAGTGCCTCCAATGAATTGATTGTTCTAGCTAGCAATTCTCTAAACCACTTTCTGACCTCACCTCCAAAAGTTTGCACAAACAATCTCATTGTTACATTTTCTGCATCGATCTCGTGGAGATCAAAGAAATCTGCCATCCTATCCACATGTTGCTGAGCTGTGATACCTTGAGGGGTACTGTCAAACAATGGAATTTTGCTTTGATAATCAGCGGGCATGTCATCCAAGTTTTGAGGCAACACAAGGGGTGCATATCGAGCAACCATTGCTCTAGGTGGATTTACGACTGGTCTTGGGGATGTAGGAGGGGTTGGAGCAACTGATGTATGAGGTGTGGATGGAGGTGAAGAAATTTTTTATGTTTGAGGGGTAGAAGGAGTGGATGGAGGTGACAACACTGTAGATTTCTGATCAGAGATGGAAGGCTGCATGGGAATGGTGGGAATGAAAGGAGGTTCGGTAGGAATTTCTGAACTAGACGCAATAGCAGATGACCCAAGAGTTGCAGATGCAGACTCTAAGAATTCAGGAATGTTTGTAGCCACAATGGAAGTTTGAAGTTTCAAAATATAATCGTCAATTGATTTATTGGCCTTTTCAGTTTCAAGATCTTTGACAAACTCTGGATTTAGGGTAGTAGAACCAACAACACTTTTAGATTTGGTCTCAAACAACGACAGATCAAAATGTTCATCAAACTCAAGATCTTCAAGATACTAAAAAACAATAGGACATGAATGAGATTTGAACACAAGAATCATAGAACTTTCTTGACGAAGGATTCTCGGAATAAGATTGGGATTTTCATACATAGGAGGTGGATCAGGATCAGGATTTGCTCTGGTGTGTCGTCTGGAAGCCAGTGTGTTGAATTATTCCCAAAAATCAAATGGACAAAATCAACTTATTCAGCCTATCAAATTCTAAACTCATCATCCAAAAGTCTAGAATTATTTGATGTACTGGGGCAATTTGCAAGTCATATGTTTCATTTATAAGACTAGACCAGAGATTGACTGAAGTAGCTTTTATCTACTTATGCACTTGCAAAGCAATGTGCAATTCGAAGGCTACCTGGCATAACTTCAGGCTCCATCTGTAGTTTATAAAATTAAGAACACTAACAAACAAACAATCTGATTCCCTGGTATGGTCACCACTATGTTAGTGCCTAAATCTACCTTAAGCTAAGAAAAGTAGGATCTAGGGTAACATTAAACCATGCTTAACCTGGTAGCTAGCCCTACCAGGTCGGGAGAGGGCTCTCTCCACATCAATCTCAATGAAAATTTATCAAGGAAGGCTTTATATGACTAATGTAAAGACTAATTTTAGGCTAGGTATATTTTCAAAAGAGTTTTGATTGAATTTGATGATGTTTTGTTGGCTCAAATGTGAAAGGCAGATTTGGGTCCGGGGAATGAGACTTACTTTTACAAAGATCTCTATAGGGCGAGGTAGGCAAATGGTTTGGTACTTCAAATTGAGTGAGATGGAGAGATTTTAGACTGGTGAGGAGTTGGAGAGGGCATGAAAGTCTCAGGGATCCTCTTCAATAGCTGAAAACATAGATAACTAAACAAACCCTAGGTAGAGCACTGCAATTTTCAATGTATTCTACCTTTATCCTTGTTTGATTTAGTTAATATGAAATAAAGAGAGATAATGGCATACATAAAACACATATAAACTTGCAATTATAGAAGGAGACACAATACCAAAGCAAGATGCCACAAGAATCCCATAAAGTGCTCCAAACCCTGGTATATTCCTTTGCTAAACTGCTGAAATGAGTATACAATGAATCTCCAAGCTTTCCCAAAAGTCCAACCTTTCTCAATGATTGAAAAACTACTAGATATAGGCATCAAAAAACTCATGCTAGGATTTAGGGGTCGATCTCATGAGTTTATGAGTTGTTTCAACAAGATCTAAACTAAGAACTAAAAAGTAGGCAATGGAACAACATGCCTCTAAAACCTAGGAAACTGATTCATTTAGTTGCAAACTACCTTTTTATGGATGAATCTACCTCTATGAGTGAAAATTTAGCATAATTACATCAAAATCCATCAATTCACATTAAATTAAATCATAATTTTGACTATTAGAAATAGAAAAGTCAAACTATGAAGAAACTAGGAGAAAAATAGAGTTTTTTGGCCAAAATGAGCGAATTTCCTCCTATGCGCCACGCTGATTTCCCTATGCATAGTGTCTTTTCTCAGCTGACTTTTGAGGCCTTCTCGATGTCCAAATTTGCTTCAAGTTGGGCTTGCTGGAAAGTTCTGCTTGTCTACTTTCCAGAACAAGTGGAATTTCTGATTTTGGCCTCCATTTGCCACTCCAAAACTGAGTTCTCCCAACACTGCTTCATGTGTGTCCAAAAAGGGGCAGAAAGGTCATTTTGGAGATGTTTTTGACCTTTTTGGAAGCTCAAAACCTGTCAAAATTTCTTGGCCATTTGTGAGCATTCATATCTTTCCATGAAAAATCCAGAAATGCGGAGTTTTCCTTAAAAGGAGGTCCCTAGCAAAAGCACACGCCAGGTGGCACGGCGCATCTGACAGAAAAACCTATTTTTTAGTCCAAAAATTTCAAAATTGCAAAAAGTGTCCCGCTGAGTGTCCTTCATCAAGTGCTGTGTTGGGACAAGGAAGCCTCAACCAAGATCTAAAGTCTATCTTGCTATTTTCACTTCCTCGATGCCTTCTTCAACTTGGCCTTCAAAATTCTAATTCTTGCTTTGCACACCTTCTTTCTCGCCAAGTAATGATGGGCCATGTGCCTCAACATAGTTTTCTCTCTATTGGCCTTCTGTAGCATCTTTTCCAAGTGGATACTTTCCCTCTCAAGCCAAGATTCACAATCAGCATTGATTTCTTGTTCAAGTGATGTGAGCTTGACTTTCCTCCTTTTGGCAGGTTGCTGGTTTTCTCGTATGTTTTCTAGCTCCATAATGGTTTGTTGATCATCTAGTTGCTTGTTTCTTTGCTCCAAATAATTAATGTTACACTTGGCTCTATCCAAGTTGAGAGATAAATGCTGAATGTCATCTTGCTGCTCCTGAATTATCTCTCTAAGCTTTGAGCTTTGTGAGCCCAAATCGGTGTTGTCATCCTGAATAAGAATGAAATTTGTCTCCTGCCCTCCTAAAGGCCCCTCATCATGTAATGGCTACTTGACCTTGTCCAGTACTTACTCTGTTGATGAAGGAAATGAGACCCCTTCCACCCCACATGGAGATAATACTCGTTTTGCTGCTACAAACAACCTTCTAGTGCCCTTTTCATAGGTGACCAACATTGGCACACTAGTGGTTTGTGTCTCATGATTCTGCTGCTGATCTGAAGGTCCTCCTATCTCATGAAAAACTGCTGGGGGTACTTGAAGACCTATAAAGACCTCATGTGAAATGAAATCCTCGCATGAGATGTTATGTAAACCAAGCTGATGCAAGACCACAATTTTGATTAGTGCAAAATGATATACTGTTATACTGCTACTGAGGAGGCTTCCTATGCACTAAGGTGGTCATCTTCTCAATGTTTCAACAAATAAAATAGGGGAGATTCATCATTCTCACCCTACTGAAGTGCATCAACAATCTGATGTGATAGGCATGTAGGTGAGAAACTGACCCTCACAACTGAAATATTGAATTATGAGTTTCATCAAGGGAGCATATGTGTCCTTCAGATATTTGAAGGGAAAAAATCTACTGAGATGCCTCTGATAACCAGCCTTGATGTAAGGCTCATAATGCTCTCTATCAATCTGCTGCCTTTTATTCCACTGCTCACCAACATTTGGAATGCTAGTTGCTTGAGAAATAGTCTCGGGTGTCAAGGTGAATGTCACACCTGCCAAAGTGACTTGACCATTATGAAGATGGAGCACAAACAATCTGGCCAACTCATGATGGTACTGGACTCTCTCTACCATCTCACAGAACTGATAACAAGATTGGTGTTGAAAGCATGTGACAGCAAGAGGACAGGCCAGTAGCTCGGCAAGTGAAGTAGGCTCTTCTCGTACATGTTTACCACCCTTGTGAGGTCTCCTTGGTGCATGCATTTCTCTAGAAGAATCACTAAGTGTCTCCTCATCTCGATCATAGGAAGGATCTGACTCCATGTTTGCCAATGTTTGAGTTTTCTTTGATGAGTATGAAGAGATTTATGGTGTCTTTAGGTTTTTGCTGTCAAGGATGAGAATGTATGAGGGACTATGGAGGGAAAGTGTATGAGGGGTTTTGGGAATGTTGTTGACATGATTTTGGGATAATAGAAGGGTTTAGGGAATAGTATTTAAGCTTTCGGGCAGCAGTCAGGGTTTAGGATAGTGGGATTAGGGATTTAGAATTAGTAAACTTAGGGATATGGGGATTGGGGGAATGGGTTAATGAAAAAGTAATGAGAGGGAGAAAATGAATGAGGGAATCAAAGAGTGAGGGAGTGAGAAATTTTGTGGAGTTGACAACAAAAACCACAAGTTGTAAACCCTATGCAATGGTTTTTGACAAAAATTGCAAGGAGGTAGGGTTTCAAGTTTTTCTCATTAAATCACCATAAACACCAAGAGAAACTCATTCATTGATCATGGAGGAATGTTTGACTTACTTTAACAATTCAAGATCGAGCAAATTTGGTAGTTTGGGAGGTGATTGTGGATGAAATCGGCTTCCAAACCCTGTGCACCACGCCACAAACCCAGTGCGCCGCGCCTGTGTAATTTTTACACTGAAGAGTGCGGCCCAATGCGCCGTGCCAGATGGATGCACCGCGCCCACAACCCAATGCGCCACGCCCCTGAAATTTGCCAAAGTTGCTATGATTTTGCTCTTTGGCTTCAACATGACCTTTCTCTTGTTCACTCTTTCTCCTTTAGATGCAAATGAGCTCTTTAAACATAACAAATGATTTATATACAAAGGATTTTAATTTTTCACTTGTAAAAACCCACTTTGTAATGTTTTCCTTTGACTTGCTTTTAAAACTCTGTTTTTGGGCAGTTTGCTTTATTTTTGCCTTTGATGAACCAAATGTTTTGAATTTTTGTTTGCCTTGCAGGTGATGGAGTTGCAGAGGCTTGGCAAGGTGACCAGGGTTGCCACTGAGGTTATTACATATGGGAAAAAATTAAATTACATCAAATTTATACATGAAAACATAAAAACTTTTTTTTTACTCAAAACAGGGTTTTGAGGAAAAATCAATCACTGAGATTATGGAAATTATTGTTGTTGAAACGTTATTTGACCTCCTCATGCACTTGCTAACCTTTATTGAGCATTTTGAAGACCTTATTGACGAAACCCTAGACCTAATGAAACCTAAAACCCTAAAAATGACTTTTGCGGATTTAAAGACAAAAATTGACTGCAGATGGTCTAGATGAATGAAAATGGGCCAGCACATGAGGGAAAATGTATAATAAGCCACTACTGTCAGATGATCCATGACCCTAATGGAATGCAGCTGATCAGGTGAGACACCTAACATGCAATGCAACAAGAGAATTTGATCACTGACGGAGGGATGAAGATATCGACACTAACAAAACCAACGACAACGTTAGATGAAGACTCGAAGAAGTTGTATCAGAAAGAAAAAGCATAATATGGTTGTGTATCTCAGATTCAATACTGTTGAATTTATCAGGGGAAACTACTATGAAGGCTTTGTGGGATAAGCTAGGGACTTTGTACCAATCTAAATCTCTAGTGAATAAACTGTTCCAACAGAAAAAGTTGTATAACCTAAGGATGAAGGATGGAGACTTAGTGACAGAGCATATGAATGCCTCTAATACTGTGGTAAGTCAGTTGCTATTTATTGATATTAAAATTTTAGATGAATATAAGTGCAGCAGTTTTTTGTGTTCTCTACCAGATTCGTGGTATAGTCGGGTTGTTGCAATAGGTAGCAATACAACTACCTTGAAGTTTGATGAAATAGTCTCATCCTTGCTGTCGGAGGAGATGAGATGGAAAAATATGGAGGGACATAATGGATATTCCTTGTCTATATGAGGACAGTCTAGAACATAAATAAAAATAATTCCTCGAGCGGGAGATATAAATCTAGAGGGAAATCTAAATCTCCAGGAAGACCTGTAAAGGTGTGATGAAAATGCAGAAAGGAAGGGCACTTCAAAAAGGACTTTTTGTAGCAGCTACAACCACCCTCCAAAATTTTGGCTTGCACCTAATTTCAGAGCCTCCCTTGGGAGTTTCGCTTGATGACTGTGCATCCTCAAGTTCACTCCGTGAGCCCATGGGAGTCTTTGCATCTGCCTTGTTTGTTCATTCCACCCAAGATTCTGCATGTTGGTGTCTAAGTCATGCTTGCAACCATGTTCTGGTTATGCTCAAGGTCTTCACTTCATGTGTACATTTTGTGTTCGCTATGAATGCATCTATCGCACTAACACTCAAAGTCACATTCACTGTCACACAAGCGTCATCAAATTCGATCAACGATCAATCATGACTTTCATGCTTATTGCTTGCACCATCGGTCAGTCATGTTGAACATGTGTGTCTGGATGTTTTGGGTCGTTTCATCATCAAGTCATGTTAGTGGTTGTTTGCATGATCACCTATGTATCTTTCGATCATTCACACGCTTAGTAATTTTACTGAAGTTATGATGACCAAACTCCCCTCTAATGGCTATACCATCACCCTGCCATCGACTTGATTGGTTGTCACCCGGAACAGTGCAAGATCACCAAGCAATTCTTTCCAAGCTACGTTGATCGCAAGTAATGTAATCAGCTTTAATGCTGACCACCCTGACAGTCAGAGCTAGCAGCCACCCCAGGACTGACTCCCCTCAAAAATTGCGCAGAGGCTACTGACCTTGCCATCTATGTTTATTGAGGAAATTGTGCAGATAGGCTAGATAGAAACCAAGTTCCCATCCCTGTCTCCCTTAGAAAATTACGCATTTTTCCTAGTCAATCCTCCCAACAGTTGACCAGCTACTCATCTAGGAAATTGTGTAGTTTTTATGAGCAGGTATTCTGCTAGACACTAGTCTACTAAGCTCAGAAACTACACAAAGATGATCAGCAGGTGAGCTAGTCAGCCTTAGTTCAGTTTTCCTCATGTTATAGACATTTTTGTGCCTCGCATCATGGAGCATGGAATGTCAATAATTACAGGGATCCTCAGTCCCTAAACATGTTGTTCTTACCCCTAAAAGAACAAGGTCATCAAACAACAGCACTTCCAATCAGTTCTCCACCTGAAAACACTTCAAAACAGGCTTATTTTGGATCATGTCAGCTGCTTAACTGAGCTTCTGCGCTGTAATGCAACTGTCCCACTCTGTACCTGCGCTGGAAGTCAAAAGTAATGAAGGCTACCTGCGCTGGGCGAGATTGGCCAAGTGGCGCAGTCATCCTGCAAGGTGTCAACTGCCTAGGAAGCTTCCAAACTGACACTTGGTTCATGAGATTCGCCCTGTGATGAGTAAGAGGTACTTGATCACCATGTGTAAGCAAGGATCTCCAAGTGGACTCAAGAACTGAAGATTAACTAAAGAGGGAGTGGACACTAGTCAGCTCTATGCCAGCCTCAAGCTGACTCATCCTCTCTTCTTCTCTCCTATATATAGAGCTCTTCTATGAGGTCTAAGGGGGCTGGAATTTTGTGTAAAGCAAGGAGGTGCTGTTGGATTACAGTTAGAGCTATTGGGTGATTGTTTTACTAGAGGTGAAGAGGAGAGTTCTTGCTGCTGGGGAGGTGCTGCTGGATTGGAGCCATCATTGGTTGTAACCTTCTCAGAACCCTGTTACTTCTATCAATAAAGTTTTGCATGTTCTCCTATATACTTGTATTGCATTGATGTATTGTATTTACATGTATATTTGATTCACTCTAATCCATGCATCAGTTATGAGTACATGTATCTTGTAGTTTCCTCTCTTGTTTTGTGCAGGATCTGTGTGTAGCTGGACCGGCAAAGAGAGCAAGGAGCTGGGAACAAGAGACAAAGAGAGAGGATCAAGATCAACTAAGCGAAGGACACCAGGTTAGTTAATCATTTCTTCCCCCTCTCTGTACTTTCATAAAGGAAAACATCAAAGCTTTACTTTCAGTTGTTGCTAAAGACTGTCACCTTTAGAGTAGGGATAGGGTCATCCGCATTGGATACTTTTCCCCACAACAAACTGGCGACTCCGCTGGGGAGCCTAGTATCTTGTTGGTGTTTGTAGTATTTTGCTATTCATTTCTTGAAGAAAAGAGTACCAAATCGAAAAGCTTTTGACTATATCAAAAGCGAAGTAGAGGGACTGCTACTCTTGCTCATTTGCTGAGCAGATTCAAGATTTGAAGAGCTTATCTACAAAAGACTCTTTACTCTTTGTGATAGATCTTCATCCTCTTGATCATCCCTTAGCCTGTACTTGACCTATAGCTTTTTATTTCATCAAAAACAGTGCATTTTTGAGCTTTTTATGACCCGGAATTCTTTGTAGACGAAACTCTCGTGAGTCAGTGCAGGCTGTACACAGGCAGTCTGCATTACAGCGCAGGTACTCCCTTCGGGAATTGCGCTGAGAGTGAAATTGGCAGACTAGAACCTGCGCTGGTCCAGTTAGCCATTGTCTTGCTTAGCTTTCCCTTTGTGTCTTGGCCCTGTTTGCACTTGTTTTTAGCTGATTGCTTGCTGGTTATTGTACTTGCTGTAAGCCACTTCTCCTTGACATTATTCCGCCTCAGTTGTGTGATGAAACTGTGAATGTTCTTTCAGTATTTCTTGTTGCAGTTACAGTTTCCCATTGTGAAAAGCGAACCAGTATAGCTGTGACCTCTTAGATCCTGAACTGTAAAAGTGTCTTTGTGATCTTATGAGCTAGTTTTATTACTGTTCATGGCTGTTTAAGTTTGTTTGTTTTTCACTTTATGGTTTGAATTCATATATTTTTAGTGTTGAAACAAGTAAGAAAAACTGGTTTGTTTACGCTTCAAATTGAATTCGAAAATCATACAACAGTTTTCCTTTTGTCTACATCAACATTAAAGGAAAAGAAAAGAAATACATGCATCTTGCATTTGCATTTTGATAAGTTTGGGTGTCTGATCTAGGAGAAAGTGCATTAGTTTGTGCTTGGTGCTCTGTGTGGAAAGATATTGTTTTTTCTCTCCCCTCAGTAGTTAGGATTTTCAAAGCTAAAAAGATTGTGAAAGCTTGCTTATCATTTTAGCTGCATTTAGGAATTTGTACCAATACATCTCGTGGTGATCCTGAAAGACAAACTGATAAACAAGATCAACTTAAAATATATTGAATGAATCTAAAAACGCATTGTAACATAACGCTCACAATAGAGGTCTAGGTAGAGACGTGTTCCGGCGTCGTTAAACGTAGTGACTGTCGATCTCTACGAAGGTGGGTGATTCCTCCTGAGGGACGATAGCACTAATACGGACTTGTGCTCCCGCGTACCGTCGCGTATATTGGGAGACCCCTATAGGCTTTTATCCTTTATCCTTAGGAAGCCGTGTCGACCGCCGTACTGATCGCGATGCAGTGAACACAGCATTCACGAAGATCGACCACCCGTACCGTAAAACGTATTCTGTGGTTTCGCGAAAGGTTTGGCACACCCTCTGCCTAGATCTCCAGAGCAGTTTCTTTTGGCCTTTTTCAAACTCTATAACTGAAAACGTCCGACCGAGCATTTGTCACTTCGGGCTCGTTAATACATCGAAGGCGACTAGAGTCATCTTTAGCTTTTTCTCGACTCTTAAAACATGAAAAAGCAAAGTTGTGTCTAAAAGCGTCTAATAAAATTCATTCAATACGGAAACATAATTCCCCTTTTTGTATTTTAGTTGATCAAGTAATCCGCAACCGTGGAGGAAAGTCAATTAAAACCCCGTCGTTCAGGGAGGCTTGCGAGTCAACCGCCTTTGTCTCCGGAACCGAGAGTAGTACGGACGAAGCGAACTCGCTTGACCAGGTCAAAATCTCCTTTTAAAGTTAGAACGGAAGTTCCAACAACATCTGAGATTCTGGTCACTCCCAATATTTCTGGAATCCCTGCCTCTATTGAAGAAGTTCAACAGCAACAGAAGGACAGTGGTACTGATCCTAGTCTGAAGACAAGTACTTGCATAACTGAACCAGTTCCATCTGAAACCGGTCCACAGAGTCTTGTTTTTCAAACGACTGTCGCTGTCGAAGCAACCCCTTCTTCGGCACCAGAAATCTTTTACGGACCTGATGGTCTGCCTCTTCCTCCTGGTCTGATTGCAATAGAGGAAATCGTAGAGGACTAGCAAGCAAATACTCCAATTCATTTTGGAGTAGGCATCACTCTTTTTCCTTCTGCATCAGAAGTTTGTCCATCGCCAGTGGAAGTTCCTGTAGAATCGTTAGGCAGTTTATTGGATAGACTTAAAATGTCTGAGCAACCGTCGACATCTAGGACTGTGCCAAATGACACAGCGACAGCAGAAGCTCCTGCTGTCACTCCGACGATGTTTGCCGGCATACCAGCTGTCCCGACTAGCTCTCAACAGCTAGAAGGAGTCCACCCAGGGACTATTATGACAACTTGGTCTGTTCCAGTTTGTTCTTCCGGTATAATACTCGGTAATTCTTATGTTGAAACTAGACAAATTGATCCCTTTGGAAATCAGTTTGGACCATCCAGTCCTCAAAGGAAATCTATACCCTTGAGCTCCGGATTGTTACCGTATGGGGGGCAATATGCCTTTTCACTTCCCCCTCCGGGAGGATACCCATACGGCAGTTTTCAACCGCATTCAGGTTTGACTGAAGTTACGACGAGTGGTTGGGTGCCTATGTTGCCCCAACAACCGAGAGTTGTATATTCCATGCAACAATGTGTACCTATGTCTAGCATCCCGACGACGCCAGCAATTGTAACCGTGTCGCAAGTTCAATCGATGCCTGTTGTATGTCAACCCCAAGTTGTAATGCAACAGCCCCTTGACCCTACAACACAACCACAATCGCCAACTGCCGGGACGACACAGATACAAACGGGAACCATAACCTCGCATCTTGGTCCGTCGGTTAGTATCGCACAGCAAAACATGGCTTCGCAGCCATGGATGGTGCAATACCAACAACCTTAGTTTCAACAGGTGTACCAGGGATCTGAGCAACAGATCTTTGCAAATAGTGGGCAACCCTATATTCAGAACGGGTTAAATCAACCACTTTACAGTGGCCAAGCCCACCAGCCATATCAGTCCTATCAACATCAGTTGCATTATGCTGGTATGCAAAGGCCTACTGCTCAGGCGATTCCATCGTATCCTGGGTACGCCTCGCCAAACCTGAATCAGCAGTTGCCATTCGTGGCAACTCTAGAATTACCAGATTTACATCAATTAACGAACGATCCAATCGCCTATGCCCATTGGTGGCCAGCGATTCCTCACAAACTTCCTTCGGACATTCCTAAATTCAATGGAAATCCTGGCGAAGACCCGTCGAATCATGTGATGACTTTCCATCTGTGGTGTTCGTCGAATACCTTGAATGATGATTCGATTAGGCTTTACCTTTTCCAGAGGACATTGACTGGTCCGGCGGCTAAATGGTATATTGAATTACCTAGAGCCTCTTTCGACAATTTTAGTTCCCTAGCCACGACTTTCTTAACACACTTTCAGTTACCTATAAGGTACGAAACTGGAACCGAGATCTTAACCAATTTCAAGCAGACAACGGCCACACATATATCAGATCATATACATGAGTGGCGTCGTCGTCGCAGAATGGTAAAGACTTATGTTCCAGATCAGCTTTTAGCTGAGTGGTTTATAAAGTCGCTTCTTCCTGCTATAACAGAAGATGTGGCCAAGGGAGGCGTCGTAACAGAGGAGCAAGTTATTGCTCGTGCCCAGTATTTAGACTTAGTATATACTTAGTCTGGCACGCTCTATGACAAGATACCTGACGCCCCTATACCGGAATTTTCAATTCCTCCCCCTCCTGGATCAAATAGTGACTCTCATGCCGGCGATGGTGTGATTGGCATTGCAAACGCAAAGTCAACACGGGATTCGTCTAAGAAAACCCGTAAGACTTCGAATCAAAATGCAAATGAAGAACTTCTTGCCTCGGAAGTAAGTGCCGTGTCAGACGACAAGGGCAAACAACTGAAGCAACCAGGAGACAAGAAGAAAAAGAAAGGGAGAAAAGGGAAACCCCCTTCGGGGTGTCATATATGCGATGAGGATCATTGGACAACAGATTGTCCATGCAAAGCTGAGCTTAAAAGATTCTTTAAGAGTCCGAAAACCTCAGCTGTGTTGACTGATCCGTTTCCTAATCCTGGTCAAAATCTGGTTGCTAATCAAAATGCTTCCCGATCCCAAGTGCTTATGTTGTCTACCTCAAAGCATCAGAATAATGCTTTGACAAGGAATAAAGATTACGGGAATCCATGGCTGTCAAATAACAAGGCTAATGAACAACCTAGTAGTTCGACGACAGCTTTGACCAAAGTTGTGCCACCCATCATTCCTAAACCAATGATAAAGTTGCCAAAGGGAGTAGTTCACAAATCGACATTTAATCCTAGTGCCAAAATAGCACAGAATTATAATATAATAGAGGACCTGGCCCAATCGCCGTCCGCTATGTCGACACTTGAGGTACCGCAAAATTGCCCCTCCCAAGAGCAAACTTTATTATCAGCAATAGGTGGGATTAGCCCAATGGATTCCAATCTTGTGGCCTTTGATCATAAAGGATATGACCCTAACTTACCAGCTCAACTAGCTTTCCTTATTCAAGTGAAAGCCCTCGACAAAACTGTTCATCGAACAATTATTGATGAGGGGGCATCTACATGTCTTATGTCGATGAGTTGCTGGAAAAATTTAGGCTCACCACCCTTGTCGAAATCATCAACGACCTTAAAAGCATTTGATGGACGATCATACACTCCATACGGGATTTTAAGTAACTTGCAAGTTGAACTGGGGGGCAAAACAGTAGAAGTTGATGTTGAAGTAATCGATGGAAACCTCGATTACAACATCCTACTGGGAAGGCCTTGGATATATGCCATGGCTGCAGTTGTGTCGACCTACTTCAGAAGGATTGTATTTCCTTTTCAAGGAAAAATTACAATCGTCGACCAACAAACATTTCTCCCCAACAGTTCTCAAGTTACGGGAAGCAGCACAATGATCCATGAGAGCAATCATTCGCTTCAAAATATTGGAGTAGGTATCCTAAAAGACCCTGCCTTAATGGGTACTTTTGCCCTACCGCCAGCAAGTAATCTGGCGGAAGTAGCCCCAGTGGAAACCTACAATGTGAAATCTTCTATATCTAATGGATTCGGAAGATTCCTAAATATTTTGTCGGCATGGATCATCGCCCTAGTAGAAATACTGTAAATATAGTGGGCTCCGAGGATAGTTCCTATCTTGTGTCAACCTCATTAAAAAATGAAACAAATCCCTGAGGTAAACCTTCATTCCAACCACCGAGTTGGATGCAATGAAGCTTGGGGGGGCATGCACCTCGATTTGCATTATTATGCTGGGGGCATGCAAACTTATCTTCGAGCAGTTTTAGCACATAGTTCATGCTCGTTAAAAAATAAACGCAAGATCCGAGCAGTTTTAACGCGGTCTTCATGCTCGTTAAAAAATAAATAAAAGCAGTGAGCAATGTTCCCTCCAGAGTTTAAGCTCATTTTTATCTAAAAAAAGAACTTATCCCGGTAAATAACCTTTTGAGATCGTAAATCCATCAGCCATAAAAGCCTTGGTCGTGTTTGTGCACCGTCACCTCCACTTTTCATTTGGCCGATCATTCACCTCCATTTGTGTGTTTACCTCTTTTGAGAAACAGCTGCGAAGAGTGATTTCACCTAGCCATCCTTGTGACACTGCCGCGATTGGAGAATTCCAACCTGTACCTGGAATCTGCTGCTATCCCTGTTTATCACTCGTTCCTCAAAAGACGAGTCTTCTTTGAGCTCTTTTCATTGACTCGTAAAATATGAAAAGTTTGCCGAGTTTTTGGCCTTCTAGCTCGTTAAACGACCGAAAGCTATCCCTCCTCTAGATTTTAATCTTTTTGGACCTGAGGGATTATTGCACAAAAAGATCGAGCGCTTGTCTTGTTCGGCTCGTAAAAGTACCGAACAGCCATCCCTTCTGTATTGTTTTATACTTTTTCGGACTTAGGGGATTAGATGACGAAAAAGGAATCATGGAGTTGACTTTCTGTACCTTTTCAGACTCTCTAAAAATGAAAAGGACCGAGTTTTCCTTGTCGTTAGACTCGTTAAAATGATTAAATAGCGACAAACTTGTCTTTAGACGAGAACGAGTTTCCCTATCGCTAGGCTCGTTAAAACATAGCGATGGGCTTGCCCGAAGGGCAGGTTATAGAAAAATCATATGTTATCCTCCTCAAGCTTGACAAAAATAAAGAGGTACTGGTCAGAAATGACTGGGGAAAAATTGGGAGAACATCAAAGCTTAATGGTAGCAAGTCGCTCTTGAACATGACACTTTTCCTCCGTACCACATCGGGTTGGGTTGTTTCATTCACCGGTCTCATCGCCATGGTCTTCGCTAAACCATCCACATTTTGGGGTAATGCTACCGATCCATCGCATCAGTGTTGTTATATGTTCAAGAGAGGTCATTCTGAAAGTGTCAACCGTGTCCCATCCACTGCCATACATTATCCTTCATCCATTCATGATCGCCACCCTGAATCATATGTCACAGTTTGTTTTCACCTCCACTAAAATCATTAGCTCCGTTCCGTGTCATTGATGTGGGATTCATTAAGGCCCTCCTTTGACGGATCGCTTATTGTCGACTTCAGCTCATTATCCAAGAAGTTGATCTAGGAACAACCCCATCAGTACTTTGAAGCTTGCATGCCTCAATGGCAAGTCTCTCACTTCTGGCGACAGGTATACATCAATGACCTTCGACCAGAAGATTTTGCGTGGCGTTCGACGCCAAGTCCTTTATTCACGCCACGTGAATTGTACTGCAGTACCTTGAGGGTCATCGTCATTATTGGTGATTCCTCTCGCGCTTGTTAACGGTTTACATTATTGACCGGTAATCAAGCGATGTCTTTCCATGTTCGACTTCAGCGCAATTCTCACATGGATCGACTTGTACTTAGAGTGAAGATCGAACGAGTTTGAAGACCCCGGATCTAGTTTCATCCATCCGGGCTGCGATATATATTCAGGAAATATAAAAGCATTTGCCATGTACATCATTGCAGCAGATGATCATCCTACTCAAAGGATGATAATTTCAGCAGAAAATTATCAGTCTATCTTCAGACGATCGTCTGTCATATGTACCAAAATGTATTTATAAAAAGCAGAGCATGGGAATGCCCGCCTTAGCTAGATCATGAGAATAATGATGAATGAAAAATAATGTACTGTATTGTATTGTATTGCAGGGCACTCTCCTCAGCACTGGAACGAACTTCGGATCCTCTAGATAAAGCATTTCACCCGATAAACGGCCTCATACTTTAGGGGGCAACTGTTATAGACATTTTTGTGCCTCGCATCATGGAGCATGGAATGTCAATAATTACAGGGATCCTCAGTCCCTAAACATGTTGTTCTTACCCCTAAAAGAACAAGGTCATCAAACAACAGCACTTCCAATCAGTTCTCCACCTGAAAACACTTCAAAACAGGCTTATTTTGGATCATGTCAGCTGCTTAACTGAGCTTTTGCGCTGTAATGCAACTGTCCCACTCTGTACCTGCGCTGGAAGTCAAAAGTAATGAAGGCTACCTGCGCTGGGCGAGATTGGCCAAGTGGCGCAGTCATCCTGCAAGGTGTCAACTGCCCAGGAAGCTTCCAAACTGACACTTGGTTCATGAGATTCGCCCTGTGATGAGTAAGAGGTACTTGATCACCATGTGTAAGCAAGGATCTCCAAGTGGACTCAAGAACTGAAGATTAACTGAAGAGGGAGAGGACACTAGTCAGCTCTATGCCAGCCTCAAGCTGACTCATCCTCTCTTCTTCTCTCCTATATATAGAGCTCTTCTATGAGGTCTAAGGGGGCTGGAATTTTGTGTAAAGCAAGGAGGTGTTGTTGGATTACAGTTAGAGCTATTGGGTGATTGTTTTACTAGAGGTGAAGAGGAGAGTTCTTGCTGCTGGGGAGGTGCTGCTGGATTGGAGCCATCATTGGTTGTAACCTTCTCAGAACCCTGTTACTTCTATCAATAAAGTTTTGCATGTTCTCCTATATACTTGTATTGCATTGATGTATTGTATTTACATGTATATTTGATTCACTCTAATCCATGCATCAGTTATGAGTACATGTATCTTGTAGTTTCCTCTCTTGTTTTGTGCAGGATCTGTGTGTAGCTGGACCGGCAAAGAGAGCAAGGAGCTGGGAACAAGAGACAAAGAGAGAGGATCAAGATCAACTAAGCGAAGGACACCAGGTTAGTTAATCATTTCTTCCCCCTCTCTGTACTTTCATAAAGGAAAACATCAAAGCTTTACTTTCAGTTGTTGCTAAAGACTGTCACCTTTAGAGTAGGGATAGGGTCATCCGCATCGGATACTTTTCCCCACAACACCTCACCATCAGCTCCTAGCAACAGACTGCCAGTTCCCTCCAGGAATTGTGCAGTTTCTGCTACCAAGCTCCCAACAGATGACTGTTTGTTCCCATTGGGAATTGTGTAATTTCTGTTACCAGTGACCCAATAGCTAACTCCCAATTCCCTTTGGGAATTGCACAGTTTTCACTACCAGGCTCCTATCCAGTTCCTTCCAAAATCTGCACAATTTTTGCCTGCTGATCCTCCTTGCAGCTTGGCCTGCTCCTCTGGAAAATTTCAAAAAAAATTCCTTCCATCCCCTGCTGCCCGCTCATTCTAGAAACTACACATATTATGCCTACCTTGCCTTCCTGCAACCTAGACTGTCCCTCCCAAAATTTGTGCAATTTTTCCTTCCAGCCAAGTCAAACCTCATGGATAGTCATTGTCGACCTAGATTGCCCATCTTCATCACTCAATGACTCTTGCACAGTTTTCATCAGCAGTTCCCGGAACCATCACCCTGCTTCGCAACCTTGCTGCCTCTCTCGGTCACCTACATTCAAAATGATCATGTGTCATGGTATACTAGGAGGTTTTTGAATTTGATGTGATCTCTTCATGAGTGATTGCAGGCATAGGTACACTAATGAACATGGCATGATAATGAAAGGGATGAGCGAAGGGAGCACATCCAAAAGGACAGGTTCACCAATGGTTGAACAGACAATGAATGCAAAGAGATGTGCTCATGAATAGATAATCACACAAAGATGTTTTCGTGGACAGAAGGACGAGGAAACATGCAAGATGTGCTCATGGATGGATGAATGGATGAACATGCACCTTTCGCGAATAGATGAGCCTGTCAAGCCTTCCAACATGCAAGAAAGGAACAACTTTCCAGAGCATCATCGAGCAAACTAAAGACCATTGAATACTCTGTGCACTTTGTCATGCGGAGGTGAAGCTGCGCTATAATATTAAGACATCCATCACCTAGCAGCATTGTAGCTCAACATGCACTCTAGCAGTAGCATGAATGTACTAGCATTGTCATGTTGAGTCATGTGATGAGTCACGTCGCCCACATCTCTACTATGGGCTAGTTTTTCAATCAATGTAATGTAATGTGGAAGTCCAAGAGACCCACTTGTTGTACAAAGCTTCACGCAAAGTTGAAAAGTCATTGAAGTCAAATAGTCATGAGGGTAGTCGAATAGCCACAAGGGTCAGCTTCACTCTTAGCTATAAATACCCCCCTCATTTGTACATGGAAGGACTTTTCACCTCAGCTCCTCCCACATAGCCAAGAGAGTCTGTAATCTTTTCTTTGAGTAAGTAGTGGCTCCAACGCCCTAATCACAGGTTAGTGATGTATGATGTAATGATGTGAGTTGGAATGGTTTCTTCTTCTTCCCCTGTAGGCTCTTCAAAACTCTTTGGTTGTTTTCTTAAGGGGTCCTCTAATTCACAGCCACTGAAGAAGAAAGAAGGTTGGTTGTTTGAAGTGGTGGGGGTATTTGGTAGAAATTTTCCTAAGTTATCCCTATTCCTATGAGGCATGAAAGGAGTGTTTTTGTTGTGTTTTTCAAGCTTTAAGACTGATTGCAAAATCGAAAAGACAAACTGGATTGGAACTAATTGTTGAGTGGATTCAATTGCAAAATGGAAAGGAAATCAAACCAACTTACAACTACTTTGCAGAATGGAACTAATGGCAGAATGAAAGAGATAAGAAATGGAAGAAAGAAAGCATAAATCACATCTACTCAGACACCTCCTCAGACACGGTGCCAAAAAGTGATGAGAACGAGTATTGTAGCAAGGATGTTGTAACTCATGGGGCTACCAACTTTACTTCATCAACCCAGGGTGCGTACAAACTTGGAAGTGATAGTGATGTATACACAAATAGATGTAAGGGGTCCAATCTTGGTCACTGCTAAGCTTATGGGGCGATAGATCACTAGGGTTTCTCAAACCAGCCTTCTATTGATTAGAAAAAGTCTGATTACCAAGTTAGAGAGGAGAATTTTACCCTAATTGAGAGAATTGAAATGCTACTTACTGCAGTAATGAACGATTGAAAGAAATTCTTGTAAAACAATATAACTCATCTAGATATTTGTTAACATACCTTTCTTGCAAAAGAAATATAATTTAACACATGTGAATCCTTAACTAGTCTAAGCATGAAGTCTGATATAAGAAATCACTTAACTACTGTGTGCATGAATAAATATAAAGACCTTTTTTTCTCTTTATCTTTTTGTAAAAATGTAAATGCTAATCCTTTGGTTGCATGGCAGGTGAGATAGGTGTGGAGGGAGATGAGTGCAATGGTTCAGATGTCTTGGAAGGAAATCAGGGGTCTACTCCTATGTTTAGTGATGTTTTTTCACAATTCGGGCTCAAAACGGGCAACTACAGGTTTTCCTATAGGATGTCTACAGGATGTCCTAGTTCACCTACAAGATCCCCTGTTTTCCTACAAGAACAGGCCGAAAGAATATGGAGTGGCTTAAAAGGTGGGATGCAGCTTGGAAAAGGTTATTAAGGAGGGAATAAGGCAAGGGAGTGGTAGGCACTTACTCAGAACTCAAACCGAATCTCTATGATGGTTGGATTTGCTCAATAAGCATGAAAAGTTTTCATTGTAAAACGATAATTTGAATTGAGACCTTAGTGTATTTTGGCGATCATGGGTGGATATGGTTTGGCTGAGGTTGATGATATGAGGTCTTCCTGCAATGTAGAAGCTCTTGCAACATATACATCATTGTTGGCATTTATCCATCAATTCATCTCAAAATAAGAAGGGTTTACTTAAATAGAAGAAAACAGAATTTCCATCATTCATTTTCCAAGTTCATGCATGAGAATGCTTGAAACCATTATGAAAGAAACATGAAATCAATGCAAGATCTAGTATATCAAAAATGGCAATTGCAACCTATCTTATAAAACTGAAAGAAGATGACTTAGTTAACAGAAAAAACCCTAAATTTCATAAGAAACCAGAATTCTGTCTATTTTGGGCTGAATGGGAAATGTTCCTCAAGCCATGATCCTTAGATGGGAGGAATGGGGCAATATCCACTTGTTGTCAACCTTTCTTGAATATTCTCTTATCTCTATAATGCTACTGTTAGAGCTATTCACAAATGGAAGCAAACTAATCAAATCTACCAATACTTGCAAATTAACAACACCAAAATTAGTTTAACAACTAACTATGAGATAACCTAAGCATACATATACAGTAAGAGGAACCTCTGCTACTAGGGTTGGGCCCTAACCCAAGAGCTTCATCCCTCTAAGTCAACTCAGTGTTGGATCAAGGGAATGTTGCTCATTTTCATTAACATATCAAAAATACATAAAAGTGTTTGGTCACAATCCTTCAACTCGAAAACTGCTTAGCTATCTTGCACAAAAAATATGAATCCTAATGAGGCTCTAGGCCTCTTTATTTATAAAACTGAAGTTTCCAACAAATTCCTTAAATCTAGGGAGGCTTGGCTCCCAATCATGAGATCAATTGGTTCTTAATTGTCACTGGCTTGGTTGCCCATGATCCTCATGACTCGGTTGCTTGCAAATCCGAGCTGGTGTGATTTGATTGAGGGATCTTCAAGTGAGTGAGGAGTTAAGGAGGGAGATTATATCTCCTATAATCTCTCCTTGTCTCATTCGAGTTCCTGCACCCTAATTAGCCACAATTTTCTCCCAAAACCTGCAATCAATGCACATTAGACCACTAGACATGACATCTTACTTTTACTCATCTCATTAAGAAAAATATAATTAAAACATGTAAAGAATTATGAGAAGAGTTGATTTTAGTAAGCTGTAGGTGAATTAAGGTCAATATATTTTACCCATTGATGAGCCTCATCATGATATTGAAATCAACACATAACTTTCAGTGCATAAATAAACATAACAATACATTGGTTATCTTACCTTGTTGTACAAGCATACTATTTTGCAATTGAACATATCCACGCCATCTCCCAAGGGACTCTAATTCCTTTGATAGATATAGCTATAACTAGACACCATTTGTTGTATGTGTTAAATACATGTTCATGAATCTAGCTCATATCCATATAATGTGAGACAAATTAAAGGTTAAGAAGACTTCTTGTATGCAAAGCATTCATTCATTTGGAATTAGGGTTTCCAAACATAGCCAAAGGAATTTTTTCGCAATTCCTTTCTTTTACCTTTTTACTTTGCTGCAATTGAGTCTTACTATGCACTGTCACATCACCCAACTGCTAGTTATATAAACACATCAACTATTACCTTTCCATGCTAATACCAAGCATGTTTCCTTGCAACTGCTCACACATGTCAACCACATGTTCCAAATATCAAGAAAATCCTTTCTATCAATTTCAAATCAACCTCTACCAAGACTAACAATCATGTCACAATCCATAGTCAACTCATAGTCATTAGACATAATGCTACAACTATCACCTACTACACTCAAGTACATATCAATTGTCTCAAAACATGTATTAGTACAATCATATTCAAACAAGATCATTGGAAAACATATTCATATTATAAAATTCATCAAACATTCAACCAACTTGAAAACATACCATGTTAAATAAATTAACTAGACAACATAATAGACACCAAACACTCAAACACCAAATAGACGTCATAATCAAATAGTCAAGCACAAAGTAGATGACATAAGCAAGTTAAAACCTTAATGTATATCAAGGGAGGCAATCTTGTCTGCACAATCAACCGATATTAGCACGATATTACTTCACAACATATCAACTCAACCACAAATAAGATCATGATACCCATAATAGTAACTAACTAACATGTTCACATCATAAGCTCATAAACATTTGTCGTTCATGCATAAAAATCACGTATGTACGATCAGTCTATATTAGTATGACATAATATCACAACATATTAACTCATACCTGAATGTCATAACCCTAACCATCTGCATAGGTCAATATAGGTTAGCACGATACATATAACATCAAGGTCTTAAAGGAAATAACCCTACTCATCTAGTTAACTAACATATAACAACAACAAGCTAACATATAACATACTCATGAAAAAAATATAACATACTCATCAATTTAACTAACATATAAGCATGAAAAATAATGCATATAATAACAAAAAGTTATATATCATGCTCATCCACAACATATAACCTAATCAACGATCTAACTATCATATAACAACAACACATTAACCTATAACCTACTCATCAAAAACATATAACATATAACATAAACAAGTTAACCTATAACATAGTCATCAACAACATATATAACATAATCATCAAGTTATCTAACATAAAACAACAATAGAAATGCATACAACTACAAGTCACTATCATTCATGATTATCTGACATGTGCATATGACTACAGTAATCAACTAGCATCTATCATGTATGTAACCATAACATCAATAAAATGAAATGCATATACATAACCATAATGCATATAACCATCCTTAACCTACATACCTACATGCCAACATACAAATCTATATGATGACATGATCTTGCCTTGAGGTTGAATGTTGCAATTTTACTTTGATGGTCTACCTATCCTTCTCTATCTCAGGCAACATATTAGCATCATAGCATACCAATAGCATCATGATGATATAATTGCGTACAATGACGTCATAATGCATGTATAACCTACCATACATGCATAAACATAACCATGACAATGCATGCATAGCAATATATAGACACCAACATGCATAAAAAAATACATATACAACCATACACCCATGAGCACACATCCCACAACAACAGCATCAACCTTCACATGGCAACATCACTACAACCATGATCAACACCATTCAATAATAACATGGACTACAAGCATAAGGAACACATATGCAACTGACATAAATGCATGACCAAAACAAAACCCATCGATTCCAATGGGTGAACCATGCTCTGATACTGGTTTGTAACACCCTCCTCCCACATCTACCCATGTAATCGGAAAATCAGGGTAAACATGTGACGATAAGTTACTATGATATGATTTTACCTCCTAAGTCACGTTAAGGAAGTGGAACCGATGAAAACACACCATATAGATCTTCAACATTAGCAATAGGACCCATAGGACCCATAGGACCCATAGGAACCATCCCAACCTTTCTGCTAACCAACCCATGGGTCCCAGTAAGTATTTAAACTATTAAAACTCTAGACACTCCCATTCTATGGGCATTCTAGTGTCCAGAGAGCTTTCAACGCTCCCACAAGCCTTCATGCCTATGTCCGTGGACTATTTCCAACAGACTTGTGCCACTGTCAGGGGAATTTAAGGCAATTTTCAATGTTAGAATTCTGGCCACTACCCAGAACTTGTTATGGCTTACAGAATCCATTAAACATGTGATGAGAAGACTAACAAATGAAAAAATAACTCAAAGACTAGGCCTAGCCATTCCCAACTGGGACTAACATTATGTCAAACACTTGGCATGAATGACATCTACATGTTTAAATAACAGATCTAATTATAAGGTTCTCATACTTATCTGAGATTTGCTATGAGGCATTTTTTCCTTATCACTTTAGCTGTGGTTTCATCCATTAAGCTATATATACATTTTTCAATTCATATACAAGTAGAAGCATGATGGGAGCCATACATAGCCACTGTCATAATACATATTCATAACCAACATAATAACAACAAAAATGCCAGGGATACAATAGCCATAAAATCCACATATAAACCAGTATAATACTGATGAGATAAAAAGGAGGAATAATCTCATATTAATGATGCAAAATCGACCCCGGTATGGGACTACCACGTTCCACTCGATTGTAGAATGGTTGAGCCAAATCTCTCTTCATCCATTCACCCCTATGCCATACTCAAAGCATGAATGTGGGATCTCAGAAAACACATCCATCAAAACCATCCAGAGATTCTAGAGGAAAAACCACCTCAACCCTTCAAATAGTGATTCAACCTCATGGTCGAACATCACAAAACCATCGTCATATTGGTCTCTACCCAAGCATTCCAAGGCTCCAGGGCATTTTTTCCGACCTAAGTTTCAGGACTAGTAACTCAACCAACAACTGTTGTTAGGCTTCCAGAGTATTTTTCCAACCAAGGTTTCCAGGACTAGTAACTCAACCCACAACTGTCATCGGGATTCGAGAGCGTTTGTGCAACCAAGGCTTCCAGGACTAGTAACTCAACCCACCAAGGGCTTCTAGAGAATTTTTCCAACCAAGGCTTCCTAGTTTAGTAACTCAACCAACCAAGGGCTCCCAAAGCATTTGTCTAACTAAGTCTTCCAGGACTAGTAACTCAACCCAAGTTGTTACAGGGCTTCCAGGTCGTTTGTCCAACCAAGGCTTCCAGGACTAGTAACTTCATGAGCCTCATAAATGAGTAATTATATGGGCTCATTTTACCTCCTAACCTAGTCAAATCAACTATTCTCTTAGATTATTGTATGATTTTCTGATTATATTTATGCTTATAGAGTGAGTTGAGTTAGTTATGATGCCATGTGGTCTAACATGTATTTAATGCAGATTATTGATGGATTTCGAGGACAAAGTCAAGGATCCAATGGTCAAATGGCAGCAATAACTCAAAGTAGATAGAGGAGAGTACTTATAGGAGGGAATCCCCCTCGTTTATTACTCCTCACTTTGAATTCCCCTTCATTAACCTCGGAGTACAAGCAGCCAAACCATGCACTAGGAGGCAGCCGAGCAAGTGGAGGATGACTGATAGTTATCTCGATTTTTGGGAGCCAATCCTCCCTAATTTTAAGGAAGTTGTTGGTAGCTTCAAATGTATAAGTAGAGAGGCCTAGGGCCTCACTAGGGTCAAATTTTTGCTTATGTAAACTCTACTTAATTTTCGAGCTTATTATTTTGTGACAGTTTCATGTAATCGGGCTACTTTTTTATAATGAAGATGAAATCCTTTTTGGGCTAGCACTGAGTTACCTCAGAGGGCTGAAGCTCTTGGTTTAGGGCCCAATACAAGCATCCAAGCTTCTCTTTACTTCTATTTGTATGCTTTACTTTAGTTTGTAGATTAATTTGCTGTTAGATGAATTTCTTTTATTGTTAAGAATAGGTTGCTTTTGATGATTTAGTAGTTTGCTTCCATTTGTGCTTCCTGTAGTAGGTTAAGCAATGATTAGAAAAGATTCAAAAGGCTAGCAGTAGTGCCTTGGCCTCTCTTCCCCCCTCTGGGACCATGATTTGAGGCAAAAACTCTCTTGGTGCCCCAAAAACACAGATTTTCCTCATTTCATAGGACTTCTAGTGTTTGCAGCTCTTTAGTAGGTTAATAGTCTAGTTTTTCTTTGCTTCAGATATCCTTTATCATGTTCATTTCTTGATTAGAAATAGTCCTCTTTCATGCTTTCCTTTCCTACAGCATTTCTCAGCACTTCCTTTCATAGATCATAGTTTAGACCATTTTAATGCAACACTCTGTTTTTCCTAAATGCACTCATTTTATTTGTTTCTTGATTTTCTTGGTTGACTGTCAGTGCCTTTGCAAAAGATCTCTTCCAGCAGTGGGCTAGATTATCATAAATCACATCCTCCATCTGATCCATGCCCTACAGGTCTCCTAAACCTCACTTCAATTCTGCCCTAGTTTCCTTCATTTTTTTCATAGAATTTCTTCCTCTCTCCTTGAGCAAACCCAATCATCTCTCCCTCTCCTGGTGATTAATGGTATACCTTAGGCACCCTAACACCTCATTCCAACCTTAATCCACCTTTTCCACTCACTCTCACACCCTCAAAATAGTGGAAATTGCTCTCGGCCTCCTCCTGTAGGCCTCCTGTAGTTTCCATGTTTTCCTCATGTAGTTTTCCCTGTAGGCTTTCTTTGGAAGGCCGGGTTTGGGAAAAGCCTCCAGAAGGCCACCTAAGATCTCCTAGGACCCATCCACACCATCTTACATCCTCCCAAGCTCCAAAACCACCTTTAACACCACCTGTTCGATGCCACACTCACACACAATAAATTAGATGCATGTCAAATTCACATAAAAACACATAAAAATCCAAAAATATGTTTTTTGCTTATTTAATTCCAAAAATAGCATGGTTAGATGTTGTTTACCTTCTTGAGTAGGTAATGGCATTTCTTTCATGGTTTTTATAGTGTTTTTTGGCAAAAGTAGGATTAGCTTGTTAATTAGGGTTTACTAGGTCTTGCTTTACATTACAATCTTTTTCCTTTCCGCAATAAGAATAGCTTCTATAGAATAATATTTCTTTCTTTCATCACACATAGAGCTTCTTCTAAGATCTATAGAAGTTGGCTTAAGCTCCTAGCGATCTTGCACCAGCTGACCAAGTGAAAACCTGCAGTGAGAACTAGTACTTGTGCATATAGCACCGACGCTTCCAAGTTTGTTACGAACTACCGGGTTGATAAAAGTAAAGTTGGCAGCCTAGGAGTTACAGCATTCTTGCTGCAATACTGGCGCTCACCAATTTTTGGCACCATTGCCAGGGAAGCATCAGAGTATGCTGTGATTACTTCTTTCTTCTGTTTCTTCTTGTAACATTCTGCTAATAGTTTATTTCAGCAAAAGTAGATTAGTCATTTCCTTTCTTTCAGTTCTACATTTCCTTGCTTTCCTTTTCAATTCTACAAATTTCCATTCAACAATTTTATTTCATCTAGTTGCAATTTTTTTTGTTCAATCATAATCTCAGTCTCTACAGGTACTATCAGTGTGGGGAAAAGGAAACCAAAAAAAACAACCAAAAAGATTTTCTTTCATGCCTCGTAGGAATAGAGATAACTCAGGAAAATTTATGCCCAACTCCCCCACTGCTTCACATAGCCAACCTTCTCTCTTCTTCAGTGGCTATGATCAAGAAGAACCCTTAGGTGAACAACCATACATATTTGAAGAACGAGGAAGAAGAAGAAGAAAACATTCCTCTACAGCCAATGGCTGAAAACAGAAATACTAGGGGGAATGGAGAGAGAATAGAGGGTACCCTTCCCATTCGGGAGACCAATGGGGACACCAAAATGAAGAATATAAGCCCTTCAGCCCTACCTCATTTCCATGTTCTTACTACAGAAGATCCTGACAACTTCTTGTTCGAGTTTGCTGTCATCTGTTGAACTTATGACTATGCAGAAGATGAGCAAAAGTTGAAACTGTTCCCTTCTACTCTCAAGGATGCAGCACTGCGCTGATTCATGGGATTACCTGGCAATAACATCACAACTTGGGCTCAGATGCAGCAAGCCTTTAACCACAAGTATCGAGACTATTGTAGGTCAAAAGATACTAAAGAAGAAATATTATGAATGACCATGGGAAGTGATGAGTCCCTGGAAGACTATGAAGAGAGGTTCCAGCCTAATTACAAAAGGACTATTGCACAAAATATTGTCACCATGACATTCTGCAATCAGTGTGAGTCTATCACCACTCATACTTTCCTCCTATGCAAGTCTTAAACCTCAGCTCTTCATGTCAAGCCTTAAAAATGAGAGAAAGTCCTTGAAAATCTCTAAAACTTTGGTTCCGCACTTTCTCTTAGCATTACCTGTGGTCCTGCACCCCTTGGTCATGTCCTTTGCGGACCTGCCCACTCTGTCTCTAAAGGAAAGGGTGCGGACCCTTGTAAAGTTCAAAAAGGTGCAAGAATATTTAAAAAAAAATTACTTTGGGTTAATTCTGGACGCTTCTAGAAGGAATCTTGAGGTGGCAAGTTCGCTCCTAGGTGGTTCATGCATCCCATAACTAAAGGAGCTAACCCCTTGATGTGAGGAGCTTATCCCTTTGAAGGAGGACTCTATCCCTTTGAAGGTGGACCTGGTAACTTCCTTCCTCTACACTATAAAATGAGGCATTGGGCTGGTTGCTAGGGAGGTTGAAAGCTGAATATTTTTGAGGGTAAATGCTGTTGGAATTTAGACTTCGTATTTGAGCTTGAAAGGAGAGATTACATACCTTTTGATCTCATTGGGAAGAGTGTGAGGCTTGCCAGAGTAGAGGAGATTCTTGCTGGACCCTGGGAGGAGCTTGTATAGCATTAAGGCACCAAGGTTGTAAAGTTCTTCTTTGTTTAAAGTTAATACAATCAAGTTCATTTTTCTCAATAAGCTGTCTCTTATGGTTTATTTCATGAATTCCTTGATCATCATGATAAATATGATTTATTATATTGGCTATGCAGGTGTTATTTGATGTGTGCTTGTTTGTGTTTGCAGGTTCTTAAAAGGAAGCTCATTTGGACGGTCGAAGCGTGGCTGCCACAAACTAGCATTGGACTTAACGTAGGGTCTAAAACACCTCTTGGATTTTATTTATAAATCGCAATATTTAGAGAAAGGTATAATTTTCTTGTTTTGCTTGTCGCTAGATATCTGTAGATACTAGGGAGATCGGTCTTGTCCGCAAGAACGATTTATCCGGCCGACAAAATGGCAACTCTACCGGGGACTTGAATTTTGGTTTTTTGCCTTTACTTTCACTTTGACTTGAGAAAATTTTTCTCTGTTTCTGGTTTTTGCTTGATGTGTGTGGGATTGGGTAGTTTCTTTAGATTTTGAATTGTTTTTGTTTTTCACGCTTTTGAAAGAGGACCACATGTTCTAGTTGTAACACAGTGCGGACATCCCCGCACTGTTGCTTTACTACACAGAGTAGTACCGCACCTGGTTATACTGGGAGCCTGTGGACCCTGTCAAATTTTTGAAAAACTTAAAATATTTTCATTCAGTTAAGCTTAGGATTTGTTTATGTTTTTAGCCTCTACCCAGATCTGCATGTGTCTTGTCAGAAACTTCTTATAGGTGAATTCCATTGGCATTTTGGTTTAAGGTGATTTTCTAGAAGTTTCGTCTGCCTAGCTTGATTTTCGTTTGGTCTTTGTAGTAACTTAGAGTTTAGAAGCCTAAGAAACCTCAGATTACCCTGGTTTTTGTTGGTCTTCTTTGTGAGTTTGATTGATTTGTAAAATCTTCCTTTGGTGAGGAATACATCTCGTTTTCTCTTTGCAAAGCTTTGAAAGAACTTGTTTGAGTTTTGGATTTCATTTTTAAAAAAGAAAACATAATCTGGTTGCTTTTTTTGATTAATTTGTTATTCTGAACAAATTAGTCCTTAGTTTGCTGATAACTAAGTAAAACATCCTCGAAAAGAAATTTTGTAAGCTTTTACTTCAATTAGGCTTTTAGAATTGATATTTCTCAAGATTAGATTTTTCATAGTTTTGAGTGTTTTCTAGAAATTTTAAAATCTCTTTTGAAAAGAATTTGTTTTTGTAGTGTTTGAGTGTGGAAAAAGAAAGGGATATTTTTCGTGAGCATAATTAGTAGTCTCGTTTTTGAGTTTATTGAAAAAGACAAAAAAGTTTTTCTTTTCATTTGTTTGTTAAGGAAAGATTTGTTTTTCAAGCATTTGCATTCTCAACTCTTTCTTTAGCTAGAAATTCATTGAAGAAAAAGGATTTTTTATCATTTTAGGTGAATTTTTTAGTGTTTTGGAGTCGAGTCTTCACACCATAAAGTTTCATCTCCACACCTTTTGAATTAAGAAACAACCAATAAAAATAATTCTTAAAGTAAAATTTATCTAGCAAATCTTTTTATTTCTAGGGCTGTTTATCACCAACATAGCTTAGGCTAGTATCTTGGAGTAGGGAGTAATTAACTCTCCAAGATAGTAAAAACAAACAAGTAGCTATATCTTTCGGTAGGAGATAAATTCCAATTGTTACATCTATGCTCTGGGAAGCTCCTCTTATAGGAGTCAAGCACGAGATCATATCTGAACCAATGGGGTAATCAATCCTTCCTCATTGGGAACAATAGAAGATATACACGTATTAAAAATGATAAACCTCGAATTAACCATTGTTGAGGAGCCTGGGGTCACTTATTGGTAAACCTTGGATTATGTCAAGGAGCCTTTAATGGGATTGAGCTTTGCTACTCTGCCCTTGCGTGTGTATCGGATCACAGACTGTTCCTGCAGGTATATTTGTTTATGTTGGTAAACATAGTGACCATAATCTATAGGATTCTTTCCTAAGGTGACGGTGGAGGGAAGATCCCACTGTACCTAGAGTAGACGTCGACTAGACTCACTTGGAGTCTCTGGGGGGTTCTCTTCACTCGAGACGGTTTAGTGGAGAAACTTGTGCTAGTCTGTTTCATTAAGCAGGTTGTCGGGGTAACTATTCCAACCGCCATTTTTGTATTGAATTCTGTGACGTTGGATTTCATCACCAACTAGTGTTTTCAGTATGGAAAGTTACTGTTTTAGTGTGTTTTGACCTCCTAGATTCTTTAGGCGTGTGATTCAAATTGTTTGGTTCTTTAGAGACTTTAGGTGGTTTTCATTGAGATTTTTCTTTGTTTGCGTGTGAAGTAATTAAAATATTTAATAGTGGTTGAATTACGGAGACATTCCCGTAGACTTCGGGGGCAACCTCCCGAGTATTCACCAAGCCAGCTTGAAGGGCTACGAGCCCTTGTAACTCCTAGTGACAGTAGAGTTGGGTCACCGGAAGAAGGAGAATCTTCTTTAGTTGTTCATCCTGATTATCAAGTTCAAGCAACAGAGTATATTACTGAACCAATTTCATTTTCCGAAGTTACTGGTAGTGTTTCCTCTACTAGTGAATTAGTCGAGGAACCTGAAATTTTTGAACCTGAAACTGAACCTGCTGCTACTCCATCGTCATGATTTGCTTCTCCAACTTCCAATGGTCCTGGTTCACCCATGGTAGGAGGAATCAGTACCCAATATCTTCCTTCTGGACTTATTGCTATTGAAGAACTTGTCACTCCGGAAGAAGGTATATCTATCCCTGAAAATCAACCAACTATAGAACCTAGGGAGCGTGAATCGATCTTTTACAGTCCACCTAGGAGGGACGCTTGGTATCTTTCATTGACCAACTTTTTAGAAAATCTGGGACTAAGTTTTTCGCCACCTCGCATTCCTTTTCATCCAACACGTAGAAGTTATTATCCTCCTTTGAATATGTCGAGACAGTCATCCATGTTTTCTCAATCTCCAGAAACATTTTTATATGGCATTCCTTCTGTTCCTTCTGGGTATCAGTCACTTACTGGTACTTTTTCAGGAGCATCTCCTCAACCTGTTGAACAATGGTTATTAACTGGTAATAATGGAACTAAGCCATTGAGTGTAGAAGATATTCTTATGATATCAGGTACCATCCCAAATCCGCAACCTCAAGGTAGTCAGTTACCACCTCGGGGGCAACCTCAAGGTCCTCAATTATCACCTGGGGGGCAACCTCAAGGTACCCAGTTACCGCCTGTGGGGCAGCCTCAAGGACAGTACATACCTTTGGGACAGTACATTCCTCAAGGTCAACCCCAGACTTAGTACGTACCTCAAGGTCAACCTCAGTATCAATATGTACCTCAAGGTCAACCCCAGTTTCAGTACGTGCCTCAAGGTTATCAACCTCAAGCTCAGTACCCAACCCAAGGTTTCCAACCACCTTCAGGTCAATCATTTGTCCAAGGAGCTGGAAATGTACCTTTGAATTATCAACCCTACCCTCAACCCGGTTATGGTCCTCAATGTGCTCAACCTTCTATGGGTCCATACCGCAGAATGAACGTAGTGTGGGATCCATCTCAATCTCAACAAATCTTGCAACCTAATGTGCAGTTGTCATCACAATCTGGACAACCTTTAGTTTTTGGTTCAACCCATAAACCTGTCCAGCCTACTATTCAGACTTCTGCACCCGGTGTAGTTTCTCAGCCTAGGCCTAGTTCGCCGCGAACTCTGCCTCAAACGACTGTTGCAACTGCTGCTACATCTGTTCAATCTACCCCACCTACTTCTAGAGTATCGGCAGCTCCGGTTTCTATTGTTCCTGCATCAAATCCTTAAGAATCTTTACCTTAGTCTGGACCTACAATTTAGACTTCGATTCAGATGCCTGCAGGAGAACCCGGTCCAAGTACGGTTGCCACAAGTCAACCTCAGTTTACTTATCAACCGTACCAGGGACAATACCAGTTCGGTCCTACTATGCAGAACCCAGTCTATCAGTATCAACTGTACCCTGGATATACTTATCAGCAACCTCAACAACCCCAGTACGGTGTGGTTAATCCTGGTTTTCCGGGAGGATATAATATCCCAAATGTGATTCCAATTCCAAGTTATCCTTGATATCCTCCTCCTGGGGCTGGTCTTATGACCCAAGGTTTTCAAGACCCTAATCGTCAGTTACCATTCATTGCAACTTTGGACTTGCCTGATTTGTCGTGCCTTATGAACGATCTGATTAACTATCTTCCATTTTGGCCGCCAATTCCGAATAAGTTGCCGAGTGATATCCCAAAGTTTGAAGGTAAATCAGGATAGGATCTGTCAAACCATGTGATGACTTATCACCTCTAGTGTGCATCTAACTCCATTACAGATGATTCAATTCGTTTACATCTTTTTTAATGCACTCTGATTGGTCTTGCAGCCAAGTGGTACATTGAGTTACCGCGAGCCACTTTTTATAACTTTAGTCAGCTAGCTACTTCATTCTTAACTCATTTTCAGTTGCCAGTCAGAGATGACAATGGCACGGAATTATTAACTTCATTAAAATAGTCAATGTCCACTTATATTTCAGATCACATTCATGAATGGAGACGTCAACGGCGTTTGGTGAAAGTTTTTATTCCGGATCAAATCTTAGCAGAATGGTTTGTTAAATCATTATTACCTAAAATCACTGAGGATGTAGCTAAGGCAGGAGTCGTTACTGAAGAGCAAGTAATTGCTCAAGCTCAGTACCTTGACCTCGTTTATACGCAGTCGGGTACTTTACACGAGAAAATCCCCGACCTTTCGAAACAAAATCAAATAACTACAGCTCCTTTAGGGTCTCATGCCGCTAACGGTATGATTGGTTCAGTTAACACCAAAAGTAAGAAGAAATCTTCAAAGAATTCTTCTCCTATCATAACTCTACCAGATTCCCTGATAGGAGACTCTTTCGCTGAAATTCCTGCCAATATTCATGTCGTAGAATCATCTACGGCCAAATCAAAATCCGGCGGTAAAAAGAAAGGGAAGAAGAAAAATAAGCAAAATTCGAAAGAGAAATCAGATAAAATGGAATCTACTGATGAGAAACGTAAACCTCATTATCCTTGTCTCATTTGTGACGAAGATAATTTTACAAGAGACTGCCCTCATCGCGCCGAGGTTGCGAAAATTGTCAAAGGTTCTCAAACGCCTGCTGTCTTGAAGGATCCTTTTCCTAGTCAAGATAGTAAGATGATAGGTTCTTCCTCAAATGCCTCAGAAGAACCCATAATGATGATGTCCCATGTTAGGATTGCGACATGATCGCAAGATTATGGAAGTAAAAGTCTTGTTGATGGTAAGGAAGCAGAGTCTTCTAATTCGAACCAATCAACTTCAACTCCTGGTTCTGGTCCGTTACAGATCGAGAAACCTAACCCAGCCTTAGTAATAAAATCGCCTGCTAAGGGTATACTTTGAAAGTCAGCTTTCAATCCACATGCGAGAGCTGCTCAGAACTATAACATTGTTGACAATTTAGCTATTTCACCTTCAGCAATGTCGGCTTTGGAGGTGCTGCAATCATGTCCAGCACAACATAAATTGCTATTCTCAGCTATAGGAGCTATTGATGTTCAGGACTCGAACCTTATAATCTTCGATTTAGAAAATAGTACACCTCACTTACCTCATCAAATGGCTTTCCAGATTCCAGTGTTAGTCAAAAATAGACCTTGGTTTAGGACTGTGATTGATGAGGGAGATTCAAAGTGTATTATGTCGATCCAGTGTTGGAGATCGCTTGGTTCTCCTACACTTAATCAATCCCCGACGATTCTAAAGGCTTTTGATGGCCGTGGGTTCCATCCTTTTGGCATTCTATAGGATTTACCTATAGGGGTTGAAGGTAAAACTATTAATCTAGATGTGGAAGTGGTTGATTCCCCTCTAGATTACAACCTTCTCTTGGGTCATAGTTGGTCTTATGCTATGACTGTTGTCGTTTCATTGGCCTTTCGGCTTATAAAGTTTCCTCATAATGGAAAGATCGTAACTATAGACCAGCTAACCTACTTTTCATCCGACCCAGCCTCTTCTGAAAGTATCCAGCATGTCGGCAAAACAACTATCCCTTATAAGGATGTTGGGGTAGGTTTGGTTAAAGATTCTGGTTTACTAGGAACTTTTTCCTTTCCTCCTCCTAACGTATCGCCTTCTACTGCAACCATTCATATGATTTCATCAAACACTATTGTTTATGATGATCCTTGGATCTTACCTTCTGAATCTGAGATGGATTCATTTGGTGATGCTATGCCTTTGAGTCCCTATGAAATTGCGTATCAGGCTATACAATTGTTTTCCGACCCTCTTCAACCAAAATTGACCTAATGAATGTGTTCCATGAAGAATCACTTTCAACATCAAACTCAAATTCAACAACTTTTTCCGGACTTGTTCATACTAATGAGCAGATTCGAGAAATTTTGTCGGTTGATGATTTGCCATGGGAAGATCTTCATCATAGATCTTCATTCTTACCTGAGATTGATCATTTAGAAAATGATTTTTCATCTATTTTTACTACTGATTTTGTCAAAGAACCTCAGAATCCATTGCAAAATCCTGATTCTGAGTTAAATTTGGGGAATATTTCTCGAACAGTTCCTATTGACATTTCAGTTAAACCTGGAATTGTTGAAAACGTTCATATAGGTGCCTCCTATACGGAAAATGAACTTCAAACATATAAGGCCCTATTTCAAGAATTCCGCGACGTGTTTGCCTGGTCATATGAAGAAATGCCAGGAATTGATCCATCAATTATTGTTCATGAAATCAAAACTTACCCGGATGCTAAACCCGTCCGGCAACGTTTGCGTCAAATTCACTCGCGAAAAGCTGCTGCTATTAAAGCAGAAGTTGAAAAAATACTTAAAGCAGGTTTCATTTATCCATTTCCTTTAACGGATTGGGTATCGAATATTGTTCCTGTTAACAAAAAGCAAGGAACAATAAGAATATGTATTGATTATAGGGATATTAATTGAGCATGTCCCAAAGACAATTATCCGACTCCCTATATCGATCAAATCATTGATGATTGTGCCGGCAGTGAAATTTTCTCCTTTATGGAAGGTTTTTCGGGTTACAATCAAATCAACATTCTACCTATTGATCAACCAAAAACAACTTTTATTTGTCCATGGAGGACATTTGCTTATTGAAAATTACCTTTTGGGTTGAAAAATGCCGGAGCAACTTTTCAAAGAGCTATGTCTTACGCGTTTCATGACATCAAGCACATTGTGCAACCTTATCTCGATGATTTACCCACTCATTCATTACGTAGAGCCAATCATCTCATTCATTTACGAGCAATCTTTATGAGATGTAGGCATTATCGAATTAGGTTGAATCCACACAAATGTGGTTTTTGTATAGAAACGGGTCATTTACTACGATTTGTTGTTTCGAAAGCCGGCATTTTTGTCAATCCCTCGAAGGTTGAAGCTATTGTCAAATTGCCTCCTCCTTCGACTCTTTGCCAACTCCAAAGTTTGCAAGGGAAAGCAAACTTTTTACGTCGATTCATTCCTAACTACGCCGAGATAACAAAGGGTTTTACCAGGTTGTTGAAACAGAATACTCCATTCTTTTGGGATGAGATAGCTGACAAATCTTTTGATGCACTTAAACACACGTTGACCCATGCACCATTATTGCATCCTCCCAATTACAACCAGGACTACTTATATCTTGCTGCCTCTCATTCCACCATCAGAATGGTGTTAATTCAGGAAGATGAATTAGGTAATGAACATGTGATTTATTACCTTAGTCAAACTTTGAATCCGACTGAGCTAAAATACTCACATGTGGAGAAATTGGCCTTGGCAGTTGTTCAAGCTGTCCAAAGATTTCGTCATTACATCTTACTATGCAAAACTACTGTAATTTCTGGCTGCAACCCTATGATCTATATTTTGACCAAACAATTGCTAGGGGGCAAGTATTCCAAATGGATTGTTATCATGTAGGAATTTGACTTGGAATTTGAAAAATCTAAGTCAAAGAAATATTTAGTTTTTGCGGAGTTGATGTGTGACTTCCCACGTGCTGATACTGAAACTATGGCGGAAGAGCCCATTGTGGACGAATCTATGTTTCTTATCAACACTCTTGATCCATGGTATGGAGATATCATTTTTTATCTCCAAACCCAATCTTTTTAGCCTGAAATTTCATGATCTTAGCGTCGGAAAATACATTTCCAATCCCAAAAATATAAAATTATTGGAGAAACACTCTATCGTCGTGGGGCGGACTCTGTTTTCCGACGTTGTTTAACTCATGAGGAAGCTAAAAGGGTTCTAAATGACTGTCACTCTGGACCGTGTGGCGGTCATATGTTTGGGTATGCCACAGCCCAAAAGATATTGCGCGGTGGCTATTTCTGGTCGTCTTTGTTTAAAGATTGTATAAACGCGGTCCGAAAATGCCACAATTGTCAAATTTTTGATTGAGAGATGCGTGCTCCACCTGCTCCTCTCCACCCTATAATTGCCGTCAGTCCTTTTGCAAAGTGGGATATCGACTTTATTACATGTAACCCTCACTCGGTCGGGGGGCATGCGTATATCATCCTTGCAGTAGATTATTTTACCAAGTGGGCCGAGGCGATGCCTACATGTTCGGCAGATGGAAAAACTGCTGCGATTTTCGTTTTCAATCATATAATTGCTAGGTTCGGTGTTCCACAAGCGATTATCACTAATCATGGGCATCATTTTCGAAGCATCATGATGACTGAACTAACAAATCATGTTGGCCTGCGTCACAATTGTTCTACTCCATATTACCCACAGACTAATGGTCTGGTTGAAGCCATCAACAAAGTTCTAGTCATTATGATCCGACAAATCATTGGGATTCATAGGTCGAATTGGCATAACATGTTATTTTTAGCGCTTTGGGCATATCAAACCTCCGTAAAAACATCAACTGGTTTCACTCCTTTCCAACTAGTTTACGGTTTGGAAGCTGTGTTACCCATTGAATGCGAAATCCCATCTTTGCAAATAGCCATAGAGTTACTTCCAGCCACTTCCGAAGAGGAGAAACGTTTGTTGTACTTGGGTCAGCTAGATGAGAATCGATGTGATGCTGCACTAGCAATTGAAAGTCATGCCAAACATATTAAAGCTCAGTACGATCGAAATGTTACACATCATAATTTTTCGGAAGGAGACCTAGTCTTACTATACGATCAAGCAAATGATAAGCTAGGCGCTGGAAAATTTGTACCCATGTGGCATGGTCCTTATGTTGTTAAGTGAAAGCTGGCAAAAGGGGCCTATGAATTGGTAGATTTTGACAGTGTCTCTTTAGGTAAACCCAGAAATGGTCTTTACCTGAAGAGATATTATGCTTAAATTTGGGTGTGGAGATTTTAGTTAGATTAGTTTACTTTCTAGCTGGTGTGTTTTAGATTAGAAAAGTATGCTTAGTTTAGAGAGTGTTTTTGTCATTATTCCTACTTATCTTGATTTTACTCTTGATATTGCAGATGTTGACGTCTCTTCAAACATACATTGGTTTTGCTGATGGTGTTTGTCGTAATACATGGAACATCTCTTCCGCAACTTGGGTTATCTATTCACCCTATGATGAGTTGGTATCTATGCATGGGGTAAGCCTCGGTCAAACAACGAACAACATTGCAGAATATAGTGCAGTCATTGAGTTATTATCTAAATCCATCTCATTTGGGATTAGGAGTTTTATTGTGAGGTTAGATTCTGAACTCGTTGTATTGCAGCTTAATAGAGTTTATGCCATTAGAAATCCAGTGTTATTAAGATTATTTTTAAGTGTTCGTCTCTTGGAACGTGAATTTGATTATATTGAATATCAACATATTCCAAGATATTTAAATACATTAGCAGATGTAATTGCTTCTCGAATGTTAAGTAGACATTTGCAATAATCAAACAGTAAATTTAAAAAACATTTCATAACATGTTTACAAGATAGCCAGTAATAGTGATATATCATAGCATAGAAGTGTGTCAATATCTACATCGTCTTTGATCATAGGTTGAAAAACACCTTATGATCGGCAAAAATGATAGTACAAAAAGAAAAAATGTCATATGAGTCTACAACAGGCGATCATCCTATCACTGGTGATGATCACGATAAGAAACCACTACTCGGGCCACCCTACAAAGGAACCTCCTAAAAGGTCCTGGGACCCCAATCACATAGCGCTGTAACCTAAGAGGAATGTCATCTATGCTAGTCTCTGGAATGTCTGCTGTCAAATGCTCTAGATGGTTTTCCAATTCGGCCAGGGTCTCTGTAGATTCATCTCGTGGGGCTGGTACTGCTGCAGCTGGGTGTTTCCTCTCATAAGGCTGGAGAGTGGCTAGTCACCGTGGACCTACATCTGCATTTGAAACTTTTTACTGTCGAGTTTGGGACGATTTAAAAATAAAAATAAAATTAAATTAGAAAATGTTGAAAATGATTTTACCTGAGTCATCTCATTTCTCTCCTTGTGGAAGAGCCATGTTTGGGTCACCACGATAATCCATCCCAGCATAAGGAAAATCCTGAATCACAAAAACTTGGTTCTCTAACCAATGAAAATAATCAGGAGGAAATCGAACAACCTCGGAACCCTCCTCAAGATGACGGGCCATAACTGCGACCCAATGCATCAGTTTGGGCTCTCAGGGAAGTCCACCTTCAACGAAAAGATGCTGTGGGACCAACATCGGGACCCTCTCTAGACCAAAGCTCACAACTAAGAAACCATATCCAAAGTTTTTTAGTTTTCTGTTCTTTGCTCTAGTCAGTTAGCCTTTTACATTAGCCAACACAGCTTCGCACCAGTTGAAGACGGTGCCTCGATAATAGTCTACTGCCATCTGCATTTGGGATCTGGTGGCCATATGCAGTGATGCGTTTCTGCAGAGTCTGGTGACAGTAAATGCAATCACTTTGAGTTCAGGATAGGATATGGTTTTGATATCAATCCACTTGTCCTTGGTTTGGTCGTTACAAAACTCTAGCCGGAGCCTATTGACAGACTGGCCACCTGGCCTAGTCCCAAATAGAGTCAATTGTTCACCTTTCTTGGGCAAACTAGTCAAAAAGTAAATGTCCTTTGGCTCCATTTCGAGCTGGTGGCCACCAATAATGAAACATTGGTCCTGTATATTCCATCTGTCCACTAGCCTCTGCAAAAAGTCTACTTGGGCCCTCATGCCAGGTATGGCCCAGAATTTAAATAACCTGCATGCCTTCAATGCATCTATCGAAGGTTCATGATTAATTGCAGCAAGGTCCACATCTTCGTGCTCCTGTTCCTGCCAACTAAGCATGGTGTATATCCTACATTGAAAGAAAAGGCGAATTAAAACATTTTAAATCAAAGTTTTTTGGCGGAAATTGAAGAATTTGAAATTATAAAACCTATGTCGTGGGGACCACACTCTCCAGTTAGAGGTAGTGCGTAGGTCCGCACTCTGCCCGAACAGCAGGTGCGGGCCCTTGGTTCTTTCCTGTGTAGGAAAACGCCGGGGTCTGCAGGTTTTGCATGTTGCGCCTGCAGATCCCCGTGAGCGGACTTTTAAACAAAATTATTCCTAAAAATCAAAATAGAAACCTAAAAACAAAATTCAAACGGTTGAAATGCAAGATTAAAGTGATGTGGATTACCTGGAGGTGACGGTTTTCGATTCCAACGGATGGATTTTTCGCAATCTTCACGGGAAGTTTCTTACCCAAAAGCTCTCTTTTCTCACTCTGAAGTCAAACGGTAAAAATGAATTTACAAAAGCCCTTTTTATAAGCTTTTTTGAATAAATGAATTTTTAATTTGTTTATTTTTCACTTTAAAGAGGTAACTTTTTGATGCATTTTTATTTATTTTTAAACAGGTATGAGTAATGTTTGAGTTTTTGTGCAGAATATCAGATTTTTCAGGCAAAATTGATCATTTTCAACAAAAACATTAGAGTCATCTTTAAGCTCTTTTTTAACTCCTAAAATATGAAAAGATTGCCGAGTTTTTCTTTTTAACCTCGTTAAAATGGAATTAGAAGGACGATCCACTTACAGCTCTTTTCTAACCGTATAAACATGAAAAGATTGCTGGATTTTTGTCATTTCAAATTTGATATTGGTTATAAAATGACGTTTCATTGATCGCTTTTTAACTTTTTCGGATCAGAGACACTAATTATGAAAAGTACTCCTTGATCATAATGGTCAAGTGGTTCTCTCAAGTATTATTTTATACTTTTTCGAGCTTGGGAGACACAAATTTATGAAAAAGGACAACCATGGAGTTTTCTTAAGTTTTTCTTCTGACTCCTTAAAATTGAAAAATGCCGAGTTTCTCTTATACTGGACTCGTTAAAATTTAACAGTAAAGGACCTGTTCAATTACAAACAGGAACGGACCACTCCTTCTTAGGGTTCAAATTTAAACTAAGTTGGACTCATCTAAAGGATGAGCTTATAACAAAGCAAATGTTATCCTCCTCAAGCTTGTCAAAAATAAAGAGGTACTTGCCAGAAATGGTGGGGGAAAAGAGAGGAAAATGAACCTATTTGTTATACTTTGTGTCTCAGAAAAGAATTCAACCACTCTTGAACACGACACTTTTTGTTCACCTGGGTTGGGAAATCCTTTGCCTAAAAGTTAAGCAAACCATATTGAAAGTCTTCAGCCGGTTTCTGGGTATTAGCTTTGGGTCAATTGTCACCAAACCATCTACAGTGTCGTTATGTGTTCAAGAGGTCAGTGCAAATAAACCATTCATCTGCAAAATATCTGTCATCCATCTTGACCATCCCTGAGTTAGTCCTTGCAACTATATTTCTTCAAACTTGATCTATGATTTCGTGTTGTGGGCCTGCCTACGACGGATCACTTTCTATCGACTCCAGCTCATTATCTAGAAAGATGATCTAGAAATTGTCAGTACCTTGGAATCTGCATGCCTCAATGGCAGGTTTCTCGCCTTTGATGATAGGTTGCCTCATTGACCTTCGATCAAAGGATTCCTCGACATGTTCGACATCAACACATCTATTCACATTTCATGGATTGTACTGGGTATTTTGAGAGCCATTGACATTACTGGTGGTTTCTCTCACACCTGTTAACAGTTTACATCATTGACTGGTAATCAAGTGGTTTCCACCATGTTCGACTTCGACACATTCATTCACATGGATAGAATCATACTATTTCGGGAAGTGGAAATCAAGACCCTGGATCTAGTTTCCACCATCTAGGCTGCGAGGAATTTTGTTATTCATTATACAGTGGACTATTCATAAATAGATGGCTGCACCCATACTATGTCTACATATGTCTATACTTGTGATTTATTACAAGATCATTCCTATAACAGAGTAGTTTAGTTAGTCTTCTAGTAAGTTTTGATCTGAGTATGGGAATGCCTACCTCAGTGATGATATGATCTCATATATATATTTGTATTGAATGTTTTGACAGGTTCTAGCCAGGCTCTCCACAAAATGATCCTCAAAATGATAAAGTACTTCACTCTTCTTAGATGACAAATACTATCTATTACAGACTTCGTACTTTAGGGGGCAATCTGTTGCACAAAATATTGTCACCATGACATTCTACAGTCAGTGTGAGTCTATCACCACTCATACTTTCCTCCTATGCAAGTCTTAAACCTCAGCTCTTCATGTCAAGCCTTAAAAATGAGAGAAAGTCCTTGAAAATATTTAAAACTCTGGTTCCCCGCTTTCTCTTAGCATTACCTGCGGTCCCACACCCCTTGGTCATGTCCCCTGTAGACCTGCCTGCTCTGTCTCTAAAGGAAAGGGTGTGGACCCCTGTAAAGGTAAAAAAGGTGCAAGTTTATTATTAAAAACTCACTTTGGGTTAATTCTGGACGCTTCTAGAAGGAATCCTGAGGTGGCAAGTTCACTCCTAGGTGGTTCATGCATCCCATAACTAAAGGAGCTAACCCCTTGATGTGAGGAGCTTATCCCTTTGAAGGAGGACTCTATCCCTTTGAAGGTGGACCTGGTAACTTCCTTCCTCTGCACTATAAAATGAGGCATTGGGCTGGTTGCTAGGGAGGTTGAAAGCTGAATATTTTTGAGGGTAAATGCTGTTGGAATTTAGACTTCCTAATTGAGCTTGAGAGGAGAGATTACATACCTTTTGATCTCATTGGGAAGAGTGTGAAGCTTTTCAGAGTAGAGGAGATTCTTGTTGGACCTGGGAGGAGCTTGTACAACATCAAGGCACCAAGGTTGTAAAGTTCTTCTTTGTTTAAAGTTAATGAAATCAAGTTCATTTTTCTTAATAAGTTGTCTTCTATGGTTTATTTCATGAATTCCTTGATCATCATGATAAATATGATTTATTATATTGGTTATGCAGGTGTTATTTGATGTGTGCTTGTTTGTGTTTGCAGGTTCTCAAAAGGAAGCTCATTTGGACGGTCGAAGCGTGGCTGCCACAAACTAGCGTTGGATTTAAGGTGGGGTCTAAAACACCTCTTGGCTTTTATTTATAAATCGCAATATTTAGAGAAAGATAGAATTTTCTTGTTTTGCTTGTTGCTAGATATCTTTAGATACTATGGAGATCGGTCTTGTCTTGTGCACAAAATATTGTCACCATGACATTCTGCAGTCAGTGTGAGTCTATCACCACTCATACTTTCCTCCTATGCAAGTCTTAAACCTCAGCTCTTCATGTCAAGCCTTAAAAATGAGAGAAAGTCCTTGAAAATCTCTAAAACTCTGGTTCCGCACTTTCTCTTAGCATTACCTGCGGTCCTGCACCCCTTGGTCATGTCCCCTGCGGACCTGCCTGCTCTGTCTCTAAAGGAAAGGGTGCGGACCCCTGTAAAGGTAAAAAAGGCACAAGTTTATTATTAAAAACTCACTTTGGGTTAATTGTGGACGCTTCTAGAAGGAATCTTGAGGTGGAAAGTTCACTCCTAGGTGGTTCATGCATCCCATAACTAAAGGAGCTAACCCCTTGATGTGAGGAGCTTATCCCTTTGAAGGAGGACTCTATCCGTTTGAAGGTGGACCTGGTAACTTCCTTTGCACTATAAAATGAGGCATTGAGTTGGTTGCTAGGGAGGTTGAAAGCTGAATATTTTTTAGGGTAAATGCTGTTGGAATTTAGACTTCCTAATTGAGCTTGAGAGGAGAGATTACATACCTTTTGATCTCATTGGGAAGAGTGTGAAGCTTGTCAAAGTAGAGGAGATTCTTGCTGGACCCTGGGAGGAGCTTGTACAACATCAAGGCACCAAGGTTGTAAAGTTCTTCTTTGTTTAAAGTTAATACAATCAAGTTCATTTTTCTCAATAAGCTGTCTCTTATGGTTTATTTCATGAATTCCTTGATCATCATGATAAATATGATTTATTATATTGGCTATGCAGGTGTTATTTGATGTGTGCTTGTTTGTGTTTGCAGGTTCTTAAAAGGAAGCTCATTTGGACGGTCGAAGCGTGGCTGCCACAAACTAGCGTTGGACTTAAGGTAGGGTCTAAAACACCTCTTGGATTTTATTTATAAATCGCAATATTTAGAGAAAGGTATAATTTGCTTGTTTTGCTTGTCACTAGATATTGGTAGATACTAGGGAGATCGGTCTTGTCCGCAAGAACGATTTATCCAGCCAACAAGGACTGGTGTACACTTGACCCTGAATCTCTGAATTTGGTGCTATTCAGGGGAATCTGGGAAGACCTTTTAGACACCCTCCATCTACTGGCTGGGGGAGACATCTACCAACTATCCTATGAGGACATAAAGACTATTTTTAGAAACCATTCTAGAGCAGCTAGAAAGAAAGGTAGGGGGAGTCAACCCATAGCCAGTACCTCTTCTTCCAATTCATCCATTAAAGGGGAAATTGGAAGCATGTTGGAAGACTTCAAGAGTGAGATGCTGTAGACTCTTGCCATGCAAATGGATACCTTACATATCAAAAGAAAACAAGAGGAAGCAGAGAGGGCTTTGGCCATTTTTTTCCCTAGATGCACCAGGAGGCATCCTAGGAATGAATGCCCATTGAACTCTATAGAGGTTTGTTCAGTCTATGAAGAAAATCATTCTACAGACAAGTGCCCTTCCTTTCCTGGACTTAAAGCTGTATACCAAGGGGGCAAAGGAGTCACTGAACAGAACTATTACATAAACCAAAGGAGGCCGCATGGACCTAGACCGTATCAACAGGGGATGCAAGGGACATCTTAGGTATACTACAACCCCAACAAAGTCCCCTCCATACCCTCTTGGGCCCCCCTTGCTCATCCTTCCTGGTCCACGCCTCCTCCTTGGTCCTTCCCATCTCAATATCAGGCCCAACCAGCCACCCATTCATTTCAATCCTATGCTTAGCTGCAACCTCAGTGGAATGGACCTCATCAGGGGTGGAGGACCCAATACAACTCTATTCCTGCTCTTCTGCCTACACCACCTACCCAACCACAACCATTACCTTCTGCTCCACCAAGGCAACCCCAAATGCTTGCCCAACCAAATCCAAACCTGAACGGCAGACAGGCTCAGCAAGTGTATAGTGGGGAACCATCATGCCCAACTTATGCTATGGAGATTCAAGAAATTAACTTGTGATCTAGGAAAGTTCTCCCAAATAGCCAGCCTCGACCCAGGGAGGTTGAGGAAGATAAAGGGGAAAGCAAACCTAAAGCAAATCCACCCTTTCCTGAGAGACTATCCATGACAATCCAACCTACCCTAGAAGAGACTGAAATCCTGGGACAATTGAAACATTTATGTGTGAAGATACCACTTCTCCAAGCCATAAAAGATGTGCCTATCTACAATAGGTTGATCAAAGAGAAGTGCTTTAGGCATCCAGGAAGGCGCAAGAGAGATGCCCCAACCATCAATGTTGCTGGGTAGCGAAGGTCCTGCATAACAGTTTTGGGGTTAAAGCCTATAAAATAGGATAATAATATTGTAAATCTCCGAAATATGCAGAGCGCGAAATGTAATAGATCAAGTGAAAGGGTTGTCTACCCAAGAAATAGTATAGAATAATAGGAATTAAGTCAACCTGCCCTTGGTCTGTGAACAATGGGAATGTATAAATAGAGCCTGGCTCTAAGGGAAAAAGACAGTTCTTTTTGGATGGATCTTGGTGCTATGGGTTTGTGAGGATATTATCTTCTGTGTCTGTAAGTCCGAGTCGAGGGTGTTGGTGGGTAGCTAGAGGCTTTGCAGCTATGTACGTAGAGGCCTGGTAGAGTCCGCAGCTGTGTGCGTGGACCCCTGCAACTGAGTGCGTAGGGAAGATCTAGTTGTATTAGCGAAAGAATTGAATAAAGATAACTTGATTCTGAAATACTGTGTTGACTCTGAATTATTACAGATCTGGATAATTTATGGTTGATATATCTGTTTGATCTATGCGCTTATGCTTATATATTGAGTTTATGAAAATCTATATCTCTTCTGGGTGCGCAGACTGGTTATCTTTGATAAATGTTTGCTTAAATACCATAAATAGTATATTTGATCTGTAACAAACTCAGTAATAATAAATATTAAAGAACTGTCTTATTCTGGATCTACGTGGAAGCAGAGTGGAGCGAGGCCATAGAATGGTGCGCGAACCTTCCAAGACATCCCGAGGGTGTGGAATCCTGGTTCCAGCACCCTCCCTTGCTACCTTGGGTGAGACCTCAGTCTGTGCTCCACGAGCTGTTGCCGAAAGGGCCGGTAGGGTAAAACGCATATAAGCCAACAAATGGTTCCATTGTTGGGACTGGGATCTACCTATGGGATGTCTGATGTCAAGACGCTGAAATCCTATGAAGAAAGAGTCTGAGGATTGAGTGAATCGGGAGCAGTACGAGTTCATAAAAGGTCCTAGTGCACCAACGCGCAAACTAGTAGCTAAAGATGATGAGCACGATTTAGTTGTCGGTATCCAAAGGAGTAGGAAGCAAAGATCCAAAACAATTTTGGTTCGTGGTGATGGCAGTATGGGAAGTGTACGGAGTTGCGGATGACAACATCGGAAAGACTACCTTGATTAGCGCACTACAGGACCACACACTGATGTGGTATATAAAGTACTCAAGTGATCAGCCGAATGCGAGGACAGTGGATATCTAGGCTGAATTGAAAAAAGAATTTAGTTGGCAAAAATCAGAAACGTAGTCGATCATAGGGTTCAAGGAGATCGCGATGATGCCTGGTGAAACTCCATGGGATCTAGATCAGAGATTGAAAAGTACAATCCACGAGGCAAACATGACACTATCAGATGCGTAGCACTGCGCGTGGTTTGTGGCATCATTGACACCACATCTAAGGATGACGTTGTCACAGCAAAAGATCTCAACCCAGGTTGAAGCATTAGAGACAGCGATGAGGTTGCATGAAACTCCAATATAGGATCTGCAGTTGGGAGTTCAACAAATCCACGTGCAAATACAAAACATATTTTTAGAAATGCAGAACTTAATAAAGGAAAAGGCACCCTGGCCAAAGGCCAGGGAGGAAGTGTGGTGTATAAAGTGTAGAATCCAGGGTCATGATAAGGATCACTATCCGGTTTTTGCAAACTATGTGGCAGCGGGGGGACTAAGGCCATTGCGACCAGAGGCACAAGCAGGGTCGAGCGCGGCACCCTCACTCTAGTGTGCAATCTGCTAGGTCAGAGGAAAGCACAACATGGATAATTGTCATCTACTGCCAAAATTTAACCAGCCCCCAGCATCTGTTTTGCAAATTTTGCTGATCGGTGGGCCACGAGCAACGAGACTGTCGAAGTTATCAATTATTAATGGACCAGTCACCTGCCTACAGAATGCAGACTGAAGTGCGAGGTGAGGATTCAACAGCGGCAATAGCGCGGGGTGGATTCCAGGGACATGGATGACGATAGGGAGGAATGGGGCTAAGAAGGGGTTGCGGGCAGCTAATCCATTATAACTGTGGAGGACCAGGACACTATGCATGGGACTGTACCAACCCGACAAGAATATCATGCCTTTACTGCTAGCAATTCAATCATGAGATGATAGATTGCCCCACAATGATAGCACAGATACGTGAGAAGAGGGTGGCACAACCTACGACGATGCAGAACGTCTAGATGATGATGGCCAAACCATGCAAGGAAGACCCCAACATAAACATGGTGCTCAGAAGTGGCACAACTACAGGGGAAGATAAGAGGAAAGTGACCAAGGATGATGCCGAGGTTCAGAAGGAAATAGATCTGGAAGCTAGGGAGAGCTTCGCGGAAGTCTCTACCCCAGGTAGTAAGGATCAACCCAAGCCGGAGAGGGATCCCTCAATGTTAACTACCTTTTTAGAGACATGCATGAAATTGCTTCGCGACAATCGGGCGGTTAAAGGATTACAAGAATTGATAACTAGGTGTGCGGGGTCGGGCGAACCTCACATGGTCTAAAAATTGGGAAAACAAGCGTCGTAGACTGGGCGAGAAATGTGGGTAATGGCATAGATTGGTGACTTTGAGATGGATTAGATCATTCTGGACTTGGGCTCGGATGCAAATATACTACCTAAACGGACTTGGGAATGGATGGGCAAACCTACACTACAATGGTCTCCTATTCAATTGTGGATGGTGAATCAACAAAAGATTCTACCCATGGGAAGACTGCAAGGAATTACAGTAGATATAGAAGGCGTGAGCACCCGAACGGACTTTGAGGTAATAGAAATCGTGGATGAAAGTAGCCCATATCTTGCATTGTTAGGCATAGACTGGGCCGCATATATGAATGGGGTTATTAATTTAAAGAAGTGGAAAATAATATTTGAGAAGAAGTCAGTCCGCGTAGTCATTCCGCTAGACCTGACTGAAGGACCGCATTACATTGAGCCTATGCACGATGAGGGAAGTGATGATGAGTTAGACTGTATCTACAAAATTACCACACGAAATCAAGATTGGGTTAATCCAACTTTGGGAGGAAGAATATCATGGGGGCATGCAAAATCCTGCACCGAAGATTCAAATGAGGAAGACGAGCAGTGGCATAATCGGTTGAATGGGGTAACCACGTTAAACTGCAATATGATGACTAAGTCACTGTATTGCATCAAAGCTCAGGATCGTGAACTACCAATGTATGATGGGCTCACAACAGTAGAGGAATTCCTGACCAAATTTGAAACCGTGGTTCCAGAGCCCCAACAGTTTGATGTGTTGTGATTGGCATTACATGCGATGCCTATGCATTGGTGGGGAAAATTCATGCCATGGTGGAAAAAGTCATCGAACTGCTTCGAGAATATCAAGACTTATTCCCGACTAAAATCATGGAGTTAAAAAGGATTCTTAGTGACCTAGGAATGATGAAAATAACCCTGAAGCCGGACGCGAAGCCAGTGAAACAACGACCTTATCGGTTGAATCCAAAATACAAAGCGAAGGTCCGTGAAGAATTGGACAAGATGCTTGTAGCAAGAATATTTGAACCAGTGGAGGAGTCTGACTAGGTAAGTCCTATGGTTGTGCAGGAGAAAAAATAGAAAGGTGAAATTCACATCTATGTGGACCTCCGAAAGCTCAATGATGCATGTGTTAACGATCCATTTCTGATGCCATTTATAGACGAAGTACTGGAAAATGTGGGAGGACAGGAAGCCTACTCCTTTACGAACGACTTCTTGGTGTATCACTAGATCAAGATTATGCCAGAGGATAGGAGTAAAACAATGTTCGCTATCGAATGGGGCTACTTTCAGTATACAATGATGCCCTTTGGATTAAAGAATGCACTGGCGATATTCTCGCGCGTTGTGGTAGCTGCCTTCAAGGAATTCATACATAAGTTCTTAGAGGTATATCTTGATGATTGGACTATATTTGGGCTAGTTAAGAAACATACCGCGAGCTTATGGCTAATGTTGGATACGTGCCGACGACACTAGATTGCGCTAAACCTAAAGAAGTGTACTTTCCTCGTCCCCTTCAGGAACTTGCTCAGCCATGTGGTCTGTAGGCAAGGCCTCATGGTGGATCTGGCAAAGATTTCTATTATACTCAATCTACAAGCGTTGTGAAGTGTCAAGCAACTGCGCGTCACACTAGCACACACTGGTTATTATCGGAAGTTCATCAAGAGCTATGCGGAGATCACGACACCGATGGAACAATTGTTGAAGAAGGACACTACTTATTGTTGGAATGAGGAATGTAACGAAAGTCTGGAAATTCTCAAGGAAAAGATGGCATCAACTCCGATCTTGGTCTTTCCAAAATGGGACATCGAGTTTCATGTACATATTGAGGCGTTGTGTATCACGTGGGCATTGTGCTCACATAGGAAGGAGCAGAAGGAATTGATCACCCGATAGCATTCGCAAGTCGACGATTATCTAAAGCTGGGAAGAACTATTCCACTACAGAGCGGGAGGGATTTGCAATGGTGTACGCGCTGCAGAGGCTCTGCGTAACGGTTTTGCAGCTTAAAGCCCGCAATTTTGGGGAAAGGTATGGTAAAGACTCCGGGGGATGCGTGGAGCATGAATTGTAATGAGTTAAGTCAAATGGTTGTCCGCCCAAAGATATTGTAAAATAATCCAGCCGCCCATGGTCCGCGCACCATGGAAATGTATAAATAGAGCAAGGCTCTAGAGTTAGGAGTTAGTTTTTGGTATGTAATTTTGGGATCTGGAATGTAATCGGCTTTTGAAGAAAGAAGCCTTGAAGTGTCTGTAAGTCTGAGTCAAGGGTGTTGGTGGGTAGATAGAGGCTCTACAACTGTGTGCGCGGAGGCATAGTAGAGTCCGCAGCTGTGCACGGACCCCTACAGTTGAGTGCGCAGGGCAGATCTCGTTGTATTAGCAAAAGAATTGATTAAAGATAAGTTGGTTCTGAAATACTGTGTTGACTTTGAATTATTATGGATCTAGTTAATTTACAGTTGATATCTCTATTTGATCTATACGCTTATGTTTACATATTGAGTTTATGCAAATATGTATCTTTTTTGGGTGTGTGAATTGGTTATCTTTAGTAAATGTTTGCTTAAAGACTGTAAACAGTAGATCTGATCTGTAACAAACTCCGTAATCATAAATATTAAGGAATTTCCTTGTTCTGGATCTACGCGGAAGCAGAGTGGCGCAAGGCCACAGAACAGCACGCGGACCTTCCAGACCACATCAAAACATCCCAAGGGTGCAGAAACCTGGTTCCAGCACCCTCCCCTACTACCTCGGGTGAGACCTCAGCACACGCTCCGCGGGCTATTATCGAAAGGGCCGGTAGCTGTGGGATTTGTTTGGCTAAATAACTCTTCTGAACCTAGGTCAGGCCCATATAAGACAAAAAATGTTTCCATTGCCAGGACCGGGATCTACCTAAGGGATGTCTAATGTCGGAACACTAGAACCTTGCGAAGAAAGAGCTTGAATATTAGCTAGATCAAAAGCTTCACGAGATCATGGTTCGAGAAAACAGAAATTTGTGAATATCAGAAGAAAAGTGGTTGGATTGTTACATATACACAGACATCCACGAGTTCTTCTTCGTGTCATTCTTGATAGAGTTGTACGAGTGGATCGCGAGGTTAGCTGACAGCATGGGGAAGTGCAGACTAGATCAACCTATTGTGTGGACTCCAGAATTGGTGAGCAACTTAGAGGCATATGAAGACAAAATCGCACGTGCAGTAGATCACTGGCTAGATTGGGTAATAAGAGGGTTTATCACTAAGTTCGTGATAGACACAATTGTGAGTTATAGTGAGGCAGAAAGGAAGTTTCTCCAAGGCCTGCAAGGTAAGTATATCAAATCATTGAATACTTGGATTAAGATGTTGTTGTGTGAAAAACAGATTATGCGCATCTATTGAAGTCTAGAGTAACGCAGAGCAGAAGAGGTTACCGAGGAACCGAAGGAGTAGAGAATAGCCCTTTGATCTCCATCTCACGAGAAAGCAAGGAAGAACTCACATGGTTCTCTCCGAGAAGCGCAGTCCAGTTGATTGGGCAACGCATTCCGCTGATACCACCACCGACCACGCCATCACCTACTTCACCTACATCAAATCCATCTTCACCGACTCCACCTCCACCTCCACGACTACCGAGGGTTGGGATGGCGAGCACAGTCAAGTTTCCGGTATTTAAGGGTGTAGAAAATGAGGAACTAGGTCAATTCTAGTTTGTGGTAAGGGCTGTATGGGAAGCCCAAGGCATAACGGATGATAACATCAAAAAGGCTACATTGGTTAGTGTGCTACAGGACCGAGCGTTAACGTGGTATATAAAGTAATCAAGCGATCATCCGAATGCAGGAATAATGGCGATCTAGGACACATTGACAAGGGAGTTTAGTCGACTGAAATTGGAGATGCAGTCAGTCATTGGATTCAAGGAGATCACAATGCTACCGGCTGAAACCCCCTAGGATTTGGATAAGAGATTGAAAAGCACAATCCGTGAGGCTAACATGACGTTGAAAAATGTGCAGCATTGTGCATGGTTTGTGGCATCTTTGACACGACATCTGAGGACAGCGCTATCACAACAAAAGATCTCAACCCAAGCCAAAGCGCTAGAGACAGCAATGAGGTTGCACGAAACTCCAATACAGGATCTAGGGTTGGGGGTTCAACAAATCCATGCGCAACTACAAAACCTGTGCTTAGAAATACAAAGCTTGAAGCAAGAAAGGGCGCCTTGACCAGCGGTGCGTAGAGAAGGAAGGTGCACTAAGTGTAAGAGCCAAGGACACGACAAGGACCACTGCCCCATCTTCGCAAACTATCTGGAGGGAGGGGGCCCAATGCCAATGAAGCTGGAGGTACAAGCAGGGTCAAGTGTGGCACCTGCGCTTTGGTGTGCAATTTTTCAAGTGGAAGGAAAGCATGCAACAGAAAACTACCATCTGTTATAGAAGTATACCCAGATCTCGCAACAGCTGTATTGCAAATTTTGTAGATCAGTGGGTCATGATGAGAAAACTTGTCAAAGTTACAATTTAATGATGGAAAGAACCCCGGCCTATCGAGTGCAGACTAAAGCATGGGGTTTTGACCCAGTTGTCGAGCCACGTGGGGGATTTCAATGACGCGTACGGGGAAGAGGAATGGGGCCTGAGTGAGGCTGCGAGCAGCTGATATGTTATAACTGCGGAGGACCAGGGAACTACACTCGTGACTGGACGAATCCGACGAGGATATCTTATCTGTACTATGAGCAATTTGACCATGAAATGGTAGACTGTCCAACGCTTATCACCCAAATGCGCGAAAAAGGGGTATTGCAACCCACTCCAACTCAAAATGTCCAGATGATGAGATCGAAACCTCGCGAAGAGGACCCCAACGTAAACATGGTACTAAGAAGCGGCACAACTACTGGAGGAGATGCGAGGAAATAGTCTAGGGAAGATGAGAAGGGTCACGGTGCTCTGACAAAGGAACCTGAACAAGTGAAAGGGATGATTAGAGAAGCTCCGGAGAGCTTCACGATGGTCTCTACCCTAGGTGATAGGGATCCAATTGAGCCGGGAATGGATCCCTCCATGCTTACCACCTTTTTAGAGACATGTATGAAGTTGCTACGCGATAATAGGGTGGTTAAAGGACTCCAAGAGCTGATTACTAGATGCGCGGGGTCAGGGGAACCACGCATAGTCTGGAAACTGGGGAAACATGCTCTGTGCACTGGGCGGGAGATGCAACTAATGGCACAAATTGGGGAATATGAGATGGACCAGGTCATTCTGGATCTAGGGTCGGACGCAAATGTATTGCCTAAACAAATGTGGGAACGCATGGGTAGGCCTGCATTACAGTGGTCTCCTATTCAATTACAGATGGCTAATCAGCAAAAGATATTACCGATGGGACAACTGCAAGGGGTGACAGTGGACATTGAAGGAGTAAGTACACAGATCGATTTTGAGGTAATTGAAATTGTTGATGATAGTAATCCATACCTTGAATTGCTAGGAATAGATTGGGCCATGGACATGAACAGGGTTATCAACTTAAAAAGACGAAAAATGAACTTTGAGAAAAAGGCACTTCGTGTCACAGTCTCGCTGGACCCAGCTAAAGGAGCATGGTACACCGAGCTGGTGTGCAACGAAGAAAGTGATGATGAACTAGACTACATCTACTAGATAACAGTGTAAGAAAGGGGTTAGGTGAATCCCTCAGTAGACAAAAACTCTCATGGGAGCACGATAGTTTGTGCACATCAGATTCAGATGAGGAGATTGAGAGATGGAAGAATAGATTGCAGGGAGTCACCACACTTAACTGTAATATGATGAATAGATCACTGTAGCGCATAACCACTAAAGTAAGACAATGGCCAATGAAGAACGATGCAACGAATGAAGGGCAGATTGTCAACTTGGGCACCTTAATCATGGCCTAGAAGCAGCATGGTGCGTCGGAAGAAGCGGCATGCACACCAAGGGGGTGTGAAAAGAGGAAGCTGAAACGGAGACGATGGTTCCATGTACGGATTAGAAGATGTGTGCGGTATCCACACTGGAGTAGGGGGGTCATCCATCTACAACACAAGGTCCAGTTGCATGTTGCGCGACCCTCAACCCAGCTAAATCTGCGCATAGCAAGGGTTCGCTGGGCCGATATGACCATACAAAGAGCAGGGTATGCCAAGGGAACTCTATCCATAGATGGACGGGCTATTACCCCTATGGTCCAACCTGAACATGAAGACTTGCATGATGGGATTCGATAGTTATGGGAAGCCATTTGGTGCAGCAAAATGAGACTTCACGAGTTAGAGGAAATGGGGGCCCAGCTACGAAAGCAAAGTGCGAGGCTAGATGAATAAATTGATAAAATAAAATTAGAAGTCAACCCCAAGGGTTGCGCACAAGAGTTATTGAAGGGACCAGACATGGCCAACTCTCCTACACTACTAGGACAAGCCATGACCCTGCTAGCATGGTTGCGAATGCACCCTAGGGGACAAGGGAACACAGACCGCGATATGCTATCAAACTCAAAGGAGCGCGAAGGGTGCCCACAGCCCAGGCTAGTAGGGCAGCAGAAGGCTTGCACGATGGGTGCGACCACCTGACTATCTGTAGGAGGCCTAGTCCCAGCGTTCCATGCAGTTGGAAGAGGGCGCAGGACTACAAAATAGGTTGCAGGAAAGCTACGCAAGTTGACCACAACGCGCACAGACAGTCAAAGGCATAAGACGCATCCACGTACTAGGCACTATGCTGCCGCAAGGATGGCATGGAAGGTGACTATTGTAGGTACTGTTCATGATAATATGTCCCATTTAGGACATGAAGGAGCAAGCGGTGGGAAATTAAGGCGTAAGGATAACCGCCAAAATCATATTAATGAGCCACAAAGAGGGTAACCAGTCGAATTTGAATTTGAAATCATATATAACAAGCAAGAAAAGGGGCACGACACATACTTTGATCATTCGAAGACTAGCATGCCCTGTGTTCAAGCTGAGAGGAGCAAGATGAATGAAAAAATATTGGAGGAAAGCGCATTGTTTTAGGCACTGCGAAAGGAATACTGAGAGTCCTTCCTCAGCTCAATAAACCCTACCACGGAAAGCCCACAGAATCCCACGCCGCATTCAGCCAAACTCCCTAAATCACCCAGGACACCGCGGACCAAAATGAATCCCCAAATACTAGTACCAATAAGGTGGTCGCTGCGAAATCCGCGCTTTAGCAAGCTCACCATGGAAGAAAAGGGCAAAACTATTACAATTGAAAGTGACGAGGAGGAAGTGGGATCCCTGACATATATTGAAGAAATAAATCCTGACGAGGAAACTATCAAGCCAGTGTGACATCCCAAGTATGTTCCTCCAAGCAAAGGGAAAGCTAAGGTCCCAACCAATCTAGATGACATTGACAATATACTCATCACCCCGTCTCTTTCGAAAGGGGTTCTAATTGAAAGCATGGTGACTGGTTGGATTTCAACGATGAAATTTGAAGACTGGGACCTCACAGATACAGAAAAATTTCCCCATTTGGTGACCAGCAAACTAATGGAGCAGAGTGCACAAGGGATAGTTATGATGCTTCAGCCAAAGGAATGGTTGTGAAAGGTGGAGAAGGTTGGGTTGCTTTGTCTCCTATCCATTCCCCACTTTCTCTGACCCCCTATTACAATCTTGGTCATCAGACAGTTGCTCTGTCTCGTACATGATGGATACTTATGGCTCGACAAACCCATCCCCATCATGACAAAACTCATTCATAGGATATCACTGCTTCCCTGCGAAGGGAGAGACCCCAAGGAAATTGTCGATAAAAGTGGCGATGTGGTGATGACAGAAACCCTGAAAAAGAAGTATAAGCTGGAGAAAGGGCAGTGAGGGTACGTTATTGATAGTATCTTGGACAAAGCAGTCCACGTTGCTACCCAGTTGCTGGCAGGGAAAGTGATGCGGAAATGCCACGGCACTGAGGTTCCAGTGATCATCATTGCGCTAGCTGAGGAATGCGCAGCTGGAGAACGGTTCAATTGGGTGTAGTTCCTGTGTGAAGAATTCCTGACCAACTGTAGGGAGGTCCAAGAGGAGGGAAATACCTTCCACTATGCATGGTTATTGTTGTCCATTGTGTTGGTTACCACTGACCTACCTGCAGACAGTCAGTTTCCCTCCTTGGACCAGGATTGGCCAGAAGCCACCAAATTTGCATCGCTCTGGGCGACCAAGGATGCTCAAAGAATCGTGGGCATCAAGTTTTTTTTGGATATTGATGGATGCAGATGTTCAACACTGGGTCACCCAGCAACCCCGGTTGTCCAACGAAATCTATGATAGTGTGAAGCACATAGCTGAGTTCAAAGCCGACATGCACTTTGTCTACATCCAGTCACGCAAGGACCCCGACCAGACATGGACTACACTTCCCTTCCTTGCCATTGATGAAGCTATCAATGCGGTATTGGATACTTTGCCACCAGCATGGTGCAGACTAGATGCGGTGGGGCGCGATGAGGCCACCATCAAGAAACAAAAGGCTAAATCTAAGCACGCCACTCAACAGAAGCGAAATGAACAACATTCTGCGGAAGTTCGAGTGGCCCAGGAGGCAGCGTAGACTTCAACAGACCAAGCACCAGCTGGAGCAGCTGTAGAGGATGAAAGCTATCAGAAGGTGCCCACAGAGATGGCCATGGAGACAGGGGTGGAAGGAACATCATCAACCACCACAGGTGCACCCTTAAAAAAACCACCGCCAACAGAATGGGTGAAGCCATGGAAGAAGGCCAAGGCGTCTAAATGGGACGAAGAACTAACCACCTTGACTGAGGGTGACCTAGGTGACATAGGGGACATAGTTCGCAAAGTCACTCGGGATGAAATTGATGAGGCCATGTCAGAGCAACAGATTGTGTTGAGGGAGCTTTGCGCACGGCTACAGGAACTTGGGATATGGGCAACACAGACAGGAACCACCGCTACTCATGGGGTTATGGGTATGTCAGCCACTGAGCAACTGTTGAAGGCCCAAATGGCTCATACTATCGTGATTCCAGCAGGAGCATTGATAACAGAGAATGCAGAGGACAAAGCTGTGGTCAAATGGCTCACGGGGCTGGGCCTAAATTTGGCTGCCCTCCCATGTGAAAGTTTGTACCAGCTCTAGGATAGCACCACGATGGAGCTCCGCGCCAGGGAAGGATGCGCGGAACAGGGAATTAATATCAAACAGTTGAGCCTCCAGCGGGATGAAGCCATCACCCAGAGTCAACAATTGGAGCAACTTGTAGGGGAAGCATGTTCGCGTGCCCCTGAGCTGGAGATTGCGGCTGACTTACCTGCTAGCATACGAATCCACAAGCTAGCTAGTGGGTTCTGTGATGCAAAGGAGGAGGCCACGAGGATTCAGTTGGAGCTCAGTTTTTATATCACAGAGCTGAAATTATAGGTACAGCCTTTGACGCCACCAGAGGTCACCGAGCAGCGCAAAAGCATCATTAACTCTGCACGAGAAACGATCACACGTTCTATGAAGGAATGCACCGACTTGTTGACTCAGTCACTTAGTACGCTCACTTCACTTCAGGAAGATCCAACCCTACAACGACTGGAAACAGAGGCAAGGAAGCTCCAGCAAGCCTACAATAATGCCAGAAGGACCGCACAAATAGTTGCTATTACGCAGCGCTTGGCCAAGATGAGGGAGGCCCAGGCCCTGAAAATACAAGCTGATGCTTCCCGACAAAAGGAAGCACTAATTAAATATCGATTCCAACCATGGATTAATGAGGCATTCGCAGTTTCCACGGCCATCGAGCACAAGGTAGCACACATGCAGGCAGAATTTGAACCCCGAGAAGCAGCTGGGATAGAGACTGATGTGTCGGCAGCACGCGTGGAGTAGGTACAGCGGATGGTAGAAGAGTTTGCTGCCAGTACAAGCGAAGCATAGAGACTAATTGGTGATACGCGCAACAGATTTTACTTTTATTGTAGGGCACCTCTACAAAATGGGCAATGATGAAATATTACACAGATATGTACCTGAATTCAAGCACGAACAGATTCTGGCCGAAGCACATGGAGGGGCTGTTGGAGGAAATTATGCGAGTTGTGCCACAACATAGAAGATTCTTCACATCGGACTATGGTGGCCAACTCTACATCAAGATTAGAAAGCATACTGTCAGGCCTGCGATGTATGTCAATGGACTGCGAAACCATAGCGAAGGGATGAAATGCTGTTCAAGCCATAGATGACGCTGCAACCGTTTGAGAAATGGGTGATTATTTTTTGGGACTGATCATACCCCTAGGAAATACGGGGGCATGTTATATTATCACATCAACAGACTACTTGACCCGATGCATGGAAGCACAACCAGTTAAAGACTGTATAGCCACTACAGCTACAAAATTCTTGTTTGAGAATGTGTTAACGTGATTTGGATGTCCAGGAATTGTAATGAGCAACTGCAGAACACACTTTCTCAATGATACTATTAGCGCGTTCACTAAGGAGTTTCAGATATATCATCAACAGAGTACGCCGTATCATCTACAAGAAAATGGGACCGTTGAAGCATTTAACAAAATTTTGGAGACAACGTTGACCAAGGTATGTAATGCGTAGTGCAACGATTGGGATTTATGCATACCTATTGTGTTATGGGCATACTAGACAACATGCAAAAAACTGACAAGCCAGACACTTTTCTGGTTAATCTACGGCAAGGAATCCATCATGCCTGTGGAGTACATTGTACCTAGTTTGTGAATAGCAGTGGTGACAAGTATGGTAGACCGTACAACTTTGGAAAAGTGGATCGCGCAACTAGAGGAACTGGAGGAGGAGCGATTTCTGGCAGGATTTCATCAGCAAGTACAAAAGCAACGAGAGAAGGCTTGGCATGATCGCCATATCAAGATGCGCACATTCAAAGAAAATGATCTAGTACTACTATATGACAGCAAGTTCGAAAAATTCCCTGGTAAGCTTCGCATGCACTGGTTGGGACCTTATGTAGTCAAAGAAGTTACAGATGGAGGCGTGGTCTAGCTTGCTAAGCTCAATGGAGACCCCTTCCTAGGAAGAGTAAATGGCAGTCACCTAAAGCTCTACATTGGTGGGCCGACCACTTGACTAACCGTCCGGAGGACAATCTCACTGCTCTAGCCAGTTCAAAGAGAGCGTGGGATGGTAAATTAGTCTGGGGAGCAGTTGCGTGATGACCGGGGTGCACATGGATTTGATCTGTCACATGGTTTGCGGATGCGAGGAAAGGGCTGCATGGATGTGGCAACAAGTAGAGAAGTGAATCTTGCTATCACTATTCATGACAAGATGTCTGATTTATGGCAAAAGGGAGCGGGTGACGAGTAATTAAGAGACGGGGTGCAAGCCAGATCTAGAAAAATCTGCTGCAGGCTTAGCATGAGGGCAACAAAAAAGGTGGGAGCCAACGAATTTGAACTTCAAGATAGTTATAAATCACAAGGGGGCATCCACCAAACAAATTACACTTTTGAGAACCGTGATCTATTGTGACTTCCTGCCGTTATGGAACTATTCATTATCTACGCTCAAGGAGTAAGGCCGAGGGTTGTGATCTGGCCATTGGAGGTGCCGAGCTTTTTGAAAAGGACGGTGGTGACAGCTACGGGCACCACGCAGAGTTCAGCATCGTTGATAGGGGATGTGCTGGAAATTTGTAGAAACAAAGCAGAACTGGTCTAGATGTCGCTGCCTCAACCATGGGATGAACAACGAACCATGAAGAATAAGGGAAAGGCTGTAAATAAGGAGACAAATGATGGAATTGTAGTTAATATGTCATCTCTAATGCACCTTCAAGATTGGGATCCTGCAGATAGTAGCAATGGTCTTGCAAAATTGCAACACAAGCTACAGCAGAAAGTGTGTATAGAAGATACGAAATTGGAAAATGGCTTCGTTGGTACGAGGAATTCCTGTATGCGGCACCATAGCTAGAGGTAAAATCCTATGAGGGGGTGCTCTGTGTTAACCGAGCAGAGCAAAATGAGTAGTATCGGTTGCGTGAAGTGGTAGTGACATTGGAGCAGGAGCTGGAAGAAGTGTTACAGGAGACAGAAAGGGAGCAATACATCACTCAAAGGAAGGTGAACCACGGAGCCTAGGCAGCGCATATAGCCACACTGAAGAGTGGTTCGGGATGAGTCACAATGATTATGTTGGGGGCCTATTGGGTAGCGGAGGTCCCGCGTAACAGTTTTGGGCTTAAAGCTTATAAAATAGGATAATAATATTGTAAATCTCCAAAATATGTAGAGCCCAGAATGTAATAGATCAAGTCAAAGGGTTTTTTGCCCAATAAATAGTATAGAATGTTGAGAATGCAACAAGATGATGGAGCTTAGTGGAAAGGAGTCACCTTCACTAAGTGGGCCCACAAGCAAATTATGGCGCAAAGTCTATTTTTAGACTATGTCTATTTTTAGACATATGGATCACGGTCTATGAGTTGCAAGATGCTGTTTATGGATGATTGGTCATGTTGGGAAAAATAGATGGACTTCTATTTTTGGTTCACAGTGGTGTGATCGGAGTCTATTTTTAGACTACCAGGCTAAAAATAGAAAAGTCAAATATTATTGTCTCATAATAATATTTAGACTATAAACATTATCTTATCCTCTTAGAGCACTTCAGTTTGAGCTACAGATGTGGCAAATGCAACTGTCAGAAGGAATACGCTTTCTTTGTGGGTCAGTTGAGCTATTGCATGAAGGACTTCAATTAGAACTCAAGCAGTTGAGTTTGGTGGAGTTGGATGTGGAGTTGATGGAGTTGTGTTCAGTTTGACTTGGTTGAACTAGTTGTATTTAGTCTAACTGGAAATAGACTAATGATGAGTTGTTTCACTAATTATTAACTCATAAATCAACTAAAGAATACATCAATTAACTCAGTTGCATGTCAGTGCATGTACAGTTCAATGGAGACAGGTGTTAGAGGTTGAGATTGCTATCAGTTGTGACTATAGTTGTGCATGAGATCTTGCACAATCAATGGGATTAAGTTATGCCAATGAGTACTGCACAATGTGGGCCAATAACAAGGATTATAGCCTGTGCTCACGTGATTTTCAGTGTGAGTGATTCTCTTGCAGGGTTGTGCAGAGGAGGTAGGCAAAGCAACAGAGGAGATTTGAACCTGTGACTTGTTCGAATCTGAGCTAGTTTTGTGTGTAACAGGTGGAGATAGTACTGAGTACTTGTGAGGAGTATTGTACTATGTATTGTTACATGTTCTCAATCATTAATATACAGATAGTGTGGGGTTTTTAGCTGTGTGCTTTCCCCGGGATACATACTGTGTTAATGTGTACATGTGATTGATGTTTCATTGTTTTTGATGCTGCTAAATTGATGATCAACGTAGAGGAGGTTATGTATTATGCATGTATTCCTCAATAGTGTATAATCAGGATAATATCTGTGAATAAGTGTCATATTATTCAAAATTTCTACATGGTATCAGAGCTATTGATCATCAGAACTATTATTCAGAAAGTGTTTACATCTTAATTCTTCAGGCAGAGTCTGTAATCGGGCCAGGTAGCCTCTAGATTCATACTTCCTTTGGAAGGTGAGATATCTGGTAAAAGCCCATACAGTCAATCTCTATATGAGAAATACTTTTTTCTCACGAATTCTAGATTGGAGGCGGTTGATTTTGGAGTTAGTGGAATTCGAATTTGCAGCAGTGTTTTCTTGGTATCAACGTGGCGATGTCTTTCAACGGATTGCGATTGGAGTATGCTCTTGAGGGCAGCTCGAACTATATTGCATGGAAGGACAGGATGGAGGTAGTGTTCGATGATAATGGGCTGAAGGAGTTCATAGAGGCTGAGGTCCCAAAGCCTACTGATACTGCGTAGGTTGATGCTTGGCAAAAGAAGATAGCAAAGTGTCGAAGGATTCTGTTGGAGGGTGTGAAGGATCACATTGTGTCCAGCCTGCATGGAAAGGCTTCTCCATACTTGATGTGGAAAGCATTAACAGATCTATTCCAAACCAAGAGCGATCAGAGGAAGCTGGTGCTCAAGGATAAACTCAGAAACATCAAATGTGAGAAGGGAGACAGTATGCCCAAGTATCTCACGAAGTTCACCCAGTGTCGAGATGAGCTGGGAAGTGTGGGGGTGACTGTTGATGATGAGGACTTGGTGAGCTTGGCTCTACTTGGTCTTTCGAAGAGTTGGCATTCCTATCAGGACTCTGTCAATGGTCAGGAGAAATTTCCAGGATGGGAGAGACTTTTCTCAGATCTTGTGAAAGAGGAGATCAGGCGGAATACCAGGGACAGATCTTCATCAAAGGGAAATGATGAAGAAAATTGTGCTTTGGCTGCCAAAGAAAAGAAGGGGAAGAGCAAGAAAGCTTCTCAGTTTGGTGTGAAAGGCAAGAAGCAGAACATGTCCAAGGTGAAGTGTTTTCACTGTCACTAGCATGGACACTATGCCACTAATTGTTCGCAGAAGAAGAAGAACAAGCAAGCTGCTGGATCTACAGCAGGGGAGGTTCTAGCCTCGCAGTTTGAGCTTGATTTTTCATTGATCGCATGCTTGGTTTCAATTGTGATGGGATCGGTATGGTTCTTGGACAGTGGTGCATCTTTTCACATGACAGGAGATCGAGATTTGTTTTCTGATCTGGAGGACAAAGATCTTGGAGTGCACATCGAGATGGGCGATGATGGTAGATATAGTGCGACTGGTATCGGTGCCATTTCCTTTGAGAGGGAGTCCAGTAAACCCTTCGTATTGAAGGAAGTGATGCATGTTCCAGGATTGAAGAAGAATCTTATCTCTGTGGCGATGTTAGAAGACAAGGGATATGATGTTGTTTTCAGCGAGGGAAAGGCTTTCCTACGTAGTAAGACAAATGGTGAAACCCGGAAGATAGGGGTTCAAGTGAGGAACCTTTATCAATTGCATGTAGATGGTTGCGCAGCAATGGCATGCAAGGTAAAAGGATTGGTGAGCTGGGATGATGGAGAGCTGTGGCACAGGAGATTGGGTCACCTTCACCATGGAGCCTTGAAGATACTGCAGCAGATCACTACAGGGCTTCCTAAAGGCACTCTTGCGCAGTCAAATCAGTGCAAGGGGTGTACTTTGGGAAAGTTTATGAAAGCCACCTTTCACGAGAAGGATAGTTGCGCTAGGACGATCCTTGAGAGAATTCACACAGACGTGTGTGGACCTTTCTCAGTAGCTTCGACAGCAAAACACAGGTATTATGTGATCTTTGTTGATGATTTCTCTCGTAAGTGCTGGATCTTCTTCATGCAGAAGAAGAGCAAGACATACTCAAAGTTATGTGATTTCAAACCACTGGTCGAGAAGGAGTCGAGGAAGAAGGTGAAGGCTCTTAGGAGTGATAATGGTGGTGAATACATCTCTGGCGAGTTCAAGGATTTCTGCAGTGCAGAAGGGATTCGAAGAGAGATCATAGCTCCCCATAACCCACAGCAAAACGGGGTTGCTGAGTGCAAGAACAGAACGATCGTGGGTGCTACACGGGTGATGTTGCATGATCAGAGCCTACCCCTTCACTTGTGGGTGGAAGCATGCAATACAACAGTATATGTGCAGAACCATTGTCCTCACAGGATACTTGGCATGAATACACCCGAGGAGGCTTATTCTGGTAAGAAGCCTGATCTTTCTCATTTGAGGATTTTTGGTGCTAACGTTTACATGCATGTGACAAAGGATGCCAGGAAGAAGTTGGAGCCGACCGTAGAGGTTGGGATATTTTTGGGGTACACTGATATGCCCCACAACTATTGTGTGTATTTTCCAGACAGTGGCAAGACTGTTGTGCGACGGGATATAAAATTTCTGGAGGAGAAAGCCATAAAGTGTTTGCTTGAGAGGGAGCCACACTTGCATGCAGATGAGGAGCTACTAGTTCCTAAGGATGAGCTTCAGGATGTGGATCAGCCACAGGACGAGGTTCATGGAGTGGAAGAGACCACTCATGCAGCGCCAACCATCAGAGGGCGAAAGCGCTTGACAGAAGCTGAGCGACTGGCTCAAGATGCAGAGAAAGTTGTAGGACCACCTACAGCCCAACACAGGCAGAGACAGTCACCTGATCGGTACAATGGATACATGGCTTTTGTGAGCAAATGTGTTGTGATTGAGCCATCCTCTTTCGAGGAAGTTGTGGAGGATCCTGCATGGGTAGACGCCATGGTGGAAGAGTATGATTCGATTGTCAGAAACAGTGCATGGGAGATTGTTCCTAGACTAGAAGGGAAATCAGTGGTGGGTTTGAGATGGATCTACAAAGTTAAGCAGGCAGCTGACGGGAGTGTGGAGAAGTACAAGGCAAGATTTGTTGCCTGAGGCTTTTCACAGATAGAGGGGATCGATTATGAGGAGACCTTTGCACCTATCGCAAGGTATTCTTCCATATGGACGATTCTTGCTCTCTCAGCGCAGATGGGGTGGCACATTCATCATATGGATGTGAAGACTGCATTCCTCAACGGAGTCATTGAGGAGGAGGTGTACATAGAACAACCCGAAGGTTTTGAGATCTTCAGCAGCGAGTTGCATGTGTGCAGGCTCAAGAGAGCACTGTATGGGTTGAAACAAGCACCACGTGCTTGGTACACATGGATAGACAGTTATTTCACCGGACTTGGATTCTCCAAGAGTGAGGCGGATCCTAACCTATACCAGATTGTGGTGGAGGGTAAGTTGCTTATCATTGTACTTTATGTAGATGATTTGATTCTAACGGGTGATGAGCTGTTGATACTTTCATGCAAGGATGATCTTGCTAAGGAGTTTGAGATGAAGGACTTGGGCCTCCTTCATTATTTCCTGGGATTGGAAATTTGGCAGTGCAGTGATGGACTATTTGTTTCTCAGGGTAAGTATGCTCGGGAGATACTGGAGAAGTTCAACATGCATGGCTGCAAGCCTGTTGATACTCCTCTTCCTGGAGGTTGGAGGAAGGAGGATGCCACTTCAGCAGAAGAAGTGGATGCCACTGTTTATCGATAGTTGGTGGGGTTGCTTATGTATCTGGTCAATACATGACCCGATATATGTATGCTGTTAACCAACTTTCACAAGCTATGGTTTAGCCAGCCGAGCTCTTCTGGAAGGCAGGCAAGCATGTATTGCGTTATTTGAGAGGCACATCGGGATATGGATTGTGGTACAGATAGGAGGATGAGGTGAAGCTATGTGGCTTCACGGATGCAGATTGGGTAGGGAGCCCAACAGACAGAAAGAGCACATCAGGAGGGGTCTTCAGTATCGGGTCAACAATAGTTTCTTGGTACAACAGGAAGCAGAGATCCATGGCACTTAGTTCAGGAGAGGCCGAGTATATGGCAGCAAGTTTGGCTGCATGCGAGGCTATATGGATGAGGAAGATTTTGGTCAGTTTGTTCGGTTCTTACTTGGAGCCTACTGTGATTTACTGTGATAACTAGAGTTACATTAAACTCTTGGATAATCCTATATTTCATGATATATCTAAGCACATTGAAATCAGGTACCATCATATCAGAGATTGTGTGCAGCGGAGAATCATGTTACTTTCATACATTCCAACGGAGGATCAGGATGCTAATATCTTGACGAAGGCGCTCACCAGGAGAAAATTCAAATACCACCGAGGCAGGATAGGGGCTGCTGATAATCCATATCTTGTTGAGAGGGAGTGTTGAGAATGCAACAAGATGATGGATCTTAGTGGAAAGGAGTCGCCTTCACTAAGTGGGCCCACAGGCAAATTATGGCGCAAAGTCTATTTTTAGACTATGTCTATTTTTAGACATATGGATCATGGTCTATGAGTTGCAGGATGCTATTTATGGATGATTGGTCATGTTGGGAAAAATATATGGACTTCTATTTTTGGTTTACAGCGGTGTGATCGAAGTCTATTTTTAGACCGCCAGGCTAAAAAAAGAAAAGTCAAATATTATTGTCTCATAATAATATTTAGACTATAAACATTATCTTATCCTCTTGGAGCACTTCAGTTTGAGCTACAGATGTGGCACATGCAGCTGTCAGAAGGAAATATGCTTTCTTTGTGGGTCAGTTAAGCTATTGCATGCAGGACTTCAGTTAGAACTCAAGCAGTTGAGTTTGGTGGAGTTGGATGTCGAGTTGATGGAGTTGTGTTCAGTTTGACTTGGTTGAACTAGTTGTATTTAGTCTAACTACAAATAGACTAATGATGAGTTGTTTCACTAATTATTAACTCATAAAGCAACTAAAGGATACATCAGTTAACTCAGTTGCATGTCAATGCATGTACAGTTCAGTGGAGACAGGTGTTAGAGGTTGAGATTGCTATCAGTTGTGACTATAGTTGTGCATGAGATCTTGCACAATCAATGGGATTGAGTTATGCCAATGAGTACTACACAATGTGGGCCAATACCAAGGATTATAACCTGTGCTCACGTGATTTTCAGTGTGTGATTCTCTTGCAGGGTTGTACAGAGGAGGCAGGCAAAGCAACGCAGGAGATTTGAACCTGTGACTTGTTCGGATCTGAGCTAGTTTTGTGTGTAACAGGTGGAGATAGTACTGAGTACTTGTGAGGAGTATTGTACTATGTATTGTTACATGTTTTCAATTATTAATATATAGATAGTGTGGGGTTTTCAGCTGTATGATTTCCCCGGGATACATACTGTGTTAATGTGTGCATGCAATTGATGTTTCATTGTTTTTGATACTGCTAAATTGATGATCAACGTAGAGGAGGTTATGTATTATGCATGTATTCCACAATAGTGTATAATTGGGATAATATTCGTGAATAAGTGTCATATTATTCAAAATTTCTACATAGAATACTAGGAAGTAAGTCAGCCTGCCCTTGGTCCGCGGACCATGGGAATGTATAAATAGAGCGTAGCTCTAAGGGAAAAAGGTAGTTCTTTTTGGATGGATCTTGGTGCTATGGGTTTGTGAGGATAGTATCTTCTGCATTTGTAAGTCCGAGTCAAGGGTGTTGGTGGGTAGCTAGAGGCTCTGTAGCTGTGTGTACAGAGGCCTGGTAGAGTCCGCAACTATGTGTGCAGACCCCTGCAGCTGAGTGCGTAGGGAAGATCTGGTTGTATTAGTGAAAGAATTGAATAAAGATAAGTTGATTCTGAAATACTGTGTTGACTCTAAATTATTGCGGATTTGGTTAATTTATGGTTGATATATCTATTTGATCTGTGCACTTATGCTTATATATTGAGTTTATGCAAATCTATATCTTTTCTGGGTGCACGAACTAGTTATCTTTGATAAATGTTTGCTTAAAGACTGTAAATAATAGATCTAATCTGTAACAACCTTAGCAATAATAAATATTAAAGAACTGTCTTGTTCCGAATCTATGTGAAAGCAGAGTGACGCAAGACTATAGAACAATGCGTGAAACTTCCAAGACATCCCAAGGGTGTGGAAACTTAGTTCCAGCACCCTCCCCTGCTACCTCGGGTGAGACCTCAGTTCGTGCTTCACGGGTTGTTGCTAACAGGGTCGTAGCTGTGGGATTTGTTTGGCTAAATAACTCTTCCGAACTTGGGTCAGGCCCATATAAGCCAACAAATGTAATAGGACAACTGTCTGACCTGATGTTGGGGTAGATAATCTATCCAAAATAGCTAGACCCTAGAAGCCCAGTAGCTGATGTCCACATCAATGGCACAATGGTCCTACATACCTTGATTGATCTAGGATCTGCCATTAATGTGATGACAAAGGACACAATTCTCAAACTTAACCTCCAGGGCTCCTTGAGGAAGGCCATGATAGTGTTGCAGCTAGCAGACCGCTCCATAGTGACCCCTGAGGGGATTATGGAAGATGTGATGGTCTCCATTGATTCTTGGGAGTACCCTGTTGATTTCTTAGTTCTCCAGACAAAGGCAAAGCTCACTGGGTATCCTCCCATTCTGGGAAGGCCCTAGTTGGCTACAGCCAATGCCTACATCAGCTGCCGAGCTGGGAACATGACCATAAAGAACGGGCACATGTCCAAGCAGTTAACCCTATATCCTCCTGTCCAACCCCTTCTAGAACATGATCCACCTCCTTGGTTGGAGGAGGAGGATGAGATGAACTTTATTCTGCACCACTCTGTGCATTATAAATCACAATGGGGGGAAAACCGCGAGATGAGGATGATATGATTGAAAATTTGATTCAAAATCACCTCCTAGTGTATCACCATTAGAAGAAATAGTAAGAGAAACCCAAAATGACCCTTCAACCAATCTCTGTGTGGCTGACCCTACTTCTCCCTGTGTCAAAAATATAGAGTTAAGCCCAGAAAGAACATTGAAAATCAATCCATCCCTATCTACTTCCCAAGAGAAGGAGCTATGCAGCCTACTAAGAAAGCATTTAGATGCCTTCACCTGGAGTTATAAGGAGATGAAGGGAGTGCACCCTTCAATATTTTCTCATCATATATACATCAAGGAAGATTGCAAACCAGTTAGGCAGCCTCAAAGCAGGATGAATCCAGCACTTAAAGATATTGTTAAGGAAGAACTGCAGAAATTTCTTGATGCAGGATTCATCTATTCCATTTCTAACAGTGAATGGGTCTCTCCTTTAGTGCTAATACCAAAGAAAAATGGTAAGTTGAGAATCTGTGTCGACTATCAGGAATTGAACAAAGCCACTAAAAAGGACCACTTTCCTTTACCTTTCATAGATCAAGTGTTAGATGGTCTGGTAGGGAAAAAAATTTTCTCCTTCCTAGATGGGTTTAGCGGGTACAATCAGATTCAAATTAGCACAGAAGACCAAGATAAGACCACTTTCACTTGTCCTTGGGGTAGCTTTTCATACTGGGTCCTTCCTTTTGGTTTGTGCAATGCTCCAACCACTTTCCAAAGAGCGGTATTGAGTATATTTTCTGAACTGGTTCATGATGCAATAGAAATATACATGGATAAATTTACTCCTTATGGCTCTGACTTTTAGGAAGCTTTATCTAACCTAGGAAAAGTTCTGGACAAGTGTATTGAGATGAACCTGTCCCTCATGTTAGAGTCGGTCTAGTCAGCCCTCCGTCAGAGATCAAAACTCTTTGTGCAGTTCAATTTTAGGTGTCCCGCTCCATTTACCAAGCTGCATTTCACTAGGGACATGCCATGATCTGATAGAGAAAATCATGTTAGTCATTTTCCCTCATCTCTGGCCCCTGTTGGCTCAGGTATTTGTCCATAATCACCAAAGCTCATGACAGTCCAAGTCTGGTCCTTTACAGGACAAAGTCATTTTTTATGATTGGGTTTACGAATTCATCAATTTGGTCTCTGAAAACATGTCCAAAACAAGCCATGCAGGCCAGAGGGAGGCCTTACATAGCTATGGTTCGGAAAGCTTCATCATCACCTAAAGAGACATCAACTCTTCTTCAAAACTCTGTTTTGAAGAAAAGTCAAACAAGGTCATTTATGACAAAATTTTCCAAAAATGAACAAGTTGATTTTTCAGATGCAGTCATGGTTTCTATGGACAAATGCCCAGTCACACAGTCCCCACAAAGAAATGCCGAAAATCCCATCATGTGAGCCAAAATTTCAAAGAAAAAATGAAAATCAGGGTGTTTTAAAGGCAACGAAAAAAATGCAAACACAAACATTAGAAAGTGGGTTTTCAAAGAAGAAAAAATCAAACCCACCTCTCCCAAGCCTATATATACTTGTTGTGGCCCAAAGCAAAGCCATTGTGCTATCGCAAGACTTGGAGAGGCATTCCAAAGGTGAGAGAGTGAAATAATGAAGAGTTTGAGTGAGTGAGAGTTGGTGTTGGAAGGCGCGGCGCATACACCCAGGAGCGCGGCGCACACAGAGGGCGCGGCGCACACGCAGCCTGCCCGCCGTTCAATTTTCTCAAGGGTGTGACGTACACCTAGCACGCGGCTCACTGGGCTTGGCGCGTGATGCACACAACCAGGGGCATAAAAATAGTGCAAATCATTTCAAATCTTGGTGAAGGCTAGCAAAACTAGAGGTAGGCCCTGTTGACACCTCTTCTCCATCAATTTTTTCATTAATATGGTATGTATGAGATGTTTAAATGGTACCCCAAAAGCACAAGGTCAAACATGAAAAAAAAATCACCAAGAAAAACAATGGATGAGGTTGCAAGATTGTGATGTTAGCACCAAGGTCACTCCCCTCCCCTTTTGTTTTCCTCTCCTCTCATTTTTCCCCATCTCCCCTGACCATTTTTCCCTAAAGACCACCCTAGATCCACCACTAAAACCCTCCCCCTATTCTTCCAAGCAACTCTGGGTGACTTTGACAGCGCGCGGTGCACACACGAGGAGGTGCGGCGCATTCAGGGCGCACGGCGCACTGGGAGCCCGACCATAGTGTAAAAATACCACAGGCACGACGCACTCAAGGTGTGCGGCGCACTGGGTAGAGCACGCGGTGCACAGAGGTATAAGCTCAGAAAAACACAAATTTGCCTAAAATGTTTGTGAAGGCCTATCAAGCTTGAAAGGTAGACCCAATACCTTCACTCTTGACATTAAACTTGATGAGAATATCATGATTTTGAGACTATGAACCGAATGAAAAAGTTTTTTTAAAGTAAACAAAGGAAGACATAAAGGAAAGCAGGCTTCTAGGGTTTTTGATACAGTAACAATGTTGTCAAAGTGTTCTCCTATCCTACCCCTATCACCATTTTCCCTGCATCATTTTCCCCTTATCATCACCCTAACACCACTGTAATCATATTCCTTTTTCCCCCTCCTCCTATGACTCAAAAAACCCAAACCCTACCACATCAATACTATACCCAAAACACTCCCAAATCCCTGATAAATCTCTCCCTTTAAACCCTATCCCTATTTCATCATTCCTCTCCCTAATACTCCCTGTTTGATTGTCCCCTTGGTGACAGATTTTCAGAGCATCTACCAGTTCCAATGGATTCAGAGGGCAACATAAAACTCAGGGCACAAACAGCAGTAATGGCATTAGAAGTTTCTTCAGAGTATGAGGAAGGGACCCACATTGACACATCTTCAAGAGAGAGGGCCCATAGGAGACATCACCGGAGTGGAAGACATCTTAGAGATGAGCCAAACACCCTCACTGAGCTGAAGGCATGCCCACTTGCCATGTCTTGTTTCCAGCACTTGGCATGCTATGAATTTTGTCAAAAGCTGGCAAATGTCAGAGTCCATCATGAGTTGGCCTGTCTTTTTGCACTTCATCTACAGGGAGGTCAATCTGTCCTGGCTGGGGTCACTTTCACATTGACACCAGAAACCATATAAGTGGCAACACGAATACCAAACATTGGGGAACAGTGGCATAAGAAAAAGAAGGTGGAGAGGCATCATTATGAGCCTTACATCAAGAACAGTTGTTTGAGCCAGCTCACCAGAGTTTTTCCATTCAGATTTTTAAGGGATGAGTATGCCCCACTCATGAGGTTGATCATGAAGTATTTCAGTTGTGAGGGAAGGTTTTCCCGCCTCTATGCCTATCATATCAGGTTGCTCATGCACTTCACCAAGGTGCGGATGATGAGCCTCCCATTTTTCATCTGCGGGAACATAGAGAGGATGAAGAATTTCATGCAACACAAGACCCCTCAACAGCAGCTAAACAGTGTCTATCATTTTTCTCTCATCCAGATTTTGGTGGACCATCAATTGGGATTGCAGGGTATTGCTTGGGAGGACTTCATCTCCCGTGATTTCTTTAGTGCTCCACCGGTGATATCAGAGGCAGAGAATGAGGTGGGGGATCCTTCACATCAGTTCGAGCATGAGATGGGGGGTCCTTCACATCAGTTTGAGAGCCATGAGACTGCCACCATGCCAGTATACATCACATACCAGAAGGGCAGTAGACCGTTGTTTGTAGCAACAAAGCGAGTGTTATCTCCACCCGGGCTGGAAGGTGCCTCGCTTCCGACATCAGCATCAAAGGAGCAGGGTAAGGGCAAGGAGCCATTATAGGAGGAAGGACCATCATGTGAGTGAGAGACCGAGTTTGTTCTCCTCCAAGATGATGAGACGGATGCAGAACCAACAAATGTAGAGATTATAGAGATCATCCGGGAGCAGCAATCAGAGATTGAAGACTTGTCCATTGATCTAGAAAGGGCCAAGTGTAACATGAACTACCTAGAGTGGAGAAACAAACAACTTGAGGACCAACAGATGATCATGGAGCTGCAGAACATCCGTGAGCATTGCCAAGAAGCTCAAAGAAGAAGGGTTGCGTTCACATCTTTGGAGCAAGCAGTCAATAAGGATTGGGAGGCCAACCTTGAGAGCGTCAACATACATTTGGAGAAGCTATTGGACAAAGCTGATCAGAACCTTGCTATATTGAGAAACATGAATTTCCGTTACAGGGTGCGAAACATGAGTGCACAGGCCCGGATCAGGAGTTTAAAGGCAAAATTGAGGAAAGCAACAAGAAGGATAAAACGGGAAAAAGAGAAAGATAGGCTTAGAATCTTGGTTGAGGCTTCCTTGGTTCATCATGGCACCCCATAGAGATCCTCCAGCTCAAATTTCAAAAAATTTGGGCAAATTTTGGTCACTTGGCAAATTTTTGGACAAAAAACAGGAAATTCCTCCCTGTGCGTCGCGCCACTGGCGCTACGCTAAAATTCTAGGACTCCAATCAAGGAATGGCTTGCATATTTGGATTCAGCACAAAAAATTACAACTACTGGTGTCCGAGAAAGAAATTTTGACAAGATCTGGGTATCCTAAAGGTCAAAAAACACCCAAAAATGGCCTCTCTGCCACTTTTTTGACACACAGAAAGCAGTCTTGGGCGAATGAAGATTTGGAGGGGAAAATGAGCACCAAACTTGGAAATTCTAGTGGGGTTAGAAAGTAGACAGGACAGGCTTTCCAACAAGCCCACTTGGGCACATTTTGGACACCCACAAGTGCCCCAAAACAGGCTCTAAAGTGGCATGACGCACAGAGAATTTGGCGCGGGGCACAGAGGAAAAAAATTGCCAATTTGCTCTCGTTTCGCGAAATTTCGGGTTGCGACTTCTCCAAGTGGGCCTGGTAATCTACACTTCGGTTTTTTGGCACCAAAGGCGGCATTTAAAGAGTTTTTTCTCCAGATGGGCTTCTATCCAAGTGGCGAAGGAAGGCAAATGGTCACCCCAATGCCAAATGTCATGTTTGCAAAGCTGCACCTGTAGCTGATGGTTGGCTCTCCATCTCCATTTCGCCATGATTCGAGTAGCTCCCCAACCCTTGGGCATTCTATCTCTTCCTCACACATTCTATATATTGTATGCAAGTTATTTGCAAAGGGTTGGCTGGCTTGTAACTTCTGGGAGGCTGCAGGAAAGAAACTTTGTTTCTTCACTGTGTATTTTTGACAGAGAATTAATGAAAGGCAGCAGCTCTGTTTCATGAGATTCTTGTGGTTGTGAGTGTAGCAAGTGTGTTTCTTATGTGTTCATGTGTATTTAGTTATGTTTCATAATTCATTTCATGCTCATTTCTAGTGAAATTTTCTGAGTGAGATTAGGTAGAATCCAATTTTTATTGCTTTGCCTGTGGGAAAATTTCATGTTTCAGTGTTATTTCTTCTGTTGAAAAGGATTCATGTCACTATGCCCTTTTCACCTTATTCAGTAATCTATTCATGCCATGGTATTATAGACATTTTTGTGCCTTACAGCATTGAGCATGAAATGTCCATAATCTAAGGGATCCAAAGTCCCTAAACATTTGTTCCTACCCCTAGAGGAACAAGGCTAACAAACCATAGCAATTCACAGAAGTTCTCCACCAGAAACTGCTCAAAAACAAGTCAATTCAGGATCATTTCAGTGGCTACACTAGCTATTTGCGCTGAATGTCAAAGCCAACACTGGCTACCTGTGCTGAATGTCAAAGGGAACACTGGCTACCTGCGCTGAGCGAGAATGGACATGTGGCAAGTTCATTTCTCAAGGTGTCAAAACCCAGGAAGCTTCCAAAATGACACTTGCCTCAGGGAATTCGACTGGTGATGAGTAAGAGGTTCCAAATCTCCAAGTGGAAGCAAAAACCTCCAAGTGGAATCAATAACTGACAGAGGGAGAGGACACTAGTCAGATCTCAAGCTGACTCATCCTCTCTCCAAACATCTATATATGGATCTCTCCTCCATGAGATCCAAAAGGCTAGAATTTTGTGATTGAAAAGAATTGCTGTTGGTTTGAGATCAGAATCATTGGGTGCTTAATGCTTTGAAGGGAGGTGAAGATAGGAATTCCATTTTGCTGGGAAGGAGATGCTAGATTGGAGCCCTCTGGGTTGTATCTCTTCCTGAACCTTGTTATTCATCAATAAAGCTATCTTGGTTTCTCCTATATACTGGTGTATCTTTGATGTATGATTGCATTAGTATGTTTAGTTTACTTCTAATCCTGAACTAGTTATGAATATGAATCTATGTCTTGTGTAGTGTTCTTCTCTTGTGATCTTGCAGAAACCCGTTGAAGCTGGGCGAGCGAGAAGGCAAGTAGCTGGGAACTCTCCAAGAGAAGAGAAACTGGATCGAGGGATAAACGGAAGACACTGGTTAGTCCATCCATCTCTCTTCATTCTAATTCATAAAGGAAGAATACTAGAATAGCTGTCTCTGTTTGTTGCTAAGGCACTGTCACACCTTAGGTGGATAGGATCGTCCTGCATAGGCATTTTTCCCCACAACGAATTAGCGACTCCGCTGGGGAGATCTGTTTAGTCATTTTATTTGTGTCTCTATCATTGTTTGTTTCATAGACTCAACAGCAACATTCGAACTGTATCTGCTCTTCTCAGATGCAAAGTAGAAAGTTGCTGCTTTGATCCAATCACTGGATTTGTCTATGATCTGAACAATGGACTCACAAATGATTTGATGATCCTTTGTGATAGATCTTAGTACCCCCTCAAAGCATCCCTTTGATTGTACCTTGCTTGTTGCTTTTATTTGGCCTGAAACAGTAGATTAATTAGCAATCTGTGACCCAGAACCCAGTGAGAAACTCTCGTTTCTCCTTCAGCGCGACCCCTGTGAAGAGGTCCTGCATTTCAACGCAGGTCCTGTGAAGGCTACCTGCGTTGAATGTCAAAACCCCAGTGTTGAGGTTGCGCTGAACCAGTTTGGCCTTGTGTAGTTGGGGTTCTCTGCTCTCTTTTGCCCTGTTTTGATCTTTGATTTTTGCAGCCTGTAATCAGCATAGGTACCAGTCTGATAACTCCTTTTCTCTGCTTAAATTCCGCCTCCTTTTGTACAAAAAGACTGTGAGTGTTTTTATGTGTTTGTGGCATCATTTACAGTTTTCCTTTGCATGAGTGAAATAATCATCCTGTAGCCCTTGATTCAGATCTGTTCATTGTGATCTTAGGAGAGAGTTCATTGGCTGTTTACAGTTGATTATACATTTACTTTTGCTTATTGGTTTGAGTTTGTCTCTTTTAAGTGTCGAAACAAGTGTTCATTTCAAAAGTCGCAAAGTGTTGTATTCTCTTCTACCCTTTCTGATTTCGAAAAAAGTAAACTTGTTTGTATTTGTCATTTAAAAGCAAATTCAAAGTTGTACAAAAAGCTTTCTTTGTAGGCATCAATACTAAGAAAGCGGAAAACAAACACCTGCATTGTGCATTTGCATCTTGATAGTTTGCATGCTTGATTTAGGAAAAGTGTATTAGAGTGTGCTGATTGCTCTTTGAGAAAAGATGGTGTCTTTCTTTTCCCTTTGTAGCTAGGATTTTCAAAGTTGAAAAGATATAAAGCTTGCTTATCATCTTTAGACTACATTTAGGAATTGTACCATACATCTCGTGGTGATCCAGAAAGGCAAACTTCTAAAAAGATCAACTTAAAATAAACTGAATGAACTTAACAACGCTTTGCAACATAACGTACAACATAGAGGTCTAGGTTAGAGACGTGTTCCTGCGTCGTAAAGCCTGGTGACTGTCGATCTCGTTGAAGGTGGGTGATTCCTCCTGAGGGACGCTAGCGCCAGTACGGATTGTGCTCCCACGTGCCGTCGCGTATATATTGGGAGACCCCTATAGGCATAAAACCTTTATCCTTAGGAAGCCATGTCGGCCGCCCTACTGATCGCAATGCACTAAACACAGCATTCAAGAAGATCGACCGCCCGTACCTTAAAAAGTATTCTGCAGTTTTGCGAAAAGTTTGGCACACCCTCTGCCTAGAACTCCAGAGCAGTTCCTTTTGGCCTTTTTCAGACTCTATAACAGAAAAAGTCCATCCGAGCATTTGTCACTTCGGGCTCGTTAAAACATCGAAGGATACTAGAGTCATCTTTAGCTTTTTTCTCGACTCTTTAAAAGTGAAAAAGCAAGTTGTGTCTAAGCGTCGTTAACAATTTATTTTAAACGGAACAATCACCCTTTATTCCTGCGTTGATCTTTAGGTTGAAAAGATGGAGCCCACCAACCAAGGAATTCCCCTTGGTGGAAATCCTAGTCCCTTCTCCTCTTGGGGAGATGTTGGTGCGCCCCACATGGCCACTTTGTCACTTCCAGGATTGACAATTGGCCTGCCAGTCTGGCTCTTTTCAACCAATGTCGTTCAGAACACCACTATTCCTGAACAGTCGAGTCAACAGTTAGACCAGACCAGAGTTGCCCACCAGCCTTCGACTTCATATAAGTCTTCCTCTCCTCCTTCCTCTTCGCTTGATGGAACTAGTAAAACAAAAAACCAAGTTCCTAAGGAGAAGAAGGAAAAGAAGAAGAAAGAGAAGAAGAAGAAGTAGCCAAAGGCGACTGGGGGCAAACAAGTGTCGTCTGACAAAAATCCACACATAGCACTAGCAAGGCCTAAATCACCATGCGTCATATGCAAGGGAGACCACTTCCACAGAGATTGTCCCTGCATCCCTCAGATACTAAGGGACTGGTCTCCCCGTTTGCACAATTCGGTAGCATCAACCTTTGATAGCCATGTTGACAGCCCACCATCAACTAGTGAAAGTGAAGCCCCAGGACAGAGAGGGAAAGCTAGATTTCCCTGCAAGCTGTGTGAAGGCAACCATGCCATCCATCATTGTCCCTTCTTAGACGAGGCTAAAAGAGTTTTGGAAGATCGCCCGATTTTACAAGCGCAACTTCCTCCTGGATATCAAAAACTCCTGCCAAGTCCTTCACTAGTTGAGAACCCAGCTGGCCCGCCCAGGTGGTCAGCCGAAGCACCTATCATTGAAGATGAACCGTCTGAATCCATACCTGACGGAAGTCAAAAGGTTGAGGTGGCAGTTGACCCGGTTTTGCCTTCAGAGGCTCTATCTTCGAATGATACCATCACAGAGGAGAATAAAGACGACACCGTCCAAGTTCTTTTCATTAACACAGACTCTGACGAACAAGAGGGTAATTTGCCCATTCCTTTATCGCAGGAAGGAACTTCGTCAAGGTCATACCCGGCCGTCTATTCGGTCCCACCACCAAGCAACCTAGTTGTCTCGTTCGACTGGAACCAACTAGGCAGATCCCGGTTACCAGCCAGTATACCATTCAGAATTATCGTTCAAATATACAGAATGGTAATGGTTGGCACTATCATTGATGAAGGGGCATCTGTGAGTATCCTTTCCTCTATTGCTTGGAAAGCGCTTGGTTCGCCAGCGCTTTTGCCTGAAATGAGAAATCTATCAGGTTTTGATAAAGGAACCAGTCGACCTTTAGGGATCCTCCCCAATGTGCCCATAACATTGAAAGGGAAGACCGTTCAAATGAACGTGATGGTCGTTCAAGGACCCTTGGATTATAACCTACTCCTTGGACGAGACTATATATATTGCATGGGAGCCATCGTCTCATCACTCTTTAGAGTAATGTGTTTTCCGCATGAAGGAAGAATGGTCAAGCTCGTGGACCAACTTTCATTCCTCGGATCACGCATCGCAAATAGTCATATACCATCCCTAAATGGTCTATTCATGCAAGAAGTGTCTCAACCCACAGTCCGTCCTCCTGATGAGCGCGAGTAATCCGGGAGGATATGACTGGAACCCAGGGGGCATGCGTCTTGGTCTGCTTCGGCAGGGAAACTTTGGGTATAGAGTAGGTTTCCGCGGGAGAATATGACTAGTTCGTACCCCGTCCGTCTAGGAAGAGGGTTGTTCTAGAATAAGATTCTTTTGTCAAAGTTATGTGAGTTGGCGGGCTACGTCACTCACCTTTGTCTATTTCGGTAGACATCGCCAAAGAAGTGTTTCATTCGTGCCCACGAACGAGACAATCTTTGGGTAACCTGAAAGAGGTAGGCCTCTCTCGCTGAAACGAATGTTTTGACAGAAATGAAGTAGGGGTAACCTTGAAATCGTACTTTATACTTGGGGGCATGCAAACCTTTTGGAGTGCTAGCAAGGGGCGGTTATTTATTTTTTAAATTTTTAGGACCTCTAACCCTCTAAACTCGTAGGATTAGTCGTTTCCGAACTTGCATAACGAAAGGATCCGGAGCAAAGCTTACGTAAGATCTAAGCTCCCTAAAAAATAGCATCTTCAATGAGACACTCTTATCATATGACTGGTAGAATCGAGCAGTTTTAGCACACAGTTCATGCTCGTTAAAAAATAAACGCAAGATCCGAGCAGTTTTAGCGCATAGTTCATGCTCGTTAAAAAATAAACATAAGATCGAGCAAATGTTTCAATCCGCGTTTAAGCTCGTTAAAAAATGAACTACCGGGTGAATAACCACTGCGAATGTAAATTATCAGCCATTAAAGCCTTGGTCGTGTTTGCACCGTCACCTCCACTTTTCCATTGGTCGATCGTTCACCTCCATATGATTGTTTACCCGTTTTGAGGAACAGCTGCGAAGAGTGATTTCACCTAGCCATCCTTGTGACACTACCGTGATTGGAAAATTCCAACCTGTACCTGGAATCAGCTGCTAACCCTATTTATCACTCGTTCCTCAAAAGACGAGTCTTCTTTAAGCTCTTTTCAACTGACTCGTAAAATATGAAAAGATTGCCGAGTCCTTGGCCTTCCAGCTCGTTAAAGGGACAGGAAGAGCTATCCCTCCTCTAGATTTTAATATTTTTGGACCTGAGGGATTATTGCACAAAAAGATCGAGCGCTTGTTTTATTCGGCTCGTTAAAACTATCGAAAACTCATCCCTTCTGTATTGTTTTATACTTTTTCGGACCTAAGGGATTATATGACGAAAAAGGAACTTTGGAGTTATCTTTACGTACCTTTTCAGACTCTATAAAAATGAAAAGGGACCGAGTTGTCTTTGTCGTTAGACTCATTAAAATCATTAAATAGCGACAAACTTGTATTTAGACAAGAACGAGTTTCACTATCGCTAGGCTCGTTAAAACATAGCGATGGGCTTGCTCGAAGGGTAGGTTATAGAACAAGCATATGTTATCCTCCTCAAGCTTGACAAAAATAAAAAGGTACTGGTCAGCAATGACTGGGGAAAAATTGGGAGAAACTAAAGAAAACTTTGATGGTAGCAAGTCGCTCTTGAACATGACATTTTTCCTCCGTACCACAATCGGGTTGGGTTGTTTCATTCACCGGTCACATCACCATGGTCTCGCCATACCATCCATATTTGGGGTAATGCTACCGATCCATCGCATCAGTGTCGCCATATGTTCAAGAGAAGTCGTTCAGAAAAGTCAACCGTGTCCCATCCACTGCCATACATTATCCTTCATCCTTTCATGACCGCCACCCTGAATCATATGTCATAGATCGTTTTCACCTCCATCAAAATCATTAGCTCCGTTCCGTGTCACTGATGTGGGATTCATTAAGGCCCTCCTTTGACGGATTGCTTCTTGTCGACATCAGCTCATTATCCAAGAAGTTGATCTAGGAACACCCCCTTCAGTACTTTGAAGCTTGCATGCCTCAATGGCAAGTTTCTCACTTCCGGCGACAGGTATACATCAATGACCTTCGACCGAAAGATTTTGCGTGGTGTTTGATGCCAAGTCCTTTATTCACACCACGTGAATTGTACTGCAGTACCTTGAGGGTCATTATCATTATCGGTGATTCCTCTCGCACTTGTTAATGGTTTACCTCATTGACCGGTAATCAAACGATGTCTTTCCATGTTCGACTTCAGAACATTTCTCACATGGATCGACTTGTACTTAGAGTGAAGATCGAAAGAGTTTGAAGACCCCGGATCTAGTTTCATCCATCCGGGCTGCGATATATATTCAGGAAAGATAAAGACATTGACATGTACATCATTGCAGCAGATAATCATCCTACTCAAAGGATGATAATTTCATCAAAATTATCAGTCTACCATCAGACGATTGTCTGTGCTATGTACAGAAAATGAATTTATAAAGCTGAGCATGGGAATGCCCGCCTCAGCTAGATCATGAAAGCAGTATGAAAAATAATGTATTGTATTGTATCTTATTACAGGTCTCCTCCTAGCATTGGATGAACTTCGGACCCTCCTGGATAAAGCATTTCACCCGATAAACGGCCTCATACTTTAGGGGGCAACTGTTATAGACATTTTTGTGCCTTACAACATTGAGCATGAAATGTCCATAATCTAAGGGATCCAAAGTCCCTAAACATGTTGTTCCTACCCCTAGAGGAACAAGGCTAACAAACCACAGCAATTCACAGAAGTTATCCACCAGAAACTGCTCAAAAACAAGTCAATTCAGGATCATTTCAGTGGCTACACTAGCTGTTTGCGCTGAATGTCAAAGCCAACACTGGCTACCTGCGCTGAATGTCAAAGGGAACACTAGCTACCTGCGCTGAGCGAGAATGGACATGTGGTAAGTTCATTTCTCAAGGTGTCAAAACCCAGGAAGCTTCCAAAATGACACTTGCCTTAGGGAATTCGACTAGTGATGAGTAAGAGGTTCCAAATCTCCAAGTGGAAGCAAGAACCTCCAAGTGGAATCAAGAACTGACAGAGGGAGAGGACACTAGTCAGATCTCAAGCTGACTCATCCTCTCTCCAAACATCTATATATGGATCTCTCCTCCATGAGATCCAAAAGGCTGGAATTTTGTGATTGCAAAGAATTGCTGTTGGTTTGAGATCAGAATCATTGGGTGCTTAATGCTTTGAAGGGAGGTGAAGATAGGAATTCCATTTTGCTGGGAAGGAGATGCTGGATTGGAGCCCTCTGGGTTGTATCTCTTCCTGAACCTTGTTATTCATCAATAAAGCTATCTTGGTTTCTCCTATATACTGGTGTATCTTTGATGTATGATTGCATTAGTATGTTTAGTTTACTTCTAATCCTGAACTAGTTATGAATATGAATCTATGTCTTGTGTAGTGTTCTTCTCTTGTGATCTTGCAGAAACCCGTTGAAGCTGGGCGAGCGAGAAGGCAAGTAGCTGGGAACTCTCCAAGAGAAGAGAAACTGGATCGAGGGACAAACGGAAGACACCGGTTAGTCCATCCATCTCTCTTCATTCTAATTCATAAAGGAAGAATACTAGAATAGCTGTCTTTGTTTGTTGCTAAGGCATTGTCACACCTTAGGTGGATAGGATCGTCCTGCATAGGCATTTTTCCCCACAACACATGGTGCCTCAAACTTAATTGTTACATTTTCCGCCTACCTCGCCTCACGGAATAATCTGTGCCTTCATATTCAATTCTCTGTTCTTTGTTGAGCGCCAGTCCCATAACATCCCAGAAGCTTGGTCATTTCATAAAATATTTTTCGAAAATCCCTATTCACTTACTAGCATAAGGTAAACAGTGTATTGTAAGTCATCTCAGACCATTTTCGATCATTTATTCACTGAGCGTGACTCGAAGAGAGCCCTCTCCTGCTCTGGTAGGGATAGCTACCATACTGAGCGTGGTTTGTGGTTACCCTAACTTTTGCCTTCCTTCAGCCTAAGGTAGATTTAGGTACTAACATAGTGGTGACTCCGCTGGGGAAGAGTTGAAAATCAAATCCCCTTGTTTCATGAGAATTCTAGGCTTCTAGATGATGAGCTTAGGATTGTAAAGGCTGAGTAAGTTGGTTGTGTCCCATAATTTCTCTCAATAGCACGCTGGCTTCGTGACGATATACCAGAGCAAATCTAGACCCAGACCCTCCTCATATTTACGAAAATCCCAATTTGATCCGAAGACGCCTTCGTCAAGAAAGCACCTTATCTCCCGTGTTCAAATCCCATTCATGTCCCGACATTTTTGAGTATCTTGAGGAGCTTGAGTTTGATGAACGATTTGAAATATCTTTGTTTGAGTCTAAATCCGGAAGGGCTATTGATTATACCGTCCCCAATCCGCAATTTCTTATCGACCTTGAAACAGAAAGAGCCAATAGATCAATCGATAATTACATTGCAACACAGCCCCAAACTCCAATTGCAATCCCCTTGCAAACTGTGCACACTCCTCCAACACCTCCAAGGACAAATCCACCGAGAATGATGGCTACCCGTTTCGCACCTCTTGTTCTGCCCCAAGTCCTAGATGACATGCCAAGTGATTATCAAAGTAAAATCCCATTTTTTGATGGCACTCCTAACAGTATTACAGCTCAGCAACATGTAGATAAAATGGCAGACTTCTATGAACTTCATGAGATCGATACGGAGAACGTGGCAATGAGGCTCTTTGTACAAACATTTGCAGGTGATGTGAGGAAATAGTTCAGAGGTTTGACGGCTGCAAGTATCACTACCTTGGCTGAACTACAAAGACAATTTTTGAACCAGTGGGAAGTGAAAAAGAATCCCCTTCAAATTCTGGCCGAGTATGAACAAATCAAATGGAATGCCGATGAGTCGGTCCAAGATTATTATGTTAGATTTAATGCAGTCTACAACGAAATTCCAGACCATCTAAAGCCACCTATGGGACTAGCAATGATGACGTTTCCAGATGGTTTTGATGCTGACATGGCGTACCAATTAAGAGAGAGAGAACCAGCTACAATGGAAGACATGCAGAAAATTGCGATCAGCGTTGAGGCAAATCTGCTGTCCAAAAGAGCAAGAGCGAAAGCAGAGAAGAAAACCATTGTGAAGGAAGAATCTTCTTCAATGGATTAGCTACTCAAAAAAGTAGAACAGATGCTTGAAAGGGTAAAACTTGACAAGCCAGAGCCACAAGTTAGGAATCCTAACTTTTGTGGCCAACAACAGCCACAATATAGGATAAGACAAAGAGATCAGCGAACTCAAGAGCAGACAACACAACAGCCGGTACAAACACCTTTGCAGCAGAATTTTGTACATGGACCAGAGTCAGATGAGGACGGGAATGTAATAGGCGAGGAAAACTATCTCTTTACTCTAGATGAGCTTCCTACTTACATCACTGAAGAGGAAGAATGTGCAGTAAATTCAGCTACACACCAAGACACGGATTTTATTCTAGATAACGAAACCGTGTTGGAAGAGGAATCAAAAGAATATCAAAGGGGGTATATGAATGCTTTGTCCGCACAACACCAGCGATATTCTCTTAGAAACAGAGATGTGCTGTCCAAACCAATTCAGAAAAAGAAAGAGGGTGAAACAACAAAAAATGATTCATCAGCTACATAAAGAAAAGGAAAGGAGGCGGTTGGTCCGGAGAGCAGCAAATCAAAATCAGCAAAACAATCACAACAATCAGCCACATCAAAAGAGAAGGAAAGGAAAGCGATCCCAGTTAAAGAGGTGAAAAGAACTCCCGCTTTTAGCCTAGAGAATGAGATTTCTAAGTTAAAGGTATCCATCCCCTTAACTGAAATAATGAAGAAAAACAGTTGTAGAGGAAATATTTCTAAAATGTTGAATTTGGACCCAATGTTCGACATGGTAAATGTAGAAGATGATCAGCCTGAAATGATTTTTGGACCAGCAATGAATGGTGAGTCTCCCGATAGCGATGTGCCACCCTTCTATATCAGTTTACGATTGCATGATTTTGTGCTACACAATGCCATGTTCGATTCCGGAGCTTCTCACAATCTCATGCCCAAGGCTATCATGGACAAGCTTGGTCTGGACATCACCCGCCAGTATCATGATCTCTATTCATTCGATTCCAGCAGAGTAAGGTGTATAGGGCTCATCAAAGACTTAGTTGTGAGTTTGGATTAGCTTCTTATGAAAAATGTTTTGATGGATGTGGTGGTAGCAGATATTCCTCCAAGGTTTGGCATGCTTCTTTCCAGGTCTTGGGTAGTGAAATTGAAAGGGACACTACAGTTGGATTTCTCCTATGCAACAATCCTGGTGTTTGGACAAATGAAGAAGTTATATCGGGAACAGAAGATGAAATATATGATCAAAAGCAAGGAGAAACCGATAAATCATCCTATTAACTATGTACATATAGATTTAGAGTCTTTTGTTTTGTTTTTAGATAGTTTAAATGAGATAGATAGTCAGATAGTAGAAGCAGATGTCATTCCAGAAATAACAGAAAATTTCAGAGAAATCTTGAAGAAAGAAGGACAAGAAAAGCACCAAAAGATTGGGCAATCAGCTGAAAACAATGGACAACAAATAGTCAAGGCACAGCAAATAGATTTCCAGCACTTGCAAGAAGATGAAGAAGGCTTATGGACCATGGATTTTGATGGAGCAGTAGGGAATGATGGTGTTGGTATTGGTATTTGGGTACGTAGTCCTTTCTCCACCCCAAACAAAGTGCTTAGCAGTGTGAGAGTTTGCTCTTACAAGCTGGCCTTTGAATGTTCAAATAATGAAGCTGAGTATGAAGCTCTGATTGCTGGCCTGAAGATTCTTAGAAAGCTGAATGCAAAGAGGATTTCGGTATATGGCGACTCCGAGTTGGTAATAAAACAAGTCAGAGGTGAGTATCAAGCGAAACATCCTAGGATGTGGGCCTATCGTAATGTGGTTTTAGACATCTTGAAGCTATTTTCAGAATACACCTTGACATGTGTGCCATGTATACAAAATAGTATTGCTGATGCTCTTACCAAGGCAGTGAGCAACTTGAAGATCCCCATGAACTCCAGCAATAAATTTGAAATCCATGTCAAGCACCATCCAACCATTCCAGACAATCAGTGATATTGGCAAGTGTTTCAAGATGATGAGGAGATTAAGGATTTTCTGCTCAACAAAGGCAAGTTCAAAGAAACCTCAATTGATGTGGAAAACGATGAGGGCAAAGGGAATGGTATAGATGAAGTGCAGATCAATCAAATGGATGTATTACAGCTGAAGAATAACATCATTCCTAAAGGCTTGATACCCCTAGAGGAACTTTTTGATAAGGATGATGTAGCCCGCAAGCCAACATTGCAGCCAACAGAGAAGGGGGTAGAAGAAGTCAACATCGGTACAGCTGCCCATCCAAAGTTGGTAAAATTGTCCAAAGCATTACCGCCAAAGATCAAGGACAAATACATCAGTTTGATGGCTTCATTTGCAGATGTATTTGCTTGGGATTATTCTGATTTAAAGACCTATGATACAAATATTATTCAGCACACAATACCTATCAAGCCCAATCAAAAGCCATTTAGACAAAAGCTGAGGAGGATAAATCCAAAGTTGCTACCATCTATCGAAAAGGAGGTAAATAGGTTGTACAAGTCAGGTATCATTGTGCCTATCAGATTTTCAGATTGGATATCTAACTTAGTGCCTGTACGCAAGAAGACCGGTGAGATCCGCCTATGCATTGATTTCAGAAATCTAAATAAGGTCTCATTGAAGGACAACTATCCGCTACCCAAGATGGACCATATACTTCAGCGAGTAGTGGGGGCATCTCGTATGTCACTGCTTGATGGTTATTCTGGATATAACCAAATTTATGTCCATGAAGATGATAGAGACAAGACAGCATTCACCACTCCATGGGGAACTTTCACTATGCCAAAATGCCCTTCGGTTTAAAGAATGTAGGTGCCACATTTCAGCGGGCAATGTACTTGGCATTTGCAAACGAGAAGGATGTGTTTTTGGTGGTGTACTTGGATGATTTGTTGATATTTTCCAAATCTGATGAAGAGCACATGCATCACCTAAAAATTGTCATTCAAAAGTGCAGGAAATATGGTTTATCGCTAAATCCTAAGAAGAGCTTGTTGGCCATGGAGGAAGGCAAATTACTTGGGCACATCATTTCAAAGGATGGCATTCGTATAGACCCAGCACGTGTGCAAGTAATTTAGCAAATCGATCTGCCTGGGAACAAAAAGGAGATACAATCATTCAATGGTAAGATGAATTTTCTGCGTCGCTTTGTGCCTAATCTTGCAGAACACTTAAGAGAAATGATCAACATGCTTAAGAAGGATAGCCAGGTGAAATGGACAGATGAGGCTGTAAAATCTTTCAACTTGGTCAAATTGGCCCTTTCTTTAGCTCCAGTTCTAGTCAACCCGGACTACACTCAGGATTTCATATTGTTTTCATTTGCTTCTGAGCACACTATGGCAGTGGTATTATTATAGAAGAGAGATGATCATGAAAGACCCATTGCATTCTTCAGAAGGGCTATAAGGGATGCAGCTTTGAAGTACAAAATCATTGAGAAGCAAGCCCTGGCATTGGTAAATGCATTGAAGGATTTCACGGTGTATATCCTACATTCTCACATTCTGGCGTATGTTCCTAGTACTGCTGTAAAAGATGTTTTAGTGCAGACCGATCCAGAAGGGAGAAGAGGAAAATGGATCACAGCCTTGCTAGAATATGATGTGGAGATAAAGCCTACAAAGCTGGTCAAAGGACAGGGGTTGGCAAAGCTAATGGCCGAATCAAACTTGCATGCATTGGACATTAATCTGATCACTGCCATGTCCGATGAGAATGAGGAAGGAACGTCAATTCAGGTATCCGAAATGTTTGCTTTGTCCCCATGGTATTCAGATATAATATATGTGCTGAAAAATCTATCACCACCGCCCGGCATGACTAGAAACAAAGTGAGAACACTCAAATTGAAGGCTACCAAGTTTTGTATTTTGAATTTTTCACTGTATTGGAAAGATCCCGGTGGCATTTTATTAAATTTTCTGGTGGAAGAGGAGGCAAATAAGGTCATGGAGAATTTCCACGGAGGAGAGTGTGGTGGTCATCTTTTTTGGAAATCAACAGCGAACAAAATTTTGAGAGCAGGGTACTACTGGCCTACTTTGTTTACTGATGTGCATAAGATGGTCAAGCACTGTCATAAATGTCAGATTTTCGAAGGAAAATAGAAATTACAGCCTTTGCCACTTAAGCTTATTGAAGTGAGCGCTCCTTTCCAGCAGTGGGGGTTGGATTTCATTGGGGAAATTCATCCCGCCTCTTCCGGACAACATAGATGGATCCTTATAGCGATGGACTATTTCATAAAATGGATTGAGGCAGCCCCTACCAGACAAGCCACGAACATGGTAATCATCTAATTTCTCGAAAATAACATCTTGTCTCATTTTGGTTGTCCAAACAAATTAATCACCGATAATGCAACAACTTTCAAATCGAAAAGGATGGTAGAATTTTGTCATAAATATCACATAATTTTGGGTCATTCAACTGCCTATCATCCGCAGGGCAATGGATTGGCTGAATCTTCGAATAAATCTTTGGTCAACATCATCAAGAAGCTGCTGGAAATAAATAAGAAGAGCTAGAACAAGAGGTTGGTCCATGCTCTTTGGGCAGATCGGATCAGTCAGAAAAAGTCCATCGGGATGTCACCGTTTGAGCTTGTTTATGGAGTTGACACAGTATTCCCAACCACTCTTGCTGCCCCGGTGGTCAGACTTCTTCAGGAGGCCAACAGGGAAGAAGATCCCATGTAGAGAAGGCTGAATCAAATGATCCACTTGCAGCAAAAAAGAGAAGAAGTTTTCAAAAACACATCCAAGTTGCAGGAAAAGATAAAGAAAATCTATGATAGAAAAGCAAAAGCAGATAAATTTCAGTTGGATGATGTGGTGCTGAAGTGGGATGCAAGGAATGAAGAGAAAGGAAAGCACAGAAAGTTCGAAAATTTGTGGAAAGGTACTTTCAAAATTGTAGCATATAGGGGTCAGAATGCCTTCCTTCTGAAGGAAATGAACGGGGAAGATTGTCTTGGAGGGCCAATCAATGGTCAGCTACTCAAGCAGTATCATTGTTGATATATCAACGCTGCTTCGACTGTCATTGTAAATACCATTTTTATTTTAGTTTGGTTTCAGTCTGTAAAGTTAGTTTTTGAGTTATTTCAATGTCAAGTTTGAGTCAATTCCTTGGTTATTCTAGTTTTATAAATAAGTCAGAGTCCTGTGCTGCTTATCAAAATGATGACTCCATAGCCCAATGGACAAAAAGGCACTGTCTAGCTCCTCCAGAGATCTGTTGTTCTTGGCACCTCCAAGGAGCTACCATCCCCCATTGGAGCCAATGTTAGAGTCGGTCTGTTCAGCCCTCCGTCAGAGATCAAAACTCTTTGTGAAGTTCAATTTTATGTGTCCCGCTCCATTTACCTAGCTGCATTTCACTAGGGACATGCAATGATCTGACGGAGAAAATCATGTTAGTCATTTTCCCTCATCTCTGGCCCCTATTGGCTCAGGTATTTTTCCATAACCACCAAAGCTCATGACAGTCCAAGTCTGGTCCTTTACAATACAAAGTCATTTTTTATGATTGGGTCTAAGAATTCATCAATTTGGTCTCTGAAAACATGTCCAGAACAAGCCATGCAGGCTAGAGGGAGGCCTTACACAGCTATGGTTCAGAAAGCTTCATCATCACCTAAAGAGACATCGACTCTTCTTCAAAACTCTGTTTTGAAGAAAAGTAAAACAAGGTCATTTATGACAAAATTTTCCAAAAATGCACAAGTTGATTTTTCAGATGCAGTCATGGTTTCTATGGCCAAATGCCCAGTCACACAGTCCCCGCAAAGAAATGCTGAAAATCCCATCATGTGAGCCAAAATTTCAAAGAAAAAATGAAAATCAGGGTGTTTTAAAGTCAATGAAAAAAGTGCAAACACAAACATTAGAAAGTGGGTTTTCAAAGAAGAAAAAATCAAACCCATCTCTCCCAAGCCTATATATACTTGTTGTGGCCCAAAGCAAAGCCATTGTGCTATTGCAAGACTTGGAGAGGCATTCCAAAGGTGAGAGAGCGAAATAGTGAAGAGTTTGAGTGAGTGAGAGTTGGTGTTGGAAGGCGCGACGCATACACCCAGAAGCGCGGCGCACACAGAGGGCACGACGCACACGCATCCTACCCGCCATTCAATTTTCTCAAGGGCGCGACGCACACCTAGCGCGCAGTGCACTGGGCTTGGCGTGCGACACACATAGCCAGGGGCATAAAAACAATGCAAATCATTTCAAATCTTGGTGAAGGCTAGAAAAACTAGAGGTAGGCCCTGTTGACACCTCTTCTCCATCAATTTTGTCATTAATATGGTATGTATGAGATGTTTAAATGGTACTCCAAAAGCACAAGGTCAAACATGAAAAAAAATCACCAAGAAAAACAATGGATGAGGTTGCAAGATTGTGATGTTAGCACCAAGGTCACTCCCCTCCCTTTTTGTTTTCCTCTCCTCTCATTTTTCCCCATCTCCCCTGACCATTTTTCCCTAAAGACCGCCCTAGATCCACCACTAAAACCCTCCACCTATTCTTCCAAGCAAGTCTGGGTGACTTTGACAGCACGCGGCACACACACGAGGAGGCGCGGCGCACTGGGAGCCCGGCCACAGTGTAAAAATACCACAGGCGTGGCGCACTCAGAGCGTGCGGCGCACTGGGCACAACACGCGGCGCACAGAGGTATAAGCTCAGAAAAAGACAAATTTGCCTAAAATTTTTGTGAAGGCCTATCAAACATGAAAGGTAGACCCAATACCTTCACTCTTGGCATTAAACTTGATGAGAATATCATGATTTTGAGACTATGAACTGAATGCAATTTTTTTTTAAAAGTAAACAAAGGAAGACATAAAGGAAATCAAGCTTCTAGGGGTTTTGATACAGTAACAATGTTGTCAAAGTGTTCTCCTATCCTACCCCTATCACCATTTTCCCTACATCATTTTCCCCTTATCATCACCCTAACACCACTATAACATATTCCTTTTTCCCCCTTGTTATAGACATTTTTGTGCCTTATAGCATTGAGCATGAAATGTCCATAATCCAAGGGACCCAAATTCCCTAAAAGAGTTGTTCCTGCCCCTAAAGGAACAAGGTCAACCAATGACAGCTTCTCCCAGAAGTTCTCCACCAAAAACCACTCAAAAACAGTCAATTCAGGATCAATTCAGGAGCTCCACTAGCTGCTGTGTTGAAATGCAGAGGTTACACTGGCTAGGTGCACTGCAACGTAGGTGGAAGCACTACCAGGGTGTACTGAGCGGGAAATGACAAATGGCAAGCTCATTCAACGAGGTGGAAAGACCCTGGAAGCTTCCAGAATCTTCTCCAATGACACTTGCCTCAATGAATTCGAGTAGTGATGAGTAAGAGGCTCTCAACCTCCAAGTGGAAGCAAGAACTGACAGAGAGAAGCCACAAGTCAAAACATAAGCTGACTCATCCTCTCTGCTTACATCTATATATGGATCTCTCACCCAGAGGTTCAGGAGGCTGGAATTTTGTACTTTGCAGAGAATTGCTATTGGTTTGAGATTGAGATTAGTACATTGGGTGATTTATGCTTTGTTGGAGGAGAGGAAGGGATTCCTTTGCTGGGAGGTAGATGCTGGATCGGGACTCACTTGGTTGTATCTCCTCTTGGACTTTCTTATCATATCAATAAAACTATTTGAGTTTCTCCTATATGCTTGTATATCAATGATGCTTTGTTGTATTTGCATATTTAGTTTATATCTGATCCTAAACTAGTTATGAATGTAAATCAATGTCTTTTGTGTAGTTTTCCTCTCTTGTGATCTTGCAGGAACTTGATGAAGCTGGACCAGTGAAGGACCAAGCAGCGGGAAGTGAACAAAGGAGACAGTGATTGGATCGAAAAACTAGCGGAAGACACCGGTTAGTTACATCCTTCTTTTCTATTTACATTTCATAAAGAAGAATATGAAGATAGTTTTCCTTGTTTGTTGCTAAGGCACTATCACACCTTAGAGTGGGATAGGGGCATTCCGGATTGGATACTTTTCCCAACAACAAATTGGCGACTCCGCTAGGGATCGTATCTTGTTAGTTTATTTGTGTTTCCATTTTTGTTCTTCTCATAAACTCAGGAGTGCCGAATCGAAATGCATTTGCCATTTTCAAATGCAAAGTAGAGATCTGCCACTCTAGTCCACTCACTGGGCCTGTTTTTATGATCTGAACAGCTGATCCACAAGTGCTCTAACAGCCCTTTGTGATAGATCTTAATCCTCCTTTAAATCATCCTCCTAATTGTACCTGATTGATAGCTTTTATCCGGCCAAAAACTGTAGATTAAACTGCAAACCGTGACCCAGAACCCAGAGACAATTCTCGTTTCTGCTTCAGCGCAGACTCTGTGAAGAGATTCTGCATTTCAACGCAGGTCCTGTGAAGGATACCTGCGCTGAAGTTCAGTTTCTCTGTGCTGAGGATGCGCTGATCAGCCTTTGCCTTGTGCAGTTGTGGTTCCCTGCTTCCTTTTGCTCAGTTTTATCTCTGTTTTTGCAGCCTGTTATCAGTCAGTGTACCTATCTGAAACCCCTTTTCTTTGCCTCAATTCCACCTCAGTTGTATAAAGAAACTGTATTTGTTCTTTGTGTATTTGTTACATCATTTGCAGTTTCCCATCACAAAAGTAAACTAGTCATACTGTCGCCCTTAGATCTGGACCTGTCATAAGTGTCGTTTTGATCTTAGGAGTGAGTTTGTTTGCTGTTCACAGTTGATTAGGCTTTTACTTTTGTCATTTGGTTTGAATTTATGCATTTCTAGGGTCAAAACAAGTAAATCATAAAGTGTCGTAATCGTCTTTTTGATTTCAAAAAGAAACTTGTTTGTGTTTTCACTTGAAATCGAATTCAAATTTGTACAACAGCTTTCTTTTTAGGCATCAATATTAAGAAAGTGAAAACAAATACATGCATATGTGCATTTTCATTTTGATAGTTTGCATGCTTTGATTTAGGAAAAGTGCATTTATAGTGTGCTCTATGCTCTTTGAGAAAAGATTGTGTCTTCCTTTTCCCCTTGTAGCTAGGATTTTCATTGTTGAAAAGATATAAAAGCTTGCTTATCATCTTTAGACTGCATTTAGGAATTGTATCATACATCTCATGGTGATCCAAAAAGGCAAACTTCCAAGAAAGATCAACCTAAAATAAATTGAATGAACTTAACAACGCTTTGTAACTTAATGCACAACATAGAGGTCTAGGCCAGAGACGTGTTCCGGCGTCGTAAAACCTGGTGACTGTCGATCTCGCTAATGGTTGGGTGATTCCTCCTAAGAGACGATAGCGCCAGTACGGATTGTGCTCCCACGTACCGTCGAGTATATATTGGGAGACCCCTATAGGCATAAATCCTTTATCCATAGGAAGCCGTGTCGGCCACCCTACTGATCGCAATGCACTGAACACAGCATTCAGGAAGATTGACTGCCGTACCTTAAAAAGTATTCTGCGGTTTTGCGAAAAGTTTGGCACACCCTCTACCTAGAACTCCAGAGCAGTTCCTTTTAGCCTTTTTCAGACTCTATAATGGAAAAAGTCCATCCGAGCATTTGTCACTTTGGGCTCGTTAAAACATCGAAGGCGACTAGAGTCATCTTTAGCTTTTTCTCGACTCTTTAAAATTGAAAAAGCAAGTTGTGTCTAAGCGTCGTTAAAATTTATTTTAAACGGAATAATCACCCTCTTTCCTACGTTTATCTTTAGGTTGAGAAAATGGAGCCCACCAACCAAGGAATTCCCCTTGGTGGAAATCCTAGTCCCTTCTCCTCTTGGGGAGATGTTGGTGCGCCCCATATGGCCACATTGTCGCTTCCAGGACTGACAATTGGCTTCCCGGTTTGGCTCTTCTCAACCAATGTTGTTCAGAACACCACAATTCCTGAACAGTCGAATCAACAGTTAGACCAATCCAGAGTTACCCACCAGCCTTCTACTTCCTCTAATTCTTCCTCTCCTCCTTCCTCTTCACTTGACGGAATTGGTAAAACAAAAAACCAAGTTCCTAAGGAGAAGAAGGAAAAGAAGAAGAAAGAGAAGAAGAAGAAGGAGCCAAAAGTGACAGGGGGCAAACAAGTGTCGTCTAACAAAAATCCACACACAGCACTGACTAGGCCTAAATCGCCATGTGTCATATGCAAGGGAGACCACTTCCACAGAGATTGTCCCTGCATCCCTCGGATACTAAGGGACTGGTCTCCCCGTTTGCACAATCCAGTGGCATCAACCTCTGATAGCCATGTTGAATGCATACCGTCAACTAGCGAAAGTGAAGTCCTTGGACAAAAAGGGAGAGCTAGATCTCCCTGTAAACTGTGCGAAGGCAACCATGCCATCCACCGTTGTCCCTTCTTAGACGAAGCGAAAAGAGTTTTGGATGATCGTCCGGTTTCACCGTTACGACTTCCTCCTGGATATAAAAAACTCTTGCTGAGTCCTTCGCTAGTTGAAAATCTGGCTAGCCCGCTCAAGTGGTTAGCTGAAGCGCCGGTCATTGAAGATGAACCAGCTGAATCCATACCCGACGAAAGTCAAAAGGTCAAGGCGGCAGTTGACCTAGTCTTGCCTTCAGAGGATTTATCTTCGAATGATACAATCACTGAAGAGGATAAGGATGACACCATCTAGATTCTTTTCATCAACACAGACTCCGACGAACACGGGGGCAATGCACCTATTCCTTTATCGCAGGAAGGAAGTTCGTCAAAGCGATATCCGGCTGTCTATTCGGTCCCACCACCAAGCAACCTAGTTGTATCCTTCGACTGGAACCAACTAGGCAGACCCCAGTTGCCAGCAAGCTTACCATTCATAATTATCGTTCAAATATACAGAATGGTCATGGCTGGCACCATCATTGATGAGGGGGCATCTGTGAGTATCCTTTCCTCTATTGCTTGGAAAGCGCTTGGTTCGCCAACGCTTTTGCCTGAAATGAGAAATCTGACAGGCTTCGATAAAGGAACCAGTCGACCTTTAGGGATCCTCCCCAATGTGCCTATCACATTGAAAGGGAAGACCGTTCAAATGAACGTGATGGTCATTCAAGGACCCTTGGATTATAACCTACTCCTTGGACGAGACTATATATATTGCATGGGAGCCATCGTCTCCTCACTCTTTAGAGTAATGTGTTTTCCGCACGAAGGAAGAGTGGTCAAGCTCGTGGACCAACTTTCATTTCCCGGATCACGCATCGCAAATAGTCATATACCATCCCTAAACGGTCTCTTCACGCAAGAAATGTCTCAACCCACGGTCTGTCCTCCCGATGAGCGCGAGTAATTCGGAGGGATATGACTGGAACCCAGGGGGCATGCGTCCTGGTCTGCGTCGGCAGGAAAACTTTGGGTATAGGGTAGGTTTCCGCGGGAGAATATGACTAGTCTATACCCCGCCCATTCTGGAAGAGGGTTATTCTAGAATAAGATTCTTTTGTCAAAGTTATGTGTTTGGCACTCGTTGTCACTCACCTTTGTATATCTCGGTAGACATCACCGAGGAAATGTTTTGTTTGCTGCGCAAATGAGACAATCTTTGGTAACCTAAAAGAGGTAGGCCTTTCCTGGTAGAACAAATGTTTTATCTGCAAATTGAGGGGTAACCTTGAAATCGTACTTTATGCCTGGGGGCATGCAAACCTTTTTGAGTGCAAGCAAGGGGCGGCTATTTATTTTTTTAAATTTTTAGGTCCTCCCTTTAAACCCGTAGGTCTAACCCTTTAAACTCGTAGGATTAGTCGTTTCCGAACTTGCATAAAGAAAGGATTCCAGGAGAAAAGCTTTGTAAGGTGCAAGCTCCATAAAAAATGGAATCTTACATGAGACATTCTTATCATATGACTGGATTAATCGAGCAGTTTTAGCACATAGTTCATGCTCGTTAAAAAATAAACATAAGACCGAGCAGTGTTTTTCCGCGTTTAAGCTCGTTAAAAAATGAACTACCCTCTGGTAAATAACCACCGTGAATGTAACATTATCAGCCATTAAAGCCTTGGCCATGTTTGCACCGACACCTCCACTTTTCCATTGGCCGATCATTCATCTCCATATTGATTGTTTACCCATTTTGAGGAACAGTTGCGAAGAGTGATTTCACTAGCCATCCTTGTGACACTGCCGTGATTGGAAAATTCCAACCCTTACCTGGAATCAGCTGCTACCCATTTATCACTCGTTCCTCAAAAGGCTTGTCTTCTTTAAGCTCTTTTCATCTGACTCGTAAAATATGAAAAGATTGCGACCGGAAGTGCTATCCCTCCTCTAGATTTTAATCTTTTTGGACCTGAGGGATTATTGCACAAAAAGATCGAGCGCTTGTTTTATTCGGCTCGTTAAAACTATCGAAAATTCATCCCTTCTGTATTGTTTTATACTTTTTCGGACTTAAGGGATTAGATGACGAAAAAGGAACTTTGGAGTTATCTTTACGTACCTTTTCAGACTCTCTAAAAATGAAAAGGACCAAGTTATCTTTGTCGTTAGACTTGTTAAAAAGATCAATAGCGACAAACTTGTCTTTAGACGAGAACGAGTTTCACTATCGCTAGGCTCGTTAAAACATAGCGATGGGTTTGCCCGAAGGGAAAATTATAGAACAAGCATATGTTATCCTCCTCAAGATTGACAAAAATAAAGAGGTACTAGTCAGAAATGACTGGGGAAAAATTGGGAGAAACTCAAAGAACTTTTATTGGTAGCAAGTCGCTCTTGAACATGACACTTCCACTCCGTGCCTGAGTCGGGTTGGGTTGTTTCATTCACCGGTCACATCACCATGGTCTCGCCATACCATCCATCTTTGGGGTAAATGCTACCAATCCATCACATAAGTGTCACCGATATGTTCAAGAGAAGTCATCCAAAGAAGTCAACCGTGTCCCATCCACTACCATACATTATCCTTCATTCTTTCATGACCGCCACCCTGAACCATATATCATCAGATCGTTTTCACCTCCATCAAAGTCATTTGCTCCGTTCCGTGTCACTGATGTGGGATACATTAAGGCCCTCCTTTGACGGATCGCTTCTTGTCGACATCAGCTCATTATCCAAGAAGTTGATCTAGGAACACCCCCTTCAGTAATTTGAAGCTTGCATGCCTTAATGGCAAGTTTCTCACTTCCGGCGACAGGTATACATCAATGACCTTCGACCGAAAGATTTTGCGTGGTGTTCAACGCCAAGTCCTTTATTCACACCACGTGAATTGTACTGCAGTACCTTGAGGGTCATTATCATTATCGGTGATTCCTCTCGCGCTTGTTAACAGTTTACATCATTGACTGGTAATCAAGCGATGTCTTTCCATGTTCGACTTCATAACATTTCTCACATGGATCGACTTGTACTTAGAGTGAAGATCGAACGAGATTGAAGACCCCGGATCTAGTTTCATTCATCCGGGCTGCGATATATATTCAGGAAAAATAAAGACATTGACATGTACAACATTACAACAGATAATCATCCTACCAAAAGGATGATGATTTCATCAAAATCATCAGTCTACCATCAGATGATTGTCTGTTCTATGTACAGAAAATTGAATTTATAAAGCTAAGCATGGGGATGCCCGCCTCAGCTAGATCATGAAAGCAGTATGAAAAATAATGTATTGTATTGTATCTTGTTACAGGTCTCCTCCCAGCATTGGAAGAACTTCGGATCCTCCTAATAAAGCATTTCACCCGATAAACGGCCTCATACTTTAGGGGGCAACTGTTATAGACATTTTTGTGCCTTATAGCATTGAGCATGAAATGTCCATAATCCAAGGGATCCAAAGTCCCTAAAAGAGTTGTTCATGCCCCTAAAGGAACAAGGTCAACCAATGACAGCTTCTCCCAGAAGTTCTCCACCAAAAACCACTCAAAAACAGTCAATTCAGGATCAATTCAGGAGCTCCACTAGCTGCCTGCGTTGAAATGCAGAGGTTACACTGGCTAGGTGCACTGCAACGCAGGTGGAAGCACTACCAGGGTGCGCTGAGCGGGAAATGACAAATGGCAAGCTCATTCAACGAGGTGGAAAGACCCTGGAAGCTTCCAGAATCTTCTCCAATGACACTTGCCTCAATGAATTCGACTAGTGATGAGTAAGAGGCTCTCAACCTCCAAGTGGAAGCAAGAACTGACAGAGAGAAGCCACAAGTCAAAACATAAGCTGACTCATCCTCTCTGCTTACATCTATATATGGATCTCTCACCCAGAGGTTCAGGAGGCTGGAATTTTGTACTTTGCAGAGAATTGCTGTTGGTTTGAGATTGAGATTAGTACATTGGGTGATTTATGCTTTGTTGGAGGAGAGGAAGGGATTCCTTTGCTGGGAGGTAGATGCTGGATCGGGACTCACTTGGTTGTATCTCCTCTTGGACTTTCTTATCATATCAATAAAACTATTTGAGTTTCTCCTATATGCTTGTATATCAATGATGCTTTGTTGTATTTGCATATTTAGTTTATATCTGATCCTAAACTAGTTATGAATGTAAATCAATGTCTTTTGTGTAGTTTTCCTCTCTTGTGATCTTGCAGGAACTTGATGAAGCTGGACCAGTGAAGGAGCAAGCAGCGGGAAGCGAACAAAGGAGAGAGCGATTGGATCGACAAACTAGTGGAAGACACCGGTTAGTTATATCCTTCTTCTCTATTTACATTTCATAAAGAAGAATATGAAGATAGTTTTCCTTGTTTGTTGCTAAGGCACTATCACACCTTAGAGTGGGATAGGGGCATTCTGAATTGGATACTTTTCCCAACAACACCCCTCCTCCTATGACTCAAAAAACCCCAAACCCTACCACATCAATACTATACCCAAAACACTCCCAAATCCCTGATAAATCTCTCCCTTTAAACCCTATCCCTATTTCATCATTCCTCTCCCTAATACTCCCTGTTTGATTGTCCCCTTGGTAACAGATTTTCAGAGCATCTACCAGTTCCATTGGATTCAGAGGGCAGCATAAAACTCAGGGTACAAACAGCAGTAATGGCATTAGAAGTTTCATCAGAGTATGAGGAAGGGACCCACAGTGACACATCTTCAGGAGAGAGGGCCCATAGGAGACATCACCGGAGTGGCAAACATCTTAGAGATGAGCCAAACACCCTCACTGAGCTGCAGGCATGCCCACTTGCCATGTCTTGTTTCCAGCACTTGGCATGCTATGAATTTTGTCAAAAGCTGGCAAATGTCAGAGTCCATCATGAGTTGGCCCGTATTTTTGCACTTCATCTACAGGGAGGTCAATCTGTCTTGGCTAGGGTCGCTTTCACATTGACACCGGAAACCATATCAGTGGCAACAGGAATATCGAACATTGGGGAACAGTGGCATAAGAAAAAGAAGGTGGAGAGGCATCATTATGAGCCTTACATCAAGAACAGCTATTTGAGCCAGCTCACCAGAGTTTTTCCATTTATATTTTTGACGGATGAGTATGCCCCACTCATGAGGCTGATCATGAAGTATTTCAGTTGTGAGGGAAGGTTTTCCCACCTCTATGCCTATCATATCAGGTTGCTCATGCACTTCACCAGGGTGCAGATGATGAGCCTCCCATTTTTCATCTGCGGGAACATAGAGAGGATGAAGAATTTCATGCAGCAGAAGACCCCTCGACAACAGCTAAACAATGTCTATCATTTTGCTCTCATCCGGATTTTGGTCGACCATCAGTTGGGATTGCAGGGTATTGATTGGGAGGACTTCATCTCCCGTGATTTCTTCAGCGTTCCACCGGTGATATCAGAGGGGAACATGAGATGGGGGGTCCTTCACATCAGTTTGAGCATGAGGTGGGGGGTCCTTCACATCAGTTTGAGAGCCATGAGACAGCCACCATGCCAGTATACATCACATACCAGAAGGGCAGTAGACCGTTGTTTGCAGCAGCAAAGCGAGTGTTATCTCCACCTGGGGTGGAAGGGGCCTCGCTTCTGACATCAGCATCACAGGAGCAGGGTAAGGGCAAGGAGCCAGTACAGGAGGAAGGACCATCAGGTGAGCGAGAGACCGAGTTTGTTCTCCTCCAGGATGATGAGACGGATGTAGAACCAACAAATGCAGAGATTATAGAGATCATTCGGGAGCAGCAATCAGAGATTGAAGACTTGTCCATTGATCTAGAAAGGGCCAAGTGGAACATGAACTACCTAGAGTGGAGAAACAAACAACTTGACCACCAACAGATGATCATGGAGCTACAGAACATCCATGAGCATCGCCAAGTAGCTCAAAGAAGAAGGGCTGCGTTCACATCTTTGGAGGAAGCAGCCAATGAGGATCGGGAGGCCAACCTTGAGAGGGTCAACATGCATTTGGAGAAGCTGCTGGACAAAGCTGATCGGAACCTTGCTATATTGAGACACATGAATTTCCGTTACAGGGTGCAAAACATGAGTGCATAGGCCCAGATCAAGAGTTTAAAGGCAAAATTGAGGAAAGCAACAAGAAGGATAAAACGGGCAAAAGAGAAAGATAGGCTTAGAATCTTGGCTGAGGCTTCCTTGGCTTAGCATGGCACCCCATAGAGATCCTCCAGCTCAAATTTCAAAAAATTTGGGCAAATTTTGGTCACTTGGCAAATTTTTGGACAAAAAATAGGAAATTCCTCCCTGTGGCGTGACGCTAAAATTATAGGACTCCAATCGAAGAACGACTTGCATATTTTGATTTAGCATCAAAAATTATGACTACTGGTGTCTGGGCATGAAATTTTGACAAGATCTGGGTCTCCTAAAGGTCAAAAAACACCCAAAAATGGCCTCTCTGCCACTTTTTTGACACATAGAAAGCAGTCTTGGGAGAATGAAGATTTGGAGGGGAAAATTAGCACCAAATTTGGAAATTCGAGTGGGGTTAGAAAGTAGACAGGACAAGCTTTCCAAAAAGCCCACTTGGGTAAATTTTGGACACCTGCAAGTGACCCAAAACAAGCTCCAAAGTGGCACGACACACAGAGAATTTGGCGTGGCGCACAGAGGAAAAAATTGCCAATTTGCTCCCGTTTCGCGAAATTTCGGGTCGCGACTTCTCCAAGTGGGCTCGATCATCTACACTTCAGTTTTTTGGCACCAAAGGTAGCATTTAAAGAGTTTTTTCTCCTGATGGGCTTCTATCCAAGTGGCGAAGGAAGGCAAACGGTCACCCCAATGCCAAATGTCATGTTTGCAAAGCTGCACCTGTAGCTGATGGTTGGCTCTCCATCTGCATTTCGCCATGATTCGAGTAACTCCCCAACCCTTGGGTGTTCTATCTCTTTCTCACACATTCTATATATTGTATGCAAGTTATTTTCAAAGGGTTGGCTGGCTTGTAACTTCTGGGAGACTGTGGGAAAGAAACTTTGTTTCTTCACTGTGTATTTTGGACAGAGAATTAATGAAAGGCAGCAGCTCTGTTTCATGAGATTCTTGTGGTTTTGAGTGTAGCAAGTGTATTTCTTATGTGTTCATGTGTATTTAGTTATGTTTCATAATTCATTTCATGCTCATTTCTAGTGAAATTTTCTGAGTGAGATTAGGTAGAATCCAATTTTTATTGCTCTGCCTGTGGGAAAATTTCATGTTTCAGTGTTATTTCTTCTGTTGAAAAGGATTCATGTCACTATGCCCTTTTCACCTTCTTCAGCAATCTATTCATGTCGTGGTGCCTCAAACTTAATTGTTACATTTTCTGCCTACCTCGCCTCACGGAATAATCTGTGCCTTCATATTCAATTCTCTGTTCTTTGCTGAGCGCCAGTCCCATAACATCCCAGAAGCTCGGTCATTTCATAAAATATTTTTCCAAAATCCCTATTCACTTACTAGCCTAAGGTAAACAGTGTATTGTAAGTCATCTCAGACCGTTTTCGATCATTTATTCACTGAGCGTGACTCGGAGAGAGCCCTCTCCTGCTTTGGTAGGGCTAGCTACCAGACTGAGCGTGGTTTGTGGTTACCCTAATTTTTGCCTTCCTTCAGCCTAAGGCAGATTTAGGTGCTAACACCTCAATCCGGAAAAATGTGAATTCTTGGTGACTGAAGGGACCGTGCTAGGTCATGAAACATCTCAACAAGGACTGCAGGTGGACCCCAACAAAATTGTCATCATCCAAAGGGTCCCACCTCCTCAAAAGGTGAGAGATGTCAGAAGTTTCATAGGCTTAGTTCGATATTATAGGGGATTCATTAAAGACTTCAGCAAGATAGCCTCTCCTTTGTTTGGCCTCTTAGGCGAAGATGTTGAGTTCATATGGTCAGAAAACTGTCAAGAAGCCCTAAATACCTTAAAGAGCAAGTTAGTGACTGCCCAAATTCTCAGAGGCCCAAACTGGGCCCTACCTTTTCACATTCACACAGATGCCTCGAACAAAGCAATAGGAGTAGCCTTAGGAAAAATTGATGAAAAGTTACCTTATGCCATATACTTTATAGGCAAAAACTTGTCAAAGGCATAGTTAAACTACACAGTGACCGAGAAGGAACTCCTAGCTATTGTGCATTCCTTAAACAAATTCAGACATTATATCATAGGCTATCAAACCTTTTTGCACATTGATAATGCTACAATTGGATATTTAATGAACAAACCAGATGTAAATGCTCACATTATTAGATGGTTTCTTTTACTATAGCAGTTTGATCTGACCATTATTGATAAGCTTGGTAAAGAAAATGTTGTTGCTGACTTTTTGTCTAGAGTAAATTTGCCTGTAGGTGAAGAAGGAATGGTGGATGACCAAATGCCAGATGAACACCTATTTTCCATATCAGTACTCTCTCCATGGTTTTCTTATATATCAAACTACTTGGTTTCAACATAGTTCCTACCACACCTATCCTCAAAAGAGAAGAGAAAGATAGTAAGGAAAAGTGCCCCTTTCACCTATATTGGAGGAAACCTCTTCAAACTTGGCCTAGATCAGATCTTGAGAATATGTGTTAGGGAGGAGGAAGTCTTTGACATCCTCCTGACCTGTCATGATAGACCTTGTGGAGGTCATTTTGCAGCAAAAAGAACCGCCTTCAAGATATTGCGAGCAGGCTACCACTGGCCCACTCTTCATCAGGATGTGAGGAGATACACGAGCTAGTGTGATCAGTGTCAGAGGATGGGAAAACCCACTCCAAAGGATGAAATTCCCATGCAACTGCAAATGACCTTTGAGCCATTTGAGAAGTGGGGCATGGACTTTGTGGGACCTATCAACCCCCCTTCAAAGCAGAAGCAGTACATCATTGTGTGCACCGACTACATGACAAAGTGGGCAGAGACAAAAGCAATCAAAGCAGCGACAGAGGAAAATGTAGCTGAGTTTTTGAGAGAAAATATATTCTATAAGTTCGAGTGTCTAAGAGAGTTGGTCACAGACCAAGGTAGTCAGTTCACTTCCAGCCTGATTGAAGACCTGCTCACACATCATAAAATCAAGCACAAGACTTCAACCCCTTACCATCTACAAGCCAATGGGCAAGTGAAGGTCACTAACAGAGCATTAGAAGGGATCCTAACCAAGGTAGTGAGTAGCAGCAGAAAATATTGGGCTGACAAATTAGTTGAGGCCACTTAGGCCTACAACACAATATGGAAGACCACGGCTGGGTTCACACCCTATGAACTGGTCTATGGGAAGAAGGGTTTAATGTCAATAGAGTTTGAATTCAATACCTTAAGGATGGCCACTCAGCTAGACCTAGACCTCATCCATGCAAAAAAGGAGAGATTACTTCAGCTCAATGGATTGGATGAATACAGATTGCAAGCCCTTCTCCATACAGAGGTAGTTTAGCTTCAGAGAAAGATATGGCATGACAAAAATATCGAGAAGCAATTACAAGAGGGAGATTGGGCACTACTCTATGATTCAAGATACAAAGATTTTAAAGGCAAGCTGAGGAAAAGATGGCTGGGACCCTACACTGTGGAGAAATGCAATGACAATGGTTCAGTTTTGATCAAAACCATTGATGATGAAGCCATCCCCATGCTTGTCAATGGACATCGGTTGAAAGTTTACAAGAAATACCTCTCCAAGAGAGAGCTTATTGAAGATTTGAATAAAACAGTGATGGTAGTGGAGCATGTCTTAGCTCCCAGTTCACCCACTCACTGAAGAAAAGGAAAATAAAAAATAAGGACTCAAGTGAAAACCTCCATGAGGCACTTGAGTCCCATCATTGGGTTGAAAACCTCTTCTGAGATGGCCCAGTGATGTTATAAAAAAAATAGGCAAAAGAATAAGATCCTTGGGTGAAAACCTCCCTTGGAGGTGCCCAGGGCAGGTAATTAAGGTGAAAAACTCTCTAAGGTGCCCTAGTTGTTTTCAAAAAAAAAGATAAAAGGAAAAAAAATTAGAAAAGAAAAAATGGATTTTTATTGCATTGCAGGTTTGCAAGAGGACTACAAGGAGCAAAAGAAGGTGCCAAGGGAACCCTAACATTCACACCAGCACCCATCTCATCTTCTCCACACCTTCCTCCATCATTTTTTGGCATCACTTTCACCTCACTATACCTTTTTCTTCCAAAACTGTGTTTTCGACAGGAGGCTCTTTGTTTTCTACAGGAGGCTCCTGTAGCAATTACAGAGAGCCAAAAGTGTCTACAGAAGGCAGTTTGAGGGACAAAAATGCTTCATGAGGAACCTATAATCCCTCCTACCTTCTTCAAACCTCCTTGCCATCATTTCCAAGCCTACATCACACCCCAAGCATCATTATTTTTTTTCCCTATCTGAGAAAAAACATAGAAAAAAAATAGTTTTCCAATATTGAAAAAAAACAGAAACAAAATAAAAAATAAAAAATAAAAAAGAGAGGAAAAGGCACCAATAACCTTACCTAACGCTTACCGATTATCCTTCCATCTTTATCTACACCTCTGGTAGCATTATCGAGCTCCAAGCATAGGGAGAAGCTGAAGTTTCCAGGGGAGAAGTAGCTATAGGAGCTCCTGTAGGAATTCCTGTAGCAGTTGATCCCATAGAAGTCCAGCACCAGTAGCAAGAGAGTGCACACATGAAGGTTGGAAAGGCACATGCAGCTCAACTCCAACAAAGAAGAACCTACACAAGCACACAACCACACATCAGCAAGTAGAGACAGCATGCATAAAGGGAAATGAAGGCATGCAGCAGAGAAAGCCACAACACCTCACAGCACATACACTCGGATCACAAGTAAGTAACTAAGTCACTCCTCTATTTGCATTTGTGTAATTAGAGATCATACAAAGGCAACGAGATGGTTGATATTGAATGAGGGAAAGGTGGCCAGTTAACTTGGCCACCTTCATTTAGTTGACTCCACTCATCCGAGATGTCACCCACACGTGCGCACAGTCAACTCAAGCACAAGATGCCGAGGACAGGTAGTGGGGGGAAGTGTGAACTTCGATGCAATAATGAGGAATGATTACGAGGAGGGGCCATGATGAAAATGTAGGTGGGGACCAACAGTCCAAATATGGCCAATGTACTCCTTGCCAGCTCAACACTCATAGCCAAATATATCCATAAAGGGTAATGAGTACTACTACCCGCGCATTCTCACCACCTTTTCTTCATTCTCTCCTCGTAACTTAGCCATAGCAGTCTTCTTGTACCCCCACAGCCTCGTAACCACCATCCTCCATCGATTTCCTCCACATCCTTGCTGTTGATGTTGTCTACAGGAGCACCTACAGGAAATCTACAAGAGCACCTATAAGAAATCTACAGGAGGAACAACAGGCTTCTACAGGAGGGGCAGTGAGCCATTTTGAAGGGAGAAAACACAGTTTTTGAATGAATTTAAGTCTGAAGAGGTAGGGTTTATGCATGCCCCCTGTTGAATATCAATATATGAAAGAAGCAATCTCAATGTGAGGATGAAATAAGTCTTTAGGAGGGCAGAAAATACATAAAAAAAATTATGTTTAGAACTCATGCTACTGTAACCATCAGAGGCCTCTCCGTGGAAATAATCCCTAAATTCATCGGTAGGGTCACTACCCTTCCTCTTGGGCTACCTCGAAGTAAAGATGAGAAACCAATTGGCCAAGTTGCCAAGAAGAAATTTTTCCAAAATAATGAAACCCCTATTGAAGATTAAAATAGAATTAGAAGGGCTAGTATACCATATCCCTGGGATGAGGTTAGCTACCAAATAATCAAATACATCTCTTGTGAGGGTAGGCACAACATTGTCTATGGATATCATTTCAGAATCCTCCATGGCTTGAGGTATGGCATGGATGCTACAACACCTAAAAAGCTCAGTATCCCTTACTTTCTCCTTTAGTCCCTCATTGACTTCAACACCAAGGTGCAAGCAGGAAATTCAGGGCAGTTAGCTCACCATGGCTTAATCAAAATCCTAGTAGAGGAAGCCCTCCATACCTTTACACTCCCTATGGCATGGGAAGTTTTCCGAAATATAACAACTGAGGATGACATAAAATCATTAACCTATGATGTCAGTCCTACTAGCATTGAGGAGGAAGAACAGTAAGGAAGAGAAGGTGAAGCCAGTTATGACATAGAAGAGCAAGAAAGGAAGGAGGAAGGAAAAGAAACAGAGGAGGGAGAAGTTGAAAAGACAGAAAAAAGAGACAGAAGAAGAGGAGAAAGAGGTAGAGAAGGTAGAGAAAGGAGAAGAGTCCCCTAAGACTTTGGAAAGAGAGGCAGCAACTGCCCTCATTGCCCTCAGTACACCAGTCAAGCCAAAGAAGAAGAGGAAAAGATAGACCTCCATGTATTTCAGGGCAAGGAAGAGCACAAGAATTAAAATAGGAAAACCTCAACCCTCTTCAGAAGTTCCCATTACCATTGAAGATTCACCATCTGTGAAGGTGAGAGAATCTCCTTCCAAGACACCTATAACATATGAAAGGGGGACTCCAAGATCTTCTACATGGAAGGGAAAGGCAGTGCTACAAGACCCAAAACCAAACCTAGAGGAGGCTGAAATAGTCCTATAGGAGACATTGTCCGAGCTATAGGAGACCCAAAAGCTTGAGGAAAGGATATGAGGATAGCCATAGGAAGTACAAGGGCTATAATAACCTGACCCCCAGCCTAGCCTTGCCTCCTATTACAATCTACTTGAGGGAGGTAGGATAATCCCCCAGAAATTTGCAATTCCACTATTTTTCGAATTGGAGAAAGAAAGAGTGAGAATGCATAGGTGGATGCAAATAGCCAAATCCAAAGGAGTTGAGGATGTTGGCCATATGGAAAACAAACTCAGGGAAATGGGCAAAGAATTAAGTTCTCTCAGAGACAGAGAAGCCATCACAAGAAGCCACCTTGAAAATGATAATGAAATCCTAAGGAGGTAGCTACAAGAGAAAGAGACTCAGCTGGCATACATGGCCAGCATATCCATGGAAGCATTACAATGCAGAACACCAGCCAAATCTTATGGCCTCTACCTGAAGGATCAATGGCTTCAATTCCAAATAAAGACTTTGGAACAAAGAGGCACAATGCTTTTCCAAGACTACAGGCAGTTCATGGATTTGTGTGACCAAAGCACCTCAGAGGATATGGCAAAGATGGCAGAGTTCTACCTACACAATATGTCCCTCATAGAAATGAATGTGTGGGACCCCAATGCCAAGCTAGGGGATCTGCAATTAATGGGCATAGCCTCATGGATGAACCACGAAGAATTGAGGGTAGCAGAAATGAAAATATTGATGATAAAAGAGCAGAATGAGCCATTAATGATAAGATTTGAGCCATTGGATCTTATGGCACTTATTAGCACACACAACCTGCTTGCCAATGATCCTCATATTACCCCTAGATATCTAGCCAATCAGGTACAAGCAATTTCACACTTTGAAGATATGCAAAGGCTACTTGGGGATGATTGTGTGCATGCCTGCATAAGAAGATGGAATACCATACCCCACAGCTTGCAGATCAGAGAATACCATTCCCCAATGAGGCTGAGGGAGGCATTGAAAAGAGTGCCAATGTACAAGCACTCCATGCAAAGTCTGAAGGTCAACTGGATTGGCCTCAAACTGAGTCCTCCACTCCTATTAGGCATGCTGGAAGGCAAAAGAGAAGAAAAAGAGAAGGAGAAGTGGAACGACATAGAAAAAATAGTAGGATTTTATGACCAACATGAAAAGACCACATCAAAAGCCTAGGATGCTAGGGAGGCCACCATGGCCATAAAAGATGAGGAGATTGACTAAGTTTCTTAGAGGATGAGCAACACCTTCAGTAGGGGGTGATGATGAGCCTCATAAATGGGTAATTATATGGGCTCATTTTACCTCCTAACCTAATCAAATCAACCATTCTCTTAGCTTATTGTTTGATTTTCTGATTATATTTATGCTTATAGAGTGAGTTGAGTTAGTTATGATGCCATGTGGTCTAACATGTATTTAATGCAGATTATTGATGGATTTCGAGGACAAAGTCAAGGATCCAATGGTCAAATGGTAGAAATAACTCGAAGTAGACAGAGGAGAGGACTTATAGGAGGGAACCCCCCTCATTTATTACTCCTCACTTCAAATTCTGCTTCATTCAGCTCGGAGTACAAGCAGTCAAATCATGCACTAGGAGGCAGCCAAGCAAGTGGAGGATGACTAATAGTTATATCGAGTTTTGGGAGAGAAACCTCCTTGATTTTAAGGAAGCTGTTGGTAGCTTGAGATGTATAAGTAGAGAGGCCTAGAGCCTCACTAGGGTCAGATTTTTGCTTATGTAAACTCTGCTTAAATTTCGAGCTTATTATTTTGTGATAGTTTCATGTAATCTGGCTACTTTTTAATAATAAAGATGGAATCCTTTTTGAGCTATCACTGAGTTACCTTAGAGGGCTGAAGCTCTTAGGTTAGGGCCCAATCCAAGTAGCCAAGCTTCTCTTTACTTGTATTTGTATGCTTTACTTTAGTTTGTAGATTAATTTGTGGTGAGCTTCAGTATTGCAGCAATGATGCTGCAACTCCTCGGACTCCCTACGTTACTTTTATCAACCTGGTAGTTTGTAACAAACTTGGAAGTGACGGTGCTATATGCACAAGTACTAGCTCTTACTACAGGCTGTCACTTGATCAACTAGCACAAGTTCACTAGGAGCTTAAGCCAACTTCTATGAGTTCTTAGAAGAATATATTAACTATGATGGACAAAAGCTAACTCAAAAGAGGCTAGTCTACTTCCAAAAAAATGATGAAAGCTAAAAGGAAATGTAAACCCTAGCAAACCCTAGTTTTACAGACTAACCCTACTTGTGTAAGAAAAGAGATGTACCACTACTGAAATGGATGCCATGGACTATTGCAGAGGTAAAATACATGTGTTTAAGCTACTTCTAAAAGAAAATATGAAAAATTCATGTTTTTGTATTTTTGAACAATTTTATGCAAGATTATTATGCATGTGTTTTAACTATTTTTTACTGTGCAGAGGTTTACTGGCAAAAGCAAATGGAGTGGGTGTTTGCATGGGGTTAGGAAGGTATGGAGAGGACTTAAGGGGTCCCTAGCATCCTTATGGAGATTTCCACCGTGCTCAGATCTCGAAAAACTGCTCACGTTATCTTCTACAGGAGGTTGCAGAGGATCTACAAGAAATTCTATAGGAATAGGCCGAAAGTGATTTTTATAGGATTGATGGAGCAAAAATGGTGGGGAAGTGGAAATTAAGGATGGATAAGGATATTAAGAGATGTGGGACCTGGTAAATGAAGCTAAGGAGTGATGAAGATGGTTGGACTTGTTCAAGGATGTAGAAAGCAATGTTGCACAAAAATGTAGAACTCAGGGTTAGTTAGGAAAGTGTGGCGAATGAAGGGAAGAAATCTTGAGTGAGGGGTTGGAATAGGTTGCATGATGGAGGAAAGGTAGGTAGGGATGTATTATAGGTGTTTTGCACATTACTTTTCGAAAACTGATCCAAACAAAGACAAAAAAATAGAGATCTATCTACGTTGTCCTAATCGACTCTTAAAAACTAGAAATATGATGAACAACAGTGTATAAACTAAAAATCATGCAAGAGAGCTATGGGAAATAAGCAAGAATAGATATGAACATGAAGACACAACTGATATCAACTTTTCCAATTCAAAATCTAACACTAGCAGTTACACTAGAAGGCAAAAATAGTGTTTTTGTCGCAACAAGTGTACTTTGGTCTCAATTCACGATCTCAAGGAAGGAGAACTGAGATCAAGGACTACTTGGTGGACTTTTTGTGGATCTTTTCTGTTTTCAAACTATCAAATCAACCTAAAGCGTGAACAACTATCTAAATCATCAAAAACAACCTAAGAAATGAAGCAAGATTTTAACCTAAATAACATAAATTAGTCTATGAATGCAACAAAAACACATAAAAGTACAAAAAAGAGGTACTAGAAATTGGGTTGGGCCAAACCCCAAGAGCTACATCCTCCTAAGAAAGATCAGAGCTGGTGCAAAAAAATATTCCTCTTCAATGATCAAAAAATAATAGCTACATCCAAAAACTGTTCACAAGAAGAAGCTAGAAAATGTGCTGATACAGAGCTGCACCAAAGTGTGAAAATGGATTAACAAAATGAATAAACTACCAAGGCTTGAAGCCTTCCTATTTATGCCTACGAGGACCCCCAACAGTCCTCCTTAACTTGAGGAGCTTGGCTGCCCAAAACTGTAGTTAATCAGCCACTTCACTAGACCTGCTCGGCTGCCCTTAAAATCATCTTTGGTGGGCTGTAGAACTCCAAGCTGATGGTGGAGAACTCAAGGAAGGGGTCATTTAGTGCAGTAGACATCCCTCCTACAAATCCTCAACCTTGTTTCCTCATATTTGGCTGCCAATCTGCTCATAAATGCCTGATCTTGGTCCCAAAAGTGTCCAAAAATCTGCAATAAGCACGTGTTAGACCTTGTGGCAAAGTGACTATTCCTATTCACACAATTAACATAAATATATTCAAAAGCATGCATAAAACTATGGAGAATGGTGGATTAAATGAGAATATTAGGCAAGATGAGCCCATATAGTTACCCATTTCCGGGGCTCATCATCACCCCCCTGCTGAATGGGTTGCTTATCCTCTGAGCAACTAATCCAGTTCATCATCCTTGATTGGTTTGACTGTCTCTCTGACATCCCAGGCATCTTAAGTGATGTCCTTTTCCCTATCATGAAATCCTGCCTTTCTGTCTACCTCCTCCCATTGCCTTTGCTCCTCCTCTTCCTTGACCCCTTCTAACAGCCCCAACAACAGTGGAGGGTTGAACTTAAGACAAATCCAATTGGCTTTCAGGTTCTGCATTGATTGTTTGTATAGGGGTACTCTTCTCATAGCCTCCCTCATCCTAGTTGGGGAGTGGTACTCTCTTATTTTCAGACTATGGGACAAGGTGTTCCATCTCCTTGTGCAAGCATGAATGCAATTATCACCCAACAGTCTTTCCATGTCCTCAAAGTGGGCAATGGCCTAAGCTTGTCTTTCAACATAGTCAGGCACGATGTGAGGGTTGTCTGCAAGGTACCGATGGGAATATATAAGGGTTGAAGGATCCTCTAGTTCTGCCCTGATCATAAGTGGCTCATTTAGTTCCCTGGCCATAATCTTCTAAATCTCTACTCCCCTTTTTTCCTCATGGCTTAACCAAGAAGCCATGGCCATTAGTTGCAGATCTCCTAATATAGTGTTTGGGTCCCATAGATTCATGTTGGGTAGCGCCAAGTTATGCAAATAGAATTCTACCATCTTGGCCTTATCTTCTGTCGAGCTACTGTCACACAATTGTAAAAACTAATTGTAATTCTAAAATGGAGTAGTGCCCCTTTGGGCTAGTGTGTTACTTTGAAATTGCAACCATTGGTATTTGAGGTATAATGCATAAGATTTAGCAGGTTTCCTACATTGTAAGGCTTCCACTGCCCAACTGGTCATGTAGGCCAATTGGGCCTCTTTCTCTTGCAACTGCTATTTCAAAACCTGTATTTCTTTTGTTGCCTAAGATTCTTGTTCTTGCAGTAGTTTTGTTAGCATTTCCACATTAGCTTGTAGCTCTTCCTCTTTCTGTTGCTTCTCAGTTGTGTCCTTGTCTACTGGAAGTCCTTCTTGCTGTTGTTGCCCTCCCAAAATGGACAGCTCATTTTCCTTGTGGACTTCCTGTAGTTGTAACTGCTTTTTCAACAACTCATTCTCCTCCTGCAGCTGGGCTCTTTTGCATCTTTCTACATGCTTTACCATGGCCAATTCTTCCCTTAATTCTTTTAACTTCTTCTCCATGTGGCCTATGTCCTCAACTCCTTTAGACTTGGCGATTTTCATCCATGTGTGTGTTCTGATCCTCTCTTTCTCTAATTCAAAAAATAATGGTACAACAAATTTCTGTTGGATGATTTTCCCACCCTCTAACAGATTGTAATATGAGCCCAAATTACGTTGACGGGTAGGTTCAGGTATTTCTTCAGTTTTGCTCTCCCCTTGTGATTGTTTAGCTACCCTCTCCTCCAATTTCTCAGTCTCTTTTAACTTGGCTAGAGTTTCTTGTAGAGATGTTGCAGCGTCCTGTAGAACTGCCTTTGAGTCCATCATCTTAATTTTCTCTTTCCATGTAGAGGTTTTTGGGCTTCCTCTTTCATAGGTGATGGATATCTTGGAAGGAGATTATTCCTTCTATTTAGTGGGTGAGTCCTCAATGACAATCAGTTCCTTGGACGATGGCTAAGGTTTGCCTACTTTGATCCTTGTGCTTTTTCTGGCTTTGAAGTACATGGAGGTCCTTTTTCTTTTCCCTCTTTGTTTTGTAGGTGTGCTTAATGCAGCAAGCACAACTGCTGCCTCTCTTGCCAACATTTCAGGGGATTTTTCTTCCTGCTGTTCTTTTTCTTCACTTCCTGTAGAAATCTCCATGCCCCCTGTTTCTACTTGTGTCCCTGATATCTCAGGGTGTGCCTCTTCTTTCTTTTGTTGGGTATCTGCCTTGGCTGTGGCAGCCTTCTTTTGGGCCTTCTTAGTCTTTTTCTTCCCAAACTTTGTCTTTCTCCCTTCCTCTGCTTTTGCTATTTTCTCCTTTGCTGTCTTAGGTTCAGCAGTCTTGTTGAATTCCTCTTTTCCCTTCTGTTCTTCCTCTATTTTAATGTCCTGTGTTCCCTCATCAATGCTCTTCTCAGTTTCTTCAATTTGCTCCCCCTCATCACTGCTGGGTGGGTTGATGTTCTCAACCAAAGTTTTGATGTTATCATCCCTGGACATATTTTTGAAGATTTCCCAAGCTATGGGGATAGTATAGGTGTGTAAAGCATCTTCCACCAACATTTTGATGAGTCCATGGTGAGCTAACTGATCTAGGACTCCTATTTTTAGCTTTGTACCACACTCAATCAAAGACTGAAGGAGGAAATATGGGATGTTCAGTTTCTTAGCTGGAGGTAAGTCCATCCCATACCTCAATTCATGTAGCAACCTAAAATGATAGCCATAAATGATGCTAAACCTCCCTTCACATGTGATATACTTCATGATTTGATAACTGACTTCACTCCAGAGAGGAGGCAAGTTGGTCCTTCTGACCCCATTTTTGTCTTCTACAGGATGCTCCTCAAGCAGAAAAAATGTTTTCTTAGCCACTTGTCCCAATGACTTCTCCTCTTTGCTCCAAGGGATCCCCAATGGTAAACTAGTAATTCTACTGATGAAATCAGGGGTAAGTTCTAGGGTCAAGCCCCTAAAACTAACTATGGCATGTGTCTTCGAATGTGGTCTCAGGGACATCAAAAACTCTTTAGTCACCTCCTCATCATAACCCTGAATTCTGTCAAAGAAGGATATCCAATGTGCCTTGGTGAAAAGGTCCACCACCTCAGGGTTTTCGTACAATTTGCTAGAGTTTAAGGGCTCTTTCCTCATGAATCCTCCTGGCATGGTGTTGAGTTTGGTCTTTAACCAGAAAAGAAAATGCTCAGGTGGAAAAAAAAATAGTCAATCATTGAGATAGAGGATAGCTGAATTTGGGTTTTTTTTCTTAGATCAGAAGAGGAATCTTTCGTGTGCTCCTTACAATATCAAATGGCAATAATTCCCCTGTTTAGAAACTGCTGTCACCCAGAATTTGGTCTGTCTGTTTATGAGAAAAGATTCTTTTTTTTTTACAAAATAGAGCACAAGGACTTTTTTCTTAGCACATTGATAGATATGTAAATTCGGGTTTTTCTTCACGCAGACAGGTTGGCCTCTACTGCTGCATGCCTTCCTTACAGGAGAATTTAAAAAAAAAAAAGACTGATGAGGAGATTTCAGATGCAGGAGAAAAAAACTGGGTAAACTCAGTGAATCATGCAGGCAGACTTCCACTTTTTCTCAATGTACAGGTAGACTTTTTACTCACATTTTTCAATCTAATGCCATGTTCAATTCACCATTTTGCACCAACAAATCATGCACAGAGGAGTTTTCTCGAGCCTACCTCATTTTGAGTGTGAAATTCGGTGAAGGTCCCAGGTTTTCTTTCTGCAGAGCCGTCCTCTATTTTTCCTGTAGAACCCTTCCTGTAGAAGTCACCCGGCTCCTGTAGAATGAAACTATGCTTCTTATAGAGTCCGATAGGCGGGAGATTTTTGAAAAATAGGCAAAAATCTCACAGAGGACAACTGGTTAGCTGCTCTAGAAGTGGTAGATGCATACTCCAGTTGAAAACGTCGTGAGTGCAGAATGAACAAAAGGTGATGAATGGCTTAACTGAGTTGTGTTTTATCTGTGGGCGTGATTCATGGTGAGGTGATGAGGTGGCTAGACCAGACCGTTGATCCAACATCATGGCCATAATGTTGTTGCATGTCATCTGACCACCATCACCTCCCTTACTCCCGTTATCTGCCACCACCACTACCAGTCCCGATTAACTCTTCGTGAATGGACATTCCACATGTGCTGGCTGCGTATCTTATCAGCAGTTTTGAATTTAATGGGGCTCGGTTGGATTCCGCGAGGACGTGTAACTAACCGAGGGTGGCCAGTTAACTGGCCACCGATTCCATTCAAACTGAACCATTCCCATAGTTACGCAGCCTTGAAATATAATTCATGTAATTGCAGAATAGGTTTTAGTCACTTACCTGTGCAGTCGCGGACGTGTTTTGCACATTTCGGATGTTGGAACCCATTTCTTCATTGCTGTGGCTGCGTGCATTCTACATGCTGGACCTCGGACTGTTTCTGATGTTTACACATTCAAACAGAGCTCATGCATGTGTCATAGGCTATACTTTGTTGTCCCTGACTCTATAGTATGTGTTTTAGAGGGATCAGCTGCTACAGGAATCTTGTAGGATTTCCTGTAGCTGCTTCTCCTTCTGAGATTCAAGCTAATATGAGTAGGGCTATAAGTACTGATGAGGATCTCTGCTGGCAAGGAATCTCAGATGGAGGGTAGCAGGTATAGTGAGCAAAAAAAAAAACTGTTGTTTTGATTTGTCACTAGAGTTTGTTTGCAGCATAAAAACAGGATTTTTGTGTGACTGTGTAGGGACATGAAAACGAGTGGAATGGAGGTGTACGAAGATGGAAAAGGATGACATATGGTGAGGGGTGGAGGCAGGGAGGTTTATAGGCCTCATAGACAAATCTCAAACCCTCGGGCCCTCTTCTGAGACCAATTTCAGCTTGTCTGTATTTTCTACAGGATCCTCCTGTAGAAGATACAGAGCTTCCTGTAGGATGTGGAATTTCGGGCCACATGAGACCAGATCTCAGGGAAAGATAATGATGATTGAGGAATAGATTGTGAGGGATGCATGCATCCTGGTTGTGGCCTCTGTCTTGGACTTGCATGATTCTCCCAAAACCTATAATGACCTTCCTGCAACCTGCAATTTATTCAACAGAAATTAGATTTATTTTTCTTTTTTCTCTCTCTTTTTTTTTTTTTTTTTTTTTTTGAGACAGCTAGGGTGCCTTGAGGCAGTTTTCACCCTCACTGTCTACCTGGGCACCTCCAAGAGGTTTTCACCCAAGGATCTTTTATTTTAACCTTTTATTTCTGTGTTTCTGTTTTTTTTTTTTGATGTTTTTCTTCATGATATAGATAGAGTGGAGGCAGGGACCTGCTCCATTACCAATACTGATTTGCCAAGAGTCTCGATGAACTCTTGCTTAGAAAGAGGCTTCCTGTAGATTTTCAATCAGTGCCCATTAACGAGCATGGGGATGGCTTCTTCATCAATGGTCTAAATAAGGACTGAACCATTGTCATTGCATGTTTCCACTATATATGGTCCCAGCCATCTTGTCCTCAGCTTGCCCTTGAAATCCTTGTACCTTGAATCATATAACAATGCCCAATCTCTTGGCTAAAATTTATTTTCTTTGAGGTGTCGGTCATGCCATATCTTTCTTTGAAGCTGGATTACCTCTGAGTGGAGAAGGGCCTGCATTCTCTATTCATCTAGTCCATTCAGCTGAAGCAATATTTCATGTTGTGCATGGCTGAGATCTAGGTCCAGTTGAGCTGCCAACCTCAATGTGTTATATTCAAATTCTATGGATAGCAAAGCCTTCTTCCTGTAGACCAGCTCATAGGGTGTGAAACCTATTGTAGTTTTCTAGGTAATGTTGTAGGCCCATGTGACCTCAACCAAGCGATCCGCCCAATCTTTTCTACTGCTGCTCACTACTTTAGTCAAAATCCCTTCCAAAGCTTTGTTAGTAACTTCCACCTATCTATTTTCTTACGTATGATAAGGGGTGGAAGTTCTATGCTTAATCTTGTGATGAGTGAGCAGGTCTTCAATCAGGTTAGAGGTAAACTGGCTTCCTTGATCTGTGACTAATTCTCTTGGGTAGCCAATCTTGTAGAAGATATTTTCCCTCAAAAACATAGCTACCTTTTCTTCTATTGTTTCTTTGATTGCCTTTGTTTCTGCCCACTTTGTTAGGTAATCTGTGCACACAATGATGTAGGACCTCTATTTTGAAGGAGGGTTGACAGAACCCACAAAGTCCATGCCCCACTTCTCAAATGGCTCGAAAGTCATCTAAGGCTGCAAGGGCATCTCATCCTTTGGAGTAGGCTTCCCCATCCTTTGACATCTGTTAGATTGGCTGATGTATCTCCTGACATCTTGGTGAAGAGTGGGCCAATAATAACCTTCCTGTAGAATCTTGAAGGTGTTCCTCTTTGCTGCAAATTGGCCTCCACAGAGCCCATCATGACAGGTTACGAGGATGTCAAAAACTTCCTCCTCCCTGACACATTACCTCAAGATCTGATCAGGGCCAAGGTTGAAAAGATTGCCCCCAATCCAAGTGAATGGGGCACTTTTCTTCACAATCTTTCTCTTCTCTTTTGAGGATAGGTATGGCCGAAACTGTGCTGAAACCAAATAATTTGCTATATCAGCAAACCATGGAGAGAGTACTAAAATACCAAATAGGTGGTCATCTGGCATCTGATCATCCACCATCCCTTCTTCACCTACAGGCAAATCTAGTCTACACAGAAAATCAACAACAACATTTTCCTTACCTAGCTTATCAACAATGGTCAAATCAAATTGCTACAATAAAAGTAACCATCTAATGATACGAGAATTTACATCAGGTTTGTTCATCAAATACGTAATTGCAACATGATAAGTATGCACAAAATTTTGATAGCTAGTGATGTAGTGTCTAAACTTGTTTAGGGAATGGACTACAACTAGGAGCTCTTTCTCGGTCACAGTATAGTTCAACTTTGCCTTGGACAGGTTTTTACTAATAAAATATATGGCATATGGTAGCTTCTCCTCAACTTGTCCTAGGGCTGCTCCTATGGCTTTGTTCGAGGCATCTGTGTGAATGTGGAAAGGTAGGGCCCAGTTTGGACCTCTCAAGATTGGGGCAGTTATCAGCTTACCTTTCAAAGCATCCAGAGCCTCTTGACAGTTGTCAGTCCATATGAACTCAACATCTTTTCCCAAAAGACCAAACAATGGAGAGGCTAGCTTACTAAAATCTTTAATGAATCTTCTATAATATCCTGCTAAGCCTAGAAAACTCTGAACATCTCTTACCTTTTGAGGAGGTGGGACCCTTTGGATGATAGCAATCTTGTTGGGATCCACCTGCAATCCTTGCTGAGAAATTGTATGACCTAGCACGGTCCCTTCAGTCATTAGGAATTCACATTTATCAGGATTGAGGGATAGGTTCATCTCAATGCACTTGGCTAAAACTTTCCTTAGGTTATTTAGAGCTTCTTGGAAGTTAGAACCATAAGGGGTAAAGTCGTCCATATAGATTTTCACTGAATCATGAACCATCTTAGCGAATATACTCAGTACTGCTCTTTGGAAAGTGGCAGGAGCATTGCACAACCCAAAGGGAAGGACCCATAGGCAAAGGTACCCCATGGACAAGTGAAGGTGGTCTTATCTTGGTCTTCCGGGCTGATTTGGATTTGAGTACCCACTAAACCCATCTAGGAAGGAAAAGAACTTCTTCCCTGCCAGGCCATCTAACACTTGATCTATGAAAGGAAAATGGAAATGGTCCTTCTTGGTGGCTTTGTTAAGTTCTCAATAATCTACATAGATTCTCCACTTCCCATTTTTCTTAGGCACAAGCACCGAAGGAGAAACCCACTCATTGTTGGAGATGGGGTAGATGAATCCTACATCCAGCAACTTTTGCAGTTCTTCTTTGACAATGTCCTTAAGGGCTGGATTCATCCTCCTTTGAGGCTACCTGACTAGTTTACAATCCTCTTTGATGTAGATGTGATGGGTACAGACTGAAGGATGGACTCCTTTCATCTCCTTATAGCTCCAAGCAAAAGCATCCAAATGGTTGTTCAATAAGCTACACAGCTCTTTCTCCTGAGAGGTGGATAGGGATGAGTTGATCTTCAAGGTTCTTTCAGGGCCAAATTCCACATTCTTAACCTAGAGAGAGGTCGGATCAGCCACACAGAGATCAACTAAAGCACTGGCTTGGGTTTCTTCCACCAACTCTTCTAATGGCAACACACTGGGGGGTGGATTTTGAATCAAATTCTCAATAAGATCATCCTTAGTTTGAGGACCTCCCCTGGTGGCTTCCACTGTGCATAGGGAAGGAGAGTAGACTTCACCCTCATCTTCCTTCTCCAACTAGAGAGGTAAGTCATGTTCAAGCAAAGGTTGGGCAGGAGGATAGGACGAATTGTTTGGACATATGCCCATTCTTGATGGTCATGCTCCTGGCTCGACAACTAATGTAAGCATCTGCAGTAGCTAACCAAGGCCTTCCCAATATGAGGGGATACCCAGTGAGTTTTTCCTTTGGCTGAAGGACCAAGAAGTCAGCAGGGTACTCCCAAGAATCAATGGAGACCATGACATCTTCCACAATCCCTTCAGGAGTCACAGTGGAGCGATCTGCTAACTACAGTACTGTTGAGGTCTTTCTTAGGGAACTCTGAAGGTTGAGTTTGAGCATAGTGTCCTTGGTCATTGTGTTAATGGCAACCCCTAGATCAATCAAAGTGTGGGGTATTATGGTTCCATTTATGTGGACATTAACTACAAGACTCCCAAGGTCCAGATATTTTGGACAGACTATCTGTCCCAACATCAGGTCAGCCAGTTGTCTTATGACATTGATTGTTGGGGCATCTCTCTTGCACCTGCTTGGGTGCCTAAAACACTTCTCTTTGATCAAATTATTGTAGATTGGTACATCTTTTATGGCCTGGAGAAGTGGTATTTTCACACATAATTGTCTAAGTTCTCCCAGAAGTTCAGTTTCTTCTGGGTTTGGTTGCGTGGTTCCAGTTAGTCTCTCAGGAAAGGGTGGAATGGCTTTGGGCTCACTTTCCTATTTCTCTTACTCGTCCTCCTTAGGAGGAGGTTGGCTATCTGGGAGGACCTTTCTAGATCATAGGTTGATCTCCTAAATCTCCACAACATAGGTAGGGTATGTGGTTTGTCCAGTATATACCTGCTAGGCCTATCTGTTATTAGGGTTCAGGTTCGATTGAGCAGGTATCTGGGGTTGTCTTGGAGGAGCAGAAGGTAATGGTTGTGGTTGAGTAGGTGGTGGAGGCAAAAGAGTAGGAGAAGAATTGTATTGGAGCCTCCACCCCTGATGAGGTGAATTCCACTGAGGTTGTGGCTGAGTGTGAGAATGAAATGAGTGAGCAGCAGGTTGAGTATGGTATTAAGGAGGATATGACCAAAGAGGGGGTGTGGACCAGGAAGGATGAGCAGGGGGACCCCAAGAAGGCATGGAAGTGGCTTTATTGGGGTTGTAATAAGTCTGGGATGTCCCTTGCATCCCCTACTAGTAAGGTCTGGGTCCATGTGGTCTCCTTTGGTTCATGAAGTAAAGCGGTTCAGTGGCTCCTTCAGCCCCTTGGTACATAGCTTTAAATATGGGCAAGGAAGGGCATTGATTTGTAGGATGGTCTTCTTCACAGACAAAACACACTTGTACAAAGTGCAATGGACATTCATTCCTAGGATGCTTTTGGATGCACCTGGGACAAAAGATGGCCAAAGCCCTCTTGGCTTCCTCTTCCTTCTTTTGGATTCGCAAGGTATCCATTTGCATGGAAATGGTCTATCTCATCTCACTTTTTAAATATTCCACTTGATTCGCAAACTCGTTTTTAAGGAATCAACTAGATAAAGGGGTACTGGCTGAGAGTTGACTTTCCTACCTCTCTTTCTAGCTACCCTAGAATGGTTTCTAAATACAGTTTTTATGTCATAATAGGGTAGCTAGTAGATGTCTCCTCTAGCCAGCAGATGGAGGGTATCTAAAAGGTCTTCAGGGACTCCTCTGAGTAGAACCAACTTCAGAGATTCAAGGTCAAGTGTGCACCTGGCCCTTTTATAACTAAGTTGAAACCTCTCTTCATAGTCTTCTAAAGTTTCATCACTTCCCATGGTCATTCGAAAGATTTCTTCCTTCGTATCCTTTGACCTACAGTAGTCCTGGTATTTGTTGTTAAAGGCTTGCTACATTTGAGCACAAGTTGTGATACTATTTCTAGGCAGCCCCATGAACCAGTAGAGTGCTGCATCCTTAAGGGTAGAAGGAAAGAGTTCCAACTTTTGCTCATCTTTTGCATAGTCATAGGTTCGACAAAGGATAGAAAACTCAAATAAGAAGGTATCATGGTCTTCAGTAATCAACCCATTGAAGTGAGGTAAGGCTGAGGGACTGATGTTTTTCATTTTTGTGTCCCCACTGGTCACTCAGATGGGAAAGTTACCTTCTACTCTCTCCCCGTTACCATTTCTGTTTTCAGGGATGGTCTTAGGAGGAATGGTTTCTTGTTCTTCTTCTGTTATAGGATCTTCATATATCTCTGGAGGTTCACCTATAGGTTCTTCAGGATCACTGCCACCAAAGAAGAGAGAAGGGTGACTCAGTGATGTGGTGGGGGTGTTGGGTAGGAATTTTCCTGAATTGTCTCTGTTCCTACAAGGCATGAAATGAAATCTCTTTTTTTTTGGTGATTTTTGGTTGTTTTTTCTGCTTGTACCTACAAAAACTGAAATAGATTGAACTGCAACTAACTGAAATCTATCTTACTGAAATGAAATTGCAGAATTGAAATGAAAGCAAGAAAGGACTAATCTACTTTGCTGAAATGAAATTGCGGAATTGAAATGAAAGCAGGAAATGCTAATCTACGCTTACTGAAATGAAATTGTGGAATTGAAATGGAAGTAGGAAATGTCTAATCTATGCTTGCTGAATTGAAATTACGGAATTGAAATGAAAGCAGGAAATGTCTAATCTACGCTTGCTGAATTGAAATTGCAGAATGGAAAGGAAGCAACTACTCTACTCTTGCTGAAATAAACTACTTAGCAGAAAGTTTGCAGTAGAAAATAGAAGAAAAGCAGTAATCACAAAATACTCTGACGCTTCCCCGGCAACGGTGCCAAAAATATGGTGAGCTCCAATATTGTAGCAATGATTCTGCAACTCCTGGGACTCCCTACTTTACTTTTATCAACCCAGTAGTTCGTAACAAACTTGGAAGTGATGATGCTATATGCACAAGTACTAGCTCTTACTGCAGGCTGTCACTTGATCAGCTAGCACAAGTTCACTAGGAGCTTACACCAACTTCTATGAGTTCTTAGAAGAAGTTGTTAACTGTGATGGACGAAAGCTAACTCAAAAGAGGATAGTCTACTTGCAGAAAGAAGATGAAAGCTGAAAGGAAATGCAAACCCTAACAAACCCTAGTTTTACAGACTAACCCTACTTGTGTAAGAAAAGAGATATACCACTACTGAAATGGATGCCATGGAATATTGTAGAGGTAAAATACATGTGTTTAAGCTACTTCTGAAAGAAAATATGAAAAATTCATCTTTTTGTACTTTTGAACAATTTTATGAAAGATTATTATGCATGTGTTTTAACTATTTTTTACTGTGCAGAGGTTTACTGGTGAAAGAAAATGGAGTGGGTGTTTGCAGGGGGTTAGGAAGGTATGGAGAGGACCTAAGGGGTCCCTAGCACCCTTCTGGAGATTTCCACCGCACTCAGATCTCGAAAAACTGCTCGCATTATCTTCTACAGGAGGTTGCAGGGGATCTACAGGAAATTCTACAGGAACAGGCCGAAAGTGATTTTTAGAGGATTGATGGAGGAAAAATGGTGGGGAAGTGGAAATGAAGGATGGATAAGGATGTTAAGAGGTGTGGGACCTAGTAAATGAAGCTAAGGAGTGATGAAGATGGTTGGATTTGTTCAAGGATGTAGAAAGCAATGTTGCACAAAAATGTAGAACTTAGGGTTAGTTGGGAAAATGTGGCGAATGAAGGGAAGAAATCTTGACTGAGGGGTTGCAACAGGTTCCATGATGGAGGAATGGTAGGTATGGATGTATTACAGGTGTTCTGCACATTACTTTTCGAAAACTGATCCAAACAAAGACAAAAAAACAAAGATCTATCTACATTGACCTAATCTACTCTTAAAAACCAGAAATATGATGAACAACAGTGTATAACTGAAAATCATGCAAGAGAGCTATGGGAACTAAGCAAGAACAGATCTGGACATGAAGACACAATTGATATCAACTTTTCCAATTCAAAATCTAACACTAGCAATTGCATTAGAAGGCAAAAACAATGTTTTTGTGGCAGCAAGTGTACTTTGGTCTCAATTCATGATCCCAAGGAGGGAGAACTGAGATCAAGGACTGCTTGGTGGCCTTTTTGTGGATCTTTTCTATTATCAAACTTTCAAATCAACCTGAAGCATGAACAACTATCTAAATCATAAAAACCAACCTAAGAAATGAAGCAATATTTTAACCTAAATAATAGAAATTAGTCTACGAATGCAAGAAAAAGAAATAAAAGTATACAAAGGAGGTACTAGCACTTGGGTTGGGCCCAACCCTAAGAGCCACAGCCTCATAAGAAAGATCAGAGTTGGTGCAAAACAAGATTCCTCTTCATCGATAAAAAAAAAATAGCTACATCCAAAAACTGTTCACAAGAAGAGCTCGAAAATGTGTTGATACAGAGCTACACCAAAGTACGAAAATGGATTAACAAAATGAATAAACTACCAAGGCTTGAAGCCTTCCTATTTATGCCTACGAGGACCCCCAACATTCCTGCTTAACTTAAGGAGCTTGGCTGCCCAAAACTGCAGTTAATCAGCCACTTCACTAGACCTGCTCGACTGCCCTTAAAATCATCTTTGGTGGGCTATAGAACTCTGAGCTGATGGTGGAGAACTCAAGGAAGGGGTCATTTAGTGCAATAGACATCCTTCCTACAAATATTCAGCCTTTTTTCCTCGTATTTGGCTGCCAATCTACTCATAAATGCCTGATCTTGGTTCCAAAAGTGTCCAAAAATCTGCAATAAGCACGTGTTAGACCTTGTGGCAAAGTGACTATTCCTATTCACACAATTAACATAAATATATTCAAAAGCATGCATAAAACTATGGAGAATGGTGGATTAAATGAGAATATTTGGCAAAATGAGCCCATATAGTTACCCATTTCCGGGGCTCATCAATTTGTTGTTAGATGAATTTCTTTTATGGTTGAGAATATGTTGCTTTTGATGATTTAGTAGTTTTCTTCCATTTGTACTTTCTATAGTAGGTTAAGTATCAGTCATAAAATATTCAAAAGCTAGCAGTAGTGCTTTGGCCTCTCCTACCCCCTCTGGGACCATGATTTGAGGCAAAGACTCTCTTGCTACCCCAAAAACACAGATTTTCCTCATTTCATAGGACTTCTAGTGTTTGTAGCTCTTTAGTAGGTTAATAGTCTAGTTTTTCTTTGCTTCAAATCTCCTTTATCATGTTCATTTCCTGATTAGAAATAGTCCTCTTTCATGCTTTCCTTTCCTACAACATTTCTCAGCACTTCCTTTCATAGATCATAGTTTAGACCATTTTAATGCAACACTCTGTTTTTGCTAAATGCACTCATTTCATTTGTTGCTTGATTTTCTTGGTTGACTATTAGTGCATTTGTAGAAGATGTCCTCCAGCAATAGGCTAGCTTGTCAAAAATCACATCCTCCATCTGATCCATGCCCTACAGGTCTCCTAAACCTCACCTCAATTCTTCCCTAGTTTCCTTCATTTTTTCATAGAATTTCTTCCTCTATCCTTGAGAAAACGCAATCATCTTTCCCTCTCTTGGTGAATTATGGTAGACCTTAGACACCCTAACACCTCATTCCAACCTTCATCCACCTTTTCCACCCACTTTCACACCCTCAAAATAGCGGAAATTGCTCTCGGCCTCCTCCTGTAGGCCTCCCGTAGTTTCCCTGTTTTCCTCGTGTAGTTTTTCCTGTAGGCTTTCTTTGGAAGGCTGAGTTTGGAAAAAGCCTCCAGAAAGCCACCTAAGACCACCTAGGACCCATCCACACCATCTTACATCCTCCCAAGCTCCAAAACCTCCTTTAACACCACCTGTTCAATGCCACACTCACACACAATAAATTAGATGCATGTTAAATTCACATAAAAATCCAAAAATATGTTTTTTGCTTATTTAATTCTAGAAATAGCATGGTTATATGTTGTTTAATTTCTTGAGTAGGTAATGGCATTTCATTCATGGTTTTCATAGTGTTTTTGGCAAAAGTAGGATTAGCTTGTTAATTAGGGTTTACTAGGTCTTGCTTTACATTACAGTCTTTTTCCTTTCTGCAATAAGAATAGCTTCTGTAGAGTAATCTTTCTTTCTTTCATTACACATAGAGCTTCTTTTGAGATCTATAGAAGTTGGCTTGAGCTCCTAGTGATCTTGCGCTGGTTGACCAAGTGACAACCTACAGTGAGAACTAGTACTTGTGCATATAGCACCGACGCTTCCAAGTTTGTTACCAACTACTGGGTTTCTAAAAGTAAAGTTGGCAGCCCAGGAGTTGCAACATTCTGCTGCAATACTAGCGCTCACCATAACTTAACCCATGTTGTTACAAGGCTTCGAGAGCATTTGTCCAAACAAGGCTCCAGGGACTAATAATTCAACCCAAGCTAAAGGAAACATGAGAACCAACTAGAAAAATGAATAAATAAACCCACAACACCATGGTTATCTAGGAAATGGAAAGGCTATAAAAATCCACTGCCTATCCAGGTAATCCTCCATGCCAATAAAAAATCATAACCAAGAAACCACATTCATGTGCCATGCATGCCAAAACTAGTGAGGAAAACATACATGCAACTCGGTACCTACAAGCAAAAGCGTTGTAGTTTCTGATCATGATGTCCTCTTTCACTTTCCTGCTCTTCATTTTCCTTCTTGCTCCAAACCTCCAAGTATGCCACACTCTCTAAGAGTGCTCCAAGAAAACTATAACTATCCAAGAGTATGAGAGAGAGAAGAGAGAGAAGAGAGAGATAGATCTCCAAAAATGAACTAACCAAGCCTACCCACTAATCCTCAAAAGCGTTTTTATTAATTAGGCCTCAATGTTCTTCAATTTCCATTATTTTATTTCATTTTCCTCCTCACATGCAAACTATTACCTTTCACCTCCCTTTTCTCCTAATTTCCATTATTTTCATAAATAAAATGCCAATTAGCACCTCTTTCCTTTCCAAAGCCTTTTCCATTGCGTTTGCCAATTTCCTTAGCCATAATAAACTGAATGAACACCCAATAAGATGTTTTCCCCACCATTCATCTTGAAATATGTGTCTCATGACTGTGGTCTTATATATTTTTACATGGATTTTTAACCATGGGTGTTACATTTCTTGAATGGAGATATGAAATATTTTTTTTTTATGTCCCAACCAGAAGGATTTATTATGAAGGGTTAGGAACTGAACGTATGTAAGCTTGTAAAATCCATGTATGGCCTCAAGCAAACACCATGAGCCTAGTACATAAAGTTAACTGAGAACCTTCTAAAACTCAATTTCAAACATTATGATCATGACGATTCAACTTTGTTTGTCAGGAAAGTTGGAAAAAATGTTGTAGATCTTAGATGGTGTATGTAGATGATCTTCTAATGACAGGGAATAATAAGAGCTACATTGCATCAATAAAGATGTTGGATATGTGTTATATTCTTTCCACAACTAGGCCCACGTGAGAAGTTGGGTAGTTATAGTGGGGGAAACTAGTTCCCCCTTTGTTGCATAGGTTGCAATGGCAGGGTTAGAGGGGCGGCAACATCTCCCACTATTGGGGGGTTGAAGTGGGGTGGTATCCCCCCTCTACGGGGTTCATGGAAGCACCCCATATTTTTATTTTTGGACCCTATATTAGGTGGGTACACCTACCTATGGTTTTGTGCAGGGGTTTTGCACATGGTTTTGGGCATGATGGTTTTCTACCCATGGTATCTTGTAGATCTGGTCAAGGGAACTACAATTATGTTCTAATCCATGGTTAATTGATTGGGTTTTATGAATTCTTCGACATGTATATATATGTGTTGTAAAATTGAAAGTAATATAATGAAAAATCAATCTGGTAGTCCCAATTTTGGGATCTAGGGGAATATCTCTGTGTATATGTGTTTTATGTTTTAAGCTCTTGCCATTGTTTATTTTCTATTTTTAAGAATTAGTTTACAGCTAATTTTTTTATAGGGTTGAAACCTACATTTGGTATCAGAGTTGTTTCAGCGTCAAGGGGATGCCTTTGCTACTGAGGGGTTTTTCTTGGGCCTATGCTAGACCTTGTTCAATGGGATATTTGTGGGATGGGTTCTTGCAATGAAAAAAGATGGTGAACAATGGAAAGAGAGAGATCAAGAAATTTAATGGTCAGAGTTTTGAGTTGTGGAAAATCAAGATGAAGGATTTTTTTTTGTGGATAAAGATCGTTGGTTTGAAATAGATCCAGGTACTAAACAAGCGACAACGTTAGATGAAGACTCGAAGAAGTTGTATCAGAAAGAAAAGATCATAATATGGTTTTGTATCTCAGATTCAGTACTGTTGAATGTATCAGGGGAAGCTATTATGAAGGCTTTGTGGGATAAGTTAGGGACTCTGTACCAATCTAAATCTCTGGTGAGTAAATTGTTCCAACAGAAAAGGTTGTATAACCTGAGGATGAAGGATGGAGACTCAGTGACAGAGCATATGAATATCTTTAATACTGTGGTAAGTCAATTATTATCTGTTGATATTAAAATTTTAGATGAAGATAAGTGCACCAATGTTCTGTGTTCTCTACCAGATTCGTGGTATAGTCAGGTTGTTGCAATAGGTAGCAATACAAATACCTTGAAGTTTGATGAAATAGTCTCATCCTTGCTGTCGGAGGAGATGAGATGGAAAAATATGGAGGGACATAATGGATATTCCTTGTCCATATGAGGACATTCCTAGAACATAAATAAAAATAATTCCTTGAGTTGGAGATATAAATCTAGAGGGAAATATAAATCTCTAGGAAGACCTGTAAAGGTGTGATGGAAGTGCAGAAAGGAAGGGCACCTAAAAAAGGACTTTTTGTAGTGGCTACAACCACCCTCCAAAATTTTGTCTTGCACCTAATTTCAAAGCCTTCCTTGGGAGTTTTGCTTGATGACTGTGCACCCTCAGGTTCACTCCGTGAGCCCATGGGAGTCTTTGCATCTGCCTTGCTTGTTCATTCCACCCAAGATTCTACATGTTGGTGTCTAAGTCATGCTTGCGACCATGTTTTGGTTATGCTCAAGGTCTTCACTTGGTGTGTACTTGTTGTGTTAGCTATGAAAGCATCTGTCACACTAACACATAGAGTCACATTCACTGTCGTAAAAGCGTCATCAAGGTTGATCAACGATCAATCACGAGTGTTGTGCTTATCGCTTGCACCATCGGTCAGTCATGTTGAACATGTGTGTCTAAATGTTTTGAGTCGTTTCATCATCAAGTCATGTTAGTGTGTGTTTGCATGATCACCTATGCATCTTTCAATCATTCACACACTTAGTCATTTTACTGAAGTTCTGATGGCTGAACTTCCCTCTGACGGCCAAACCATCACCCCGCCATCAACTCGATTGATTGTCACCCAGAACAGCGCAAAATCACCAAGCAAGTCTTTCCAAGCTACGCTGATCGCAAGTAATGCAATCAGCTTTAATGCTGACCACCTTGACAGTCGGAGCTGGCAGCCACCCCAAGACTGACTCCCCTAAAAAATTGAATAGAGGCTATTGACCTTGCCATCTTTTTTTACTAAGGAAATTATGTAGATAGGCTAGACAAAAACCAAGTTCCCATCCCTATCTCCCTCAGAAAATTGCGCAGTTTTCCCAGTCAGTCCTCCCAATAGTTGACCGGCTACTCATCTAGGAAATTGTGTAGTTTTCATGAGCAGGCCTTCTGCTAGACAACAGTCTGCTTAGCTCAGAAACTGCGCAGAGATGATCAGCAGGTGAGCCAGTCAGCCTCAGTTCAGTTTTCCTGACCATCAGCTCCTAGCAACAGACTACTAGTTCCCTCCAGGAATCGTGCAATTTCTGCTGCCAAGCTCCCAACAGCTGACTGCCTATTCCCCTTGGGAATTATTTATTTTCCATTGCCAGTGACCCAATAGCTAAATTCCAATTCCCTCTGGAAATTGCGCAGTTTTCACTACTAGGCTCCTAGTGAGTTCCTCCCAAAAGTTGCGCAATTTCTGCTTGTTGATCCTCCTTGCAGCTTGGCCTGTTCCTCCAGAAAATTTCACAATTTTTTCCTTCCAACACCTGCTACCCTTTCATTCTGGAAACTACGTAGATTATGCCTATCTTTCCTTCCTGCAACCTGGACTGTTCCTCCCAAAATTTGCGCAATTTTTCCTTCCAGCCAAGTCAAACCTCGTGGATAGTCATTGTCGACTTGGATTACCCATCTTCATCACTCAGTGAATCTTGTGTAGTTTTCATCAGCAGTGCCTAGAACCATCATCCCGCTTCACAAACTTGCTGCCTCTCTAGCTCACTTACATCCAAATGGATCATGTATCATGGTAGACTATGAGGTTTTTAGATTTGATGTCATCTCGTCATGAGTGAGTAGAGGCATAGGTACACTAAAGAACATGGCACGATAATGAAAGGGATGAGTGAAGGGAGCACATCTAGAAGGACAAGTTCACCAATGGATGAATGGATGATACATGCAAAGAGATGTGCTCGCGAATAGAGAACCACGCAAAGATGTGTTCGCAAATGAAAGGACGAGGAAACATGCAAGATGTGCTCATGGATGGATGAATGGATGAATATGCACCTTCCATGAATAGATGAGCCTGTCAAGCCTTCCAACATCCAAGAAAGGAACAACGTTCCAAAGCATCATTGAGCAAACCAAAGACCATTGAATACTCCATGCACTTTGTCATGCAGAGGTGAAGTTGTGCTAAAATATTAAGACATCCATCACCTAGCAACACTGTACCTCGACATGCACCCCAGCGGTAGCACGAATGTACCAGCACTATCATGTCGATTCATGTCGCCCACATCTCTACTATGGGCTAGGTTTTCAATCAATGTAATGTAATGTGGAAGTCTGAGAGACCCACTTGTTGTACAAAGAGCCATGCAAAGTTGAAAAGTCATTGAATTCAAATAGTCATGAGGGTAGTCGAATAGCCACAAGGGTCAGTTTCACTCTTGGCTATAAATACCCCCCTCAGGTAGGTTTTAACCCCGTATAGAAATTACCTACATACGAATTCTAAAACATAGAAAATAAACAATGCGAGAGCATAACACATAAAACACATATACACACAGATTTTCCCCTGGATCCCAAAACTGGGGCTAGTCGTGGAAAGAATATAACACAACCCAACATTCTCCCACTTGTTGTTTTCTTTCTACAAGGGGCCACAAGAGAGCTTAGTCATTTTTCCAGCCATGGAATGCCCATTGTTTCTCTACACCAAGAGAACTTCTTAGAGCTCACAGATTTTGTCAATGGATCTGCAATATTCTTCAAAGTGTCCACCTTTACCAGCAACACCTTTTTGTCTTCTACTATATCTCTCACAAAGTGATACTGAACATCAATGTGCTTTGTCATTGAATGATATGCAGGGTTCTTTGCCAAGAAAATTGCACTTTGGCTATCACAGTCTCTGATCTAGATCTCCAGCCCAATCTGCATCAACAAAGCGACGAACATCCAACACTCTATCCAATCCTAGTCTTCCTTGGTTATAGAAAACCATAATCACTAGTGCCATGCAAATACCTGAAAACCCGCTTCACTATTATCCAATGGTCCTTCCTTGGTTTTGACATAAACTTGCTCAATACTCCCACTGCATGTGCAATGTTTATTCTAGTACAGACCATCGCATACATCAGGCTACCAACTACACTTGCAAATGGAACACGGGACGTGTCCTCTTCCTCTTCTTGTGTCTTGGGACACTGTTCAACGGATAACTTTACACCTATAGGAATAGGAACCTTCACCAGTTTACTATCTTGCATATTAAACCTATGCAAAATTGTTTCAACATACTTCCTCTGGTTTAACCAGAGCTTCCTCTTTATCTGATCTCTTTTAATTTCCATGCCCAAAATATAGTTTGCAGCAGCAAGATCTTTCATGTTGAATTTGGAGGACAAATGGGTCTTTAAATCCTGGATAATTTCTTTGTCATTTCCAACTAGCAACATATCATCCACATACAAGACCAGATAAATAACACAGTCACCAATTAATTTAAAATACACACAGTGATTTTCTTTTCTTCTGGTGAAGCCAAGTCTCCGTATAAATGTATCGAATTTCTGGTACCACATCCTTGGTGATTGTTTTAACCCATATAGAGACTTCTTTAACTTTCATACCAATTCTTTCTTACCCTTCACCACAAAGCCTTCAAGTTGGTTCATGTAGATCTCCTCTTCCAGATCCTTGTGAAGAAATGTTATCTTCACATCCATCTGTTCTACCTCAAAATCAAAAGCAGCAACAATAGATAAAAGTAATCTAATGGAGTTTACTTGGCAATAGGAGAAAAAATATCACCAAAATCAATTCCCGGCACTTGGGAAAAACCTTTTGCTACCAACTGAGCTTTATATTTCTCCACCTTTCCTTCTGTATTTGTCTTCTTCTTGAACACCCATTTGATGCCAATGGGTTTCCTTCCAACTAACAACTCCACTAGATCCCAAGCCTCATTTTTGTGCAAAGATGCCATTTCATCAACCATGGCCTCTTTCCAGAGTTTTCCATCCTCTGAATCTACTGCTTCCTTCACAGTTCTGGGATCATCATCAGTAATAGATAAAGCAAAATTTGAATAGAAAGTAGATGGACTATACCTTTTTGGCTGCCTTCTTTCTCGAACTGATCTTCTCACACCCGGAGTTTGTGGCTCTTCATCTTCTGATTCCTCCTTTGCTGTAGAGTATGATTCTTCCTCCTTTAGATCAAACTCTATCTTCTCAGGTTCCTTTGGTTGGACTTCATGTTTAATAACATCTTTCACCTCTTTGAACACATCTCGGCTGTACATAACATTCCTTGTTACTGGGTTCCAAAGCTTATAACCCTTTAAACCATCCTTTTTATCACTCTAGGGAGCTCTCCTAGGTTGTAACTCGGAGATGCCTGGTAACATATAATCTTCAATATTGTTCTCTGAACTATTAGAATGAATGATGGTTTGGATCAAGTCAGATGACTGTTTCAACTCTATTTTCACTCAAGACATGCATGAACACCCTCAACTTTACAAGGCTTTAGACCACTAATGCTCAATAGTTTATAGATTCAATGGATAAATGGAGAATATTGACTATACCAACAGATGCATACATAAACACATATGAATGGCTAGCTACAAGAAGTAAATGAAGCTTGCAAATCTAATTTATCAATGCAGAGATAAGATGACAGTTATCTGGCATTAGACACAGAAGAAAACATGAATAACCTATTCAAGTGCAAGCTTAGAACAGAAGAGAAAATGGGAATTGAACATGTAACAGTAAAATAAGCTTATATTTCTCGAATGAAGATGAGAAGCTAGAGTAGCAGAGTATCCATAGTCCCCAAAAGTTGAAACCTTATTACTATGAACTTTCAAATATTTATAGGCCTTTTACAATGCTCTCGAGCCTTCTGAGGCTCGAGAGGTCTTAATCTATCCCCTCTGTCTTTTTAACTGTTTGATGCCATGACTAGGCATGCATGAGCTCGGAGGTTTCTTTTTCTAACAGCAGTAACCCAATTCTGGTAAATGCGCTGCGCTGTCAAGTGGCTCGCTCGTGCCAGGGACGCTCCATGATCATTTATTGGCTTGGATATGTTACGTTGTTGCCTTTCCCCTTCTGGCCTTATATCTCCTAGTCTCTTTCTGTGATGGAATGGGTCTTTGGGCCTTTGAAATCCTTTCAAATACTAACAATGATTGTTTTCTATTTAATACAGAAAAATGATGCAACACTGTAAAAACCCACCAAGCTCTGTTTATTTCAGACTTCAAAAGTCCTTAAACACTGTCTATTCCTCTATCGGTTCCGTCCTTATCGCTATCGCAAGTCACAAATGGACTGTTCTTAGTATTCCCTTTGTATTTTGAAATATGTTAAAAACAATGGAAATACATTAAAAAGGGCTCATGACGGACTTCAAATTTTATATATTTCCCCTCACGAACCCTTTCAGGTCCAGGTCTTATCGCATATTGCAAGTCTCTTTGTATTTCATTAAATAACAAAAATATGCAAAATACATAGGAAAATGCCTTTAGGCGGATCTCAAATCTTATATAATAGCTTTAAGGAACCCTTTCGGGTTTGGTTTATCACATCGGACATCCATATAGGTATAAGCCCCGCTCCTCATGTTTTCCCCGACTACGATATCACGATGTGATTGATCGCAATCGCATATCGCTCATGCCTTGGGCCATTTGCATGTGCTCTTTGTAATCTTCGACAGTGAAACTCCAATGCAACATGGGCCATCAATCTGCATGCTTGATCGATAGTCCATGTTGACTTCATGGATCGCCATCACCATTTCCATATAGTTTGCGCTGATATCCACCGATTGTCTGTGCCGATTGTGATCCGCCGATCAGATCTAGACCATTGATCGGTCAGATCTGATGGCTACTATGAATTTCACTATTTATTCCTCTGATACTTGGTTTTTCACTGTTTTTATGTGTTTTTGGCCTCTCGATAGTGTTTCTTCTCCATTCTAAGGGATCTCCTCCTGCAATTGTTTTTATCTTTGGCATGATTTTACTAACTTTTGAAGACATAGGGAGCATATTTGGATCCATTTTGGGCCACATTCCAACAAGGCTAACACTATCTCCTTCTGGGGATGAAAGCCTCCCTATGAGGTTTCAAGATCTGCAGACCAGTGCCTTTCCTGTAAAACCAAAATCAAATCTATTTCCTAGTGTTCCATTGGGCATGGAGTTTATTTTGCATAAAAGATAGAAACTGAAAAACATGTTTTACAATATCTAGGCTTTAAAGCCTTAAATGAAATAAAGTTTCAAGAACCGCCCATTGACCGGGCCACCAAATACCTCTTCTCCTTGCAAACTGTGCAGAATAAAGGTATTTGAGCGATAACAAACGGACCTGTCCATAAGGAGTCAAACTTACCATGATTACCTTTCTTTTCCTTCAGTGTATCCCCTTTGAGAACCTAATCACTAATTTGGAAATTGTCCACTTTTGCCTTCCTGTCAAAGGTTTCTTTGATTTTCTTCTGATGGACTTTTGACTTCTCAACCAGCTGTTGTCTGATCTGCTGTAATTCAACCAGGTTATTCATTCTCCTTACCATGTCATTCTCTTCATCCTGTTCTTCTTGCAAGAATTTGGTCACAAGGAAAATCAGCTGGATAGGGAAAACAACATCAGTGCCATAAACAAACTTAAATGGAGAATATCCTATGGACTTCTTGTTGGTAACTCTTTCAGCCCACAATGAAAACTTCAACTTGGAATCCCAGCTCCTTTTGTTTTCCTCCAACAATTTTTTGATTATCCTTACAAGACTCTTGTTAGATGATTTTGCCAAGCCATTGCCTTGAGGATAATATGAGGTAGAATGCACCAATTGAATGCCCATGGATTCACACATATCCACCAATTCTTCTACCCTAAAAGTTGTCACATTATCAGTGACTAGTTTGGTTGGGAAACCAAATATAGTGAAAATATTCTCATTCAAGAACTTTATGATAACCTGATGATTAGCATTTTTAGTGGGTACGACCTCAATCCATTTGGTGAAATAATCAGTGGCTACCAAGATCCATTTGTGCTGGTCACTGGAATGTGGATTAATCTCACCTATGAAGTCCAAGCCCCATTGCTAGAAGGGACCATTGATGTGTACTGGCTTCAAGGGTAGAGATTTCAGCTGCTATCTTCCTGCAAATCTTTGACATTTGTCACAAGATTTCACAAAAGAAAACACATCAAAGAACAGAGTAGGCCAATAATACCCAGTTCTCAGGATTTTGTGGGCTATGGTTTTCCAATAATGATGCCCTCCATAGATGCTAGAATGGAACTGGTGCATGACTTCCACAAATTGTCCTTTATCTAGAAATCTCAAGAGGATTCTTGATGGGTCTTTCCAATAAAGTAGGTTTTTATTAATGCAGAATTTGGCTGATATGAGCTTAATGGCCCGGGCTTGACTCGAGCTAAGCCCTGGAGGGACTTCTAACTTCTGCAAAAAATGAACTATGCTAGAATACCATTCATAGGTGGCTAGATTTTCAGCCAAAGATTGATTCTGCTCTTTCTCTTCTGCTGCTTCCTTTGTCTGTTCAACACCTGAATTTGAACCCATGGCAATTGATGTCTAACAGACTGCAATTTTCTTCAGCCATAAGTTTAACCAAGCCTTGGCCTTTGACAAGCTTAGTGGTCTTCAACTCTGTGTTAAAGTCTATGAATTTTGCAATCCATTTAGCTCTCTTTCCATCAATATCTAGCTGAGTTAAGACATTTTTTACTGAGGCTGAAGGTACATATGCAACCACTTTGGAATGCAGAATATAAATTCTGAATGCCTTTAAAGATTTTATGACAGCATAAGCTTGTTTTTCAATAAGGTCATACCTTAGTTCAGCATCCCTTAGAGTTTTGCTGAAAAAGGCCACAGGGTGCTCTATGCATTCATCATTTTTCTGCAACAGAACTATTGCAAGTGTATCATAAGAGGCAAAAGAGAAGATATAAAACTCTTTCATGTAATTTGCACTGATTAGAGTGGGATCTTCCATGATAGCTTGTTTGATGGCTTCAAAAGAGCTTCTTGCAGCATCTGTCCATTTTATTTATGATCCTTTCTTCAGCATGGAAGTGATGTGCTTCACTAGCTCTGCAAAGTTTGGAATGAACCTCCTTACAAAGTTGATCTTACCCAGGAAGGATTGAATGTCCCTTTTCGACCTTGGGATGGACAATGTCTGAATTGATTGAACCCTTACTAGATCAATCTTCACACCTTCAGTAGAAACAATATGTCCCAGAAGTTTGCCTTCTTCTAGAGAGAACTGTGACTTCTTTGGGTTCACAGAAATTCCGAATTTTCTGCACTTTAGAAACACCTTCTTCAAATGCTGCAAATGGTCCTTATGAGTGCTGGAAAAGACTATTATGTCATCAAGGTAAATAAGGACAAACTTTTCCTTCTCTCCCACAAAGGCTATGTCCATGGCCCTCTGAAAATTAGCCCCAACATTCATTAGTCCGAAAGGCATCTCGGAGTACATGAAAGTGCCCCAAGGAGTAGTGAAGGCAGTCTTTTCCCAATATTCTAGATGTACAAAAATTTGATTGTAACTTGAAAATCCATCTAGGAAAGACATGAATCTAGCCACTGAAACTTTTTGCAGCAAGTGTTCCATCTTAGGCAGCGGGTAGTTATCTTATTTAGAGCATTTGTTCAGATTCCTGAAGTCAACACAAAGCCTGATTTCTCCATTCTTATTTCTTACTACCACAAGGTTAGCTATCCACTTTGAATACCTTATGGGAACTATGATCTTTGCATCCAAAAACTTCTTGATTTCTTTCTCAATCAAAGGCAATAAGAGAGGGTTGATAGGTCTTAATTTCTGCTTAAAAGGGATGGTGTTCTTTTCCAGTGGAATCTTATGCTGAATGATGTTTCTCTCATAGGTTTTAAGATCACTGTATTCCGAAGCAAAAATATCAGCGAATTGCTTCATGAGGGTGCAATACCCAGAATTCTGGGTAAAAGACAAGTGAGTGGACAAATTTATGTACTTTAGATGGGTTGGGCTCCCTATATTATGTTTACGAATAACCGACTCATTTTCTTTTTTGGCATGCTTATAAGGTATATCGTTATGATCAAACAACTTCTCTAGAGGCACCAATCCTTTGGGTATATGGTTACTAGGCAGCTGGACAATGCTTTCTTGGCCAATCTCGTCCTTTAGCTTGGACTAGTTGCATTCTTCCATGGTTTTGTTTTCTTGGTCAATATGAATTTCAGAAAATTCATCAACGACTTGTAAAAACCTATTAATTTCATCATTGTCTTCAAAAACTTTCCAGTATTTGACATTGTCAGGTAGAGATGGTCTATATTTCACTTGAACTTCATAAGTCAATTTAGGAGGCAAAGGAGGAATAAACGTTCTAGCGGACACATCAAGGGAATCAACAAGCTGGTTCTTCATTCTCAGGATGTAAGAAATGTTGAAACTATTAAAAGAGTCCTTGAGTTTCCATACCTCATCTCTGTATGCTTTCAGCCTTGGATGCTTTGCTTGGAATGTTTTGTTGACCTACTAAATGATGAGTTTTGCATCTCCAAACACTTTTATACTTTTGATGCCCATTTATTTAGCAGCGTTTAAGCCCAATATCAAGGCTTCATACTCTGCTATGTTATTTGTGACTTGACAAGTTAATTTGAAAGATAAATGAATGCATTCCTGTGTGAGGGACACAAGGACTACACCTGCCCCTGTAACTTCCTTAGAGCAAGCTCCATCAAAGAACATGTCCCAAATTTGCAAGCCTTCTTGCTCTGTGATCTGGCAAATTGCTTTCTTAAGCTGCGTGGAGGCCAACTGGGATTCTTCAATCTGAAGGACATAAGCTCCAAAATCAGTGTTGACAAAATATATGGGATGATTAGTGGGATTCCTTTTATCACTGATAATATAAGCCAAATGAGCTTCTCTGTATAATCTCCTACTCTCACCTCCAAAAACTGGGATGGTAGCGTAGGATGGATCATTTTGTAATGTTCCACCTAATCTCTTGATCCAACCTCTGGAAAGCAACATGCCAAAATTGGGGGGTACATCTGCTACCACAATATCCATCATCATGCTCTTCATGGGCAGCTGAGACAAAGTGATGGCTAGGTCCTTGATTAATCCCATCATTTCACCTTTCTAGAGTCAAAAGAAAACAGGTCATGATAAGACTTGGTAATGTCACTTGACCCAACTCATCCATGACAGATTTGGGCATTAGATTATGGCTGGCTCCAGTGTCCAGAAGGCAGTTGTGAAGGATTTTGCCGTGAATAGTTAGAGAGACATAGAATGATGGGGAGCTGTCATCATAATTTTCAATCGTTGGGTTGAGAACAACAACTGGTTTGTCATCTTGCAGATTTTCATAGTCGGTGGAGGCTTGGATGGCATTAGGATCAAGGGCCTCAATCAAAGGTATAGTATTATTAGCTTTTGAATTTTTGATTGAAAACTGAATGTAGAAGGAGACTTGTCAAGGCCTCTTACCTCATGAGTTGGGGCTTTGAGGATGATGGGATCAACTGCCGGTCGCTTCTGCTTATTAGCTTGTTGTATTGCAGGGACAGTAGCTCTCTGAACATGAGTTTCCTTGGCATTATTCACCTTCAACTTCAGATTATATCTATGCTGGTCATTAGTTTGTAGAACAACTTCACCATCCCATTCTTGGTTGATCGGGTCATTGAGTAATGACTTTTCATAGGTAGCTAAGGTCAAAAAGGAGGCAATACCTTGGTCTTCCAGACAATGGATCTCATCATCTTCTTCAAACTGCTCTTCTTCCATGACTACATTCTGGAAAGGGTCCTTCACCCTTTGGTCTTCATTAGCATCTTTGCTTCTTTCCAAAATCTACAACTACTCATTAGCTCTTCTATATGGATTTGGATTTCTAGGAGAAAAGGTATTAGGAACTCTTCCTTTCCCAAGGTGTTGCTCAACCTTTAATTTGGAGATTTCAGAGGCTAATGACTCTATCATCTTGGTCATTTTATCTATCTTAGGATATGAAGATGCTGAAGACTTGCCCCTCTATCTCCTTCTATCAACATTTCCCTTAAGATTCTCTGCAGCCATGATGTTCGATTCTACTTCCAAGGCTGCATCCTGCTATCAGCCAAAGTAGCACATCGACTCTCCCTCAATAGTAGACAAAATTCAAAATCAAAAACACTGGCATAGGTGAGTTTAGCAGAGGTAGTGATGGGTTTTACTTCAGCTGGTATCTTGTTGTACATGCGGTTAAACCTCTTATTAAAATCAGACAACAATTCACCATTTTCCCTCTTTAAGTTCCCAATCTCAGTGTGGTAGTAGAGTAGATCCTTCTTATCCCCCCAATGCTTTAGGAATGCATCATCTAAAGCCTCAATATCTGCTATAGACCTTGGGGCTAGTTATCTGAACCATTTTCTAGCCTCTCCATCTAGGCTTTGGACAAAGACTCTCATCCACACATCATCTTCGCTAATGTACACGTTATCAGCATAGTTATAGAATGATTCAAGATGTTCTTCAGCTATAACACCTTCAGTCCCAGTGAACTTAGGCCTATACTTCTGATATTCTCCAGCAGGCATGGCATTCAAAGGAGTGGGCAGTACTAGAGGTCCATACGTAGGAGCTATGATTCTTTCCATCTTGGTAGGTTGTGGACCTGCCATGGCTGTGGTGGCTATAAGGATACTGGAAATCTGAATGACAGAGGGTTCAAGAGTGACTGATAGGACTAAAGGAGTATGATGGATAGGAGGAGAGGTTTCCTTTGGGCTTGCAACAAAAGGAGAACCTAAAGAATAAGGAGCTTTATGAATTTCTGAGATTTTTTCTTCACTACTAGTATTAGATGATATACTCTCAACATGTATTTGTTCTATTACAGGATTTTCTTGAAGATATATAGAATATTGTTTAGATTTACCTGAACCTGATGCTCCTTTCTGCAATACCTTTCTTTTTTTGATGATTTTTTCAGGGTCAGGTATTAGGTCATCTTGTGACTTCTGAGGATTTCTCTGAGTATACCTCACAACCTGAGCTAGAACTATGAAGTGGAGTTGCCAAGAGGATCATCCTCCACTAGAGTCGTCAGATAGATGGTTACAACTGAAAAAGTGCCTAGACTTTGTCTATCATCAAAGCTGGGTCTGTGTCATCTCCTAGCGAAGCTAAGCTTCAGTCTCCTCTCCTCGGAAGTGGCACCAATTATGTTATCACTCCAAGAAGCTCTCCTAGGTTGTAACTCAGAGATTCCTGGTAACATATAATCTTCAATACTTTTCTTTGAACTATTGGAATGAATGATGGTTTGGATCAATTCAGATGACTGTTTCAACTCTATTTTCACTCAAGACATGCATGAACACCCTCATCTTTACAAGGCTTTAGACCACTAATGCTCAATAGTTTATAGATTCAATGGATAAATGGAGAATACTGACTGTACCAGTAGATGCATACATAAACACATATGAATGACTAGCTACATGAAGTAAATGAAGTTTGCAAATCTAATTTATCAATGCAGAGATAAGATGACAGTTATATGGGATTAGACACAGAAGAAAACATGAATAACCTATTCAAGTGCAAGCTTAGAACAGAAGAGAAAATGGGAATTGAACATGTAACAGTAAAATAATCTTATATTGCTCAAATGAAGATGAGAAGCTAGAGTAGCAGAGTATCCACAGTCCCCAAAAGTTGAACCCTTGTTACTTTGAACTTTCAAATATTTATAGGCCTTTTACAATGCTCTCAAGCTTTTTGAGGCTCGAGAGGTCTTAATCTATCCCCTCTGTCTTTTTAATTGTTTGATGCCATGACTAGGCACTCATGAGCTTGGAGGTTTTTTCTCCTAATTGTAGTAACCCAATTCTGGTAAATGTGTTGCGCTGTCAGGTGGCTCGCTCGTGCCAAGGATGCTCCATGATCATTTGCTGGTTTGGCTATGTTGCGTTGTTGCCCTTCCCCTGCCAACCTTCTGTCTCTCGGTCTCTGTCTATGATGGAATGGGTCTTCGGGCCTTTGAAATCCTTTAAAATACTCACAATGTCTGTTTTCTGTTTAATACAGAAAAATGCTGCAACACTGTAAAATGCCCCAAATATCTATTTATTTCGGACTTCAAAAGTCCTTAAACACTGTCTATTCCTCTATCAGGTCTGTCCTTATCACTATCGCAAGTCACAAATGGCTTGTTCCCAGTCTTCCCTTTGTATTTTGAAATACGTTAAAAACACTGGAAATACATTAAAAATGGCTCATGACGGACTTCAAATTTTATATATTTCCCCTCACGAACCCTTTCAGGTCTGGGTCTTATCACATATCACAAGTCTCTTTGTATTTCGTTAAATAATGAAAATATGCAAAATACATAGGAAAATGCCTTTAGGCAGATCTCAAATCTTATATATTAGCTTTAAGGAACCCTTTCAGGTCCGGTTTATCACATAAGACATCCATATAAGTATAAGCCCACCTCCTCATGTTTTCCCTGACTGCGATATCGTGATGCGATTGATCGCCATCGCATATCGCTCATGCCTCGGGCCATTTGTAAGCACTCTTTGTAATCTTTGATAGAAAAACTCTGATATAACATGGGCCATCGATCTGCGCGCTTGATCGACAATCCACTTTGACTTCACAGATCGCCATCGCCAGTTCCATCTAGTCTGCGCTGATTGCCTGTGCCGATTGCAATCCGCCAATCAGATCTAGACCATTGATCAGCTAGATCTGATGGCTATTGTGCATTTCACTGTTTATGCTTCTGATACTTGGTTTTTCACTGTTTTTATGTGTTTTTGGCCTCCCGATAGTGTTTCTCTGCCATTCAAAGGCCTCTCCTCCTACAATTGTTTTGATCTTTGGCCTGATTTTACTAACTTTTGAAGACCTGGGGAGCATATTTGGATCCATTTTGGGCCACATGCCAACAAGGCTAACAATCCTTATACCCAATAAAGATTCACTTTTTAGATTTACTATCCAACTTGGTTCATTTCTCCTTTAGAACATGTACATATGCATCACATCCAAATACTCTCAAATGTGAAAGAGAGGGTTTCTTACCAGTCCATACCTCTTGTGGAGTCTTATCCTCCAACGCTAATGAAGGTGATTTGTTGACTAGGTAACATGCTGTCTCCACTGGCTCTTCCTAGAATTCCTGTCCTAACACGGCACCACTGAGCATGCTTCTTGCCCTTTCCATCAATGTCTTGTTCATTCTTTCTACAACTCCATTTTGCTGAAGTGTATATGGAGTAGTTTTCTGTCATCCTATACCACAGTTCTTACAAAATTCTTCAAATTCCTTACTGCAAAACTCTCCATCGTTATCTGTCCTCGGCACCTTTATCTTCTTCTCTATCTGGTTTTCCACCAGAGCCTTAAATTCTTTAAACCTGTCAAAGACTTCAAATCTCTTCTTAAGGAAATATATCCATGTATTCCTTGAGAAGTCATCTATAAATGATACACAGTACACAAACTTACCCAGTGATGGAACCTTCACAGGTCCAAGCACATCACTGTGCACAAGCTCTAATATATGTTTCGACCTCTTACCATCAGAGGGGAAACTCACCCGATTTTTCTTCCCATATACACAATTTTCATAGAAATAAAAAATCCAGAGAGCTATTACTCATACCTTCTACCATACCTTTACCATGAAGTATTCGAAGTCCCTTCTCTCCAATATGTCCAAGCCTTTGATGCCGCAATATGGTCTTCTCTCTAGAGACCACTAGATTTTCTGCTCCACTTTCAGGAACCACAGAACTGTTGCACCCATAAAAAATAGTGCTACCTTGCAGCTTGTACAAAGTTCCAATCCGAACTCCCCGCATCAATACCAGTTCTCCTCGAACCATCTTGTAGGTATCCTTCTCGAACATTTTTTTTAGACCTGCATCATCCAGCTTGCTTATAGAAATCAGATTTCTGGCCAATGCAGGAATATGTAGGACATCCGAAAGTGTTCTAACCCTTCCACCTTGCAACTTTAACTTTACTTTTCCACAACCAATGATTCTAGCCTTCCTATCATCCCATAAGAAGACATCACCATCATCGTATTTCTCATACTTGTAGAACCACTCTGTATGGGGAGTGAAGTGAAAGGATGCACCTGAGTCAATCAACCATGCCTCATGATCTACATGTGTACTTGAAGAAGCCAAGTACACATCCCCACCTTCATCTGAGGTGGTTTTCGCCTCTGCAGAAGGAGCATCATCAGATCCATTTCCTTTGTCAAGAGCTTTAGATTTATAGTCCCTTTTGTAGTGCCCTTCCTTTCCGCATTTCCAGCACACCACCTTTATAGGTTTTCCTAAAGATTTAGATCTCCCTCTACATTTAGATCTCCCACCCGATGACTTATTTTTGTTTCTTTTCTGAGACTGTCCTCATACAGACAAGGCGTCACCATTCTGGCTCTCCATATTTTTCCATCTCATCTCCTCCGTCAGTAAGGATGAGACTATTTCATCAAACTGTAAGGCAGTTGCATTGTTACCTATTGCAATAACCAGAATATCCCACGAATCTAGTAGAGAACACAACAAACTAATGCACTTATCTTCATCTGAAATTTTGATATCAACAGACGATAACTGACCTACCACAGTATTAAACGCATTTAGATCTCTGTCACTGAGTCTCCATCTTTCATCCTCAGGTTATACAGCTTTTTCCGTAGGAACAATTTATTCACCAGACACTTAGATTGGTATAAAGTCCCTAACTTGTCCCACAAAGCCTTTGCAGTAGCTTCCCCTGATACATTCAATAATACTAAATATGAGACACACAATCGTATTGTGCTCTTTGCCTTCCGATCCAACTTCTTCCATTCTTCATCGGACACTCCCGTTGGTTTAGTACCCAGATCTACCACGATCCACTGATCTTTATCCACCAACAGATCCTCCATCTTGAGTTTCCACAACTCAAAACTCAGACCATTAAATTTCTCCATCTCTATCTTTCCATTGCTCACCATCTTCTTTCACCACCAGAATCGATCTCACAGATCTCCCACTAAACAGGGCCTACCACAGGCCTGAGCGAAACCCCTCAACAACAAAGGCATCCCCTTGAAGCCAAAACAGCTCTGATACCAAATGTGGGTTTTAACCCTGTACAGAAATTACCTGCATACGAATTCTAAAACACAGAAAATAAACAATGCAAGAGCATAACACATAAAACACATATACACACAGATTTTCCCCTAGATCCCAAAACCGAGACTACTATGGAGTACTAAAAAAGGTATGTTTTTGATGATTATTTCAGTTTCTTTTCAGTTGAACTTGCAAACCTTTTTACATCATGAACTTGGAAAACGATAAAGAGTTATAACAAAAAATGTGAGATTAATATGTAAGACTAAAACACTGACAATTGTCATTTACTTATGCAGGAAGGAGTGAAAACGAGAAGTTGCCATTCCAAAGGAAAGGATAAGGATGGGTTAACCATTGTCCCTTTGACGGGAGACCGAATGCAAACAAGGCTAAGCAAATCAAAGTGAATCAGCCCAGAAAAGGAGGTGGAGATATCAGCCCGATGCATAAGAGGAAAGAATTGACTGAGGACTAACGGTTCGGCGAATCCCTCAGGATCTTTGATCCTGAGGGAACGTTGTTTTATCTATTTTTGCACTTAGACATATCCGCCGTCACCCTTATAAAAGGGATAGCACTATTAAGATCAAAGAGGGGGAGAGTTAGACATGATTATGCTTTTATGTAATTCCTTTTAAGATCAAAACTTTGATCATCAAGTCTCGATAAGAACTGGTTTATTGTAATTCTGCTTTATGCATTAATACAAACAGGGTGATTACTTCATCTCTGAGTCTGGATTAACTTCAAGTGGTGTACCCCTGGAGGCTAAGGGCCCGGCCCTGGAGGACACTTGCTCCTGTATTATTACATTGGTTTATGCGTGGTTTTCCTATCGTCGTTATTTGGTAATCTAATGTGTTTTATAAGTTTACATCACATGCTCTGTTATGATTAATTCATTATGGTTTTCACAGACATAACTATTGTATTGACTCTGCATCATATTACTGTTCTTTTCAAGAGTTGATCTAATATTACTAGTCTTAACAGAATACTGTTACTAGTCCATTACAGAGCTTTTGTGTTGTGCACCTGTTCATTCACGTTACAGAATTCATCTTGGGAGTTATGTTCTTTACGATTGTTGGATTTATAAACAATGCTGTTCTATTTTGAAACGCAGTCGTATTCCTTCTAACTGAGATTGATACTTAGATCAGATTACTATTTAAGTGTGCTGCGTGCGTATATGGTTTTCAGCGTTGTTCCATAGTTCATTAGTAATCAGTGCTGTTCCATTGGTGTGTGTTGTTCGATCTGCCTTAAGAGTGAAAGATTGTCGTTTGATTAAGATTAATGCATTTGATTTGATAGATTAAGTTTGTTATTGCTCGCGAGACTTAGTTGCTATTCTATTTCTTAGCTGCTGTCCTATTTCGAAATTGCTGTTCCATTTTCTTATCTGTCGTTCCATTTGCTGGTGTTTGTTATTTTGGTGTGGGAGATGATCTAAGGTTGTAGTGAGCATTGGCATTTACTATCCGGCTCCCAGATCCACGATTTGTCCTCTGATTCCCTTTTCCATCAGTTTCCAAAGGGATGGGTTATTGCTACTAAACCCTTGACTGATAAGTTACTTAGTCTTTTGAGTGTGTGATTTACTCTTTTGAAGTAGTTAAGCTGTAGAAAAGCATCCATTTACTCTTGTATTTCTGTACACTGTACTACTAGCATTACTCTAGCAAATGATAGCCTCAGACTGATACACTCTTTGAAATAACAAAACGCTCCTGGATTGACATATTAATGTGAGGTAATTAGAAGTGAAAGAGACCCTTTTTATAGCTCTACATTTTGGCGCCGTTGCCGGGGAAAGAGTGTAGCCATTTGTTCTTTTTTTTCAGAGTAGTGTATGAACCTACTAGGGAAGAGTTGGATTTTAAAAATGGAAGGTAAGAACCTACGTACGGAGCATGTAAAATCCCTGCTCCTCTATCCGCTTTCCTAACAGATTTGCTGTTGTTTTGTTTGAATAGAATTTAGTAGTTAATTTGAGTGCATGACTAAGCAGAAAAAACCAGAAAAAAATACCAAACCTCTACCCAAGCCAGAAAAAGCTAAGGGGTCGGTGACCCTTGGCTGAACGACCTTCATAGACGAAATCTACAAGAAAGCGGAATCTCAGCCATCAGTAGGACCCAGGAAAATCATTTCTAAATAGCCTACTAGTTCCCTTCAGGCCACAGGATCACCATCTGTAGCCTTTTCTAAGGTGCATAGTCAAACTGAAGAGCAGGACTTTCAAGAAATTGAGAATTCTACTCCAAAACTATTGCAGGAAGGGAATTTCAACAATCTTTGTGAAGGAGAAGGAGAAACAGGGGAAACTGGGGAACCAAGATCTCTTATTGGAACGACTCAGCCATTAAACAGCCCAGACAAGGGAAGTGCTGCAAAAATCATTGTTGAAGAAACTCAATCTCCTTAGACATCAGGCATTCTCATTATCCCAGATAGAGGAAGTGCTATTAAAACTGTCCCTGTTAAAGCCATTCCCTCTCAACCTAGGAATACCCTCCTAGATATCCGTGAAGGTTATTGGCATATATTCGACCTTATGGCTCAAAATCAGCCAAACACCCAAACCTCTACATTACAATACCCTATAGTGGATTCTGCAGCAAATGCGCCTATGAAAGCAATCCCTCTTCAACATATCCCTACATTTCATGGTCTTACATCAAAAGATTCAGATGCATTTTTATTTGAATTTGATGTGTTGTGCAGGGGATATGATTACACCACTGACCCCTAGAAACTGAAACTATTTCCCTCTACATTAAAAGGGGCTGCTTTAAGATGGTTTATGGGATTAGGTGGCAGGCTTATAAATAACTGGGATCAAATGAAAGAATCTTTTCTAAAAAAATATCAGGATTATTGTAGGTCTAGAGAACTAAAGGATGAAATATTCCAGATGACAGCTAGACTGAATGAAACATTAGAGGAGTATGTGGAACGTTTCTAGTATAATCTACAAAGATCTCCTTATGCATCACTACCTTTACCTGATAACGTGTTAAAAACAGCATTGATAAGGGGCATGATGGAACAATGGATCAAAACATTAAACATTATGGTAAAAGGGGATATTTATCAAGAAAATTTTGCTGACATTATTGATTTATGTATCAGGAGCTCGAGAGGCAGCACAAGAGTAAAACTGGCAGAACATGATCGGTTTGTAAGAGATAATAAAATTTCAACAGAAGGAGTAACACATGTAGAAATTGGAAATTTTTTGGAATATTTTAAAACTGATATACTAGGGACACTGACTACACAACTTGATATTATGCAGGCCAAATAGAAGCAAATGGAGGCAGAACAGAATTTGGCGATCTTCTGTCCCCGATGTAGGAAAAAGCATAGTCACAAGGAGTGTCCACTGGATACAATCCAAACATGCGCCATCTGTACAAAAGATCACCTTACGGAGAGCTGCCCCTCACTTCCTGGATTGAAAGCGGTATATAAGGAAGCGGAAGAAGAACCAAAATCGGTGTATTTGCTCAACCAGTGCCATTAGTGGCAGCCGAGACAATCTAGTATGTTTCCAGACCCAACTTCTTCTTTTCAGCCTCCACAGTATAATGCTCAACAATATAGTATGTGGCAAAGTCAATCCCAACCCCTAGTTCCAAACTGGTCACCACAGTCGTTTCCTTCTTCAAACCCGTGGCTGAATTAGGCAAACCAATCTGGTTGGCCAAATTTTCCTTATACTCCACCATATTGGCAAGGTAACTCATATCCTCCACAATGGACTCCCCCTACTTCACAAAGTGCAGCCTGGCAGACAAACTGGCAGAGACCGATGCACCAGCCAGTAGGAACCATTCTGCTCCCTCAACCTACATTGCCAGCCTTACAACAAAATCCCCAGTCTAATCTGAGACCACAACTCCCAGCCCAACCCAACCCCAATCCAAATAACAGACCGGTCCAATCTCTCCAAATTATAGAAACACCAGAAATAGGAGTCGATCTGATGGAGTGTAATGATCTTCAGTTAAGATCTAGGCGTATTATTGAAACCGAGGGAGATAAGACAGTTCAGATTGAAGATCAGTTACCCAGAGAAAATCTGTCACAACAAGAGGATGTGAATAAACAACAAACGCATAATCAAGCAACCACATCCTCTCCTCCGTTCCCAGAATGATTAGTCATACCTCGACCTATACAATATCCTGATTTTGACATTCTAGGAGAATTACAAAATCTGTACATAAAAGTTCCATTCCTCCAAGCCATTCAAGACATCCCGATATACGCAAAAACTATCAAAGAATTGTGCATAAAGAAACCAAGGAGGAATATAACAAATAATCCAAGAGTCCAAGTAGTCAGTACTTTATCTGACTTGCTATCAGGGAAAGAAATACCCATTAAATATGAAGACCCAGGAAATCTAATTGTAACTATCCAAATTTATGGTCAGACCCTGTCCAATGCCTTAGTTGATCTAGGAGCTACAATTAATATCTTAACAACCACTACTTTCCAAAAGCTAGGCATTACATCTGTAGAACCCACCGCTACCTTGCTAGAATTGGCTGACCGATCTGTGGTTAGGCCGGAGGGTACTCTACATGATGTCATGGTCTCTGTTGATTCCTGGGAATATCCAACCAATTTCCGGATAATAAATCCTAAAACCCAACTTGATGGACATCCACTAATTTTAGGTAGACCTTGGCTTGCCACTGCCGATGCTTATATTGGCTACCAGCAAGGAAATATGACCATAACCAAAGGACCAAATATCAAGAATTTAGTTCTATATCCTCCAGCGCAGCCAAGTGTCACAATAATCAAAACTAATAAGCACCCTGTGTCATACCTTACTGATAACATTAGATCTCCATTAACTATACAAGAGGCACTTGATTTTAAAGACCAAACAAAAGATGATGCCATTAATAATTTCATTAGTCAAATTGAATCTAGATCTTGCACACAATGTCACATGATAGAAGCAGCATTTGATAATGAATTAGAAGAAGATCCTCTGAAAGATACACATGATCAAACAATACCTATTACTTCTATTGCAAATAGTAAAATTGTGGAAATTGAAGTAGGGAAAATCTTAAATATCAATGCAAACCTCACACCTGAACAAGAAATGAAGCTCATCCATTTGTTAAGGAAATATAAAGAAGCATTTGCATGGGATTACCTTTATATGAAAGGAATTGACCCCCAATTATGTACACACCACATTTATATAGAAAAGGATGCCAGACCTGTTCGCCAACCTCAAAGGAGACTTAATCCTCATCTAAAATATGTGGTAAAAGCTGAACTTCAAAAACTTTTAGATGTCAATTTTATCTATCCTATCTCTGATAGTAAATGGGTCTCTCCGCTTGTGGTGGTACCAAAAAAGAATGGGAAATGGAGAATCTGTGTGGACTACAAGGAGCTAAATAAAGCAACACAAAAAGACCACTTTCCTCTCCCATTCATCGACCAAGTATTAGATACTTTAGCAGGAAAGAAATTCTTTTCTTTCCTGGATGGCTTCAGTGGATACAATCAGATTCAGATTGCCCTTGAAGACCAAAACAAAACTACTTTTACTTGTCCTTGGGGAACATTTGCCTACCGAGTTCTACCTTTTGGCTTATGCAATGCTCCGGACACATTCCAAAAGGCTATCCTTAGCATTTTTGCAGATTTAATAAATGATGGACTTGAAGTATACATGGATGAATTTACACCATATGGAGATGATTTTGATCCAACATTGGATACCCTAGAAAAATTCCTACAATGTCGCATTGCTACCAGGCTTTGTTTAAGCCACGAAAATGGTTATATGATGATGACTGAAGGACTTATCCTAGGACACTATATTTCAGCAGCTGGCATTCAGGTAGACCCAGCCAAAATCCAAATACTTTTGCTTATTCCCACTCCTACCACTCAAACAGAGGTATGCAATTTTCTTGGATTTTCTGGTTATTATAGGCGATTTATAGAACATTATTCGCACATTGCTGCACCTCTATATGCACTGACTGGTAACGTTGATTTTCTTTGGACAGAAAAATGTGAACGTGCTTTCAAGGATCTGAAGAAGCTTGTGTCCACAGCCCCAGTCCTTCGAGGACCAAATTGGGATTTGCCATTCCAGATATCATCTGATGCCTCAGATACAGCCATTGGAGCGGTCCTTGGGCAGGAGGAGGATAAAAAACCATATGCAATTTATTACATCAACAAAAATTTATCCCCTGCTGAATTAAATTACACTGTTACTGAAAAAGAATTCCTAGATGTAATACATGCTATAAATAAGTTTAGACATTACATTACTGGATATCGTGTTATCTTGTATAAAGATCATTCTGCCATAAAATATCTAGCAAATAAGCCTGTCACAAATGGCAGAATAACTAGATGGCTGATTTTATTGCAAGAATTTGATATCACAATCAAGGATCGACCTGGCAAAGAAAATCCTGTAGCCGATTTTCTCTCAAGAATGCCAAAGCCAATCGATGCAGCAACAGTTGAAGATCAATTTTCGGACGAGCATCTGTTTGTTGTTGCTGTTCAAACACCCTGGTATGCTAATGTTGCCAATTACCTAGCAGTAGGTAAACTACCCAAACATCTAACCCCTAATGAGCGGAAACAGATTATTCAGAAGAGTGCTCGATTCTCATGGATTGGGGGCTATTTGTTTCACACAAGGGCAGACATGCATATCAAGAGATGCGTTCGAGAAGATGAAATCTTTGACATTTTAAAAGCCTGTCATGATGGACCATGCGGTGGACATTTTGCTGAGCGCAGAACTGGACATAAAGTGCTGCAGACAGGGTATTATTGGCCCACGATTTTCAAAGATGCAAAGAAATTTGTCCAAGCCTGTGATAGTTGCCAGTGAGCAGGACGCCCTGGTCAGTCTGATGAGATGCCTCTAAAACCACAGTTAGTCATTGAACCATTCAAGCGATGGGCTCTTGATTTCGTTGGACCAATTAACCCATCATCAAACTAGAAAACATATATTTTGGTGGCAACAGAATATGTCACCAAGTGGGTTGAAGCAAAAGCATTACCTAGAGCTACAGAGGACTCTGTCATACAGTTCCTGTTCCATTTATTTGTATGCTATGGCCTTCCAAGAGAAATAATTACAGACGGTGGACCACAGTTTGCTGGGAACAGAATAGCTGCAACACTCAACAACTATCATGTCCAGGATAAAATCACTACTCCATACCACCCACAGGCGAATGGATAGGTAAAAAGCAACAATAAAATAATAGAAGCAATTCTAACGAAAACCATTGCGTCACATAGATGTGATTGGGCTGCCAGATTACCTGAAGCATTATGGGCTTACAGAACAACATGGAGAAGCACCACTGGTTACTCACCTTATGAATTAGTGTTTGGAAAACAACCCATTTTCCCCATAGAATTCGAAATCCAAACATTACGGAAAGTACAGGAAGTTGGCTTAGATCTAACCGAGGCACAGATTAATTGATTGCAGCAGATCAATGAGTTGGATGAAATTAGGCTCTCTACACTTCAAAACACTGCCCTGATCCAACAGCAGCGAGCTAAATGGCATGATGCTCTCATTAAAAATAAAGTCTTCCACAAGGGAGACTGGGCTCTGTTGTACGACTCCAGGTTTCAGGACTTCCCTGGGAAACTCCAGACTCGTTGGTTGGGACCATACAAAATCCAGAAGGTACATGACAATGGGACCCTTACTCTAATCACTATTGATGGTTCTGGATATGCCTTCAAGGCAAATGGCCACCGAGTTCGTCTCTATCGCAAACCACTCACTCGGGAGTCCTTCTACCAGCAGCTACGCCGAGACTCTGATATGGATATTGTGGGGGAGGAAGAGAAGTCCTCCTCACCTGTAATTCATTAAGGAATTCATTTCTTTTTACAGTTTGTACATAAGTTCTTTTTTTGAATCATTTTTTGTACATATTTTTGAATTAATGTTTTGCTGTCATTTTTGCTGTTCCTTTTTCAAAAGAACAACATTTTCTTCTGGCTGTTCCTTTTTCAAAAGATCAAATCCCTTTGGATCAGCCGTCATCTTGTTGTGATTTGGATCTTTTTCTTTATTATTGCGTGTTCTGCTGTTCCTTTTCCAAAGGAACAACATTTTCGACTTTTGCCGTTCCTTTTCCAAAGGAATGACATTTGTGTGTTTCCGCTGTTCCTTTTCCAAAGGAACAACATTCTTGATTTTTGTTGTTCCTTTTCCAAAGGAATGGCATTTGCTTGTTTTGCTGTTCCTTTTCTAAAGGAACAACATTTTGATTTCTGCTGTTCCTTTTTCAAAGGAACGACATATCTGCGTCTTTTGCTGTTCCTTTTCCAAAGGAACAACATTTTCGATTTCCGTTGTTCATTTTCCAAAGGAACGACATTTTTTCATGTTTTGCTGTTCCTTTGGACATTTTTGATTTTTGCTGTTCCTTTTCCAAAGGAATGACATTTTTGCATCTTTTGTTGTTCCTTTTTCAAAGGAACAACATTTTTGATTTCTTTTGTTCCTTTTCCAAAAGAACGGCATTAAAATGTTCTGCTGTTCCTTTTCCAAAGAAACAACATCTGTGTGTTTTGCCGTTCCTTTTCCAAAGTAACGACATTTGCATTTTCTGCTATTTGAGGTCTCTTGTTGGCCCTTTTTCTAAAAGGAACACCACTTGCATGCTTTTGCTTTCCCTGTGAAACAGCTTGTTCCTTTTGCTGATCTAAATTAAGGATGCTTATTGCTCCTGTTCTTTCAAGTCTTTTAGAATACAGCTATGCACTTATGCAATGGATACAAAATCACAACATACTGAAATCAGCCAATCATAAATCGCTATCTTTATAAGGCTCTGCATTGGTAAGAGGTCAAAAGGAAGGAAACACTTATTTATCATCTTTTGTTGTCATTGCTCTACTAATTCTACTATGATTGTTCATCTTTATCATTACGACCCCTTTTTAATCCTATTTGATTATTATTTAGGAATAAGAGCAAAGGGTTTATATCTTCCTATTAAGATGTTAAGACTTATTCCACCATTCCTACTCTTAAGAAGTGTCGAACCACCCCTTGTGTATAAATAAGGGAAAGTACTTTAGAAAAAGAAAGAAAAAAGTAAACATGACTTATAAGATGTCAAATGCAGGATAGGGGGTCTCATCAAGAGCCAGCCTACCATGATCATGAGGACGAAAGTGAAGTGGCATTCCCACTATGGCCACCACACCAGGGATATGGTCCAAAAGGTATATCAAATAAACAAACCCTTGGAACAGGAGGTCTCATCACGAGCCGGCCTGCCCACTTTTCGCTCCTTCCTCGTGAATGGCAGTATGGTTAACTGGTCACCAAGCCAGCATAATGGCCTACATTTTGACATTACACAATATTCCCTAAGTATACAAAAAGGATCATGGTTCCATGGGTGAAATAAACAACTCTGCCAAGGTTATGGACACCTGTTGGTAGCAGAGCACTGTTAATGGTATTGAAGTCACATTGTTTACACCAATAGGTGAGTTATTAACACCCTTTTGTTTCTTATACCCTAGTAATTAATCATATATCATTTCTCGACTTATATAGTGCATGTAAATTTATTATCACCAATCATGGCAGTGTAATTGACAATGACCGCAGGAGATTTGGAAAGTACGACAGATGTCCTATCCTCCCAACCCCGCATCATATCACAGCAGCCTCTTACGTAATAAGCGATCTAACTCTACGCCTCGATTTTGGTAATTCGCATATTTTGTAAACATGGCATATTTCCATACGATGTTCCTTTATGACTCTGTTTCAGAGCGGGCGCTGCTCCTTTATTTGATGGCTGGGACAGCCTATCACATTGCGGGGGGGGGAGGTTAACCTCATTATTCCCTAGATTACCTGTCAGCTCACTATTCGGGAAAGTTGTGTGCTAGCGTATGGCATGGCTCAATGGCATACTATTTTTATCTTTTCTGCACGAATTGCTATTCATAAGCCATTTCTATTGTATACTCTGTTTTTTTTTTTAACAAGTCTTGCGTCTATTAGCCTCTATGTGTTTCAACAAGCACAAGTAGCTGCCGTTCGATTGAGATTTTACAGTGAAACCATGCGAGGAAGATTGATCCAGAGGGAACCGCAGGTGTTGACAATCTCTGCTGTTGCTCGGGAAATCCTGGCAAGAGCAGGGTGGCTGACTTATCTCAACCACTTGCAGGAGTCTAACGAGACGGTGGCAATTGAATTCCTGCAGAATTTGCAAGAGGATTACTCCACAGTGAGGGGGAGAGATATAGCAGTCACTGATGACATAATCACAGAAGTCTCGGGACTACCAGCCACCAGACCTGTATGGACGTTAAAAAAGGAGAGATTACAGAAGATTATAGAAATCTTCCGGGACGAAGGCCAGAGCCTGGCAATTAGAGGAAAGGGAGTTTTGCCAGCAATGCTAGGAGAGCCCTGGGTAGAATTGGCAAGGACCGTAAGCTACATCACCTGTGAAGGCAAAAAAGACATGGCAAGACCACGACATCTTAAAATCTTAGCTGTACTAAAGCAGAAATTCTCTGTAAATTTACCTGCATTTTTGAATTCGTTACTTCATGACGTTGCACGGAGCATAAAAAAGGCACAGCATGTAGTGTCAGTTGTTAGTCATCATGGGTTGATTCGGTTAATTATCAGTCATAGCCTCACCCAGCAGCAAAGCAGCTGGGAAGAGCTAATTGCCATGATAGATGGGGGGTCGACAACACCATCCCCAAAACGTAAGCATGCCACCAGTACACCAGAGCGTCCAGAAAAATGCAGGGAACCAACAAAACATAAACATGCCACCAGTACATCCGAGCGTCCAGAAAAACACAAGGAATTGGCAAAGCGTAAGCATGCCATCGGTACACCCGAATGGCCAGAAAAATGCAGGAAATCAGTCTAGTTAGCACAAATACGAGGGAGATTGGAGAAGCTCCGAGAAAACACCAACTGGCTGGTAGAAATTGAAGATGAGCAAACCTCACGGCTTGAAGAAGAGGCCGAGCAATATGAAGAAGAAGAAAAAGAAGAGGCCGAGCAATCAGAAGAAGGAGAAAAAGAAGAGGCTGAGCAATCCGAAGAAGAAGAAGAAAATGAAGAAGGAGCCGAGCACTCTGAAGAAGAAGCCAAGCAATCCGAGCAGGAGGAGGAAATGGAATAGCAGGAAGGAAGCCCATTGCAGGACCCAGTGGGAGAAGATGAATTGGCCAAAGTTTTGGCCAATATGGGCGAATATGGCCAACCTTCCAGTCCATCAGACCTCCATGACGAAAAGAAACCCCAGGAGGAAAATGCACCTGAAGAATCACATGCAAAGGAGGTAGAAGAAGAGAATCTGCCTGTTCATGATAAAGAGATGATAGGAGATACTGAACAGGAACAACCCGTTCCTAACCAGAAGACACCGGAAGAGATTCTGGAGGAAGCAGGGGCAGAAAGAGAAGTCGCCCAAGAAATGGCAGAACCAGTTAGGGTTCCTGCCCCAGAACAGCCAGAGCAGAACAATGAAGAAACACCCTAGAAGGAAGATCCGGGGACTAGTCACAGTCCAGGCCACAGTGAACAACCTACTGTTCCTTCTAAGGAAATTTTGGAAATCAAAGAACTGTGAAAGGAACAACAGAGATTATTGAATATAATAGTCCAGCTCCACCAGCAGATTAGGATCCTGAAAGCAAGGCAAAGGGTAAAAAGGACTTCAGGAAGGAAAAAGGTGACCACTCCAGAAAAACCCCACAAGGCAAAGGGGCGGAGGACCAGAATTCATCCTGCTGATCAAAACCCTATCGAGAACCAGGCTACTGTTCCAATTGATGCTGAGGAACAGACTGCTATTCCAATTGAAAAGGAACAGCAACAGACTGATATTCACGTTAAAATAGAAATGGATGACATGATGACCTGTGATAAGGAAATTCAGATGGAGGCACCACTTTCAGGAGTGATAAAGGTTCTGAACTCAAAGCAATGCAATAGGAAAGTTTAGGTAAAACTCTCGGCCTCCACTGCTACATGGAAAAGAGATCCAAAAATAGTAACCCTGCGAAAGGGGTTGAAGCAAGCTCAGCAAGAAGCAGAAAATCTTAGAGAGAAAACGGTCCCTCGCGAAAAGTATGAAGAGCTAAAGTAGTAGCTTAGGAACGTCAATCAATCCGAAAGCTAGGCTTTTGAAGGTTGGCAGAAGGAACAAGAGAAAGTCACAAAGGTAGCTCGTAGGCTAGATATCGTTATCAAGTAGATGGATACCTTGTGTTCTTTATACAATGACATCTTAGCATGTAGAGCCTCTGCCAAGAATTATGCCATGTTTCTACTGGAATGGTATTTGCAATTAAAAATAAATGCTGTTAAAGCAGGTGCTCCCATACAAATTAACACTGTCAATGATTTTATAGACTATTGTAAGCACTACGGGGTAAAAGTCTAGAGACTGCTGTGTGAGTTCTATTTACATAACCTTGTATTGGACCAGGAGATCGAGCTAAACCCTGGCCCTTTTGTTGGAGACATCTAATTGCAGGCATTCATCTCATTTGGGGTTAATCAAATTAAATGGCTTAAAGCCTATAATACTTTCCAGAGGCAAGAGAACGGCTTAGATTTGTGGGTAAGGGCTGAGCCTAGGAACCCAGTACAGTTGTGGAAAGCACATAGAAATCTCATGAAGACTCCGGGCGTAATTGAAACATTAGGACCCATGCATGAGGCACTCATTCGACAGGGATTAGAATACTTTCTTTCTATCAAAGACCTTGCCATTGATGCAACTAAATTTCGGTATCAGATCTCTAATCCGAATATCCAGCTTAGGGAACTGTTTAAGTATGAGAATTTTAAATTAGCTCCCAACTGCTTGCACCTCTATGGCGAAATCATTTTGAGGGCAAGGCCATCCTGGTTAGGATATAGGTTCCGGAGTCCAATTATTTGGCATCCCACACCCGGATACCAAGCCCTGTGTGAGATGCCCGAGGGTCAGACAGGCCATTACTTTGACTACCTAGTTACTCATCATGGTTGTAGGCCTCCACATGAGATTCCATCTCCAGCTTATTCTGTCACTGCCTTGCATGTCAACTACAATGTTTTCATGAGGGCATGAAACAGGTTAAGTAGGGGGGTGTGTGGAGTACTAAAAAAGGTATGCTTTTGATGATTATTTCAGTTTCTTTTCAGTAGAACTTGCAAACCTTTTTGCATCATGAACTCGGAAAACGATAAAGAGTTATAAAAAAACATGTGAGATTAATATGCAAGACTAAAACGCTGAAAATTGTCATTTCCTTATGCAGGAAGGAGTGAAAACGAGAAGTTTCCGTTCCAAAGGAAAGGACAAGGACGGGTTAACCGTTGTCCCTTTGACGGGAGACCGAATGCAAACAAGGCTAAGCAAATCAAAGCGAATTAGCCCAGAAAAGGAGGTGGAGATATCAGCCCGGCGCAGGAGAGGAAAGAAGTGACTGAGGACTAATGGTTCGGCGAATCCCTCAGGATCCTTGATCCTGAGGGATCGCTATTTTATCTATTTTTGCACTTAGACATCTCCGCCGTCACCCTTATAAAAGGGACAGCACTATTAAGATCAAAGAGGGGGAGAGTTAGACATGATTATGCTTTTATGTAATTCCTTTTAAGATCAAAACTTTGATCATCGAGTCTGGATAAGAACTGGTTTATTGTAATTATGCTTTATGCATTAATACAAACTTGGTGATTACATCATCTCTGAGTTTTGATTAACTTCAAGCAGTGTACCCCTAGAGGCTAAGGGTTTGGCCCTGGAGGACACTTGCTCCTGTATTATTACGTTGGTTTATGCGTGGTTTGCCTATCGTCATTATTTGGTAATCTGATGTGTTTTATAAGTTTACATCACATGCTCTGTTATGATTAATTCATTAAGGTTTTCACAGACATAACTATTATATTGACTCTACATCATATTACTGTTCTTTTCAAGAGTTGATCTAATATTACTAGTCTTAACAAAATACTGTTACTAGTCCATTACAGAGCTTTTGTGTTGTGCACCTATTCATTCACGTTAAAGAATTCATCTTGGGAGTTATGTTCTTTACAATTGTTGGATTTATAAACAATGCTGTTCTATTTTGAAACGCAGTCGTAGTCCTTCTAACTGAGATTGATACTTAGATCAAATTACTATTTAAGTGTGCTGCGTGCATATATGGTTTTCAACGTTGTTCCATAGTTCATTAGTAATCAGTGTTGTTCCATTGGTGAGTGCTATTCGATCTGCCTTAAGAGTGAAAGATTGTCGTTTGATTAAGATTAATGCATTTTATTTGATAGATTAAGTTTGTTATTGCTCGCGAGACTTAGTTGCTGTTCTATTTCTTAGTTGTTGTCCTATTTCAAAATTGCTGTTCCATTAAGGACTTGCTGTTCGATTTCTTATTTGTTGTTCCATTTTCTTATCTGCCGTTCCATTTGCTGCCGTTTGTTATTTTGGTGTGGGAGACGATCTAAGGCTGTAGTGAGCATTGGCATTTACTGTTCGACTCCCAGATCCACGATCTATCCTCTGATTTCCTTTTCCATCAGTTTCCAAAGGGATGGGTTATTGCTACTAAACCCTTGACTGATAAGTTACGTAGTCTTTTGAGTGTGTGATTTACTCTTTTGAAGTAGTTAAGCTGTAGATAAGCATCCATTTACTCTTGTATTTCTGAACACCGTACTACTAGCATTACTCTAGCAAATGATAGCCTCAGACTGAGACACTCTTTGAAATAACAAAACACTCCCAGATTGACATATTAATGTGAGGTAATTAGAGGTGAAAGAGACCCTTTTTATAGCTCTACAACTACCAGCTTGATTTTTCAGTATGTTCCTTTCAATGTTATAATACATATTTATACATGCCAAAGCATCCAATACCATGGACTAAAAACCATCACGTCCAAAACCATGGACCGAAAACCATTGCGTCCAAAACCATGTGTGAAAATCATGCACAAAACCATAGGTAGGTCCCCCCAACCTAACATAGGGTCCAAAACCAAAATTTTCTGGGGCGCTGCCCCGGATCCCATAGAGTGGGGTTACCTGCAACACTCAAGCCCCTTGTGACTCCCCCCGCTACGCATTTGGCACAATGAAGGGGGGGCTTCACCCCCATTCTAACCCCCCTGGTTAACTATGTGGGCTAGTCGTGGAAAGAATATAACACAACCCAACACCTCATTTGTACATGGAAGGAATTTTCACCTCAGCTCCTCCCACATAGCCAAGAGAGTCTATAATCTTTTCTTTGAGTATGTAGTGGCTTCAACTCCCCACTCACAGGGTTAGTGATGTATGGTGTAATGATGTGTCTTGGAACTTTTGCTTAATTTAGAAGCCTGCTAACATGCCAACACGTTTTCACACATGTATTGTAACTATTGTAAGATTAATCTTGAATGCTTGCAATGCATGTTGCTTTAACCTATGTTGAACACTTGAACTATTTCCTTGTTATAATACATAATCTGTTAATTGAAATGTGTTGTATATGTTGTTAATGATGTCTCTCCTATTATGGCTATCTCCCCGAACATCAGACAAACCTTTCACAAAAATCTTGTTGTAACAATTGTCGTACTCATTCGGACTCATCCGTTGAGTGTTGTACGTGTTATCTTGCCTTGTGTGTTATGACTGTTGCATCCGTGTGGACTTCTCCTCTAGAAGCTATGCACGTCCTATTTTATTGTGTGTTCTTAGCCAAGTTAGGACTCACTCTCACCCTCTCCTCTTACAGTGAAAGAACAGTTGACACAAGTACACTAGAATTCATGAGGCATGTGAACCTCACTTCTCCAAGGCAAAGCAGACCACTCTCCCATGCTGACAAGTAAGAGTTGAGGAAAATCCATAAGATAATGGCAACTGGGCCATCATACTGGATGGGAATCCCACACCAAATGGTGTGAGGTCTAGTTGGGACTTCTCACTGGGGTGACCCCCCAAATGTTAGCGGGTCCAGCACCGTCAACATTTCTGGTGCTAGAAGGAGGGCATCCAGTTGTATATGGCTGAATATCCCCTCACATTCATTCATCAACCATCTAGTCAAGGTACTAACTCACACTCCCTCTCAACTACAAACGATTCTGCAGTTGGTTACTCTTCACCTCCCAGGATTGAACATGAGATTCTGTATCATGAACTTCACTCTATCCATCCCATCACTCACTAGTTTGCGATAGCAGTCAGACTGATCCCACGAATACAACATCTTCCACACACATCTAGGAAGCCAAAAGCCACTCCCACAGGAGTTGTTTTATCATCGATGGAAGAAGTAGTTCTTGCCACACTTGAAGGTCTGGAAGAAGCTATTGAAGATGGAGAAGAACCTCCAGTCTTCCGGCAAGGTGAACTAGACACTCTTGTGATCTTGGGATCGAAATCTAGGGAGGGTAGTGGAGGAGGTGGAGGTGGAGATGAACCAATGGACTCAGAGCCTAAACCATCAAATTCTGAAAGATAGGAAGAGGACACAGAGGAAGAAGACATGGTTGACCCAAATCTTGAATGGATGACCTAGGGACCATTAGCTCTCCTAATTGTTCTACACAAGATGCCGAAGTGAGCGGAGAGAATTAACATCAAATTAGACCCTGACAGCATGGTGAAGGCAGGAGACCATTTAGACAACTTCTACCTACAGCTGCAGACCCTTGAGGTACGATATGATGATGTAGCGTGTAGATTTTTCCCATGTACCTTGGATGGTCGCACAGTTGCATGGTATCACAGCCTTCCACTGAACTCTATACAAAAATGGGGTGCATTCAAATTCATGTTCCTTGAGAAGTTCGCTGAATGACAAGACCCCAGCCATGCTGCTCAAAGAGTTGGGAAGAATCAAGATGGAGGGAAAAGAGAAAGTGAAATATTTCAATTTGAGGTTTACATTCATATTGAACAAGTTTGCAGTGGACACTAAACCTCATGACTCCATCAATTTTAACTACTACAAATCTGCACTTCCAACCAGCATTTTGCAGTTTGTCAAGCAAGCTACAAAACAAACACTTCTGCAAAACTACGAGGAGGCTATCACTTTTGAGAAAGACCTGCGTGCAATTAGAGTCATCAAGGATGATGAATCAGCAAAGGACTCCAAGGATGCAAGCAAGAAGTCCCAAGTAGTGGCAAGCAAGGGTAGAGACAAGGAAGCAACCAATATTGAGACCCTCACTCGCCTTGTCAAGAGCTTGACCACTGAAGTGTCTGAACTCAAACAATGCAAAATGGACACATTTGCAAGCATTCATCTGCCTAGGCAGAGACAGGCAAGCATCTCATCAAGCAACAACCAGTTCACCTCCAAAACTGTGCAAAAGCCTATGTTCCAGCTCGAACAGTGTACAGATCCTAATTTTTGTTCATTCCACGAAGAACATCACCCCAAAAACTCTTGTTTGAACTAGAGGTGAGTCACAAGTGCTTTCTGCAGTCATACACTCAATGCGAGAAGAAATATGCAGGTGTAGCCAGAAGACACTAATGATGACGAAGAAGTTGCACCTGATGAGAGATCAATATTAGGGCATGTGGTGAATGCGTATCAGTGCTCGCAAACGATGTCAAAGATGAACACCGAGAAGTAGCCTCGAAATCAAGCTGACCATTACAATCTTAGGAGTAAGGGGCTCCCCATACACTTGGGGAGATGCAAGAAAAGATCAGACTATTGATAAGGAAGGCTGATCCACCGGCCACCCCAAAGCAGAAAAAAAAAAGGTCCGAGAAGACAGCGGCAGACAAAGGCACCTCCATGAGTAGCAAGTTGCAAAACACTCCACTGGACAACACGAACACCCGTTCTACCCCATATACCTCGGTAAGTAATAACTATTAACTACTATTAATTATTATTAATTATTGTTAATACTAATAATAACTAGTATTAATTATTATTAACTATTAACTATTATTAATCAATATTAATTATTAATTAAGATCTATTAATAATTAAACATTAACTATTATTAATAATAAAAACTAAAAAGGATAATAATAAATATTATTAATCAAGACAACCTCCATTTCATCCTTAAATCAACTCACCTCATAACTATTTAAATCTCTCAGTTAAGCCCTTCTACTATCAACATTCAAGAAGTCTTGGTGATAGATCCCTGTTGGGATTTGAAACATTGACTAAAAATGGTTCTTACTGTGGGTTCTCTGGTAACTATGTCAAAAGTATACTACCTCTAGACTACAACATTGTTGATGACATGAAGAAAACTTGAGAAAACATTAATTTGTTCGAGTTGGCAAAGATCCAAAGTCAGCGAGATATCTTGCTGCGTGCATTGGGGCAGACAACAATAGACAACTCAACCTCTACTAGCAAGGGAGCAAGTGCACCTCCCAGATCACTTTCCACTATGCTCAATACACTCAAGATGGAAGAATAAAACTCAGGTTTTCATCCATTCCTGCTATCTTTTTAAATTTTCTGTTGACACCTAATCCGAAACGGATGGGTGAATTGGACAGTCATCAAGAAGATGAACTGATCTGTCATATGTATGTATATAAATAATAGTTAGCTAATGAATAATATATCAGTTCTTTCTTCCGCTCATTCTGGAGTTACCCTGGCCTGACATGGTATCAGAGCCAGGTTCCAGATTCCTTGTAACTCCCATCTCTGTCCTGAGCACTCCTCTGTCCTGAGCGCTGCTTTGCCTCTGTCGCTGGACTGACATACCAGAGATGCGTTGGTGCCTCTGTCGCTGGACTGACATACCAGAGATGCGTTGGTGCCTCATTTTTCTCTCACCCAACGCTCATGGTTGTTAACGCTCTCACCGTCCTCCCACTATCGATGCACCAAGCTGAATCTATCCTTGAACAATACAGCTCACTGCCGTGTTGCTTGAACTTGTTTTCTGAAGAAGAGTCCCTTGCATTGCATGGTGCAGTACCCTCTCTTTAATGAAAAGCGTGCCCTCTTTAGTGAATAGGCGTGAAGATCAGCCTTCCATTACTGCGCTGTCCACTCAATTCGGGTATGGGTTCTCACCATTTTCAAGTCGTTGACAATATCGAAGTATGGTGGACTCCTCCCTTCGGCTCGGTGCTTGCTACGCTGAGCGTTGGCTTGTGAGACTGTTGTGTGGTGTACTCGTCCGCGGCTGCAGTAGCTTGATGTTTGCTACGATCTGAAGAGCCTGCTTCCTTTGGTAGTTTAGGGAATCTCCAACGCATCGATCTGCAGAGGTGCCACAAGTTAAAGAGGCTGCCTGATTCCTTTGATGAACTAAAGAAACTCAAACGCATCAGATTGCCACGGTTTGAGGGGCCTGCCAGAATCCTTCGGTGATTTAAGCAAGGGAGGTAACGTGTTGCGCAGTTGATTTTAAATGGCGGTTCTGGTAATGTGATGTGTTGCGCAGTGGTATTATTTTTTATCGAATGCACAGTCGTATTAACGTTTGAATGCCTTTGCATTATTAACGTTTGAATGTGTCTGCAATATTTGAATGCGTTTGCATTATTAACACCCTTTTAAAGCTGAATCCGCTCATTATATTCGAGTGTATTAAAGCTGAGCGCATCCGGGGAAAACACTGTGAGTATTAACGCTGAGCACTGTGGATGTATATATATATATATTGTCCAAGTTTGTGGTCCAATATATATATATATATATATATATATATATATAATATATATATATATATATATATATATATATATATATATAGATATATATATATATATATAGATATATATATATATATATATATATATATATATATATATATATATAGATATATATATATATATTGAATGGTTTTCTTGCTTAAAAGAAAATAAAAGGGGAGGTGATATGGAAAGGGGAGGATATTTTATAAATTTTGGAGACATTTGAAGAAAACTCAGTGCACAAAGAATTTGAAATCTGTTACCCTTTTGAGTACAATTTCACTGCATATCAGTAGAAATTTTTTTATCAGCAGAAAGTTTTTTTTTTACAGAATGCATTCAATCATTTCTATGGTAGGAATAGTTCTCACTGGCAAGGAGAACTATCCTGAATGGTCCTGGATGGTAAAACACACCCTCATCTACAATGATTTGTGGAAGGGAGTGTGTGTCGGAGAAGAAGACAAAGACCCTGTGCAGCCTACATCAGATAAAGACCTTGTCATTTGGGAAAACAAGAACAGCAAAGCCTATGCATTGATAGCAGCATCTGTAAATGAAGAAGTAAGTCGTCATATTTCATCCTATTCCACTGCCTTTGAAGCTTTACAAAAGCTGAAAGAACTCTATGATACACATTCTGCACTTGAAGTTGTTCAGCTCATGATTAAACTCTTCACTCTTGAACTGAAAAATAATGATCATCTTACTCTTGCATCTGAAATAAAGTCTATAATGCATGATATTAAATCCACTAAGGTTGAGCTGGATATCTCTCTTATTGCCTTTCTCAAAGCACTCTATCCTACCTACTCCAACTATCTTGAGTCATTACAAGCAAATGGAAATCTTAAAGATATAACCTTTGACTCTTGTGAAAAAGTTTGCTGAAAGAGAGAAAGCCTTTGGAAAGAAGACAGTCCCTGAATCTTCTGAAGAGACTGTTTGCCTTGCTCATAAAGAAAAGCATCCTGCTCAAGATTCTACAAGAGGAAGAGGTGGACGAAGAGGAAGAGGAAGATACTTAAGAGGCAGGGGGGGCAGACATTCCCAAGCAGAAAAGGCAGATCTGCATTGCATTCGCTGCAAACGAAATGGATCACATGATGCTTCTACATGCAAGCTACCATGGGACAAAATTGAGCAGAGAAGAAACCAGCAGAAAGGTAAAACTGATGACACAGACAAAGGTAAAGCACCTGAATCTGCTCACTATATTGAGGCACAATGTAACATTGGAGTAAATGAAGATTTGTTTAATGCTTCACTTGCTTCTTCGAAAAATGATTGGCTGCTTGATTCAGGAGCAACCTGTCATATGACTCATAGGAAAGATTTTTTTGAAGATTTCACTGACAATGTTGATGGAGCAGTATACTTTGCAGATCAGTCAAAAATCAAGCCATCAGGGCTTGGCACAATCAGGCTTAAACTGCCTGGTCTTCCAGACTTTCTTCTGGATCATGTTCTATATCTCCCACAGCTCAAGAGAAACTTGCTGTCCCTGGTTCACATCCGCCAGCAAGGTCACTCCATTCATATGTTTGATGGAAAGCTTGAGGTAAGAAAGGCATCTGACCACTCACTTGTCATGAGGGGAATAGAAGAAGAAAGACTTCTTAAACTGCAAGGAACCTCTGCTCATGCACAACATTTCTCATATATTTCTCATCATGAAGAAGGTACACTTCCATCAAGTTTATTATGGCATGCTAGATTTGGACATTTAAACTATGATAGTCTCCGCTTGTTGAAGAAAAATGGTGTTGCTGGTTTGCCTACAATTCCTAGAAAACATAAGCAATGTGATGCTTGCATTATAGGAAAGCATAGCAAACAGTCTTTTCATGATTCACATTCAAGAGCACATAGGAAGCTTGAACTTATTCATTCAGATTTATGTGGTCCAATGCCTGTTCCTTCTGCAAATGGAAATAAATATATCATGACATTTATTGATGATTACACCAGAATGTGTTGGGTCTATTTATTGAAGAACAAATCTGATGCTTTTCAAACATTCAAGAATTTTCATAAGTGGATTGAAAATGATGCACAATCTCATATTGGGTCTATTCGCACTGATAATGGAAAAGAATATACGTCAAATGAATTTGAAAACTATCTTCGCCAACATGGGATCAAACATCAAACAACTGTGCCTTATAATCCTCAACAGAATGGTGTAGCTGAAAGAATGAACAGAACAATTTTGAATATGGTACGATCCATGCTTTTTTTTTCAAAAATGTAAAGACAATGTTTTGGGCTGATGCTGTTCTATGTGCTGCATATATAAAGAATAGATGTCCATCTAGTGCTATAAGAAACAAAACTCCTTATGAATTGTGGTATGGACATGTTCCTTCGGTAAAACATCTCAGGATCTTTGGTTCCACCTGTTATGCTTTAATACCAAAGTTACATAGAAACAAACTTGGTGCTAGAAGTCGTAAGTGTATCTTCCTGGGGTATTCAAACACATCTAAAGCATACCGCCTCTATGATGAAGTAAATAAAAAGTTTGTTTTATCTAGAGATGTCATTTTTCTTGAATCATCCAAATCTGAAAGTGTTGTTGAGCGGCAACTTGATCACTTGGATAGATTCACAAAACCGAAATCATTTCAAGAGTTTGATAATCAGATTCCACATCTTGAAGGGGGGATTCCTATACTAGATCAACATGTGGAATCTTCTTCTTTTGAAGAACAATCTCCCCTGCATGACACTCCAACAACGGATGATGCTTTAAGTGATGTAATTGATAGAATTGGGAGACTTAATCTTGATTCAGACCCAACTCAATCAACAGAGCAGCCTGGACCATCTCAGAAAGGTCCCCCAAAGTGGCTGACAAAGACACTTGAAAGTGTTCATCCTGATGAAATTGGAAAAACAGGAACCAGAAATACAAACCGACAAGATGGAGGTGATGTAGATAACTCTAATTCACCTGTTGATGTTACTTATGATTGTGAATTGAACTTGTCTACAGATTTTGAACCAACTTCCTTCAAAGAAGCTGCTTCTCATGATGAATGGAAAGAAGCGATGCAGAAGGAGTATGATGCCCTCATAAAAAATGGCACTTGGAAGATGGTTGATCCTCCATTTGGAACCAAATCAATTGGCTGCAAGTGGGTCCACAAGAACAAGTACAAAGCTGATGGCTCACTTGACAAGCACAAAGCTAGGCTTGTGGCAAAAGGTTTTGCACAGAAGGAAGGGGTCGACTATGAGGAAACTTTTGCCCCCACAGCAAAATGGGCCACCATCCGGACACTCTTTGCACTAGCTGCTCAGAACGGTTGGAAAGTCCATCAAATGGATGTAAAAACTACATTCTTGAATGGAGATCTAAAAGAGAATGTTTTTATGTCCCAGCCTGAAGGATTTGCTGTGAAAGGACATGAACATAAAGTATGCAAACTTGTGAAGTCCTTGTATGGCCTCAAACAAGCACCACGAGCCTGGTATGAAAAACTAACTGAGCATCTTCTGAAACTCAACTTCAATCATTTTGATCTTGATGATGCAACTTTATTTGTCAAGAAAGTTGGCAAAATAGTTGTATATCTTGTGGTATATGTAGATGATCTTTTAATGACAGGGAACAATGAAAGCTATATTGCATCCATAACGAAAGAATTAGGAAAAAATTTTGAAATGACTGATTTGGGCTATGTTCATTACTATCTTGGCATTGAAGTAACCCAACATCCAAAGTCCATATTTCTTTCTCAAAAGAAATACATTGGAGATTTGTTAAACAGATTTGGCATGACAGAGTGCAATCCTCTTTCTACTCCAATGGAACAAAACTTGAAGCTCACATCTATTGAAGGAAAGGAATTTGAGGATGCAACAAAGTATAGACAGCTTATAGGAAGTCTCATCTACCTCACTACTACCAGACCAGACATTTCATTTGCTGTTGGAATCCTCTCCAGGTTTATGCAAAAGCCTTGTGAGGGACATTGGTCTGCTGCAAAAAGAGTTCTAAGGTACTTGAAAGGAACTCAAGACCTTGGAATCAAGTATACACAGGTGGACAACTTCAACTTGATTGGATACTCTGATTCAGACTTCGATGGAGACAAAGAAACTGGGGTATCTACTTCAGGATATGCTATGAGTCTTGGATCAGGAGCTGTCTCCTGGAGATCACGCAAACAATCAGTACCAGCAGATTCCACAACAGAAGCAGAATATGTGGCAGCAACTGAAGCAATGAAAGAAATTGCGTGGCTCAGGAAAATTCTTGAAGACTTGTAGGTAAAACAAATACAATCAACTCCACTCATGATTGATAACACCTCTGCAATAAAGTTGGCCAAAAACCCAAAGTTCCATGATCATACTAAGCACATCAATACTAAATATCATCTGATTCGACATCATGTTGAGGCCAAAACAATCCATCTCCGTCATTGTTCCACAAACGAGCAAATTGCAGACATCTTCACCAAAGCGCTTGGAAGAGAAAAGCTTGAAAGATTCAGAACGATGCTTGGACTCACCAACATCCCTTCAGATTAAGGGGGGGAATGTTGACACCTAATCCGAAACGGATGGGTGAAATGGACAGTCATCAAGAAGATGAACTGATCCGTCATATGTATGTATATAAATAATAGTTAGCTAATGAATAATATATCAGTTCTTTCTTCCGCTCATTCTGGAGTTACCCTGGCCTGACATTTTCAACTACAATGTTCACAACTATTTGGTTAATTCTGGCGTGGCAGCCAGTGTCATGTCGCTCTCCATTGTGAAAGAGATCAATGCATGATGGAGCGAGACATCCACGTGAATCATCCAACTCGATTGAACATCGATACCAACCATTGGTGAACTACGAGATGTGATCATCTGACTATCTCATGATGGTCGAGTCCATCAATGCATTAACATAGTGGTTGTGGACATACCAGAAGCATATGGTCTGCTACTTAGCAGAGACTAGTCTAGCAAGCTAAATGGATATTTTGCTACAGATTGGTCTCACATGTGGCTTTCGTACAAGGGTAAGTGCAACCAAATCTAGGTAGTATCTGAGAGGTACATGAAACATAATGTCACTCCCCTTAATGGAGAAAATGAATCGTTGGACTTTGCAAAACTCATGTTCGGCAACTGCCTCCTTGAGACAAAATTGGGGTGTTATGCTACACGGTCAGCTCCAACCCCACCAGACGCATAGTTGGGACTCCTTCCTTGCCCAACTGATGGTAATGAAACTAGTATAGCACATTGTACCCATAGTAGTAGTACTAGCAACAACAATAGCAGCAGTAGTACTAGTACATCAAGTGATCCTTGTAAAGACGAGTTGTGGACCATGTACTTTGACTGATTAAAGACACAATATGGCTCAGGAGTTGGATGTGTCTTGATCGACCCTTACAACAAGAATCATATGGTTTCAAGTGGCTTGGATTTCGAGTGCACGAACAACGTTGCTGAGTATGAAGCACTCGTGTTAGGCTCACAGAAAGCCATGACCCTCAACATGGTCACACTTAAAGTGGCAGGTGATTCAGAGATAGTGGTGTGGCAAGTACATAACACCATTCACTATTTATCACCACATCCTAAAAGTTTCGAACAATAGGTATGGAGACTAATCTCAAACTTACAAGCATTTAATATCATTGTTGTACCACGCACACATAATGTAGCTACTGATGCACTGGAAAATGTAGCTTTGAGAATGTCACCGATTAGGGATAGATTTACTATTGAAATTTTGTACAAACCATCTATCCCAGACAACATAGCTAACTTAGGCGTGTTTAATGATGATCAACAGATACTGCATTTCATGGCCAACGCTAACATCTTCAAACATGCAACAATAGATGATGACAAGCACGAGTTTTCTCTGCAAGCAGAGGCTAGTAATAGGAAAGGCCACCTTATCAAAAAATGTGTGTCAACATTGTAAAAGATTTATGACTTGCAAGAACATTTTCAGGGGCCAAGGAATAGCAAGGCCCATAGTTCCACCATGAGGTATGCATTGATAAACCTGGGAATGAAACAAGATCCGAAGTTTGTCAATCTTGGTACATGTTGTACACAACAAGAGCGGCAAGCCTTTATCCACTTGTTCAAATAGTACTGAGATTTCACGTGGACGTATGATGATTTGAAAAATTATGACACATGGATCATCCAAGATATCATCCCAATCAAAGAAGCAGTCAATCTATATCAACAGAAGTTGAGGACAGTACATCCATTGCTTGAACCCCTCATGCAAAAAGAGCTTACTAAGTTGTTGGATGCACAGATCATATACAAAGTTCACCACTCCACATGGGTCTCCAACCTTGTTCTTGTACATAAGAAGTATGTTGGCTTGTTGGGGCTTGACCCACGTTCAGAGGTGATTTAGCCAAACAAATCTCGATATTACTGGCCCTTTTATCAACAGTTCATGGAGCACAGACTGAGGTCTCACCCAAGGTAGTATGGGAGGGTGCTAGAACTAGGTTTCCACACTCTGGGGATGTCTGATGATTTCAAGTGGTCCGCGGTTCGACCCTGTGTGCACGTCGCTATGCACACTTACCTGTACCTTGCAGCCTGAGAGGCTGCCTTCGCATAACCTTACTCAGGGGCTGAACGCTGTTATTACCCAAGTCCTTACTAGTATTCCATTGTTGGTTGATTAACTTAGCTTATTTACATGCATAAAGTATACTTAGCAATATAAATCATTCATACAAGTGCATGCAATAAATAAACAGTATAATTGCAATTCATATCAAACAGGTAACAACCTAAGAACATATACATGGAATTAAGATAAAACTTTTCTTTATTATTATCTTCCTTCGGTTATAGACTCGACTCCACTTTGTGCACTCAGCTACAGGGATCCACACACTCAGCTACGGACTACTAGGGCTCTGCGCACTCAGCTGCAGAGCCTTCTCCTACTCTACGACCCAAGATGCACTTAGACACTTAGACTCTTGCTCTTCACTTCTCCTTCCTTCGTTCATTTCTTTTACACTTAGAGCCTTGCTCTATTTATACAATCCCATGGTCCGCGGACCATGGGTAGGCTGACATTACATTACGAACTAGAGTGAACAACCCTATGACTCCAACATACTTCCACACCCACAATCCGCGAGGCTTTACAACATCATTCGGTGAAAACATGGGCTTTGAGCCCCAAAACATTACTCGGGGGGATTCCATGCCCAACAGGCCCCCAACACAAACATCATGACTCACCCTTGAGTCACTCGGTTGACATGACGATCTTGGCACGGAGTTCCTCCAACTATCCTCAAACTGTGCTGATGTCGGTAGTGCATTGATCCGCTGCTTGTTGAATCTGTTGCATCCTAAATTCTAAGACCTCCGTATCTCAGGTGCTTCTCTGCATTAACGTGTGCATCCCCTATATGTGTGTGATTTTTCCTTCGATGTTTTACATGATAGTGAAAGCCTGATCGATCCACGGCTGCACGCGTGCATTGAGAACTGCCTCCTTATGTCGCACCGCATCCACCTGCTCCTCGAGTGCCTTAGCTTGCTGCATCCTCGCAAGTCACTAAGTGAGGACTACTGTCTGCGCATTTCCTCAGACACTGTTGTATTGCTATTAGAGTTCTCGTGCCTCTATCTTTAGGCGCAAGATGTTGGAGTCCTCCTGCAGAGTTGTGAGGACCTCAAGTGCTTTCTCCAATAAAGTGGTACAGTCTTACACTGCACCTCCAATTTCTTCCAATCCTGCTATGATAGTGCTAGCACGCTGTTCTCAGACCTTCAGGGTAGTGGAAGGCTATGCCTTTAACCGCAGCTTGGGGATCTGAAGATTAAGCTCCAGCTGAACCTTGGTCATTTCTTCTCTAGCCTCGTAGACTCCAGTTGCCAACCTATGGATCCGCACCTCTACTGGTAGATCTGCTGGGATGGCCAGCTCTGGGATGCGTCGGCAAGCATCGTCTACCACCTACACCAACTGTTGATTCTGGGATACCCATTTGTCATGCTGCAAACTGAGTTGTTCCATGTTTATCTTTTGCTTGCTGAGAACTTGGATCGCGTGGCTCTCCTTAGCGTGTAGCTCTACCATTATCCCATCCTGTAGCAGATATAGTGTCTCACGCAGAAGGGTAGCTAAATTAAGGCCAAGGTCTTTCATCATGTTAACCAAAAATCTATCAGCCTCATTTGCTGCTATTAGGGCCCCTTCTAGCAACACTATTATGTTGTCCATTCATGCGCACAACATGTGTTCTATTTCCAAGGATCGTGCTGCTAGGTGGGTGGAAAGGGTACCCACCTGAGGGGCACGCACCTGTAACTCCTATAGCTACGCCTTGAGGGCCCCCAACATAGTATGGTGCTCTTGCATAAATTCCTGAAGAGCCTCATTTGTGACATCGTGAACTGTCTTACCGATGTCATGGAGGTCACCTTCAGTTAAGGTGATCGGGTCAATGACCAACTTCGAGGCCTTGACCTTCTTCCTCGATCCTGCTCTCTCTGTCATGTGTGGGCGCTTCAGTTGTGTGGACACGGTCCCTGGGTTCACGCTCCATTCTATTGTTTTTGCTTCCTCTACCTCCTGCCCCTGCAAAAACATTGCTTGGTCCTCATCTGCCTTCGTGGTTGCTTCCTTTGCTACCTGTGCTGCTGCTGCTGCCTCTACGGCCTTCTTCTGCTCGGAGGATTTCTGTGCCACTTTGCGCGCTGCCCTTTCCTCAGCTACTGTTGTTTCCTTTCGCCTTTCCTCAACCAATTTTGTAATGCGCAGCTTGACATTGTCCTTCTTCTTCTATGCTACCGCCTTCTCAAGTTCTGCAAGATCTGGGGCATGCCATTCAGAGGCCATGTCTCCAAGACAGTAAAAATGGCATCGTCAGTGGCTACAAAAGGTAACCTCATCCATTTCTTCGTCGGATCCTTATGTGTTTGTTGTGCTATACAACAACCGTCCATTTCATAAAAATTTTATACAAAATCATAATAAGAAATGGGTCCCTTAATAAGATTTGTGTGTCCATAAATAAAATTCGTATTAACCCATCATAAGAAAAACCCTTATTAAAAGGCTTTAGGTAAACGAATCATTTGAAAAGCCTTTTTGTGACTTTAAAATATTATAAACTCTTCGTTATTGCGATAAAGCGATCGGAAGATTGCATATCGCAATAACAAAGGGAACATACGCAAAGCCACATTCATTCTCTCCGATCCGAAAAGGCAATCACAATCGGATATCAGAGAAGCCCAAATGCCAAACACAATATAATGCAGCCCCTTAATTCCTCTGATGCGATAGTGCATATCACAATCGGCAAATTGGCGATGACAACAACAAGCCAACACATAATTGAAGTAAGGCTCAAATCCTCCGATGCGATAAAGCATATCGCAATCAGCAATTGGCGAAATCACATTGACAGAACAATAAAGCCCAAGTCCATTCCCGATTGTGATGTATTAATGAGGCACACATCTCGAGAATATATTTAAAAGGTTTGCATGCATTGTATCACCTTTCGGTGATCAGAGATATTTAAAACAAGCATTAAAGCCTTTCTCTTCATGTTACCGATCGCCGATTTGCGAATTATCATTGATCATCCACCAAAGAAATCTAAACCACGCTTGAATGAATCATTCGGCATATAAACGACATGATGGGCATTTAAAACCTTATTTACCAGGATTGACAGGTTAAATGACTAATCAATGAAGTAGTTAAGGGTAGATCTTTTCTTTAGATTTTATCCGCGGCAATCTTTTACTATAGTCCATTATCACTTGTTGATCAACGTAACTCTTTTTCATTATCATATTGGTCCGCAGCAGCATTTCTCTGTATCACAGTTTTTCAATCGCTTGTGCAGAATTCCGCTGAAACCAAAAATTTGAAACAAATGGGAAAGAAATCAAAGAAATCCATAGCAGCAGCTCCTACAGCAACAACACAGCCAGCCAAGGATCCCAGACCAAGCAAAAAAGGGTTAATCTCAGACACTACGTGCCTCGGTCTAGGAAACACTAGCTGGGAGAGCATTTACAATTTAATAGAAGCAGAGGAGCCTGAGGAAGTATCAGAGGAAGCCATAGCTGACTCAAGTAACAAATCGGAAGCAACCCTCAAAGAATTAGCTTGTTCCTACCTGCACAGAATAGCAGCCTGAGAAAAAATCCTGCCATATACTGACGTAGTGAGATGGGTGGTTGAAGAAATTCCAGTCTCGAACAGAACATTTTGCACAGCTGACGGGAGGATATTCGGCTCGTTTCAGCCTGATGATCTAAGGAAAATGTATCACTTGCCTGAGCCTGAGAAGCGGTACAACAAAGCATTCCTAGAGGCATTTGCAAAGGAAAATGAGTCGGAATCAGCCCCGATTAAGCAATGGAGACATTTCCCTGAGAAGCACAAACACGAATCATCGGGTAAGTACTCTGTAGACTCTTTGGCTTCTCCTTACTGTTATGTCGGAGCTATGATGTGTAGGATGTGGGGAATACATGACTCTGCTAAATTCACCATAGAAATGGTCCCCCTAATGGAAGCAGCAATAAATGGATATGTGATGGATTGGGCAAATGTTTTATCCGACAAATTAGCCACAGCAATTCTTGAATACAGATCAAATGCACGTAAAACTACCAGGACCATTCCCCCTTTTTATTACAGTGCTTATATTATGGATACTCTTTGCTTTAATTCTGAATATCCGGTACTCGGATGGAGATGGACTCCCCAAGACCCTAAGCCAATACATATTTATCATCAAATGTTATGGAAGGCTCACTACAAAAATCATTTGTATAGAATCTGCAATGGCTTTATGTTGCCTGTGTATTATGCTATTTTTGATAAGCCTACCCCCAGGATTTCTGAGGAAGCAGGGATTGACTTGACTGCAGTAGGTAATTGGTTCGGAGAAGAAAAGTTCACTAATATAAGGCTTTTCAGTAGCCTTACAAAACCCCATGTCCTTCCCCTGTATGTTCCCGATAAACTGTTAGCTCAGGAACTGGCTTACCAAATAATGGTAGAAGGGACATCCAAAACCCTTAGAAATTCCAAGAAATAGGTATGGCCTACATTCCATTTAAGAAGTGGTGTTTTCACTCTTCATGATTACAAACATGCAAAAAAGCATGCAGAAAAAATACAAATCCCGAATCTTGCAACAATTCCCAACAGACAATATGATCCAAGAAAAGTTGCCTATAATGTTCTTGAACAAGCCAAACTTATAAAGTTTGATCATGAAAAAGATGACTTCGATGACCTATTTTCTTCAGCTGAATCATTATTTCAGGTAAAAACATTGGCCAGGATCAGGTATCAAGATGAAGGGCTAGAAAATTTTAATATGCTTAGAGAACAGAGGTTGCAAAATCTACCTCTTGACCTATTAGCCACCCACCCATCAATCCAGCCAAGCGAGTCTGAACAGCAAATTGTTGACAAATCTCCTACGGTGGAAAAAGTTCCTGAGAAAGAAAAAGCACCAGAACAGGAGAAAGAATAGGGAAAAGGCAGTGAGCACATGGATACAGATACGCAGATTGATCCCAAGCTTCTTAAAGAATGGCAACAGTTCGATTCCATTATAAGCAATCCTGAGAATTTACAGGATTTTAGCATGCCTGAAGTGACAATTGGTCACAAGACAACAACAAATACGGTTCCAACTGAAGGAACCAGCGGCCCACCCATAAGTCAAGATGTAGAGATAATTCCTAAGGATCCATCAGATGAAATCGTTTTTCATATAGAAGAAATACCACCTTTAGATGTCTTCTACAGCCCTAAACATAGGGCTGTAGTAAAAAGACAAAGGAAAAAGAGAAGGCTTGATCAATCTTCCCTTTTACCTACACAAATAGAGATGGCTAATGTGGTATGGAAAGAAGAATTCAATCCTTCCGAAGACCTCACAAAACTCTCTCAATATGTTGGGGCCTACTCGGCAGCTACTATGGATAAAGCATCAGAAGTTAGCAATTTACTCAAAGAAAAAGATCAGACAATTAGTTCATTGGAGGCACAGGTATCCGAAAGACAAGAGAGGATAGAGCAGTTAGAGTAGCAGTTAGCAGTGCAACAACAATCAAATAACCATGTAAATGAGCTATTGCTCAAGGAGAAGGGGAGAATAGACCAAAGTGCAGTTCATAAACAAAAATAATTATCCCTAGCTCTAGCAAAGCTGAAATCAATGAATGAACACATGAGCAAAACAAAAGATGAGCAAATCGCTCAACTGTCACAACAGATAGAAAAGTTCAAAAGCTTTCCTCAAACAGCAGAATTCAGATCCGAAGTGCTCCAGATCAATAAAGAATTTATTAATCAATTAAATTTACTATGTCATAATATTTCTCTTACTGAGCCCCCCTGTGAGATATCTTTATCAATGGTTGATAAATCAATTAAAGCAAGACAAAGTTTGGAACAGGCCGATGTGACATTAACAGATTTTCTTGCATGGCAAGAAACCAAGGAGGGACAAGCCGCAAATTTGCCTCAAATTCTGGAATCACACAAGGAAATTCTTTTCCTAGAATGGCAGTCTCAATTGATGAAAGCAGAACGGAAACATCAAGATGTAGATCAACAGCTGGTAATTTGTTTGAATTAGTCAATGATACAATTTATCCATCTAATTTGATTTCAGAATGTACTCCAGGTAAATTACCATTGGCTAAAGCATTGGAACATAAGTGCAAACAGGAATTAGCAAAGAAGGAGAGATTAATCGCAGGCATCCAAAGTTTAACTTGGGACACCTTTTGGTTCTTCTTGGTTAAGCCCCATAGTAAAAAAACAACAATAAAATGTTTAACAGATGAAGTCGGTTACATGATTCCAAAAATTCATGATGCTATGTATTCAGCCCAACTACATTCGCGCATGAGTCACCCTCCAGAATTGCAACCAATGCTTGATATATGCCAGCTCAAGCCAAAGGATAATCAGCTAAAACAGTGAATCATTCTACCGACTGCAAGCATATCTATTTCAAGAAGATTTTTATGATTTGGTTATACCACCTCATAGCATTTTTATTTCATAATTAGTTAGTTAGTAAGTATTTATAGACCCTTTCATGCATTTAGAAAGGGTCATCAATTTTTGTATCAAAACTTGGATTGGGAGTTGCACTATTGTGCTTCTGATAATTATTTTTTTATGAAGACTCAGCCTATATTCCAAATTTTAATGAAGAATGCTTTGATAAGATATGCACTATTGATTTTTGTGAGAGTATTTCTAAATTGAAGGATGGGATCTGAATGCGATTGATATCGGAGGGGATTCAAATTACATATGGTACTATTATCTATGTCTTTGTTCCATTCTTTTATATGAATCAGTGTTCATTCAATTATTGCTATCATTAGATATATGTATGTGTTTTAACAACAGTCCTTTTATTTATCACTATTGAACGTTTAAGGAATGTTATTCTTGCAATCATATTTATGTCAATGATATATGAGAAAAAGTGTAATAATTTTTTAATTATTACTTTTTTCAACTAATTGAACAAAGTAATTATCATATGATGGAATGTCTTTATTTATAAGTGGAGTCATCTATATGCCTATTTATGGACAAGGATTATCAAAAGTTGCACTAAAGTGTAAATTTCCTGGGATAGATTAGTTGTTTATAATTCTGAATTCTAGAATAAATCATTCATCATTATCATTAGATAATAGAAGATCAATCACTTATCCATCCTAATTCCAAATCATTAGGAAACTGGTCCCATTATATCCAGTCGGAGCCACCACACCAAACAGAAAAGGAGCTGCCTTTAAGATCTGGACCGAGTGGTTTTCCCCAATGTTGATGCAGCGATTTTTGAGGCATCAACATTTTTGGTGCTAGAAGGAGGGCCTGACCTATGAATGACGAGAAAATCTAAACCTACAACCCATTCTGAGAGTAAATATCCCTCCACCTCACCTCCAACTTCTTCTTTGCATGTTGGAACTCCAATCTTCAAACAAGAAGAAGAAGAAACAACTACCACTGGTCAACCTCAACATATCTCAGACAAATTAAGTACAAAATCCCTTGAAGTACAGTCTCTCATCCATAAACTTCAAGGATTCTCAATATCACCATAGAAATCTGAGGTATGTTAAGGCAATGTGACTTCGCAATTTGTTCCATCTCACCCCCTCACCAAAATTCAGAGTGAAAAGCTTGGTATTGAACCTACTGAGTTGCCTTTGTCCAAAAGGAAAAGGGCAAGGAAAAAAAACTGAAGGATCTGATAGTGAAACAATCTCATCATCATCCTCCATTCATCTTCTCCATTGCAAAGTCAACCATCCACTCCTCCATTACAAATTGTTGTTCAAAAACGAATAAGAACATCAACATCGGCTTCACAACTCTCTGGAATCTCAATATCTGCCCTTTCCCAACCATCTGGAACTTCATCGGCATTATCATCTACCATCTCCACAATGGCACAAAATCCATGGAGCAGTCCTGGTGCAATCACTATGCCTGCACCTTTACATCCATTGCTAGCACACCCTGAAAAATGGTTGCCAAAATTCAATCCAGATGTAGGAATACCAGTAGACGAACATATCAACAATTTTATGTTATCAATCAATCTAAAGGGAGTTACAAAGGAAGATGTCGTAGTTAGGCTTTTCCCTTATACCCTACAAGGATCAGCTGGGTCTTGGTACTTTTCTTTACCATCAGGATCCATTACCAGTTGGAATATTTTTCAAGAACAATTCTTGACTAAATACGGTGATGATAGATCTGTGGCAACATTGATCAACGATCTTTAAAATCTCAAGATAGAGTCCAAAGAACCTATAAAAGAATTCAATTCTAGGTTTAATAAACTCTTGAATAAGATCCCAACTGCCTCCAAACCTAGCGAACAAGTTAGAAGTGAATGGTATATAACAACTTTACCTTCAAACATAGCTATCTTTGTAGATAGAGCTGGAAAACCTACTCTAGCAGAAAACATGAAAGAGGCAATTGCTGTGGAAAAACGTATTACCGCTTTAGATAATAAAGCTACTCTTGAAGATAGAAAATCTAAAAAGCTCTCTTTCAAAGATGATTCAAGTAATAAAATGGCAAAAGATCCATATGATATGGAAGGTCTTCAAAAAGTTCTCAAAACTATGTCAAATGAAATGGTAGAAATCAAAAAGCAGGTAGCTGAAACTTCGACAAAAAGACCATTTAGGAACTTTAAGAAACCTAAATCAAAGGCACCAAATGCTATATCCAATGCAGACTCGGATTAGGAATAAGATGAAGAAGAAGAGACTGTATTATCATCTGAAGAAACTGAAGAAGAAATAACTGTTGAATGTCATGGAATGTGGGATTTCATTTTACCTAATTCTGATACAGAAAACGAACAGGAAGCTTTCCCAGTTACTACCAGGAGTAAAGGTACTTCTGAACCTGTTCAAATAAATAAAAAGAAAAGAAACATGGGTACTCCTTCAAAAGGTAACACTCCTATGAAGAAATCTCCAACTCCACCTTCTCAAAATCAGCCATCAGTTTCAAATCCACCTGCAACAGCTAAAACATTAGTGGTTACCGATTCTATGGACTACAACATTATTGAAGACATGAAGAAAACAAAAGCAAATATTACAATGTTCGAACTCAGTAAACTCAAACACCAACAAAAGTTGTTGCTTAAAGAGTTAGATGCAATACCATCTTCTCCTCTTCCTAATGCTGTACTATCCAAAACCGCCAATGAATCAGGTAAACCACCTCCTGGTAGAGTAGAACCTACTGATGCTCTTTTAATTGGAGATAGATCAAATTCCCATACTCCTCCTTTTCTCTTAACCTATAAAATCTATAGTAGAAATCTACACAACTGTTTGATTGACTCAGGGGATTCTTCGAATATAATGCCAGCTTCAATTTGTTCCAAACTGAACATGGAACCCCAAAAGTTTGAAATTCATATCATTCAGTTGGATAGAACTAATGTCCAGGTTTTAGGAGAAATCAATTCAGTCACTATAAGGTTATTAGTTGATCCACGAGTGGTTCAGAGAATTGATGTTCTAATCACTGATATACCTAAATTCTATGGTTTAATTTTGAGTAGAGATTGGTCAGATAAACTTCATGGTTATATTTCCACCGATTGGTCTCATATGTCGTTACCTCATAAGGGGAAGCCAAATCAAATAAAGATCGATCGAGAGAAACATATGACTCATACTATAACTAAGTTCGAACAAGAAATCAACCAATAGCATTCAATAATAACATTTTGGGGAATTACTCATCTGAATCATTCTTTGTCAATTTTACTGCTCAACCATCACCCTTCTCAGTTAATAATTTCACATCTCAAATTGAATTTTTTTCTCAAACAGATACATCAAGGTGTGTTAAAATTTCTGAGGAAACCGTAAATAAAACTGTAGATAAATCTTTGTTTTGGTCATTATATTTTGATGGGTCTAAATCTAGTGAAGGTGCAGGAGCAGGATGTATCCTAGTTAGTCCTGAGGGAGAAAAGACCATGTTATCATGTAGGTTGGAATTTGAATGCACAAACAATACAACTGAATATGAAGCCTTGATTCAAGGACTTTATAAAGTGATTTGTCTTAAAGTACAATATTTGAAAGTGTTCAGTGATTCGAAGATTGTTATAAGATAGGTTAGAAATACTATTCATTGCCTTTCTAATCACCTTAAACACTATCAGTCCTTGGTACAAGACCTAATATCTCAATTTTTGGCATTTAATATTTCTCCCATCCCTAGATCCCAGAATGCAGCAGCAGATTTGCTAGCTAATGTCACTTCCAAACTCCTTCCATCTGAATATTACAGTCCTAATAGATTCTCGGTAGAATTAATTTTTAGACCATCAATTCCTGATAATGTCACTAACTGGCGAGTATTTAATCACGATAAAGATATTATAAATTTTTTAACTTCTGAAAAATCCTATGATGATCAAATTATTGATGAAAGTGACCATGACCTTCAAATGAAGGAAACACTTGAAGAGAACTCAATACCTAAAGCAGTGGCTAAGCTTGAAGATCTTTATGACATCAAAGACATGTTTAAACATGTTACTAATTCAAAGCTCCAAAGTTCTACTTTGAGATTTGAATTGATAAACCTTGGTACTAAGGAGAATCCACAAAACATCAATTTGGGATTAGAACTTTCTTCAGAAGAAATAATTGTATTCATTAGATTATTGCATAAATATAAAAATGTCTTCGCTTGGAAATATGATGATTTGAAAACATACGATACATCTATCATCCAATATATGATTCCAATGCTCTTTGAACAAAAACCAGTACAACAAAAATTAAAGAAGATTCATCCTAACTTAGAGAGTCAAATAAAAGTTGAATTAAACAAACTCTTGAAAGTTAAGATAATATTTCCTGTTAGACATTCAAATTGGGTATCTAATATGGTGCCAGTAAGGAAGAAAAATGGTGACATTAGAATTTGTATTGATTTCAGAAATCTTAATAAAGCAAGTCAAAAGGATAACTTCCCTTTACCTACCATGGAGCAAACTCTCCATTCAGTAGCTGGTTCTGAACTAATGTCCTTCTTAGATGGTTTTTCAGGGTATAATCAAATCTTGGTCCACCCTGATGACAGACTTAAGACTACCTTTAGAACCAAGTGGGGAACTTACGCCTACCAAAAAATGCCTTTTGGATTAATCAATGCTGGAGCTACATTCCAAAGAGCGATGGACATAGCATTCAAAGGACTGATCAATAAATCAGTAGTTGTCTATTTAGATGATATTACTGTGTTCTCCAAGAAAATATCAAATCATTTGCATGATCTGAAACAAATCTTTGAACGCTGCAAAAGGTATGGTATCTCACTCAATCCAAAGAAGTCCTTTTTCGCTCTTGACCAAGGTAAACTCTTGGGCTTCATTGTTTCAAAGGATGGTATTTATATTGATCTAGATAGAATCAAAGAGATTTATGATATTCCATTCCCTCATAATAAAAAATCCATGCAATCATTTTTAGGTCAAATTAACTTTGTAAAAAGATTTGTACCAGATTTCTCACAGATTGTTTTTCCATTACAAACCATGATCAAGAAAAATTCAGTGTTTAAATGGGGGCCTATAGAAAAAGAGGCATTTGATTCCATCAAAAAATCAATCATTAATGCCCCTACTTTAAGCACTCCTAATGTTTCAAATCATTTCATCTTGTATACTTCTACATCTGATTCATCTTACGTAGCAGTACTCACACAAATTAACGATCAAAACTTGGAAGCACCAATCTCATTTTATAGTTCAAACCTTCAAGGTGCGGAACTTAACTATTCGGAAGTTGAAAACAAACCTTTGTTGTATATAAAGCCATCAAACACTACATACCCTTTCTCTTAAAAGCTCATACAAAAATTATAGTCCCTTTTTCAGCAGTAAAACAATTACTAGTTCAAAGGGAATTAGGAGAAAAATGAGCAAAATGGGTCACAGCACTTCAAGAATATGACTTGGAAATAAAGCTAACAAAGATTGTCAAAGGTCAAGGTTTTTGTAGGTTATTGGCAGGAGCTTCTAACATTTAGGAATCTGAAGGTACAAAAGATACTAAAGAAATCAATCAGATAAGTACCTCTAATCCTGAATCCCAATATGCAGATCTGATTTTCTATTTAAAAAATGGATATACTCCTTTTAATATTTCCTATAAAAACAAACATGCTATAAGATTGAAAGCAAAAAACTTTATAATTATAGATGATGTATTGTTTAGACAGAATTATGATTCAATTCTGTTAAGATGCTTAGAAAAACCTGAAGCACAAAAGGTCTTGCAGGAGCTACATGATGGACCAGCAGGAGGACATTTTGGAGCTGATACAACAGCTCACAAAATCATTCATGCTGGGTATTACTGGCCCACCTTGTTCAGAGATACTCATGAATATGTGAGGAAATGCCAAATATGTCAAACTACCAGTGGAAGACAAAGGAAGCCAATGTTTCCTCTGCAGCCAATTAACATTGAACAACCTTTTGAACAATGGGGATTGGACATCATTGGAGAAATCACTCCACATTCATCCAAACAACATAGGTATATCCTCACAGCCACTGACTACTTTACTAAGTGGGTCGAAGCAGTTCCTTTGAAGACAACAAACTCTGAGGCAATCATTGAATTCATAGATCAGTTCATCATTACCAGGTTTGGTGTCCCAAATGCTCTTATTTTTTATAATGCATCTTACTTCTCTGGAAATTCTATATTTGAGTTTGCTATCAAAAGGGGATTTAAGTTGAAATATTCTGCAAACTACTACCCTCAGGGTAATGGTTTAGCAGAATCTACCAATAAAAATCTTATCAAAATCATTAAGAGAACTATCGAGCAGAATCATAAAAACTGGCATAAATCTTTGATATTTGCACTATGGGCTGACCGAATAACACAGAAGGCCTCCATAGGCACTTCTCCATTTAATCTAGTGTATGGAAAGAAAGCTGTCATACCAGCAAATTTAGTACTTCCATCACTAGCTTTAGTGCAGTTTATTGAAGAAAGTCCGTCATCTTCTATTCAACTAAGACATGATCAGATCTTGAAATTAGAAGAAGAAAGAGAGAAAGCCCGAATTATACATGCAAAACATCAGTAGATTATTAAGTCATCTTTTGATGCAACTTCAACCAGTTCAAAACATTTACAAGTTGGTGATCTAGTTTTGAAGTGGGACAAAGCCCATGAGGATAAAGGCAAACATACCAAGTTTCAGAAAATGCGGCTTGGACCATTCCAAATTAGTGAGAATATAGGCCCTTCTACATTCATATTGCAAGATTTATCAGGAAAGAGAGATTCTCTTCCTGTCAACGACCTTAAACTGAAAAAATTCTTCAATTGAGAAGGTAACCCCTTCTCCCTTTGTAAATATTCAATTTTTAGAAGGATTTGTGTGAATAAATTAGTTTGTTTAAAATAAATTTGTAAAAAGCCTTCCATTGGTCTTTTCTATATGGAAAAAGTTACCCAAAAGAAAATATTTTTAATATTTACTTTTAAGAAATCGAAGCCATGAAAGAAAAAGAAGATTCTAGGAAATTAGGTATAATTAGATTCTGAAAACCCCATTTTATTTTTGTGAAATCTTCTCAAGAGCTTAGAAATATTGTAAATCATTTTAAAGTTTTAGAAGCCTAAAAATGGTTATCAATACAAAAAAGAGACTGATTCAATCTTAGCATATTCAACTCTTACCTTGTCATCCATATTCTCTTAGAGAGAAAATTGTTCATCCTATCCATCAAAATTTATAATTACTCAGAGTGTAATTCTAAAACATATTTGATATAAAATATAAGAGGTCTTATTACAAGCCCGTTTACCATGATCATAGGGAAATAGTTCAACTGACATTACCAACACTGCATACCAAAAAAGGGTAATGGCTTGTAATTATAAGACAAGGGGTCTTATCACGAGCCAGCTTGTTCAGTTAAATTACAAGCAGTGAATGGAATTGTCAATAGCTGGCCACTAAACCAAAACAATGGCTTTTTATCTTACAAAATAAGAAAAAAGGAAAATTCAATACAAAAGTATGGAAACGTATCTTTTGGATTCATTCTTTTTAATTATACTCTGAAATGGATGGAATAATGAATGATCAAATGGTTAAAGGGTAACCCTGACGAGACTATAAACGTTTGCTGGCAGTAGAGGCTCTACCTATGACAAAGGAGTCGTTATAAAGGAAAGTTGGAAAAGTATTTTGTTTTATCATTATCAACCAATTAAGGTTTATTTAAAGCTTAGAATGTATTTAATTTTAAGAAGAGAAAAGAAATAGCAAAGATAGTTATCATTACTTCAGGATCTATGATTACCTAGTTATATTAGATTTTCTCTATCAATTGAGGTTTCCAGATTAAGGAAGTCAAGTATTATTTTATTTTCTCAGAGATAACTATTTCTCCCAGTGAATTGCCAATTGTTGTGCTATACAACAACCCCCCATTTCATAAAATTTTTATACAAAATCATAATAAGAAATGGGTCCCTTAATAAGATTTGTGTGTCCATAAATAAAATTCATATTAACCCATCATAAGAAAAACCCTTATTAAAAGGATTTAGGTAAACGAATCATTTAAAAAGCCTTCTTGTGACTTTAAAATATTAAAAACTCTTTGTTATTGCGATAAAGCGATCGGAAGATCGCATATTGCAATAACAAAGGGAACATATGCAAAGCCACATTCATTCTCTCCGATCCGAAAAGGCAATCGCAATCGGATATTGGAGAAGCCCAAATGCCAAACACAATATAATGCAGCCCCTTAATTCCTCCGATGTGATAGTGCATATCGCAATCGGCAAATCGGCGATGACAACAACAAGCCAACACATAATTGAAGTAAGGCTCAAATCCTCCGATGTGATAAAGCATATCGCAATCGGCAATCGGCGAAATCACATTGACAGAACAATAAAGCCCGAGTCCATTCCCGATTGTGATGTATTAATGAGGCGCACATCTCGAGAATATATTTAAAAGGTTTGCATGCATTGTATCACCTTTCGGTGATCGGAGATATTTAAAACAAGCATTAAAGCCTTTCTCTTCACATTACAGATTGCCAATTTGCGAATTATCACTGATCATCCACCAAAGAAATCTAAGCCATGCTTGAATGAATCATTCGGCATATAAACGACATGATGGGCATTTAAAACCTTCTTTACCATGATTGACAGGTTAAACGGCTAATCAATGAAGCAGTTAAGGGTAGATCTTTTCTTTAGATTTTATCCGCGACAATCTTTTACTATAGTCCATTATCACCTGTTGATCGACGTAACTCTTTTTCATTATCATATTGGTCCGCAGTAGCATTTCTTTGTATCATGGTTTTTCAATCGCTTGTGCAGAATTCCGCTGAAACCAGAAATTTGAAACAAATGGGAAAGAAATCAAAGAAATCCGTAGCAGCGGCTCCTATAGCAACAACACAGCCAGCCAAGGATCCTGGACCAAGCAAAAAATGGTTAATCTCAGACACTACGTGTCTCGGTTTAGGAAACACTAGCTGGGAGAGCATTTACAATTTAATAGAAGCAGAGGAGCCTGAGGAAGTATCAGAGGAAGCCACAGCTGACTCAAGTAACAAATCGGAAGCAACCCTCAAAGAATTAGCTTGTTCCTACCTGCACAGAATAGCAGCCCGAGAAAAAATCTTGCCATATACTGACGTAGTGAGATGGGTGGTTGAAGAAATTCCAGTCTCGAACAGAACATTTTACACAGCTGACAGGAGGATATTCGGCTCGTTTCAACCTGATGATCTAAGGAAAATGTATCACTTTCCTGAGCCTAAGAAGCGGTACAACAAAGCATTCCTAGAGGTGTTTGCAAAGAAAAACGAGTCGGAATCAGCCCCGATTAAGCAATGGAGACATTTCCCTAAGAAGAACAAACACAAATCATCGGGTAACTAATCCGTAGACTCTTTGGCTTCTCCTTATTGTTATACAGGAGCTATGATGTGTAGGATGTGGGGAATACATGACTCTGCTAAATTCACCATAGAAATGGTCCCCCAATGGAAGCAACAATAAATGGATATGTGATGGATTGGGCAAATGTTTTATCCAACAAATTAGCCACAACAATTCTTGAATATAGATCAAATGCACGTAAAACTACCAGGACCATTCCCCCTTTTTATTACAGTGCTTATATTATGGATACTCTTTGCTTTAATTTTGAATATCCGGTACTCGGATGGAGATGGACTCCCCAAGACCCTAAGCCAATACATATTTATCATCAAATGTTATGGAAGGCTCACTACAAAAATCATTTGTATAGAATCTACAATGGCTTTATGTTGCCTATGTATTATGCTATTTTTGATAAGCCTACCCCTAGGATTTCTGAGGAAGCAGGGATTGACTTGACTGCAGTAGGTAATTGGTTCGGAGAAGAAAAGTTCACTTATATAAGGCTTTTTGGTAGCCTTACAAAACCCCATGTCCTTCCCCTGTATGTGCCCGATAAACTGTTAGCTCGGGAACTGGCTTACCAAATAACGGTAGAAGGGACATCCAAAACCCTTAGAAATTCCAAGAAACAGGTATGGCCTACATTCCCTTTAAGATGTGGTGTTTTCACTCTTCATGATTACAAACATGCAAAAAAGCATGTATAAAAAATACAAATGCTGAATCTTGCAACAATTCCCAACAGACAATATGATCCAAGAAAAGTTGCCTATAATGTTCTTGAACAAGCCAAACTTACAAAGTTTGATCATGAAAAAGATGACTTCGATGACCTATTTTCCTCAGCTGAATCATTATTTCAGGTAAAAACATTGGCCAGGATCAGGTATCAAGATGAAGGGCTGGAAAAGTTTAATATGCTTAGAGAACAGAGGTTGCAAACTCTGCCTCTTGACCTATTAGCCACCACCCCAACAATCCAGCCAAGCGAGTCTGAACAGCAAACTATTGACAAATCTCCTGCGGTGGAAAAAGTTCCTGAGAAAGAAAAAGCACCAGAATAGGAGAAAGAATAGGGAAAAGGCAGTGAGCACATGGATACAGATACGCAGATTGATCCCAAGCTTCTTAAAGAATGGCAATAGTTCGATTCCATTATAAGCAATCCTGAGAATTTACAAGATTTTAGCATGCTTGAAGTGACAATTGATCACAAGACAGCAACAAATACGGTTCCAACTGAAGGAATGAGTGGCACACCCATAAGTCAAGATGTAGAGATAATCCCTAAGGATCCATCAGATGAAATCGCTTTGCATATAGAATAAATACCACCTTTAGATGTCTTCTAGAGTCCTAAGCATAGGGCTGTAGTAAAAGGATAAAGGAAAAAGAGAAGGCTTGATCAATCTTCCCTTTTACCTATACAGACAAAGATGGCTAATGTGGTATGGAAAGAATAATTAAATCCTTCTGAAGACCTCAGAAAACTCTCTCAATATGCTAGGGCCTACTTGGCAGCTAGTATGGATAAAGCGTCAGAAGTTAGCAATTCACTCAAAGAAAAAGATCAGACAATTAGTTCATTGGAGGCATAGGTATCTGAAAGACAACAGAGGATAGAGCAGTTAGAGCAGCAGTTAGTAGCACAACAACAATCAAATAACTAGCTAAATGAGCAATTTCTCAAGGAGAAGCAGAGAATAGACCAAAGTGTAGTTCAAAAACAAAAAGAATTATCCCTAGCTCTGGCCAAGCTGAAATCAATGAATGAACAAATGAGCAAAACAAAAGATGAGCAAATCGCTCAGCTGTCACAATAGATAGAAAAGTTCAAAAGCTTTCCTCAAATAGCAGAATTCAAATTCGAAGCTCTCCAAATCAAGAAAGCATTGATTAATCAATTAAATTTACTATGTCATAATATTTCTCTTGCTGAGCCCCTCTGTGAGATATCTTCATCAATGGTTGATAAATCATTTGAAGCAAGACAGAAATTGGAACAAGCTGATGAGACATTAACAGATTTTCTTGCATGGAAAGAAACCATGGAGGGACAAGTCGCAAATCTGCCTCAAATTCTAGAATCAAACAAGGAAATTCTTTTCCTAGAATGGCAGTCTCAATTGATGAAAGCGGAACGGGCAACATCAAGATGTAGATCAACAACTGGTAATTTGATTGAATTAATCAATGATACACTTTATCTGTCTAATTTGATTTTAGAATGTACTCTAGGTAAATTACCATCAGCTAAAGAATTGAAAAAAAAGTGCAAATAGGAATTAGCAAAGAAGGAGAGATTAATCGCAGGCATCCAAAGTTTAACTTGGGACACCTTTTGGTTCTTCTTGGTTAAGCCCCATAGTCAAAAAATAACAATAAAATGTTTAACCGATGCAATCAGTTACATGATTCCAGAAATTTATGATGCTATGTATTCAGCCCAACTGCATTCGTGCATGAGTCACCCTCTAGAATTGCAACCAATGCTTGATATATGCTAGCTCAAGCCAAAGGATAATCAGCTGAAACAGTGAATCGTTTTACCGACTGCAAGCATATCTATTTCAAGAATATTTTCATGATTTGGTTATACCATCTCATAGTGTTTTATTTCATAATTAGTTAGTTAGTAAGTATTTATAGACCCTTTCATGCATTTAGAAAGGGTCCTCAATTTTTGTATCAAAACTTGGATCGGGAGTTACACTATTGTGCTTCTGATAATTACTTTTTTTATGAAGACTGGTCCTATATTCTATATTTTAATGAAGAATGCTTTGATAAGATATGCACTATTGCTTTTTGTGAGAGTATTTCTAAATTGAAGGATGGGATTTGAATGTGATTGATATAGGAGGGGATTCAAATTACATATGGTACTACTATCTATGTCTTTGTTCCAATCTTTTATATGAATCAGTGTTCATTCAATTATTGCTATCATTAGATATATGTATGTGTTTTAACAATAATCCTTTTACTTATCACTATTGAATGTTTAAGGAATGTTATTCTTTCAATCATATTTATGTCAAGGATATAAAGGAAAAAGTGTAATAATGTTTTAATTATTACTTTGTTCAACTAATTGAACAAAGTAATTATCATATGATGGAATGTCTTTATTTATAAGTGGAGTCATCTATGTGCCTATTTATGGATAAGGATTATCAAAAGTTGCACTAAAGTGTAAATTTCCTAGCATAGATTAGTTGTTTATAATTCTGAATTCTAGAATAAATCATTCATCATTATCATTAGATAATAGAAGATCAATCACTTATCCATCCTAATTCCAAATCATTAGGAAACTGGTCCCATTATATCCAATCAGAGCCACCACACCAAACGGAAAAGGAGCTGCCTTTAAGGTCCGGACTGGGTGGTTTTCCCTGATGTTGACACAACAATTTTTAAGGCATCAACAGTGCCCTGATAAAAATGTTGTGCATATCAGCTTTAAAGTCTACAAAACTTTGCAAACTGTTGTACACCGTGGGTAACAGGTGCGACTTCCAGTTGATGCACATCGGGATGTTCATCTCCATGAGCACCCAGAAGATTTTGGTATCGCGTATTCTTTTCACGTCCTTTGCGGCCTAGAGCAAAGCGTACTTCGCAGCCTCTAGTAAATCTATGTCAATTGGGGGGAATTGACTTTCCTTCGGTAGTTCCCCTACTACGAGCACTATGGATAGTAACAACCATGCATAGTGGAAGGTTTTACCCTGCTCCTAGGCTTCACAATGGTTTTCGAAGAATTTTGTGCACAGGAATTTAGCCCTGTTAAACTGGACTCCTTTTGCATAGTGCTCAGCCAGTGCAATCACCGGTGCAGGTACCTCATTTGCGCGACACTTTCTCATGATTTTTCCGGCAAAGATTTGGTTAGCTACGTGTAACGCTTTATCCTTGATGTTGGAGATAGTGTAGCCCCTCTTCTTCTTCTCCAGCTTGTATTTTGTCTTCATCGCCTCCCCGAGGGCCAAATCACTACCTTTCCCTTCTGATATGGTCGCGGGGTCCTTTCCTTTGTAGGGGAGCCAAGAAATGCAGTGAATTAGGTCTACTGTAATGGGGATAGGCTCCTCTAGCCATAGATACCCATCATGCACCAGGCAAAGTAGTTGTCTGATGACGAAAATGGTTATGGGTGTGCGGTTCTAACATTATCACCACCCTCGCACTGTTCTGTTTCATGAGATTCTCGGTCTCCAGGTGAGGGAATTTCTCGCCGTCAGCGAGATCCCAATCTTCGAACTTCATGGTTGACACACAGCCCAAGTGCGGGCCCTCAAACACAAGGTCGTTTGGGAGGAGCGGGGTCTTGAGAGAACTCTTTGTTTCATCCACGTCCTTGGGCACTTTGGCCTTCCATTTTTGTGGGGGGATATATGCGGGTAGTTTTGTCACAGAGTGTGTAGGTTGAATATCCTCCTCCATGCCTTCATCTTCCTCCTTTGCGAAGATAAGGGCCTGAAAATCTTCTTCTTCCTCATCTGTGTCTATCATGACAACTTTCCCCTTCTCATTCATTGATAGTTTGCCACACAACGGGTTCCTTGGGAAAACGCGTACGAGAGCCATTGCCTGCTTATCCTTCTTGGGTCGTGGTGTATGCAGTGATTTGGGGATCTCTGCCACAACCCCGGCATCTTCTGGAACATCCTCTATAGTTGGGGTTTGCGTGGCCTCACCGGTGGTTACCTCTTCAATTCCCAAACCATCCTTAGTTGTGGTCATCATATCTAGGCTGTATTCTGTCACTCACGAATTCAAGGGCTCAATTATCACTTGGCGCTCAATTCTCAGTGCTCTACTCAATCACTCAATTCTCAAATGACCAAGTGTTGTTTTCTGGGCAACCCTTTGCGTTTTGTAGCACTTTTTGAATTCAAATTCGACTGTTCCCCCCAATTATGATCCATTAATGCTTTCTAGGTGGAAGATTTTCCCAAATATTGCCCATAAATTGCGTCTTAAATGCCCGCCGCCCACTCCATTTGGCCTCAATTCGCATATCCTATCGTGAATAGTGACCTCAACGGTCACTTTCTAGCCAATCTGCATGCCAGTGTAGCCGTCCATGTGCAGACGCAAACCCTGTGACGCTCTGCTTCTGTGCACATCCCCAATATTGGGCAGTTCCTGGGTAGAATAGTTTATAGTCCTGTTGTGGCCACCAACAACCCCCCTCCTTATTTAGTATTAGCAATAACGCTAGGTAAGTGGGGACCCTTAGTAAAAATTTTTCAAAAAATCAATTAAGGTTCATGTATTTTTACTCCTTAAGAAACATCGCATCGCGCAAAAAAGGATAGGACATTTCCTTATGAGTAAAAATGATAAACTGCGAGATTGCAACATGAACTCCATCGCATCGCATGCATTAAGAAATGCTCACATTAGAAAGCTTAAAAAATCTCCGATATGTGATATCGCATATCGCATATCGCAAAGTCGCATGAAAAACACATAATGATTTAACGATTACAGCGATCGGCGATTTCGCGATACTGTGATCTGCGATCTTGCGATAACACAACACAATGAAATTGTGATATTGCGACAACACGATGCTGCGATGCGAATCGCAGAAACAGTCCATCGCAAATGTCCTGGCTCAATATTCAAGAAAAAGTTTTTCATAAACCAAGAACTGGACACGTGCTTTAATGATAATTAATGAATTATACGCCAGTTGTTAATGAAAGATGGTTTTGTGTTGCTCGAAGAGTCAGTTCACGTCAGGTGGCATGTTTTTGTACATCCGTAGAGTTTAAAGCTTTCCTGTCAATTTTTATTGTCATTACTCTTTCCTCATGTGTGAACTGCAGGAACGAAAAACAAAAGGTTACGCAAAGCAATGTGCAGGAAGCTATGAGAAAAAAAGGGTAACGCTCCAATATTCAAAGACAGAGAAAAGACGCCCGCATGCAACAGAGCCGCAAATTCACAGAACGCTGCTGAGCTATCCATTACAGATCTTTCAGCCATGATTGAATGAGTAATTGAATGATGCTGATATCAACAGTGGTTTAACACTCAAGGTCAAGGGCTCACGAAAGCAGTATTTTTACAAATTTTAAGGCTTATACCCGGTGAAGGAAAAGGTGCTAAAGGAAAAAAACGCATCAGAGAAGCCCGGATCAAGAAACGGAGGTAGTTTCTGATGCGCGATTAGCGCGTAGCGCTAATCGCGCATCTCTGAGAAAATTGCTCAAAAAGAAAATCCTCTAACTGCTCAATCACTTGTAAGCCCGGAAAATGCAAGAAAGAAATGGTAAAGAACAAAATGGAAACATAAAGCTGAAAGAAAAGGTAGAAGCGATTCAAGGGTTAACCAAGTTGAATTTGGATTATTACTGGGCTTAGGCAGTAATTCCACATAGTCAGAAGACGACTCTCGAGTATATCATTGGTTTTGCTGAAAAGATGGTGCTAGCTCTTACCATTTCTGTTTGCTTAACCCAACCAAAAGCGGAAAACAGTCAGCCGACTCTACCCAGGCAAATACTAAATGCTTGCAACATTAAGGAGAAAATGCAGAAATAGTTAGATATTAGATTTAATTTTTAGAAATAGTTTTGCTTAGAAAAAGGGCGTTCATTTAAACCGTATCCTGAATCTGTGTAATTAAGTTATTTAGTTAGTAGTATTTAAACCCTTCTCATGCATTTAGAGAAGGGTCCAGAAATTTATCAAAAACTTGTCCTCGGAACATGCACTTTTGCACCCTCAGAGGAGGTTTTGGTGAATGAATGGATCAAGATTTGTTGATTTTTGCATTTGATATCTGCTACTGATGTTGCACTTTTGTACTCTTAGTGGATGTTAGAGCAAGGAGAGATAAATCATTGTCGTTGGAAGCTTATGAGTAGGACTAGTCATAAATGGTACTTTTATCTCTTGACCATTTCTGCTTATATGTTAAAGTGATATACAATTTTTAGTTGTTTATGTATTATTGCATGAATTCTTGAGTTATCATTTGGCACTTTTGTACGGTGATAGCTATTTATTTATGGTTAATGTATGAATAGCTCATTATGTGATATGTTTTTCACAACTGTTTCATCTAACTTTTTATGCGAAGTGGTTCATCTTTATTGATTTCCTTTCTTATAATCGTTGAATGATCTTTATTACCAGTTGTTATTTGAAATCTCTTTAGATCGCATAATAGAAGAATTACATCCCGAGTTAGTATAGATTTAGATGTGCTATTTATTAGATTACAATAGCATAGAATTAGATTAGAGTTATAATTAGAATATCTTAAATAGGAACTGTTAGATCAGTAACATCAAATTCTACACACACACACTCATAGATTGGGAAACTGGTCCCATTATCCCTAGTCGGACCCGCTATACCAAACGGATAAGGAGCTGCCAACCAAGGTCCGGACCGGGCGGGTATCCCCCTTGTTGTCGACCCGATTTTCGGGGCTTCAACATATTTGGCACTAGAAGGAGGGCCTGAACTATGAATGGAAAGCAAATCCAAATCTGAATACCATTCTGAGAGTAAATCACCCTCATCATCTCCCCCGACTTCTCCATTACACTTAAATCCAGAGTCAGAAGTCGCTCGAGTATCAACCGCTGCTACACACCCTGATATTTCAGAACAATCTACCATTGAACTTCCTGAAGTCGAATCCCTGATTCACAAACTTCAACGTTTTTCCATTTCTCCTGAAAGGTCTGATAAATCTCAAGGCAGCGTGACTTCGCAGTACAATCTTGCTCATCCCCTGACCAGGCTAAAGAGTGAAAAGTTTGGCATTCATCCAACTGAATTACCTCTCCCCACCAGGAAAAGAGCGAGAAAATCACCTAAAGAGTCTGATAGTGAGACTCTTTTGTCAACATCGTCCATCTCAACTTCTTCACCGCGAATTCAACCATCCACTCCACCACTCTAGATCATTGTCCATCCATCCACTGGAACACCCACTACTCCTCCTCAATCATCTACAATCGTAATATCCTCATCCTCCCAGCCACAGGGATCATCTTCTGCACTTTCCTCTGTTAGCAGTTCAACAATGGTCCAGTCTCCATGGAATAACCCTGGGGCAGTCCTCATGCCTGCACCCTTGAGTCAAATACCGGCCCATCCTGAGAAATGGCTACCTAAATTCAATCATGAGGCAGGCATGCTAGCAAAAGAGCACATAAACAACTTCATGCTTTCCATTAATCTCAATGGGGTTACTAATGAAGATGCTGTTGTTCGGCTTTTTCCTTATACTCTGCAAGGAACAGCCGGGTCATGGTATTTTTCATTACCCTCTGGATCCATCACAAGTTGGGACATCTTCCAGGAGCAATTCTTGACCAAGTTTGGTGATGAAAGGTCTACGACAACGTTAATCAATGACCTATCCAACCTTAGAGCCGAAACTAGAGAGCCTATCAAGGATTTCAATTTACGTTTCAACAAAATTTTCAACAAAATTCCTACTGCTTCTCAGCCCAGCGAAGAAGTATGATGTGAGTGGTATATTACCACTCTACCATCAAACATAGCCATCTTCGTGGACAGGGCCAATAAAAAAACCCTAGCCGATAACATGAAGGAAGCAATAGCAGTAGAAAAACGAATAATAGCTCTCGAAAAGAAATCCACAATAGAGGAACGTAAATCCAAAAAGGTCACCTTCAAGGAAGATTCCAAGAAGAAACAAGCAAAAGATCCATTTGATTTGGAAGGATTGCAGAAAGTCCTAAAGACCATGTCCAATGAAATGGTCGACATAAAAAAGCAAGTAGCAGAAACTTCTTCAAAAAAGCCCTACAGAGCTTTTAAAAGAGGTCCTTCAACGGATTCAAAGCCACCCAATGCCATTTCGAATGCTGAATCCGAGGAAGAGGAAGAGGAAATTGCCACTGAAGGGCAGACCGATGACGAAGAAGTTGTGGAATTACAAGGAATGTGGGATTTCATCCTCCCACAAGAAGAAGATCAAGAAGTATTCCCAGTTAGCACACGAAGTAAAAATCAGCTTGATCCTCCCCAAACTACCCCTAAGCTGAAGAGCGCAAACTCTACAACAAAGGATAAAGTCGCAACAAAGAAAACGACATCTAAAGCGACTCAAACCGGCCCAGTCCAAACAGATGAAACAACTCCATCTAAAACACTGATAGTGTCGGATGAAATGGAGTACAATATTATAGAAGACATGAAAAAGACTAGGGCCAACATCACCCTTTACGAACTGAGCAAGTTAAAGCATCAACAGAAGATAATGATGAAAGAATTACATGCTCTGCCGATTGCACCCTTGCTTGCCGCTGTACTTTCTCAAGCTTCCCATAACATGGGAAAACCTCCAACTAACGTGATCAATAAAATTAATCCAAATGACATCGCTCTAATTGGAGGAAGATCAAGATCTCACACTCCCCCGTTTCTCCTTACTTATGAAATCTTCAATAAAAATGTGCACAATTGTTTGGTAGATTCTGGTGCTTCATCGAATATTTTACCCAAATCCATATGTACCAAGTTAAATGTTCAACCACAGAAATCCGCAGTGTGCATAGTTCAGCTAGATCGATCTCAAGTCGAAGTGATTGGCGAACTAAATCAAGTAACCATAAGGTTGTCGTCCAACACAAAGGTATGTCAAGTTATTGACATTTTAGTTGCTGACATTCTTGAATTCTATGGCCTAATTCTTAGTAGGGATTGGTCAGAAAAACTTCATGGGTACTTCGCAACCGACTGGTCGCACATGTGGCTGCCCTACAAAGGCAAACCAAACCAAATAAAAGTTGAACGAGATTTATATCAGAAGTACATAGTAACAGAGCTAGAGGGGGAAAATGAACCAGTAGCGTATAACAGCAGCATTATTGGCAATTACTCGGTAGATTCTTTCCTCGACAATTTCAATTCCCATGCATCACCCTATTTAGAACACTCTGTTCTGTCACAAGTCGAAAATTTTTCTCGAACAGATAGTTCAAAATGTATCAATTTTTTAGATAAACCTGTAAATAAATATTTGTTTTGGAAATTATTTTTTGATGGTCCTAGATCTAACGAAGGAGCAGGAGCAGGATGCGTTCTGATTAGTCCAGAAGGAGATAAAATCATGCTCACATGCAGACTCAAATTCGATTGCATAAACAATACAGCAGAATATGAGGCTTTGGTCCAAGGCCTGTACAAAGCAATTGGGTTAGACGTCAAGTATCTTTAGGTTTTTGGAGACTCTGAGATTGTGGTTAAACAGGTACGTAACACTATACATTTCTTATCAGGTCATCTAAAACATTATCAATCCTTAGTTCAAGATCTGACTGTGCATTTCATAGCATTTAATATCTCTTCAATCCCCAGACTCCAAAATGCAAGGGCAGACCTTTTGGCTAACGTAGCTCCTAAGCTTATTCCTTCCGAAGACTTTAGTCTAGATAGATTCTCAATAGAATTAATCTTTAGACCATCCATTTCTGATAACATCACAAATTGGAGAGTATTCAATGATGATCATAATATTGTAAATTTCATCACATCTGAAGGATCTTACTCCAATCAAATAATTGACGAAGACCAGCATGATCGACAATTGCAACAAGACAACACTAACAATGCTATACCTAAGTCGGTGTTCAAGTTATAAGACTTGTACGATTTGAAAGATCGGTTTAAGAGGTCTACCAATTCAAAACTCCAAATTTCAACCTTGAGCTACGAATTAGTAAACTTAGGAACCGATGCTAAACCACAAAACATTAATCTAGGCCTCGGCCTAGCCCCTGAAGAGAAACTTGCATATATTCGTCTTTTGAGACAATATAAAAATGTTTTTGCCTAGAATTATGATGAGCTGAAAACATACGACACTTCCATCATCCAACATACTATTCCCATGATCGATAATGAAAAACCAGTCCAACAAAAGCTGAGAAAAATCCACCCTAATTTAGAAAATCAGATAAAAACTGAGCTCAATAAGTTATTGAAAGCCAGAATAATCTTTCCCGTCAGACATTCCAAATGGGTCTCCAATATGGTACCTGTTAGAAAGAAAAGCGGAGATATTAGGATTTGTATTGACTTTCGAAACCTCAACAAAGCCTGTCAAAAAGATAATTTTCCTCTACCACCTATGGAACAGATACTGCAGGCAGTGGCGGGCTCAGAGTTAATGTCTTTTTTGGATGGATTTTCAGGATACAATCAAGTGTTGGTACATCCTGATGATCAATTGAAAACCACATTCAGAACTAAATGGGGCACATACGCATATCGAAAGATGCCATTTGGTTTGATTAATGCTGGTGCTACATTTCAGAGAGCCATGGACATCGCATTCAAAGGTTTAGTCAATAAATCTGTAGTAATTTATTTGGATGATATAACAGTGTACTCGAAGAAACGAAGCGACCATCTCAAAGACTTGAAACAAATCTTTCAACGATGTTTAAGGTATGGAATTTCACTTAACCCAAAGAAATCTTTTTTCGCACTAAGTGAAGGGAAACTTCTAGGATTCATAGTGTCAAAATCCGGTATTCACATCGATCCCGACAGAATCAAAGAAATTTCTGAAATATCCCTACCTCACAACAAAAAAGCCATGCAATCTTTCCTTGGTCAGATCAACTTTGTAAAGAGATTCGTTCCAGATTTTTCATGAATCGTGTCTCCTTTGCAAACCATGATTAAAAAGAATTCAAATTTTAAATTGGGCCAAGATGAACATGAAGCATTCAACCTAATTAAACAAGCCATTATTAATGCTCCATCTTTAGCAACTCCGAATTTTTCAGAACCTTTTATTTTATACACATTTGCTTCAGATAAGTCATATGCTGCAATATTAACTCAAGCGAATCAAGAAAAAGCGGAAGCCCCAATTGCGTTTTTTAGCTCAAATTTACAAGGTGCTGAGCTAAATTATTCAGATGTGGAGAAGCAGGCTTATGCTGTTTTCAAAGCAGTCAAATACTTCAGACCTTTCTTACTCAAAACCCATACTAAGATTATAGTACCATTTTCAGCAGTAAAGAATCTTCTAGTACAGAAAGGTGTGGGTGAGAAAAGGGCTAATTGGGTTACTGCCTTATAGGAATACGACATTGAGATTAAACCAGCGAACATTGTAAGAGGTCAAGGCTTCTGCAAAATGCTGGCTGGAGCAGCGCAAATTTCTGAAAAACTATCTGAAGAGGTACAAGTGTGCGAGGTAAGCCTAAACGATACAGAATCATTATATACTGATATCATTTATTATCTTAATAACGGGTATGCTCCTTCACACCTCAATCATACTAAGAAAAGAGCTATAAGATTGAAAGCCAAACAATATCAGCTCATAAATGATATTCTTTTTAGAAAAAACTATGATTCTGTTCTTCTTAGGTGTCTTGAGAAAGCTGAAGTTGAAAAAGTTTTGCAGGAACTCCACGATGGGCCAGCAGGTGGACACTATGCTAGAGATGCTACTACACATAAAATCTTACGCGCAGGATATTACTTGCCCACGTTATTTAAAGACTCGCACAGTTACGTGAGGAAATGTCAAGTCTGCCAAACTACTGCTGGAAGACAAAAGAAGCCATCCTTGCCACTACAGCCGGTAAACATCGAGCAACCTTTCAGTCAGTGGGGCTTGGACATAATAGGTGAGATCGTTCCTCACTCTTCTAAGCAGCATAGATACATCCTCACAGCAACAGATTATTTTACTAAGTGAGTAGAAGCAGTTTCGCTCAAGACAGCTAATTCTGAAAATATCATTGAGTTCATAGATCAATTTATAATCACCAGGTTTGGATTGCCATCCGCTTTAATGTTTGATAATGCATCATACTTTTCTGGAAATGTAATGACTGAATTCGCACTTAAAAGAGGATTCAAACTTAAATATTTGGCCAATTACTACCCACAAGGCAATGGGCTAGCTGAGTCAACAAATAAAAACCTAATCAGGATTATTAAAAGAACAGTTGACCAAAATCATAAAAATTGGCACAAGCCTTTGATATATGCTTTATGGGCAGATCGAATAACGCAAAAAGCTTCTATCGACACTTCTCCCTTTAATTTAGTTTATGGGAAAGAAGTGGTTCTTCCGACTCACCTAGCAATTCCCTCTTTGTCTTTAGTTCAATACATTGATGAAGTACCCACTTCCTCCTTACAGCTAAGACAAATGGAAATAATTAAATTAGAAGAACAACGAGAACAGGCTAGGAAAACGCATTCTCATCATCAAGCACTAGTAAAATCCTCTTTTGATTCAAACATAATAACCAGAAAAGACTTTCAGATGGGAGATTTAGTTTTAAAGTGGGACAAGGCTCATGAAGAAAAGGGCAAACATACAAAATTTCAAAGAATGTGGCTTGGTCCTTTTCAAATTGTAGAAGTCATAGGCCCATCAACATTTGTGTTACATGATTTAGCAGGTAAGAGGGATCCTTTGCCTGTTAATGGACAAATTCTCAAAAAATATTTTCCATAGAAGATTATTCTTCTATTTTTGTAGAATAGTTGTTTTTCTTCTTTTCATAATAAAACCAATTGTGAATGGTTACATTAGGCATTTACGAAAAAGACACCAATTCTCTTTCAGATTTCGAACTTTTCGCTTGTATAAATAGCAAATCTTCTGGAAAACTGATCTTTATTATTGATAGATACAGTTAAAAACTCTATCCTAGATATGATTCTAGTTTCAACTTCAAAAAGTTTGATGAAAACAACCTTTAGTGAAGAAATTGTTTTATCTCAGTACAATGAAAGGTATCAATAACAAAACAAAGATTCTCTGTAGAACAGCTGTTTCCAAAAACTCTATTATTGTCGTCCAGAGCTGTCTTAAGGAAACAATGACGTCCTCCCTGCTAAGTAAATCGCAACTTTCAGAGGAACAACCCAAGGATACACTTTATCTTGAAGAATAAGAGGTCTCATCACGAGCCGACTTATCATTATCACAGATATTATAACTTGCTGACTTTGCCAATACTGTACACCACAACAGGGCAATGACTCAAGATTGTTGCAATCAAAAGACAAGGGGTCTCATCACGAGCCAGCTTGTTCAGCAAAGTTATAAATCAAGTGAATGACTGTGTCATAATTTGGTTACCAAACCAAGACATTGTTCCTTAAGAATAAAAAAGAAAATCAAAGCAATAAGTGTGGATATGGATTTTTCTTTGAAAGTTGTAGGCTGCCTTAAGTAGGATATAGGACCATTGCTGGGTAACAGGTAACCCTGTCGAGGCTATAAATGCCTGCTGACAGCAGAGGCTCTACCTACGACAAATGAGCATATTTAAAACTAGTTTACAGAGAAGACTTTGTTTTATCTTTACAAGACCAAGTAATGACTGATGTAAATACAAGGACTAGCCTGAGGAAGCAAATAATCAAAGTACAAAATGGTTGAAACAAAATATCATTGACAGTTAGAGCATAATGTACTTTATCTTTCCATAATAAAGTTTAATTTTCTGAAAAAATTTCTGTTTTGGAAGTTTAGAAAATTCAATAGAAAAACAGAGATCACTGGTTCTTCCAAGTGAATCGCCAATTGTTGTGGCCACCAACAACCCCCCTCCTTATTTATTATTAGCAATAACACTAGGTAAGTGGGGACCCTTAGTAAAAAAATTTCAAAAAATCAATTAAGTTTCATGTATTTTTACTCCTTAAGAAACATCGCATCACGTAAAAAAGGATAGGACATTTCCTTATGAGTAAAAATGATAAACTGCGAGATTGCAACGCAAACTCCATCGCATCGCATGCATTAAGAAATGCTCACATTAGAAAACTTAAAAAATCGCCGATATGCGATATCGCATATCGCAAAGTCGCATGAAAAACACATAATGATTTAACGATTACAGCGATCGGCGATTTCGCGATACTGCGATACTGCGATTCGCAATCTTGCGATATTGCAACAACACGATGCTGCGATGCGAATCGCAAAAACAGTCCATCGCAAATGTCCTGGCTCAATATTCAAGAAAAAGTTTTTCATAAACCAAGAACTGGACACGCGCTTTAATGATAATTAATGAATTATACGCCAGTTGTTAATGAAAGATGGTTTTGTGTTGCTCGAAGAGTCAGTTCACGTCAGGTGGCATGTTTTTGTACATTCGTAGAGTTTAAAGCTTTCCTGTCAATTTTTATTGTCATTACTCTTTCCTCATTTGTGAACTGCAGGAACAAAAAACAAAAGATTACGCAAAGCAATGTGCAGGAAGCTATGAGGAAAAAAGGGTAACGCTCCAATATTCAAAGACAGTGAAAAGACGCCCGCATGCAACAGAGCCGCAGATTCACAGAATGCTGCTGAGCTATCCATTATAGATCTTTTAGCCATGATTGAATGAGTAATTGAATGATGCTGATATCAATAGTGGTTTAACGCTCAAGGTCAAGGGCTCACGAAAGCAGTATTTTTACAAAAAAGCAAAGCCTCTAACTGCTCAGTCACTTGTAAGCCCGGAAAATGCAAGAAAGCAATGGTAAAGAACAAACTGGAAACATAAAGCTGAAAGAAAAGGCAGAAGCGATTCAAGGGTTAACCAAGTTGAACTTGGATTATTACTGGGCTTACGCAGTAATTCCACATAGTCAGAAGATGACTCTCGAGTATATCATTGGTTTTGCTGAAAAGATGGTGCCAGCTCTTACCATTTTTGTTTGCTTAGCCCAACCAAAAGTGGAAGACAGTCAGCCGACTCTACCCAGGCAAATACTGAATGCTTGCAACATTAAGGAGCAAATGCAGAAATAGTTAGATATTAGATTTAATTTTTAGAAATAGTTTTGCTTAGAAAAAGGGTGGTCATTTAAACCGTATTAATTAAGTTATTTAGTTAGTAGTATTTAAACCCTTCTCATGCATTTAGAGAAGGGTCCAGAAATTTATCAAAAACTTGTCCTCAGAACATGCACTTTTGCACCCTCAGAGGAGGTTTTGGTGAATGAATGGATCAAGATTTGTTGTTTTTTGCATTTGATTTCTGCTACTGATGTTGCACTTTTGTACTCTTAGTGGATGTTAGAGCAAGGAGAGATAAATCATTGTCACTGGAAGCTTATGAGTAGGACTAGTCATAAATGGTACTTTTGTCTCTTGACCATTTCTGCTTATATGTTAAAGTGATATACAGTTTTTAGTTGTTTATGTATTATTGCATGAATTCCTGAGTTATCATTTGGAATTTTTGTACGGTGATAGCTATTTATTTATGCTTAATGTATGAATAGCTCATTATGCGATATGTTTTTCACAACTGTTTCGTCTAACTTTTTATGTGAAGTGGTTCATCTTTATTGATTTCCTTTCTTATAATCACTGAATGATATTTATTACCAGTTATTATTTGAAATCTCTTTAGATCGCATAATAGAAGAATTACATCCCGGTTAGTATAGATTTAGATGTGATGTTTATTAGATTACAATAGCATAGAATTAGATTAGAGTTATAATTAGAATATCTTAAATAGGAACTGTTAGATCAGCAACATCAAATTCTACACACACACACTCATAGATTGGGAAACTGGTCCCATTATCCCCAGTCGGACCCACTATACCAAACGGATAAGGAGCTGCCAACCAAGGTCCGGACCGGGCAGGTATCCCCCTTGTTGTCGACCCAATTTTTGGGGCTTCAACAAGTCCCACGCTTCCTTTCAACTGCTTGGAGTGCTAAGACTGTCCTTCCCGCATCTAGTGAGGTCGTCGCACCACCCGTGTGGGACTCCATCCTGTCCTCCACCATGGTTCGTGGAGAATCCCCACCTTCCATCATTGTGGTCAGCATTGCGCATTTTAGTACTTGCAATGCACTACCATGGTCACTTCATTTGGCGATATGCAGTGCAAGCTAAGGCAGCAGACTAACCAACTCATGGCGATAGTGCTCAAACTTGTTAGTATGATTGTACGCACCTTGCCTTACCATCCTAGGTTCTTCGATGAAAAACACTTCCTTTATCTCATCCTCCAACTTCTTGACCTCTGCGTCCATCATAGTGCTTTTCTTCCTTAATCATACCCTTTCCTTTTCAAGTTTGTAGAGTCTAAATTTTCCCAGTCAGATTTCTTCCTCAAGTCCTATGTGTTCTATTTCTCGCGGCTGTGTGATTCCTTCGCTCTGGGATTCACGGACTATCGTATCTATGGATGCTTCTATGCATGGACCAGGCTTCACATGCTCCATAGGGATTGCAACCCCTACTTCATACTTCAGCTTCGAAAGTGGTTGCGTGAACAGGGTTTTGCACATGGTCCTATAAGCCCATAGAACCACTGGTATGCATAGGTCCCATTTAGTGTGTTTCACATGGTGGAATGTGTTCAACACTTTCTACACCTTGTCAAAGGCTTCCCCGTGGATAATCTTTGGTGCACTTGGTCTTATCATACTTCGTTGCTTGCAACCTCATCTTGCCCATTCCGGCTCGTCAGTCACATTTCCTATCGCAAGGATGGTGTGTGTTCGTGCAGGTTACGTACCATACGCCTGTACCCATCCGGAGAGGTGGGCACGTAGGCTATTTCATCCATCATACCTAGCTTTTATCCGCATCTGAGGCTTTCCAAACCATATGAGCATCATCCTTCTGCATCCTCGCCAGTCCTCAAAATTCTGCTGGTGCATGCCCCACCACCTTGCGGGCGTAGCGCGTAGTACCCATTTCAGAGCATCAAACTGCTATTGTTCTGGCACCTCTCTTTCAAATTTGTTCAGGAAATCATCCACCGCTGTAAACCCATCATACATAGGTAGGTCCCTTACTTGTATGTTTTAACCTCGTACAGAAATGATCTACATATGAATTCTAAAACATAAAAAATAAACAATGCGAGAGCATAACACGTAAAACACATATACACTGAAATTTTCCCTGGGATTCCAAAACCAAAACTACCAACTTGATTTTTCATTATTTTCCTTTCAATGCTATAATACATAGTTATACATTCCAAAGCATCCAATACCATGGACCAAAAACCATTGCATCCAAAACCATGTGCAAAAAATCATGCACAAAACCATAGGTAGGTCTGCCCAACCTAATATAGGGTCCAAAAACAAAATTTTCTGGGGCACTGCCCCGAACCCCATAGAGTGGTGTTACCTGCACTCCTCAAACCCCCTGTGACCCCCTGGCTACGTAATCAACGCAACGAAGGGTGGGGCTCTGCCCCCCCTCTAACCCCCCATTAACTACGTGGGCTACTCATGGAAAGAATATAACACAACCCAACATTCTCCCGCTTGTTGTTTTCTTTCCATAGGGGGCGATAAGAGAGCTTAGTCATTTATCCAGCCCTGTAATACCCATTGTTTTGCTATACCAAGAGAACTTCTCAGAGCTCATAGATTTTGTCAATGCATCTGTAGTATTCTTGAAAGCGTCCACCTTTACCAGTGACACCTTTTTGTCTTCTATCATATCCCTCACAAAGTGATACTGAACATCAATGTGCTTTGTCTTTGAATGATATGTAGGGTTCTTTGCCAAGAATATTGCACTTTGGCTATCAAAGTCTATCCTTATAACTCCCTGTACTAACCCCATACTTGAACACAATCTCTCCAACCAAACTACTTCCTTACTCGTATGAGTGGTTGCCATGTATTCTGCCTTTGTAGTTGATAGTGCCACTACAGATTGTTTCTTACTCATCCAATTGACTGCACCTCCAAACAGGTTAAACACATACCCTCTTGTAGATCTTCTTTGATCTAGATCTCCAGCCCAGTCTGCATCAACAAAGCCATGAATATCCAGCACTCTGTCCAATCCTGGTCTTCCTTGGTAGCACAAACCATAATCACTAGTGCCGCGCAAATACCTGAAAACCCACTTCACTGTTGTCCAGTGCTCCTCCCCTGGTTTTGACATAAACTTGCTCAATACTCCCACCGCATGTGCAATGTCTGGTCTAGTACAAACCATTGCATACATCAGGCTACTGAATGCACTTGCATATGGAACACGAGACATGTCCTCTTCCTCTTCATGTGTCTTGGGACACTATTCAACAGATAACCTCACACCTACAGGAATAGGAACTTTCACCGGTTTACTATCCTGCATAATAAACCTTTATAGTATTGTCTCGACATACTTCCTCTGGTTTCACTAGAGCTTCCTCTTTTCCCAATCTCTTTTAATTTCCATTCCAAAAATATGGTTTGCAGCACCAATATATTTCATGTTGAATTTGGAGGACAATTGGTTCTTCAAATCCTAGATAATTTCTTTTTCATTTCCAACCAGCAACATATCATCCACATACAAGACCAGATAAATAACACGGTCACCAATTAATTTAAAATACACACAGTCATCTGCTTTTCTTCTGGTGAAGCCAAGTCCCCGTATAAATGTATCAAATTTCTGATACCACATTCTTGGTGACCATTTTAACCCATACAGAGACTTCTTTAACTTGCATACCAGTTCTTTCTTACCCTTCACCACAAAGCCTTGAGGTTGCTTCATGTAGATTTCCTCTTCTAGATCCCCATGAAGAAATGTTGTCTTCACATCCATATGTTCTACCTCAAAATCAAAAGCAGCAACAACAGATAAAAGTAATCTAATAGAAGTTACCTTGCCAACAGGAGAAAAAATATCACCAAAATCAATTCTCGGCACCTGGCAATAACCTTTTACTACCAATCGAGCTTTGTATTTATGCACCTTTCCTTTTGCATTTGTCTTCTTCTTGAACACCCATTTGCTGCCAATGGGTTTCCTTCTAGCGAGCAACTCTACTAGATCCCAAGACTCATTTTTTTGCAAAGATGCCATTTCATCAACCATGGCCTCTTTCCAGAGTTTTCTATCCTTTGAATGTACTGCTTACTTCACAGTTCTGGGATCATCATCAGTAACAGATAAAGCAAAATTTAAATAGAAAGAAGATGGACTATACCTTTCCGGCTGCCTTCTTTCTTGAACCGATCTTCTCACACCCAGAGTTTGTGGCTCTTCATCTTCTGATTCCTCCTCTGCTGTAGAGTTTGATTCTTCATCCTTAAGCTCAAACTCTATCTTCTCAGGTTCCTTTGGTTGGACTTCATGTTTAATAACATCTTTCACCTCTCTGAACACCACATCTTAGTTGTACACAACCTTCCTTGTTACTAGGTTCCAAAGCTTATAACCATTTAAACCATCCTTATACCCAATAAAGATGTACTTTTCAGATTTACTATCCAACTTGGTTCTTTTCTCCTTTGGAACATGTACATATGCATCACATCCAAATACCCTCAGATGTGAAAGAGAAGGTTCCTTACCAGTCCAGACCTCTTGTGGAGTCTTATCTTCCAATGCTGATGAAGGTGATCTGTTGACCAGGTAACATGCAATATCCACCGCCTCTGCCCAGAATTCATTTCCTAACTTGGCACCACTGAGCATGCTTCTTGCCCTTTCCATCAACGTCTTGTTCATTCTTTCTATAACTCCATTTTGCTGAGGTCTATATGGAGCAGTCTTCTACCGTCCTATACCACACTTCTTACAGAATTCTTCAAATTCTTTACTGCAAAACTCTCCACCATTATCTGTCCTCAACACCTTTATCTTCTTCTCTATCTGGTTTTCAACCAGAGCCTTAAATTCTTTAAGCTTGTCAAAGACTTTAGATTTCTTCTTAAGGAAATATATCCATGTATTCCTTGAGAAGTCAACGATAAATGATACACAGTACACAAACTTACCCAGTGATGGAACCTTCACAGGTCCAAACACATCACTATGCACAAGCTCTAATATATGTTTTTCCCTCTTACCACCAGAGGTGAAACTCACCCGATTCTGCTTCTCATATACAAAATTTTCATAGAAATAAAAATCCAGAGAGCTATTACTCATACCTTCTACCATACCTTTACTATGAAGTATTTGAAGGCCCTTCTCTCCAATATGTCCAAGCCTTTGATGCCACAGCATGGTCTTCTCTCCAGAGACCACTAGATTTTTTGCTCCACTTTCGGGAACCACCGAACTGTTTCACCCATCAATAACAGTGCTACCTTGCAGCTTGTATAGAGTTCTAATCCGAACTCCCCGAATCAATACTAGTGAACCCTGAACCATCTTGCAGGTATCCTTCTCGAACATTGTTTTTACACTTGCATCATCCAACTTGCTTATAGAAATCAGATTTCTGGCCAATGCAGGAATATGTAGAACACTAGGAAGTGTTCTAACCCTTCCACCTTGCAACTTCAACTTTACTTTTCTGTGACCAATGATTCTAGCCTTCCTATCATCCCCCAAGAGGACATCACCACCATCATATTTCTCATACTCACAGAACCACTCTCTATGGGGAGTGAAGTGAAAGGATGCACCTGAGTCAATCAACCATGCCTCATGATCTACATGTGTACTTGAAGAGGCATCCCCACCTTCATCTGAGGTGGTTTTCACCTCTGTAGAAAGAGCATCATCAAATCCCTTTCCTTTGTCAGGAGCTTTAGATTTACAATCCCTTTTGTAGTGCCCTTCCTTTCCACATTTCCAGCACACCACCTTTATAGGTTTTCTTGGAGATTTAGATCTCCCACTCAATGACTTATTTTCATTTTCATTTTGGGACCGTCCTCGTAAAAGCAAGGAATCACCATTCTGGCTCTCCATATTTTTCCATCTCATCTCCTCCATCTGTAAGGATGAGATTATTTCATCAAACTTCAAGGCAGTTGTATTGCTACCTATTGCAATAACTAGACTATCCCACGAATCTGGTAGAAAACACAACAAACCGATGCACTTATCTTCATCTGAAAGTTTAATATCAATAGATAATAACTAACTTACCACAGTATTAAATGCGTTTAGATGCTCTGTCATCGAGTCTCCATCCTTCATCCTCAGGCTATACAACTTTTTTTGTAAGAACAATTTATTCACTAGAGACTTAGATTGGTACAAAGTCCCTAACTTGTCCCACAAAGCCTTCGTCGTAGCTTGCCTTGATACATTCAATAATATTGAATCTGAGACAACAATCATATTGTGCTCTGTGCCTTTCGATCTAAATTCTTCCATTCTTCATCGAACACTCTCGTTGGTTTAGTACCCGGATCTACCGCAATGCACTAATCTTTATCCACCAACAGATCCTCCATATTGAGTTTCCACAACTCAAAACTCTGACCATTAAATTTCTCGATCTCTATCTTTCCACTGCTCGCCATCTTCTTTCACCACCAGAGTCAATCTCGCAAATCTCCCACTGAACAGGGTCTACCACAGGCCTGAGAAAAACCCCTCAGTAACAAAGGCATCCCCTTGAAGCCAAAACAACTCTGATACCAAATGTAGGTTTTAACTTTGTACAGAAATTACCTGCATACGAATTATAAAACATAGAAAATAAACAATGCGAGAGCATAACACATAAAACAAAAATACACAGAGATTTTCCCCCGGATCCCAAAACCGGGACTACCAACTTGATTTTTCATTACATTCCTTTCAATGTTACAATACATATTTATACATGCCGGAGCATCCAATACCATGGACCAAAAACCATCATGTCCAAAACCATGTGCAAAAAATCATGCACAAAACCATAGGTAGGTCCGCCCAACCTAATATAGGGTCCAAAAACAAAATTTTCTAGGGCGTTGCCCCGAACCCCATAGAGTGGGGTTCCCTGCACCCCTCAAACCCCCTGTGACCCCCCCGCTATGCAATCGACGCAATGAATGGGGGACTCCGCCCCCCCTCTAACCCACCAGTTAACTACTTAGGCTAGTCGTGGAAAGAATATAACACAACCCGACATTACTTCTGTGGTCACGCAGTGCATTGATCTTACCATGATGTTGCAATCGGGCATGGTTACCTCATGTAACCAGTTCTCCCATTGTTTTATTTCCTCATCTAAATCTAATGTGCAAGAGCTTTCGTGCTCCCATGAAATCCTGCCATCGGCTGTAGGATTCACCCAATCTTGTTCCCGAGCAGTTATCTTGTAGATACAGTCTAGATTGCCATCTCTCTCATCATCATGCACTCACTCTATTTAGCGTGATCCTTCTACAAGGTCTAAAGGTACCACTACGCGTAGTGACCTTTTCTCAAAAATCATTTTGCGCTTCTTTAGATTTATCGCTCTGTTCATATCAGTGGCGCGCTCCAAATCGAACTCTGGTTCCTTTGTTGGAGCCTTGCGAACCCAGGCACTTTCTTCAAGCTCCTTGTCATTGTCATCTCCTATCATGATACTGCTTTAGAGCATGATGTTTACATTCGGGTCCTCCTTGCATGGCTCAGACCTCATCATTTACAGGTTCTGAGTTGGGGGAGGCTGGAGTGTTCCTTTATCATGAAACCTGGCTATCAGTGTGGGGCAGTCTTTCATTTCATGATCAAACTGGGTACAATATAAACATGATGTTCTCATCGGATTTGTACAATCGCGGGCGTAATGCCCTGGCCCTATGCAATTATAACAAATCAGCTGTCTGTGACCCCTTCCTAGTCCCATTCTGCCTCGACCTCGTCCGCGCCCCAGAAATATAGTCACACCATCCCTGCATTTTGATCAAGGACTCGTGTTTTGGTCTGAACTCTGTAGGTAGGAGTCTGATCCATCATCAATTCATAACTTCTACAAGTTCACTCATCATGGCCTACTGACTTGCATAAATTACAAAACAACTGATGGGATGTCTTTGTATACTTCTGTAATAGGTGGAAATTATCTGTAGCATGCTTCCCTCTTATTTGACAAATTGCACACCATAATACAGGCACCGCGCTTGGTCTTGGTTATGCCTCTGGTCTCAATGGCAACAGCCCTCCTCCCACCAGGTAGTTCACGAAGACTGGACAATGGTCCTTGTCATGTCCCTGGCCTTTTCACTTTATGCACCATACCTCTTCGTGTGCCTCTAGGCGAGTTGTCCTTTCTTGTTTCAAACTCTGCATCTCCAGACATAGGTTTTTCAACTACGCATGGATTTGTTGGACCCCTAGGCTAGGATCTTGTATTGGAGTTTCGTGCAGTCTCATTGTAATCTCCAAAGCTTCATCCTGAGTGGATAGCTTCTATTGTGACAACGCAGTCCTTAGATGCGGCGTTAGTGACACTACAAACCATGTGTGGTGTTGCCCATCTGTTAAGGTCAAATTGGCTTCACGAATCATACCCTTCAGTCTCTGATCCAGCTCCCAGGGGGTCTCACCTCGAAGCATCACGATTTCCTTAAACCCGATAATCGATTGTGTCTTTGATTTTGGTCTGCTAAATTCCCTGTTTAGCACAACTTGGATATCTACGATCCCTACGTTTGGACAGTCATTGGAATTCTTGATGTACCACATCAGTGTGCCATCTTACAAGGCGCTAACACCATCCTCATGATAGGAAACAGGACTGACAAGCCGAAATAGACAAGATGAGGGCGCGAATGACAAAGTATGATAAGACCAAGCGCACCAAACAGATTCCAGCAATGGAACCATTTGTTGGCTTGTTGGGGCTTGACCCAGGTTCAAAGGTGATTTAGCCAAACAAATCCTGGTACTACTGGCCCTTTCGGTAATAGTCCACAGAGCACAAACTGAGGTCTCACTCGAAGTAGTATGGGAGGGTGCTAGAACTAGGTTTCCACACCCTGGAGATGTTTGATGATTTCAAGTGGTCTACAGTTCGACCCTGTGCACACGTCGCTACGCACACTTACCCGTACCTTGCAGCCTGAAAGGCTGTCTTTGTGTAACCTTACATAGGGGCTGAACGTTGTTATTACCCAAGTCTTTAATAGTATTCCACTATTGGTTGATTAACTTAGCTTATTTGCATGCGTAAAGTATACTTAGCGACATAAATCATTCATACAGGTGCGCACAGTAAATAAATAGTATAATTGCAATTCATATCAAATAGGTAATAACCCAAGAATAGATACACAGAATTAAGATAAAAATTTTCTTTATTATTATCTTCCTTCAGTTATAGACTCGACTCTATCTTGTGCACTCAGCTATAAGGGTCCGCACACTCAGTTGCGAACTACTAGGCGTCTGTGCACTTAGCTGCAAATCCTTCTCCTACTCTACGACCCAAGACACACTTAGAAACTTAGAGTCTTGCTCTTCGCTTCTCCTTCCTTTGTTCATTTCTTTTACACCTAGAGCCTCACTTTATTTATACAATCCCATGGTCCACGGACCATGGGTAGGCCGACATTAAATTACAAACTAGAGCGGACAACCCTATGACTCCAACATACTTCCGCACCCACAATCCACGAGGCTTTACAACATCATTCGGTCAAAACATGGGCTTTGAGCCCCAAAACTTTCCTCGGGGGGATTCCATGCCCAACAAAGTCCGGGTAAATCCGCTTGTGTGTCTATTTCCAAAACGTAAATCGAGCCTCACACAAAGACAAGTACCTTGTGCCATTTATGGACCATATTTTGCAAATAGTATCTATGGCACATATGTTTCCTCTTCTTGACGGTTTCTCTGGATACAATTAGGTTTTTGTAGCAAAACTTGATAGACTCAAAACTACTGTCTGTACCAAGTGGGGTACGTTCGCTTATAAATGAATTTCATTTGGGCTTGTAAATGCACGCGCAACATTTCATCGCACCATGGAAATCACCTTTCGCGAAATCATTGGACAGATTCTGGTGGTATACCTCGATGATTTGACTATGTTTTCAAGAAGTCGAGAAGACCACATACATCGTCTAAAGAAAATATTTGAGCGATGCCAGAGATACAAAATTTCCTTGAACGGTAAAAAGAGCATATTTGTAGTGTCAGAGCGGAACCTCCTTGGACACATTATTGCCAAAAGTGGGATCAAAGTGGATCTAGACTAGGTCTAAACCATTACACAGATCCCTTAGCCAGTCAACAAGAAATCCATGGAATCCTTCTTAGGCTAGATAAACTTCCTCCGAAATTTATCTCAGATTATGTGCTGATAGTTAAGCCCATGCAGGACATGATAAAGAAATATGTAGTTTACAGTTGGGATAAGAAGGAAAAGTATGCATTCTCCTGGATCAAATAGGCCATTGTAGAAGCGCCTGCAATCTACAGTTCAAATCTCAAGAAATATTTCCTTCTATACACCTTCACTTCTGATAATTCACTAGCTATAGTACTCATTTAGAAGGGCGAAGTTAATGATGAATGTCCCATCTCCTTCATGAGTGCAAGAATGTAGGGACCAAAGCTCAACTACCCCACCATTGATCCGGATTTAAACAAGAACACAAAAAATTACAGAGATAACCATAAACACAGAGATGCAGTGGAAATAATACTTCATTTCATTAATGTAAAATACTGAAATATGCTTAGAAACAGGAATCGAAATAAACTAGCTAGGGTGATGATAGCTTAACTCTGAGAAGAGATATGGTAGCTACATGCCTCTAAACTACCTTACAATGAGGCTCAAGGGATATTTTATTATTGAACAATAAGAACAAACCTAAACAACCAAAACCCTAACCCGAGGAGATGTAACACCAAAAGTTTATGGGCCTCGTTGGGATGAGTTGGATAGCCAACTTCCCAGGGTCGCGACTTGGTCATATTATCTCCATTTGATCCTCATGATAGCCCATTGGAAAGATCTCTCCGAGGAATACGATGAAAAAGATGATTTTAGGTAGAAAATCATTGGTGGTATATTTCCAAAAAAACATCGTTTAGGGCCTCAAAACGGCTCCAGAAGTTTAGGACCCAAAAAATTGCTAAAAATAGTAAACTGTGCTACAATTAAGGAAACTGAAAAACTGAAAGAACCAATGGTGGGGATCTAAGTGGAATTGGTGGGTGGCCATCAATATCCACCTGGATCATTCCTCCCCCCTTAGGAAGCAATGGTCCCCATTGCGTTGAGTTCCTCCATGAGATGAGGGAACTTCTGCTGAAATTGGTCCCTGGTGAGCCACTTGCCCTGGTGAGGGAGTTGGCCTGCTTTGACAACTCAATACAGTTGGATATTCTGTTGGCGAGTGTGCTTGATCTGTGTGTCCATGATCTGATCAGTTGCAGCTTGTTCCATGGAATATAGATTTAACTCTTTGGGTGTGAGCTGTTCTGCAATGATGAATGTGTCTAGTAATGGTGGAAAGTATGGCCAAACGCGGTCCACATTGAACACTTGGTGCACACCAAGGAATGGGGGAATGTTGAGCTCAAATGCATTGTCTCCCACAACCTTGGCAATGGTGTAAGGACCATATCAGAGTGGTTTTAGCTTCCGATAGGCTCTGATAAGGCATTCCTTTTGCAAATGCAACTAGACTTTGTTGTTCACCTGAAACTTGTGTGGCAGCCGATGTTGATCATGTCGCTGTTTGTACTTGGCATTTGATTTCTCCATAATTTCATGGAACTACTGGCGAATATGTTGGATGTGCTCAATGAACCTATTTTCCTTATCTGTTTCACATTAGACATGAGCTGAATCTATGTGAGTAGCTACAAATGGCATGGCCACATCAATGGGACATAGTGGCTGGAATCCCAAGCCCACCTAAAAAGGGCTATGGCCAGTCAAGCTGTGGAGAGCCCAGTTGTAGCTTGTTAAACATAGGGGAGGCTCTCATCCCATGTGTGTGGATGCTTTGAGTTGTACATGCACAGAATGTGTATGATCATATTGTTGACAACCCCTGTCTGGCCATCAGTTTGAGGATGGAAGGCTGTGGACTTAGTGAGTTTGGTGTCCAGCATTGACAAAAGACTGGACCAAAATGTACTTAGGAACCTGTTGTCTCGGTCTGAGATGATAGACTGTGGGATCCCAAAGTTTACCCACACTCGTTCAAAGAAGAGTTTAGCAGTGGCTTCTACTGTGATATTGTTCTTACAGGCCACCATAATGGCCATCTTTGAGAACCTATCAACGACCACAAAAACACAGTCATTTCCATGCTTAGTGGAAGGAAAGCCTGACATGTAATCCATCAAGATGGATTCCCAAGGTCAACTAGGAGTAGGCAGTGGGGTATAGAGGCCTTGCTTCTTGATGGTCGGTTTGGCAATGGTGCAAGAAGTGCATGATCTGTTGTACTTCCCGACATCCTGTCGAAGATTTGGCCAATAGAAATACTTCTCCAGTACTACCACCATTTTCTCAACCCCAAAATGCCCAGCAACCCGACTGTAGTGTGCTTCCCAAATCATCTTGGCATGCTCACTTGAACGAACACAAAGGTGACCCAAGTGGCATAATAGGGAATCCTAGAGGTGAAAATCTAGAACATGCTGACCTTCCAAGAGTGTCTGGTATGTGTGGCCAAATTCTAGGTCGATTTTGTAGAGAAGTGGCCAGTCAAAAGTCTTGTGCCCACAAGAGTTGCGCACAGTGGTTAACGCCATGATCAATGGTCAACTGAGGCAATCTAAAACATTATTGGTGCTGCCCTTCTTATGCTTGATATTCAAATGGAACTGTTGCAGGCATGTAGACCACTTTTGATGGCAATCATTCTGCAATTTCCCTTGGGTCTGTATGAACTGTAGGGGTCGGTGGTCTATGTGGATGATTGTTTCCTTCCCCAAAATGTAATGCTTCCATTGTCAACAGGCCTGCACAATGGAATACATCTCTTTGTCAGAAGTGGGATACTTCTGGACTGTGTCTGAAAGTGTCTCACTGTGATATGCCACTGGATGCCCACGTTGAGTAAGGACTGCCCCAATAGCATAGTTAGAGGCATCTATCTCGATCTCAAATGGTTGTTGCAAGTTTGGTAATGCAAGAATTGGTGCCAAGCAGAGGCGATCTTTCAACTCTGTGAATGCCTTCTGTTGAGATTTGGACCAAAATAATTTTTCTTTCACTCCTCCCTTGGTGACTTGACTCAAGGGCCAAGTGATATGAGAAAATGCAACACGAACCTGTGGTAGAAATTGGAAAGACCTAGAAAGCTATGAAGCTCTGTCAGAGTGGTTGGAGATGGCCAATCCCAATTGAATTGGATCTTGGCTTGATCCACATGCACCCCCTATTCATCAATAATGTATCCCAGATACTGAACATGGGTCATGCCAAAAGTGCATTTCTCCAAATTTGCACATATCTTGTGTTGCTGCAGGGTTTGGAGAACCTATTGGATGTGGTGGACGTGCTCTTCCCCACTCTGGCTGAAGATCAGGATGTCATCCAAGTATACCACTACGAATGAGTTGGTGAATGGCAACAAGATTTCATCCATTAGGCTCATGAAGGTTGCAGGAGCATTCGTCAATCCGAAAGGCATAACCAACCATTTGAAAAGGCCCTCCTTGGCTTTGAAGGCATTCTTCCACACATCAGAGGGTTTGATTGGTACCTGGTGATATCCTGACTTCAAATCGATCTTGCTGAAATATTTTTCCCCCTTCAGTTGGTCCAGGAGGTCATCAATCTGTGGGATTGGGTACCTATTATAGATAGTGATTTTGTTTAGTGCCTGATAGTCAATAAAGAGTCTCCAAGTCCTATCCTTCTTCTGTACCAACATGATCGGGCTCCCATAGGGTGATGAACTTGGACGGATGTGACCTTTTTACAGCAGCTCCTCAATCAGCCTCTTGATTTCGTTGTTCTCCAGAATGGAGAGCTGATAGATTGGCCCATTGGGTAGTGGCGCACCTAGGGTCAGATTGATGGAGTGCTTGACCTAACAGTTTAGAGGAACCCATGTGGGGGAGGTGAAGATGTCCTCGTACTCCTCCACGACCTTGTCCATCTATAGTGGTCATGCAGAGCGGCCATGTCTGGAGGTCGTGGCCACCATCTTCATCTTTCCTTGAGGGAGTATCATTAGGAAAACAAATTTCCCAGTTTTGTAAATGAGCTTACTGCATTGTTTTGCAATAACCAAAGAGATATTGGTAGGCAGTGCTACCTCTGGTATCCTGTACAACTTATTTCCCAAAGTAACAATAATAGCACGAGGCCTTGATTCATACACAACATGTTGCTTCCACAAGTATGTTTTTCCTAATAATACATCACAAACTTCAAGTGGAGCAATGTCACACAATACCTCATCCATGAAGGGCTTGATGTTGTATGGAAGGCGACACTATTGTCTCACAAGAAGATCCTGTCCTTGGTGAAGCCACTCGATGGTGTACGGTTGTGGATGTGTTTTTGTCGGTAAGCCCAGCTACTTCATGACCTCTACTAAAATGAGGTTCTTTTGGCTCCCGCTGTCGACAATGAACTGTAGCGGGGATCCCTTTACCCACAACTGTGAGTGGAAGAGACGCTCCTCGTCCTCTGGATCTTTGGGTTCCTCCTTCTGGATCTTTGTCGTGGAAACGGTGGTGTTGGGCTCTGCATCGATATTCTGCTTCCCTTTGTCATTCCCCTTATCAAGTTCTGACTTAGAGTTGGAACATGCATCTGATTCTGAAACCTTTAGCTCCGCCACCTATGACTGCTTCGCCCGACACTGACTTATGTTGTGAGTGTAGCTCTTATGGAACACACACCACTTTCCTGTGTCCTTTTTTAGCTTCGTAGTGCTGTTCTTTTCTTGCAGCTTTGGCAAGTTGTCTTGGGCCACCCCGCCTTGGCTTTGTCCTTTGTTCTGTGGTTTGGGGGCACCTTTCCCTTGCTTCAAATTTGCAAATCCAAAGTATCACTTTTTCTGTTTAAACTTTTGCTCGACCTTGATGGCATATCGGTATGTCGTGCCGAGCGAGGAGATGTTCAGGAATTCTATTTCTTCCTAGATGTACTTGAGCAGGAAATCACGATATTTGAGTGCCAAATGCTGCTCCGTATCCTTGATACCCAACCTTGTGCAAAGGGTATGAACAATATTGGTAAACTCTGGCACGTCTTGGTCCCTTCCCTATCGCAATGTGGTCCACTTTATGTATTGATCCTCATAGCTTCTGAGAGGGTAGTATTGCTCCTTGATGGCATCTCGAAATGAATTCCAAGTGGGTGCGAATGAAAATAGTGAGCCTGTACTTTCATCCTTCCGCTTGCAGTAGGTTTCCCACCAATCCTTGACGTGGGGGGCTGCTTTGAGAAGAGCGAAAATAATCTTTTCCTGACTGGAAAAATCATGAACAGAAAAATAACCCTCTAGCACGTTTAACCGCATTTTCGGGGAGTAGCCCGCTTCTTCAGACACTTTCCTTTCATTGAGGGAGCCATTAAAAGGTTACTGGAAGAATAACCAAAAGAAAGGTCTTTCAAGCTCGCTCGAAATGACGTCCCAAAATGACATATATAAAGGGCTCTCATGAACCCTTCAACTTGGTCGGTTGTGGGATTTATCGACAACATCTGCATCTATCTTACCCTCGAATATGGGGATTTCAAAATTAACTTGTACCTTAAATGGTGTGGCGTTTCCAAAGTAGCTGTTGGAAGTTGATGCGTCGCCCCTGGGTAGCAGCAGAAGGATCTCGGCAAAGTTGTCCATCATCGTGTTCATTTGTCACTCGAGGGCTTCTTCGAGCAAGATTTTGATAGGATCTCCTGCCCCCTCATCTTTCTTTTCATTCGCCATGGGAGGCTATTGGGATTTGCGAGGCTGGTCTTACAAAGGTTCGACCTCGTTGAGGACATGCAAAGAAAAACAGAGAAGAAAAGAAAACCGCTCTGATACGACTGATCCAGATTTAAACAAGAACACAACAAATTATAGAGATAACCATAAACACAGAGATGAAATGGAAATAATACTTCATTTCATTAATGTAAAATACTAAAATATGCTTACAAACAGGAATGGAAAAAAACCAGCTAGGGCGATGGTAGCTTATCTCTGAGAAGAGATGTGGCAGCTACATGCCTCTAAACTACGTTACAATGAGGCTCAATGGTCTTTTTATTATTTAACAATAAGAGCAAACCCTAAACAACCAAAACCCTAACCCGAGGAGATGTAACACCAAGAGTTTATGGGCCCCGTTGGGGTGAGTTGGATAGCCAACTTCCTGGGGTTGCGACTTGGTCATATTATCTCCATTTGATGCTCATGATAGCCCATTGGAAAGATCTCTCCGAGGACTACAATGAAAAAGATGATTTTCAAAAAAAAATCATTGGTGGTAGATTTCCAAAAAAAACGTTGTTTAGGGCCTCAAAATAGCTCCGGAAGTTTAGGAAGTTTAGGACCCGAAAAACTGCTAAAAATAGTAAACTGTGCTACAATTAATGAAATTGAAAAACTGAAAGAAGCAATGGTGGGGGTCCAAGTGAAATTGGCGGGTGGCCACCAATATCCACCTCGATGAACCATTGAAAAGAAAGCTTATGCAGTTTACAAGGTGGTGAAACAATTCAGTCCCTACTTGCTGAGGAACCACTACATGTATTCGTCCCCCACCCAATAGTCCGCACATTGCTTGTACAACAAAAACTAGGTGAATGACGTGTGAATTGGATGACATGCTTGCAAGAGTATGACCTTGAAATCAAGCCAGTGCACATGATCAAAAGACATGGGCTGTGCACACCTGTAGCTGAAGCAGTACATGCTCCAGAGAGAGACGAAGAGCTCACCAGTTGGGAGCAAGAAATTGAGATGTATGATATAAGGCGAGCAACACCCGATGAAGACGAAACCTCTTGGTACACAGATGTGCGCTGGTACCTTGAGCACGACACCATAATCTCATTTCTCCATTAGAGAGAAGAGGGCATTGTGCCTGAAAGCCTTAGCATATCATTCGATGCATGAAGTGCTTTACAGAAAGCACAGTAATGGAGTTTTGCTCAGGTACCTAGAGGCACATCAATCAGAGAAGGTACTTCAAGATCTGCATGATGGACCATCCGAGCATCACTTTGCGGGGAAAATCACTACACACAAAGTTATGCAAGCCTATTTTTACTGGCCCTCATTATTCAAGGGTGCACCTTGTTACAGTGACCGAACCATTCTAACAGTGGGGCCTGGACATCATTGGGGAAATTTTCCCTCATTCGTCAAAGCAACACCACTACATCCTAACAACAACTGACTACTTAATGCAGTGGACAGAAGTAGTTTCGATAAAAAAGTGAATGACCAGGAGGTCATCAGCTTCCTCCAGCAAAACATCATCTCATGCTTCGACGTTCTAGTATCACTTGTCTTTTATAATGAAACTTATTTTTTGTCTTTGAAACTCTATGACTTTTCATTACATAATGGTATTATGTTAAAGAATTCATCTAACTATTACCTACAAGGAAATGGTCTAGCAAAGTCCACGAATAAAAACCTCATCTCTATAATCAAGAAGATCGTTTTCTCCTAGCAGCGCAGCTAGCATACCTCCCTGATGAATGCATTATGGGATGACTATGTAACACCCAAGCCCTCTCTAAATACCTCACAGTACTTCTTGGTTTATGGTAAAGAAGCCATCTTTTCACCAAATATCTACTTGCTTACACTTCAACTTTCCCAAGAATCCCAAGGAAAGCCTTGCCAGCTAGTTCAGTGTAGGATGGATGCCCTCCATAAGCTTTGGGAAGAAAGGATGAAATCAAAAGAAAAATTCACACTCCACCAGAACCATATCAAGAGATGGTTCGATAAGAAGTTTGAAGGAAAAGCTAACTTTGATGTTGGTGACTTAGTTCTGAAATGGGATAAGCCCCGTGAAAATAAAGGCAAACATACGAAGTTCCAGTCCGTATGGATTGGTCTATATATAGTCCACAAGAAGCATGACCCACACGTATCATTTGAAATCACTTGACGGGAGGATTGACAACCTTCCCATCAATGGCCAATATCTCAAGAATTATTTTCAGTAGGTCAATCTGCGCCCGTGCCATGTACATAGTGTGCTTGTTGCTTGTTGTTTTCATCTTGTTTGCTTTGCTTATTATAATTTTTTTTACTTTGTTTGATTCTGCTTAATATTTTTTCTTACATTTGTTTTGTTTTCTTGGTATATTACTATTTTTGTTTCTAGAAATAGGTGTTGCTAACTACTACGTTCTGGGTTTTGAATAGTGTATATGGCTGAAAATTGAAGAGACTTGTGACACTGCAGCACTTGTCCAGTCTTGTGTCCGTCTTCTCTGTGTTTGGTTACAACCTTCGGCTGATGAAGTCTTGATGGAAAATACGAGTCGTCTAAAAGGGAAGTTTTGGTCCAACCATGAACTTGTGTACAAACTAGGAAGCCCCATGCCTATACTCTGCCTTCTTCTCTGTGTATTCAATCTCATCCAATTAGTAGAAACAGAGAAGGGGAAAATCCAAACGATCAAACCTATGTCAGAGGTCTTACATGTTGCTCAGAAGGAACAACCTCTTTTTCTCTTAATAAGTCAGGATCCCTCTTCTACCCCAAAAATAAATAAGTTCCTACACACAATCCTCTAGAAAAATACAAAGGCAGAAGAAGAGAAAGGATTCTTGCGCAGAGAGGTAAAGCATGCAACTCCACCGGGGTATTGACCAGGATCGCTAGCAGTGGAGCAATGTGTGTGTTCTTGCGTGACTCCACCGAGGTACTGTCCAGGCCTGCTAGCAGCAAAGCAACACTAGAGATGAAAACTTATACCCTGAAAATCTTCAACTCATGAGCTAAACCACCCTTCCTGGATTTGAAACACTGAGATATAATCTAAACTTTTGATTGTGTTTGACTGAGTTGGAAAAGGGTGAACCATGTATGTCCATGGGGTAAGTGGAGAAGCCAAAGTAACCCGCACAATGATTCAATACTCCCTGAAAGACCAAGGCCCTGTGCTAGCAATGAACCAAAACAGAGAAGTTGGAGTTCTACCAGTGTGTCACCAAGTGTTGTAGCAGCTACAACCACCCTCCAAAATTTTGGCTTGCACCTAATTTCAGAGCCTCCCTTAGGAGTTTCGCTTGATGATTGTGCACCCTCAGGTTCACACCGTGAGCCCGTGGGAGTCTTTACATCCACCTTGCTTGTTCATTCGACCCAAGTTTCTTCATGTTGGTGTCTATGTCATGCTTACGACCATGTTCTGGTTATGCTCAAGGTCTTTGCTTCATGTGTACTTTTTGCGTTCATTATGAAATCATCTATCGCACTCACACACAGAGTCACATTCACTATCACACAAGCATCATCACAGTTGATCAACGATCAATGATGCATGTTGTGCTGGTCGCTTGCACCATTGGTCAATCATGTTGAACATGTGTGTCTGGATGTTTTGAGTTGTTTCATCGTCGAGTCATGTGAGTGTGCGTTTGCGTGATCACATATGCATTTTTCGATATTTCACACACTTAGTCATTTTGTTGAAGTTATGATGACCAGATTACCCTCTAACAGTCGGACTATCACCCCGCCATCAACTCGATCAACTATCACCCAGAACAGCGTAAGAACACTAGCAAGTCTTTCCAAGCTGCGGTGATCGCAAGCAATCCAATCAGTGTTCATGTTGACCACTCGGATAGTCAAACCCGACAGCAACCCTGGGACTGACATCCCTCAAAATTTTTACATAGGCTACTGACCTTGCCTACTCTACTGACTAAGGAAATTACATAGACATGATGGACAAACACCAAGTTATCATCCCTATCTCCCTCAGAAAATTGCGTAGTTTTCCCATTCAATCCTGCTGAAAGTCAACTAGTGGCTCATCCAGGAAATTGCGCAGTTTTAATGAGCATGCCTTCTGTTAGATAGCAGTCTGCTTAGCTCAAAAATTGCGCAAAGATGATTAGCAAGCCAACCGATCAGCCTTAGTGCAGTTTTCCTCACCAGAAGCTCCTAGCAGCAGACTGCTGACTCCCTCTAGGAATTGTGCAGTTTCTGCTGCCAAGTTCCTAGAAGTTGACTGCGTGTTCCCCTTGGGAATTGTACAGTTTCTACTGCCAGTGACCCAGCAACCAACTCCCAGTTCCCTCTGGGAATTGCGTAATTTTGACTGCTAGGCTCTAGCCCAGTTCCTCACGAAAACTACGTAATTTCTACCTACTGGTCTTGCTTGCAGCCAGGCCTGTTCCTCTAAAACATTGCTCAAATTTTTCCTTCCAGCCCTTGCTGCCCACTCCTTTGGGAAAGTATGCAAATTATGCCTACCTTGCCTTCCTGCAACCCAAACTATCCCTCCCAAAATTTTCACAATTTTGTCTTCTAGCCAAGCCGAACATCACAGACATTCATTGTTGACTTGGATTGCCCATCTTCATCACTCAGTGACTCATGTGCAATTTTCATCAGCAGTTCCTAGAGCCATCATCCTGCTTCACAACTTTACTGCCTCTCCTAGTCACCTGCATCCAAAATGATCATGTGTCATGGTAGACTAGGAGGTTTTTGGATTTGATGTTGTCTCCTCATGAGTGGCTGCAGGCACAGGTACACTAACAAACATGGTATGACAATGAAAGGGATGAACAAAGGGAGAACATACAGAAGGACAGGTTCACCAACAGATGAATGAACGATGCATGCAAAGAGATGTGCTCATGAACGGATAATCATGCAAAGATGTGTTCGCAGATGGACGGATGAGAAAACATGCAATATGTGCTCATGAACGGACGAACAGATGAAAATGCACCTTTCGAGAACAGATGATCCTGTCAAGCCTTCCAACATGCAATAAAGGAACAATGTGCCAAAGCATCATTGAGAGAACCAAAGACCATCGAAGACTCTGTGCACTTTGCCATGTGGAGTTGAAGTTGTGCTACACCATGAAGACATCCATCACCTAGCAACATTGTAACTCGACATACACTCCAGAAGTAGCATGAATGTACCAGCACTATCATATCGAGTCATGTCATCAATCATGTTGCCCACATCTCTACTATGGGCTATGTTGTCAATCAATGTAATGTAACGTGGAAGTTCAAGAGACCCACTTTTTGTACAAAGAGCCATGAAAAGTTGAGAAGTCATGGAAGTCAAATAGTCATGAGGGTAGTCAAATAGCCACAAGGGTCATTTTCACCCTTAGCTATAAATACCCCCATCATTTGTACATGGAAGGAATTTTCACCTTACCTTCTCCCACATAGCCAAGAGAGTGTAATATTTTCTTTGAGGAGTAAGTAGTGGCTCCAACGCCCCACTCACGGGGTTAGTGATGTATGGTGTAATGATGTGTCTTGGAACTTTTGCTTAATTCAAAAGGCTGCTAACAGGCCAACATGTTTTCACACATGTATTGTAACTGTTCTACGAATAATCTTGAACACTTGCAATGCATGTTTCTTTAACCTGTGTTGAAAACTTGAACTATTTCACTTGTTGTAATACATAATATGTTAATGGAAATGTGTTGTATATGCTGTTAACTCTATCTAGCCCATGGTGGCTATCTCCCCAAACATTAGACAGACCTTTTACATAAAGCTTGTTGTAACAATCGTTGCACTTGTTCAAACTCATCCATTGAGTGATGGGCATGTTATCTTAGCTTGTGTGTTATGACTTCAGCATCCGTGTGGACTGCTCCTCTGGAAGTTGTGCACGTCCTGTTGTGTTGTGTGTTCCTAGCTGAGTTGGGACTTCATCCCAACCAACGTTGGAGTCACTCTCACCCTCTCCCCTTACAGTGAAAGAACCATTGACACAAGTACACTAGCATTCACCAGGCACATGAACCTCACTTCTCGAAGGAAAATTAGACCACTGTCCTATGCTGACAAGCAAGAGTTGAGGAAAATCCTTAAGACAATGGAAACTGAGTAATCATATCGGATGGGACTCCCATACTAAACTGTGTGAGGTGTAGTTGGGACTTCATACTGGGGTGATCCCCTGAATTTTGGCAGATCTAACACTGTCAACAAGATTGTAGATCAAAATCTCCTAAGAAAGGAAATAGATCTGATGATGCTCCTTCTGTAGAGTGGAAAACCACCTCAGATGAAGGTGGGGAAGTGTACCTAGCTTCTTCTTCAAGTACACATGTAGATTATGAGGCATTGTTAATTGAAATAGGTGCATCATTTCACTTAACAACCCATAGGGACTGGTTCTACGAGTATGAGAAATATGATGGTGGTTATGTCTTCTTAGGGGATGATAGGAAGGCTAGAATCATCAGACGTGGAAAAGTCAAGTTGAAGTTGCAAGGTGGAAGGATTATAACACTTCCAAGTATTCTACAAATTCTTGCATTGGCTAGAAGTATGATTTATGTAAGCAAGATGGATGATGCAGGTGTAAAAGCAATGTTCCATAAATATACTTGCAAGATGGTTCAGAGAGCACTAATATTGGTATGGAGAGTTCGGGTTGGAACTTTGTACAAGTAGAAAATATAGTTTCTTCTAGAGAAAAAACCATGCTATGGCATCAAAGGCTTGGACATATTGGAGAGAAGGGCCTTTAAATACTTCATGGTGATGGTATGGTAAAAGGTATTTCCAATTTCTCTCTAGATTTCGATATATGGGAAGAAAAATCAGGTGAGCTTCTCCTCTAGTGCTAAGAGGGTGAAAGGGATATTAGAGCTTGTGCATAGTGATGTGTTTGGACTTGTGTCAGTGCCATCACTGGGTAATTTTGTGTAATATGTATCATTTATAGATGACTTCTCAAGGAATACATGGATATATTTTCTCGGGAAGAAATCTGAAGTGTTTGATAGGTTTAAAGAATTTAAGGCTCTGGTGGAAAACCAAACAGAGAAGAAGATAAAGGTGTTGAGGACAGATAATGGTTGAGAGTTCTGCAAGAAGTAAGTTGAATAATTCTGTAAGAAGTGTGGTATACCATGATAGAAGACTACTCCATACACACGTCACCAAAATGGAGTTGTAGAAATAATGAAGAGGATGTTGATGGAAATGGTAAGAAGCATGCTCAGTGGTGTCGGGTTAGGACATAAATTATAAGCAGAGGGAGTGTAGACTACATGTTACCTGGTTAATAGATCACCTTCATCAACATTGGAGGATAAGTCCCCATAAGAGATATGGACTAGTAATGCATCACACCCACAATAATGCATCAAATTTCATGAGAACTTTGTAGTTATGCACGCTTGGGCCAGAGTATTACTAGGATGGGGAACTTGTTGGAAATTTGTAGTCTTTATTCTTTTGTCGCTCTCTAAGTCTCATTCCTCCAACAATCCATATCAATTGTATTAGATCTAGGTCTTCTCTGGTCTACTTTTTTGCACATGTCCCCAACGAGGTCAAGGTACAAGGATCTCAAACTCGAACTATTACAACCTTTGAAAGATCGTGCTCATCGACCCTAACAACCTCACATGGCGGAAAAAAAGAAAAATGAAAGAGTAGGAGTTCCTATAAAACTGTTGCTTGAGGAAGCACTTACATGACATAGGAGTAAGATGATGGAAACCTTTACAAACTCTCATTGGATGTTGAGAATTTAGAAATATAAGCCACCAGATCGCTACTAGGAAAATCAACAAGCGAGATATCCGATCCAAGTGGATATTAGTGGCCGCCCACCTACTCCACTTAGAAATCCAGTTGGTTTTATCTGTTTCCTTGATTATAGAAGCATTTACTTATTTTAGGAGTTTTTCGGGTCATGAACTTCCTGATCTATTTTAACCCCCTAAACAAAAAAAAATTAGGTTCGTAGAAAGCCCATGCCCATGTGGAAAATCCCATATTACTTAGAGATATATTTCCAACGAGGTATCATATGTGCCAAACGAAGATCATATGACCAAGTTACAACCTTGGGAAGTTGGCTACCCAACTAACCCCAATGGGGCCCACAAACTCTTGGTGTTTCATCTCCTAGGGTTAGGGTTTTCGTTGTTTAACATTTTCCTTTATTGTTCAATAATAAAAAATCCCTTGAGCCTCATTGTGGCATAGTTCAGAGGCATGTATCGGCTACATATCTTCTCAAAGATAAGCTACCATCGCCTAAGCTAGTTTATTTCCATTTTGTATGTAAGCATATTTCAATTCTTTGATATTAATGAAATGAAGTTTTATTTTTGTTGCATCTTTGTGTTTATGTTTATATCTGTATTTTTTCGCGTTCATGCATAAGTTCGGATCAGTGGTATTAGATCCAAGCTGTTCTTTCTTTGTTTTTATTTGCATGTCCCTAATGCGGTCAGGGTAGAAGGAGTTAGGGATCGAGCTGGTTGAACCTTTGTAAGACCAACCTCACAAATACGAAGATGGATAATTTTTCCCAGATCCTTCAATCACTACCCACAGGTGACGCATCTTCATCCAACAGCTACTCTAGAGGCACCACTCCTTTTAAGCTACAAGTTAAATTTGACATTCCCATATTTGAAGGCCAGATAGATGCAAACGTCATAGATAGATAGTTAAATCTGTCAGAAGGATATTTTTCGGTTCATGACCTTTTCAATTAGGAGAAGATTTCTTGTGCACTCCTCAAAGTCGGCCCCCATGTCATGGACTGGTGGGAAACCTACTGTGAACAAAAGGACAAGATGGAATCCTTACTGTTTTTAGCACACCTACTTGGAATTCTTTCTGAGACTCCATCAAGGAACAATATTACCCTAATTGGATATATGAAGATAAATACATAAAGTGGACCATGCTGCAGCAGGGAAGGGACGAAGATGTGTCAAAGTTCACAAATATTTTTCATACCCTTCACATGATGTTGGGTATCAAGGATTCTGAGCTACATTTGGTACTAGAGTACCATTACTGTCTACACAAGTACATTTACGACAAGATGGATTTCCTGGACATCTCCTCACTTGGTGCTGCCTATTCATACGTTGTCAAAATGGCTCCGAAAGTTTAGGACCCAAAAAACTGCTAAAAATAGTAAACTGTACTACAATTAAGGAAACTAAAAAACTTAAAGAAGCAATGGTGGGGGTCCAAGTGGAATTGGTGGGTGGCCACCAATATCAACCTAGATCATTCCTCCCCCCTTAGGAGGAAATGGCCCCCATTGCATTGAATTCCTCCATGACATGAGGGAACTTTTGCTAAACTTGGTCCCTGGTGAGCCACTTGCCCTCGTGAAGGAGTTGGCCTGCTTTGACAAATCAATACAGTTGGATATTCTGCTGGCGAGTGTGCTTGATCTGTGTGTCCATAATCCAATCAGTTGCATCTTGTTCCATGCAATCTGGATTTAACTATGTGGGCATGAGCTATTCTGCAATGTTGGATGTGTCTAGTAATGGTGGAAAGTATGGCTGAAGGCGGTCCACATTGAACACTGGGTGTAGGCCAAGGAACAAGGAAATGCCGAGCACAAATGCATTGTCTCTAACAGCCTTGGTAATGGTGTAAGGACCATATCAGAGTGGTTTGAGTTTCCGATAGGCTCTTATAAGGCATTCCTTTCACAAATGCAACCAGACTTTGTCGCCCACTTGAAACTTGTGTGGCACCCGATGTTGATCATGTCGCTGCTTTTACTTGGCATTTGATTTCTCCAGAATGTCATGGACCTGTTGGTGAATATGTTGGATGTGCTCAATGAAGTTGTTTTCCTTATCTGTTTCGGACTGGACATGAGACAAATCTACGTGAGTAGCTCCAAATGGCATGGCCACATCAATGGGACATAGTGGTTGGAATCCCAAGCCCACCTGAAAAGGGCTATGGCCAGTCGAGCTATGGGGAGCCTAGTTGTAGATGTGTTGAACATAGGGGAGGATCTCGTCCCATGTGCGTGGATGCTTTGATTTGTACATGCGTAGAATATGTACGATCAACCTGTTGACAACCTCTGTTTGGCCATTAGTTTGAGGATGGATGGCTATGGATTTAGTGAGTTTGGTGTCCAGCATCGACCAGAGACTGGACCAAAATGTACTTAGGAACCTGTTGTCCTAGTCTAAGATGATAGACTGTGGGATCCCAAAGTGTACCCACACTCATTCAAAGAAGAGTTTAGCAGTGGCTTCTGTTATGATATTATTCTTGTAGGCCATCATAATGGCCATCTTCGAGAACCTGTCGACGACCACAAAAACACAGTCATTTCCATGCTTAGTGGAAGGAAGGCTTGACATGTAATCCATGGAGATGGATTCCCAAGGTCAACTAGGGGTAGGCAACGGGGTATAGAGGCCTTGCTTCTTGATGGTCAATTTGGCAATGGCGCAGGCAGTGCATGATCTGATGTACTTCCCGACATCCTGTCGAATATTTGGCTAATAGAAATACTTCTCCAGTACTGCCACCATTTTCTCAACCCCAAAATGCCCAACAGCCCGACTATAGTGTGCTTCCCAAATCATCTTGGAACGCTCGCTTGAAGGAACACAAAGGTGACCCAAGTGGCATAATAGGGCATCATCAAGGTGAAAATCTGGAACATGCTAACCTTCCAAGAGTTTTGTGTGGCCAAATTCTGGGTCGCTTTTGTAGAGAACTGGCCAATCAGAAGTCTCGTGCCCACAAGAGTTGAGTACGGTGGTTAATGCCATGATCGGTGGTCAACTAAAGCAATCTACAACATTATTGGTGCTGCCCTTCTTATACTTGATATTCAAATGGAACTGTTGCAGGTATGTGAACCACTTTTGATGGCGATCATTCTGCAATTTCCCTTGGGTCTCTATGAACTACAGGGGTTGATGGTCTGTGTGGATGACCGTTTCCTTCCCCAAAATGTAATGCTTCCATTGTCAGTAGGCCTGCACAATGGAATACATCTCTTTGTCAGAAGTGGGATACTTCCAAACTATGTCTGAAAGTGTCTCACTGTGATATGCCACTGGATTCCCATGTTGAGTAAGGACTACCCCAATAGCATATTCACAGGCATCTATCTCGACCTCAAATGGTTATTGCAAGTCTGGTAATGCAAGAACTGGTGCCGAGCAGAGGCGATCTTTCAACTCTATGAATGCCTTCTATTGAGTTTCAGACCAAATGAGTTTTTCTTTCATTCCTCCCTTGGTGACTTAACTCAAGGGCCAAATGATATGAGAAAATCCAAACATGAACCTGCGGTAGAAGTTGGCAAGACCTAGAAAGCTACGAAGCTCTGTCAGAGTGGTTGGAGATGGCCAATCCCGAATGACTTGGATCTTGGCTTGATCCACATGCACCCCCTGTTCATCAATAATTTATCCTAGATACTGAACCTAGCTCATGCCAAAATTGCATTTCTCCAAATTGGCACATAACTTGTGTTTCCGCAGTGTTTGGAGAACCTATCGGATGTGGTGGAGGTGCTCTTCCCAACCCTGGCTGAAGATCAGGATGTTATCCAAGTATACCACTAGAAATGAGTTAATGAATGGTCACAAGATGTCATCCATTAGGCTCATGAAGGTTGCAGGAGCATTCCCCAATCTAAAAGGCATAACCAACCATTTGAAAAGGCCCTCCTTGGCTTTGAAGGCATTCTTCCACACATCGGAGGGTTCGATTGGTAACTGGTGATACCTGACTTCAAATCGATCTTGCTAAAATATTTTCCCCCCCTTCAGTTGTTCTAAGAGGTCATCAATCCATGCAATCGGGTACCCATTATGGATAGTGATCTTGTTTAGTGCTCGATAGTCAATATAGAGTCTCCATGTCCCATCCTTCTTCTATACCAACACGTTCGGGCTCCCACAAGGCAATGAACTTAGACGGATGTGACCTTTTTGCAGCAGCTCCTAAATATGCCTCTTGATTTCATCATTCTCTAGAACGGAGTGTTGATAGATTGGCCCATTGGGCAGCAACGCACCTGGGGTGAGATTGATGGAGTGCTTGACCTGACAATGCAGAGGAACCCCTGCGGGGGAGGTGAAGATGTCCTCGTACTCCTCCACAACCTTGTCCATCTGTAGTTGTCATGCAAAGGGGCCCTGTCCAGAGGTCGTGGCCACCATATTCTTCTTTCCTTGAGGGTGTATCATTAGGAAAACAAATTTCCCGATTTTGGAAATGAGCTTACTGCATTGTTTTGCAGTAACCAAAGATATGTCGGTAGGCAGTGCTACCTCTGGTATCCTATGCAACTTATTTCCCAAAGTAACAATAACAACATGAGGCCTTGATTCATACACAGCATGTTGCCTCCACAAGTATCATTGTCCTAATAATACATCACAAACTTCAACGGGAGCAATGTCACACAATACCTCATCCGTCAAGGGCTTGATGTTATATGGAAGGTGACACTGCTGGCTCACGTGAAGATCCTGTCCTTGCCGAAGCCACCCAATGGTGTACGGTTGTGGATGTGTTGTGGTTGGTAAGCCTAGCCACTTCACGACCTCTGCCGAAATGAGGTTCTTTTGGCTCCTGCTGTTGACAATGAACTGTAGCGGGGAGCCCTTTACCCACATCTGGGAGTGGAAGAGACGCTCCTCCTCCTCTAGATCTTTGGGTTCCTCCTTCTGGATCTTCGTGGTGGCAACGGTAGCGTTGGGCTCCGCATCGATAATCTACTTCCATTTGTCATTCCCCTTATCGGCTTTTGACTCTGAGTCGAAATATGCATTTGATTCTGAAACCTTTAGCTCAGCCACCAGTGACTGCTTCACCCAACACTCACTTGTGTTGTGAGTGTATCTCTTATGGAACTCACACCACTTTCCTGTGTCCTTTTTCGGCTTCACAGCGTTGTTCTTTTCTTGCAGCTTTGGTGGGTTGTCTTGGGCCACCCCGCCTTGTCTTTGTCTTTTGTTCTATGGTTTGGGGGCACCTTTCCCTTGCTTCAGATTCGCAAATCCAAAGTCTCTCTTCGTCTGTTTAAACCTTTGCTCGACCTTGACAGCATATCGGTATGTCATGCTGAGCGAGGAGATGTTTAGGAATTCTATTTCTTCGTAGATGTACTTGAGCAGGCAGCCGTGGTATTTGAGTACCAAATGCTGCTTCGTATCCTTGATACCCAACTTTGTGCGAAGGGTATGGAAAATATTGGTAAACTCTAGCACGTCTTGGTCCCTTCCCTGCCACAACGTGGTCCACTTTATGTATTGATCCTCATAGCTTCCGATAGGGTAGTACTACTCCATGATTGCATCTCGGAATGAATTCCAAGTGGGTGCGGATTAAAATAGTGAGCCTATACTTTCATCCTTTTGCTCACAGTAGGTTTCCCACCAATCATTGACATGGGGGGCTGCTTTGAGAAGAGTGACAATAATCTTTTCCCGACTGGAAAAATCATGAATAGACATTCATTGTTGACTTTCATTGCCCATCTTGATCACGCAGTAACTCTTGCACAATTTTCATCAGCAGTTCCTAGAGTCATCATCCTACTTCACAACCTTGCTACCTCTCATGTTCACCTACATCCGAAATGATCATGTGTCATGGTAGACTAGGAGGTTTTTGGATTTGATGTTGTCTCCTCTTGAGTGGCTGCAGGCATAGGTACACTAACAAACATGGCATGACAATGAAAGGGATGAATAAAGGGAGAACATGCAGAAGGACAGGTTCAATGAACGAACGATGCATGCAAAGAGATTTTCTCATGAACGGATAATCATGCAAAGATGTGTTCAAAGACGGACGGATGAGAAAACATGCAATATGTGCTCATGAATGGACGAACATGCACCTTTCGCTAACAGATGATCCTATCAAGCCTTCCAACATGCAATAAAGGAACAATGTGCCAAAGCATCATCGAGAGAACCAAAGACCATTGAAGACTCCGTGCACTTTGCCATGTGGAGGTGAAGTTGTGCTACACCATGAAGACATCCATCACCTAGCAACATTTTAACTCGACATACACTCCAGCAGAAGCATGAATGTACCAGCACTATCATGTCGAGTCATGTCATCAGTCATGTCGCCCACATCTCTACTATGGGCTATGTTGTCAATCAATGTAATGTAACGTGTGTTGGGCCATGAATGCAACCACTTTTTAACACTTATTTCATCTATTTTTATTCTTCTTTATCATGTCATTTATTATAATTTATTATTTAAATCCATTTTATAATGATTTATGCTCTTATGAATGAATATTATTTATTCTCCTTTATTTCTAATAAATTGATGATTATGCATGATTTTATCAATGATAGTTTTAATAAATTAGTTGTAACATTATTCACCATTTTTAGCCTCCAAGATAATTTCCAGATTGAAAATTTGATCATTAAAAGTGCCAACTCAGAAATTCGCTGGAATAAGAAGTGATAGTTTTACAGTTGAGATTCTGAGCAAATGAAGCAGAATCTAGAAAATCTGGAACATGGGTTTTGTCCAGAACGGACCCAATTAACTTTCATAGAAAATGGTTTGCCCAAATTTGGCTTGTACTGCGAGAAACACAGGGTTCTTTGAGCACGATTTTCTGAGATTTGTTGTTGCGGTCGTCCTCCAAATCTCAGCTGCAAAGCCAAATTCGCCTTGCTCTTGTTGATCAATTGGTTAGAGGCAAACCAATTTTGTAATAGAATCATGTTGTACTTATCTTTATTGTAACTTCTCTCTGATCTCTCTCCATTTAAATGAAAACAAAGACCAGAGATGGGGATGGAAAAATGATGGAAAAAATGATGGAGAATTGAGGATTCAGAATTGGAGATTCAAGAATGATGATGGATTATTCATGATAGGATAGAATAGGAGGAGAAGGAGATTATTGCATGTTGTAATTCTCAAGCTTTTGCTATTGTAATGATTTCACAATTTAATGATTAATATATGATTTGGGAGTTGCTGTTCATTCACCTTATATGAAGTAGCTCAGCAGCATCCGCTGGCGGCTAAGGGCCCAGCCTCTAGTGGATTGTGCTGCTGCTGTATATTATCTTTTTGGTTTATGTGTGGTTTTTCTTATTAGCTTTATTCGGTAATATGGTATGTTCTATTATTTTACATCACGGTTCTGTTATATCTGATTTATGTTCAATTGAGTAATATCATTCTCTATGACAGGAATGTCGTATTGATTCATCTTGACTTGGTAACACATTTCTGTTCTTTTAATCATTGATATAACGTTGCTGATCCTTACAAAATGTATTGCTATTCAATTACAGCGTAACCGTGTTGTAACACTCTTTAATTGGTATTACTGAATTCATCTTAGAGATTATGTTTCCTTGCGATTGTTGAATCTATTGACATTGTTGTTCCATTACAAAATACAGTCGTATTCTTTATAACTAAGACTGATAATTGGATTACCAGATCAGATTACTATTAGGGTGTGCCGTGTGTTAAGTTATTATGCATTTGTATTTGGCTTTCAAGCGTTGTTCCGTATTTCATCATTAATCAATGTTGTTCTATTTCCGTGTGCTATTCGATTCATCCTTCAAGATAGAAGATTGCTATTTGATTTCTGTAGGACATGATTGTTGCATTTATTTTTGTAGATTAAGGTGGTGTTGTTTATAAGAATTAGTTGTTGTTACATTTCCTAGCTGCTGTTCCATTTCTTGTTATTCGCATTATCTTTGCTTTGGTGTGCAGAAGGTCTGAGACTATAGTGAACATTGACATATGCTGTCTAGTTCCCAGTTTGATGATCTTTCTTTGGAGTGCCTTTTCAATTGTATCAATCTCTAGAGGAATGAGTTATTTCTACTGTATCCTCGATTGATGTTTGCTAAGTGAATAGTTGGATTTCAAAGCATTTGAGTTTATGTTGTTGTAGTTAGATTTATTTTCAAGCATCCATTTACTTTTAAGCACTATACTGCAAAACATTACTCTTGAATAAATAGTCACCTCAGACTAAGTACACTCTTGAAATAAAAAGTCGTCCCTGGGTTGACAATTAATGTGAAGATAATTAGAGGTGAAAAAGACCCTTTTTATCGCTCGACATTTTGGTGTCGTTGCCGGGGAGAGTATAGCCATTTTTAAAGAGTAGTGTGCATATGATGAGTGCCTGTTAGGAAAGAATTGGGTATTAAAAATGGAAGGTAAGAACCTGTGTACGGAGCATGTAAAAACCCTGCTTCCCCACCCGCTTTCCAACAGAACTGTTAAAGAACTTAGGGTAAATGTTTGAATTTTTGTGTGAATGACTAAAAAATATAAAAAAAAATTGAAACTTTGAAAAACAAATCTCATGATTTCACTCAAATGGTGATGTAAGCACCACCCATTTCATTAACCGATTGACGGGAACATTTGAAGAAGGAGCCTCAAAGAAACACATGAAGAACATCTTCTATTATGGTAAGAAATGACTCACATTTCTACTTTTGAATTTCCTATCAAAGATCTAGGAGGAGTGACACAAATGCACATAATTCCCCCATCTTCTCTACCAAATTTTCATGGTTTAGCAAATGAAGATCCAGATACATTCTTATTTGAGTTTGAGATACTTTGTAGAGGATATGATTATTGTACTAATGATCAAACATTGAAAGTGTTTCCTCTTACTCTAAAAGGAGCAGCTCTCCGATGGTTCATGAGCCTAGGTGGGAACTGCATCCAAACATGGGAGGACTTGAAGAACATATTCTTGAAGAAGTACCAAGACTATTGCAAATACAATGAAGATATTTTCAATATGATACAATGGGAAGATGAAAGCTTGGAGGACTATGTAGATCGATTTCATTATAACCTTCAAAAATCAAAATATAAGCATTTGGAGAAAGAGATCTTAAAAACACTCCTTCTTAAAGGAATCAAAGATAAATTTTTAGAACTCTTAAATCTGATAGGAAAAGGTGATGTTTTTCAGTTGTCATATGATGATGTTTGTGAATTGTGCATAAGGTATTCGAGAGGAATCTCCAAGGCTGGTAAGAATTCTAGAGATGTTTGTTCTTTCTTTTCCAAATCTTCTACAAGAATAGGAGACATAAGAGCTGAGATCAATGCTTTATTTGAAAATTTTAAAGTTGATTTTATTAGCTCTCTAAATTCAAAATTGGATGTTTTGCAGGTTCATAAAAATCAAGAAATTGATGAAGTGTTTTTCCCTCATGACCGAAAGGAGCATACCATAGATGGTTGTTCTTCCTTATCTAATTTGGAAGTGGCATATCAAAGAGATGGGGACACTGCAACAAGGTCAATAGGTATGGTTCAAAACACTTCCTCTTCATTCTCTTACTTGCACGATCCATTAGGGAATACTAATGTGTTAGGGCAGCCATGACAATCTCAATATAGCCACCATCAATCTTGTCTACAAGTTTGGCATGGTTCACCTTATGATTGCATGACTACTCTCCCTCATCCTGTAGCACAGACACATCCCCCATATTCCTCACTAGCGCTTCCACAACATCTTGCTTGCCCATCAAAACCATCCACACAACCCAACCAACCACATCATCAAAATGCTCCATTCCATACACAATTTCCTGCTCAACTAATCACACACCCTCACCACAATAAATCAGTACAACATGCTTACAATGTTGAACTACAAAATGTACCCACCCATCCCACCCATTCTATCTCACATGCACCATTTGAAAAACCTTACAATGAGATTCAGAATGTTTCAAATTCCAAAATTGTAGAAGCTATGGAAGAAAATGAGCTTTCTTTTAGTTTGCACCAACAAACCATTTTAAAAGCTCAAAAACTTCATGATATGATGGATATGGGAAATCAAGAAAGTAACGGATACATTGAAGATTGGTTTCACTCCATCATTTGTTTACAACATCACTCCATACTTCAACAATTTTTGATACTATTTTTTCAAGGGAAGTTGGCTTCTCATACCCTAAGTTTTATCAATATGCATTTTTCAAATTTGGATATGTACATACATGAAGCCTTATTTCGAAAATGGTTCCACTGAAAGTACTCGTATACGTAGTCATATTCATTTTCCAAATCAAAATAGGTTAGTGTAGAAAATAAAATAAATAAGGAATAAATAAATGCATTTTGTTTTTATGTAAAACTAGTTTTTTGTTGCAACACGCTATTAAAATCAACATCGGTGATAAATGTTTCAATTCATTTGTGTATGTAGATGATTTGTAATAGAAATAATAGTTCTACAAACACTCATATCCACTTTTATCACCAATTTGAAAAAATTCTTGAATATCATTTTTTTTCGCTTGCGGGCTTGATGAAATTTTTGGAAAAATAGTCGGTACAGTCATGTTTTAAGGGACCAAAAGTGAATATTTTTAAAATATGTTTCTATCCTAAGTATCCCTTGATGTCTACTTTCCAATCCAATTTGAATCATTCAATTTGGATTTGAAACGAAAAAGTTAGAACCAAAACATTGACCGGATGTCTAGCAGGCAGCTCAGGAACAGAGTTGGGACAGTTGGTTTTTGGAGGCCTAAATGAATGAATTTTTAAAACCTGTTTCTATGGTAGATTACCCTATGAATATAGTTTACAATTCAATTGGAATCACTCATTTTCGATATTGTATGAGAAAGTTATGACCAAAATACTGACTGTCTATTGTAAATCAGCACCCTTAAAACTATGTCTTTCCGGCTGTTCCTTACAATATTTGACCTGTCAATTCTTCTTGTCTTCAAAACCTGTTTCTATTGGAAATAAATAAATGAATCTACTTTATTTTCCAATTTGAATCATTTGAATCTGACATCAAACGAAAAATTTATGCTTGAAATATCAACTATTGGTCTAAGTTGGGTAATCAAAAATGACTCTGTTATGCAAGTTGTTCTAATTAAAATTGACATATCATATCATTGAATTTTTAAAACCTGTTTCTATTCGAGATTAACTTTCAATTAGCTCTCATTTGGCTTTGGAATCACTCAATTTGGATGAAAAACAAAGAAGTTGTGATTAAAACATTGCAGGTTAGCATGATTGGCCACTGCTCTCCCGCAGGTAACAAATAAATCTTACTTTGTTATTTTCTCTGTGGCTTTGTTCTACAGAGTAACTACTTGTTATTTTTTTTTCATAATTCTTGGATTACGGGAGCCCGCACGTCTCTCTTTCTCCATGATTTAATGTTTTATTGCAGGTAGATACTAGTTTTTTTGCAGGTCCTAGGAGAAAAAAGAAGGTCAATTTATGGACAAGTGATTCTTGAAAGAAATTTGAATGAAACAAGGGAATTTCATCCAACTCATTATCCAACGGATTCATAATAGAAGAAATGAAGAATTGATTTCCATTTGAAGATTCATGTCATATCTTTGCTGCCAAAACATTTTTCGAAGAGATCATTTTTTTTTGACATAACATTATAGCTGTTGTAACTTAATTTATTTATTTACATACTATTTTTAAATAAAAAGTTGTTTGTTTTCTGATCTCTCTTATATTTTGTGTTTTAGGTGTTGCTTCATTCAAATTGTAACCCATCCTCAGCATCAATACAGTGAACAGCGAATTCATTCTTTGCGTGCTTGCATTTTATGCTTGTGCATTTTGTTGTTCCTTTTCTGAAGGGACAACATTTGTGTGCACTTTTGTTGTTTCTGCTGTTCCTTTTCCAAAGGGACAGCATTTTCGTTTTGCTATTCTTTTTTCAAAAGAACAGCACCTTTTGTGTTAGTCGTTCCTTTTCCACGGTTCATTTTTCCGTTCCTTTTCCACGGTTCATTTTGTTGTTCCTTTTTCGCGGTTCATTTTGTTGTTCCTTTTCCAAAGGAACGACACTTGCGTTTTTGTTGTTCCTTTTCCAAAGGAATGACACTTTTTATTTTTGCTGTTCCTTTTCCAAAGGAACGGCACTTGCGTTTTTCATGTTCCTTTTCCAAAGGAATGACACTTTTCATTCTTGTTGTTCCTTTTTCAAAGGAACGGCACTTGCGTTTTTGTTGTTCCTTTTCCAAATGAACGACACTTTTCATTTTTGTTACTCCTTTTCCAAAGGAATGACACTTGTGTTTTTGCTGTTCCTTTTCCAAAAGAACGACACTTTCCACTTTTGTTGTTCCTTTTCCAAAGGAATGACACTTGCGTTTTTAATGTTCATTTCGAAAGGAACGACACTTTTCATTTTTGTTGTTCCTTTTCTAAAGGAACAACACTTTTAGTTTTCGCTGTTGCTTTTTCCAAAGGAACGGTATTTGCGTTTTCACACTTTTTTATGTGTATTTTTGCTTTTTGGTGTGCATTTCCTTTGCTGTTCCCTACATGGAACACCACTTTTTGAGTGTTTTTGCTATTCCTTCAAAAAAACAACACTTTGGGAGTATTTTTGAGAGAAACCCTTTTCTTCCTCTTGTGGGATTATTCCTAATTCATCTCAACCACATTTTACTGATTCCCTTTTATGGCATGAAGTACACTATTTTTATGAGGACGAGACTTATGGATTCTATTGAAGCGAGTTAATATCATTCACATTATGATCTTTAACAGGAAAGCTCCTTAATGATAGCTTATTTTCAAAATGGACACAATTATTTATATACTACTTTACTGCATTGTTTTCTATTGTACATGATACTAATTGATCATCTTAATACCATGTTGGTTCCACCCTTCCTGGTTATAATCTTCTCTGTCTGTAATAAATGAGATTATGGGTATATTTTTTTCTATTGACATGTTCAACTTCTTCCACCATCCCTACTCTTAAGGAGTACTGAGCCTCCCTCTTTTTATCATAAAAATGTGTAATAACAACAAAATTTTGTTCACAGATGGAGGATAGGGGGTCTCATTACGAGCCAACCTACCATGTTCATAAGGCTGTAACAAAGTGACATTCCCATTATGGCCACCACACCAGGGTTATGATCCATTGGATAGCCAAATTATCCTTGGAACAGGAGGTCTCATCACGAGCCGGCCTGATCACTTTTGCTACATCCCAGTGAATGGCAGTGTGGTTATTTGGTTACCACGCCAGCACACTGATCTCTTCTGTAGAACAGCACTGAAACTCTCTAGTTATAAATTGAGGATTTTGGCTCATATGGGTTAAAAAGCAACCCTACCGAGGTTATGGACACCTGCTGGCAGCAGAGGCCCTGCTTATGGCATTGAAGTTATATCTTATCATCAATTATTACTATAATACCATTTTCTTATTTTTTTCTTTTTATCAGAGAAGTTATTTCCTTCATTTTTCCCTATTTTGAACCTTTATGCATGAGAAATTATTTTTTGATCAATCATCTCATTTTTCAGCTAGAATACCGTCAGCAAAGCATCTTTTTGGCATATTGCTATCATTTTTCACATAACTTATCATCAATCGAAAGCGTCCTATCTTTTATTCATAACTATCTTTACACACTCTGCTCTCATTATAACCGTAATTTTCGCCGTCCTATCATTGATAAGTGTACTCTGCTTCATTTACCGTTGTATTGATCATTCCCTTGCCTTGGCATCAGCATAACACCTCTCATACGCTTTATGGTCATGGAATCCCTTTTCTAATTGGAGGGGGGAATGTATGCATTATGGGATAGCATGCGATATGATTACTGCACTCTGCCATAACTTGTTGATTTGACAACACATTAGTATTGCATGTATACATAAGTTTTTCTGATTGAAATTCTTGCATGCATCTTATCTGTTGCTATTCAAAACTAACAATATGGATTCAAGAACATTGTATGAAAAATAGTGATTTGTTTACAGGAGAACAACAAGTATGGAGGGGAAATTCTATTCACAGCATGACCACACTATTGCAACTAACAGAAGAGGCTCGAGCAACTCGCGAATGTGAACAATTCTTTAGACATGATGTGCTTACCTGGATTCCACCTTTTGCATCACTTTCAGCACCAACCCTGCATACATCAGCTTCAACAACTGTCAGTACATATATGTCATTCCACATTTTTTTTTTGGAGGTAAAACTTGAGGTAAACTAGCATAATTTTCTGATTTATTATGAATTTGGGAGAATTTCATGCACATCCATTTTGAGCATTATTTATCATCCTTCATTCCACATCTGTACCACTTCCCATTTTTCAGTGGCATATCATCTTTCAGTTTGGGGGAGTGTTGCTTTCATTCATTTCTTTCTTATGACCATGTCATTCATATTCTTTATCATCCATTGATATTCTTATTCATTCTCAACACCTCCCTTATTCCATGTTGTTTTACACCAAGCGTAGAATTCAGCAGCTCGTAGCAACCACCTCAATTTTTTTCTAGCATCGCATGAGGGCATGCTAATTTTTCAGAGAGGGGGAGGAATTGCTATGCATGATGAATGTTTTCTACTTTCTTTCTTAAGGCATACAATTTTAGTGCAAAAATTGATTTCCACATATTTTTAAAACTATGAACTCAATTCTTGTGATTTCTGGAAAACACAGAGGTATCATTAAAATACACATACCCAGATAATTTCAAGATAAATTGGTTCATAAAATTTCAGAAATCATGCACTCTCACCTATAGCCGTTTTGTTTATATCTCATGATCCGTGCATCAAAACGATCTGATTTTTGGATCATAGAAGCATTAATATAGTTGAAATCTACTTGCACAATTTCAACAAAAGCTGGTTTGTAGTTTTTAGGAAAATGGTTAATGAAGGTTGTTGTCACTTATATCATATTTTGCTGCAACTTCATTGTTATGCCTTCATCAAGATTGCAAAAATTGAATATTTATTAATTGAGGAAGAATTCATTTGTTCTATGAGCTGAGATGAACAAATTTTTTATTGCTTGGTTAACACATGGGTTTTGTCTTTGGGTTGCATGAGGACATGCAATATATTCAGTTTTTTGTTGCATGAGGACATGCAATATATTTGGTGTGGGGGTGTGTTGGGCCGTGAATACGACCACTTTTTAACACTTATTTCATCTATTTTTATTCTTCTTTATCATGTCATTTATTATAATTTATTATTTAAATCCATTTTATAATGATTTATGCTCTTATGAATGAATATTATTTATTCTCCTTTATTTCTAATAAATTGATGATTATGCATGATTTTATCAATGATAGTTTTAATAAATCAGTTGTAACATTATTCACCATTTTCAGCCTCCAAGATAATATCCATATTGAAGATTTGATCATTAAAAGTGTCAACTCAGAAATTCGTTGGAATAAGAAGTGACAGTTTTGCAGTTGAGATTCTAAGCAAATGAAGCAGAATCTGGAAAATCCGGAACATGGGTTTTGTCCAAAACGAACCCAATTAACTTTTTAGAAAATGGTTTTCCCAAATTCGGCTTGTACTGAGAGAAACGCAGGGTTCTTTGAGCATGATTTTCTGAGATTTGTTGTTGTGGTCGTCCTCCAAATCTCAGCTGCAAAGCCAAATTCACCTTGCTCTTGTTGATCAATTGGTTAGAAGCAAACCAATTTTGTAATAGAATCATGTTTTACTTATCTTTATTGTAACTTCTCTCTGATCTCTCTCTATTTAAATGAAAATAGAGATCAGAGATGGGGATGGAAAACTAATGGAGAAATGATGGAAAAAATGATGGAGAATTGAGGATTCAGAATTGGAGATTCAAGAATGATGATGGATTATTCATGATAGGATAGAATAGGAGGAGAAGGAGATTGTTGCATGTTGTAATTCTCAAGCTTTTGCTGTTGTAATGATTTCACAATTTAATGATTAATATATGATTTGGGAGTTGCTGTTCATTCACCTTATATGAAGTAGCCCAGCAGCATCCGCTGGCGGCTAAGGGCCCAGCCTCTAGTGGATTGTGCTGCTGCTGTATATTATCTTTTTGGTTTATGCGTGGTTTTGCTTATCAGCTTTATTCGGTAATCTGGTATGTTCTATTATTTTACATCACGGTTCTGTTATATCTTATTTATGTTCAATTGAGTAATATCGTTCTCTATGACAGGAATGTCGTATTGATTCATCTTGACTTGGTAACGCATTGTTGTTCTTTTAATCATTGATATAACATTGCTGATCCTTACAAAATGTATTGCTATTCAATTACAGCATAACCGTGTTGTAACACTCTTTAATTGGTATTACTGAATTCATCTTAGAGATTATGTTTCCTTGCAATTGTTGAATCTATTGATGTTGCTGTTCCATTACAAAATACAGTCGTATTCTTTATAACTAAGACTGATAATTGGATTACCAGATCAGATTACTATTAGAGTGTGCCATGTGTTAAGTTATTATGCATTTTTATTTGGCTTTCAAGTGCTTTTTCGTATTTCATCATTAATCAATGCTGTTCTATTTCCATGTGCTATTCGATTCATCCTTCAAGATAGAATATTGCTATTTGATTTTTGTAGGACATCATTGTTGCATTTATTTTTGTAGATTAAGGTGGTGTTGTTTATAAGAATTAGTTGTCGTTACATTTCCTAGCTGTTGTTCCATTTCTTGTTATTCGCATTATCTTTGCTTTGGTGTGCAGAAGGTCTAAGACTGTAGTGAACATTGACATATGCTGTCTAGTTCCCAGTTTGATGATCTTTCTTTTGAGTGCCTTTTCAATTGTATCAATCTCTAGAGGAATGAGTTATTGCTACTGTATCCTCGATTGATGTTTGCTAAGTGAATAGTTGGATTTCAGAGCATTTGATTTTATGTTGTTGTAGTTAGATTTCTTTTCAAGAAGCCATTTACTTCTAAGCACTATACTGCAAAACATTACTCTTGAATAAATAGCCACCTCAGACTGAGTACACTCTTGAAATAAAAAGTCGTCCCTGGGTTGACAATTAATGTGAAGATAATTAGAGGTGAAAAAGACCCTTTTTATCGCTCGACAACGTGGAAGTCCAAGAGACCCACTTTTTGTACAAAGAGTCATGCAAAGTCAAAAAGTCATGGAAGTCAAACCGTCATGAGGGTAGTCAAATAGCCACAAGGTTCATTTTCACCCTTAGCTATAAATACCCCCATCATTTGTACATGGAAGGAATTTTCACCTTAGCTCGTCCCACATAGCCAAGAGAGTCTGTAATATTTTCTTTGAGGAGTAAGTAGTGTCTCCAACACCCCGCTCACAGGGTTAGTGATGTATGGTGTAACGATGTGTAGATTGGAACTTTCTCTTAATTCAGAAGGCTGCTAATAGGCCAACATGTTTTCAGACATGTATTATAACTGTCATACGAATAATCTTGAACACTTTCAATGCATGTTTCTTTAACCTGTGTTGAACACTTGAACTATTTCACTTGTTGTAATACATAATCTATTAATGGAAATGTGTTGTATATGTTGTTAACTCTATCTAGCCCATGGTGGCTATCTCCATGGACATTAGACAGACATTTTACATAAAGCTTGTTGTAACAACCATTGCACTCATTCAGACTCATCCATTGAGTGATGCATGTGTTATCTTAGCTTGTGTGTTGTGACCTCCGCATCCCTGTGGACTGCTCCTTCGAAAATTGTGCACGTCCTATTGTGTTGTGTGTTCCTAGCTAAGTTGGGAATTCATCCCAACCAACTTGGGAGTCACTCTCACCCTCTCCCCTTACAGTGAAAGAACCATTGACACAAGTACACTAGTATTCACCAGGCACGCGAACCTCACTTCTCGAAGTAAAATTAGACCACTCTCTTGTGCTGACAGGCAAGAGTTGAGGAAAATCCTTAAGACAATGGAAACTGGGTCATCATATCGAATGGGACTCCCATACCAAACTGTGTGAGGTCTAGTTGGGACTTCATACCGGGGTGATCCCCTGAATTTTGGCGAATACAACACCATCAATAGGACTGTAAATCAAAGCTCCTGAGAAAGGAAACAGATCTGATGATGCTCCTTTTTCAGAGTGGAAAACCACCTCAGATGAAGTTGGGGATGTGTACCTGGCTTCTTCTTCAAGTACACATGTAGATCACGAGGCATTGTTAATTGAAATAGGTGCATCATTTCACTTAACAACCCATAGGGACTGGTTCTACGAGTATGAGAAATATGATGGTGGTGATCTCTTATTAGGGGATGACAGGATGTCTAGAATTGTCAGACATGGAAAAGTCAAGTTGAAGTTGCAAGGTGGAAGGATTATAACACTTATGGGTATTCTACAAATTCCTGCATTGGATAGAAGTATGATTTATGTAAGCAAGATAGATGATACAGGTGTAAAAATAATGTTCCATAAATATACTTACAAGATGGTTCAGAGAGCACTAATATTGATGTGGAGAGTTCGGATTAGACATATTGGAGAGAAGGGCCTTTGAATACTTCATGGTGATGGTATGGAAGAAGGTATGTCTAATTTCTCTCTAAATTTCGATATATGGGTGAGCTTCTCCTCTAGTGCTAAGAGGGTGAGAGGGATATTAGAGCTTGTGCATAGTGATGTGTTTAGACTTGTGTCAGTTCCATCACTGGGTAATTTTGTGTAATATGTATCATTTATAGATTACTTCTCAAGGAATACATGGATATATTTCCTCAGGAAGAAATCTGAAGTGTTTGATAGGTTTAAAAAATTTAAGGCTCTTGTGTAAAACCAGACAGAGAAGAAGATAAAGGTGTTGAGGACAAATAATGGTTGAGAGTTCTACAAGAAGCAAGTTGAAGAATTTTGTAAGAAGTGTGGTATACCACGGCAAAAGACTACTCCATACACACGTCACCAAAATGGAGTTGTAGAAATAATGAAGAGGATGTTTATGGAAATGGTAAGAAGCATGCTCAGTGGTGTCAAGTTAGGACATAAATTATAAGTAGAGGGAGTGTAGACTGCATGATACATAGTTAATAGATCACCTTCATCAGCATTGGAGGATAAGTCCCCACAAGAGGTATGGACTGGTAATGCATCACACCCACATTAATGCATCAAATTTCATGAGAACTTTGTAGTTATGCACGCTTGGGCCAGAGTATTACTAGGATGGGGGACTTGTTGGAAATTTGTAGTCTTTATTCTTTTGTCACTCTCTAAGTCTCATTCCTCCAACAATCCATATCAGTTGTATTAGAGCTAGGTCTTCTTTGGTCTACTTTTTTGCACATGTCCCCAACGAGGTCAAGGTACAAGGAACTCATACTCAAACTATTACAACCTTTGAAAGACCATGCTCATCAACCCTAACAACCTCACATGGAGGAAAAAAAGGAAAATGAAAGAGTAGGAGTTCCTATCAAACTGTTGCTTGAGGAAGCACTTACACGACAGAGGAGTGAGATGATGGAAGCCTTTACAACCTCTCATTAGATGTTGAGAATTTAGAAAGATAAGTCACCAAATTGCTACTAGGAAAATTAACAAGCGAAATATCTAATCCAAGTGGATATTGGTGGCCGCCCACCTACTCCACTTAGAAATCCGGTCGGTTTTGTCTGTTTCCTTGATTATAGAAGCATTTACTTATTTTAGGAGTTTTTCGAGTCGTGAACTTCCTGATCTATTTTAACCCCCTAAACAAATTTTTTTTAGGTCCGTAGCAAGCCCATGCCCATGTGGAAAATCTTGTATTATTTAGAGATATATTTCCAACTAGGTATCATACGTGCCAAATGAAGATCATATGACCGAGTTACAACCTCGGGAAGTTGGCTGCCAAACTAACCCCAACGGGGCCCACAAATTCTTGGTGTTTCATCTCCTAGGGTTAGGGTTTTCATTGTTTAACATTTTCCTATATTGTTCAATAATAAAAATTCCCTTGAGCCTCATTATAACATAGTTCAGAGGCATGTATCGGCTACATATCTTCTCAAAGATAAGCTACCATCGCCCGAGCTAGTTTATTTCCATTTTGTATGTAAGCATATTTCAATTCTTTGATATTAATGAAATGAAGTTTTATTTTTGTTGCATCTTTGTGTTTATGTTTATATCTGTATTTTTTTTCATTCATGCATAAGTTCGGATCAGTGGTATTAGATCCAAGTTGTTCTTTCTTTGTTTTTATTTTCATGTCCCTAATGTGGTCAGGGTAGAAGGAGTTAGGGATTGAACTGGTTGAACCTTTGCAAGACTAGCCTCAGAAATGTGGTGATGGATAATTTTTCCCAAATCCTTAAATGACTACCCACAGGTGATGCATCTTCATCCAACAGCTACTCTGGAGGCACCACTACTTTTAAGCTACAAGTTAAATTTGACATTCCCATATTTGAAGGCCAGATAGATGCAAATGTCATAGATAGACAGTTAAATCTGTCAGAAGGATATTTTTCATTTCATGACCTTTCCAATTAGGAGAATATTTCTTTTGCACTCCTCAAAGTCGCCCCCCCATGTCATGGACTGGTGGGAAACCTACTGTGAACAAAAGGACGAGATGGAATCCCTACTATTTTTAGTGCACCTACTCGGAATTCTTTCCGAGACTCCATCAAGGAATAATATTACCCTAATGGGATCGATGAAGATAAATACATAAAGTGGACCATGCTGCAGTAGGGAAGGGAGCAACATGTGTCAGAGTTCACAGATATTTTTCATACCCTTCACATGATGTTTGGTATCAAGGATTTTGAGCTACATTTGGTACTGGAGTACCATTACTATCTACACAAGTACATCTAGGACGAGATGGAGTTCTTGGGCATCTCCTCACTTGGTGCTGCCTATTCATACATTGTCAAGATTGAGAAAAAATTTAAATAGAAGAAGCGAGACTTTGGATCTACGAATCCGAAGCAAGGGAAAGGTGCCCCCTATTGGGAACGGGTCCTCTGGGGGTCAATTTTGGGTTTAAAAACCAAAGTTTTCAGCCAGAAGGCCTGAAGTTTGTATAAAGAAATGCAAATTATCTACATTTTGTGGTTGCAAAGCATGAAGATATATAAAGCCAAAAAGGGTTTTCCGCACTTAGTCTAGATAGGTTGTGTCGGTTTTAGAGATTTGCTCTTTGTCGGTGGACCATGGGATTGTATAAAAAGGAGTTCTTAGAGGAGTCTAGGAGAGAAGAAAGGAAGTGGAAGTATTTGATGAGTCTGTAAGGAGCTAGGAGCGATATTCTTAACATAGGAAGAGGCTCTGTAGCTGAGTGCGCAGAGGCCTAGGGTAGAAGTCTGCAACTGAGTGTGTGGACCCCTGCAGCTGTGTGTGCAGGGTGGATAGAGTCTGTGTTGAGAGTTTGAATCATCAATAAAGAGAACTATTCTGAAATTACTGTGTATTTTTCCTTTGTGGATCACATGTGATTATGTTATGTTAAGTTCTGGGTTTATGTTATAATGCTAAATTGATGCGCAAATGTATATGTTTCTATCTGTTATATGAACGCAATTAATGATATATGTTTACGCGAAGATAATCTTAACTGCATGGTAAATTTGAACACTTAAGATAATTTGGGAGCTTATACCATAACATAATCACAAAGGCATGTAAGTTCCTGAATCATCATTTAGGGTTGCACGAAGGATGATCGTATACCTTCGCGAAGGTTCTAAGAGATGAAAGAGAAAGTACATCGATAAGCCCTAAAGGATTATCGATCTGTGCAAAGGAAGGGTTTAAGGTATAAAGTCAACATCAAGACCATCTTAGGGTATGGAAACTTGGTTCCTGTATCCCCCCATATTACTTCAAGTGAGACTTTGGTCCGCACTCCAAGGATTGATGCTAAAATGGCAAGTAGTGTAGGGATTTGCTTGGCTGACTAACACTAAACCTGGGTCAAGGCCCATCAAGCTAACACCCCCAAACTACAAAAAAAGGATAAATCCAAGGTGGGGTGACCTAGGATAAGCCACTGAAGCCGCAAGCAAAAAAAACACCACAAAGACAGAGAAGGACACAGGGAAATGGTGTGAGTTCCATAATAGCCCCCACTCAAAAAACAAGTGATTGTCGAGAAAAGTAGCCACTAGTGGTCGAGATGAAGGCTTCCGAATCAGATGCATGTTCTGAATCTAAGTCAGAAATGGACAAGGGGAATGAAAGAGGGAAAAATATTATTGATGTGGAGCCTAGTGCCATCATTTCCATCACCAAGATCCCGAAGATTGAGCCCGAAGATCCAGAGGAGGGGGAGCGACTCTTCCACTCACAGATGTGGGTGAAGGGTTCTCCGTTGTAGTTCATTGTCAACAACGAAATCCAAACGAACCTGTTTTCATTAGATTTCATGAAGCGGTTGGGCCTACCGACCACAAAACACCCGCAGTCATACACCATCAGGTGTCTTCACCAGGGGCAATATATCTTTGTCAGCCAAAAGTGTCACCTTCCCTACAACATCAAGCCCTTCATAAATGAGGTACTGTGTGATGTTTCTCCTATTGAAGTTTGTGATGTATTATTAGGCCAACTGTACTTGGGGACACGACATGCTATGTATGACTCTGAGACTCACACTGTCATTATTTCTTTGGGGAATAAGTTATATAGGATACCGGAGGTAGCACTGCCTACCACTATCTCTTCGATCTCTGTGAAGCAATGCAGTAAGATCATTTATTGATGAGCCTCATCATTGGGTAATTATATGGGCCTTAATTCACCTACTAGATTAGCGAAACCAACTATTCTCATAACTTATTGCATACTTTTGATTATATTTTGTTTATGAGATGAGTTAGAGTTGGATATTTTGCTTTGTGGTCTAATGTGCATTTAATGCAAGATTAAAGGATAAAAGAAAGGAATTTTTGCAAATACCATGGTCAAAACTCGAATGGGACAAGGGAGAGGGATTATAGGAGGTAAATCCTCCTCATTTACTACCCCTCCATTCGAATATTCCTCCATCATCTTGGAGTGCAAACAGCCAAATCATGAGGACTAGAAGGCAGCCGAACAAGTGAAAGACAAAGCACCAGTTTATCTCGAGTTTGAGAGCCGATCCTCCCTAATTTTAAGGAATTCGTTGTATAATTCATATGTATAAGTAGAGAGGCCTAGGACCTTAGTAGGATTCGGATTTTTGATTGTAAAACTCTACTCTATTTTCGAGTTGCAAGACTTGTGAGAGTTTTTGATGTAATCCATTGTTTTGGTAATAATAATGAGTTTTGTTTTTAGCCAGCACTAAGTTAACTCAGAGGGTTGAAGATCTTGGGTTAGGGCCCAACCCTAGTAGCCAAGGCTCCTCTTTATTGTAGATGTATGCTAATATAGATTCATAGTTTAATTTTTCATTTGCTTAGTAGATGCATTTCCATTAAAACATTGTAGATTAAATTGGTTGTGTGATAGTTTGCTTCCATTTGTGCCTTCTTTCAAGTAGCAGGTTAGCAAGGGGAAAAAGGGATCACCATAAGGTTTTTAGAAGGTGTCTCAGCCTCACGTCCTCCCTCTAGGACCATGACTTGAGTAAGGGACCCTTCAACAGCCCCAAAAACACAGATTTCTAGTTCTTGCATGAGCTTTTGAGTTTGTTGTCTTTGATTTAGTATTTGGTTCATGTTGCAAGGCAGATTTCATTGTCATATTTTTCCATCTCCATTTTTGCAATAAGATCTCACTCATGCTTTCAGTCCCTTCAACATCTTTCTTCATGCATAATATAGGCAATTGATTCATGCTTTTCTAGTTTATGAAAATGTATCTTATTGCATAGTTCTTAGAAGACACACATGTTTTAAGCAAAGCAAGTACTTCAGGAGGAGACCCATACTTCATCACCAACAACCACCTTCCACTTCATCCACCTTAGCCATCTCTTGTTCCACCATCACCCTCACTAGTTTTTATCATTTTTCATTGAAATTCCCCTAAACACATTGAGTGAATCTAGCCATCTCTTATCTTGGATATTGACTCCTAAGTTCTCCTAGACCTTCTAACATCCCATTCCACTCATTACCCACCTTTTCCAAGTTTTGCAACACCTTCAACACTTCAAAATTAGCTCTTGGTTGTATCCTATAGGTTTCTTGTAATTCCTAAAGGATCATCCTGTAGGTTTCTAGTACATCCTATAGGTTTTCCTGAAACGGCTTGTTTTGAGGCCGAATTGATGGGAAACCTCTAGGAAGTCACACAAAGACTCCTAGTACCATTCCACACCATCCAACCACTTCATAAACCTTCTATCCATAATCCATCACCTTCCATTCACCTGTCACATCCACAAGAACAATTAATTTGCATACTTGATTTTGCCTAAAAAAAAAAAAAAAAAGTGAAAACAAATTTAGTTTAGTTTTTTTGCTTAGAAACTAGTATGGTTTGATGCTCTTTACTTCTATAGCTTAGATAGTAGAATTTTTTTAGTGTTGATTTAGCAATTATGCTTAGCATAGCTGTTTAAATGGTTAATTAAGATATGGTGTGATTTAGCATTACATGTTGTTTTGTTCATTACAGTAGTAGAGTAGTTCTTTTACAGTAGATTTTCTCTTCTTCCATCAAAGAATCAAGCTTCTTCTAACTCTATATAAGTCTAGCTTGGAACCCCTAGGGTCTCTTGCTGAAGGAACAATGACAATAGGTAGGACCTTCACTTTTACTTCTGCATACAACACTGTCACCTCCAAGTTTGTACGAACCCCGGGTTGATAAGTAAAGCTGGTAGCCCGGGCGTTGGATCATCCTTGCTACAATACTAGTGCTCATAATTTCCCAGATGAGTAAATTTATCTTCCTTATGATTCACCCTCAAGGAAAGAAGAATACTATGGACACATCCACAGCCTTCGGGTAGTTTTCCTACGCATGATAACAATAGATGGATAGGGTCATGGAAGAGTATATGGACATATTCAACTCACCTATAGGGGTACTCCTACACTATCATATTAGGAACTCCATCGATTTGACCTGAGGCATGCCGCTACCCAGCAGACTGATCTACCAATGCTTTGTGCTGGAGAACGATGAAATTAAGAGGCAGATTCAGGTTTTTTGCAAAAATGGCACATCATGCCAATTTCATTACCCCGTCGTAGCTTGATCATGTTGGTACAAAATAAATATGGCACTTGGATACTTTGTATTAACTATTAGGAACTGAATAAGATCAGTGTCTGGAATAGGTATCAAATCCCACAGATTGGTTAACTTTTGGACTAGCTCAAGAGGGCCAAATATTTTAGCAAGATTGACTTGAAGTCTGGGTATCACCAAGTACTAATTACTTGAAGTCTAGGTATCACCAAGTACTAATTGAACCCTCTGTTGTGTAGAAGACTACCTTCAAATCCAAGGAGGGCCTTTTCAAATGGCTAGTCATGCCTTTTGGGTTGACGAATTCCCCCAAAAAATTCATGCAGCTGATGTATGACATCTTGCGGCCCTCTACCAACTCTTTCATCATAGTGTACCTGTACAACATCATCAGCTTCAACCGAAGTTGGGAAGAGCACATACACCATATCCGACAGGTCTTCCAAACCCTGCGATAGCACAAATTGCATGCCAATTTGGAGAAATTCACTTTTGGTATTACCAAGGTTCAATATATGTGGTACATCATTAATGCGTGGGGTGTGCATGTGGACCCAACCAAGATACAAGTTATTTGAAATTGGCCAGCCCCAACCACTCTAATAGAGCTCTGTAGCTTTCTCAGTATTGCCAATTTCTATCGCAGGTTCGTGTTGGGATTCTCTCATATCACTTGGCCTTTGAGTAACATCAACAAGGGTGGAGCGAAAGAAAATTTCTTTTGGTCTAAATACCAACATAAGGAATTTTTTGAGTTGAAGCATCACCTTTTCTCTACACGAGTGCTCACATTACTAGACCTGCAAAAACCATTTGAAATTGATACAGATGCCTCTAATTATGCTAGTGGTGAAGTTCTTACCCAACAGGGGTATCAGGTGGCATATCAAAATGAGACACTTTCAGATACAGTCTGACATTATCCCACTTATGACAAAGAGATGTATTCTATTGTGCAGGCTTGCTGACAATGGAATCAATACATTCTGGGGAAGGAAATAGTCATCCAAACAAACCAACGACCCCTGTAGTTCATACAGACAAAAGGGAAGTTGCAGAACGATTGCCATCAGAAATGGTACAAATGTCTACAACAATTCCATTTGAACATCAAGTACAATAAGGGCAATGCCAATAATGTTGCAGACTGTCTCAACTGATGACCAATTATGGCACTGACCACATTTCTCGACTCTTCTAGACACGAGACTTCACGGTGACCGCATCTTTACAAGAGCAATCCAGAATTCAGGAACACATACCAAATGCTCTTGGAACGCAAGAAAGTTACAGATTTCCACCTCCAGGGTGCACTGTTATGCCACCTAGGACACCTTTGTGTTCCTGCAAGTGAGCATGCCAAGATGATTTGGGAGGCACACTACAATCAAATCGTTGGGCATTTAGGAGTAGATAAAATAGTGGCAATGCTACAAAAGTATTTTTATTGGCTATACCTTTGACAAGATGTTGGGAAGTACATCAGATATTGCACTAGCTACGCCATTTCCAAACCAAAAATCAAAAAGTAAAGCCTATATACTCCTCTTCCTACTCCTATTTAGCCTTGGGAATCCATCTCCATGGATTACATGTCGGGCCTTCTTTCTACCAAGCATGGCAATGACTGTGTGTTTGTGGTCATCGACAAATTCTCTAAGATGTTCATTCTCGTGACTTGCAAGAAGAGTATAATAGCAGAAGCCACTGCTAAGCTCTTCTTTGAACGAGTGTGGGTACATTTTGGGATCCCACAATCAATTATCTTAGATCAGGACAATAGGTTCTTGAGTACATTTTGGTAAAGCCTTTGGTCGATGTTGGATACCAAGCTCACTATGTCCATGGCCTTCAACCCCTAAACTGATGGCCAAATAGAGGTCATCAATAAGATGAGCGTGCACAGTTTGCACATGTACAACTCGAAGCATGCATGAACATGGGATGAAAGCCTCCCCTATGTCTAGCATAGCTATAATAGATCTCTCCATAGCTCAATTGGACACATCCCCTTTTAGTTGGGAATGGGATTCTAGCCATTATGTCCCATTGATGTGGTTATACCATTTGTAGCTACTTAAGTAGTTTTGGCTCATGTCGATTCCCAAGGTTTCCGGGCTATCAAATTCATTGAACACATTCAACATATCTTCCAGTAAGTCCATGACATATTAGATAGAGCCAATGCTAAGTACAAGTAGCATTATGATCAACATTGAGTTCCACATAAGTTCAAGGTGGGTGACAAATATTGGTTACATTTGCATAAGGAGTGCCTCGCTAGGCCACATCACAAGCTTTTCTCGCTCCTATATGGGTCGAACACCATCACAAAGGTTGTACGGGACAATGCCTTTGAGTTCAACATTCCATCGTTCCTTGGTCTACACCCAATATTCAATGTGGACCAACTACACCCATAGTTTCCTCCAATGTTGGAAACATCTGACGTTACTCAACAGTTGACACCAACAAAGATTAACCCAACATGCATCAAGAAAGCCACAACTGACATGATCATGGACACATAGATCAAGAACACTCGCCAGTAGAGGATCCAACTCCTTCACCAAGGAAAGTGGTTCATGAGGGACTAGGTTCAATAGAAATTTCCTCACCTCATGGAGACTCTGCATGCAATGGGGACCATTACTACCTAAGGGGGGAGGAATGATCCAAGTGGATATTGGTAACCACCGGCCTACTGCACCTAGACTTCCAATCAGTTTTTTCTATATCCTTGATTATAGTAGCATTTACTATTTTTAGTAGTTTTTTGGGTCCTGAACTTCTCAATTTGTTTTGACCCACTAAAATATATTTTCTGAGGTTCGTAGCAGGCCCATATCCATGTGAAAAATCTTGTAGTACTCAGAGAGATATTTTTAAAGTCACATGGAATGTAAACAAAATTTCTAAAAGATAAGCATTCTATATTACATATATTATTAACATGATATACATTTATAGTACATTGATGTGACCCTTGGATTCATATTCCAATTGGTCTCTTAGACTTTGGTGGTTGTTCACATTCCACACCAATCCATAGAGGATTAGGTGTCCAACATTCCTCCCCTTAATCTGAAAGGGTATGTATGAATCCAAGAAGATAGTTGTAATACAACATGCGAGAAAAAGCATGAGAGCACCAGGTTGAATGTGCTCTCTGAAATGTTGGTATAAGGGGGGTGGTTTAAGGATGACCACCAACAATGGAACGCTTAGTGTAGTTCCCGAAAATTTTCCAAGTCTGACAAGAAGTTGAAATTTTTTGTGAGAGGAAGTGTCCCTAATGCTTTGGAGAGGGAGACCTTCAACCTAAAAAAGAGAGGACTACAACCTGCAGTGGTTTAAGGATGACCACCAACTCTAGAATACTTAATGCAATTCCTGGAACTCTTCCAAAACTGGCAAGAAGCTGAAGTCTTCTACTAGAGGAAGTTTCCCAAATTCTTTGAAGAGATGTCACAACCCCGCATAGATGGTTTAAGGATGACCACCAACTGAAGGCATGCTCAGTTACAACTCTGTCTCTAGCTACAACTTTAAATCTGGTATGGTAGGTTGTGGTTCAGGCTCACTTGATGTGGCTTTGAAACTTGTAGATGACCATCACTTCCCCCCTGTTAGATACAAGGTAAGAAGATGAAGAGATCTCAATTGCAAGGATTTTCAATATTCAAGAACAAATCTTGTTGTAAGAGTGAAATATCTTCTTGGTTGTTGAAGCCCATTTCTAAGAAGCGATCCATCCAAGATAAGTCTTTGTTCTTGCAGGAGATTTATTTTTGAAGCATATGTCTGAAGAATGAGTATGTTGACCATAATGCTTGCATGAATGAAGATCGAAAAAATGATATTTCATATGGCCAACTGGGTAACAATGTTGACATTTAGCATTTTGTTGTTGTTGTTATGGATGACGATCAGAATGTTGCAACTCCCAAGGCTACCAACTTTAATTATCAACTCGGGGTTCGTACAAACTTAAGAGGTATCAGAACTATATGTGTAGCATATAATGTGTCCTTCCTTTGCTATCATGATGTGATGGAGTGCATGTACTGAAATCAAATCCTAAAATAATTGTAGAAAATGAACTGCTCAAAATGGAAACCCTAACCTATTGTAAGAAATAAACTTCAAGGAAAGAAACATATTCTAATTGCATAAAGATCATGAACTCAATGTAAAAGAAACCTAACTTGGCCCTATTTATCACATGTGATAATTTAAACTAACTGAGCATGGAATCTGATCTAGGGAGTATTAAATAGTGCATGCATGTGTTAATTAAAAAATAAAAAGAACTATTTTTATTTATCTTTTGATTTTATAAATGCAAATGCTAATCTTTCCTTGTTCTTTGGCAGGAGAGACAGGTGTGTAGGAAGAGGGCTACAATGGTTTTGATGGCTTGGAGGTCAAGTAGAGGCCTAATCCCAGCTTCAATGATGATTTTTCTCAATTTGCTCAAAACAGACCGCTACAGGATTTCCTACAAGATGTCTACTGGATCCCCTATTTTATTACAAAAAATAGGCCGCAAGCTTAGGAAGTGGTCTAGAAGGTGTAATGGAACTTGGGAAAGGTGGATAATGGAAGAATAAGGCATGGAGGTGGTGGAAACTACCCAAAACTCAAGCAAGGGCTTCAAGATGGGTAGATTTGCTCAACGGAAATGACAATTTTTTGATTATAAAACAAGAATACAGATTGAGACTTTAATGGATTTTGGTGACATGGGTGGATGAGGCAAATGAGATGAGGCCTCCCTGAAATGTTGAAGATCCTGAAACAACACACATTATTTTCTGCATCTATCCACAAATTCATCTATACATGGGAAATATTTATTAAATAATGGAAAATTACTAGTCTAAAATCCAGAAATTCGAGAACTAGTGAGCTACTAAATCTATCAAAGGCCTAACCTAATCAAGTGAAAATCCAATGGGCTAATTTTTTTATTAAATAGAATTTTTTTTGTGATCTAATGCAAGTGGAATCAACTTTATTTAATCTCGTTAGTATGCTCTAAAAAATAGCAAAAGTTTATTGTTCTTTGTTACAAAGGAGTTCCAGAAATTTAGATTTGAGAATAAGAAAACTAATCCAAGTAGCTCAATTATTGCTATGAATTTCCAAAGCTTTTCCAAGGATGAAATGATGCTTGCGATCCTACAAAAGAACTTACATCAACCATTTAACTCAATTCTACAACAAGAAGTCATTAATACTAAATGAAGAAATAGAAAGAAATAAAAACAAGAGATGCATGTGAATAAGAAGTGAAAATAAGGAAAGAAAATGATACAAAAGGGCTCTAAGGCTCCTGGGATGGCCAAGACTAAGGAAATTCAAAGACCTATGGAGGAGAATAATATTTAGAAGCTGAACATGACACCAATCTTCATTATTTTCATCAATACAATTACATCCCTGCAAGAAAATACAATGGAGTTGCAAAAATATGAGTTCTCTCCACAAGAAGACTAATCAAAATCTCTCCCTAGAGGAAAATTTGACTTGGTAGTTATCAGAAATGATTAGGAATCATTCCCCATGAAAGTAAGAATCTTTCCCCACCAAAATCCCTTGATTAGTGGATCTGGTTCCCAATACTAGGAATCTTCATTAAATGACAGGGAACACATTGTTGACATAGCTTGTCATTAATGCCAATATGGCAATATTCAAGGAGCCAGAGGAGGAAAAACAAAGCATATCGGAGGAGCAAATAGAGTTATCAAAGGAGCAAATAGAGCTATCAGAGGAGCAAAACAGAGAGGAGAAAACAGAGCTATCGGAGGAGCAAACAGAGCCATCAGAGGAGCAAAACAGAGCTATCGGAGGCATATCAGCCATATCAGGAGTAATATATGCCAAGGAGTCTTATCAGGAGTAATACATGCCAAAGAGCCAAAGAAGAGTGGAATACATATATATGCGGAAGAGTTAAAGGAGCAGAGCTAAAGAAGAGTGGAAGCGTTAAAAGAGGCGGAGCAGTATATAACATAGGTATATGCAATATACACTATTGGAGGTGGAGTTTACATGTATATCGATATACACTATTGGAGGCAAAAAGATATATATATCGGAGTATAGAGGTTGGGTATATATATATATATATATATATATATATATATATATAGATATATCAGCGATATGATAATTGGTGGGTTCTACTATAAGCCACTACCCACAACCCCCGACAACGATATATATGTGTGGACCCAATGAGACATATCTGTCCGGGTGTATAAATAGGTGAAGTCTGCTAAGTGTGTCAAAGCATGGTTTTTAAGTGTATTTCGTATATTCAGGCTTTAATCCTTGCCACGTTAAAACACGCAAATTTTCAATATATATATATATATATATATATATATATATATATATATATATATATATATATATATATATATAATTGCGATATGTTGCGGACCCGCTGCAACATTATGCAATGATTTAATATTATATTGCATCCGCCCATCAGAACTCACATATTGCAATATACAAAGGGGTATCACCCCTAAAAGTGCTGACTGTGATATATGTTGTGAACCCGATGCAACATTACAGTTTGGCTCAATGCTATATCACATTCGCAGGAGAATCGGCCATCAGCCATTGACGATGTCACGAGCTCGACTTATAAAAGACCTCCGGAAGCCCCAACTATCGATTGCGATTACACAAGCAGACCCAATGTAGTTATAGATGCGGGTGTAAAAATGTTCAAGTCCAGCCTTAAGCGTTTTGGTCGCTTTTTTCGTATATTCATGTGTATTTCAAAAAATGTATTTCCCGGGGTTTTTGAAGGCCAAAATGCATAAATAACAGTTCCGATAGTTTAGTATGCCTGAACGATGCTGATTGCGATTGCGATGGTGATGTGGCATGTGGGGCCTCCTTGTTGGTACTGTCTCTCTAATGAATTCTCTCCGTAAACAATAAAGACCTGTGTTTGCATATTCTTATTAAAAAAAAGGGCCTCTGTTACAATTTTTCTCTATGTATTCGGTCCTCGCCGTTGAATCAATGTGTCCCAGAAGTGTTGGTGATCACGAAGAGACTAAGGAAGCCGAAAATCCGGGAAGTCGAAAAGCTAGGAAGCCGAAGGACAAGCCAGCTTAGAGGAAGCCAAAGCACCGAAGAGGACAAGCCAGCACAGAGGAAGCTGAAGTGAGCCTTGAGGAAGTCGAAGAGCCAGTGGAAAGCAAAAACCAATGGTCAGAAGCATCAGGAATATACAGAAAGAGAGAACAAGGAAAGAAAAAATTTGTTACTGAAAAATTCGAAAAAAACAGAGGCAGCAGGAGGGGTCCAACAGAATAGAGAAAAGGCCGAAGGACCAATAGGATAGGAGGCATTCGAAGGGCAAGCATCTATGTTGATCGTGTTACCTTGTGAGAGACTAAAAACTGTGATGAATTAATCAGGTATACAATGCAGTCTAAAGAATCATTCTGTGATGTAATGAATAAAGTTTCATCTAACTTTTTTTGAAGGGAGAAGTAGCCAGCAGAGAAGTAGTCATGCTGAAGCATTTACTGTGACAGTAAGAACAGATGCTTGAACAGAAAGTTGGTTCTTGTGCAGAGCTTATTGCAACTAATAGTAGACTCACTAAAGCTGTGTGGAGACATTATCAAAGATCATGAAGGCTATTGCAGACTCTGTGTGGACAGTATGAAGAGTTGTAAAGACTCCTTCATAAGAAGACTAGTTGTCATTGATGTTGTAGCATGGAGACTACAGTGAAGCTGTAAATAGACAAAACTCAGTAAAGAAGAGTTCTAAGAGTAGAACATTACTATCAAACATGCCTTGACAAGATTGGGTCAGAACCCTTGGGGTTGGTGCCTCAGAAGTAAGAAGGATTGGAGTCCTTGGGGTTGATGCCTCAGAAGTAAGAAGGATTGGAGTCCTTGGGATTGGTGCCTCAGAAGTAGGAAGGATTGGTGTCCTTGGGACTGGTGTCTCAGGAACTAGAAGGATTGAAGTCCTTGGGAGTTGGTGCTCCTAAGTCCAAGATTATTGCCTTGGCGAAACAGAGTTGGAGCTCTAGAGGTTGGAGCCTCACAAAAGTCCAAGTTGGTGCTTGGCAACTGATTGCAACCATTTATATATTGTATCTATTTTATTGCAAAGATTATATTAATAAAAGAATTGATACTTGTTGTTCATCTTGTGTTCTGAATATAAATGTTTTAACTGGTAAAATAATAGTTGAAAAAGAAATACTGATTCACCCCCCCTCAGTATTTCCAACAATTGGTATCAGAGCCAGTACCTTCATTCAAAGCCTAACAACTTGAAGGTTGATCTTTAGAACACAAATGGTGAAGTCAAGGAAGAAAGTCTCAAATCCTCCTAAAGGTGTGTCTCCCTCTACCACTGAAATAGAAGAAAATCAATTTGAGAAGGCTCCATGGTTCAATGGAAACTTTGATGTGTGGGAAGCAAGAATGAGGAATTTCTTAAAGACTCAAGGCATTAAAATCTAGAAATCAGTGATTGTTGATAGCAAGATGGATGGAAAATCCAAGGAGTACAATGTAAAAGCAATGAAGGCAATCTTGAATGGGCTACGTGATTCTATAAAGAACAATTTAGGAAAACGTTTGTCAGCAAAGGGTATATGGGAAAAACTTCATGACCTTCACTCAAAAGGAGCATTGACCATGACCATCAGTCAAGAGGATGATGAAAATCAAGAAGGAAATCCAAAACCCATCATAGAAGTTGGAAATGAGAATGATGATATCAAGGCTAAAGAAGATCTAGAAGATGAAGAGCTTGCCGAGCTTAAGAAGGAATTTCATCAAAGAAAAAGAAAGCAGCATGAAGAAGTCATATCCATGACAAATCAATTGGATAAAGCAAAGAAACGGGAAGATACCTTGTCAAGTCAACTTGAACAAAGGCACAAGAGCTTGAACAAACTTGAAGAAGAGATTGGTCAGTACAAGGTAGAGGTCTCCTCTCTCAAATCTCAACTACAAGAAGCAAGGAAACAAGCACAAGGAGCTGAGAAGACAATGGAAGCATTGGAAATCATAGAAGGACAGGTTGATGAAGCAGGAAAGGAAAGAAACACCATGATATGTCAACTAAAAGCAAAGGATGAAGAAATCTTCAAATTAAAATCTAACATCAAACTTCTCAAGGCCAAAACATGGAAAGCTACAAGGATCAAGGAAGAAATGGAGAGCAGTCTAGCAAAGGAAAATGAAGAAATCCTCAAAATGAAGTCAGATATCATCTCCCTTAAAATAGAAGTAGATGAAGCTACTCGTATCAAGGAAGAAACTAAGAAACAACTTGCTAAGAAGAATAATGAGTGTGAAAGATTGGAAGAAGAGATTGTCTTCCTCAGAAAAAAGGTTGAAGGGATGAACAAAATCTTGAAGAGCTCTCAGGCCTTGGATGACATGCTCAGCTATCACAGATGTCCATTTGATAAATCAGGTCTCGGGTATGCAGGTGAATCCTCAAACAAGAATGATAATGCTTCAAACAAAAGGGATGTGAAGAAGCCAGAAAGAAATGGTGATGCTCCCAGTTCCAGCAAAGGCAAGGAGAAACATCAAGGCTACAATGGAAGAAATCTTGCTCCAAGAAGAAATCCTGCTCCAAGAAGAAATGTAGATGATGTCAAAGATGTGAGAGGCAATGGTTATCATCAAAGGATCCCAAGGCAGAAAGGCTTCAGAAGTACATCAAGGAAATCTCCATCTCCCAGGTACCAAAGTTCATTTTTTGGTTATTGTTATTCTTGTACAAACTTTGGTCACATGGCAAAAGATTGTAAAGCATATCACAAAGATATATGTTATGGTCTCCAACCATCTCATAAAGATAGATATTATGGTCCCCAACAATCTCCAAGAAACAATTTTGCAGGAAGAAATCATGAATTCTTATTCATGAACAATGTAGAATGCTTCAAGTGTCATAACATTGGTCATATGGCATGTGATTGTAACTTAACTTGGGCTCTTACACAAGCTAGAACCATGCAAAAGAAGAAAGTTGCACAAGTATGGAGAAGGAAGCAAATACAATCCAAAAGTCTCTTGAACTCTCCAGCCAACAACACATGTCATTGGCCTGAATTTTGACAATCTAAGCATTTTATGGGAAGACTCTACCAAAAGAGATGATGCATACAGTTAGGGGGAGCCTCTGATTCTTGATCTTTATTACATAAGCTATTAGTGAAAGGGTCCTTATGAAATCCTTGTTGAGCTATATTAATAATCATTCTTTGATAAAGATCATTTCTCAGGAGTACTGCATTGAAGAACATGATCCTATAACCATTCTTTGGACTATTGTTAAAGACGCTTTCCACTTAATCACTAAGTAGTATTTGGAGCAACAGAGAAAGTCATCTAATGCTAGAGAAATAGGGCAAATAACTATGGTGTTGATATTACAGATGCTAAATGTCTTAACTCGGGGATTTAATGTGAGAACAGATAAATTATGGACACTAATAGAGGCAATCTTCAAACAAACAGATACTTCTAGAATGGAGTTTGAAGTAAGAGAAGCTGGCAGCATATAACAAAACTGAATCATTGTGAGAAGATGCAAATCATAAAAATAAATTTAGAAGACAGTCACAGATAGGATATCTAAATCTGCTAGCGGAAATAACTTGCACAGATATGTACAAAAACACAAGGAAAAGATGGCTCATAGAAAGGAGAATGTTGTGCAGTCAAATATAACTTATGCTGATACTGGTCACTTAGAAAATATAGCAACAGTGAGGCACAACCTCTCACCATTTCATCCAAATGAAATGATGTTGAACACTGGATGGTAGTGGCTTAAGGAGAAGCACAGATTCACAAAGGAACTCAAATCTAAAGAAAGATAACGAGAAAGAAAATTTCAATGGCATTTTCTCTTTATTCGAACTATGAAGGCCTCTCAATTCTGATTGTGGAGACAACAATATGGATTGAAGCATAAAAACCTAGACTTGGACACTTGGTGTATGGCTATTTGCAATCTAGTTGAAAGCATTGAAGTAGAGCATCTTTAAGCATTCTTGAAGCCATGATAAAGTAGTTCTGAGACATGAAGAGGGAATAATGTGCTAATTGATGATAAAGCATCAATCCTTCTATCTTGAGTAAAAATAAGAGCACTATGACTGGGGGAGTCATAGACCCATGAAGATCTACCATTCATGAAGAACAAAAGTAGTTTGATAGGCGGAGTCCCAGAGCACTCCTTTGCCATTGATGTCAAAGGAGGAGAGAAGAAGAATATTGCAATCAATAACAAAGGGGGAGATTGTTGACATAGATTGTCATTGATGTCAATATGGCAATATTTGAGGAGCCAGAGGAGGCAAAACAGAGCATATCGAAGGAGCAAACAGAGCTATCGGAGGAGAAAAATAAAGAGGAGCAAAAAAAGCTATTGGAGGATCAAACAGAGCCATCGGAGGAGCCAAACAGAGCTATCGGAGGCACATCAACCATATTGGGAGTAATATATGCCAACGAGTCTTATTAGGAGTAATACATGCCAAAGAGCCAAAGAAGAGCGGAATATGTATATATATGCGGAAGAGTTAAAGAAGCAGAGCTAGAGAAGAGAGGAAGCGTTAAAAGAGGTAGAGCAGTATATAACATAGGTATATGCAATATACACTATCGGAGGCGGATTTTACATGTGTATCGATATACACTATCAGAGGCGAAAAGATATATATATATTGGAGTATATAGGTGGGGTATATATATATATATATATATATATATATCATATAACTGCAATATGTTGCAGACCCGTTGCAACATTATGCAATGGTTTAATATTATATTGCATCTGCCCATCAGAACTCACATATCACAATATACAAAGGGGTCTCACCCGTGAAAGCATCGATTGTGATATATGTTGTAGACCCAATGCAACATTACAGTTTGGCTCAATGTTATATCGCATCCGTAGGAGAATCAGACATTGGCCATCGGCGATGTCATGAGCTTGACTTATAAAAGACCTTTGGATGCTGCAATTGTCGATTGTGATTACACAAGTGGACCCAATGTAGTTATAGATGCGGGTGTAAAAATTTTGAAGTTCACCCTTAAGCGTTTTGGTCGGTTTTTTCGTATATTCCTGTGTATTTCAAAAAATGTATTGCCTAGGGTTTTTGAAGGCCAAAATGCATAAATAACAGTTCCGATAGTTCAGTAGGCCTGAACGATGCTGATTTCAATTGCGATGGTGACGTGGCATGTGGGGCCTCCTTGTTGGTATTGTCTCTCCAATGAATTCTCTCTGTAAACAATAAAAACTTGTGTTTGCATATTCTTATTAAAAAAAGGGGACCTTTGTTACAATTTTTTATGCAACAGTTTTTCTCTTTGTATTCGGTCCTCGTCATTGAATCAACATGTCCCAGGAGTGTTGGTGAGCATGAAGAGACTGAGGAAGCCAAAAATCCAGGAAGCCAAAGGACAAGCCAGTGCAGAGGAAGCCAAAACACCGAAGAGGACAAGCTAGCGCAGAGGAAGCCAAAGCACCCAAGAGGACAAGCCAGCGCAGAGGAAGCTGAAGCGAGCCTTGAGGAAGTCGAAGAGCCAGCGAAAAGCAGAAACCAATGGTTAGAAGCATTAGGAATATACAAAAAAAAAAGAACAAGGAAAGAAAAAAGTTGTTGCTGAAAAATCCAGAAAAAACAGAGGCAGCAGGAGGGGTCCATCAGAATAGAAAAAAGGCCAAAGGACCAATAAGACAAGAGGCATCTGAAGGGCAAACATCTCTGTTGATCATGTTACCCTATGAGAGACTCAGACATGTGATGAATTAATTAGGTATACAATGCAGTCTAAAGAATCATTCTGTGATGTAATGAATAAAGTTTTATCTAACATTGTTTGAAGGGAGAAGTAGCCAGCAGAGAAGCAATCATGCTGAAGCATTTACTGTGACAGTAAGAACAGATGCTTGAACAGAAAGTTGGTTCTTGTGCAGAGCTTAGTGTAGCTAATAGTAGACTCACTAAAGCTGTGTGGAGACATTATCAAAGATCATGAAGGCTATTGTAGAATCTTTGTGGACAGTATGAAGAGTTGTAAAGACTCCTTCATCAGAAGACTGGTTGTCATTGATGTTGTAGCATGTAGACTACAGTGAAGCTGTAAATAAATAGAACTCAGTAAAGAAGAGTTTTGAGAGCAGAACATTACTATCAAATATGCCGTGACAAGATTGGGTCGGAACCCTTGGAGTTGGTGCCTCAGAAGTAAGAAGGATTGGAGTCCTTGGGGTTGATGCCTCAGAAGTAAGAAGGATTGGAGTCCTTGGGATTGGTGCCTCAAAAGTAGGAAGGATTCGTATCCTTGGGACTGGTATCTTAGGAAATGGAAGGATTGAAGTCCTTGGGAGTTGGTGCTTCTAAGTCCAAGATTGTTGCCTTGGCGAAATAGAGTTGGAGCTCTGGAGGTTGAAGCCTCACAAAAGTCCAAGTTGGTGCTTGGCAACTGATTGCAACCATTTATATATTGTAACTATTTTATTGCAAAGATTATATTAATAAAAGAATTGATACTTGTTGTTCATCTTGTGTTTTTAATATAAATATTTTAACTAGTAAAATAATGGTTAAAAAAGAAATACTGATTCACCCCCCCTCTTAGTATCTCCAACACACATTCCTAGATTTTATCAATCATTGGAGTTCCACAATTTGTACCATAATTCCATAATATCTTGTTGATTTATTATTTAATATTGATACTCGTATAGTAGGGAGAAAGTCCCTAAATTATCTCCTCCTCCAAATCTTCATAATCTGCCCAATATTCTCATAATATTCTAGAAAAATAAATAATATTAGGCATAGATATGCAATTATTCATAAACCTTCCTAATGAACATATTAAAGTTAAAAATAAATTATCTAATGAAGAAAGAGATGTTTAATGTGCTGAAGGATAGTCAGATGGGCCTTAATTTATGTCTAATTCAGAGGCCCATCATACCCCCTGCTGAAAGTGTTGTTCATCTTCTAAGCAACTTAGTGACCTCATTGTGCCTCATTCATGGCCCTGGTGGCCTCTCTCTTATGCATTAAGAATCTTGGCTGGAAGTTCTTCATGGATGAGCCCAAAAACATATTTGTGCAAAGAAAAATCATTGTTTCTTGAGATCATTAGCTTGCCTTCTTCTTTGTTGGAAATAATACTGAGAGGGGGGGTGAATCAGTATTATCTAGCAATTTAATAAATCTTCCTTATTTGATCTTTGAATTATTTTAGCATGTCAGTACCATAAAATAATGAGCATGAAAAAACAGATAGTCACACCAAAGAACACAAGATGTAAGGTGGAAACCCAATGTGGGTGAAAACCACCTGCTGCAATATGTCTCTATCTTCTTTCAAATTAGAAACTTCTTTTACAATGATTTTGTACTGGTGCAGTCCTTTACCAGTACGCAGGCTGCAACCTGTAGAGAGCTATAACTCTCTCTCTCTCTCGTTTTCCAGTCTACTCCTGGAAGGGAGCTACAACCCCCTACTTCTTTTCATAAAGCATCAGATAGTCAACAAGTACATAACAGGTATAGATCACTACAGATATCAGATCAGCAACAACAGAACTAACCCAGAACACCTTATTAATAGAGAAATTCAATCAACAGAACATCTTAAAACAAAGACGCAGTTTTTCTTTCTGTGGCCTGCGACCAGACGCCGTTAACCTTCTGCTACTCTGCGTCCACACACAGATATCCTTCTGCTCCGCTGCGTGCCCACGCACTGTTCCTTTGACTACTCTGCGTTCTGTTGCTTCAGGGACGCACCCAAAGATACTATCGCGCCGCGTCTTTCGCTACAGAGACGCACCTGAAAACACTATCGCGCCGCGTCTTTCTGCTTCAGAGACGCACCTGAACCTTGATCGCCCTGCGTCCCCACGCAGGTCTCTCTCTACTGTGCTGCGTCTCGGCGCACTTGCCCTTCACAGTACCTGCGTCCCGGCGCACTTTCCCTTCACTGAACCTGCGACCCTTTAGATATATAAATGATATGAAGGCTTCAGAACAAACCCAAACAGTCAGATCTACAGATCTGATTATGCGCCATAAAGATCACAGTCTATTAGAAGATTCGCCCTCTCAGATCTGGACTAGATCTCACCAAATAAGATATTCAACCCAAGACAATTGCTCAAACCAAATGAACTCCTTTGCTTTATATAGGCAAGCTCCTCCCCAAAACATGGAACAATACCACGAGCCGACACCATAGAAACATAAAACCGTCGGCTAGATACCACACAAGAAACCCCCACGTGCTTTTCTCTGCCTTGAAATGTGTGCACTGGGTAGACGCACCCCCTGAACGGCTGGCCGGCGTCCCTGGACGCGGGTTCTGCATGGTATACCTGCGAGGACGCACTTTCTGAACCGATTGCCTGCATCCTTCTTAATTTTTCAACAAACTGAGAGCCTTACCACTGGAGTTGCCATCAAGTACAACATCTGTAACATACAGCCATACCAGATAACATAATGCCAACAATCTCCCCCTTTGGACTTGATGGCAAACTCAATCTTCAGCTTCATTCTCCCCCTTTGACATCAAGGGCAAAGGGTATGCTCCCCCTAAGCTCATGCTCCTCCAGATCTGCAACAAATAACCAGAGATCCACCATGAAAGAGATAGAGACATATTGCAGCTATTTCCAAGATCTCCTTTTCCATAATGCCAACAATGCATTATGTGCTCCCCCTGAGCCTTGTACCACCAATAAGAAGATGTTCAACAATAAGATGATGCATCAACAACCCCCAGCTTTTGCCTGGGGTATTCAAATGTGTCCCTGGGCAATGGTTTGGTGAGAATATCAGCAACTTGTTCCTTGGAAGGAACATACTCCAACTTGACTTTCTGTTCAAGCACTTGTTCCTGGAGAAAATGGTACTTGATTGGTATGTGCTTGGTTTTTGAATGCATAACAGGGTTCTTTGAGATGCTGATTGCAGTTGTATTATCACATAAGATGGGGATTGGTGGTGTACAAGTGATTTGAAAATCCTGCAAAGTCTGCATCATCCAAAGAAGTTGGGTGCAACAAGATGCAGCAGCAACATATTCCGCTTCAGCTGTAGACAAGGCAATCGAACTCTGTTTCTTGCTGAACCAAGATACAAGTCTGGAACCCATAAAGAACGCACCACCACTTGTGCTTTTCCTGTCATCCACGCTTCCGGCCCAATCTGCATCTGTATAAGCATGAAGAGTAAGATCTGTATCTCTAGGATACCATAAGCCATAATTTTGAGTCCCTTGAAGATATTTGAAGATTCTCTTTACTGCCTGAAGATGAGTCTCCTTCGGATTTGCCTGAAATCTTCCAACTAATCCAACTGCATGCATGATGTCCGGTCGGGTACCTGTCAAATATAGTAAACTTCCAATCATAGATCTGTAGGTTGGTTGATGTACTGCTGCAGATTCATCATTTGCACTGAGACTACATCCTGTGACCATGGGTGTACATACTGGTTTTGCATCTTCCATGCCATATTTCTTCAAAATCTGTTTGAGATACTTGGTTTGAGATAAAAAGATTCCTCCTTCCTTTTGTTGGATTTGCAAACCAAGGAAATATGTCAGTTCTCCTAGCAAGGACATTTCAAATTCTTTCTGCATGACCGAGGCAAAACTTTGACTCATAGCTTCTTCATTGCTGCCAAAAATAATGTCATCTACATACACAACAAGTATTAGCAATTTGTCATTTTCAACTTTTATATACAGATTGCTATCTGCTGAACCTTTTGAAAAACCTTGTTGATGAAGATATTTGTCCAACCGGTAGTACCAAGCCCTTGGAGCTTGTTTGAGACCATAGAGAGCCTTTTTCAATCGGCATACAAGATTTGGATCATTTCCAAGAATGAACCCATCTGGCTGTTCAACGTACACTTCTTCTTCCAAGTCCCCATTCAGAAAGGCTGATTTCACGTCCATTTGAAATACTTTGAAGTTTTGAAAACTTGAGAGAGCAAGGAACATTCGGATGGCCTCAAGTCTTGCAACAGGAGCAAAAGTTTCTTCAAAGTCTATTCCTTCTTGCTGCGCATACCCTTTACAAACAAGTCTGGCTTTGTTTCTAATTACTTCTCCATTTTCATTCAATTTATTTTTGAAGACCCATTTTGTTCCGATAACATTCTTATCCTTTGGTCTAGGAACCAGCTCCCAAGTGTTGTTCTTTTCGATTTGCTCAAGTTCTTCATCCATCGCTTTTACCCAACATTCATCTTTGCATGCTTCTTTCACATTTTGTGGTTCAGTAGAGGATAGTAATGCCAAATAGCTTGAGGCTTCTGCAACTGTTCTTCTTGTTTGTACACCTGCTTCTTTCTGCCCCATAATCTGAGATTCTGGATGATTCTTCTGAACATATCTGGATGGAGTTTTCTCTTCTATTCTTGTTTGCTCCTCTGGTTCTTCTTGAGGTTCTTCTTCTTCATCATTCTGTCTTTGAGGATAGCCTTCATCTTCTTCGATATCTTCCTGATGTACTTGCCTAGGAATGTATCCCTTCTCATCAACCACCACATCAATGCTGTCAACAATTCTGCCAAGTCTTTTATTGTAGCACTTGTATGCTTTGCTATGTGGAGAGTAACCAAGAAGAATGCCTTCATCTGCTCTAGGTTCAAGTTTTCCAAGCTGCTCATCAGTATTCTTGATATAGCATTTGCTCCCAAAGATTTTGAAGTGCTTTGCCGAAGGAGTTTTACCGCTCCAGAGCTCATGAGGAGTTTGAGTGCTGTTCACCCGGACATTTGTCTTGTTGAGAATAATAACCGCAGCATGTGCAGCTTCACCCCAGAAAGTTGCGGGAGTTCCTGATTCATCAAGCATAGCACGAGCCATTTGTTGGATTGTTCTGTTCATTCTTTCAACAACTCCATTTTGCTGAGGATTTCTAGCTGTAGAGAATTCTCTCCTTATGCCATGTTCATCACAGAAATCGAAAAATTCATTTGAAGTAAATTCCCCACCTCTGTCGGATCTGAGGCACTTAATTTTGTGACCTGATTCATTTTCAACCAAGGCTTTGAAGGATTTGAATTTTTCGAAAGCTTCATCTTTGTGCTTCATAAGTCCTAACCAGACAAACCTGGAGAAATCGTCAATAAATAATATCAAGTATTCCTCTCCTCTAGGTGTTCTTTTCCTGAATGGACCACATGTATCTGTATGTACTAGCTCAAGAGGCATGCTAGCTGATCCTTCCTTCTCTGGAAAGTTAGTCCTGGTTTGTTTTCCAAACTAACATGATCTGCATATGGTGTTGTCAGGAATTTTGATATCTGGAAGATCGCGAACTGCCTGATATTTGAATGCTTTCCTTATTTGTGAGGAGCTTAGATGTCCCAACCTTCGATGCCATAACTAGTGTTCTTCATCCTTGCTCAGATAGCATTGTTGTTGTCCTTCTTCAAATATGTATAGATTATTTGGAGTTCTTTTGCCTTTGAGTATTGTTTTACCTGTATCAAGATCACGAACAAGACATCCATTCGATCTGAAAATAACCTCGGTTCTTTGATCACACATCTGGCTGACAATTAGAAGATTATGCTTCAATCCATCAACATACAAAACATTTCCAGCCTTGACCTTTTCTTTTAAAGGAAAAATCCCTTTTCCTTTTATAGTTGCAGGAGTATCATTTCCAAAAGAGACTTTCTTTCCTTTTTCTAGAACAGAATAAGATTCAAGTTTTTCTTTATCACCTGTCATATGCTTCGAACATCCACTGTCAATGTACCATAGATTTTCCTGTCCCTCTGCATAAAATGCTATTCCACATCTTTCTGTTTGAGGTTCTTTTATTCTCCATGTTTTGGTGCTTGAGGCTTGCTCCTTTTTCTGCTGAAACCTGCTCCTGCATTCAGATTCTTCATGACCAAAGTTATTGCAAATTGAACATTCGACTTCATTTTCAAGAACCAAAAAGTTGTTATAGGTTCTTTTTGTCATCCCTGTCATACTTCTTTGTTTTTGAGCTTCCCTAGTCATGATTGTTTTATATGCAACACATTGAGCTGCTTTGTGACCAAAATTATGGCAAGAAAAGCATTGTCCATTGAAGAAGCTTCTGCGGTTATTGAATCTACCTGCCAACTGATTGTAATTTCTATTTTCATTTATTCTTGAACCAAACTGAGAAGATTTTACCTATGGCTAGTTGTAGCTTTTGTTCACCCTTAAGATGGATTGCCCCTGATAGTTTCTGTTTGTATTTTGTCCCTGCTTTACCTGATTATCTTCATTGTTCTTCTGCTCATTTCTTCTTGCCGCATCAAGATAACTTTTTGAGGTGGATGCTTGAGAGGTTTCTCCATTGTAACCCAAACCTGTCTTGTTTAGAGGAGACCGCTGCACATTGATAATCTCATCCAAAGTTTCAGATCCTTTGACAAACTTAAGATTAATAGCTTTTGTTTTTTCAATTTCTTTTCTGAGACCAACAATTTCACCTTCTAGTTTTTCAAGATGTTTTTCTTTTTCATCAATTTGAAATTGTAGAGTATCAATGATCACATTCTTTTCTTCTACACATCTCTTGAGTCTAGTAATTTCATCATAGAGGTTATTCACATCTACAGCATCCTCATAATCATCATCTTCAAATGCCATTAACAACTTATATTTATTACCTTGTTCATCTTCATCACTGTTTGATAAGCCATCATTATCTTCATGGGTGTAGTAGCTTTTCTTATTTGCACTTTGTTTCTTGTTCCATCTAGCAAGTTCCTTTCCTTTATCCTTATAAGGACATTTTGCAGCATAATGACCTACTCTTCCACAAGCAAAGCATTTGAAAGGTAGCTTACCTCTGAACCTTCCAGAACCCCTTTGAAGATTTCTGACAAAATTTGATTCTTCTTCCTCTTCTTCTGGAACATGGCTTGCTTCATAGTAATCTTCTTTGCCTGATGTCTTAAACGCAGCTTCCCTTCTGTCTGATGGACCTCCCTTTCTCATTTCATAAGCAGTTAGAATTCCATGTAGCTGAGACATAGTGAGAACACGGAGATTTTCCTTTTCTTCTATTGCAGATACTTTAGATTCAAACTTGGGGGATAATGATCTTAGAATCTTTTGAACTACTATAGCCTCTTTTATTTCTTCACCCAAATTTTTCATACAATTAACAATCTCATCTACCCGAAGAAAATAATTAGCAACGCTTTCATCATTATACATCTTGAGAGTCTCATATTGAATCCTGAGAGTTTGAAGTTTAGCTTGTTTTACCTGTTCATCTCCTTCATAGCTCATGACCATTTTGTCCCATATCTCTTTTGCTGATTTGAAGTGCATTACCTTCATGAATTCTGTTTGGGATATACTTCCTAATAGCGTACTGACTGCTTTTGCATTTGTTTCATACTTCTTTTTCTCAGCTGGATCTGTAGGAGTAGCTGAAGGAAAAGCATAGCCTGTTTCTACAATGTCCCAAACTTCTGTACCAAGAGATTGAAGATATGCAGTAACTCTTACCTTCCAATAATTGAAGTTTGTCCCATCAAAAATCGGTGGCCTGATTGATGCTTCTCTCTCGTAGTTGCTCATGATGAATGATCTACCTTCAAGCGATCAAGCTTCTCTGAAGAACCTGCTCTGATACCAATTGTTGGAAATAATACTGAGAGGGGGGGTGAATCAGTATTATCTAGCAATTTAATAAATCTTCCTTATTTGATCTTTGAATTATTTTAGCATGTCAGTACCATAAAATAATGAGCATGAAAAAACAGATAGTCACACCAAAGAACACAAGATGTAAGGTGGAAACCCAATGTGGGTGAAAACCACCTGCTGCAATATGTCTCTATCTTCTTTCAAATTAGAAACTTCTTTTACAATGATTTTGTACTGGTGCAGTCCTTTACCAGTACGCAGGCTGCAACCTGCAGAGAGCTATAACTCTCTCTCTCTCTCGTTTTCCAGTCTACTCCTGGAAGGGAGCTACAACCCCCTACTTCTTTTCATAAAGCATCAGATAGTCAACAAGTACATAACAGGTATAGATCACTACAGATATCAGATCAGCAACAACAGAACTAACCCAGAACACCTTATCAATAGAGAAATTCAATCAACAGAACATCTTAAAACAGAGACGCAGTTTTTCTTTCTGTGGCCTGCGACCAGATGCCGTTAACCTTCTGCTACTCTGCGTCCACACGCAGATATCCTTCTGCTCCGCTGCGTGCCCACGCACTGTTCCTTTGACTACTCTGCGTTCTGTTGCTTCAGGGACGCACCCAAAGATACTATCGCGCCGCGTCTTTCGCTACAGAGACGCACCTGAAAACACTATCGCGCCGCGTCTTTCTGCTTCAGAGACGCACCTGAACCTTGATCGCCCTGCGTCCCCACGCAGGTCTCTCTCTACTGTGCTGTGTCTCGGCGCACTTGCCCTTCACAGTACCTGCGTCCCGGCGCACTTTCCCTTCACTGAACCTGTGACCCTTTAGATATATAAATGATATGAAGGCTTCAGAACAAACCCAAACAGTCAGATCTACAGATCTGATTATGCGCCATAAAGATCACAGTCTATTAGAAGATTCGCCCTCTCAGATCTGGACTAGATCTCACCAAATAAGATATTCAACCCAAGACAATTGCTCAAACCAAATGAACTCCTTTGCTTTATATAGGCAAGCTCCTCCCCAAAACATGGAACAATACCACGAGCCGACACCATAGAGACATAAAACCGTCGGCTAGATACCACACAAGAAACCCCCACATGCTTTTCTCTACCTTGAAATGTGTGCACTGGGTAGACGCACCCCCTGAACGGCTGGCCGGCGTCCCTGGACACGGGTTCTGCATGGTATACCTGCGAGGACGCACTTTCTGAACCGATTGCCTGCGTCCTTCTTAATTTTTCAACAAACTGAGAGCCTTACCACTGGAGTTGCCATCAAGTACAACATCTGTAACATACAGCCATACCAGAGAACATAATGCCAACATTCTTTTCTTTTGTCGCCTAGATGATTTCCTAATGGCTTTGGAGTTTTCTGTTTTGGTTAGGTCTCCCTTAAGCACTATCTTTTTTTGGCTTTTAGCCCAAATTTTTCCTTTCTTCCTTCTTGTAGCAGCATTCTGTCTTCCTGCAATAGTTATTCCTTCTTCCTTCAGAGTTTTCTAACTATATGGGAGTGATGAGAAATGATGTAGGTTTTTGAAAATGGAGAGGATGCTCTATTTGTTTTCTTCAAGAATTTTTTAGGGTGAGACAAAGTGTAGGGTTTCTTCTTGAAATTATGGAATGGGATTGATGAATGATGGATAGATAGTGAATATGAAGTGGGTGGAAGGCTTGGAGTGTTGTGGTGGCTTGACCTTTGCAAAAAAATCTTCTTTTAACTGTTGTCCTCATTCCTTGAAATCATCACCCTTCATAATTTGACTTTTCCACATTACATGAGTGAATGAGTGAGCTGAAATTAACTAGTTGAAGGTGGTCGAGACTTCTGACCCATCCTTATCTTATAAAACCTCATCTCTCATGCATTGACAACAAATTTATAACTATAATATGCTCGAGAGAGGAGATCAATAATATTTCATACCTCTACCTACCTGATGGTTGTCGGAGAGACATGCATGCTGCTACTGAGTTGATGTTGTTGTGTTGCTAATGACTCAGGTACATGTTCTTAACTGCCTTTTTATTTTTGGTTGATCTCTTTTTGCTGATGGGTTATCTTCTTGTTGATTTGCAGGTATTGGGGGACCTATATCAACCTTCCCTAAAGAATACCTAACCTTTTGACCAATTTTTGCATCATATTGCCTCTTGTAGCTTCTTCTTGGCCTTCCTGTAGAGATCCTGTAGTAATTCAAGATAGCCTCTTGTAGCAGAATTTCTTTCTCCATGTCTCCCAAATAGTAGAATGGATTTACCTGAAATTTTCTGAGTATGTTGCCATCATCACTATGCACCTCCCCATAAAAAATATTAGACAATGGATGCACGAATCACGAGAAAAATTAAAAATGGTTGAAGGTGATGGAGGTCGATTTCTTAGAAATCCTACACTGGAATTTGCTGAAATTTTTTGAGCATGCTACCATCATCGATATTCATCTCCTGATGAAACAAATTTTTAAATGGATGCACGAATATCGAGAAAATTCAAAATGGTTGTAGGTGATGGAGGCTGATTTCTCAAAAATTGTGCAATGGAGTTTGCTGAAATTGCTTGAGCATGTTACCATTATCCATATGCATCTCCCCCTGAAGCAACTTGGAAAATGGATGCATGGTTTGCAATATATGCAAAAAAAAGTTTTTTGCTCTATGTATTTCTGTTTCCTATAGAGATCATGTAGTATTTTGGGACAACAAGGAAAATGAGTGGTAGAAGCTGTGAGTGGATGGTGGAAATAAATGAGGGTGATGGATTGGAATGGCCTCGTTCTTGTTGGAGCATTTGAGAAAAGGAAGAGAAAGTCAAAATTTGACTTCTTTTGACTAGGTTTGACTTAATTTTCTCCTTTATTTGGTGCCAACTTGTTTTTGTTCCTTGTAGATATTGGAGAGCACCTACATTCATCAGAGAGATGCATGGGGAAAACATTTATTAATTTTTTATTTTATTTTTAGGCCGACTAGCCACATCAATGAGGTTTTCAACTAGTAGGTCTACCTAGGCACCTCAAAGGAGGTTTTCACCTAGGATCTTTTCTTTTTTATCTCCTTTTTTTTTTCAACCCATTGACTGCCTCATGGAGGTTTTAAATCAATGAGCCAATCTCAGGCACCTCAAAGGAGGTTTTCACCTGAGATTTTACTTTTTTTTTCTCTACCCTACTCTACTTGAAAAACAAAATCACTTTCAAGTATAAGAATACTTCCAATGGAGCCCTATGCAAATCAAGATGACATAAAAATTGGCGTGCATGCTTGAAATGTATGCTTTGACATGTACTTGAATTTGAGTGATCAAAACACAATTGAAAATGAAAGTATTGCTACAACTTAGTGATTGTCTGGAACCATATTTCAATATAGTTGTGATGCCTCTGGCCCACTTGGTGATTTGGAACAATTTGGATGTCTTCTCTACCATGACCTTCAAGTCTTCCTCTTTTTGCTGATTGATCTCTTGAATACATCGAGGATTTGATGGTAACCATGAGGGAGATTTCTCAATATCTGATTTTGATGTCTGCTCTTCATGAAGTGCAGCCCATGGTTCTTTTATCTTCTCTTTTGAATTTTCTTTTTCTACATGTTATCCTTCAATGACATCAAGAGAATCACTTTTTTGTAATGTTCTTCCTAAGCTGAGATCAATACCATTGAGATCAAGAGATATTTGGAAGTGTTGTACCCCAGTGTTGTAACTAGGCTAAGCTATGTCAATGTGTGGGTTTGGAAATCGTGGTATAGGTATTTGAGTGGGAGTGGATATTTGAGATGGATGTGGTTGCGATTGTGGTTGTGGTGGAGGTGGATGGTAGGGATTACATGGAGTTGGGTATGGAGGATATTAAGGAAAATATTGAGGATATTTTGGATGACTCCCATAAGTTTCTTGCCAACCTTGTTGCTAATATTGGTTTTGGGGTTGAGATGGACAATGTTGCCAAGGAAAGGGTGTGTTCCAATTACTTTGAGGTGGATATGCATAATCTTGAAATTGTGAATTAAGATCTTTCATCATACTAGGTTAAATAGGCTGTCATGGTCCTCTTGGAGCTACATAACATAGCTTCTTTGGTGATTGACTTGCTCCATTCTCCTATTGGTAAAATTCCTTCAACCTTGGTAATGATGGACAATATTTAACATTATGTGATTCTGCATGGAAAACACAAATATCAACATCTTATTTTTCTTCATCTTGCATTCTCAACATTTCTTCTTGTTCACTTAGATTGCTAAGAATTTATGTTTTAAAGTTATCAACCAAATTTCCAAGTTTAGCTTGACTTACAGATCTTGATGTTGATTTACTTACTCTTCCCTTTCCTCTTGATATGTGTTTTCATGTTTCACAAAATTCTTCAAATGATAATTAGTATACATCACCTCTACTCATGAGATTAAGGAGATTAATCCATTCATCCCTAATTGTTCTAAGTAAGAGGGTTTTTAGTGTGTCAGATCCTAAATGATGTAGCTTTTCCCTCTTCACATTATACATGAACCTCTCTATTAGATTCTCAAGGCTCTCATCTTCTCATTTATTCATTCTAAATATTTCTTCCTTAAGATCATGATCTTTATATTTTTCTAGAAATATATTTTTCATGTCATTCCGTGATCTTATTTAAATAGTCCCTAAACTCATGAACCATTTAAGAGTTCTATCCTTCAATGTTTCCGAAAACAATCTCAACTTTTGAGTGTTTAACAAGTCACCATAAGATCTATAAATAATTTTAAATTTAAAGAGAAAGTTTTTCGGATTCTCTAACCTTATACCATGAAATTTTGGAAGAAAAGATGGAGGGATTTTCTTCATGTGCACACTAACATCAATATCTAGAATGGGGAATCCGAGAGGATATTCCTCATTGTTATCTTCTCCATCCATTTATTCTACATTCTTTTCCATCTCTTCTTCTTCTACCTACAAAAGTGGATGGTGATATGGCTCTTACTACAGCAAGTGATCAAATGGGAGGGTGGGTTGGTGTTGGATATTTTTTTATGTTTTTATGATTGAATGAAAACACAAATGCAATGCACTTTTATGTTTTTGAAATGAAATATGCCTAATGAATTTTTATTTTTTTTGTAAAAAGTAAAAAGAAATGAATCAACTAGCGAAGAAAACAATGCATACTTTGACACCTCCCAGACAAAGGTGCCAAAAAGTGATGAGCTTCATTATTGCAACAAGAATGTTGCACCTCCCAAGGCTATCGACTTTAATTTTCAACCTGGGGTTCGTACAAACTTAAGAGGTATCCAAACTATATGTGCAGCATACAATGTGTCCTTCCTTTGCTTTCATGATGTGATGGAGTGCATGTACTAAAATCAAATCCTAAACTAATTGTAGAAAACGAATTGCTCGAAATGGAAACCCTAACGTATTGCAAGAAATAAAGTTCAAGGAATGAAACATATTCTAATTGCATTAAGATCATGAACTAAATGTAAAAGAAACCTAACTTGACCCTATTTATCACATTTGATGATTTAAAATAACTGAGCATGGAATCTGATCTAGGGAATATTAATTGTTGCATGCATGTGCTAATTAAGAAATAAAATAACTAATTTTCTTTATCTTTTCATTTTATAAATGCAAATGCTAATATTTCCTTGTTCTTTGGCAGGGGAGACAGGTGTGGAGGAAGAGGGGTACAGAGGTTTTGATCACTTGGAGGTCAACTAGAGGCCTAATCCCAGCTTCAATGATGATTTTTCTCAATTCGGGCTCAAAATAGGCTGCTACAGGATTTCCTACAGGATGTCTATAGGATGTACTAGTTCCTACAGGATGTCTACAGGATCCCCTGTTTTATTACAAAAAATAGGCCGAAAGCTTAGGAAGTGGTCTAAAAGGTGGAATGGAGCTTGAGAAAGGTGGATAATAGAAGAATAAGGCATGGAGGTGGTGGAAACTACCCACAACTCAAGCAAGGGCTTCAACATGGGTAGATTTTCTCAATGGAAATGACATTTTTTTCTTATAAAACAAGAATTCAGATTTAGACTTTACTCGATTTTGGCAACATGGGTGGATGAGGCTTGGATAAGGAAAACGAGATGAGGTGTCCATGCAATGTAGAAGCTCCTGCAATAACACACATTATTTTATACATCTATTCACAAATTCATCTATACATGGGAAATATTTATTAAATAACGGAAAATTACTAGTCTAAAATCCAGAAATTCGAGAACTAGTGAGCTACTAAATCTATCAAATGCCTAACCTAATAAAGTGAAAATGCAATCGAGTAAAAATTTTTATTCGATAGAATGTTTTTTTGATCTATTGCAAGTGGAATCAACTTGATTGAAGCTCGTTAGCATGCTCTAAAAAATAGCATAAATTTATTGTTCTTTGCTACAAAGGAGTTTCAGAAATCTAGATTTGGGAATAAGAAAATTAATCCAAGTATCTCAATGATTACTATGACCTTCAAAAGATTTTCCAAGGATGAAATGATGCTTTTGATCCTGCAAAAGAACTTACATAAACCATTTAACCCAATCCTACAACAAGAAATCATTAATACTAAATGTAGACATAGAAAGAAATAAAAACAAGAGATGCATGTGAATAAGAAGTGAAAAGAAGGAAAGAAAATGATACAAAAGGGATTTGAGGCTCCTGGGATAGCCAAGCCCAAGGAAACTCAGAGATCTATGGAGGAGAACAAGATTTAGAAGCTGAACATGACACCAATCTTCATTATTTTCATCAATACAATTACATCCCTGCAAGAAAATACAATGGAGTTGCAAAAATATGAGTTCTCTCCACAAGAAGACTAATCAAAATCTCCCCCTAGAGGAAAATTTGACTTGGTACTTATAAAAAATGATTAGGAATCATTCCCCATGAAAGGAGGAAGCTTTCCCCACCAAAATCCCTTGATTAGTGGATCTGGTTCCCAATACTAGGAATCTGCATTAAATGGCAAGGAACACATTCCTAGATTTTCTCAATCATTGGAGTTCCACAATTTGTGCCATAATTCCATAATATATTGTTGATTTATTATTTAATATTGATCCTCCCATAGTAGGGAGCAGGTCTCTAAATTATCTCCTCCTCGAAATCTTCATAATCTTCCCAATATTCTCATAATATTCCACAAAAATAAATAATATTAGGCACAAATATGCAATTATTCATAAACCTTCCTAATGAACATATTAAAGTTAAAAATACATTATCTAATGCAAAAAGAGAGGTTTAATGTGTTAAACGATAGTCATATGAGCTTTAATTTATGTCTAATTCAGAGGCATGGGCCTTAATTTATGTCTAATTTAGAGGTCCATCAACAATATCCCCATGAATTTGATGGGGAAAAATACCAAGAGGTTGTTCAACACTAGAATCATCAGAACCTTCCTCGTTTGCTAGAGTGTTAATCCGAAGAGGATGGTGAAGAAGGACACCATAAGAGCTACAACAATAGGAGCAATCCGAGGACGTGTTACAGTGCACATTCAACATAGTGAGTATAAGATTGAGTTGTAGAGATAACACGCATAGGAAAGAGAACATACAACTTGTCCTTGGCCAAAAAGGCTCCATGAAATTTGCAAACCTAGATATGCTCAAGCAAGAGAAATTTCATCTAGCTGGACAATATTAGTTCATCCCTCTAGGAGGTAAACTCAGTCAATAATATAAGCAATCGAAAACTTGCAACTTTCAATAAAGAACTCGTCGTTGGAGACTTCAACGAATCTGGTCTTTAATGAGTTGATATTTGACTTCTGAACTCAATATTTCTCTTAGAACTCATCCTGGATATATGGTAGGAACACTGTAACCTCTTTGTGATCAGAACTTGGTAATTCGGTGCTCTTGAGCCTAAATGCACAACATTTTGGCCCCTTTAGTGGAGTAGCACAACGCTGGGTTTTGTGACAATGTTCTATCAATAGCCAGGCATGGGAGGCTAGAGGAAAGTGACTGTGGCGTCCTCGTGGTCTAGAAGTTGGTGTTGCTTCTTATACAACGAAATATTTCTCAATGCATAGGTCATGGCCTTTATCGAATAATTCAACACATAGTTTGAAATTTTCAACGCAACATGAGTATTTAATGTACCAATCCCAGGTTGTTTGAAGCCAGTGTATAAAATTACAATTCGAAAATGGTATTGTAAGATTCTTCTGGTTGGTTTAGGCAGGCATGGGCTTTGTAGGGCCGAAGCACCAAGACATAAAGATGGCATATAAACTCGACTGATTTTGTGACGCAGCTCTCGAAACACCCATATATAAACAGGATTTAACCCACGAGTGTTCTCTAACCAACGTAGAACAATACGAAGAACGTGGTCCCAAATCACAACTCACGCATCGTAGGGTTTATTTTCATAATTAATTTCTCAACATTTTGTATTCCTTGACCAACGTATGGGGAGGATACATTCAACTAGTGCTCAAAAAGACCAGGATACTAGTGCACTGGCAGACTATTCGATCTGGAAATTTTAAAATATAGAGAAACACTCTATCCATCATAAAGAACCTCCCCCTTTTCTTTTTGTATTTTTGAAGGGAAGGTAAACAGTCACAGAAAGAAGAGTCCGTACAAAAAAATGGAACTGTAGGTAGAAAACCTAACTCAATTATAGTTTCCAGAGGGCTCAAAACAATAGATTTGAGTGGCAAAGTGGTAGAAACGTTCAGCTGGAATGTAGCGTAGAAGTGCAGGACTAAAATGCATAGAAAAGACCACAAAATTAGTGGTTTAGATTTGAGCAGGGCCACAATTGGTAGGAGGTTTTTTTATGCAGGCATACCAGAGACAACGTTCAACATACGAGTAAAGGGCGTTATTATGCGCACGCAGGACATATAGGAAATAGGTTTGGGCCAGCCAAAAACTGTCTAAAGCATGTTAAAATCCTGGTAGAGAATGACAGAAATGGTGAAGTGGAGAATGGCAGAGATAGCGCTGAGGGAACGAGTGTAATCTGTGTTAGAGGCACAAAAATTAAATTGGAATACACAACAAAACTAATAAACAAATAAATACCACAAAACCAGTTGCTCTGTTACCATGTTAAAGTCACATGGAATGTAAACATTGTATGTGAAAGGTAGGCATTCTATATTTCATATATTATTAACATGCTATACATTTATAGTACATTAATGTGACCCTTAGATTCATATTCCAAGTGGTCTCTTGGACTGCGATGGTTGTTTACGTTCCACACCAACCCTTATAGGATTAGGTGTCCAACATTTTTCCAACGAGGTATCATACACACCAAATGAAGATCATATGACCAAGTTACGACTCTGACAAGTTGGCTACCCTACTAACTTGAATAGGGCCCACAAACTATTGGTGTTTCATCTTTTGGTGTTAGAGTTTTGGTTGTTTAAGGTTTTCCTTTGTTTCTTAATAATAAAATGGCCCCTGAGCCTGATTGTAACATAGTTCAGAGGCATGTAGCACCACATTTATTCTTAGAGATAAGCTACCATCGCCCGAGCTAGTTTATTTCCATTATGTATGTAAGAATATTTCAGTTCTTTGATAATAATGAAATGAAGTTTATTTATGCTGCATCTTTGTGTTTATGTTTATATCTGTATTTTGTTGCATTCTTGCATAAGTATGGATAAATATCTCAACATGGTTATGGGCCAACCACACAAAACCCTTAGCACTAAAGTCCATTTTCTAGATGGCACACTATCAGCATCATAGTTGGCCCACAAGAATTATAGGGTATCTCCATCCTCGAATCTTCGTTCATCATGATTATGGGTCAACCACACATAACTCTTGCCTATTTTCATTATTGCATATTGTCATCATCACAGTTGGACCACAATAATTACAAGGTATCTCTATCCTCCTATTTACATTCATCATGGTTAAGGGTCATCTAGTAACCCACAGTTATGGGTCAACCTTGTAAAAACATTTTCTTCAACAACATTTCGTTTTGGATCATCCACTAACCCACAATTATTCTCCTATTCAACAAAGGCTTCCCCGGAGGAAACTTTACACAAGGGGTACCATTTCTTCTTAAGGGGGAGGAAACTTTATGCAATGGGGAACATTTCTTCTTAAGGGCAGGATTGATCCAAGTGGAAAATAGTTACTGCAGTTGATAATTATTTTTATATCAATGTTTGTCAAAACCATGGATGATGCATGATAATAAATAAAAAAAGTAACAATATTAAAGTGATAATCTAATCACACCTTTATTTCAGTTTTACCATTGTAATGTAATTTATTATATTTATCCATGGTATCTTAAGTTATTATGTTTTTCCATGGTATCCACCCATGGATTTTGTAAACCATGGTATTTACCCATGGTATTTGAAATGTAATGAGAGGCATGGTTCTCAGTGAAATATCCCCTTAAAAAGTATAAATACAAGACTTCATCTAGATATGAGTCTTTTAGATTAATCACATCGTTAGGATTTGGTCAATGTTTCGAACCAACTAATGTGGTTCATCCTCATGACAAGGTGAGAAATCAATGGATTTGAGTGAATAAATAGCATGGATGCATCATTGCCCAGACTTAACTGTTGAAAAATAGTCATTGGTTAAAGAGGGGTTTTTGTCTTAATGTAGTATTATGCTATATTTCACATTCAATAAAATAGTTTCGTTCTTTATAATGTTTTTGGAAATATTTCTCAATTCTATTTCACAATGTTATATTCGTTCTTTATAATGCCCTATTCTTAATTCTTTACATAATGTTTTTCTAAAATATTTCTTTCATGCATAATGACATATTTGCGGTCACTCATGAAGTTGTAAATTGGATCACACCAATATTAATGCATTATATTTCATGACAAATTTATGTGCGCTTGGGCCATAGTAGTGCTAGGATGGGGGACTTGTTGGAAATTTCTAGTTTTTATTCTTTTGTCACTCTCTAAGTCTCATTCCTCCAATGGTCCAGATCATGTTTCTTTGTCAGGATATTGCTTTTTTTCGTAACATCAACTCTTTTATTTTAATGTTTCCATAACCCTCACTTTCGGGCTACAATCACCTTGTACATCCACAACTCTCTCCTCCTTCATACTCCTCTTTATTTGTGTATCTTCCACTCACTGGCCTTGACATTGTTTCTGCTCCCATGACAAGTCCCCCTGAATTTCAACATGTTGATATAACGCATGCAATGTCATCGACATTCCACTAGAAGATGAGTTGGAAGCCCCATAGACTACACCCATGCCTAGAATGTTTCCTAACAATATCAAGGGTCCACTACTGAAATTATTAGGAACATGATGGAACATGCAATAATTGAAAACATGAATGAAAGAGACTCCCTTTTCAACAAGGACATTCTATTTCAAATTTTTGGTTGGTTACCCGACTTGTGCCACACCTGTGGTTGTCAAAACCAATATTTGTGTACATTATAGTTATACTAGCACATGAAGACCTTCATCGAAATGCCCTCGTAGATAAAGAGAAACAGAAAAGCAAGCTCTCCCTACAACTCAGTATTCTTCAAGAAGAGATAAGCCACTTATAACTATGTTGTTGTATATTTTTCCTGGTTAGCAATAGAGTCTACTTAACTTACAAAAAAATAATAAAAATCCTAATTATTAATTGACATGTCTAAATTGTTATATATTACATTAATTAATTATAAAAAAAATACAAAAGTTATAAATTATTTTGATAAAAAATAATAATAATATGTTAAAATCATCTTAATAATAGATGCAAATTATAAAAATTGTGAAACAATAATTATATCAATATGTTTATTTTGGAATTGGGTTTCCAAAAATTTAATTTAATTATTAATGATTATTAAGTGAATGGTGGGGATTTAACCTCCACATAATACTTTAAAATTCTCTTAGTATAATCACAAATAAAAGGTTGAGACATATCTTAAAAGTAATTGTGTCATTTCTATGATTTTAATTAAATTGGTTAATTAACAAGAAATATTATACGAGCCAACCTCGATCCATATTAACATGGATCAAATTGAATATATATTTAAAATTTTCATAACAATGCAACTTATTTTAATATAAATTCGTAAACTCAAGATATTGAATATAAATTGAGAGGATATTTGAAAAAAAATATTAAATTTATAAATTTAAATAATTAAATTTAGACCTCCAAATTAATTAATTAATTATATCTATATCTATATCTATATATAATTTAAAAATTAAATTGCTTTCAAAATATATTTTAAAATTTTCATCCATTAGGTCTTGGATATACGATGATCGGGTGCTTTGTTAAGGCACTCCTTGATGTGAAGTCACTGGTGCGATTCCCTGCCCCAGTCAAGGTGATATATTGGACATGATGAAGATGTATTCCTACCAAGCTTATATATATATATATATATATATATATATATATATATATATATATATATATATATATATATATATATATATATATATATAGATATCTATTTCATTTAATTCTCAATACAATTTTTTTTTGGAACAAGTATGTTTAAGTAACAAAAACTTCATATAATATTATATAAAAAAAAGATATATAATTTATATGGTAAAGATGTATAGGTGGATTTGCCTTGTTTATTTTGGAATATGATATCATACTCATAATCCTTAATACTTTGAAGGAGTTTTTCATAAATATAAAGTAGTGGGCAAAGGTGATTGTGGGTTGTTGGGCAACGGATCCCCCGCATAATGGTTTTGGGGCTTAAAGCCCACAATTTTGGGTATTGATACTGTAAAAGTTCCGCGAAGTGCGCAGAGCACGAATTGTAATGAGTTAGGTCAAAGGGTTGTCTACCCAAAAATAATGTAAAGTTAATATAGAATATCTCGGCCTACCGATGGTCTGTGGACCATGGGAATGTATAAATAGAGTGAGGCTCTAAGGATAGAAGTAGGCTTTTTAGTGAAGATCGCAACTGTTATGGGTTTGTAAAGGCGAGATTGCCTTAAGTTTGTAAGTATGTGTCGTGGTTGGTAGTAGTTAGTGCAGGCTCTGCAGCTGTGTGCACAGAGGCCTGGTAGAGTCCATAGCTATGTGTGCGGACCCCTGCAGCTGAGTGCGCAGGGCGGAATTGGATTGTACTAAAACAGAAGATTAATAAAGATAAGTGTTTCTGAATTATTGTGCATCTGGTCGCAGATCTGTATGTTTATTCTTATGTTATGGTTTTAGGCATATCTTCAAGATTTATGGTTACGCGCACTGGTTATAACTATGGAATGCTTGACTAAGACTCTAAGAATTAGATCAGATCTATAATAATCACTATAATAATAAGGAATCTAGGAAGTGCCTCGTTGCAGAGCTACGCGAGGGCCAGACAACCATATCGCGTAGCGCGGTTGCGAAAATTGGTTCACGACCTCTCCAGACCTCATCAAGATATCCCTAAGGTGCAGAAACCTGGTTCCAACACCCTCCCATACTACCTCGGGTGAGACTTCAGTCCGCACTTCGCAGATTGTTGTCGAAAAGGCTGGTAGTGCGGGATTTGTTTGGATAAAGCACTTCCGAACCTGGGTCAAGCCCCAATAAGCCAAAAAATGGTTCCATTGTCGGGACTAGGATCTGCCTAAGGGATGTTTGATGTCAGAACGCTGGAACCCTACAAAGAAGGAAATTGAAGATTGGCTAAATCAGAAGCTTCACGAGTTCATGGTACAAGAAAATAAAACCCCGTAGATATATGAAAAGAGGTGGCTGGATCACTATGTATATACAGAAATCCACGAGATCTTCTTCACATCTTTCTCTTCAAAACTGTATGAGTGGATCACGAGGCTAGCAGACAGCCAGGGAAGGTGCAAGCTTGATCAGCCCATAGTGTGGACTCCAGAGTTGGTGCACAGGCTAGAAGCATCTGAAGATAAGATCACACAGGCTATAGACCACTGGCTGGATCAGATCATAGGAGGGTTTATCACTGAATTTGTGATAGACACAACTGTCAGCTATAGCGAAGCAGAAAGACGTTTTCTCAAGGGACCACGAGGTAAGTACATCAAATCATTGAATACCTGGATTAAGATGCTCTTATGTGAAAAATGGGTGATGTGAATCCATTAATGAGTGGAACGACGTGGAGTGGAAAGGCCTACAAAGGTATCGAAGGGTTAGGAAACAGTCCTTTAATTTCACCTCCGCGAGCAAGTGACGAAGAGCGTGCTTGGGTCTCTCCAAGGAGTGCAGTCAGTTTGATCAAGCAGCACATTCCACAGATATCATCCCCGCTAACGCCACCACTCCTGTCACCTTCTTCACCTCCGACTTCACCCACACCGCCTCCACCAAACCAGCAATTTAGCATGGCGAGTGTGATCAAGTTGCCTGTATTCAGAGGAGTAGGAAACGAAGACCCAGATCAGTTTTGGTTTGTAGTAAGAGCAGTATGGGAAGCACAAGGGGTTATGGATGATAACATCAAGAAGGCCACTTTGGTAAGTGCGCTGCAAGATTGCACGCTGATATGGTATATCAAGCACTCAAACAATCACCTGAATGCCAGAATAGCAGAGATCCAGATTGCATTGAATAGAGAATTTAGTCAGCCGAAATCGGAAACGCAGTCGATCATTGGGTTCAAGGAGATCATGATGCTTCTAGGTGAAACCCCTTGGGATCTAGATCAGAGGCTGAAAAGTATGATCTGTGAGGCTAATATGACACTGAAAAATGTGCAGCATCGCGTGTGGTTTGTGGCGTCTTTGACACCATACCTGAGGACAGCACTGTCGCAATAGAAGCTCTCAACCCAGGCGGAAGCCTTGGAAATAGCGATGAGGTTGCACGAAACACCGATACAGGACCCAGGGTTGGGAGTCCAACAAATCCACGTGCAACTACAAACTGTATGCCTAGAGATGCAAAGCTTGCAACAGGATAGGGCGCCCTAGCCAGAGGTGCGTGAAGAAGTGTGGTGTATAAAATGTAAAGGCCAGGGTTTTGACAAGGATCATTGTCCTGTATTCGCAAACTATTTGGTGGGAGGACGACCGATGCCATTGAGACAGGAAGCACAAGCAGGGCCGAGTGTGGCACCCGCACTCTGGTGTGCGATTTGTCAGGTGGGAGGAAAGAACACGATGGACCACTATCACCTGGTGCAGAAGTATACCCAGACTCCGCAGCAACTATACTGTAATTTCTGTAGATCAGTGGGTCACGATGAGTGGACGTGTCAAAGTTATGAGCTAATGATGGATAGAACCCCAGCTTACCGAATGCAGACAGAAACGCGAGGCCTCGATCCGGCTACAGCAATCACACAGGGGGGATTTCAAGGGCGAGGTTGAGGACGAGGAGGAATGGGACCTAGACGAGGGCATGGACAGTTAATCTACTACAATTGTGGAGGACCCAGGCATTATGCGCGCGACTATACAAATACGACTAGAATATGTTGTCTGTATTGCTATCAGTTTGATCATGAAGTAGTAGATTGTCTGACGTTGATCACATAGATGCGCGAGAAAGGGGTACTACAGCCTACTCCAACTCAAAATATCCAAATGATGAGGTCTGAACCATGCGAAGAGGACCCCAACGTGAATATGGTGCTTAGAAGTGGCGCGACTACAGGGGACAATAAGGGAAAGAAACTTGAGGACGATACATGGGTTCGTAAGGCCCCTACGAGGGAAGCTGAGCTTGACTTGGAACGTGCAACAGAAATGGTTATGGAAGCTAAGAAGAGCTTGAAGGAGGCCTCTACTTCAGGTAGTAAGGATCAACCAGAATGAGGAATGGATCCGTCTATGCTTACTACCTTTTTAGAGACATGCATGAAGCTGCTACGAGATAATAAGGCAGTTAAAGGACTTCAAGAGCTGATCACTAGATGCGCAGGATCAGGGGAACCATGCGTAGTTCGAAAGATGGGGAAGCATGCTTTACGCACTGGGAGGGAAATGCGGTTGACGATGCAAATTGGCGAATATGAGATGGATCAGGTAGTCCTCGACCTGGGTTTGGATGCAAACGTGTTACCAAAGCAGACTTGGGAATGCATGGGTAGGCCCACGTTACAGTGGTCTCCTATTCAATTATGGATGGCGAACCAACAAAAGATCGTGCCCATGGGAAGATTGCAAGGGATAACAGTGGATATCAAAGGTGCGAGCACGCAGACTGATTTTGAGGTAATAGAGATTGTAGATGATAGCAACCCTTACCCCGTGTTGTTAGGGATAGACTAGGCCACAGATATGAATGGAGTCATCAACCTAAAGAAGCAGAAAGATGATTTTCAAGAAAAAGTCCTTATGCGCAGTAGTTCTACTTACTCTGGCTGAAAGGGCGTGCTACATCGAACCTGTGAGCGAGGATGATAGCGACGATGAGCTGGATTGCATCTATCAGATAACGGTGCAAGATCAGGATTGTGTGAACCCAACTGAAGATGGAAGAATCTCGTGGGAGTGTGACAGTTCATGTACTTCGGATTTAGATGAAGAAATAGAATGCTGGCAAAGCTGATTGCATGAAGTAACAACGCTGAATTGTAATATGATGGTTAGGTCACTATGACGCATGACGACCGAAGCAAGGGAACTGTCAACAGATGGGGGTGCAATGAACGTGGAGGAAGTCGTAGACCGCTATGAAATTGCAATACCGGAACAAAAGCAGCACAGTGTGCAAAAAGGGGCACTGCGCGTGACAACTACACAAGGGTGGAGTACGCATTAGAAGACTAGGTGGAACTGGCGCGAATGTAGAAGGTAGGTGTGTGTACGATTTGGAGGTCCCCAGCGTCAACCGTGATCAGGACAGCAAGGACGAAGCGGTTTGAGCACCTACCTGCGATGAGGGATGTAGATGTATGTTGTGCAACCACCATCCCAACTAAGAATCAAAAATCAGAACCTGACATGGTAGCAAGAAAGGCGACGCATTCTGCCAGCTGTTCGCGACAGAGCATTCGGAAAAACATGCGGGATCCTAAATAGAGTTCGCCGGATAAAACAAACCAATTGGAATCTACGCGTACCAAGGGTTCAATGGGCCTATGGGACCATAAGCAAAAAGAGGTGTGCGAAGATGACCCTATCAGTGATCAGACAAGATGAAAATAGGGAGACAAAGAGAATTCCCCCGACCACCACCCCAGCAGTTCGAACTGGACGTGAGGACCTAGATAAAAGAATTCAGCAATTACAGGAAGACACTCAGCACGGGAGCTTAAAACTTTGTGACCTCAATGAGGAATGGGCATGGCCGAGGAGGAAAAGCGTAACACTAGGTGAAGGAATCGGCAAACTAGAAACCAGAGTCACACAAGCGGGCTGCGCAAAACTCGATATGATGAGACCAGGCCTAGCCGACCCTACTACTATAGAAATAGTTGCGACCCTGCTATCATGGCTGCAACCGCACTTTACCAAATAGGGGGGCACACCATACAAAGAAGAACGAGAGGCACTAATGGACACAAGGGTAGGTGAAGGGTGCCCGCAGCCCAGGCTAGCAGGGAAGTTGAAGTCTCACACCTAGGGTGCGACCACCTGACTATCTGTGGAAAGCACAGTCTCAACACTCCAAGCAGTTGAAAGAAGGCATGGGACTATAAACAAGTCTACAAGAAAGCTGCGAGGGTAGGAGGTTTTGCACAGGGTCAGTAGGTTACCAGGATCACGGTCGTGCATAAGAGGCTGCGCTGCCGTGTGGGTAGACTAGGAGGTGACCATTGATGTCACTATTCATGACAAGAATTATAACTTATGGTAGAAAGGAGGAGGCGTCGAGCCATTACGACAGGAATTCAAAGCTAGATACGAGAAGATCTACCACCAGAAAGATATTAATGACCTAGAAGTGGAGGGAATGGTCGAATTCAAATTCAAACGTTACTATAAAACCCCTTGGGGTAGCCTCAAAACAACACTTGGATATTTGAGATGCGAACCAGTACAGAGCAGCAAGCACCAAGCTCCTTTCCCACCCGTGACTAAGTACCTGAGCGAATCCAGGATTGAAACCATGTCAGCTACTAGAACCAGAGTAAGATTCGCGGAGGAACCCCATCTGACTCAGGAGGAGCCTAGAGAAGTGGTCATTGCCCCAGAGGTTCCAAAGTCTCCACGCACTCCACGACCCCAGAAATACAAGTAGACTATGGGGCCAGTCCAAGTATCACTGCAATTCAGTAAATTATCAGTGGCCGAAAAGAGAAAAGCTATCACCACTAAACTCGAGGAGGAAGAGGAAGATTTACAAGCCCTGATCAATCAGATTGAAGCACAGGCCGAGGAAGAGGACAATGTTTCCCAAGTACCTTCGGTGATAATGCTACCACCATACATCTCCCCATGGAAAGGGACAGCCAAGATACTGAAGGACCTGGAGGCCACGAAGAACACGCTCCAGACCCCGCTTCTTTCAGATGAAATAAGGTTCGACGGTCTGCCGCTGGGCTAGGTACCAAATATCAAGTTCAAAGATTGGGACCTCGCGGATAGTGAGAAGTTCCCCCAATTGGCCGCGGAGAAATTACTGTAGTAGAAGTGGTTACGGGGTGTGGAGAAGGTAGGATTACTCAATCTGAGGTGGATACCCCACTATCACCACGTGGCCATCACCATTTTTGTTATCCGACAGCTACTATGTCTAGTATAGGATGGGTATCTCTGACTGGAGGAATCAATTCCCATCACGGCTAATTTAATACACCGAATTTCCCAGCTGCCTACTAAAGGAAATGATCTTGCAGCCATAGTAGGAACGAGTAGTGACGTGGGTCTCGCAGAAGCCATGAAGGCTAAATATAAGCTGGAGAAGCGAAAGCGAGGGTATGTAATAGAAAGTGTCAAATACTGAGGGGTGCACATCGCCACCCAGTTACTGGTAGGCAAGCTCATGAGGAAATGTCGCGCAGACGAGGTGCCAGCATCTGTCATTGCGCTCACAGAGCAGTGTGTAGAGGGGGTTTAGTTCAACTGGGTGCAGTTTCTCTGCGACGAATTTTTGATGAATTGTAGGGAAGCCCAAGAGCAGGGTAAGACTTTCCACTACGCATGGTTGCTCCTGTCGATCCTGCTGGTTGCAAGGGAGCTGTCGAAGGGTAGCTAGTTTCCCAACATTGAGAAGAACCTACCTGAAGCCGTGAGGTATAACTCGCTCTGGGCTACAAAAGATGCCACGAGGGTTCGTGAGATCAAGGTGTTTTGGATATTTATGGAGGTGAGTATCTGGACATGGATCGACTGTAGACCACGGTTATCCCCGATAGTATACAACAGTTTGCAAAGCACGACCGAGTTCAAGGTGGATATGCATAATCTATATATCCGGGCGTGAAAGGATCCAACTCGAACATGGGTAAAGCTTCTGTTCATTGCAATGGACGATGCAATTTTTGAGGCAATGGCGGCATGGCCTCCAGAGTGGCATGCCCCGGACTTGGCTGAATTAGAAAAGATTGCAGCACAGCAATGAAAGAAGGAAATCAAGCTACGCATCACAAAGTTGGTGGAAAGAATGCACCAGGAACAGAAAGCAGCCACGCAGTAGGAGGCGACCGAGGCAGCAACAGAAACCACCACTGCGCCCGCCGAAGAGATCATGGAGGATCAGGAAATGTCCATGGAGATGGACATACAGGGGGAAGTGGAGACATAGGAACGCACGGACTTGATCACAACATCGACCCAACTTAAGAGGCCATGCGTCCAGGAGCAGCCACCTGCACGCAAAAAGACAAAGACAACAAAGACCTTGGAAGGAGATTTTCTTGCCAGAAGCGAACCAGTACGCGATGTCACTAAGGGTGCTCTGGAGGAGTTGATGATGGAGCAAACAACTATGTTGGGGGCGCTCAGAGCGCAGTTGTAGGCATTACAGGTGCAACCCCCAGAAGGGATGATGTTGCACCGCACCTTGCGGAAGGTACATTCGCAGCTGAGCAGATGGTGCACGCCCACACAATGAATACTTTAGTGTTACTAGCAGGCGTCGTGTTAGCAGAGGCCGAAGGTGACACGAGGGGTTGGGGGTTGAATTTTGCCACCCTTCCTAGAGAGACCCTATACCAGCTGCAAGATGGGGTAACCGCTAAGCTCCGTGCCTGGGAAGGCCGCGCCCTCCAGGTCTTAATGGAGGAAAACGAAAATATGGAGCAGATCAATCTACAACATGATGACTTGGTTACACACAACCAAGGATTGTAACAGGCTGTGGCGGAGATCTGTAGTATTGTACTAGAACTGGCTGTGCCAGCGGAACTCCTAGCAGCCGAAAAGATTCATCACATGGCAGCAGGATTCCGTAGGGCCTAAGAGGAGGCTGCAAAAGCTCAGTTGGAGTTGAACTTGTAGATCGTGGAGCTAAGGCTGAAAGCGAAGCCCCCTACACCATCGAAAGTCAGAGAGCAGTGCCACTACACCATTCAAGTAGGGTTGGAAGTGATGGAGTGCATTGTACAGGATTGCATGAGATTATTGGATCAGTCCCTTCTTACGCTTACATCACTGCAAGAAGACCCAACACTGCAGCAAGTAGAGATAGAAGCACGAGAGTTACAACAAGCTTATGATAATGTTTGGGGTACTACACAAATGGTCGCCCTCACTCAGTGCTTAGCCAAGATTAGGGAAGCCCAAGCCCTGAAGGAAGAAGTGGACTTCGTGTGCCAGAAAGAAGCTGGGCTTAAAGCACGCATCCAGCCTTGGCTTGAGGAAGCGTTCATGATCACCGCTACGATCGAGGGGAAGCTGACTCAACTACAGGACACATATGCACTAAGGCAAGAAGGTGCCTCCGACAATGCATCAGAAAGCCACGCACAATTGATACAGCGGACAGTGGAAGAATGTGTGGCAGATGTCAGCACAATGCGGACGTTGCTGGATGGACTCCAAGCAAAGATCACCGCACCAGCCGAGTGACTCGAGACAAGTCACGATGATTGTGTTGGGGGCCTGTTGGGCAGTGGATCCCCCGCATAACGGTTTTGGGGCTTAAAGCCCACAATTTTGGGTATTGATACTGTAAAAGTTCCGCGAAGTGCGCAGAGCGCAAATTGTAATGAGTTAGGTCAAAGGGTTGTCTGCCCAAAAATAATGTAAAGTTAATATAGAATATGTTGGCCTACCATGGTCCGTGGACGATGGGAATGTATAAATAGAGTGAGGATCTAAGGATAGAAGTAGGTTTTTAGCGAAGATCGCAAGTGTTATGGGTTTGTAAAGGTGAGATTTCTCTGAGTCTGTAAGTCCATGTCATGGTCGGTAGTAGTTAGTGTAGGCTCTGCAGCTGTGTGCGCAGAGGCCTAGTAGAGTCCACAGTTGTGTGCGCGGACCCCTGCAGTTGAGTGCGCAAGAAAGAATTGGATTGTACTAAAACAGAAGATTAATAAAGATAAGTGTTTCTGAATTATTGTGCATCTAGTCGCAGATCTGTATGTTTATTCTTATGTTATGGTTTTATGCATATCTTTAAGATTTATGGTTACACGCGCTGGTTATAACTATTGAATGCTTGATTAAGACTCTAAGAATTAGATCAGATCTATAATAACCACTATAATAATAAGGAATCTAGGAAGTGCCTCGTTGTAGAGCTACGCGAGGGCCAGACAGTTGTGCCACGTAGCGCGAGTGCACAGATCGGTTCGGGACCTCTCCAAACCTCATCAAGACATCCCTAGGGTGTGGAAACCTAGTTCCAACACCCTCCCATACTACCTCGGGTGAGACTTCAGTCCGCGCTCCACGGATTGTTGCCGAAAGGGTTGGTAGTGCGGGATTTGTTTGGCTAAAACACTTCCGAACCTGGGTTAGGCCCCAATAAGCCAACATGGGTACGTGGTTGAGTTGTTCACGGTGAATTCCAAGGAGGGCTAGAATTTAGTTCAAAAAGTGTATAGAAGAAACTATTAAAATCAAGGCTGAAGAGTGGAAGATATTTAAAATTAATTTAAGATAAAAGTCGAGGTGATTAAAACAACAAATTTGGGAAGAATGAAGATGATCCACGTCAAAGGTGTAGACAAAACTGAAAGGGTAGGCTTTAGAATCTTATGATCCTCCCTGCAAAACTATTGAAAAAGTGTAAAACAAAAGATGATACTAACATAATATGAAAGGTTCATATTTTTTGTCAAATCATGTTTTCCAACCACTTCCAATTAAAACAAAGATTAAATTCCAAAAATATATAAAAGGAGTAAAATAATTGGGATATGAAGGACACATTTACTTAGACTCTTTCCCCCTTTAAATAGCCTATATTCCACATGAATACCATGGCCAATACCATAGGTTATTACAAACATGGAGCTCAATAACATGGGGATTCTTCTAAATATGGAGCCTAATGCCATGGGATCTCCTAAACCTAGAGCTAAAATACCATAGGTTCTCATAAAGATGGAGTTCTTAAAAATTCATATAAATTCATGAGCGATATAAAATTCAAAATAAGAAAAAGGGGTTAATATAGATCTAGGGAAAATTGAGCTAACTATTATTTTTTATTTTTATTTTTATTTTAAATAATTTGACTGAGTCAACATTACATTACATAATTGTTTTACATAAATGTTGACATACTTACATTACGCCTACACTTCTCCCCTATATTGGGTTGTAGTACCTCTTGGAAGAACAAGTTCCATATTAAATGAATTATGGTTTTTTGGACATGAATTGTTAAGCCATGGTATTGGCCCTTGGTATTATGACAAAACAATAGCCATCGTAAAGTGGGAGTGAATATCCATGGTTATGAATATTTTTACATGTTTATATATATGTTTAACTCATATAATAATTCTTTTAATAATAATAATATTTATGATGATGATGATGATTAATGTCCACTAAGACCAATATCATCTACTAGACCTTAACAAATGAGTGATTAATTGAGATTAGTTAATATTTTATTTCTATGATTAAAAAGAAGGGATATAAGTGTTTCGAGGTCACTATATTTTTTATGACTAAACAAATCAAGAAGGTTTGTAGTGTGGAAAATGCTTTGAAAATAGGAATAGATGTGATTAAAGGTTGAGAAATCCAAAAGAAAGTATTTTTCATCTTTGACTCTCTTAGTATCACAGAGGAAACAGGTTCTTTTTACTGGAGGTGTTTTGGGAATAGACCAATGCCGAGTTTCACTTCAAAGCTCATGGGAATTAGTTCTTATCTTTGTAATGTTCATTTTCTTCTTAGCAGTGGTCAAGACAGAAAGGTAATTCTGGTTCACAATAGTGTTAGCTCTGCTACGTGTTGCTGATTTTAAAAGAATGGAAGTAAGCTCAGTCCTTGGTTTCCTGCTCAAAAAAGGTCTGCACCGGTTATCCTCCTCCTGCTCCTTCACCTTGCTTACTCCCTTTGACCCTGCTGCCTCTGTTTTTTCCCTTGTCTTCCACATGGATGCGATATTGCGTTGCAATCTGATCACTATCGCATATCACATCCATGTGTGTTTTAAGGTTTTGCCCCTGACTTCTGCTGATGCGATCTTGCGATGCGATCGGATCGCTATCGCAAGTCGCGCCCATATGTTAAGGCTCTGCCCTTTGACATCCGCCGATGTGATATTGCGATGTGATCTGATCGCAATTGCACATCGCCTCTCATGCAAACCAATCTCCGCCTGATAAACTCCGTGCAGCTTCCGCGCTTGACGACTGTTGGATTTGCCCACCTGAGATCCAACGGCTCACGGTTGTTTGCTCCTGTTTCTTCCATTTTTCCGCCATCTATCTGTGTGATCCAATGGCTGATATCCCTCCTCTTCCGTGCATTCCTCTCACCCCGATCACTACATGCTCCTGAAGGAAGAAAGTAGCTGGTTCGCCCGTACCTGGTGCATTTCATTTTCAACAACTGCATTCAAGAAACAGAATGGCTGAGAGCGAAAAGGACATGCCTCGAGCAGTTAAACGCATTTATCAGTCATGGAATGTCTTCCATATTACACTCCACTTGTTCAGGAAGGACAACAGAGCATTCAAGAAGATCAAATTCATCCACTACAGCAATCAATCGCACTCAGACTCCATAAGAGAATTGAAGCGGTTGGTGGTCCATTATGACCCCTCCACGCATTGAGCAGCAGAATATCTTTGTAATCAAACTCTATATATACCCAGCAAACAGATGTAATCAAGGGGGGATGAGTGTGAGGTGAGTGTTAGTGTGTTGTAAAGCTTCAACTTCTGGAGACTGTAACTATTTTGAGACCTGCAGCTTCTGGTCTTCATTTCCAACTAATACAAGATTTGTTTGTTGTCATTTGCTCACTTTTCACTTCTTCTTGTTCCAGGCTATGCCTATATTGCATTAATTCATGAGCTGTGAATGTTTAGCATCAGAGGGGCTGTCATCCCACCTCTGTGTTAGAATTTAGCTGTTCATTGAAATTGCTTGCAGGTTTCTGTTGTTTAAATGCATAGAGAGCTGTCATCCTGTCTGTGTATTAGATAATAGTTTTACAGACCTCCTTTCTAGTTGCAGCCGGCCATCACAGGGTCCTGTGTATCTGCTGGTGCAGTTAGTCTTCTCCATCATCACATTTTGTTTAAACTGTGAGTAATTGGTGGTTAAAAGCCTTGTAGTTTGGGGGTGTTCACCCATGTCTGGGGCCAATCATAGTAGGAGTGGTTATCTGGCTTGAATATATAACATTTCTTTCATTCATCCATCATTTTATCCAACATTTTGTTGAGTTTATAATGTTCCTGAGCATCACTGATATACAACCTAGGTGAGTTTCTTGGGGTGATAACATTAATTGGCGTCATTGCCGAGGAGAGGAGAATTGAAGCTCAACTTCCCTGGGAGAACGACACAGCTTCAAAATTTGATGATAGACAAGGTTTGAACACATATTTTGGTTGTAATCATCTATCTGGCGACTCCATTGGTGGAAGACCAAGCTTTGGCGACTCCACATTGCAGTTCTGGCACAGTTGGTGAGGCATGTTCAGAGTTACCTTCAGAAATCAACAGTTGAACTAGTGCCTAAACCTGAGAAGATCGTAAGTAGAAGAAAACATTGTAGAAGGAGCATTAGGATCAGGTAAGCTGAAAAAGTCCCATGTATCTCTGTTAGTGAAGTATTTCCTTCAGAGATTCATTCAGCTCCTTCTCCATTCATTTCCCTTTTCGATTTCAGTCCAAAAAGAAGCATTCCATGATGTCCATCATATTCCTCTGTCTCTGCAATCCTTTTCATTGATCCATATCACCCAGTCTACCAGTAGCTTTTCATATACCCCAGTCATGGCAAGTCAGCAAGGTCTTACGAAGATAAAAAAAAAATAGTTGTTGCTAGGTACCAACCTTTGGCCTTGCCTATCCCTTTAAATCCCATGCTTGCTGGAGATTATCAAGAATTTATGCCTAAGTTTACTGGTACAGAGGGAGTAACCGCAGAAGAACACCTAGAAGCTTTTTACAGTTATGCTGATAATTTAGATATAAGTGAAAATGATGTGTGGATGAGGGTTTTTGTCCAGAGCCTAGATGGGGAGGCTAGAAAATGGTTTGAAGAATTAGCCCCTAGGTCCATAGCAGATATTGAGACCTTAGATGATGTGTTCCTAAAGCACTGGGGGGACAAAGAGGATCTGCTCTATGAGCATACTGAGTTTGGGAACTTACTAAGGGATGGGCTCTCATCATCCTCAGATCATAAGATCGACGAAATGGCCAGGATGATTCAGTCATTAGCCTTTGAAGTTTCCAAGTTAAGAGCTGCGCAGCATTCAGAAGAAGAGCAATTTGATGAAGAGGAGGAGGTCCACAGTCTGGAAGATAAGGGCAGTGCCCCTTTCCTAACCAGAGCTGCTTATGAAGAAGCAGTATCCAAGAGCACTGCTTATCAGTTTGTTGTACCTGCAGAACAACAAGCTTTTCAGCAAAAGCAGCTAGCAGTGGGTCCCTTCTTCCAAGAATCTGTGCTTGAAGCCTGCTCATCTTCACATGGCTGTGCAGATCTGCAATTTTTCCATCCTGCTTTTGTTCCCTACCCAGTGATCATTAAGGGAGAAGAAAACTCCCCATCATCTTTTGTCTTTCTGTCCGCTCAAAGGGAAAGCCCTCAAAGTTGCCCCTTGAACACTGAGGCAGGACATAATTCAATGCTCGAGGTTGATACTGATCACCTCAGTCTTGATATTATGAAACCTGCTCAGTTGGCCTCCACAAAGATTGAAAGGGCAGCTTGCCTAGTGACAGAGGAAGAGGATGCCCAGTTTTGGGATTCCTCCTTGGATGAGGACTGTTCTATGAAAGATGCTGGAGCAGATGATGTCTCTGTGTCTCCTGCACAAGAATACAATGGTTCATCATTCATATTAGTTGTGCAAACCACAAATGACACAGAGAAGTACACAGCAACCATGATTATTCAGCAGGTGTACAAAAGCTCCCATGGAGAACATCCAAGGAGGAGAGCATACAGAGAGGGGATGAAGTACAGATCATCTCTACCTATTAAGCTCAAATGTCCTAATCTATTTGAGGTAGATGATCAAATAAATCCAGTTTTGCTGCTCTATGATAAACCGGGCTGAGAGCAGGAGAAACAGTTTTGGTGGCCCATCAGTTGGCCAGTTTTTGAATATTTATGTTGTTTAAGGCTCTCAGGCCTTAATGATTGTAGGCATTTTCTTTTACAGGTTTTAGCGTAGACCTAATTAGACTCCATGCCCAATGGACACTAGGCAATAGTTTCTAAAGCTAATTTTGTATGAAGGCATTGGTCTGCAGTTCTTGAGACCTCACAGGAAGGATCTCATCCCCAGAAGGAGCCAGTGTTAGCTCTGCTATATGTTGCTAATTTTTAAAGAACAGAAGTAAGCTTGGTCCTTAGTTTCTTGCTCAGAAGAGGCCTGCATCGGTTATCCTCCTCCTGCTCCTTCACCTCGCTTACTCCCTTTGACCCTGCTGCCTCCGTTTTTCCCCTTGTCTTCCACATGGATGCGATATTGTGATGCGATCTGATCTCTATCGCATATTGCATCCATGTGTGTTTTAAGGTTTCACCCTTGACTTCTGCTGATGTGATCTTGCGATGCGATCTGATCGCTATCGCAAATCACACCCATATGTTAAGGCTCCGCCCTTTGTCATCCGCCAATGCGATATTGCGATGCGATCTGATCGCAATTGCACATTGCCTCTCATGCAAACCAATCTCCACCCGATAAACCCTATGCATCTTCCGCGCCCAACGACCGTTGGATTTGCCTGCCTGAGATCTAATGGCTCATGGTTGTTTGCTCCCGTTTCTTCCATTTTTCCTGCTGTGTCATATCTGTTGTCTATCTGTGTGATCCAATGGCTGATATCCCTCCTCTTCTATGCATTCCTCTCACCCCGATCACTACATGCTCCTGAAGGAAGAAAGTAGCTGGTTCACCTGTACCTGGTGCATTTCATTTTCAACAACTGCATTTAAGAAACAGAATGGCCGAGAGCAGAAAGGACATGCATCGAGCAGTTAAATGCATTTATCAGCTATGGAATGTCTTCCATATTACACTCCACCTGTTCAGGAAGGAAAACAGAGAATCCGAGAAGATCAAATTCATCCACTACAGCAAGCAATCGCACTCAGACTCCATCAGAGAGTTGAAGCAGTTGGTGGTCAATTATGACACCTCCACGCATTGAGCAGCAGAATATCTTTGTAATCAAACTCTATATATACCTAGAAAACAGATGTAATCAAGGGGGGATGAGTGTGAGGTGAGTGTTAGTGTGTTGTAAAGCTTCAACTTCTGGAGACTGTAACTATTTTGAGACCTGTAGCTTCTAGTCTTCATTTCCAACTAATACAAGCTTCTTTTGTTGTCATTTCCTCACTTTTCACTTCTTCTTGCTCCAGGCTGCGCCTATCTTGCATTAATTCATGAGCTATGAATTTTTAGCATCAGAGGGGCTGTCATCCCACCTTTGTGTTAGAATTTAGCTGTTCATTGAAATTTCTAGCAGGTTTCTGTTGTTTAAATGCATAGAGAGTTGTCATCCTGTCTATGTATTAGATAATAGTTTTACAGACCTCCTTTCTGGTTGCAGCCAGCCATCACAGGGTCCTGTGTATCTGCTAGTGTAGTCAGTCTTCTCCATCATTATATTTTGTTTAAACTGTGAGTAATTGGTGGTTAAAAGCCTTGTAGTTTGGGGGTGTTCACCCATGTCTGGGGCCAATCATAGTAGGAGTGGTTATCTGGCTTGAATATACAACATTTCTTTCATTCATCCATCATTTTATCCAACATTTTTTTGAGTTTATAATGTTCCCGAGCATCACTGATATACAACCTAGGTGAGTTTCTTGGGGTGATAACCTAGTTTCACTTCAAAGCTCATGGGAATTAGTTCTTATCTTTGCAATGTTCAGTTTCTTCTTAGCACTGGTCAAGACAGAAAGGTAATTTTGGTTCACAAGAGTGGGGTTGATCACCTCCTTATAATACCTTAGCTTCCTTTTCCCCTCTAACTTGTTAGCACTCCACAACCTATCCTTACATTTGGAAGTAATGGTATTTCTAATACTATCCTTATTCTTCCATATCATCTCCTTCGTTATCTCGCAATGGTCGAGCCAGGACTTGGCATCCTTATGCCAACCTCACATGAGCTGAAGATGGGGGTTTTGACTAGAGTTAGAAGCAATTTTTGGGAGACTCCCAGCTTCCATGCTAGACAGCTTCTTCTTATACATCAGATACCTAAACATAGCCGTGCTTTTATTAGGGGAAATGCTAGCTTCAATCAACAGAATAAGGTAGGGAACATTACCTTAAATATTGAGGTTGTAGGTTATAAATTTATTTTGCATCATTTCAATCGTTCTCCATGACTCTCTAGATATACTATAACCCCACACCTCACATCCATATAAAATAACAAGGGTGATGAGAGTCTCAAAGAGGAATTGTTTTTTACTCCAAATCTAAATATCAGTTGACTTACAATTGTTTTCGAGCTCATAGTAAGCTTTCCAACCTCCTACGATCATTTTCTCAATGTTATAGTTCCAGTTGAGCTGATGGTGAATGTCAATACCTAAATATTTGTATGAAGAAACCTTCTCTAAGTAATTGTTATCATAAATGAAATTATCATAGTTGACCTTTTTGGATTTAATTATCATGACTTTAGTCTTGTTAGTATTAACAATCATACCTACCTTGGAGCAATAATCATGGAGGGTTCTAAGTTGTTTGTTAAGATCATCAGGGATTTTGGCAAGAAGAACAATATCGTCAGCATAAAGGAGAAGGGTAATGACTATACTAACGAGCTTGGGTCCATCACAACCAGCATCTTCTAAACACTCTTCAAGCTTGTCAATGTAAATTCCAAAAAGGGTAGGGGATAGGGGACATCCTTTCTTAACACCAATGTTGCATTTAATCTCTTGAGACCAACCTTTGGTGGTCTTAAGCTTGGAAATAATGTTCTCGTATAACCTAGTAACAACAACCTTCAGCTCGAGAGGAACCATTATCTCATTGAGTCTTTTCCATAACTTTTCCCAAGGAACTGTGTCGAAATCTTTTCTAAAGTCAATAAAACAACATAAGAGATCAATTTTACTATTGCAACATTCCTCAACAATGGTCCTAAGAGTGACAAGGTGGTCAATAGTTGAGTGATTCCTTCTAAAACTAGCTTTCCCTTTGGCTCTTTTACCATGGATTTCAAGCTAGGTGCTAATCTTCTTTTCCAAAATGAGCCCATACAACTTGGCTAAAATGTGGTTAATCATGATAGTCCTATAGTTAGAGGGAAAAATTTTATCCCCACTTTTAAATATAGGTACAATAAGGCTTTGCATCCATAGCTTAGGGAAGTTGTGCTTTACTTCCAAGTTGAGGAGTTTGTGTAGATGCGGGATGAGGATGGACCTTCCCATTTTGAGAATCTCAGCTTGGTAACCTTCAATATCCCTAGCTTTCCCATTAGCAAGCTTCTTAATCCTGAACTCCACGTCTTCCAAAGAAAAGGTATCTTCTTCTAAATGAGTGTTTCTGATGTTGCCTATGGTGTCTGGGGAGTCATAAAGTTTCTTAAGATATATATCTCATTCCTTTAAGGGGATCAAATTATTATCTTTTGATTTATGGATAAAAGTATTCCTCTTGAACTTTCTAGGCTCAACTTTAGAGAGGTTAAGAAGATGATCTTGCCTCTTATTTATATAGTACCTTTTCTTATTTTTTATAAGGGCTTTGTACACATTGATTTTTTTCACACTTAATAGTTTCGTTAGGAGCATCTCTAATTGCTTTTATGGCAGACTTACAATCATTATCATACCACAGGTTGGAAGTTCTATTGTTCTTTTTATACATTGCCCTTGTAAATAATTTTCTAATGGTAGTGGAAAGTATAGTAGTAAAATTTTGGCACATGTGATCAATGTGATCATTATACATTAGGAAACCTAAATCCCTTCTTAAATATTTTAATAAGAGATCTCTTTTGTTATTTTCAAAGCGAATGTATCTCTCACGCTCACCATTATTAATAATAAATTTATAATTTAGTTTTTATGAATTTTTAAAATGTTGACTACATGAGATGTATGATGAAGTGTTTTCATGATTATCATGGATTGATGTCTATTGGCATTTATCAAAGATTTAATTTATAACATTGTGTTAGTGATATATTGAAATGTTAAAGATGGTTTTAAAAACACATTGAAGTAGACAATATTGGTATCATAATACCTAGCACATCCATATAAACTAAATGGTTGGTAAAATCCCATAGGCATGAAATAAAATACCTCGTGATACATTTTTTTGGAGTAGTTGTGACACTCATGAATCAACTAATGGTAAGGGTTTGGAAGTTTACTAAAGATTGTGGGTTTTGGTGTAAAGGAAAACCTAAACATGGTATTAGAGCTTTGGCCCTAATTTGATTCCTTGAGTTGCATTCGAGGGTGGATGTTAGATTAATTGTCACACTCACCTCATGGAGAGTCATTTATGTGGGCTAACCCATGTCACTCCAAAACCAACACACCTTAGTAAACTTCCAAACCCTTACCATTAATTAATTACCAATGAAATGAGTGTGACACTCATTTTAACACTTTTCACATTTCCAATATTAAAAAATTTAATAAAAGTGAACTAAATTACAACTTTTTAATTTAAATGTATTATTATTAATATTATTATTCGTAAAAACAATTAATATATGAGTTAAACATATATACATTTAAAAAATCATACAAGAATATTTTTAACTATAAAACTTTACCCTATTTTATTATAAATTTTTTTATCTATATATGAACTTTGTTAACCATTACCATAAACATCAATCCATAATAAACATCAAAACTTTATATATAATTATATTACTAATTATTTCATTTAAAAATATTTATTTTATATATGTACCATAAAATAAAACATATCATTTTAGAAACACAAAGAGAAGCAAACACGTAGATTTTGGAACCTTTTAACTTATTCTTATCGAGCATGACTACAACCCCAGACCTCACATCCATATAAGATTCTCCAGGATGCTACAACCCCAAACCTCACATCCATACGCAGATTCTCCAGGATGCTACAACCCCAAACCTCACATCCATATAAGATAACTGGAGTGACTAAAGTTTCAAAGAGGAACTTCTTTCTATCCCACATTACGAGGTTTGTCGTTTTACAATTATTTTCAAGACCAAAATAAGCTTTCCATCCCCCATTAATCCTTTTCTCAATGCTATAGTTCCAGTTGAGCTTGTGATGAATATCAATTCCGAGGTACTTGTAGGAAGACACTTCCTCCAAGTTACTATTGTCATACATAAAATTAGAGTAAGTGTCCTTCTTGGATTTGATAATCATAACTTTTTTTTTGTCAGTGTTAGCAATGATACCCATGGTAGAGCAGAAATCCTTAAGAAGTATACAATAGCATGGCTTGTCAATACCAAGTTGTCTTCAGTGAGTTTTTCGATGTAATTTCTCTAAAATCTGATAGGAATTTATTGAAATCTCTCAATACTACATGCACAAAAATCCATATAACTCATTTCGTATGACATTTTTTTAATTAATAAATTTAATTAAAAAAATAGATATAGCATAACTACTTTTGAATAAATTATAACCTTTGATTTTTTACTAGCATTTTTCACCACATTTTTTCTAGTTAATTTTAATCAAAATTCTACATAGATTTTTAAAAACTTTAGTTTAAATTGTTTATTTGGGGTTTTCAGTGTTGTTGGGAAAAGTATCCAATACGGAATGACCCTATCCCACTCTAAGGGTGATAGTACCTCGGCAACAATCGAAGCAAAGCTATCTAAGATTTCTTCTTTATGAAAGTAAAATAGGGGAGAAAGGGATCCACTAACTGATATCTTTCGCTAATGGTTGATCCAATCTTCTCTCCTTGCTGCTTGCTCCCAGCTCCTTGCTCTTTCACTGGCCCAGCTACACCAAGATCCTGCAAAATGGCAAGAGAGGGAAACTACAAGAAGCATACATTCATAATTGATTCAAGGATTAGAATAAATCAAATACACAAGTATGACAATACATCATTGAGACACATGCATATAGAAGAACCTCAAATGCTTTATTAATGGAAGAAGTAAAGTTCATGAAGTGATACAACCATAAGAGGCCCAATCCAGCATCACCTTCCCAGCAGAAAGAAATCTCCTCTTCACCTCCTTCAAAGCAAATCACCCAATAGTTCTATACTCAAACCAACAGCACTTCCTTACATTCACAAAATTCCAGCCTCCCTAGACCTCATGAGAGAGCTCTATATATAGGAGTTTTGGAGAAAGGATGAGTCAGCTTGAGAGCTGACTAGTGTCCTCTCTCACTTCAGTTATTCTTCAGTTCTTGAGTCCACTTGGAGGTTCTTGCTTCCACTTGGAGATCTAGACCCTCTTACTCATCACCAAGCAAATTCCTTGAACCAAGTGTCATTTTGGAAGCTTCCTGGGCGCTGACACCTTGAGGAATGACTGTGCCACTTGTCCAAGTACGCTCAGCGCAGGTGGCCTTCTTTGCAGTTGACATTCAGCGCAGGTACAAAGTGGAGCACTTGACATTCAGCGCAGATGCTCAGTGGAGCAGTTGACATGATCCAGAATTTGCTTGTTTTTGAGTGTTTTCAGGTGGAGAACTGATATTTAGTGCTGTGGTTTGCTGACCTTGTTCCTCTAGGGGTAGGAACAACATGTTTAGGGACTTTGGATCCCTTAGATTATGGACATTTCATGCTTCATGCTGTAAGGCACAAAAATGTCTATAACAGTTGCCCCCTAAAGTATGAGGTCGTTTATCGGGTGAAATGCTTTATATGGAGGATCCGAAGTTCATTCAATCGCTGAGAGGTGACCTGTAATGAAATACAATACAATACATTATTTTTCATTCTGCTTTCATGATCTAGCTGAGGCGGGCATTCCCATGCTCAGCTTTATAAATTCATTTTGGTACATAGAACAGACGATCGTCTGATGGTAGACTGATAATTCTCTGCTGAAATTATCATCCTTTGAGTAGGATGATCATCTGCTGCAATGATGTACATGTCAAATGTTTTATATTTCCTGAATATATATCACAGCCCGGATGGATGAAACTAGATCCGGGGTCTTCAAACTCTTTCGATCTTCACTCTAAGTACAAGTCAATCCATGTGAGAATTGCGCTGAAGTCGAACATGGAAAGACATCGCTTGATTACCGGTCAATGATGTAAACCGTTAACAAGCGCGAGAGGAATCACCGATAATGATAATGACCCTCAAGGTACTGCAGTACAATTCACGTGGTGTGAATAAAGGACTTGGCGTCGAACACTACGTAAAATCTTTCGGTCGAAGGTCATTGATGTATACCTGTCGCCGGAAGTGAGAAACTTGCCATTGAGGCATGCAGGCTTCAAAGTACTGGGGGTTTTGTTCCTAGATCAACTCCTTGGATAATGAGCTGAAGTCGACAAGAAGCGATCCGTCAAAAGAGGGCCTTAATGAATCCCACATCAGTGACACGGAACGGAGCTAATGATTTTAGTGGAGGTGAAAACAATCTGTGACATATGATTCAGGGAGGCGGTCATGGATGGATGAAGGATAATGTATGGCAGTGGATGGGACACGGTTGACTCTTTCTGAACAACATCTCTTGAACATATAACGACACTGATGCGATGGATTGGTAGCATTACCCCAAATGGATGGTTTGGCGAGACCATGGTGATGAGACCGGTGAATGAAACAACCCAACCCGATGTGGTACGGAGGAAAAGTGTCATGTTCAAGAGCGACTTGCTACCATTAAAGCTTTGAGGTTCTCCCAATTTTTCCCCAGTCATTTCTGACCAGTACCTCTTTATTTTTGTCAAGCTTGAGGAGGATAACATATGCTTGTTCTATAACCTGCCCTTCGGGCAAACCCATTGCTATGTTTTAACGAGCCTAGCGATAGGGAAACTCGTTCTCGTCTAAAGACAAGTTTGTCGCTATTTAATCATTTTAACGAGTCTAACGACAAGGAAAACTCGGTCCTTTTCATTTTTAGAGAGTCTGAAAAGGTACAGAAAGTTAACTCCAAAATTCCTTTTTCGTCATCTAATCCCTTAAGTCCGAAAAAGTGTAAAACAATACAGAAGGGATGAGTTTTCGATAACTTTAACGAGCCGAATAAAACAAGCGCTCGACCTTTTTGTGCAATAATCCCTCAGGTCCAAAAAGATTAAAATCTAGAGGAGGGATAGCTCTTCCGGTCCTTTTAACGAGCTGGAAGGCCAAAACTCGTCAAACTTTTCATTTTTTACGAGTCAGTTGAAAAGAGCTTAAAGAAGACTCGGCTTTTGAGGAACGAGTGATAAACAGGGATAGCAACTGATTCCAGGTACAGGTTGGAATTTTCCAATCACGGCAGTGTCACAAGGATGGCTAGGTGAAATCACTCTTCGCAGTTGTTCCTCAAAATAGGTAAACAATCAAGTGGAGGTGAATGATTAGCCAAATGAAAAGTGGAGGTGACGGTGCAAACACAACCAAGGCTTTTATGACTAATGAATTTACGGTCTCAAATGGTTATTTACCGGTACTGGGTTCATTTTTTGAAGAGCTTGAATGCGCCGAAACACTGCTCAATCTTATGTTTATTTTTTAACGAGCATGAACTATGTGCTAAAACTGCTCGTACAGTTTGCATGCCCCCAGCATAATAACGCAAATCGAGGTACATGCCCCCCAAGCTTCATTGCATTCAACTCGGTGGTTGGAATGAAGGTTTACCTTTGAGCTTTGAAAAGGGGATTTGTTTCATTTTTTAATGAGGTTGACATAGTAAAAGAACTATCCTCATGACTCCTTGTTCATTTTTTAACGAGGTTGACACGAGATAAGAACTGTCCTCGGAGCCCACTATATTTACAGTATTTCTATTAGGGCGATGATCCATGCCGACAAAATATTTAGGAATCTTCTGAATCCATTAGATACAGAAGATTTCATTTTGTAGGTTTCCACCGTGGCCACTCCCGCCAGATTACTTGGAGGCAGTAGGGCGAAAGTACCCATTAAGGCAGGGTCTTTTAGGAGGCCTACCCCAATATTTTGAAGCGAATGATCGCTTCCATGGATCATTGGAATGTTTCCCGTAACTTGTGAACTGTCAGGGAGGAAAGTTTGTTGGTCGACGACTGTAATTCTTCCTTGAAAGGGAAACGCAATTTTCCTGACGTAGGTCGACACAACTGCAGCCATGGCATATATCCAGGGCCTTCCCAGTAGGATGTTGTAATCGAGGTTTCCATCGATTACTTCAACATCGACTTCTACTGTTTTGCCCCCCAGTTCAACTTGCAAGTTACTTAAAATCCCGTATGGAGTGTATGATCGTCCATCAAATGCTTTTAACATCGTTGACGATTTCGACAAGGGTGGTGAGCCTAAATTTTTCCAGCAACTCGTCGACATAAGACATGTAGATGCCCCCTCATCAATAATTGTTCGATGAACAGTTTGTTGAGGGCTTTCACTTGAATAAGGAAAGCTAGTTGAGCTGGTAACTGAGGGTCATATCCTTTATGATCAAAGGCCACAAGATTGGAATCCATTGGGCCAATCCCACCTATTGCTGATAATAAAGCTTGCTCTTGGGAGGGGCAATTTTGCGGTACCTCAATTGTCGACATAGCAGACGGCGATTGGGCTAGGTCCTCTACTATGTTATAATTCTGTGCTACTTTTGCACGAGGATTGAATGTCAATTTGTGTACTACTCCCTTTGGCGACTTTATCATTTGTTCAGGAATGATGGGTGGCACAACTTCGGTCAAAGTTGTCATCGAACTACTAGGTTGTTCATTAGCCTTGTTATTCGACAGCTGTGGATTCCCGTAATCTTTATTCCTTGTCAAAGCATCATTCTGCTGCTTTGAGGTAGACAACATAAGCACTTGGGATCGGGAAGTATTTTGATTAGCAACCAGTTTGGTTTCCGGGCTTGGAAACGGATCAGTCAATACTGCTGGCGTTTTTGAACTCTTAAAGAGTTTTTTAACTTCAGCTATATGTGGACAATCTTTCGTCCAATGATCCTCATCGCATATATGACACCCTGCCGGGGGTTTCCTTTTTCTCCCTTTCTTTTTCTTCTTGCCCTCTGGTTGCTTCAATTGTTTGCCCTTGTCGGTCGACATGGCATTTACTTCTGAGGCAAGAAGTTCCTCATTTGCATTTTGACTAGAAATTTTGTGCTTGCCAATCACGCCATCGCCGGCGTGAGAGTCATTGTTTGATTTAGGAGGAGGAGGAATTGAGAATTCTGGTCTAGGGGCGTCAGGCATTTTGTCGTAGAGCGTGCCGGACTGAGTATAGACCAAGTCCAGATATTGCGCACGAGCAATAACCTGCTCTTCCGTTACGACTCCTCCCTTTGCCACATCTTCCGTGATGGCAGGAAGTAATGACTTGATAAACCATTCAGCTAATAGCTGATTGTGAACGTACGTTTTTACCATCCTACGACGACGTCGCCACTCATGTATATGATCAGATATGTGGGTGGCGGTCGTCTGTTTGAAGTTGGTAAGGAGTTCTGTTCCCGTTTCATACCTTATCGGTAATTGAAAATGGGTTAAAAAGGTTGTGGCTAAGGTGCTGAAGTTGTCGAACGAAGCTCTAGGCAATTCAATGTACCATTTTGCCGCTGGACCCGTTAACGTCCTCTGAAATAGGCAAAGTCTTATCGAATCATCATTCAGGGTGTTTGATGAACACCATAGATGGAATGTCATCACATGATTCGACGGATCTTCACCCGGATTTCCATTAAATTTAGGAATATCTGACAGAAGTTTATGCGGAATCGCTGGCCACCAAGGGGCATAAGCAATTGGATCATTCGCCAGCCGGTTTAGATCTGGTAATTCTAGAGTTGCCACAAAGGGCAACTGCTGATTCAGGTTCGGTGAAGCATACCCAAGATAAGATGGGATCGCCTGAGCAATGGGTCTTTGCAAACCAGCATAATGCTGGCAAGGTTGATGGGCATAACCATTATAGCATGGTTGCCCATTACTTACAAAGACTTGTTGCTCAGGTCCTTGATATGATTGCTGGAATGGCGGTTGTTGAGATTGAACCAGCTCTGGTTGTTGGACCATTTGCTGTTGACCAATACTGGATGATTGACCAAGATGAGGGGTCATAGTACTTGTTTGAGCCTGAGTCGCTCCAAATAAGGAGGCACTACCCTGAGATTGTGATTGAGTCATTGAGACAAGAGGTTGTTGTATTGCAACCTGAGAAACTTGGGGTCGACATACAACAGGTTGCGCTTGTACTTGCGACGCATTCACCATAGCAGGTGTGGTGGGAATATTCGACACAGGGTGTACTAGCTGCATTGAATATACAACCCCTAGCTGTTGAGGCAGTGTTGGTACCAAACTGCTGGATGTAATTCCAGTTTGACCTGAACTTTGTTGTAAACTCCCATATGGTTGTTCTCTGGGAGGGAACAATGAAAGAGCATACTGCCCTCCATATGGTGGAAATCCAGTACTTAAAGGGTAAATTGGCCTTTGAAGACACATTGAATCAATTTGTTGAGTTTCAACATATGAAATACCAGATGATAATCCGGATGAAGAAATAGGAACTAACCATGTCGTCGTCCCTGATTGGACTCCGGCTTGTTGTTGACAATTTGCCGGGACAGATGGTATACCAGCGAACATCGTTGGAGTAGTAGCAGAAGGCTCTGCTGCTGCTGTGTCGGATGACATAGTCCTAGATGTCAACGGTTGTTCAGACATATCTAGTCTATCCAAAAGATTTCTTAGCGACTCTACAAGAACTTACGATGCCAAAAGACTAACTTCGAAGATCAACGAGGGAATGGTGATGATTATCCCGTTTAAAATAAATTTTAACGACGCTTAGACACAACTTGCTTTTTCACTTTTAAAGAGTCGAGAAAAAGCTAAAGATGACTCTAGTCTCCTTCGATGTTTTAACGAGCCCGAAGTGACAAATGCTCGGATGGACTTTTTCAGTTATAGAGTTTGAAAAAGGCCAAAACAAACTGCTCTGGAGATCTAGGCAGAGGGTGTGCCAAACTTTTCGCAAAACCACAGAATACGTTTTACGGTACGGGTGGTCGATCTTCGTGAATGCTGTGTTCACTGCATTGCGATCAGTAGGGCGGCCGACACGGCTTCCTATGGATAAAGGCTTTGTTCCTATAGGGGTCTCCCAATATATACGCGACGGTACGTGGGAGCACAAGTCCGTATTGATACTTATCGCTTCACCGTGGAGGATCACCCAACCACTCAACGCTAAGATATCACGTTTAACAACGCCGGAACACGTCTCTAGCTTAGACCTCTATGTGTTTGCGTTATGTTTCAAAGCGTTGTTATGTAAATTCAATTCATTTTAAGTTGATCTTGTTTAGTAGTTTGCCTTTATGGATCACCACGAGATGTATAATACAACTTCCTAAATGTAGTCTAAGATGATAAGCAAGCTTTTCAATCTTTCAACTTTGAAAATCTTAACTACTGAGGGAAAAGAAAGACATCATCTTTTCACACAGATCATAGAGCACACACTAATGCACTTTTCCCTAAATCAACATACAAATTTTCAAAATGCACATGCACAATGCAGGTATTTCTTTTCTCTTTCTTAATGTTGATGTATTACAAAAAGAAAGCTGTTGTATAATTTTGAATTCAATTTCAAGTGAAAGCAAACAAGCTTTGTCCAAAATCGAAAGACACCTTAAGATTTACTTGTTTCAACACTAGAAATACATAAATTCAAACCATATGACGAAAGCAAAAGCTCAATCAGCTATGAACAGAAAACAAACTTGTTTCAACACTAGAAATACATAAATTCAAACCATATGACGAAAGCAAAAGCTCAATCAGCTATGAACAGCAAACAAACTAACTCTTAAGATCAATACGACACTTATCACAGGTCTAGATCTAAGAGGCCACAGCAAGACTAGTTCACTTTTCGTTATGGGAAACTGCAAATGATATAAGAAATACAAAGAACAAATACAGTTTCTTTATACAACCGAGGCGGAATAGTGGCAAGGAAAGGTGGTTTCAGATAGGTACATTGACTGATAACAGGCTGCAAAAACAAGGATGAAAACAGGGCAATAAACAGCAGGGAACCCCAGTTGCACAAGGCAAAACTGGTTCAGCGCAGGTAGTACACTGTCAGTTTGACATTCAGCACAGGTAGCCCCTTCGGGACCTGCGATGAAATGCAGACTGCCTTCACAGTGCCTGCAATGAAGAGAGAAACTCTCGTTTCTCTTGGTTTCCGGGTCACAGATTGCTAAAAAATTCACAGTTTTTGGCCAAATCAAAAGCTATCAATCAAGTACACACTAAAGGGTAATTAGGAGGATGAAAAGCTATCACTAAGAGCTGTTCAGAGTCCTTGTGGATCAGCTCTTCAAATCATAAACATGCCCAAAAACTGAGCTAGAGTAGCTGCCCTCTACTTTGCATTTGAAAGATCCAAATGCAGTTCGATTCGGTACTCCATGTGTTTAGGAAATGAATAGCAAAAACACAAACAACCAAACAAGATACGATCCCCAGCGGAGTCGCCAATTTGTTGTTGGGAAAAGTATCCAATACAGAATGACCCTATCCCACTCTAAGGGTGATAGTACCTCGGCAACAATCGAAGCAAAGCTATCTAAGATTTCTTCTTTATGAAAGTAAAATAGGGGAGAAAGGGATCCACTAACTGATATCTTTCGCTAATGGTTGATCCAATCTTCTCTCCTTGCTGCTTGCTCCCAGCTCCTTGCTCTTTCACTGGCCCAGCTACACCAAGATCCTGCAAAATGGCAAGAGAGGGAAACTACAAGAAGCATACATTCATAATTGATTCAAGGATTAGAATAAATCAAATACACAAGTATGACAATACATCATTGAGACACATGCATATAGAAGAACCTCAAATGCTTTATTAATGGAAGAAGTAAAGTTCAGGAAGTGATACAACCATAAGAGGCCCAATCCAGCATCACCTTCCCAGCAGAAAGAAATCTCCTCTTCACCTCCTTCAAAGCAAATCACCCAATAGTTCTATACTCAAACCAACAGCACTTCCTTACATTCACAAAATTCCAGCCTCCCTAGACCTCATGAGAGAGCTCTATATATAGGAGTTTTGGAGAAAGGATGAGTCAACTTGAGAGCTGACTAGTGTCCTCTCTCACTTCAGTTATTCTTCAGTTCTTGAGTCCACTTGGAGGTTCTTGCTTCCACTTGGAGATCTAGACCCTCTTACTCATCACCAGGCGAATTCCTTGAACCAAGTGTCATTTTGGAAGCTTCCTGGGCGCTGACACCTTGAGGAATGACTGTGCCACTTGTCCAAGTACACTCAGCACAGGTGGCCTTCTTTGCAGTTGACATTCAGCGCAGGTACAGAGTGGAGCACTTGACATTCAGCGCAGATGCTCAGTGGAGCAGTTGACATGATCCAAAATTTGCTTGTTTTTGAGTGTTTTCAGGTGGAGAACTGATATTTAATGCTGTGGTTTGCTGACCTTGTTCCTCTAGGAGTAGGAACAACATGTTTAGGGACTTTGGATCCCTTAGATTATGGACATTTCATGCTTCATGCTGTAAGGCACAAAAATGTCTATAACATTCAGAGTGTTGAATCCATTTATATATTCAAAAATGTATTTTAAGCAACAACAAAAATTGCATTCTTGTTTGTAATTGTATAGCTGGATTTTGGTGATTTATGCTGAAAGAGAATATTTTGTCTATAAAGTAGACTACCGTAAAAATATTCTACAATAATTTATGTAGGTTAAATCTCTATACCCATTTCATAAATAATTATTGATAATTAAATTAAAACAAAATCCTATTTTAAAATAATCACACCTATCAAGATAATAATTAATTAATTTATATAAGATTTAATTTTCTTTAAATTATTAATTCAAATTCCAAAAAACTATCTCACAAAAAAAGCGTGATTTGTACTTATTAATAAAAATATTCTACAATAATTTGTGAAAGTTAAATCTCCACTATCTACTTCATAAATAATTATCCATAAATTAAAACAAAACCTTATTTTAAAATAAACACACCTATCAACATAACAATTAATTAATTTATATAAAATTTAATTTGTAATTATTCATCAAATTCCAAAAAACTATTTTACAAAATGCTTTGATTATGTTTTAAAAATATGCGGGTGACTAAATTTGACAAGGTGAAGCACCTTTGAGGATATAACTACTAATAAACTTTATTTGACTCTGGTGTTGGTCCATTTCTTTTTTTTTTTAATCACGAAATCTGCTTCTCTAACATCCACCAAAAATGAAAAAATGAGATTTGAACAACTATGGTCTCTGAGGGTTCGCCACAATAGACTTACCATCAAACCACACATCACTATTCATTGCTGATCCACTTCTTAGTCACAACAAAAAGATTTGAACTTTAGTTTTCTCAATTTCCTTTAATATTCCTCAAAATTAATATTACTTGGAAGTGCCCCTAAACATATGACGTTCGTACTGGTTTAACAACTCTGAAAGATTTTTCTCAGTGCATCATTTAAAAATTTAAAAATAAAAATATAATAATTCACAAAACTGACCCACACCTAAATTCAACGAATTCGGAAACAAATAAAAATCATAACCACCCACCAACTACCGCATGGGCGGCGGGCAATGACGAACTGCAGAATCCCGTCAACCAATCTCGCTCTTATGTCCGCTCCCTCTTCCATTGCAGGAATTTGTGAAACCACTTTATTCACAACTAACGTATAGGCGGCCTGGCCCGTTTCATCACGACTTGCAGAATCCCACTGACTCGTTTGCCAGAAGCTTTAACGCTGGGATATAGAGGGGCGCACATAGTACTAATATAAATTTTAAAAAGGGTAAGCAGCCATGGATTCAACCTTTGATTTGCTCCAGAGTTCTATTGCGAGCTTCAGGGTGACCCTCGGCCAAGCGCTGAGTGTGATCCTCTTGTCAATAGGCTTGCTCTGTGTGGTTAAACAGAGTCTGAGAAAGCGGCTCCCTCTACCGCCTGGTCCGACTGGATGGCCTCTAATTGGCAGCCTTCCACTTCTGGGCAACATGCCCCATCACTCGCTCTATCTGCTAGCGAAGCAATATGGTCCGATCTTGCATTTAAAGCTCGGGACTACAGACACGGTGGTCGTCTCGTCGCCAAAGATAGCGGAGGCGTGCCTCAAAACGAACGACCTCAACTTCTCCAGTCGGCCAGGCAACTCAGCTGCCAAATACATCGGCTACGACTCCAAAGGCCTCCCCATGGCTCCCTACGGCCCCTACTGGAGAATGCTACGGAAGGTCTGTAATATTCATCTCTTTGCCGGCAAGGCCCTGGACGACCTGCAGTCGGTGCGGCAGGCGGAGGTCGGGATGCTGCTGAAGTCGATTCTGGACCATGAGCGGCAAGGAAAGGCTGTTAACCTCGGGGAGCTGCTCAACATCTGCACTGCCAACGTTCTCGGGCAGATTATGTTGAGCAGGCGCGTGTTCGACTCACAGGGGTCGACCGCGGGTGAATTCAGGGAAATGGTGGTGGAGCAAATGGAATTGGCCGGGAGGTTTATTATTGGCGACTTAGTGCCGTCTTTGGCTTGGATGGATCTGCAGGGACTGCGAAGAAAGATGAAAAAACTGCATAACAGGTTCGATGAGTTCTTCAGTAGGATGATAAAGGAGCACGAGACTTTGTCCTGTAATGGAGGAGAGAGGGCCGATTTTCTGAGTGTGCTTTGGAATCTTAGAAATGATGCAGATGGTGAAGGAGGGAATCTTACGGATGCCGATATCAAGGCCCTTTTGCTAGTGAGTCTTATTAAATTGATTTAACAAAAAAAATTGCAATTTTCCATTCTGTTTTCTTTGCTCAGATTTTATGCTGAGAGAATTTCCCGATTAAACTCTTGGGATTTTTTTATTCTGTCTCACTTTTCAGGTGGGATAAAAAATCCTCCACGCAGTTTGATCGAGAAGATTAAGATTCTTTCAATATAAACAACTGTTTGAAATCTGTACTCCCTCAAATTTTATGTTTTTTTCTATCTTTTTTTTCCAAAAAATTTGGGTCAGATTTTATGCTTTTCTTCAGCTTTTCTCCGATGATTTTCCCGAAGTACTATCTTCTGATCCCCTTAGAATGTTTATGGTGTTGTCTGGAATTGGAAATGCAAGACAATGAGGCGGTTAGTGGAATGTGAAGATTGTTTTTTAAAGAAATCTGATGATGGTTTGAATTAATTTTTTTTATTTTGGAAATGGATTATTATTATAAAAAAAATTGGTGCCTAAAAAAATCAGGTTGTACTGGTGGTCCGGGAATATCTGTCAAAGGGGAATATGCTGAAGCTTTACAAAATTATTAAGAAGCTATGCTACTGGAAACTGATCTTTATGATCGAAGTTATATACTATATAATATAGGTCTTGTGCATTAACTCGTTTTCTTTCTGGGAAGAAATGATTATAGATAAAGAAATTGGTTTTTTCCGGGGAGACGTAACCAATTGGACCAGGAAATGACTGTAAATACAGAAATTGGTATTGGTTTTTAACCAATTGGACCAAGAAATGACTGTAAATAGAGAAATTGGTATTGGTTTTTTCGGGGGCAGACGTAACCAAGTGGACCAAGGCAGTGGATTGTGAATCCACCACCTGCCCCAAAAATTTTCATTTGATTTTATCACAAAGGTGCTTAAATTTTCATTGTTTTTCAAGAAAATGTTTTGTTTCGTTAGACTATTCTATTGGGAATTTCTCGCTAGAATCAGGTGAATTTCCCTCATTGGAATCTGGGGATTTTGATTTTTGTTTTTTTTTTCCAAGAAACTCCATCTTGAAAGCGTTGGAATGAACTTTTTGAAATTGTTTTCCAAAAAATGTTTTGTTTCTTTAGATTATTCTATTGGGAATGGGTTGTCTAGATGGTAAATTTCTCATTACACACTGTTGAATTTTTTTTATTAGAAATTGGTGATTTTTTTAAAAAAAAGGCATTTTGAAAGTGTTTGAATAAATTTTTTGAGAATAAAAATAGATTTAGCGCCATTAAAAACCATAATTACTATATTCACTAATGTCTTTAAAAATAAATAAATAAAATAAAATTAACAAATATTTAGATAAAATTAAGTTCCGTTCCTGTATGGATTTGTCCATTCCCACCTATATTATCAAAGAAAACAATATTTCGTCAGTACAGTGTTTTCTATGGAGGTTGCCCACCATGGTCAATAATGCAGTCTTGGTCAATAGTGCTGGTTTGCTTTAGTCTTACTCTAAAGGGATAATGTTTCTCAAGATTCATTTACATAAGATTTATTCGCATAGAATACTAAGGCTAGTATTTGGTTGAACATGTATAGATAACTGCGAGCATCCAAAAAGAAAACAAGATATAAATAATTATAAAATAGGAAAAGTTTTAGTTTTTCAATTTTATTATCGTTTTAGAAGATTAGAAAATTAAGAAAATAGAGAATGAGAGAATTTGTGAAGAGAGTTAAGATTTAATTTTAAATATATTTAAAATATATATTTATTTATTAGATAAAAAAAATTTGAAAATGAAATTTTGAAACTAAATAATCAGATTAAATTTAAGTTTTGAAAAAAGAAAAGTTTTATAAGAAAAAAGAAATATGTTTTTTTATTAAATTATATATCTAAAACTATTATATTATTTAAAATTATTAGAAATTATACCAAATTTGGAAAAAAACTAACTAAACACATTATTGTAAAAATATATATATATATATATATCCCACTGGATTTTTTTCCAAATTAAAAACTTTTCATTGGAATTTTATCATTCCAACTTATAAAATTTGAATTTTGAATTCTGATAAATTAATTAACTTAATTGATAGCTGTAACCAGAATTTCTATTAAATTTGATGAAATCCTATCAGAATTTTTCAATAGTTTGCAAAGCAAAAACATAGCATCTTTAAACTACTGTATTGGGATTAGGCTTTTCTTTTTAATATTTCACTTTAACTTGCAACGTATCAATGTGCAGACGCTGTTTACAGCAGGCACGGACACATCTTCGAGCACGGTGGAATGGGCAATGGCAGAGCTGATACGTCACCCAGAGATGATGAGGAGATGCCAAAAGGAATTAGATTCCGCGGTGAGCGGGGAGGAGAGAAGGGTGCAGGAGTCGGACCTACAAAAACTTCCATACTTGCAGGCGGTGGTGAAGGAGACGTTCAGGCTGCACCCGTCGACTCCCCTGCTCTTGCCTCGGTTGGCAGCGGAGGCGCGCGAGATAGAGGGGTACTACATTCCCAAGAACGCCCGACTCATGGTAAACGCATGGGGTATGCAGCGGGACCCGGACGTGTGGAAGAGACCATTGGAATTCGATCCGAACAGGTTTGTGGGCAGTAATGTCGACGTTAGGGGCAGCGATTTCCAGCTAATCCCGTTCGGCGCAGGCAGACGGATCTGTGCGGGCATGAGCATGGGAATCCGCATGGTACAGCTCATGCTCGCAACCTTACTTCATTCCTTTGATTTGTCTCTTCCCGACAGCCAGCTGCCCGAGAAGCTCGATATGGGGGAAGCCTTCGGTCTCACAATGCACAAGGCAGTGCCGCTCGTCGTAGTTCCCGCAGCTCGGCTTCCCCTCCACCTCTACAACTAATGTACCACCTCTACAACTAATGTAGAACCTAAATACTGTTTCTTACGTTCAACCGAGGCACCGATGTCGGTGTTCTGACGTCGTGTCAATATGTTAGTTTCTCTTTCGGCTTCCGTAAATTTGTATTTCAGAGTCGCTGAGCACTAAGCACTTATTCATCCCATGAATGTAAGGGTGAGCCTGCAGGCGGGTTGAGTTTCCCTCATCAGTGCGTCTCGTCAAAGCGAAGGCAATTATTTGGTAACTCTATGATTGATATAATGTAGAGGACGAAGCAAGTCAAATAACCTAATATTTATAGTAATATAGTGTGAACATGATCTATGAGGTGGGCAATTTCTATTTCCAACCCTATTGAAATATAAATGCGGTCTAACATCTAAGGGGAATAGGAGTTCCCTTGCATTTATATTTCTCTCAAAGTTGACTTTGGCATGTTAGGAGCTCAGGCAACTCCTATTCCCCTTGCATGTCAGACGCATTTATATTTCAATAGGGGTGGAAATAGGAATTGCCCTATGAGGTGTATTAATTGATTTGATTGATTTGAGTGGGGTTTATTTTTTACTATATTTTAAGATTAAATTTTAATAGTATTAATTGATTTAATTGATTTGAGTGGGTTTATTATTTACAGTTAAGTATAAGGGAGATGTGTAATGTATTTAATGTTTAATATGGACTTGACATGTGTACAATAGGTTTAGTTGATTTCCAAGATTCAAATTTAAATTGTCGGGCATTACTCATTTATAATTGTTTGGAATTGCTTCTATTTATTGGGAGAAATGTATATTGGGTGATTAGTTTGTAACTCTTCAATATTTAACTTCAATATTCCTACTTTGGTTGTGTTGTTGTGGGTGTCATTTCCCTACTTAGTGGCTTGTGTCTATTGGTGTTGTCTCTCTCAATTCTATGATGGATTTACACAAGAACCTCTAGGTTTAAAATTATGATATGTTCAAATTGCAAAGGCTGAAGTTTGATTTGTTTCTCTTGGTTTTGGATTATATACCCATAACTATTTTGATCTCCAAGAGCTTAAGCTCAAGGAAAACTAGGAAATTAGTAAAGGAAATAGAACATCCAATTTCTCCATCTCCTCTAAAGTTAATACTATGAATTGTAATGCATCTCTAAAGTTGCAACTATTATGACTATTTGTGTTTGGGTCAAGGCTCAGCGTGACATATTTGACTATGATAGGGAATTTGGTGATGAATATGCACAAAGATTCTTAGTCTAGGGCATCTCACGAGTGGTAGTTTGCAACCTCAAGACAAGGAGAATAGACGAAAAATAGTGTACACTAGCTTATTGAAGATATGGAGATCAAAGATAGTGAATCAATTCAAACAATCAAAGGCCTAAAAGAGACCACAAGTCATTATAATTTTCATTAATATATGTTTTTAAAGGTGTTAGGTCCCTATACTATTAGTGTAACCCCTTATTGTTATTAGTACAACCCACTTATTATATTGATGTACCCATGTAGTGCCCATATTGTTACTATTGTGCCCCATAGAAGCCGACTATTGTTATTATTGTGCCCTTACATTATTATTGTTATGTCGGGTCTGATTATGTTATGACCCCTTAGACTCCTATATATAGAAAGGAGGTCTTTTCACTTGTATCATCCAAGAATTGTTCATTTATGTAATGTAAAGGAGGTTTCCCCCTCGAAGAGGCTGAATTCTAAGGTGTTGATCTATCTTTTCTATCTTTTCTTGAGCTAGTTTCATAACATTTGGTATCAAAGCTTTGGATTCTAAGGTTTCGCTGCTCCAAATAGGTCATCGTGGCATTTTCGCTATAATTTTTTTTCTGCGACGTTTCGGAAGCTAAAAGAAAAGCCCATTTGAGAAGAAATCGAACTGAACCTCGGGTCCAAATTTCAGAGCTTTTCGCGCTATATTTGCGGAGATATGATTTGAGGAAGTTGGTCTTTTTGCAGACTCCTGAATTACATTCCAAACAGGTGACCTGGGGAAAATTGTCATAACTTTCTCTCTGAGCATCGGATTGAAATTTCATACGAAGGTACAGAAAGAGGATAGAATGTAGTTTCTTGTAGATATTTTTCAGAGCCAAAGGTCAAAACAGTGACACGTGGCACTTCATACAAGTTCACTCCTTTGGAAAGGTATATAATTAGGTCATCTTAGGAGATTGTGAATAACTCTTTCTTGGAGAATCCAATTTGGATCAGACTGGTGGCATTGGAAAGAGGACACAGAGGGCTACTATAGGTTGCAATTTCAGAACTTAAAGATCCGAAATTACAGAGTTACAGTCGTTTCAAGATCGAGCTCCTAAAATTAAGAAAAAGCAAGATGAGGAAGTTTGATGGCAAGGATCCGGTAAATTGGATACTTCAGATGGAGTAATATTTTGATCTACATGGTGTACCACTATTACAAAAGGTATGTATTGCATCTTCATATTTAGAACTGGATCAATTTTTATGGTATGAAGGGCTTTGTTCTCATAAACAACTTGTTACGTGGTTAATTTTCACGGAGGAAATGATAACACATTATGAGGATACAAAGAGCAACACCTTCTTTAGAGCAACACCACAACAATTGGAAAAAGTAAAAGGGCTTTGTGACATAGTGGAAAGCAAAATTATGGAAACCAAGAAGCATACCTCTCACAACTATACATATGGAAGTGTTGTTTCTCCTAGCCTTCCACAACCTACAAGGGTTACACCACAACAATTGGAAGAAAAAAGAGAAAAAGGGCTTTGTTACAATTGTGATAGCAAATGCACTAAAGGTCATAAGTGTGTTGAGAAGAAATTATTTTACATAGAATATGAAGAGGAGGAAGAAAAGGATCAAGAAACATCAAAAGAAGAAGATATACGCCAGGACCCCACCCCAGAGAAAGAAGAAATGAATCAGACCATATCTTGTAAAGCATTGGCAAGAATTACCACTCCTCAAACTCTCAAGATAGAACTACATATGAAGAAAAAAATGGTGCAAGAAGTGAAAGATCACATCGAGAAAGAAGAAATGAATCCAACCATATCTTGTAATTCATTGGTCGAAATTACCACTCCTCAAACTATCAAGATAGAAGGACATATCAAGAAGAAAAATGTTCAAGAAGTGAAAGATCACATCGAGCATCGAGAAATGAATCTGACCATATCTTGTAAAGGATTGGAAGAAATTACCACTCCTCAAACTCTAGAGATAGAAGGACATATAAAGAAGAAAAAGGTTCAAGCAGTGAAAGATCACATCGAGCATCAACAACAAGTTCTCCAAACTTTAAAGGATAACACCATTTCGGTGCAAAATCAAACGAAACAACAGGTAGATCAACATCGTAGTGAAAAATGTTTTGATGTAGGTGATTGGGTATTTTTACTGCTACATCTCAAGCAAGTTATTTATGAGAAGGAAATGTTGGCAATACTACATGCACTTAAAAAATGGCAACCTTACCGAATGGGAAGACTCTTCAAGGATGAGGATGTGGAAGCATTGTTTTGTGCTATTTCTATTATCCAACTAGATTGGATAAACGAAGCAAGGGATGAATGGAAGAAGGACGAAGAAGTATGGCCACTTATTCAAAAGTTGAAAAAGATCCCAATTCAAACAATATTGCTAGAAATTGAAGAGGAAGGAAAAATCATATTGGAACCTGGAGCAGTCACAGAAACAAGAACCCGACAGCTACGAAATCAATCAATTTCAGAGTATCTCATCAAGTGGAAGAACTTACCTGCTGAAGATTCCACATGGGAGGACAAGAATTTTTTACAGAAGCATCATGAACTACTCAAGCGTTGAGGACAACGCTTTTTGAAGGAGAGGGGCATGTTAGGTCCCTATACTACTAGTGTAACCCCTTATTGTTATCAGTACAACCCACTTATTATATTGATGTACCCATGTAGTGCCCATGTTGTTACTATTGTGCCCCATAGAAGCCCACTATTGTTATTATTGTGCCCTTACATTATTATTGTTATGTCGGGTTTGATTATGTTTTGACCCCTTAGACTCCTATATATAGAAAGGAGGTCTTTTCATTTATATCATCCAAGAATTGTTCATTTATGTAATGTAAAGGAGGTTGCCACCTCGAAGAGGCTGAATTCTAAGGCATTGATCTATCTTTTCTATCTTTTCTTTAGCTGGTTTCATAACAAAAGGTTTTCAAATTTTTGTGCATCATTTATAAAATATATAGTAACAGTAAGAATTGAAAAGTATTTCACTAAAAATATGTGCGAACTCTATGTGTAAAAAGTTTCTTATGGTTAAAAAATGTCAATGAGATATTGTTCAATATGAAGGATATGTGTAATTCTCTTCATGCTCAACATGGAGTTGACATGCAAGTACATGTGTACACACACTTACAATGAACCATCATAAATCCATCTTAACTCTAGCTCCCTCTATGTGAAATCATTTTTTAGATTGAAATTTCTTGAGGAAAAGTTTGCACCTTAAGGATTTGATCCTTCTTGGTGCACAATAGGTCTGGAGGTAATATCAATCTACATTGATGTGTTATGAGGCACTTTCTACAGCCCAATATGAGAGAGATGTGTAAATCCTTTCATACTTAACATGGAGTTGACCTAAAACATATATATATATATAGATATAGATATAGATATAGATATAACATTTGGAAGTAAAAAAATGTATTCTCATTCAAAAATTTTAATCATGAGGGAGGTGTATGATTCTTTCCATGATCAACATCGAGTTGATACACACACATATAAACGACCAACATAAATCTATCTTAACTTTGGTGCACAACAGATTTGGAGTTAAGAATCTCCAAATAAATCTATGTTGGTATTAAGACATGATGATAGTAGACATGATATGTGATTAAGCTCTTTAGCCTATAATTCAACTATCATGTATATTGAGAGTAGGAAATGTAACCAAATCTATTTACCCAATTTTTTTAGACTCATTTGTGTGTTAGTATAATCAAATAAAGGTAATGGATAAGCCTATCGTGTTCATAGGAGAGCAATCAAATTAGTTGTGCAAGACACTTTTTAACTATAGGTGATGTTAACATTATAATAGAGCAATGTATTTGACATCATTACTTATTATATATGATTGAGATAAGTTTTAATTTTCAAGATAAAATATATTAAAGGGAACAAAGATGTAATTTTATTAGTTCTTCTCTTTATCAACAAATCCACATTATTGTAACTCCGTATTTTTTTTGACATTTTAACTTATTGTTAAATATGATAATTATATCAAGAGGCATCCCCTCTATTGAAATTTTCTAGATTAAACATGTTTTTAATTACATTAGTAGGTGTCCCTTTTATTAGAAAGTGCAACAAAATGAGAATATTCTTCATTGAATCCTTAAATGGAAGTGCTAGATTTAATAGCCTAACATCCTTGTAAATCATAATGTTGGTGATAGTCATTAGCGAGTGGGATTGGGATTGAGTAGCTACTTCCATGTCCACTCAATGGGCTCCTAATTGGAATGTTTTGTCATGTTTCTAAGGTCAATCACCCTCCCAATGTAATATGAGGATTGATTAGTGACTACCATATTATAAGATCCCTGGGTTAAAAATTCATGTAATAAAGTTAATAAAGGAAAAATAAGACCAAGGTCATGGGACACATATTACAAATTGGATGTTGGAAAAAACATCCTAGTGAGAATCACTTGTTGTTTATTATGGCTAAGGAAATTGGCAAATGCATTGACAAAGGCTTTAGAAAGGCAAAGTGGCAATTATTGGCATTTATTTATTAAAATAAAGGAAAATATGAGATAAGGGAGATGAAAGGTCACAGATTTTCATGAGGAGGAAATTCAAGGAAAATATAGGAAAATGAATAAATGGAGGCCTCAATGATACAAAGGCTTATGAGAATCAGTTCACGACTTTTTTCAGTTGAGCCTTTTGTCAATTTGGCTTTGGAGTTAGTTGGAGAGAGGAGAAGAGAACAAAGAGGATAAAGCAAACAAGAAAGCAAGGACAAGCAAAGGAAGGACATGGAAAGCAATGGACAGGCAAGGAAGGACCAGATCAAGAAACTTCAACAGGAGGACTTGTAGGTAACAGGTTGCATGTGTGATTTCCTAGCTAAAGTGTGAATGCATGGTGCATGAATTTGTGTATTTGATTCATTTTTGTTTGTTGAAATGCGTTTTGCCTCGTTTGACAGCGGTTTCAGCCTTGCCTTGCCAATTCCTAGACAATCATGGTGTGATGAGACTTATTCTTGGTTGAGATTTGGATTGGTGGAAGGTTTTGGATTTGGATGCGGTGGTCTCAAGAAAACCCCAAGGGTTAGGAGTGGAGATGGTTTTCTCCAGCATGCCCTTAATAGGTGGGTGAAGATAGCAAAATTCCTGTAGGGATGGGGAAGGAATTTTGAGGCATACAAGCTTAGTTTGGTTTTGTGATCTCGGGATCAATTTAGGTGAGAGCATAGTAGCGTGAGGGTGGAGGTGGTTTAACCTTTGGATTCCCTTGGTTGTTTATGCCTTGGTTTATCCCATGAGATCCCACATTCATGCTTGGAATATGGCACAAAGGTGATTGGATGAAAGAAAGATTTGGTTCAACCCAATCTATGGTTGGGTGGTACATGGAAGTCTGTTACTTAGTTGGATTTTGCATGATTTAATGAAATATATTTCTCTATGGAATATATAAATCATTGGTACTAGTTAATATGATGATTTCATGGTTTTTATGTCATGGTTACTATGATGATTATTTGCTAGTTATAAGCATGGATTTGTTATATACTCTAACTATGGCTTGTTCATGAATCGATATATGTATTTAGTTGGTTGATGAGTGCATGAGCTAAAAAATGTTATTGCAACTATTAAGATAGGGCATTAGACCTTCTTGTTGAATCTGAGATAAGTTTCAGGCCCATATGTTCAAATATGCATTCATGACCTGTAGATTTCATGTTCACCATATGTTTGACGAAATGAATGTCATGTTTAGACTGGTTAGGTCAATTTATTGACTAAGTTTTATATGAATGGCTTTGTCTTGATGTTGTATATCATTCTAGAAAGTCTCATTAAGTTCGAGGAAGTGGTTGGGAGTCAGGGCCTTAAAAGGTGCCACTAGTTCTGGGGTTGCATGCTCAGAACTAGCAATTTTAGGTTGCGGTCTCTACCTTCCAAGTTTATGCATGTGACTAGAGGCCTAGAATTGCATGGAGGCCTTGTCATGCATGTGACTAGGGCCTAGATCACTAAAGAGGAAAGTTAGCTAAGGGATTGGGCATATGGAGTGGTTGTTTAGGTCCTGGCAGTCCTGTAGCTCCTAAGGGAAGTCATTGAAGTTTCAATTTGTGGACTCCACTTCCTTAATGAAGCTAGGAGGTCGAGTCATGTCATAGTTTCCCAAAGCTCATGTTTACAATGGAAAACTAGTTAATGTGGGTAAATGTGGGAGGGGTGGTTACACATATACTAATTCAAGCGTTATACCACATCTATGAGGTCAATAAGATTTTATCCATGTTGTGTGTCCATAATTTTCATATCATAATACAATGGTGTACTGAATTCCATTTATTTTCACTCCCAATTTTAAAATATGTTTGACATCCAAGCTATGTGTGTGTTGACTTTTTTGAATCTCCAATACATGGCAGGCCATTTCCCTGTGCATGCACTCTATTATCATTTTAGTTTTCAAATGTGAACATGGAATTTCTAGAACACCCTAATTTTTAATCCCTAGATTAGTGATGTATGTTATAACTAAAATGTATGGTCACGGGCCAAGTGAACTAATATGTAAATGATATACCTAAAATAATAATAAAAATAACATATATTTTTAACTTTAGACTGATAAGTACATGGTCATGGGGGTTACGCAAGAGAGACGACAACAAAGGAGGTCCAAGGGGAAATTTCATAGGTCTATTGCTCCTAAGCCTCATTTCCAAATTATTTTCGTATGGACCTTCTATCTCCTTTTTGAATATCCCAAAAACCTAATCATTGACTAAATGTGGAAGGTCTAGTAGGAAAATCCACCTCAGATAATTAGAGATAGCATGGAGCTTAGTACAATCAACCTTACGAAATGTGAGAGTCAAACTTTCACAGGATAAAGGGGAATTAAAATGAGAAAAGTGTAACAACCCAAGTTATATTTCTTTGTGATAAATGGAAATTATAAAGGAAAATATCAAACCAAGGTCATGTGACATGTGTTGCAAGCTAAATAGAGGGGAAAAACATTACATTGGGCATCACTTGTGGTTTATTATTGGCTATGGAAATTGGCATTGGCATTGGAAAAGGAGAAAGGAAATAAATGGCAGTTAATTCAAGAAATAAAGGAAAGCATGAGAAAAGGAAGATGAAGGGATATGAATATGCATGCGAGGGAAAATGAAGAAAGAGGAAACGAAAAAGGAGAGAGAACATTCATTCATTCATGGATTAATGATTCAATAAGGAGAGGAGGAGAGACTACAACAGGAATGAGAAGTGAGAGAGAGAGAACTTGGACATAAGGAAGACTCAAGGAAGCAAGCAAGGAACAAGCAAGTGAGCACAAGGGAGGATTGGATAAAAATAAGCAAGGGTAGAAAGAAAGCAAAGAAAGAGAAATCAACAAGAGGATTTCATAGGTAACAGGTTGCATGTATGTTTATCTTGCTGGGATTTGAATGCATGGTTCATGAATTTGGTTTATTGGTCATGTTTCTTCCTTTGGCATGGAATTTTCCTGGATTAACAGTAGTGTAGAACCTTGCCTTTCCATTTCTTCGATAGCCATGGTATATTGGGGTTTTCATTTTGGTTGAGCTTTGGATTTCTAATGGATTTAGATTTGGTTGAGGTGGTCTCCAGAAAATCCTAAGGTTGGAGGGTGGAGATGATTTTCTTTGGGAAGCTAATGATAGGTGGACCGAGATAGGAAAATTCCTCTAGGTATGGTGAATAAACCCTGAGGCATATGAGCTTGTATTGGTTTTGGTTGTTTCTAGACTGGTTTAGGTGAAATCATTGTCGATCGACGGTGGAGATGGTTTAACCTCTCGATTCCCTAGTTGGTTTTGTTTTGGTTTACCCTATGTCATCCCACATTCATGCTTGGTATATGGGACGTGGGTTACTGGTTGAAAGAAAGATTTAGTTCATCCCAATCTATGGTTGGGTGGTACGTTTAAGTAACTGACTTGGTTGGTATTATGCATATGTTAATATGTGTTATTATTTTATGATATCAATGAGCACGAGTTCTGGTTTAATGTGTAATTTTATGGCTAGTTTGTCATGGCTTCATGTTGGTTAAATGTTGGTTACATGCATGGTATATTTCTCATCATATGATGTACTCTTGTTATGGTTCTATTCCATGGTTTGACAGGCTCATGGTTCTTTTATATGAGTGCATGAGTTAACAAGCATTTGTTGTAGCTATCTTCAGAGGGAAGTAAACCTTCTTGATGATTCTCTAATGAAACTAAGGAAACAATGAATAGATATTCATTCACGATCTATAGGTACTATGTTTGCAAAGTGTTTTTATAAGTGATTATCATGTGTTTGGTAAGATTGAGCAGGGACAAAGCCAAGAATAGTGCATGAATACTTTTACAGGTTAATGATAGAGTTCTAGAAGGATCTAGGCAGTTGGATGATTGTTGTCTTAAGTTTTTGGAGCCAATTCTTGAAACTAAGAATCCTCTGCCACAGTCGCACTAAAGATGGGTCATCCATGTAGCTGCATCTGCAAGGAGGATGGGACATCTGTGCAGTTGGAAGCCTATAGCCATATTGATTACCATTTGTGCATGGAGTTGGGCTATGAGCTAGATCAAGGAGTGGCCTAGACTCAAGGAAGAGGTCACTAGTGAAGTTAGAAAGTTTAAGATCTCGCCAAGTGTCCCCGCATTTTGTAGTAATTTTTGTACAAGTTAGTAAGTTAGGCCCCATTTCCATAATGAAATCTTGCAGGTCATGTCATTCATAATAACTCTCAGCTCATGTTTACCCTGCTGAGATTGTAAAAGTAGGAAAATGTGTGGTTGGGTTTTACAAAGTGGTATCAGAGAGAGGTTGACATCCCTAGACCTGAGGGTAAATGCAGATTGTTATGCATGCACGTTAGTTTTCTATATGTTTATCATGTGTGCATGCTAACTATTTATTATTATTGTTATGATATCCATGTATGATTAATATTCTTTTGATGTTGTATCATGCTAATCTGGATGGATTTGTGCAGATGCAATAGCCTCACCAATAATAATTTGAGGCATTCTTTTTTATTATGCCTTTTGTTTTTTGTAAAAGTGGTATGTTACATGAAATAGAAGGCCAAGAGATGAAGAGCACAATAGTTGAGTAAATTTCATATTACTTCCCCTATAGGACAAAAGAGACATTAGTGGAATGACAGAAGTCAATTGAACAACAAAGAGAAGGAGAATCTCTTGATCTAGCATATACATTGACAAGCTTGAAGTAAGAGATTGTAAGTTGCAAGGAAGATAATGAGAGATTGACTGAAGGACAAGAAAGGCTTGTGAAATCTCAATAAAAGAAAGTTGAGGTCAATGCAATTATTCTTCAAAGCCTTTCAGATTTGCAAAATGAGGGACAACTAGGAATTAGTCATGGAGATAAACAAGAAGAAAGGACTGATGATGTAGATAGAAGCAGGTCTCAGAAAAGGAATAGGTTGGACATGGATGATACTATATATATCGGCAAGCTCTTGAATACACCTGAGAGGAGGGATAATACTCATGGATTTTATTCTAGCTCTACTTTTGGGAGACATCATCACCATCACTGCCAACATCATTATAGGAGGAGTGAGAATGGGTACTTACCAAAAGAATTGAGGAAAGCTAAGCCTCCTACTTTTGATGGTGAGATGACCAAGTTAGAAGATGCAGAAGCATGGCTTCTTGGAATGAGGAAAATTTTAAAACTTCATGATTACTCTGAGAATATGAAAGCCAAGATAGAACTTTTAGTCTCAAGGGAAAATCAAATATATGGTGGGAAGATGTAAAGCATGCCAGAGGTACCAGGAGAGAGGAGATGACATGAGAATAATTTGAAAGACTCTTTAGGAAAAAGTACTTGCGTGAGAGATATTATGATGGAAATTCCAAGGAACTCTAAGAGCTCAAGATGGGTTCCATGTTAGATAAAGAATATACAAGTAGATTTCTAGAGCTGTTGAGATAAGTACCATATCTCAAGGATAAGAAAGAAAATATCCAAAGGCTCATCAATTTACTTCCATTAACATTCAAAGACTTGATTGAGTTTGATGAGCCTTAGTCATTAGAGGGAGCTATCATAAGTTCGAGGCACTCTATGAGAAGTCAAAGCGTAAGCCTAAGTTCACGTGTTACTATAAAGGTAGCAAGAAAACTAAAGGGAAATGGCCCAGGAAGTGAGGAAGGTCTCAAGATGTAGGTGAGAAAGAAAATATATCTCCTCATAAGAAGTTCCATGTAGCTGACAAAGGATGTGGATCTCACCCTATGGAGCAATAGAGTAAAGGAAATGATAAAGAACCATTGAAGTGTTGGAATTGTGATGGAGACTATCATAGGAAATATTGTCCATCATATCAGTGTGCTAGGACTCATATCTACAGTGCGCATGAGGAATGGGTAATTGAGTGGGTAGCTCAAAGCATTCCCCAGATTTATGCAGTAGTTGATAACAGGAAGGCAAAGAAAGGAATTGTTGAATAAAAGTGAAGGGGATTGGTTCTCAAGTTCCTTGGACGTTGTGAGTTGGGTTAGGATCTATGGATCCCTATAATAGCTTTGTTCCTTAGAGGCTATGGGTTGGAGCCTTGTAACAACTTGGGTTGCCTAGAGGTTGTGGATTGATATAGTAGTCCTTACATCCCCAGACAACTTGGGACGAGACCAATATTGAGTTAATATATTGAACAAAATAAGCCATGCTCTAGAACTAACCAATAGAGAAATTTAAAGTGCATGAAAACACTTTTGGGTTGAGGAAGCTACATGGGATTGGATGATCAAATGTGGGAATGATAACTAGTTTCTAATTATAGTTGAATTCATCAAGGTAACTGAAATCCCTTGAGAAATGATAGGATAATGTGCAATTGCAGGAAAGCGTGCTTGGTACATAAAGGTAAGGAAACTTGTAAATTACTTATATTTATCAATGCACTCACAATTATGTGTTTATGGAAGTATGATGTAGGTGATTGCACAGAAAAAGAGACTGCCATGAAATCTTGAAGAAGGCTTGAGCCAAGGTTTTATGAACCATTAGAACCATTAGGAACCCATGGGGGTTGAGCCATGGTGTCTATTGAAAGTTTTTTTTTTTAGTGTTTCATGACTTGTTTGTGCTTGATTTATGTTTTGACTATGACTGGTACATGGTCATGCCACTTTGTTTGTGGTGTTGTATTATTGTTTGGATTTCTATGTTTTCTTCATACTTTCTTCTTTTTCTTTCCTTTAATGTTTTCAGGGTCTTGGGATTTAGTTGGGGAAAGAAGAAAGTTAATGGAGATCGGGGAGAGCTGAGTGAAACCCAACAAGAAATATAAGACCTAGATGAAACCCAATGCATGAATAAAGGGTAGTTGAAGGAATGAATATGACAACTAGTTCGACTGGTTCGGTCCATATAGATATATGGATAGTGGTTGGACAACCATGAGAAAGGTAGCAAGAAAGGTAAATAAAATGGGCTTGAGGTAACATATGCCTTGGCTAAGTTGGGAATTGTTGTACCCAATGTTGTGCATGCTTTGCATTGACAAAGGAATTTCTCTTAACCTTGACCTTATGAACACTAGTAATTTTGTTGTGATCATGACTATACATATGAATTGCAATGTCTGACAAGGTCACGAGGGATCATTATTGTGGAAGAATGATTTTTTTATGCAAGTGAATGGGATGAAAATTTTACCAACTTTATGAGGAATCAAGTGGGAAGTGTAGCTGTGGAATATCTATTATTTTAGTATCATGTGGATATTATTTTGATGTCATGTGTTTATAACTATGTCTATGTTTATTCTATGAATAGGGAATAATGAAGGATACATCAACAAGAATGAAAGCAATGTTATCTATAACATACTAAGACAAGCATGGATAATTAAAAAAACCATAGATCCTAGATTTAGATTATAGATGCATGCAATAAGGTGTGGGGGAGGCACTAAAGGAAAGGTTTCCTTGTAGAGATGGTGTGGTCATTGGATGTGCAATATCATTTTTGTGTACATGTTGCACATGTTGTGTTGTGTACATGTTGTACTATTCCATGTGTATTTTGTATGCATTATGTTACACAAAAATATCATCACCATGACTATCTGCAGTCAGTATGGGTCCATCATAACTTATACTGTCCTCCTAAGCAAGTCTCAGACCTCAGCTCTTTAAGTCAAGCTTTGAAAATGAGAGAAAGACATTGAAAATCATTAAAAGCTCTAGTTCTGCACTTTCTCCTACTGTCACCTGCGGGCCCAAACCCTTTGTTCGTGTCAACTGCGTATCTGCACGCTCTGTCTGTAAAGGGGTGGGTGCGTACCCCTGTGAAAGTCAAAAGGCACAAAGTTTATCTTAAAAAACTCACTTTGGGTTAATTCTAGAGGATTCTAGAAGGAATTTTGACGTGGATGGTTCGCTCTGAGGTGGTTCATGCATCCCAAAAGAGAAGGAACTAATCCCTTGACTAAAGGAGCTATCCCTTTGAAGGAGGGCTTTATCCCTTTGAAGGAGGACCTAGTAACTTCCCTCCATTGCACTATAAATACAGGCATTGGGGTGAGGACTAAGGAGGTTAGAAGCTAAAGGTTTTGAGGGTAAATGCTGGTGAAATTAGGACTTCCTTTGTTGAGCTTGAGAGGAGAGATCACACACCTCTTGGTTCTATTTGGGAGTGAGTGAAGCTTGTCAAAGTAGGGGAGAACTCTTGCTGGACCCTGGGAGGAGCTTGTACAGCGTCAAGGCAAAGGTTGTAAAGTTCTTCTTCTTTTGAATTAATACAATCAAACTCGTTTTTCTCAACAAGTATCTTATGTTATCTGTTTCATGGACTCCTTGACTTTCATGTTAAATATGTTTTATGCAATTGGTTTTTCAGGTGCTATTTAATTTGTTTGCCTTGTTTGTGTTTGTAGATTCGCGAAAAGGAGCATTTGTATCAAAGGAGCGAGGGCATCCACAAACTTGCGAAGGACCCAAGGTAGGCCCCAAAAGCACTTGTTTGCCATTGTTTTTAAAAGCACATTTAGAGAAAGATAGTGTCTGGTTGGTTTGCTTGTCATTAGGTCTTCTTTAGATTCTAGGAAGGTCTATCTTGTCCGCAAGATCGACTCATTCCGTGTGACAAAATGGCGACCATACTGGGGACTTGATTGTTTTCCTTGTTTATACTTTGGCCTGAGAAACTGTATTTTTTGTTTCTGTTTTTGACTTGATGATTGTGGGATTGGGTAAATTTAGTTAATTTTGAGTTATTTTTTATTTTTCATAATTTTGCGAGAAGTACGCACCCTCTGAGTTAAGCATAGTGCGTACCTGTACGCACTTTTTCTTTGTGCACAGAGCGTGGACGCACCTGTGTAAACAGGCTGCCTGCGTACCCTGTCAAAATTTTGAGAAATTTTGAGTTTTTCTCTTTTTTATCAATTTAGAATTTATTTATAAGTTTTAGCCATTGCCCAGACCTGCGTGTACCCTGTCAAAAACTTTCCTTGGTTTAATTTCGCTAGTGTTAGGGTTTTAGGTGAAATTCCTAGGAGTTTTGCTTGATTGGGCTTGTTTTTCATTTTGGTTGTGTAGTGGCTCTGAGCTTAGAAGCTGTAGGGACTTCAGATCACCTTAGTGTCTACCAGCCTTCTTATGGGTCTGACCATGTATGAAATCTCCCCTTGTTGAGGATTCCGCTTTGTGCTTTCTCATTTCAAAACTTCGAAAAGCTTGTATTTGAATGTTTGGATTTTCATTTTTAAAAAGAAAACGAAAGATTGGTTGTTTTTGGACTAATTGTGATTCTGCATAAATTAGTCCTTAGCTCACATTTAGCTAAGTAAAACATCCTCAAAAAGACATCTAGTTGGCTTTAACTTCAAATAGGTTTTTTATAGTTTGTAGATCTTAAAGTTAGTCATTTGCATAATTTTGAGTGTTTTGCAAAAATATAAAAAATCTCTCTTTTGAAAAAGAAGTTTGTTTTTTGTAGTGATTGAGTACTTTGGAAAGAGAAAGGAAATTTTTGTGAAATAACTAGTAGTCTCGTTTTGAGTGCATTGGAAAGGAAAAGATCTTCTTTTAATTTGTTTGATTAGGAAAGATTTGTGTTTTCAAAATATTTGCATTCTCAAACTCTTTCTTAATTTAGAAGTTCATCAAAGAGAAAAGATTGTTTTAATCATCTTAGGTGCATTTTTTAGTGATTTCGAGTCGAGTCTTTTACACCACAAGTTTCATCTCCGCCACCTTTGGACTTAAACAACAACCACTAAAATTAACGCTTAAAGTAAAATTCACCTAGTAACATTTTCATTTCTAGGGCCCTGATACACCAACTTAGCTTAGGCTAGTGTCTTGGAGTAGGAGAGTAATTAACTCTCCAAGACAGTAAAAACAAACAAGTAGCTGTATCTTGTGGTAGGAAGAAATCCAATTGTTGCATTTATGCTCTGGGAAAGCTCCTCTTAAAGGAGAAGCACAAGATCGTGTCCGAACCAGTGTGGGAATCAATCCTTCCTCATTGGGAACGACGCCAGATATTCACGTATTAAAAACAGTAAACCTCGGATTAACCATTGTCGAGGAGCCTGGGGTCACTTGTTAGTAAACCTTGGATTATGTCAAGGAGCCTTCAAAGGGATTGAGCTTGCTACTCTACCCTTGCATGCGTATCGGATCGTAGACTGTTCCCCCAGGTGTATTTGTCTCAGTTGGTAGCCTTAGTGACCATATTCTTTAGGATTCTTCCTGAGGTGACAGTGGTGGGAAGATCCCACTGTACCTGGAGCAGACGTCGGCTAGACTCACTTGGATTTTCTGGGGGGTTCGCTTCACTCGAGACAGTTAAGTGGAGGAACTTGTGCCAGTCTATTCATTAAGCAGGTTGTCGGGGTAACTGTTCCAACCGCCATTTCTGTACTGAATTCTGCGACGTTGGACTTCATCACCAACTAGTGTTTTCGGTCTGGAAAGTTACTGTTTGTGTGTGTTTGATCTCCTAGATTCTTTAGGCGTGTGATTCAAATTTGTTTGGTTCTTTAGAGACTTTAGGTGGTTTTCATTAAGATTTTACTTTGTTTTCGTGTGAAGTAGTTAAAGTTTTTAACTGTGGCTGAATTACCAAGACAGTCCCGTAGACTTCAGGGCCAGTCTCCTGAGTTTGTAACCGTGGTTGATTTACTTAGGAAATCCCGTAGACTTCGGGGCCAACCTCCTGAAGAAGTCCCGAGCTAGCTCGGAGGCTTGAAAGTCCTTGACTCTCCTAGTAGCAGTAAAGTTGGGTCACCTGAAGAAGGAGAGTCTTCATTGGTTGTACATCTTGATTACCAAACTCTAGTAAGAGGCTATAATCCTGAGTCTATTTCAGTTTCCAAGCTTGCTGGTAGCTTTTCATCTGCCAGTGATATAGGTGAAGAACCTGAGATATATGAACCTGTTACTCCAACATCGGGGTTTGTCTCTCCAACTTCTAGTGGTCCTGATTCACCTAGGGTAGAAAGAGTAATCACCGAAAATCTTCCTTCTGGTTTGATAGCTATTGAAGAACTTGCTACTCCAGAAGAAGAAGTAGGCATCTATATCCCTGAAAATCAACCTGTTATTGATCTAAGGGAGCGTGAATCAATTTTTTACAGTCCACCTAGGAGTACTACTTGGTATCTTTCTTTAACTAATTACTTGGATAACTCAGGGTTAAGTTTTTCACCACCTCGTGCTCCTTATCCTCCTAGAGGTTTTTATACTCCTGTAAATATGTCAGGTCAGTCGTCCATGTTTACTCAATCGCTTGAATCCTTTTTGTACGGCGGTCCTTCTGTTCCCTCTGGGTATCAGTCACTTTCTGGTACTTTTGCGGGAGCTTCTCCTCAACCCATTGAACAAGGGTTATTAACTGGAAACAGTGGTAATAAACCGTTGAGCGTAGAAGACATTCTAATGATGTCAGGTTCTATTCCCAATTCTCAACCTCAAGGTGGCCAGTTACCGCCTCGGGGGCGGCCTCAATTAATGCCTGGGGGGCAACCTCAAGGTACACAATTTGCATCTGGGGGGCAACCTCAAGGACAGTACGTACCTACGGTACAATATGTTCCTCAAGGTCAACCCCAGACTCAATATGTACCCCAAGGTCAACCTCAGTATCAATTTATACCTCAAGGTCAACCCCAGTATCAGTACGTGCCTCAAGGGTATCAACCCCAAGGTCAGTACTTGAACCAAGGTTTCCAACCACCTCAAGGTCAATCATACGTTCAAGGAACGGGAAATGTACCTTTCAATTATCAATCCTACCCTCAACCCGGTTATGTTCCTCAATATTCTCAACCTGTTATGGGTCAGTACCCCAGAATGAATATAGTATGGGATCCATCACAAACTCAACAGGTGTTGCAGCCAAATGTATAGTTGTCATCTCAAACTGGACAACCCTTAGTTTCTGGTACACCCCAGCAACCTGTCCAGTCTACCATTCAAACTTCTGTACCTTCGGTAGTTTCTCAGTCTAGACCTAGTGCACCTCGTACTCCGTCTCAAACGACTGCTGCAACTGCCGCAACATCTGTTCAATCTACCCCATCTTCTTCTGGAGTATAGACAGCTCCGGTTTCTACTATTCCTGTATCTACTTCTCAGACATCTTTACCACCGTCTGGATCCATGATTCAAACTTCAGTTCAGATGCCTGTAGGACAACCTGGTTTAAGTACGGTTGTCACAAGTCAACCACAATTTACTTATCAACCGTACCAGGGACAGTACCAATTCGGTCCTGCTGTGCAGCAACCAGTCTATTAGTATCAACTGTACCCTGGGTACACTTATCAACAATCTCAACAACCCCAGTACGGTCCGGTTAATCCTAGTTTTTTGGGAGGATACAATATCCCAAATGAAATTCCTATTCCAAGTTATCCTGGATATCCTCCTCCTGGGGCTGGTCTCATGACCCAGAGTTTTAGGGACCCTAACCATCAGTTACCGTTTATTGCAACTTTGGACTTGCCTGACTTGTCGCGCCTAACGAACGATCCCATTAATTATCTTCCGTTTTGGCAATGCCGAATAAGTTGCCCAGTGACATTCCTAAGTTCGAAGGTAAATCAGGAGAGTACCCCTCAAACCATGTGATGACTTACCACCTCTGGTGTGCATCTAACTCCATCTCAGATGATTCGATCCGTCTTAGACTTTTCCAGCGCACTCTAATTGGTCTTGCGGCCAAGTGGTACATTGAGTTACCGCGAGGCACTTTTTATAATTTTAGTCAGTTAGCTACCTCGTTTTTAACTCATTTTCAGTTGCCAGTCAGATATGACAATGGCACGGAGTTACTAACTTCGTTAAAGCAATCGACATCCACTTATATTTCCGATCATATTCATGAATGGAGACGTCGACGACGTTTAGTGAAGGTATTTATTCCGGATCAGATTTTGGTTGAGTGGTTTGTAAAATCTTTGTTGCCAAAGATCACTAAAGATGTAGCTAAAGCCGGAGTTGTTACTAAGGAGCAAGTAATTGCTCAAGCACAGTACCTTGACTTGGTCTATACTCAGTCAGGTACGTTACACGAAAAGATCCCCGATCTTCCCAAGTCAAATCAAATCGCTGCCGCTCCTTCGGGATCTCATGCCGCTGATGGTATGATTGGTACGGTTAACACTAAAAGTAAGAAGAAGTCTTCCAAGAATTCTTCTCCTATTATAACCTTGCCTGATTCCCCAACAGGAGATTCTTCTGCAGAGGTTTCCGCCGATATTCATGTTGTAGAGTCATCTACAGCCAAATCAAAATCCGGTGGGAAGAAGAAAGGAAAGAAGAAGAATAAAACGGACAAAGATTCAAAGGAGAAACCTGAAAAAGCGGAATCCAAAGATGAAAAACGCAAACCTCGTTATCCATGTCTCATTTGTGACGAAGATCATTTTACAAGAGACTGCCCTCATCGTGCAGAGGTTGCGAAGATTGTCAAGGGTTCCCAAACTCCTGCTGTTTTGAAGGATCCTTTTCCAAGTCAAGACAGCAAGATGATAGGTTCTTCCTCAAATGCCAATGAGGAACCCATATTGATGATGTCCCATGTAAGGATTGCGACTCGATCGCAAGATTACGGAAGTAAAAGTCCTGTTGATGGTAAAGAAGTAGAATCTTCTCATTCTAACCCATCAACCTCAGCTCCCGGTTCCGATCCATTACAGATCGAGAAACCTAACCCAGACTTGGTAATCAAACCGCCCACCAAGGGTATACTTCGAAAGTCAGCTTTCAATCCACATGCGAGAGCGGCCCAGAATTATAACATTGTTGAGGATTTAGCTGTTTCACCCTCGGCAATGTCGGCTTTGGAAGTGCTGCAATCATGCCCAGCACAACGTAAATTACTTTTGTCGGCTATAGGAGCTGTTGATGTTCAGGACCCGAACCTAATAATTTTCGATCTAGAAAATAGTACACCGCGATTGCCTCATCAAATGGCATTCCAGATCCCAGTGATAGTAAAAAACAGGTCTATTCATCGGACTGTAATTGATGAGGGAGCCTCAACGTGTATTATGTCGATACAGTGCTGGAGATCGCTTGGTTCTCCTTCACTAAATCAATCCCCGACGACTCTTAAGGCCTTTGATGGCCGTGGTTTTCATCCTTTTGGCATTCTACAGGATTTGCCTATAGGGGTTGAAGGAAAAACCATTAGTCTAGATGTGGAGGTGGTTGATGCCCCTCTAGATTACAACCTTCTCTTGGGTCGAAGTTGGTCTTACGCTATGACAGCTGTCGTTTCATCGGTCTTTCGGGTTATTAAGTTTCCACATAATGGAAAGATCGTAACAATAGACCAGCTGACTTACTTTTCATCCGACCCAGCCCCTGCTGAAAGTGTTTAGCATGTCGGTAAAACTCTTATCCCATATAAGGATGTTGGAGTAGGACTAGTTAAAGATGCCGGTTTACTGGGAACTTTTCCTTTTCCTCCTATCAACGCATCGTCTTCATTTGCTTCCATTCATATGATTACATCAGACACCATTGTTTACGATCATCCTTGGATCATTCCTTCTCAATCTGAAATAGACTCATTTGGTGATGCAATGCCTTTGAGTCCATATGAAATTGCCTATGAAGCCGTGCAGTCTTTTGCCGACCCATTTTCAACCAAAATCGACTTAATGAATGTGGTCCGTGAAGAATCACTTTTCACATCAAGCTCAGACTCGACTACATTTCCTGAACTTGTTCACTATGATGAGAAAATTCGTGAAATCCTATGTGTAGATGATTTACCATGGGAAGATCTCCATCATAGATCTTCGTTCTTGCCCAAGAATGATCGTTTTGAAAATGATTTTTCATCAATCTTTACGACAGAATATGTCAAGGAACCTCAGAATCCAATGAAACATCCTGATTCAGAGTTGAATTTGGGAAACATCTCCCAGACTGTTCCTATTGACATTTCGGTTAAGCCTGGAATTGTTGAGAACATTCATATAGGTGCCTCATGTACAGATGACGAAATTCAAATACATAAGGCCCTATTCCAAGAATTTCGTGACGTGTTTGCCTGGTCCTATGAGGAAATGCCAAGAATTGATCCCGCGATTGTTGTTCATGAGATCAAGACTTACCCGGACGCTAAACCCATCCGGTAACGTTTGCGTCAGATTCACCCAAGAAAAGCTGCTGCAATTAAAGCAGAAGTTGAAAAATTACTGAAAGCAGGGTTCATTTATCCGATCCCGTTAACGGATTGGGTATCGAATATTGTTCCTGTGAATAAAAAGCAAGGGACAATAAGAATATGTATCGACTATAGGGACATTAATCGAGCCTGTCCGAAGGACAATTACCCAACTCCCTATATCGATCAAATAATTGATGATTGTGCCGGCAGCGAAATATTTTCCTTTATGGACGGTTTTTCCGGATACAATCAAATCAATATTCTACCTGCCGATCAACCGAAAACGGCTTTCATTTGTCCATGGGGGACATTTGCTTATTGCAAATTACCTTTTGGGCTCAAGAATGCCGAAGCAACTTTTCAAAGGGCAATGTCTTATGCGTTTCATGACATCAAGCACATTGTGCAACCTTATCTCGATGACTTGCCTGCTCATTCATTACATCGAGCTGATCACCTTGTCCATTTACGAGCAATCTTTATGAGGTGTAGGCATTATCGGATTCGGTTGAACCCACACAAATGTGTTTTCTGTATAGAAACGGGTCGATTGCTGGGGTTTGTAGTTTCGAAAGCCGGTATTCGCGTCGATCCCTTGAAGGTCAAAGCTATCATCAATTTGCCTCCTCCTTCGAGTCTTCGCCAACTCCAAATTTTGCAGGGGAAAGCAAACTTTTTACGACGATTCATTTCTAACTACGCCGAGGTCACTAAGGGTTTTACCCGGTTGTTGAAATAGAATAGTTCATTCTATTGGGATAAGATAGCTCAGAAATCTTTTGATGCACTCAAACACGCGTTGACCCATGCACCGTTGTTGCATCCTCCCAACTACAACCAGGATTACTTCTTATACCTCGTAGCTTCGCATTCCACCATTGGAATGGTGTTAGTCCAGGAAGATGAATTCGGAAGTGAACATGTGATATATTACCTTAGTCGCACTTTAAATCCTACTGAGCTAAAATACTCACATGTGGAGAAATTGGCATTGGCAGCTGTTCAAGCTGTCCAGCGTTTTCGTCACTACATTTTACTTCGTAAGACTACAGTAATTTCGGATTGCAACCCTATGATCTACATTTTGACCAAGCAATTGCTAGGGGGCAAGTACTCTAAATGGATTGTTATCCTGCAAGAGTTCAACTTGGAATTTGAGAAATCTAAGTCTAAGAAATCTTTAGTCTTTGCAGAGTTAATGTGTGACTTCCCGCGTGCTGACACAGAAACTGTGGCGGAGGAGCCGATTGCAGACGAATCCTTGTTTCTCATCAGCACTTTAGATCCGTGGTATGGGGATATCATCGTTTATCTCCAGACCCAATCCTTTCAGCCAGAAATGTCAAGGTTGGAACGTCGGAAAATACGATTCCAGTCCCAACAATATAGGATTATTGGTGAAACTCTTTATCGCCGTGGGGCGGACTCTATTTTTCGACGCTGCTTAACTCACGAGGAAGATGAAAGGGTTCTAAATGACTGTCACTCTGGAGCGTGTGGCGGTCATATGTCTGGGTATGCCACAGCCCAAAAGATATTGTGCGCTGGCTACTTCTGGCCGTCCTTGTTTAAAGATTGTATTACCGCGGTCCGAAAATGCCACAACTGCTAAGTGTTTGATCGAAAGATGCGCGCTCCACCTGCTCCTCTCCGCCCTATAATTCCCGTTGGTCCTTTTTCCAAATGGGGTATCGATTTTATTACATGTAACCCTCACTCGGCCGGGGGCATGCGTATATCATCCTTGCGGTAGATTATTTTACCAAGTGGGCCGAGGCGATGCCTACATTTGAGGCAGACGGAAAAACAACTGCAATTTTCGTGTTCAATCACATAATTGCTAGGTTTAGTGTCCCACAAGCAATAATCACTGATCATGGGCGTCATTTTTGAAACATTATGATGACCGAACTTACAGGCCAGCTTGGTTTACATCACGATAGTTCAACTCCTTATTATCCACAAGCTAATGGTCTGGTTGAATCCATCAACAAAGTTTTAGTTATCATGATCCGGCGAATCATTGGTATTCATCGGTCGAATTGGCACAACATGCTATTTTCAGCGCTTTGGGCATACCGAACCTTAGTGAAAACATCAACAGGGTTCACTCCTTTCCAACTAGTCTATGGTTTGGAAGCTGTGTTACCCATTGAATGCGAAATCCCGCCACTGCAAATGGCCATCGAATTACTTCCAACCACTTCCGAAGAGGAAAAGCGTTTATTATACTTGGCTCAATTAGATGAGAATCAACGTGATGTTGCATTGGCAATCGAGACTCACGCAAAACGTATGAAAGCTCAGTGTGATCGAAATGTAACCCCTCGAAATTTTTCAGAAGGAGACCTAGTGTTATTATATGATCAAGCTAATGATAAATTAGGCGCTGGAAAATTTGTTCCTATGTGGCATGGTCCCTATATTGTCAAGCGAAAGCTAGCAAAAGGGGCCTATGAATTGGTAGACTTTGACGGGGACTCTTTAGGTAAACCCAGAAATGGTCTTTACCTGAAGAGGTATTATGCTTAAATGATGGGTATGGAGATTTTTTAGCTAGGTTAGTTCTTCTTTCTAGCTGGTGTGTTTTAGTTTAAAAAAGTGTGCTTAGCTTAGAGAGTGTTTTTCGTCATTATTCCTGCTTATCTTGGTTTTACTTTTGATATTGCAGATGTCGATGCCTCTCCAAACATACATTGGATTTGCTGATGGTGCTTGTCGTAATACACAAAACATTTCTTCCGCAGCTTGGGTTATCTATTCGCCCTCTGACGAGTTAGTTTCTATGCATGGGGTAAGCCTCGGTCAAACAACAAACAACATTGCAGAGTATAGCGCAGTGATTGAGTTATTATCTGAATCTATTTCATTTGGGATTCGGAGTTTGATAGTGAGGTTAGATTCTAAACTCGTTGTATTACAGCTTAATAGAGTATATGCCATTAAAAATCCAGTGTTACTGAGATTGTTTTTGAGAGTGCGTCTCTTGGAACGTGAGTTTGATTATATTGAATATCAGCATATTCCAAGATCTTTAAATACATTAGCAGATGCAATTGCTTCTCGAATGTTAAGTAGACATTTGAAATAATCATACATGTAAATTTAAAACCATTCCATAACATGATTTACAAGATAAGCCGGTAATAGTGACATATATATATAGGAGTGTGTCAAAAAATACATCGTCCTCGATCATAGGTTGAAAAACACCTTATGATCGGTGAAAATGATAAGTACAAAAAACAAAAATGTCATATGTGCCCACAATAGGCAATCATCCTATCACTGGTGATGATCTCTATAAGAAACCACTGCACGGGCCACCTTTCAAAGGAACCTCCTAAAAGGTCCCAGGACCCCAATCACATAGCGCTGAAGTTGACGAGGAATGTCGTCTATAGTGGTCTCCGAAATGTCTCCTGTCAAATGCTCGAGATGACCCTCCAAGTCGGCCAAAATCTCTGTTGATTTGTCCTGAGGGGCTGGCACGGGTGCAACTGGTTGTTTCCTCTCGAAAGGCCGGAGAGCGGCTGGTCGTTGTGGACCCACATCTGCATTTTGAAACTTTTACTATTAGTTTTGGGACGATAGAAAAATAATAAAAAAATTAAAATAGGAAAATTGTTGAAAATGAGTTACCTGAGTCATCCCACTGCTCTCCTGGTGGAAGAGCCATGTCTGGGTCACCACGGAAATCTACCCCAGCGTAAGGGAAGTCTTGAATAGAGAAAACCTGGTTTTCCAGCCATTGGAAATACTTAGGTTTGAATCGAACAACCTCTGTCCCCTCGTCCGGATGACGGGCCATAACTACGACCCATCGCATTAGTTTGGGCTCTCGAGGAAGCCCAGCTCCAACAGTAAGGTGCTATGGGATCAGCATAGGAACCCTCTCCAGGCCAAAAATCACGACCAAAGCCCCATAACCAAAGGTCTTTAGTCGTCCTTCTTTGGCCTTGGTCAGTTGGCCTTTCAGATTGGCCAACACAGCATCACACCAGTTGAAGATGGTGCCTCGAGAGCAATCAACTGCCATACGCATCTGGGATCCGGTGGCAATATGTAATGCGGCAGCTCCGCAAAGTCTGGTGACAGTAAACGCAATCACCATGAGTTCAGGACAGGATATGGTCTTTATGTCTATCCCTTTGTCTCTAGCCTGGCTGTTGTAGTACTCTAGCCGGAGGCTATCGACAGACTGGCCACCCGGCCTAGTCCCGGAAAGAGTCAAGTCTTCACCTCTCTTAGGCAAAACAGTCAAGAAATATATGTCTGCCGGCTCGATCTCGAGCTGGTGGCCACCAATGAAGAATCACTGGTCCTGTATGTTCCATCTGTCAACCAGCCACTGTAAGAAATCCACCTGAGCCCTCATGCCAGGAATGGTCCAGAATTTGTACAATCTGCATGCCCTCAAAGCATCAAGCAAAGGTTGATGATTCCATGCGGTAGCATCCACGTCCTCATGCTCTCTTTCACGGCAATCTAGCATGATGTACTCTCTGCATCAAGTAAAAAGACAAATCAAATTGCTAGGAATTATTTTGTTGGGTCGGTTTTTGAGAATTTTTGGGTTAAAAACCCTTGCGCGGGGTACGCACCCTCCAGGTTAGACACAGTGCGTGGGTACGCGCTTTATCTACATGGAAGGTGCGGGCCCCTGGCTTTTTCCCAATGGAGAAAAAGTCGGGGCCCGCGGGTTACCAGTGTTACACCTGCGGGCCCCCGCGCGCGGAATTTTAGCCTAAAAACCCTCCAAAAAATGAAATGAATGACTAAAACAAGAAATGAAATGGTTAAAAATGAAGAGTAGGATGATGTGGATTACCTGGATAAGACGGCGTTCGATTCCGACAGTTGGATTTTCCGCAATCTTCACAGGAAGTTTTCTGAACAAAAGCACTATTTTCTCACCCAAACTCAAACGGTAAAAATGAATTGACAAAGGCCCTTTTTATAAGTTTTTTGAGTAAATAAATTGCAAATTTGTTTATGTTTCACTTTGAAAAGGTATTTTTGCAACATTTTTATCCATTTCAAACAGGTATGAGTAATGTTTGTTTTTTTTGTGCAGAATAACGGATTATTCAGGTAAAATCTATCATTTTTGACGGAAAAACATATAGAGTCATCTTTAAGCCCTTTTCTGACTCCTGAAATATGAAAATATTGCCGAGTTTTTCTTTTAAACTCGTTAAAACGGAATTAAAAGATGGTCCTCTTACAACCCTTTTCTGACCGTAAAAACACGAAAAGATTGCCGGATTTTTGTCGTTTCAAATTCGATATTGGTCATAAAACGACGTGTCATTGATCACTTTTTACTTTTCAGATCAGAGACACTAATTATGAAAGTACTCCTTGGTCGTAAAGATCAAGCGGTTCTCTCAAGTATTATTTTATACTTTTTCGGGCTTGGGAGACACAACTTAAGTTTTTTCAGACTCTCTAAAATTGAAAAACGTCGAGTTTCTCCTATACTGGACTTGTTAAAATTTCACAGTAAAGGACCTGTTCAATTACAAACAGGAACGAACCACTCCTTCTTAGGGTTCGAATTTAAACTATGTTGGACTCATCCGAAGGATGAGCTTATAATCAAGCAAATGTTATCCTCCTCAAGCTTGTCAAAAATAAAGAGGTACTTGCCAGAAATGGTGGGGGAAAAGAGAGAAAAATGAGCCTGTTTGTCATACTTTGTAACCACTCTTGAACACGACACTTTCATTCACCTCGGTTGGGAAATCCTTTGCCTAACAGTTGATCAAACCACATTGAAAGTCTTCAGCCGTTTTTGGGTATTAACTTTGGGTCAATTGTCACCAAACCATCTGTTGTGTCGTTATGTGTTCAAGAGATCACTGCTAATAAGCCATTCATCTGCAAAATATCTGTCATCCATCTTGACCATCCCTGAGTCAGTCCTTGCAACTAAATTTCTTCAACTTGATCTATGATTTCGTGTTGTGGGCTTGCCTGCAACGGATCGCTTTCTATCGACTTCAGCTCATTATCTAAAAAGATGATCTAGGAATCGTCAGTACCTTGGGATCTGCATGCCTCAATGGCAGGTTTCTCGCCTTTGATGACAGTTTACATCATTGACTTTCGATCAAAGGATTCTGTGATATGTTCGACATCAACACATCTATTCACATCTCATGGATTGTACTGGGTACTTTGAGAGCCATTGACATCACTGGTGGTTTCTCTCACACTTGTTAACAGTTTACATCATTGACTGGTAATCAAGTGGTTTCTACCATGTTCGACTTCAACACATTTATTCGCATGGATAGAATTGTACTGTTTCGAGAAGTAGAAATGAAGACCCTAGATCTAGTTTCCACCATCCAGGCTGCGAAGAATTTTGTATTCATTATATTGTGGACTATTCATAAACAGATGGTTGTGTCCATACTGTGTTCACATGAGTCTATACTTGTGATGTCCTACAAGATCATTCCTATATCAGAGCAGTAGATAGTTTTCTAGTTAGTTTTGATCTGAGTATGGGAATGCCTACCTCAGCGATGATATGATCTCATATATATATCTTGCATTGAATGTTTTTTACAGGTTCCGACCGGGCTCTCCACAAGATGATCCTCGAAATGATAAAGTACTTCACTCTTCCTATATGATAAATGAAATCCTCATCTACTACAGACTTCGCACTTTAGGGGGCAATCTGTTACACAAAAATATCATCACCATGACTATCTGCAGTCAGTATGGGTCCATCATAACTTATACTGTCCTCCTAAGCAAGTCTCAGACCTCAGCTCTTTAAGTCAAGCTTTGAAAATGAGAGAAAGACATTGAAAATCATTAAAATCTCTGGTTCCACACTTTCTCCTACTGTCACCTGCAGGCCTGAACCCTTTGTTCGTGTCAACTGCGTATCTGTACGCTCTGTCTATAAAGGGGTGGGTGCGTACCCCTGTGAAAGTCAAAAGGCGCAAAGTTTATCTTAAAAAACTCACTTTGGGTTAATTCTAGAGGATTATAGAAGGCATTTTGACGTGGATGGTTTGCTTTGAGGTGGTTCATGCATCCCAAAAGAGAAGGAGCTAATCCCTTGACTAAAGGAGCTATCCCTTTGAAGGAGGGCTTTATCCCTTTGAAGGAGGACCTAGTAATTTCCCTCCATTGCACTATAAATATAGGCATTGGGGTGAGGACTAAGGAGGTTAGAAGCTAAAGGTTTTGAGGGTAAATGCTGGTGAAATTAGGACTTCCTTTGTTGAGCTTGAGAGGAGAGATCACACACCTCTTGGTTCTATTTGGGAGTGAGTGAAGCTTGTCAAAGTAGGGGAGAACTCTTGCTGGACCCTGGAAGGAGCTTGTACAGCGTCAAGGCAAAGGTTGTAAAGTTCTTCTTCTTTTGAATTAATACAATCAAACTCGTTTTTCTCAACAAGTATCTTATGTTATTTGTTTCATGGACTCCTTGACTTTCATGTTAAATATGTTTTATGCAATTGGTTTTTCAGGTGCTATTTAATTTGTTTGCCTTGTTTGTGTTTGCATATTCACGTAAAGGAGCATTTGGATCAAAGGAGCGAGGGCATCCACAAACTTGCGAAGGACCCAAGGTAGGCCCCAAAAGCACTTGTTTGCCATTTTTTTTAAAAGCATATTTAGAGAAAGATAGTGTCTGGTTGGTTTGCTTGTCATTAGGTTTTCTTTAGATTCTAGGAAGGTCTATCTTGTCTGCAAGATCGACTCATTCCGTGTGACACATTATTTTCTGACATGTCTATTCATTGCATTGTATCATGTGTATATGTGGAAGTGTTTTGGTACACCGTGTGTAGGTGTATGTGTTTTATAATGTGTTGGAACATGCAAGTATGAGATTGTTTAGATGCCTTTGTTACTAATATTGAGGGTATATGTAGTATAGTCTCTTGATGCCCTTGTAGTTGATATTGAGGGAGGAGGAAGTGTAGTCTTTAGATTCCCTTCTTGCTAATATTGAGGGTAGAGGCAGTATAGTGTTTGGATACCCTTATTGTTGATATTGAGGGAGGAGGTAGTGTAGTCTCTAGATTACTTTGTTACTAATATTGGGGATGGATATGGTATAGTCTCTGGATTTCCTTGTATATTTGGAAGAGAAGAGAAGAGAAGTCATTGGGTGCTTTTTTGGTTTGGCAATCGACCTGTTACAAAATTGAAAAGGTAGAAATATTTTCTTATGTTGACAATTGCTTGTGATATTATTCTATTATTATTAGATTTCTTTATGTTGTTGTTTATCTTCTTCTCATCAAGTAGTCATGCAATCAAAATCATGAAGATCAATGACACCATAAGTAAGCACTCAGCTAGGGTTAAAACCCCTATGCAAGGGAAACCTAATCAAACTCTTCCACTAATAGATTCAAATGAAATTAAGAAAAGCTAAGACCTTTGATTAGACCAAAAGACCTTCCCCACTCCACCAAGTCATTTTTCCATGATGATTATGCAAACCTCAGTAGTCTATTCTTATCAATAAGCTTCAATCCAGCTACTACAAAGAACTTCGGCCCTCTAACTCCCATATTTTTGGCCTTCCTACAATTCTGGCCCTTCTAGAACCCAAAAACTTCACATGTGTGGTAGTAGAGATGGAAAATTTGGCTTCCTTTTGCTTGAAAAATATTTCCTTCTTCCTCATTGGGATTTCCTCCTTCTTCTTAGGTATTTTTCTCTTCTTTTTCTCCTCCTGTAACTGCATATCGAACATGCTTATCTTATACTCCAAATGAGGTCAAGTTTCTACCTTTATATAGTGGTTTCTATCTCCCTTTTTGGCCTACTTATCCTTATTGAGGCTGACTTATCTTCTTGGAGGCCGATTTGGTGGAGGAGGTCTATTTGACTCAATTTACATCAAAAATATTTTTCTTTTTTGACAAATAAAGCCCAAGAAGGGTCTATTACATGATGACATGAACTAGGAATTATGACATAAACCCTAGAATCCTACAATGGAGGCTTTAACCTAAAAATAAAATAATAAAGCATGAAACCCATGCTTAGTAAATAATTTTATTTTATAATAAAAAAAAATCTTTCTTTTAGCAAATACATTACATCATGACTCAAATATAATTATGAAGACTAACACTAGTTACATTCTTCAACTCTCCCTCTTAGCTAGGGAGGTATTCATAATTACATATAAACATAGGTACATGGATGAACTCAAAATTATATGTTTCTATGAAGAGTTACAACACACACAATGATACAGATTAGATGCTTGACCAATGTATCTAATCGGGTGGGACTAAGGTGTGTTCCAAGCTTTAGCCTTTATAGGTACCATTAGGCTTCAACTCTAACACCAACCCAGGGATCCAGGTATTGTATCCAAGGTCGGAGCTCCACAAGACCAACGATACCCTCCCTACTTTGGTATTTAGACATCATCATAGGTCGGCTAGATGTCCTCCCAATAGTCTTGTCACACCAAGATGCTTCATCTCTCCCTATACATTAAATCAGATATATCCGCTAGTCCAAGCATGCTTCCAAAATGTTCAACATTCGTAAGGAAAGATTTGCACAAACACAACCCCAATTAGTAATAAACTTTCAATATATACATTTTTAGCACAAACCTTGGGGTATTTAATCATTTTGATGCTACTTAGATTATCAGCAAATTATCTAAACACATCTCATTGAAACATTTCTTCTTTAATTTCTATAGCAACACCAGTACTTCCAAACATCCAAGTCTTGTTTACAACTTTTCCACTCACGAGTATCTATATGTAATTCTTTAGCCATGATATTTATTCTTTCTTCAAGGTCTATATTATAGCTATCACACTATTCCCTCCCTCTCAAGTGGGGATATATACACTTTCTTTCATCCAAGCTCCCTCTCAACTTAGGGATATCAACAATTTCATTCTTATATTATCAGAGAAACTTCAACCTTTCAAAGATTCATTTCTTTAGGAACATCAATATTTCTTATGGAAACCATGCCATCTATTCATATTTTATATCATCATCATTCTTACAGCTCCCTCGTTCACCATGCTCATCATATTTATCAAGTCAACTTCAATTATGAGGTAGATGAATACCTTCGAAATTTTCAAGATTGTGTACCTCTTCAACAACAAGTACAAACAAGTACAAATATATAGAAGCATGAAGTCAACTGTATGAAAACAAGGTTATCATGTTATTAAAATGGAAGCATGAAAACAATCAAGATTTAAATATCCAAAACCTAAACCTATTTAAGTTCACAATCAACAAGGGTCACATATTTTATATTCTACATTTCAATAGTTTTTCTAGGGTTTTTTCAGAAACCTCAGAAACATATCATGTTAAACTCTACTAGGGTTTTGTCACAAACCCTAGATTTCATCAATAAAATTAAATAATGGATATGAACAATTACCATTCTAGTAATTCATATCTAAGGTTTCATTATTATCCCCTAGAAACTTATATTAGTCTCTTACTAGATTTTTATTGTAAACCCTAGATATAAACATCAAATTTCAAAATTAGATATACAACAATTTTGACGAGGCTAGGGTTTGGACCATACAAAATACATATACCTAAGGTTTTATTCCTAGGATCTTAAATTGATTCTATTCAGGGTTGTATTGTAAACCCTAAATTATCAAACCCTAAAGTCTAGGGTTTATGGACATTAACAAGAAACCCTAAAATCTAGGGTTTTACCATAACATTACCAAAACCCTAAACATAAAGAGAGTAGGATTTCAAGAAGAGACATAAAATTTATGAATAAACCCTAAGAATATTAGGGTTTCATCATTGGCATGCCCTAAACATCAAAAGGATTAGAGTTTTATAGTGAACCCTAAGGGTTAGGGTTTCACCAAAATGAAAAATGACAAGAGATAGTATGACAAGGGTATATTAAATCTAATGATTCATCACTTTAACAAGAATATCTATGATTTAAAACCCTAGACACAAGAGAGTTAGTGATACAAAGCAAATTTCAAATGAAGAATAATTATAATCTTTTGTAAGAAGAAGATCTGCAACAAATATTGTAGTCTAAGATATAACTTGAGTTGTTCTTTAAAAGACCTTGTAGGATATAATGTTCTCTGAAGGGCTTCCTTTTCAACAAATATTCTTTCATGATTCAAATATTTCTTTGATATTTCCTCCATTATCCTTGTGTATTCCTGTGAGATTTCCTACCAAAGAAAGGATTATGAGTGTGCAATACAAACAGATCTCGATGTGTGGAGGAATCTAAACATGAAAGAGAAAAAAATGAATGATATTCTTATATTTTGGTAAAATGGCGAAGGCTTCCTCTTAATCCAGTTTTTTGAGGGATACCTACAACTTTTGAAAAATAATTCAAGAATTTCTAACAAGACATATTATATATATGAACCCTAGAAATCAAAATATAAAAGAAAACTTTACAAAACCAAAAATAATAATCTATGATATAAGGAGGATAAGTAAGATACTTAATAATATAAGTCTTTAACTTCATAATCATCGGTCTTGTTTTTCTTATCTGGAGCTTCATCTACAGCAGTGGCATGTTCTCTTTCTCTTTTCTTGTCCTTTTTCCTAGGATTTTTCAGGGTATTGATTCTTATAATGTCCCATCTTATGACAATGATAGAATTATAATTTATATAGGTCAACCTTATTATTTGGTCATTTAAACTTCTTGTTTCCTCCCTTCTTCTTGTAGTGAGTAGAATATGCATTGGATGTAATGTTATCTTCATATTCATTATTATTTTTTCTAATGAGATGTGAGCTTCTTCTTGATATCATGCATTCCACATTTCTTCAAAATATGGTGTTTCTTTCCAATTGCTAATGCCTTATGAAAATGCACTCCAAAATTTTGGTAGACCTAGTAGTGCAACAATCACAAGATCTTTATCTGGTATGACTTCATCAATAGTTTGGAGCTCATCTCTTATTCTGGAGATTCTTAAAAAATAGGAAGATATAGTATCATATTTTGTCCTCTTTATTGTTCTTCTTAGTTCAATCTTGAGACTAGCCATGTGTCCAATGTTTTTGATGGTGAAAAGTTTGGAGATAGATTCATACATCCCGTTTGTGGTATCTATATTGGATATTTAGGGAATTAAGTTAACCTTCACTCCATATACAATTAGACTCATGGCCAAGAAATTTGTTTCCTTGTACTTTTCCTTTCTTACATAATATGAGGGTTCCTTTACCTTTCATAGTGTAAAATCCAATACTTTATGTTTTGCAAGCATGAGATATATCTTCTTCTTCCATGCTCTATAATTGGTGGCTCCTTCTAGTTTGTTTTTCATCTTCATTAATGTGACCATAATAGTCCTTCCCTTATGGTATGATTTGAAACCTTATATTAACCCTTGCTTCAATAGATCTTCAAGCTTCCTTTTTCCTCTTCTTTCACCTTAGCTCTGATACCATGTTAGAAAATTAGAAGGAATTTTTTTTTTTTTTTTTTTTTTTTTTTTTTTTTTTTTTTTTTTTTATGTTGAAAATTACTTGTGATATTCTTATATTCTTGTTAGCTTTCTTTGTGTTCTTATTTATATTCTTCTCATTAAGAAATCATAAAATCAAAGTTAAGAAGATCAATGACACCAGAAGTAGGCCCTCAGCTAGGGCTAAAACCCCTATGCAGGGGAAAACCTAGTCAAACTCTTCCACTAATATATTCAAATCAAATTAAGACAAACAAAGACCTTTGACTATACAAAAAGACGTTCCTCACTCCACCAAGTTAGCCTTCCAAAATGATTATGAAAACTTTAGTAGTCCCTTATTATCAACCATCTTCAATCTAGCTACTACAAAGAATTTCGGCCCTTGAGCTCCTATATTTTCGGCCTTCCTACAATTATAAAATTTCTAGCCCTTCTACAACCCAAAAACTTCATACATGTGGCAGTAGAGAGAGAAAATTTCGCTTCATTTTAATTGACAAAGGGTTCGTTTTTCTCCAATAGGATTTCCTCCTTCTTCTTAGGTATTTCTCTATTCTTTTTCTCCTCCTACAACTACATATCAATCTTGCTTGTATTATACTCTAAACGAGGCCAACTTACTACCTTCATATAGTGGTTCTTACCTCACTTTGAGGCTGAATTCTCCTTAATGAGGCTGACTTGGTGGAGGAGGTATGTTTGACTCAATTTACATCAAAAATAATTTTCTTTCTTGACAAATAGATTTCAAGAAGGGTATATTACATGATGACATGGACTAGGACTTATGACATAAACCCTAGAAGCCTACAATGGAGGTTTTGAACTAAAAATAAAATAATAAAGAATGAAACCCATACTTAATAAATAATTTTCTTTTATAATATTTTTTTTCTTTCTTTTGACAAATAAATTACATCATGACTCAAATATAGTTATAAATACTAACACTAGCTACATTCTTCAACATGACCTAGTGTGTGTATGTGGTCAAAAAGAAGAGAAGGCATTGGGTTCTTACCGAGTTTGGAAATTGATTTAGCATGTGTACAAAAAAGACACATAATGAAGGAAGAAGTAAAGAACAATTTGAAAGACAAGTCTAAGTATTTTATTTCAGTTTTTAAATTTAAAATTATGAACATAATCTAAGATTTGGATTTATGATGGTTGAGTTTTGACCTAACCAGATGTGATATTTTTATACGTGATCATTTGATCAAGGATCTAGTTTGACTTGTCATGTCATGAATTAAAGAGAATTGCAACTATAACCTTGTTGATGAGATACCAATGAGGTATGATTTGAATTTATTACAAATTCTTTTGAGTCTAATGGATATTACATGCTTGATATTTTTTTTCTTTCTTTTGACAAATAAATTACATCATGACTCAAATATAGTTATAAATACTAACACTAGCTACATTCTTCAACATGACCTAGTGTGTGTATGTGGTCAAAAAGAAGAGAAGGCATTGGGTTCTTACCGAGTTTGGAAATTGATTTAGCATGTGTACAAAAAAGACACATAATGAAGGAAGAAGTAAAGAACAATTTGAAAGACAAGTCTAAGTATTTTATTTCAGTTTTTAAATTTAAAATTATGAACATAATCTAAGATTTGGATTTATGATGGTTGAGTTTTGACCTAACCAGATGTGATATTTTTATACGTGATCATTTGATCAAGGATCTAGTTTGACTTGTCATGTCATGAATTAAAGAGAATTGCAACTATAACCTTGTTGATGAGATACCAATGAGGTATGATTTGAATTTATTACAAATTCTTTTGAGTCTAATGGATATTACATGCTTGATATTTTTTTTCTTTCTTTTGACAAATAAATTACATCATGACTCAAATATAGTTATAAATACTAACACTAGCTACATTCTTCAACATGACCTAGTGTGTGTATGTGGTCAAAAAGAAGAGAAGGCATTGGGTTCTTACCGAGTTTGGAAATTGATTTAGCATGTGTACAAAAAAGACACATAATGAAGGAAGAAGTAAAGAACAATTTGAAAGACAAGTCTAAGTATTTTATTTCAGTTTTTAAATTTAAAATTATGAACATAATCTAAGATTTGGATTTATGATGGTTGAGTTTTGACCTAACCAGATGTGATATTTTTATACGTGATCATTTGATCAAGGATCTAGTTTGACTTGTCATGTCATGAATTAAAGAGAATTGCAACTATAACCTTGTTGATGAGATACCAATGAGGTATGATTTGAATTTATTACAAATTCTTTTGAGTCTAATGGATATTACATGCTTGATATAGGAAATCATGGAAACTACTAAATTTGGGTGGTTGGAATTGGCTACAACAAATTTAGCAATAGCAACAAAAAGAAATTGGAACATGCAACAATATGCTAGTGAAGCACTTCAGGAGCAGGGCCATTGTGGGAAATTGGTACCCAATAGTGTCCATTGATTTCCATAAGCATGTTATGATTGCTATTATGGTTTGAGGCAGGGGTATTCCTTTTCTTGGGAACTTCCAATGCGAGGAAATCTTGCCAATGAATGGATCACCCGAGCGACTGGGAAGTGGAGAAGGGGATGTTGGAACTTAGAAGGTGAGTGATTACACAGAAGGGGGTGACTGAATTTCTTGAGGGACTAGGAAGAAAAGAAAGGAAGGTCAAGGAATAAATTTGTTTTGGTTAATAACATTATTGGTTGGAATCAGAAGCACATTGGGAGTGTGCTTAGAAAAATGAGCTGGTAAATGTTCACTGATAGATCAACGAGCGCAACAATTATAGCACTGGACATTGAGGTAGGCTTTTCTTTTAGGAATGAATTATGGACTTCCTAGGAAGGTGGTGAATCCCTCATACTACTTTTGATGATGGAGGTGTGAGCCTCTAGACCCCCTTATTACTAATGCAACCAATGTATCCTTTTGTTTGTTGGTTGAAGAAAATGTGTATATCTATATATGTGTAAAGCATTGTAAATACTATATCGAGTTGTGTTTATAAAGCTCCATAAACATTATATTATGTGTTGGTTGAAGAAAATGTGCATACATATATATCATTGTAAATAATATATCGAGTTGTGTTTATAAAGCTCCATAAGAAGCATGTCTTGTTATAAGTGTCATAGAACACCGAGGAAGTATTACCCTAAGGAGGAGGGGTTTGTAACAACCCCAAATTATATTTCCATGTAATAAATGGACATTATAAAGGAAAAAATATTAAAGCAAGGTCACGGGACACATATTCTAAGATGAATAGAGGGGAAAAACATTACATTGGGCATCACTTTTGGTTTATTATTGGATATGGAAGTTGGCATTGACATTCAAAAATTGAAAAGGGAATAAATGGTAATTAATTCAATAAATATAGGAAAATAGGAGAAAAGGAAGATAACAAGATTGGAATATGCATGCAACGGAGAATCAAGAAAAAGAAAAAGAAAAAGAAAAAGGAAAGAGAACATTCATTCATTCATGGATTGATGAGTCACCGAGGAGAGGAGGAGAGACCACAACAGGAAGGAAAAGCAAAAGAGAGAGCACTTGGATAGAAGTAGGAATCAACAAAGGAAGTAAGGGACAAGCAAGGGACTGCAAGAGGAAGATTCGATAGATGTAGGAAAGGAAAAGAATGAGCAAAGAAAGAGGAATCAACAAGAGGATTTTACAGGTAACAGGTTTCATGTATGTTTATCTTGTTAGGTTTTGAATGCATGGTTCATATATCTGGTTTATTTTTCATATTTGTTTTCATTGCCATTGAATTTTACTAGATTGAAAATGGTGTATAACCTTGCCTTCCCATTTCCTGGATAGCCATGGTATAGTGGGATTTCATTTTGGTTGAGCTTTGGATTGTCGGTGGATTCGGATCCGGTTGAGGTGGTCTCAGGAAAATCCCGAGGGGTTAGAGTGGAGATGGTTTTCTCTGGGAATATCTTGACAGGTGGGTGGGGAAAGGAAAATTCCTTTGGGTATGGTGAAGAAATCCTGAGGCATTGGAGCTTGTATTTTTTTGGTGATTTATGGACCGGTTTAGTTGAAATCACTATGGCTTGAGGGTGGGGGTGGTCTAACATGTGGATTCCCTAGCTGGTTTTTTTTTGTTTTATCCCATGTGATCCCTCATTCATGCTTGGAATATGGCACGGGGGTGTTTAGATAAAAGAAATATTTGGGTCAGCCCTATCTATGGTCAAGTGGTACGTGGAAGTCCCTGACTTGGATGGTGTTATGCATATGTTAATATGTGTTATTCTTTTATGAGATCAATGAGCACTATTTCTAATCTAATGTTTGGTTTTATGATTATTTTTCATGGTTTCATGTTGGTTAAATGTTAGTTACATGCATGGTATATTTCTCATCATATGATGCACTCTTGTTATGGTTCTATTCCATGGTTTGATAGGCTCCTAGTTATTTTATATGAATTCATGAGTTAACAAGTGTTTTTGTAGCTACCTTGAAAGGGAAGTAAACCTTATTGATGATTCTCTAATGAAACTAAGGAAACAATGAATAGATATGCATTCACTACCTATAGGTATTATGTTTTCAAAGTATTTTTATAAATTATTATCATGTGTTTGGCAAGATGGAGCCAAGAATAATGCATGAAGACTTGTACAGGTTAATCTAATGTCCTAGAGACAACCCTGAGGTTGGACGAAAGACCAGTGCCTAGGACATCATTTTTGAGTTCTTGCAGGTTTGCAAGAGCTATCACACACACTCAATATTCAATATGTCATGAAATAGAGATGATTTAGAACCCTCCTCTAGAGGAAACATATAACAATCTAATGAAAAATTAATTCACAAAAACATCAATGCAAATATACAATGTCCTTCATCATTTGGGTCTACAACTTAATAAGTCATCATAGCATATGGGATAGAAAAGTTAACAAGAAGGAAATTCAATACACAGGGCTTATCTCTAAGAATCTTATGCAGCGAAAATGAAAGTGAAACCGATTAAGTAGAGATGAAGGATGAGATGCAAAGATACATAGTGTGCACTTTAAGGATTTGATTTCCATGTTGATACATGCATTATGCATCAATATTTGACTTCAACGACTCCATACATTCATGAGAAAAACTTCCAGTAGATACTTATGATATAATTTGAGAGGAAAATGGAACACCTATGAAAGTAACATAGCAAGAACACATACTACAAACTTGGGGGAGCCAAAATCACCAAAAACCTTTATTAATCTTCAAAAGAGCAATAATCCATCAAAAAGACACATCGCTTCTCTATTGGAAATTAAAAATTTCACAAAAGTTTTGAACCCTCTTAAAATATCATCTTACTGTCTTTATAGGGTCTTTGAAGGAGAACCCGTTACAAAAATATTCTATTTTAATTTTATTATAGAGATTAATCATGTCAAAATTAAGTGTGTTCTGTGGCATAACTATTTGTAATAAAAAATGTAACTGCCCAAGAAACAAAATATTTACATAGAAGTAAAAATGAAAGTGTCTTGATTGACACAATCTACAATATCTACAGTTTTGTTGGGCATGAGGTGGAGGTTGCATCATGGGGTCGATGATCTGGAGCACAAGATCAATGCATTGGTAACATCTCTATCACAATACCAGGTTTGGGCGAGGAGACTGGAAGAAAATTTGATATGAGATATACAGATTTGTTAAGTATGACTAATCCAGCCTAAGTATGAATATCATTTTTACCAACCCAAGAAATTGGAAGTTCTTATTGAGGTAATTTACCACTGTTATTCCCTTTAGAGTGGAAGTCTTCTCATGGGAGGAGCCTACTCTTCTTTTGGCCTCTATGTGTCATTGTTTGTATTGCTCCCAAGGGTTTAGCTCACCCAATTCCCGATATCTAGGCAATCCTTCCCTTATTAATAATTCAAAATCCTCATTGAATTTGTCGACCTTGCTTTCCAATACCCCCAAACATTTTTCATCTTTGAATCTAGCTTCCTCCTATTAGATCATCTTACTAATCTCCGTGATTCCCCCCACTCTGTCTACCACATCAATAGGCCTCAGTTCACTAAGTGGCCTCTCATTTACAAATGATGAACTTTTGAGAAATTTCAGAATTATTTTTCCATCCTCCTTAGATGATAGGATGAAGTATTCAATGTCTTTAACCACTATTTTATGCTCATGCATCATGGTTATGAATTCCCATTTCCTCTGCATTTCTTCAATGATTTCATCCCACACTAGTTGCTTACCCTACGACAGTGACATGTTCCATTTAAAATTACTCTTTAGCTCCAAGATATGTTGTTTAGCTTCCTGTAGGTCCTTGTTAAGGATATCAACATTAGTTCTGTTGACCTCTACTTGTTTCTCCTTCTGGGCTAAGTTTTATTGGCAGCCTCTAGATCTCTTTGTACTCTTTTTAGTTCCCCTTCTGAAAGCTAAAGTTCAGTAAGGGTCTTGGTAATATGTTCAGTATGGTTTTGGGGATCCTCAGGAATGATGATTGTACATGTATATGAGTCAATATTCTATTGCAACTCAGCTATTTGTTGCTTCAGGGATACAACCTCATTGTTCCTGTCAATGATCTCATTGGCTAGGATCTCTTTTTCTGCTTCTACCTATGCTAGATCCTTGGATTGGACATGCTCATTGCCTAGAATATTTAACTTATGCCTTATAACCTAAATCTCTGTTTAAGAAATCTTGAGAAAAGCCTCAAAAGCTAACTTGTCCTCAAGATTCACCCCAATATTTACCACCATTTCCTTGAAGCTTTCATTTTGTATGTGAAGGGCAGGGATTTGGATTTCTCTTGCTTCAACCTATTTGCAACTTTCTCCAGTAGTGTTTCTACCTTACTAATGGTCAAGGTGTTCCTATTTATCTCATTGTAAAACATTTCCCCAACCTTCCTATGGAAATTGATTTTGTCTGGGAGGGGAACACTTGCCAAATTCAAAGACACATCTAGAGTTCTAAATTGTGAACCTAAAGGTAAAGACTGGGCTAAAGGATGCTACAAGGATAATTTCATTTGGTTCCTCTCCAAATCCATTGCATCCAGCAGCTTGGTGTGATATGGGGCTGAATGAGATGCCATTTTTTGTTGCATATCCTTCCTCACTTTCTTATTTCTTTATTCAATGGCTTTTATAGCAGGTCAGCTTCATCTAGAGGCTAATGTACTAGATATTGTACCTAAAATGACTACCTATGAATAAGATGAGGCAGTGAACTGTGATAGATCTTCCAATGATATTTGAATACCTAGATGGTCTGGACCTCTCTCCACTAGCCTAGTTTCCAATTGTTCCTCCTTTGCTTCCTGAGTCTTAGCATTTTTAATTGAGTGTGCATCTACCATCTCGGTATTCGCAATCTGGCCCATGGGCCTCCTTTGTGCTCTTTCTTTAGGTTCTAGAGTCTCAATCTCCATCTCTGTATCAAGAGTCCATAATTCAATGTTAGCTTTCCATTCCACATCAGGTTTAGACTCATGTAAATAAGTTGAAGCCTTTATCATTTCTCTCATTTGAGAAATTAAAAAATGAGGGTCATAGTGCCAGACCTCTCCTAGGCCAAATTTCATCTCTCCAAGCAAGGCCTCAACTACCTTGAAGGCTTGCTTAGAATTAATAATAAAAGGCCGCACAAGAATTACCATTTTGAACATATGTCCCTTCTTTGTAGAGACAAAATGAAGTTAATATGTATACAGATGTAATATCCCTTATCAGGAATATACCCCCAAACTCAAGCAAACTCCAACCAGAGATGGACTGGGAGGACATTTACCATATATGTTGCCTCTAAAAAGAGGACGAGATCCAGAGGCTACCTGGCCCTTTCCAGACTCTGTCTAAGAGTATAAGAGAAATTCCCAAGTGGTATAATAGCCAAGAATTCTCAAAGAGATACAAATAACAATGATGCAACGTGTACCAATAAAACCAAAAGCAGATACTCAAGAAATGTAAAGAGAATGCTAAGCCATTTTATTATAATGAGTAATAGAATGAGTACAGGAGGTGATCGGGAAGATGGCACCTCGACTTGCACAAGGCAAGTGAATAAATACACTTAGAATAGCAAAGGAATGGCCCCTCTTTGAACTGCATCCCAGCTGCTGGAGAACTATTATGCTACTGCTGCTGCTAGAAATCAAATGAGGATTTGGGGCTACTCACCTCCTTGGAAATGGCTGAAACTCTGGAATCAGGCTCTACTCAAGAAACCCAGAATAGCCCAGAAAGCGTTTCTGGAATGGTCGACCCCTGAAAATCACTCCCTTGGGGTTCTGCACAGTCTCTCAGTGCTCTGCACTGCCACTGAATGAAACCCTCCAGAAATATGCCTAAAACCCCTACCAAAAAAACTCTAGATGCAAGGGTTGATCCCCTGCTCTATCTCTCAGCACAAATCCTACTGCAACCCCTCAAACCAGAACTGCGTCCCTCTCTCAGTGCTGTGCAATCCTCCAGAACTACGTCACTCCCTCAGTGCTACGCAGTCCTCCAAAATGCTGGTAAAACTGCTACTAAAATGCTGATGTATCTACTGCTGAAATGCCAATGGAACTACCTTACCCGAGCAGGCACTCGAAGTCCCCTGGGGCTAAGGGTGAGATCTCCAAATGAAGACACTCAATGCACTAAACAGTGCTTCAGACTAGCTAAATAGCCAACATGCTCTAAGTCTAAATGACTATCACAAATGCTCATAACTCCATCATCCAAATGAGGGGGTTCCTCTCTCTTTTATAGCCCTTGCCTCTCTCAATCCCAAGGCTCACCTCCTCCTGCGTGACTCCCCTCTTGCCACGTGTTTTTTCCTTCCTGTGCAGTTCGTCCATGTGTCTGCGTGGGCTCCATTTCTACATCCCCCCTTTGGCCCCCTTGGCTCCCCTTTAAGTCACAACGTTTTGCTACTAGGATGTGACTTTCTATTCTAAAAGTGAGTTATGTCCCCCTTCCTCACTTTTTTATTTACAAATAACTATAGAAGGCAAAAATTTAACAAAAATCAAATATTCCAATTAGCCATGGCTAATTAGGAATATTACTATAGACTCTACCTAATGAATTCTAAATAAAATATTCTCATAGGCATGAAAACATGTAGGTGGTAGGGAGAAATCTCACACCGATAAATTCTAAATTCTGTGTCATCTTCAAACAAATACCAGTCCCCTACCTTGGTGTCCTTACTAAGATGGAGGTTTTCTTTCTATTAGGGGAGAACTCTAGGAGGAGTCACACCATGAATGATCCTATATGCAATGGCCATATAGGTGGAGATGAATTGTGAATAGTTCTCAAAGTCTGGTTTTTTTTCTAACATCAACATCTCAGTCAAAGACTGGGTTTCTCTTCTTGTCCTAGAGACCAATTTCAAGCCCAGGCATTTAAATTCTTCAACATGAGAGTACACAAAAAGATAAAACAATAAGGAGTAGTATCTGAAGTATGAAGTGGTGGATAAGTGGTGCATTTGGAATATGATGGCTTCAAACAAGTAAGTTGGAATGTTAAGCACACAACCAAGCTACAACATTTTCTTAAGGAAGACCAAGGTGGCTTTGTTGGCTATGTTGGCATCCTCTTCTCCCAGTAGGTGAGAAATGATGGACAAGATAGGCTGGATGGGCTCTGCATGGAGGGTGATGGGGAAGCTTCCAGCAATAGGCAAGACTTCTAGCCGAAGAGACAGGATCATTTTAAAGAAGGGTTGATGCTCAGTGGCTAGGAGAGTAGAATAATAATACATAAGTGTGGTGTCAGTAAACTACAGAAGATCAGGGGGAGAAGGGTACACTAATGTTCTCTGAATTATCTTTGGGGTGATTTCTAGGATTTTAACCTCTTGGGAGGAAACAAATTATTTATTCTCGTCTATATAGGATGCTGCCATCCAGAAGACAAACATTGGGAATTAATTCACAAAGGGTGCAATATGGTAGTACAATCCTTAGTCCACCACTTGGAAAGGTTCCTCCCCCCAACATAGTTGCCAAATAGGTTAGATTAGAGGTTGGACTAGGTATGTAATTTGCGCTTCTAGGTCCATGAGGGATCAAGGCTTCACGAAGGCTTGGGCTCATGGGTTTTTGGAGCCCTTGGGGTTTTTGAGGACTTCGAGGCTATCATTTTCTAATTTAAATTACTAAACTATGAAAATGATGGCATGTGCAAATGACATTCATTGTAGGTTGGAGGCAAGAGGAGCACTAGGAAGTTGCGAAGAAATTTTAAAAATTCGAGCAGAGGAAGCCTTTCTATAAACAATGGGGCCAATGGTCGAGTGACATCATGATGATGTCACGGAGGATGGACAGATATCATGATGGGATTTGGTGATGGCAGGTGGAGTGGTGGATAGGAGCAAGGGGGTAAGAACACGGGTTACCATTGAAAATTTGAAAATTTTCCTTTTTTCGTGAATCATAGTGCCGACAAATGAAATTTGCCCGATGGTGTGGACCCCAACCTACTCCAAAGGTTGCACATTGGAAGGAAAACCCTCTCATCTGCCCCTTGTTGGGTACTATGTTGTTCTTAAAGAATCTATAGTCAGTAGAGTCGGTGCAAGGATAGTAGCTAAATTACTTGGATCTATGTGAGACTAACATGAAGCAAAAGTTGAAAAGGAACATTCAAAAATATCTACTAGAAGAATACATGATCCTATCAAACTAAAGACAGGAATAAATTGTTGCATTCTTATGCAAAAATCATGAAACAACTCAACTATTTCTTTGGAAGTGATAATTATGATAAACATTTTAAGATGTTGTTGGGACAGGAAAAAGGTATGATTTATCTTCGTAAAATGCTTCATTTATCATTCATCCTTATACGATTATCTCCATTTATAGATTAAAATGAGGAAAATATTGGTTAAAGTTGGATGAAACTATTTGGTGATAGAATAGGCAAATCTAGTACGAAAAACTGATTCTTTGCTATCTTTGTGTGCAGAGATGTGGACTGGGCAAAAGCTGTTCAGTTGATAGAACAACATGAGGCCATAAAAGGGAAAAGCGACAGTGTCTTGGGTAGACAAGGAAGCGGGAGATTAGATCGAACAATGCTATTTTATCACATGATCAAATTATATATTTCAAAATCCTCAGGATCCCCCGATCCTGAGGATTCACTTTTATCCAGTTACTCTTTTATGTTATATATAGGGCTGAAAGGCAATTAGATACAGTTCAGACTTTGATAATCTATAATTATTCTTTTTGAAAACATATATGTTGTTATATCAGTGACTCTATTAGCTGTTACTTGTAATTAATGAAAGGAGGTTGTGTTTGATACATCTTCGTATTTTGAGTTCTTATTAAGCAGAGACTTCTGGCAACTCTGGTCCTAGTCACAAGAAGTTCTATTGCTCCTTTGTGTCATAGTTTTTATATTTAGTCTTTGCTATTGATTTAATGTTCAGTTACTTCATTTATTGTAAAGGTTTGTGATATTGATTCATACTGTTGTTCAATTAGATTCAGAGTGAAGCCATATGACATACTTAAGTAGCGCTTTGATTGGAATGAGTGAATTAGTGTTGATAGCATATTGTTGTTCATTTGAATAGATGTTATCATAGATCTTGGAGATAAGATTGATTAACTTCTACAGATTGCAATATAGATCGTTTGCTATTTAGGAATCCTTTATCGATATTTGCTATTCAATTATCAATTACTGTTCAATTACCAATTGTTGATTGCTGTTCAATTACTGTTGTTGTTCAATTGGGAATTGCAAGTTGATTTGGGGTGTTATAGATTAACAATGTTGTTCAATAGTTATAGTTTTGTTACTTGATTAGTCTTAAGTTTATTTGAACAATTCCAAGTGTAATTCTTATTTGCATTCAGTTTCAATTGATTTTGGAACAAGTTGCATAGAATTGTAGAGTGTGTTAAGAGTATTTCTTCCATAGATAGTTCTTTTTAGAATTGTGTGAATTGAATTGAAGAGTTAGCCATTAGTGATTGCAATGATTCATCATTAGATAACCTCTAGATTCACTGCATATACTGTGTTGGCACTCTTGAGATAAAAAGACTTACCTCGGGTTGACAACTAATGTAGGGATTAAGATTGCCTATAAAAAGACATCTTAGTGAGCCAACATTTTGGCACCGTTGTTGGGGAGAGTGTTTCAAGTGATTGTTTTTATTTTTGCTGTAGAAGAATTGGGTTTTAAAAATGGAAGGTAAGAACCTGTGTACCTAACCAGTAAAGTTTTTTCTTACCTGCTCGCTTTACAGCAAAACCTTAGAGGTTAAATAGAAATTTGTTTTTATGAATGACTAGAAATAGAAAAATAGAAAAAGAGCAGAATCCTCCACCAAAACCCACAAAACCCAAAGGATCGGTGAACCTTGGGAGAACGACCTTTATAGATGAAATAGTAAGAACAGTAGAGTCTCAAGCATCAGTAGGATTCTAGGCTATACCTGGAAAAAATTCTACTGTTATCCGTCAAGCAGTAGGCTCACCATTTGTAGCTCACACTGAGATTAAAATCCAAGTAGGAGGATCAGAACAGATTCTTCAAGCTACAATAAGTTTACACTCTTATCCTTTACAAGAGGGAAAATCCTATAACTTAAGAGAAGGAAAAGGAGAAACTAGTGGAGCTACTAAAGCAAAACCATAGCTATCTAAACAAGGATCTCCTGAGATCCCAAACCTAGGTAGTGTTGTAAAGCTAGCTCAGGTTGTTAACTCTATGCTTACTCCAGAAGCACCCTTTGAAGTCCTCGAATATTATTGGCACATCTTGATCAAATGGCAAATCAGCCACCCGAAGGTCAAACCTCGACATTAGAGTACCCCATAGTTGACCAGGTGGCCAATGCCCCTATGAAGGCTATTCCTTTGCAGAGCATCCCAACCTTCCATGGGATGTTCACAGAGGATCCTAATGCTTTCCTGTTTGAGTTTGATGTCCTCTGTAGAGGGTATGACTACACCACTGACCCCCAGAAGCTGAAACTATTCCCTTACACTCTGAAAGGGGCAACTCTAATATGGTTTATGGGTCTAGGTGGGCAAACCATCAATTCTTGGGATGAAATGAAAACCTCCTTCCTAAAAACATACCAGGACTTTTGTAAAACTGGGGAACTGAAAGATGAGATTTTCAAGATGACTACAAAAGATAATGAGACACTAGAAGAATATGTAGAATGACTTAATTATAATTTGCATAGGTCTCCACACACTGCCTTACCAAAAGAAGTCCTAATAACTATCTTAATTAAAGGAATGAAAGAGGAATGGGTAAAAACTCTAAACTTGATGGGAAAAGGAGATATTTCTCAGGAAGATTATAATGAAATTATTCATTTGTGTATCAGGGGTTCGCGGGGAAGCACACGCACAACAGCAGCTAGCCAAGATCCCATGAGTAGAGGAAGAAAACCACATAGTGGAGGTGTAACACAGATGGAGATCGGTAACCTCCTGGAAGATTTTAAGATGGACATCTTGGGAACTCTTACAACACAGCTGGACATTATTCATGCTAAAAAAAAATAGGCTTTAACAGATTAAAATTTTGCCATCTTCTGCCCACATTGTCGAAAGAAGAACAACCAATGAGAATGCCCGTTAGATATGGTTCAGACGTGTGCCATCTGTACTAAAGATCACGACACTAAACAATGTGCATCATTACCTAGGCTGAAAGTAGTATTCAAAGAAGCAGTGGAAGAAATAGAACTGGTATATCTGATGAACCAACTTTGACAATGGCAAGCTAAACCTACAGGTATGTCACAAGACGCACCCTAATTCTTTCCTTCCTCGCAGTTTAATCAATAGTGGAACCTTGGGGCAGCCTAGCAAGGGAAATCATCCTACCCAAATTGGAAGAGCATGCCATTCCCTATGACATTCTGGCCAACACAATATTTTCTAGGAAATGGGTGCCCGTATTCTTCTTTTACTCCTATTTGGCAAGGAAATCCCTATCAATCCTAGTGGCCTGCTTCCACCTCTCAAAATCCAAATTTGTCTACAAATTAGCAGTGACCTCTGGGGATATCTAATGTACCTATGGGGATGGGTCCTCAACCTCAACCAACATTGTCAACTCCTTATACACTACTGCAGAATTCTCAACCTCTTCTACAGCCACAGTTACTAGCTCAGCCAAACCCGGATCCTAATAACAGACCAATCCATTTGCTATAGATTATTGAAAACCCAAAGTATGAGATTGAGCAGAAAGAATGCAATGAGCTTAAATTGAGGTCAGGACCTATCATCACCCCTGAGGAAAATAGGGACCAGCCTTCAATTGAAAATGTAACTATGTCCGTACATATTCCATCACCTGTACATATTCCACCACCTGTAAGTAATACTGAACCAAAGCAAGGGGAAAAAGCAAATTAGCATGATGACTCTGAAAAACTTATAGTCACTTTTCCTCCGTTCCCCGAAAGACTTACGATACCTAAACTGATCGCCTACCCTAATTTCGATCTTTTATGGGAACTAAAAAATTTGTGTATTAAGATCCCTCTCCTCTAGGCCATTCAAGACATTCCCCTCTATGCCAAAACAATTAAAGAATTGTGTGTAAGGAAGCTTGTGAGAAAGGTAAAAACCTCACCCACTATCCATGTTGTAGGAACCTTATCCGATTTACTCTTGGGAGAGGAAACTCCAATAAAGTACGAAGATCCTGGAAACCCCATAGTAACAGTTTAGATATATGGCTGCTCTTTTCCAAATACACTAGTTGTTCTAGGAGTCGCCATTAACATATTAGCAACAGAAACGTGTCAAGCACTTGGTACTACAACCTTGGAACCAACCACCACTTTATTAGAACTTGGTGACCGATCGGTGGTAAGACCAGAAGGGACTTTACAAGATATCCTAGTTTCTGTTGACTCATGGGATTATTCAGTAGATTTCTTGGTTATAAACCCGAGTAGGTTGGATGGGAATCCTTTTATCTCGAGCCAACCTTGGCTGCCAACAACTGATTCATATTTTGGTTTCTGAGAAGGCAGCATGACTATTACCAAGGGGGATGTTGTAAAAAATTTGGTGTTATATCCTCCTACCAGGCCAAGTTTTCCCATTGTAAAAATATGTAAGCAGCCACCAGCGTACCTAGAAGAGAGCATCCGTTCATCACTCATAGTAGCAAAGGCCTTCGAATTTAAAGATCAAACTAAAGACAATGTTATCAACAATTTTATAAATCAGCCAGCTAATGTGAGTAATGTACAGTGTCAGATGTTGAAAGAAATCCTTCATAACGAAGCCATGGAAGATCCCCTGAAGGATACAGACGACTAGAATATTTATATGACTATTGTTAATAACAGCAAACCAATTGAGATCGAGTGAGGAAAATTTCTAAATATCAATGATAATTTGGATAGCAACAACAACAAAAGCTTATCCAGGTGTTACTGAAAAATAAAGGGGCTTTTGCCTGGGATTATCATGATATGAAAGGGGTAGACCCACAACTATGTACACATCACATTTATATAGAGAAGGATGCTCGACCCATCTGACAGCCTCAATGGAGGTTGAACCCACACCTCAAGGATATCGTGAAAGGGGAATTGCAAAAGCTACTGGATGTAAACTTTATTTATCCTATCTTGGATAGTAAATGGGTCTCTCCATTGGTTGTCGTCCCTAAGAAAAATGGGAAGTGGCGTATTTGTGTAGACTATTGGGAAATGAACAAGGCCACACAGAAGGATCACTTTCCCCTCCCATTCATTGATCAGGTCCTCGATATGTTGGCAGGGAAGCAATTCTTCTCCTTTTTAGATGGCTTCAACAGTTACAATCAAATTCAGATTGCCCCTGAAGACTAGGATAAAACAACCTTCACCTGTCCCTGGGGCACATTCACATACAGGGTATTGCCATTTGGCTTGTGTAATGCCCTGACCACGTTCCAGAGAACTATACTAAGCATCTTTGTCGATCTAATAAATGAAGGACTAGAGGTATATATAGATGACTTTACTCCATACGGGGATGATTTTGATCAAGAATTGCAAACACTAGAAAAGGTCTTAGAATGATGCATCGCTACCAGGTTATGTTTAAGTAATGTCAAGTGTCACATGATGATGACCGAGGGCGTGATCCTGGGACATTACATCTCCACAGTAGGAATATAGGTAGATCCAGAAAAAATATAGGTAATTCTTTTATTGCCTACCCCGTGCACTCAAACAGAGGTATGTAGTTTCCCGGGATATGCAGGTTATTATCGCAGGTTTGTCAAGAATTTTTCTCAGATTGCGGCACCTTTATATGCTCTAACTAGAAATGTTGATTTCAGTTGGTCTGACAAGTGTGACATAGCTTTTGTAGGATTAAAGAAACTAGTCTCAACAGCACCTATATTACGTGGACCAAACTGGGAGATTCCTTTCCACATCTCCATAGATGCATCAGATGTAGTTATAGATGTTGTCCTCGGCCAGGAGGAGGACAAGAAACCTTATGCTATATATTATATTAGCAAAAACATCACTTATATAGAACTTAATTATACAGTGACAGAAAAAGAATTCTTAGTTGTTATTTATGCAATAAACAAATTTAGACACTATATAACTGGCTACCAAGTCTTTGTGTACACTGATCACTCTACCATTCGGTATCTAGCTAATAAACCAATCACAAATGGTTGAGTAACATGGTGGCTATTACTTTTGCAGAAGTTCAACATTACCATTAAAGATCGTTTAGGGAAGGAAAATCCAGTTGCTGATTTTCTATCTCGAATCCCGAAGGTTAATGATCCACTGGTGATAGATGACCAATTTCCAGATGAACACCTATTTGCTATGGCAGTTAAGACGCTGTTGTACACATATGTGGCAAGTTATCTGGTAGTAGGGAAGCTACCTAAACACTTAATGACAAGAGAAATAAAACTGATTGTTTAGCACAGTGCCTGATTCTCTTGGATAGGCAGAAATCTTTTTCATACAGGGCCCGACATGTGTATATGTAGATGTATCCGGGAGGATGAGATCCATGACATTCTGAAGGCTTGCCATGACGAACCCTATAGGGGACATTTCACAGACCGAAGGTCAGGACATAAGGTATTACAAATGGGCTATTATTGGCCCACTATTTTTTAGGATGCTAAAAAATATGCCTAGGCCTGCAATAGTTGCCAAAGGATGGGCTGGCCTGGCCAACCTAATGAAATGCCAATCTAGCCATAACTAGTCATAGAACCCTTCGAGCATTGGGCATTGGATTTCGTAGGTCCATTCCATTTGCCACCCAATCAGAAGGCCTACATACTCGTAGCCATGGATTATGTGACAAAATGGGTGGAAACAATAAATTTACCAAGAGCCATAGAGGAAGCAGTGATTAACTTCCTTTTTGGGCTATTTGTGTGGTATGGATTACTGCAAGAAGTGATCAGAGATGGGGGAAAGAAATTCATAAGGCACAAGATTACTGCCACTCTCAGAAACCATCATATTATGCATAGGATCACTTCTTTGTATCACCTGTAGGCGAACAGGTAGGTCAAAAGCACCAATAATGTTATAGAAGCGATTCTGACCATGACAGTCTCAACACACCGACAAGATTGGGTTGCTAGACTACCAGAGGCCTTGTGGGCCTATCGTATGACTTGGAGGAATACTACTGGATACTCTCCAAACCAGCTTGTGTTCGGTAAAGAACCAATTTTTCTAATCAAATACGAAATAAAGACTCTAAGGACGGCTTAGGAAGTGGGTCTAGATTTAACAAAAGCCCAAACCAAGCGTCTTAAGTAGATTAACAAACTAGATGAGGTTCAATTTTTTGCTTTGCAATGAACTGCAATAATCCAGCAACAAAGGGTAAAATGGCATGACATCTTTATCAAGAAGAAAATGTTTCAAAAAAGGGATTGGGCAAACCTATACGATTCCAGATTCTAGGACTTCCCAGGCAAGTTGCAAACAAGATGGCTCGGCCCTTATGAGATTCAAGAGGTACATAATAATAGTACTCTTACCTTGACTAGCATAGACAGATCCAGTCATTCCTTTAAGGTAAATAGGCATTGAGTGCGCCTCTATCATCAACCACTTACCAAGGAGTCCTTCTACGAGCAGGTATGCGAGGACCCCTCCATGCAAATTCTAGCTGCAGGGAATGATAACATAGCAACTTTTCCTTTAAAAATTTGAAATTGCTTGAGAAATTGTAAATAATGTACATACCTTTGTAGGTATCACTATGTAAATATGAATTTTCTTTAGGTAGTTTCATTTTCCTTTTTTTTTTTGTTGTTCAAACAATTGAACATTTTTCGTTCAATTGATTGAACAACACATTTTCCTCTTTTTTGTATTTCGTCGTTCAAACAATTGAACGTTGGCCATTCAATTGATTGAACAACGCATTTTCCTTTCTTGTATTTCTTTATTCAAACAATTGAATGTTTACCGTTTAATTGATTGAACAATACATTTTCCTTTTTTGTATTTTGTTGTTCAAACAATTTAACATTTGCTGTTCAATTGATTGAACATCACATTTTCCTTTCTTGTTTTTCTCTATTCAAACTATTGAATGACTGACATTCAATTGATTGAACAACACATTTTCCTTTCTTATTTTTTGCTGCTCAAACTATTGAATGATTGCCATTCAGTTGATTGAACAACGCATTTTCTTCCTTTTTGTTTTCACCGCTCAAACAATTGGATGATTTCCATTCAATTGATTGAACAACACAATTTGTTTTCATTTATTTTCGCTATTCAAACTATTGAATGACTACCGTTCAATTGATTGAACAACAAAATTTGTTTTCATTTATTTTCACTGTTCGAACTAGTGAACGACTCTTGTTCAAATGATTGAACAACACAATTTGTTTTCATTTGTTTTCACTATTCAAACAATTGAATGACTTCCGTTCAATTGATTGAACAACACATTTCATTTTTATTTTTATTTTGTCTTTCAAACAATTGAATGACCGCCACTCAATTGATTTAACATCACTTTTTGTTTTTGAGTGATTTCATTGTGCAAATGATTGAACAATTGGCATTCAATCGATTGAACAACATGTTTCATTTTCTTTCTTGATTTCTCCGTTCAAACAATTGAACGATTTTCGTTCAATCGATTGAACAACACCTTTTAAGAAGCTAAATTGTGATTTTTTCTCATTTTTTTCTTGATCATTATGCCATTTTATCTTCTTCTTTTGTATTGGAAATAAGCACCATTTGAATCGATTTGTGCCTCTTCTAAAGAAAAAGTGGTAATAATAATATCATTATAACTTCTAAAATCCTTTTGATGGTTATCTTTATCCATAAGCTAATACGGTGTATCTTTACAATGACTGCCTGAACATCTTTTCTTTTGGACACATCATGAAATGATTCATTATCCTTAATCCATGTTGGCTTATGTTTATACTCCCAAATGGAAAAAACTCATGATATAATGGTAAGGGGATAAGAGTATAACACTTTCATTGGCATCTTTTTACTTCTTACACCATCCCTGACTCTTGAGCAAATGAGCCTCCCTTTTTCTAAAATAAGAATTCCAAAAGAAAAATAAAATATCAAAATTCTTAGAACATTGTATAAAGAGGATAGGGGTCTCATCACAAGCCAGCCTACCATGATCATAAGGATGTAACAGGCGACATTCCAATTTGGCTACCAAACCAAGGCAATGACCTCCTTGATAATTAATGTCAGAAGAAGAAGGGGTCTCATCACGAGCCAGCCTGATCACTTTGTTACACCCTAGTGAGTGGCACTATGGTTATCTGGTCACCATGCCAGCATAGTGGTCTCTTTAGGACAAAGAAAAGAATAATTAACTATAAGAAGGACTCTAGCTCATTTGGGGGGTTAAAAAGCAACCCTGTCGAGGCCATGAATGCCTACTGGCAGCACTGGCTCTACTTGTGGTATTGGAGTATCATCTTATATTTCCATATGTTATCTAGCTCTTATCACCTATGAATTTATTTCTAATGAGAATTTCCATTTAGGTAGCACTTTTACAAGCTGAATAGCATGGTGACTTTAATCTATATTCATTATATTCCGTACATTTGATCATTAAATGACAGTCATTAAACACATACTGTTGATTATGCTGATGTGATTAATTCGCTCACGGTAAAGATATTTGACATAATGGCTTAAAATTGTTGTTTTTATTTTATTTGGCCAATTCAAGTCTGACAATGAATATTTCTTAAATTCTTTGCTAATTTGCGTGTTGTGTTTTTCGATTGGTTTCCACATTTATTTCACATTAGTCTATTTGCTTGCTTTTTGCATGTTGAAAGGACATGGATGCCCTTTTCTCGTCAGAGGGGGGATGGCCTGCGTATGCACAACACATATCACAGTTATGGATAACTGTGTGACAATCATTTGGATTACCTCTGGAGTACAAACTGCATGATGAGCATGAATGTGTAATAATTAGCAGGAAATTCCGATTGGACGAAGAATGGAAACCATTATGGCGAGCATGCGAACTTACAATTTTGCGTTAAGTATGGCTGATAGGATGAATGACTTAACTAAAAATGATAATAATTGTCCAAGAAGTGTCATTTCCTTGTTAATTGTTGTAATATACATTGTTTTTGTTTTGCATTATAGGGGTAAAACACAATTGTATATAGGAGAACCAGCCTCAAGTGCAGTAGCCATGGGTGGAAGAGCTATCCAGAGTGAACCTCCAGTACTGATGGTGTCAGATCAAGCTCACGAAATCCTTGAACACATTGGCTAGCTGTAGTATTTAAACAAATTGTAGGGATTTCATGAGGAGCTAACGCTAGAATTTCTGCAAAATCTGCAGAACGGTAGTACAGTGGTAAAAGGTATAAGCATGATGGTTTCTGAAGAAGTCCTAGCCAAAGTCACTAGACTTTTGGCAGAAGGGGAAAAATGGACAAATAAGCACATCTTGTTATACAGCACAATTGAAGTATTCCAGGACCTGGGTGAGTGGCTAGTACGAATAGGGAAGGGAATTCATCCTTCAGCGTTGCGGCAACCGTGGCAAGAACCAGTGGTCATCATCCAAAGATACATCACCTATGGCGACTGACACGAAGTGGTAAAGCCCCGACAACTGAAACTCCTAGCCATTTTAAAGCAAAGAACTTTAGTTAATTTACTATTTTATCTGAATTCCCTGTTACACGATGTCGCCCGACGGGTAAGGATAGCCAAGGACCCACATAGTGTAGTCAACCATCATGGGTTAATTAAATTAATTATCACAAATATATTTTCCCAACAATAATTAACATGGGAAAATATCATAAATCCTACCTTGGCTCCACCCCCAGAAAATGCGGAAATAGAGCAACAAGGGCCAAGAACCCCAGGCCCAAAGAGAATACTAAAGAGAAAGAGTCCCTCTGCACCCTTAGAATCCACTAAGCATAGGTGCTTTGTGCGAGTGAAAGCCTACTGGAACATCCCAATCCAAGCAGAGGAAGCCAGACCATCCCGCACACCTCCTCTTAGTCCGCAAGACCCTCCTTTGTAAGATTATGAGGAGAAAGTGGCTAGGGTATTGGGAAGCATGGAAGTGTTTATCGAAGGTGGAGAATAGGGAGGGAGCATTAAAAAATAGAGTTGTACCCCTGACCGATCGGTCCCTGCTGACAGCCCCGGTCATGAGCAAACCCAGCCATGCACTGATGCCATGGAGGAACAGAGGGAGTCAATTCCTTCTATGGAAACACCCCTCGAAGCTGAGGTACATGAAGGAGAAGCTAGCAGAAAAGAAACTCTGACAGTAGGCACCAGTCCAATAGACCCCCCAGCAGAAGGAAACCCTGAAGGTGAAAATTTGAGAGATGCCAATCAACCAAGTAATACTCCCTTTTTGAAGTTCCCTACGGATGAGGCGTACCAAGGAGAAGACCCCGAGAATGATAATTGTTTAGGAGATACCATTTCATTGGGATCTCCTGAAAATGAAATACATAATAGCAACGAGTTGGAAGGAGAAATTCCACGAGAAGACACAGTTCCAGTTGGGAACATCTGTGATGATGACATAGTACAGCCTGTATAGGAAACAGAGGATAATGCAGCTAACCCATTATTAGACGAAGGCTCTAGAGTAGAAAAGTCCTATAGAGCTAGGCTTAGAAAGATTCTCAGAAAGTACAGAAAACATAAGCAAGTAATCACACAACTGAAACATTGGTTAAAAGAGGCAAACAAAACCAGGAAATTGAAAGTAGAAATGGAAATTGTAGGAATGCAAACAGAACAATGTTCTGTGAAGGATGTTGAGACTCAGAAAATTTTTCTTGTGGTCTGTCCAAAAGAAACCCAGATTGAGCCAGCTATGATAGAAGACATTGCCATGCAAACTGAGGACCCCTGTATCTTTTCGTAGGGAACTCAAACGAATCACTCGATTGTGGACACTGCTATCCAAATAGATGTTGAAGAAGATGTTTGAGTTGATTGTATAATTCAAGAGGAAGCTGAAGCTACTGTGCAGAATGAACCTATAGAGACCCAAGATGGAGAGGCCCAAACAAATGAAACACCCGTTTACAACCCCTTGGTAAGAGAGGCCGTCATTAGAAAATTGCAGAATGAGCTACTGATGGTTCAACAGGAACTTGCTCAGCACAAGGAAAGGTGGTCCCTCTGTATGAACATCAAGGGTTAAGGAAGAAGTTTGAAGCACTTACCAGGATTGAAGATGAGACCTTTGCCCAGTATAAGGCTGAGAAAAATAAAGTTGAAAGATGAGAGGGTCAATTTTAAAGAGCTAGAGAGCAAATGGAGTCTGTCTGCTCTCTTTATTCAGACACCCTATCTTGCCTAGCTCCTGCCACAAATTATTCTTTATTTCTCATGGAAAGGTACCTCCTATTAAAAGTTAAGGCCATTAAGGCTAGTAAACCAGTAGAGATCAAAACCACTCCCAACTTGATAAAATTCTTCAGAGAGCATGATGAGAAGGTTCAATGCCCCCTTTGTGAATTCTATATGCATAATTTTTTTTTAGAAGATGACAGGGACAACCACCCTGGCCGTTTTATAGGAGACATCCAATTTCAGGAATTCCTCTCATTCGCTACTAATCAGCTAAAATGGGCCAAGGCTCACAACACTTTCAGAAGACATGAGTATGGCATTGACCTATGGGTCAGAGGGGAGCCTACACAACCATTACTCCTATTTGTCAGGCATAAATAGTTTATGAAGCGAGACAGTTTTGTAGGCAAATTGGGGCCACTCCATACTGATATTATTTAGGTTGGAAAGGATACTTCCAGGACATTAAGGAAGAAGCCTTGTTTGCATCAAGGCAGAGGTGGGAAGTCTCCAGTAACACTATGAGGGATAGAGAGCCATTTGGGTATCAAAACTTCCAAGCCGCCTCTTCTCATTTTTATAAATATAGTAATATGATTTTAACAATGGGGCCAGATTGGATAGGATGTCGTTACAGAACCCCAATCATATGGTATCCTCCTGATCAATACCGCAGTGACTATAACTTGAAGGATCATGAGGTAACCTAGGCTTTTGTTGTCCTTAAGCAAAAGAATGGTTTTAGGAATTACAAGGAGGAAGTATATCCTTCTTATTCCCTAACTCAGTTGCATATAAACTATTCACTTGCATGAGGACGTGCAACAAGGTAAGCTGGGGAGTATGTTGGGACAGGAAAAAGGTATGATTTCTCTTCGTAAAATGCTTCATTTATCATTCATCCTTATATGATTATCTCTATTTATAGATTAAAATGAGGAAAATATTGGTTAAAGTTGGATGAAACTATTTGGTGATAGAATAGGCAAATCTAGTACAAAAAACTAATTATTTTCTATCTTTGTGTGCAGAGATGTGGACTGGGCAAAAGTCGTTCAGTTGACAGAACAACATGAGGCCATAAAAGGGAAAAGAAACAACATCTTGGGTAGACAAGGAAGCGGGAGATCAGCTCGAACAATGCTATTTTATCACATGATCAAATTATATATTCTAAAATCCTCAGGATCCCCTGATCCAGAGGATTCTCTTTTATCCAGTTACTCTTTTATGTTATATATACAACTGAAAGGTGATTAGATATAGTTCAGACTTTGATAATATGTAATTATTCTTTTTTAAAACATATACGCTGTTATATCAGTGACTCTATCAGCAATTACTTGCAATTAATGAAAGAAGGTTGTGTTTGATACATCTTCATATTCTGAGTTCTTATTAAGCAGAGGCTTCTAGCGACTCTGGGCCCAGTCACAAGAAGTTCTATTTCTCCTTTGTGTCATAGTTTTTATATTTAGTCTTTGCTATTGATTTAATGTTCAGTTACTTCATTTATCATAAAGGTTTGTGATATTGATTTATATTGCTATTCAATTAGATTCAGAGTGAAGCCGTGTGACATACTTAAGTAGTGCTTTGATTGGAATGAGTGAATTAGTGTTGATAGTAGATTGTTGTTCATTTGAATAGATGTTATCATAGATCTTGGAGATAAGATTGATTAACTTATACATATTGCAATATATATCGTTTGCTATTGAGGAATCCTTTATCGATATTTACTATTCAATTACTGATTGCTGTTCAATTACGATTTTTTATTGTTGTTTAATTACTGTTGCTATTCAGTTGTAAATTGCAAGTTTATTTGGGGTATTATAGATTAATAGTGATGTTTAATAGTTATAGTTTCGTTACTTGATTAGTCTTAAGTTTATTTGAACAATTCCAAGTGTAATTCTTATTTGCATTCAGTTTCAATTGATTTCGGAACAAGTTGCATAGAATTGCAGAGTGTGTTAAGTATTTATTCCATAGATAGTTCATTTCATAATTGTGTGAATTGAATTGAAGAGTTAGCCATTATTGATTGCAACGATTCATCATTATATAAACTCTAGATTCACTGCATATACTGTGCTGGCACTCTTGAGATAAAAATACTTACATCGGGTTGACAACTAATGTAGGGATTAATATTGTCTCTAAAAAGACATTTTAGTGAGCCAACAGATGCATATACCCAAAAGACATTATGTAAAACCATCAATCCTTACTCTACTGCGAATGTCAAGAATGAAGTATGATTATGTAAAGGAAATTCTCTCTAATTGTTGACTACTATAATTTCTTGTAAACATTGACAGTAAAATTTAGCAACAAAAATTCATGCAATTGAAGAGTAAATCTGCAAATTCACACAAATAAATAGTAAATTTGGAAATTCCAACAAGGAAAAAAATCATTCAAAAGTGAAAGTAACAAGAAATTATGGTACAAAGAAGACACTGATCCTTCCAGGACTGGGCCCATGGTCTCTAGAATTTAACCGTCTTGCAGGAAACTCAATAAGCTAGATTAAAAAAGAACAACCTGAGTCCTCATTCATATCAACAGTGAATTACAAAAAGGTTTGTAACAACCTTAAGATAATCTGCTTTTCAGTCACCTCTTACAATTGAGAAGAATAGTACTAATAATCTATTTTATTGGAGTTTAATTGCATTTATATAATACACCATAAATCTAATGATGGAATAATAAAGATGTCTTGAGAATCAGAAGATTCTCAAGATGCTTATTTTAAACTATAAAATCTCCATGATACTTCCATAATAACAGATTGTATCATTTCTTCGATTGTGCCATGCACATGGGCACGAATCCTTGATCAGCATGTCACAATTATCCCAACAGTTTCTTCACGGCTTGGTTTCTCTTCAGTGATTTAGGGAACAACAATCATCCATCAATATTTCATGTGTATATATTAACCCAAATTGTGAATTAATGACATTTTTGGTATTCAAATCAACTTATTAACAAGGTAGAAATTCAAGATATCATTAACTTCTTTCTAGAACTTCAAGCTTTCGAATTATTACGATATGAACTAAAAAGGATTCAAAAACTAATTACTAAGTAAAGTAATAAGGGGAAGAATCATACCAATTCCAAGGCCCAACATTACTCCCCAATGTACCTTTTTGCATGTCATGATGCAAAGAGATGGTTGACATGTAGTAGAGTCAAGGAGTAGGATGGGTAAGGTTGTTCGCTATAGTGCCTAAATCTGTTCCTAATTTTTCTTTCCCTATAGACTTACCTGCCTCTGAGAGTTCATACTCGGCTTTATAATCATCTAGAGGATACCAGATGATGGGACATTTATACCTACATCCAAGCCAATTAGGACTTTCTCCTAGGACCAAATGAGCATAATCTTGCATTCTTCTTGTTGTTGCTTGAAAATTTCTAAAGTTAAAAGGTTCCCTATTTTTAACTTCATTCGTGGACATCTTCCACCTATATTTAGCAACTCAGAGGGCTTCTACTTTGATTTCTTCAAAATATTCCAGTACAACCTGGAGAACATCATTATGAATATGTGTGAGGGTAGTGATAATGTCAGGTTGTTCCATAAACTTTTTATGCTTGATGAGTGTGCACATAGGGCTTGTTGCTTCCCCCTGAACCTAGAGGTCAAGGCCATTCTCTCTTTATTGAAATGTACCATGAGATTTTGACCATCTTATCTGATTCCTCGCGAAAGAAATGAATTCCTAGAATTGTACATCATTAATGAAACAACTGGGGTTTTCATCCCTCTGCTCCTCCAGGAAGAAATTATGCATATATAATTCACATAGAAAATATTTTACATGATCATCCTGTTTCTTAAAAGACTTGATAAAATTAGGAGCATTATTAAATTCATAAGATTGACTAGATAGAAGGCTTTGACCTTGAGCATAAGATACCGCTCTAATAAAAACAAAGCATAATTCTTGGTTGGGCATTTGCAAGACAAAGCATCAAAATGGATGGAGCAGACCTCCTTCATCTGTTCCAAGGCTTTCTCAAGTTGGCCTTTTACCATTTTTATCTTTTTTCTCAGCTTCCCTAAATTTAGCATAAGTGCTATCACTAAAAAATGATCACATCGGCATTTCTAACAAGGTGGATCGAAATATATCATGTAGATTTAATTTTACCATAGTAAAATCACCTTCACTATGGAAAATAATTTAGTAAACCACTTTCATTAAAATATTTTCTGGTTTAAATCATAAAACCCTAGGAGAATAATTAAATAAATCATTATTTATTTAATTTTATGTCAGAATGATTATTAAATCATTATTTAATAATTATTCCTTGTCAAATTTGACTAAATACTTTAAGAATAATTAAATAAACCACTATTTCTTTTGATTTTACACCTTTCTTATTTCTCGCAAAATAATTAATAAATTATTTTATTTGTTAATTATTTCTACATAAAGGAATTTAAGCATTTTAAATACATTTTCCCTCTCAAATAAATATAATAAAGTATTCCAAGTAGTTAGATATGAATTTGGTTAATAATATTTTATTATTCTCCATTGTTGAGATTAACTCCATACTTTGCTATAAAAAGGAGGATTTTTCATTCATTCTTCACCATGATCATAATCATTGTCAACATTATCATCGTTTTTCTTTGAGCTCCCATTTTGAGTTCTCCACATTTTGTATGGGTTTTTCACATATTGAGAGAGAAAATCATTTTCTTAAGCATTAAGGACATCAAAGGACCCATCCCACAAAGGGGGGCTTGCAGACCCATCTATAGATCTCCTTCACCAAGAGCTATTAAAAAAAGATTTATTCATTCAAAGTCTTTCCAATTGGGTAATTGCGTTACATATTTTATATTGTTTCTCTCTATTTTGGATAGTCTATACTTTTATTGTAGTTTTTCTATTTGTGTTTCATATCTAAGACATCAACAACCATCAACTTGTTTTTAGGGTCACTTGTCACCTAGTGACTTAAGTGAAGTATTTTTGGTACAACTACCAAGATTTTTCACACTAAAAAATGGCGACTCCACTAGTGTAATAACCGCATTCTTAGGTGACTGAAGTTTCAGAAAATTTCATGGTTTACTTCAACTATTTTTTACCCTCTCATTTTCTATTTATAGTATTTAACCCTATTTTGTCAAATTTTTGGATTTTGATAGGTTTCTGGAATTTTCTATAGGTCACAAGTACCAGTTGAGCAGAAAATGGAAAAATCTGTGTGAGATATATTAACTGAGACTCTTGGGAATATAGCATGCTTTTCAGCCCCATAAGTGAGTTGCATAGCACACTTTTTAGCTAGAAAATTGTGTTTCCCTAAAAATAGTTCAGTAACTATGTTTTGTACCTTTTCTAGAAAATTTTCAAATTATTTTATAGATTTACTGAGAGTGTTATTTATAGACTAGTTTGGGTACCTCATCTCTCTTTTAGTCTCCCTTAGCACTAGATCAACTTGATTTATCTCTTTGAGGAAGGAAAAATTCCCCGGGGGTTTAGAGTACACCTCCACATTGTTAGGAAGAGATTTTTTGAGTGAGGAGTCTAGGGTTTTCAACATTTTCAACCACATGTTTTTCAGATCTGATCGACTACTTTTCAAATCTTTTGGATAGGTTTCTTTTACCTTTTCTCCATTTAGATTTTAGGTTTTTCCTTTCCCCCTTAGGATTCCTTTGAGCATCCTAGGTCTTAGAGCTTCACACCTCTACTTTGCAACATTTTTCACCTCTCATTTTTATTGTTTCTCTACATCATTTTCAGTAGTTTAGAGTCTTTAGATCCCATTCCCTTGACATTAGATCTTTTAGGCCTCTTTATGTGTCTTTGAGTAGATCATTTTCCATCTCTTGCTTAGCTTCTTAGTAGTCCTTATGGGTGGGGTTTTGTGTGCTTGATTGGATGTTTATTTTTCTGTCATTTTCATATTTATTTATAGTATTTCATTATTTTACTTTTAGTGACACATGGCATCATGAAACATGCTTAATTAACTCATCCACTTGACACATTATTTTCACACACTAACACCTTAAGAGAATGTGAGCTTGGTTAACATTGTTAAGCCAAGACTTGAAACACTACACCTTAATCAATCAACACACATATATTAAGCTCACTTGGGCATCAGGGCCAAATAATGTTTGTAGTGTAGGTGTAGGGCCAATAGGATAGGCTTTCAAGAACACCCATTATTCGCTTTCATTGAGACATAGAAGTTGACATATTAGGGAGCTTAAAATCCTTCGGCATCCCATGGTCAAAAGCTTGAGTGCATCAGAAACTCGATTCAGAGGGGGTTAGGCTAGGTCATCATGCGAGCAGTTCTCCTTGGGGATACCCAACCCATGACAAGGAATTTCATGCTATGGCTGAACTACTAAGAAGCTCAAGACTCAACCACCCCCATGAGATGAAGGTAACCATAGTGACCAATATTAAGAAAACACCTTATAGGATTGGCTGTGGGAAGTAGTTGGTCCTCTACCCCACCTTTCTCTGAACAACTCTGCTTGTGGGGATCAGATTCTGTCAAGTAAGAAGTTCTTTGGAAGGCCATATGAAACAATAGATCTAAGATTGTTTGAGGATTTAGATCACCTATAGGCTAGAGGTATTTTTCTTTGATAGGACGTGTTTTCTTGTATTAGAGTAACATCATTAAAATAGTTAGTTTACACTTGGCACCACTACACTAGGTGTTTTCTTGTTGTTTGTTTCTCTTTTATTCCTATCATCACCCTTTAGTCCTTAGATCATTATTGTCTGACACCATTGCACCTCCAAGGTGTTTGTCACATCAAATTTGAGGTCTTCACCCTTAGTTCCCATTAGGACATATTACTCCTCCCTGTCGAGTTAGAGTTCACCCTCCCAGTCCTCCATTAAGTCATCATTCTAATTCTGATTTTGATTCTACTAATTCATCTAGTTCATCCTCTGATTCCACATCTTCTCAGCTCCATATCTCCACCATGTCAGGCATTAATGTGGGTGCGGGAACTACGGGTGGTACTGGTGATAACTAGGGTACCCCCACCAGTGTGGTCACTCCTACTTCATTACTTCCTTTTATGGCTGGTTTAAGTCTCCCAGATTTTAGCCAACTTATTAATGATCCTCTTCTCCATGATCCCACATGGCCAGCAATGCTGACTAAATTCCCTTTAAACATCCCCAAGTTTGAAGGTAATCCTGGAGAAGATCCAACTAATCATGTTCTCCCCATCCATATGTGGTGTTCATCTAATTCCATTGCTGAAGACTCCATTCATCTTCATTTGTTCCAATGTACACTAATTAGAGCTATTGCTAAGTGGTATGTTGACCAGCCCAAAGCAACCCATTCCACTTTAGCAACTCTTGCCATATCATTTCTTTCATATTTCTAGTTACCTCTCTGTTATGATACTGGTACTGAACTCTTGTTTTCTTTCTATCAAACTTTTGGCACTCGCCTTTCTGACCATGTTCAGGAATGACATAGAAGGAGGAGCATCTGTAGAGCTCCTGACTTCGAAGACTAATTCTATATGGATTTTTTTCTTAGATCGTTGTTGGCCCCGATTGCAAACTATTTGACGTCAAACTTCCTTCAGTTTAAGGAAAAGGAACTCCAAATAGCTCTAAAATTTGATATGGTTTATGCCCAGTGAGGTTATGTTTACATTGTCATCCCCGATCTACCTCAGCCTAGTGCTGCTAATGCACTAGGGGCATCTCATGCCATAGATGGCATAGTTGGAACCCTTTCACACCCTCAACCATATGCTCCACCTCATATGAGTTATGGTCAACCTCAGGGAGGGACCAGTTCCATTTACAATTATCCCTCTCCCAATCCTCCTTAGGGAAATCCTTATCCAAGTCCCATCATGCCATATTCATACCCCCACATGCATCAATAGATGTCAGGGCCATTTTTTGTCACCCCTACTTATACCAATGTTGTCGCATCTCCTTATTATTAGTATGCACAACCTGGCGCTCGAGATCCTTTGGCACCAGTGCCCCAACCCCCCATGCCTGCTCCCCCTCTATTGCAACAACCACTTCCTCTATAAGGGAAAGTGTATGCTCAACAGAGTGGACCCAATCCCCAAAATGCCAAGAAGAGGAACAAGGGGAAGGGTAATAGGAACCAGTAGTCTCAATGTAATTAAGGCAACCAGGGTCCTCCACTCAATGCTCCTCAGGGTCCTTAACCTAATCCTACAACCTAGCAATAGGGTGGTCAACCCAAGCAGAACAAGGGTCTTCATATGAAAAAACCTTGTGCTTGTTGTGCATTCTATGTTCATTATACCCTTGAGTTTCCTCGTTTACCTCAAATGCAGAAAGTATGGGAAGGTCAAGCATTTTCGCGAGGACTGTAGCCCACCACTCATCCTCCTCCTCCTACTCAATCTCAACCGGTCATGATTTCCAATCCTTTTCCTCACCAAGGATACATCACTGCCTAACCTATGCAAGGTCAAGGTGGTCAACTAGCTCCACCATTTGGCCACCATGATTATCAGATTCTTATGATGAATTCGGATGAGGCAAAATACCGAGCAAGTCAACCTTCAAACTCAATCGCATCTGTATGACAAGCCACCTGCTAAGCCTTTGACTTAGTCCCAACCCAAAGTTTCCATCAAGTGTCTATCTTCACCAAACAGTACCTTATAAATCCCTCTGCCTAAGTTCGAAGTTATTTCCAAGATCTCCAAAGGTCTGTTACGGAGAAACATTGCTTCTACCAAAGTCACCCATACATATAGCATAGTAGATGATTTGGCACAGTCTCCTACTGCCTTGGCAATGCTAGAAGTACTCCAGACGTGCCCATTACAATGAAAATATCTACTATTTGCTCTAGGTTTTGTGGATCCTCAATATGGTCAAATGATTGTCTTTCATGTTGACAAGCCGAAAAATCGTCCCTTACATTCATCTGTGTCATTTCAAATTCCAGTCTCCATAAGAAATTCTATTGTTCATTGATGTATCATTGATGAAGGTGCCACCACCTATGTGACGTCCACTAATGTTTGGAAGAAACTTGGTTCCCCTAACCTATCCCTATCCACCATCACTCTTCGAGCATGGGATGGTCATCCTTCACAACCCCTTGGCTTATACCGCAACTTCCCAATCACAGTTGTTGGCAAGCCCATTTGTATTGAAATCAAAGTCATCAATGCTCCCTTAGACTATAACATCCTTTTTGGTCCTAGTTATACCTATGCGATGTTAGTTGTCGCATCCGCAGTTCACCATAAGATGTGATTTCCCCATAATGGAAATATCGTCACAATTGATTAGTTGATGTACTATGATCCAAAAGCCCAGACTTCACCTCAGTCCAACATTTCTTCCATGGCTAACAATAATACTATCTCGTCTATCTCGCCAGGAGACTATAAAAATTCCTCTTTTATTAGTTCTTACTATGGCCCACCACCTACTTCTTCTGAGCCTAGCTCATCGAGTGTTTGCATGCTCCAATCATCACAGGCTACCCACAAATGGTCTAGTATGCCCTCACAATAGACCACACCTCCACAACCTGTTGTGCCAAAATCAACCCTACCTACCAGTACAACTCCTCAAGGATCACTTCCTTGTGCTAGTGTCTCTCCTAATCCCTTTCCGCCCAGAACCATCCCCCCAGGCCTTAACCATTTAGGAGAAGTTCCTCCAGGCCATTATCCTTTTGGTCAAATAACAATTTTGTTTCCAACTCCTAGATTTTATTCCACACTTGTCATGGCTACATTGCGTTTACCCAATATTACCTTAGGGATCCTAGTGTGGTACATCCATACCCCCACAACAATCCACCTAATTAATTGAAACCTTACACTGCTTTGACCCCGATCCAACCAGTTTTTCCTACCCCTGCCTTTGCTTCAGTTCCACAGCAACATCAACAAGATCCTACTCCCATTGTGAAAGCATATAGCAAGGGGGGAAAATCTCGAAAGAAGAGAACCCAAGAAAAGGCTCCCCCAACCACTCTCACTCATCCTAAGCTGCCAAAGCCTCTTCCTCCTTGTGCTTTGTGTGATGTTGTCAATCATGCCACCAATAACTGTCCTAAACTCCCTCATGTCAAGGATGTGGTCACTGATACCTTCCTTGATTCTAAAATTCTTGAGGTCCATGTCACATTTCCTGAGTCAGCTAAGAAGGTATGATTGTTATGCACAAACCACCCTTACGCTTTGTGTGATGATTATGGCCAATATTCGCATCACTGTCCCCATATCAAATATTTTCATGATACACTTCAAGTGCTTCACGAATTAGAGGCTACCCGTAATGAGTCCACATCTCCTTTACCTACATATTTTGGTCCCACTCCTAAACCAGAAAAAGAGGTCTCTCAAAAACTCATTGTGATCCCTCCCCTTGATGTCAAGATGACATATAGTTATTCCCCTATTCTGTACCTATCATCAATCATAAGATTGATACCTTGGAACTCCCTTGATGCCTCCTCTTGTGATTTTGTTGAAACTTCTTCAAAGAATACACCGGTCTCAACATTGGTAGATATTCCATCTACTAGTCATATGTCTCCCACCCTTGACGATCCGTATGTGAACCTCGTATCTCATGAATATGCTTCATGTATCTCTTCACCATGATGTGGTATTTCTTCCTCCATTCCACCCATCTTCCACTATGATGAAGACATCATGTAAGCTATGACCACCTCTGACTGCCCTTGGGATGATATGCACCATCATGTGTACTTCCTTCCACAATAGAGCCATGACCAGTATGTTGTGTAGTCCAAAGACTTCATTCATGGTCATGTCAATTGGTTCAAAAACCCCATTCCTACACTAGATGCTTTTGAAGAAGGAAATATGGCTAACATTTTCCCCACCATAAAAATCAACATTTTGAATAAGCTAGGGGTTGAAGAAAACGTTGTCTTGGGGGAACAATGCACCCTGAAATAAATTGATGCTCACACCAATATATTCAAATAATTCCATGATGTTTCCACCTAGTCTTATTCTGAAATGCATGGACGTGATCTCGCCATTGTTGAACATCATATCGACACTTGGCCCAATGCCATACCCATCCACAAAAAACAAAGGCCTATCCATCCTTCTAAGCGTGAAGCTATCAAACCTGAAATTGATAAGGTCAAGTAGCCTGTTTTCATCTATCCTATCGAATACACCACATGGGTGTCCAATCCCATTCCCATTCTCAAGAAAAAAGGCACCATCCATGTATGCAATGACTTCTGCAATTTAAACAAAGCTTGTCCTAAAGAGAACTTTCCCATGCCCTTCATAGACCATGTCATTGATGACTGTGTGGGGCATGAGGTTCTATCCTTTATGGATGGATTCTCCAGATATAATTAGATTCTATCTATTATGTCGATCAGTTGAAAATTGCTTTCACTAGTCCATGGGGAACTTTTGCTTGCACGGTCCTGCCCTTTGGTTTAAAGAATGTTGGGGCCACTTTTCAACGTGCCATGTCAATATTTCTTTCACGACTTGGCTCACATTATTCTTGCATATCTCAACGATATCATTGCTCATTCCAAACTTTGGTTGTAACACCTTCATGATTTGCGTACCATGTTTCTTCGATGTCGTAATTATAATATTCACTTTAATTCACTGAAGTGTGTCTTTTGTATTCATGCCAGATGCCTTTTGGGCTTCATTGTGTCCAAAGACAGTATCACTCTTGACCTACTCAAAGTTCAAGCCATTCTTGAACTTCCTCCTCCTTGTACCCTTCATTAGTTACCAAGCCTCCAAAGCAAAGCTAACTTCCTTTGTCAGTTTGTTCTTGATTATGCCAAAATGGCTCATAGGTTCCTTAGGCTCCTTTGATCTACCATTCCATATGTTTGGGATGACCAATCTCAATAGTCTTTTGATGCCCTCAAATGTGCCCCCACTTCTACTCCCTTGATTGGTCCACCAACATTTGAAAAGGATTTCATCTTGTACATCTTTGCATCCACCTATTCGGTTGTTGGGGTTCTCATGCAAGAGGATTCTGTAGGAATGGATCATGTCATATACTATGTTAGTAAGAAACTCAATTGTCCCCGTGTGTCCTATTGCCACGAAGAAAATCTAGTGCTGGTTGTCATGTTCTTTGTTCAGAAACTTCACCACTATATCCTTATGTGTACCACCAAAGTTGTGACCAATTCCGATCCCATGGATTTCCTTTTGAGTTGATGGATCATCAGTGGGAAGTACGCCCGTTGGATCATTATCCTCCGATAATACGATCTTCATTTTTTCACACCCAAAAGTATGAAATTTTTGGCCCTCGACAAACTCATTTCTGAATTCCCCACTAGTGCGCCTGATCCACAAGTTAATGCCAATATTCCAGATGAACAATTGTTCACCATTACCTCAAATAATCCATGGTATGGTGACATCCTTACGTATCTGCCAACCCATAAATCTACCCCCATCTCAATCATGATGATCAATAACATATTCTACATCAAGCCCCATGCTACCTCCTCATCGGTGATGATCTCTGTCATTGCGGTGTCGATACTGCCCTTCATCATTGTCTCTCCTATCCTGAAGCTAAAAATTGCTCAATGCCTTCCATGGTGGAACTTGTGGTGGCCACCTATCTGAAATTGCCACTTCCCATAGAATCATGTGTGTCAGGTACTTTTTGGCTTCTCTCTTTAGTGATTGTTTTACGACAGTTAGAAACTGTCCCAATCGCTAGCTATACGCCCCTAAGGCAAGAGCTCCACCTTCTCCCCTCCATCCAGTTGTTGCAGCCGATCCTTTTTGTAAATGGGTTATTGACTTTATGGAGTGTCGACCCCCGTCTGCTAATAACCACAAGTATATTATCGTGGATGTCACATATTTTACCAAATGGGCTGAAGCCATGCCAATGTTCAATAATATCACGACTACTACAACCCTCTTCCTTTTAAACCATGTCATCACTCGATTTGGGGTTGTGAACATTTGGTCTCAGACCATGGCTGACACTTTGAAGATGAGATATGGCGTGAGTTATCCTCTCTATTGGGCTTTGAACATCAATATTTGTGTCTTATTATCCCCAAGGAAATAGCCAAGTTGAAGCTATCAACAAGATCATTAAGACTATGCTTCAGTGGATGATGACTAAACATAATACCAACTGATATTTAATTCTCTTCCCTGCTTTGTGCGCCTTAGAACTTCTGTCAAGACCACCACCAGGTTCACTCCTTTCATCCTTGTTTTTGGAGAGGAGGCAGTTTTCCGAATCAAGTGTGAAATCCCTTGCCTTCACCTTGGCATGGAACTCCTCCTGGACACCGAACCCTTATAACAATGACTTATCATGCTTTAGTGCACTTTTGAGGTTAGTCATGTTGCATTGAAAACTACTAAAGCAGCCAAAAATCACACCGAAGATCAGTATGACCGCAAAGTCCACCCTCATACCTTCCATCATGGAAAACTTGTTCTCGTGTATGATCAAGACCATGATGTCTTGGAGCGTGGAAATTTTGAACCATTATGTCTAGGGCCTTATATCACCCATAATTTTTTGGGAAAGGGGGTATACCTATTAGAGGATCCAGAAGGAGAAATCCTTCCCAATCCTTGAAATGCACTCTACCTCAAGAAATATTACCCATAACATTTCCCATCGAAGTGCATATATATCTATTTGTCTTCTTGCTTTTTTGTGTCCCCCACATTCTTACATGTTTTCTTCTTGTGTATTTTTAGATGGATCCATCATCCACACCTTATATTAGTTTCACTGATGGTGTGACTCACTTCACCAAGAATCTTGCCTTGGCAACTTTGGCCATTTTCTCCCCCTTTCATTCATTAGGCAGTTTTACCAATCGAGTGTGAAATCCATTCCCTTCACCTTGCCCTCAAACTCCTCCTAGACACCTAACCCTTAGAACAATGAATTATCATACTTGAGCACACTTCCGAAGATTGTCGTGTTGCATTGAAAACTACCGAAGTGGCCAAAAAGCGCACCAAATATCATTATGACCGAAAAGTCTACCCTCGTACCTTCCATGAAGGTGACCATGTTCTTGTGGATGACCAAACTCATGATGTCTTGGGGCATGGAAAGTTTGAACCATTATTGATAGGGCCTTATATGACCCATAAGTTTTTGGGAAATGGGGCATACCTATTAGAGGATCCAGAAGGAGAAATCCTTCCTAATATTCGTAATGCATTCTACCTCAAGAAATATTACCCATAGAATTTCCCATCAAAGTGCATGTATATTTGCCTGTCTTCTTGATTTTTTACATCCCCCACATTCTTACACATTGTCTTCTTGCATATTTTCAGATGGATCCGTCATCCACACCTTATATCGGTTTCACCGATGGTGCGAATCGCTTCACCAAGAATATTGCCTCAGCAACTTCAGCCATTTTCACCCCATTGCATTCATTAGTCCACTCCAACGATGCTTGCATTGGATTTTCCACCAATAACCAGGCCAAATATGATGCTGTGATAGGCTTGTTAGTCAATTCCCTTGATCATTAGATCCTTCACCTTCATGTTTGTCTAGATTCCTTGCTACTTTTCATGCAATTGAATGGCATTTATCATGTGCATAATCATGTCCTATTTAGAAAATATCTATGAGTTAACCTTTTGATGCATGAATTTGAATCCATTTCATTCAATCATGTTCCTAGAGCCTAGAATCACTATGTAGATACCATTGCAAATAACATTCTAAATTGGAATTTATCACATGTAAGAAGACATCCATAAACAAATGGAGAACGACAATCATCACAAAAAAAAAAATACATAATCATAAATATGTATCACCATACAGTGTTTTGAGTCCACTACTCTAAACAAATCCGACATGCTCACTAGCACGTTATCATAAAACAAAAATAGGAATCCACATGTCCCTATGCCGAATCACTATCATCTGGATATTTTGAAGCCAATGGCTCCATCCCACTAGCCTGTAGATCCTGTACTACCTGACTAGCCATCGCAAGGTGCCGCATGATTCCTCGCCACTCCTGGGGAAGACCTATGCACACATATGTATACCATTCTTCTAGCTCATGCCACCAATGCTCTGTTACCCTGGTCAGTGATATGTCATATCTACATCAGAGATCCTCTAGTAGAGCACCATCATCTAGTCTTTGTCATGATGAGGTCCCCCCTGATTTGTAGCCCCAGGCATTGCGGCTTGTCCCACATATCTTTCCGACCTCACTGGTGCTATATCTACATACCACCAAGTTTAGAAATCAGTACCACATACATATATTTCTTAAACTATAAATGGAACAAATATATAACAGCTTTCGCTTAACATCTAGGCCCCATGCTCATCCTAGTCGAAGTGGTAAGTCAAGATCTCCCTGATATTTCATGTCATTGTATGGATAGTCATCTATTTATAGTGGCATATGGTCACAATGTCTGAAAAACTTAGGTCAGAACACTCGTCTGACTCCCCCTCCACCTCCTTGTCTAAGTAGCTACCCCCAGTGGCACATCCTAGGCTCCTATGGGCCCCCATCACAGATCTGAAAATGAGTTCATATAGTGGTGATATTCTTAAAGAAGAGTGAGAATAAGACTGTCCCAAAGGAAGAATTATCATTGGCCCTTTGTCTGCATAATGTCAACTATCATTTAAATGAACACTGCATCATTTGGGCCCACTCATAGTAAGTCCCTCCGAACACATTCTTGTTATAGAAATATTTGGGCACATCAACCCAAACTCACATGTTGAATTATTAGGGTTCATCAACCCTTAAAATAGTTGTTTTATGCCCTAAAGGAAGTAAGTCATCTGAATGCCTCATTCCCCAAAAGTTCCATCTCAAAAATCATCCAGAAAGTGCCTAAAGTGAATCATTGCTAAAATCCCTGTGTTAGGGTGCTATGCATCTCAGGTGTTGCACTGTCAAAGTGTGATGCATCTTAGTTTGGCCCTCTAGAAGGTGCGATGGGTGAGATAGGACAAAATTCCAGGAGAGTTTGAGAGTTGGTTGCTCATGGAAACTTCTAGAAACTTCTCCTGTGCCACTTGCCCCTTTGAGTTCGCCCAAGGATGACTAAAGGAATTAGGAAACCACCTCCAATTCCCCTCTTTCATGGAACCAATTCCTAAAAATAGAAAGGCATTCATCATCCCCATTGATGACTCAACCTCCTATAATCATCTATAAAAGGATCTCTCATCCAAGAGATCAGAAGGCTAAATTATTTTGAGTTGTGAGGAAGTGCTGCTAGTTTTAGTATTGAGGTGAGAGCATTGTGTTATTGTTGGTATGTTATTACTAATTCATGAGGTTAATAAGGCTAGAAGCTGGGAGGATGGCACTTGATCAAACTTCTTATGGGTTGTAATTCTCCTTGATATCAATAAAGTTCTTCAAGATTTTTCCCAATTGATCGTGTTAACTGTAAATGCATTCATTTGTTTATCATATTTTTGATTCTATGATACTTATGTTGTGATGGATCATTATGCTTTGACAGGTCTTTTTTTCTGTAGCTGTGCAAGTGCTCTTCAAGCATGTTAAGTATGGGGAGGAGTTACAGGATTGGCTAAAGGAGAGGGAGATCAAGCGAGGATTCAAGCGAAAGTTACAGGTTGGTCTTTCATAATCTCTTTCTTATCTATCACTCATAGGAAAGATAGTTAATTGCTTTGACTGTTGTTTCTAGGTTAGCTACCAAACCTAGAGGGCTAGAATTTCTTAGAAATACTAGTTTTCCTAGAAACAACTCTCCACCAATATCATCTATCCTCTACTGATATCGTGGAAGGCATGGCTACCATAGATCCATAACACCACTGTGGCTATAGCTCATGTCTCAAGCCTCTCCAAGTCATCAACTCAGATGGTCATGCCCTTTGCATGACTACCCTGTATGCAATAATGCTCAACAAACTCATCAATATGCCTCCCAAGAGGTAGCACTAGATGTATCTCCCCTACCACCCCCAAGGGGGGAAATCTTGTCAGAAAATATATGTCTTGAATTATGAGCTTGATCTTGCACCCTTGTACTACAAAGGCCTCCTGATCTAGATCCCAGTAGTTCACTATCCTCGAGAACAAGGGCTCACCAACTGTCATCAAAGGGTCTCTAAGAACTTCAACACACCATATCATGCCAACATCCCTCTAACTACTTGATTCCCTTTAATTTCAGCACGGAGGGCCTCAAAATCTCATTCTCGCCATAATATCTTTAACTCTAATATACCTGCAAGACATCATTATGTTTTTTCAGTTAAGAGTACAAAAGACATGCATGACCTAAACTCAGCTTCAGCTTTGAGTAGACCATTAGTCCTTCCCATATTCTCACCCCAGAGAGCAGTTTTTTCCCTCAAAACTATACTAAACACACTTGTGGGCCATATTTGTGCTCTTTAGAGCATAGATCAAGCCCCCAAAAGTGTGTTTCAACTGTGAGGATGGGCAGGGGTCCCCCATAAACACCTGGAGCCCTAACCTGAAAATCTAAATGACCAAAAATGATGAGTATGGTTAGGCCACCTACCTCCAACTTGCATATCCTGATTCTGATAGTCGGTTTGTTCGCTACGATCTCCACACAATTTAGGGGCTTCTCCTCCTCTACAAATTCTCCACATCTCACTATGCAAATGAATTGGATTTAGAGGAGAAAAACCCTTTTATAGGAAAACCCCTAGTTTTCTCTGTCACCCATTGCGACCAAACCAAATCTTCGTTTGACGAATCATTAGCACCACTGGAAAGTTCTCATTGAGTTCTATAATGGGTCTCTCTTTGTTTTTGCTAATTTTAGGCTTCACTCGAATCTCCTCGTTTGAGACACTCGTACTCCAGTACCACTTTACCTTTGCATTGGTTGACTCACATGTCAATTTTCATCATGAGTAACCATCATTTAGTCATGTTTTCAAGGTCCCCACTTGGCCTCCCCCATGTAGTATCATCATCGAGTCACCTTTGTTGAGAGCATCTGAGATGTCTCACCCTTGTACCTCTGGACTCTATTCCAAATCCCCATTGAGTCTCGTTACAATATTTCATTCGTCGTCGTGTCGTATTTTCCCAATTTTACTCATATTTTTCCTCCAGTTCTTCTGCCTCGTCTTTGCCGAACCCCCGTTAGAGTCATTGACCATCCCCTCTGGAATCAAGTCAATTGTTGCCATATCAACCATTTTTCTTATGCTCTGACAAGGGAAGTCATCAACCTGCCACTCATCTCGTTTCCTTCCATCATTATCCATGGTGTCATTCCATCAGTCACTCTACTATATTCCCTCGTACCTTTGTTGAGGATTCCTCATTGCCTTAACTCTAGCAGGCTCTCTTCTATCAACATTAGCACATTTATTCTAGAGTGGTCTAGAGGGTGGTGTACCTTAGTTCCAACTTCCATCTTTGTTTGGTTCCTCAGATCAAGAAAAGGGAATTATTATTGCCCTTGGACTTAGTTGTTTCTCATGTGCTCGACATCAACTCCTTATCACATGATTTAGATTCGTGCACTTGACGATTCGGTGATTTGAATGATTGTCCTAGTGATTCCTAGGCATGTGTTAGATGTTACAGAACTCATGAGACAATGGCCCTTCAGGTAGGCCCCCACATGCCTGAATGACCACAAATATTGATCCAGCCTCTGATGTAGTTCCGCAAATTTGAAGGGTTCGGTTTCTGCTAATTGCAACACCCACAACATGCATGTCTCCTCCAGATGATCCATTTAGATCTTTCAAGCCCTTTCCTGTTCAGCAGGGCTTCCTTGGTTGTGATCTCCCCTCCCCATGTTAGCTAGAGGGGCATTATATATCATGTACTCAAATGTTATTGTATTTAGTCATGACCTATGTTTTTCAAGGCACATTATGTATATGGGATCCATTGTATTATTTTTTGGCCGATTGATGCCAGTGTATCATGTATTTTATAACTTAGTCTCACATGGCTAGGATCACCATTATTCTTTGTATGCATTTATCTCAGCAGGTAAGGGTATGCCTTCCCTGCCTCATTTGAGATCATGTACTATCACATAAAAGGATACTTCTATCAGTTTAGTAGGTCTCTCCCCCTCCACTATTTGTTCATCCTTAACTTGCTTTAGTTCTCTCTCTCTGGCTCCCCTTTTGGTGTCTCATGGAAGTGTAATCTACAATGTATTTCGGTCATACGATTTTCTCCTAACACTCATATGTGTGGAGGAATTCTGTTATCACCAAAAAAAAGATCACCTAGCCATTTCTAACTAGGCGGATTGAAATACACCATGTAGATTTAATTTTACCATAGAAAAATCACTTTCACTTTGGAAAATAATTTAGTAAACCACTTTTATTAAAATATTTTTTGATTTAAGAAAAATAAAAATTCCCATGAGAATAATTAAATAAATAATTATTTATTTAATTTTCTCTATGAATCATTATTAAATAATTATTCCTTGTCACATTTGACTAAATCCCTTAGGAATATTTAAATAAACCGCTATTTATTTAAATTTCCTTATTTCTGTTATTAGAATAATTATTAAATCACTATTTAATAATTATTTTGATTTCACACATTTCTTATTTATCGTGAAATAATTAATAAATCATTTTATTTGTTAATTATTTCTAAATAAAGCAATTTAACCATTTTAAATTCCTTTTTCCTTTCCAATAAGTAAAATAAAGTATTCCAAGTAGTTAGATCTGAATTTGGTTAATAATATTTTATTATTCTCCATTTTCAAGATTAAATCCATACTTTGCTACAAAAAGGAGAGTTTCTCATTCATTCTTCACCATGATCATAATCGTCATAATCATCATCAACATTATTGTCTTTTTTCTTTGAGCTCCCATTTTGAGTTCTCCACATTTTGTATGGGTTTTTCACATATTGAGAGAGAGAATCATTTTCTGAAGCATCAAGGGCATCAAAGGACCCATCCCACAAAGGAGAGCTTGCAGACCCATCTATAGATCTCCTTCACTAGGTGCTATTAATAAAAGATTTATTCTTTCAAAGCCTTTCCAATTGGGTAATTGCATTACATATTTTATATTGTTTCTTTTTGTTTTGGATCATCTCTACTTTTATTGCAGGTTTTCTATTTGTGTTTCATATCTAAGATATCAACAACCATCAACTTGTTTTTAGGGTCACTTGTCGCCTAGTGACTTAAGTGAAGTATTTTTGGTACATCTTCCAAGATTTTTCACACTAACAATAAGTCTCATCCTCAGTGATGGACAATGCTTTAAACTTTTGTAGCAATTCTTGATGCTCCTTTTGGGGCACCACTTCTCCTTGGTATCTTCTAAGGCTCTCCTGTTGTTCTTCCAATTTTTTATTCAACACTCGAATGGTAGCAGCCATGATCAAAGGGGTGTAAGGAGGTACCAGCTCTGTCTGAGTAGTCTTGTCAATGAAAACCAACAATTCTATTTGAATAACTGCTTTGATTGTCATCACATTGATACCCAAATTAGTTTGTGTTCCTATAACAACAACAAGGATTTCTTTTGTCTGAGTTTCTACAAAAGAAACAAAACTGTCAATTTGGGCTTCAGATGTTTGAGTTTATTTCTTTCTTTTATAGTTCCTCATGTTGTTCCTGTTAGCCTCCTGCTGCAGCAGGTTAATCATCTTTCATGATCGACAGTTTTACATGCCAAATATGTCGTACTATGCATGCTGCAATGCTCCGTATTTGCTACAGATGGCCAAAGAAGTGTCCATAAGAGTGTGCTAGTCTAAGTGCCACTGTTGTGTTCCAATTTTGATAAGCAATCCATTTTTCGGTTTAAGGCAGTTTTTCAGTTGGAGGTACTCAGGCTGGAATTCACTAACCTCCCCTTTCTTCTCATCACCCCAAAGTCACTTACTAACATCCCCCAAGAGGTCAAGATCTGCTTGAGCCTCTCAGTTTCATCATCTCCATGACATGTGCCTTGGTGAACATCTGCTTCACTCAAGGATTGCTCACTTAGTGTTTGTGAGTCTTCTTTTCCCCAAAATGGCCTAAGGTCTCATACCTTAGCACCCTCTTTTCATCTCCATATTAACTATTAACTTTATTATATAACTCCCTAACAATTTTCCCCTTTCCCCTATTTAAATCATGTATATAAATCCCCTTATGTAAATATTCCCCTCTAGCAATATAGCCATATTTTTACTAAGTCAGGGACATCTCAGTCCACCTGGGACTGTTTTTAGCCCATCTGATTCATTAAGGAGCTAGTTTGACATCTGGTCAGCTAGTAACCTCTTCCTTAGCCCAAAACCCCATGTTTTCACCTTCCTCCCAACATTTTCCTGGTAAATTTTCACCCCACCGCTGTAAAGAAACCCATATTCCGCCCCTAAACCAAAGTTTTGTGCATAAATATTAACCCGCGCATTCTTAAAACCCCATAACCCACTTTCTCTAAGTTTAAACCCCGCGCGCATTATTAAAAAAGGCATATACCGCAAATATACCAGCCCCTTATCCCTCCGTCATATCGCATTAACCGCCAGCCATTGGATCGCCCACCCCACAGATCTACGGTGGGCGGGCATCCCCATCCACGACACGCCCGGGCTTTAGCGTCCGGGAGTTCGGCGATTTTGCCGCCGTACTCCCGCCACGCGTCAGGCTTTGTGGTGTGGCGGAGCCCCTTACCCCGAAACCACCTTTGCCCATGAGCGGTGCGCCACAAAACCGCTTACCACCTTGTGACGTCATACCCCACGTCACCCCCTGCACAGTCCCTGCTTACGTCACCCCTTGTCCAGTCACCCAATGAGTCACCTGCCTGCGTGGCCTCCTGCCACGTCACTGCCACGTGTCCCCGCCACCGTACCTGCCACATCATCATTCGTACATGATGACGTCATGCAGACTTCATCCTGCCACGTCACCCCGCTGACGTCACCTGCCATACAATGCTGACGTCACCCGTCGTACAATGCTGACGTCATGCTGACATCATCAGCACTTTTTGGACGCAGAGGCGCAAAAGTCGCACTTCGGAGCCCTGGAATGGAATTCTGAGGCAGTTTTTGATAATCGCTCATCGCAGGATTTTTTAGGCTGAAATGGAGAATCTTCAGGGAATCTTTAAGGAATCTTCTCACCATGCGGCCCCAGGAAGCCCGAAAAGGCGCAAAAATGATCCGTTTTCTTCACAGAGCATACCAAAAGGATCAAAAGACAATTCCAGATGATACAGAGGCCGAACAACAGCCATTTACTAGAGATTAGACCCGCAGCATATCAGATCAGCAGTCTAGATTTTGTCAGAGAGTATCAGTGGAAGAAAAGATGCCAGAGAGTATCAGTCAAGATTTTTAGGGGCTCGAGGCACCTGAACATTGATGAAGCCCCCAGAAAGTCAAATCAATAAGCATCAGCCCATCCTTGCCTTCAAATCACCATTAATGCATTCAAAGCACCAGGACAACAAGGAAGCAGAAACCCATACTCATTTATTGCAGAAAACACTGCAGCAAGCCACCAAGGACAGCATCATTTATTCTGTTTTGATACATCGGCCCTGAGCACGGCCCGAGATATTTTTTGTATTTATTTCAGGATAGGATTAGGTCAAGTAGTCATTTTTATGACCTAATTAGGTCAAGATGTAATAAAGGAACTCTACAGAGAGTTTTTTCCCTATATATACCACCCTCTGTATAGTTTTAAGGGTGGGTTAATTGAGAATTTTCACTAGAGACTCGCTGTGTATACCTGAACTTTTCTGTAATCAAAGATTGCTTAAAGCTTGGAGAGCGAACTGTCTATTGTTGATGAATGTTTTGAAGAGTTGAAGATGGAATTCCTGCGTTGCGGCCTGAAGCAATAAGTGCCTCTTATCTCTGTTTATGTGTTTGCCATTATCTAAATAGTAGAAAAAAGGAATAGCCTAGAATTAGTTTAAATACTCTCTATGCTCAATTTTTGTTGTTTCTTGATGTTTTCCTCTAAAAGAATTGGTTATGAACATTGAATTCCTCCCAGCTCATGTTTACCCCAATTCACCTGTGTTGGCCAATTATCTAGGGATTCTTAACTGCCCCTAGGTAGCACCCTGTTATTTTCTCTGCTAATATGTTGGAGAGATTCTTAACTGCCTCTCTTTCTTTAGCATTCAGTTCATCCCTTAAACCTAAAGATTGCTTCAAGCTCAGTTATCTTGCTCCATGTTCCCTCACTGCTATTAAGGAAGTACACCAGCAGTTCCCCTCCTCGACTCCATGCCCAATGGCTTGAAAGATTCAGACTATACTCTGCCTCTCTACCTGAAAGTGTTAGTTTTCCCACCAAAACTCAATCAAAACCCCTGTGCATCATATCTAGCCTAAAATCATCCCTTTTCAACAAAGCTAAATCATAAAGAGAGAGCCCTCTCTGACTGCAGGTAGGCTAGGACCTGCAGTCCAAAGTTGGTTTGTGGTTACCTCGGCCGTATCCCTTTAGGAGTCAAAAGGGACAACCTGAGTGATAACATAATGGTGACTCCGCTGGGGAATGAATCATGTGTTTATTAGTGTGAATCCTCAATTTTGACCAGTTCGCCTTGTTTTCTGGAGAAAGAGTTCCTTTTCTTCAGGGCTTTTCATGTTCAGCTCTGATCTATGACTGTGGACAGAGATCAGGCACTTCAAGGTTGATTCATCCACCTGGCGACTCCACATCATCCTCATAATAAAGACTCCGCTGGAGAAATGAACCCGAAGGAATTATATAAGCAGATCAGGCTCTTGACTTGGACTATCATCCAAGAGATCATGTTCTTTCTCTTGCACCAGATTTTGCTGTGCATATTGTACTTTAAAAACGATTTTATGTCAGACTTTTGTGTTTTTTCTTTGGAAAAGGTTGTTGAAAAGCCTCCTTGCACATCAGAGCAACATCTTTCAAATGCTGTTGAAGATCATCATACAGCCAAGGAGGAACCAAAAATAGAGCCCAGTCTTCTAGTTCCTGTACATACTCCCGTGCCTCGTAAAGTTCCTGAAAGATATAAGCCGCTCATTTTGCCTCCTGTGCTTGGTCCTCTGCCGGCAAATCATCTTGAATATCTCCCTAGATTTGATGGAGAGAATGGTATTACTGCCCAGAAACATATCCAGGCTTTTGAAGATTATCTTAATACATTTGAAGTGGAAGATGAAGATGTTAGTCTTAGACTATTTGCCCTTTCTTTGCAAAGCGAAGCTAGGACTTGGTTTAAAGCGTTGCCTGAGGCGAGCATCTCTAAGTTTCAGCAGTGTGCCAAGCTTTTTCTTGATAGATGGATGATCACAGGTAATCTCTTCGTGCTCATCGAAGAATACAATCATTTGGAAAGGAATCCAGACGAATCTGTTCAGCAGTTTTCAGACAGATTCAATCAAGTTTATCAGTGCATGCCTTTAAATATAAGACCTCCCCTTGATTTAGCTCTATTGCAATATCCTAGAGCATTTGACACAGAAATGGAATTCTGTTTAAGAGAGAGATGCCCGTCCACTTTGAAACAGATGCAGGACATAGCTGTGGATGTGGAGGAAAATCTAAAAAGGAGGGAAGAACAGCGCAAAGCAAAGCAAGAAGAAAGATTTCATAGTGTGTTACAAAAGACAAAGGAAATGATGCAGCTGATCACAATGAAAGTGGAATGTTCAGAGCACCAGAACAGATCTGTTTCACAACAGGAAAGTAGTGACATTCACGAACAAACCTGCCACAAAACAGATGACATATTCATCCAGTCATACGTGATGGAGCAGTCTCCTGATATACTGTGTGAATATAATAGCTTCTCTTCTTTCAACTGTCTGCCCAAATATGATCTGTATGATGATGATTATGAACCTAATGACCAAATCAGCCTTGCAGAGGAATCAGATCCTATTTTGGCAGGAAGCAGTGTTCAAGTTCAGCAACCTGAACCCAATGATCAGCATGCCCATCTCAGCTATGAAGAAAAGGAAGAAAACGCAGAGTGTGTTGATTTCAGTGAAGGAACTTTACCCTTTTGTTTTGAATCTTTTCAATTTATCAAGGATAACTATCATGCTATATATGATCAAGTGTCACCGCGTGTTGCTATTGACCGTCTGGAGGTTAATCAAGATATTGTTCCAAAGGTATTGCCTCCAGTTTTGCAGCCCCAAAGAGCCATTGAATATCAGATTGAGGAGGACCCAGAAGCAACAACACATGACCAAATGATCCAAGTGGATCCTCTGCCTCTTTGTTTTCAGCCATCTGAGTTGTTCAAAGAAGAAGAAGACCAGCAGCCTGCACAGATCAGTCAAGTCCTATTCGAGCCAGATTGTAATAAATTACAAGCACCTCCGCAAGTTCTGAATGACATATCCGCTAGCAGGCAGAGTGATGAAAGAGATCAGTGCTCTTCTCCATTAATAGGCTGCAAGGCTCAGTATCGAGTTGTCGATGATCTCCCGACTCCAAGGCATGGTAGCGATCCTCAACCTTTGTACAGTTCTTTAATTCAGCCTAGAAATTGTATATATATGTTGCAGGACAGTTTTGTACAGTATTTAAACACCACAAAGGAGGTCAGTAGCTTCCTGATCTTCTCAAAGATTGATAAAGCCATAACAAATTGCAAAATCTCAGTTGGTCTCACCAGCAAGCACAAGTAGCAAAGCCCACTCATGTTATTATTGCTTAAGTGGCTGCATTGGCTATTTCACTTCACCTAACAGCAAAGTAAGTACTGGTTAGGGTAGGTAGGTAGGATCAATAAGGCAGCCAGCCAAGGGAAATTTGCAGAACACAACAACAATTGAATACAAGGCAGTCTGACCTGCTGTTCTTGGCTTTTCACAAGGAAAAGCCATCCCCAAGTGGAGCCACTGTTAGCCTCCTACTGCAGCAGGTTAATCATCTTTCATGATCGACAGTTTTACATGCCAAATATGTCATACTATGCATGCTGCAATGCTCCGTATTTGCTACAGATGGCCAAAGAAGTGTCCATAAGAGTGTGCTAGTCTAAGTGCCACTGTTGTGTTCCAATTTTGATAAGCAATCCATTTTTCGGTTTAAGGCAGTTTTTCAGTTGGAGGTACTCAGGCTGGAATTCACTAACCTCCCCTTTCTTCTCATCACCCCAAAGTCACTTACTAACATCCCCCAAGAGGTCAAGATCTGCTTGAGCCTCTCAGTTTCATCATCTCCATGACATGTGCCTTGGTGAACATCTGCTTCACTCAAGGATTGCTCACTCAGTGTTTGTGAGTCTTCTTTTCCCCAAAATGGCCTAAGGTCTCATACCTTAGCACCCTCTTTTCATCTCCATATTAACTATTAACTTTATTATATAACTCCCTAACAATTTTCCCCTTTCCCCTATTTAAATCATGTATATAAATCCCCTTATGTAAATATTCCCCCCTGGCAATATAGCCATATTTTTACTAAGTCAGGGAAATCTCAGTCCACCTGGGACTGTTTTTAGCCCATCCGATTCATTAAGGAGCTAGTTTGACATCTGGTCAGCTAGTAACCTCTTCCTTAGCCCAAAAACCCATGTTTTCACCTTCCTCCCAACATTTTCCTTGTAAATTTTCACCCCACCGCTGTAAAGAAACCCATATTCCGCCCCTAAACCAAAGTTTTGTGCATAAATATTAACCCGCGCATTCTTGAAACCCCATAACCCACTTTCTCTAAGTTTAAACCCCGCGCGCATTATTAAAAAAGGCATATACCGCGAATATACCAGCCCCTTATCCCTCCGTCATATCGCATTAACCGCCAGCCGTTGGATCGCCCGCCCCACAGATCTACGGTGGGCGGGCATCCCCATCCACGACACGCCCGGGCTTTAGCGTCCGGGAGTTCAGCGGTTTTGCCGGCGTACTCCCGCCACGCGTCAGGCTCTGGGGTGTGGTGGAGCCCCTTACCCCGAAACCACCTTTGCCCATGAGCGGTGCGCCACAAAACCGCTTACCACCTTGTGACATCATACCCCACGTCACCCCCTGCACAGTCCTTGCTTACGTCACCCCTTGTCCAGTCACCCGATGAGTCACCTGCCTGCGTGGCCTCCTGCCACGTCACTGCCACCGTACCTGCCACGTAATCATCCGTACGTGATGACTTCATGCTGACGTCATCCCGCCACGTCGCCCTGCTGACGTCACCCGCCGTACAATGCTGACGTCATCAGCACTTTTTGGACGCAGAGGCGCAAAAGTCGCACTTCGGAGCCCCAGAATCGAATTCTGAGGCAGTTTTTGAGGCAAATCGCTCATCGCAGGATTTTTTAGGCCGAAATGGAGAATCTTCAGGGAATCTTTAAGGAATCTTCTCACCATGCGGCCCCAGGAAGCCCAAAAAGGCGCAAAAATGATCCGTTTTCTTCACAGAGCATACCAAAAGGATCAGAAGACAATTCCAGATGATACAGAGGCCGAACAGCGGCCATTTACTGGTGATTAGACCCGCAGCATATCAGATCAGCAGTCCAGATTTTGTCAGAGAGTATCAGTGGAAGAAAAGACGCCAGAGAGTATCAGTCAAGATTTTTAGGGGCTCGAGGCACCTGAACATTGATGAAGCCCCCAGAAAGTCAAATCAATAAGCATCAGCCCATCCTTGCCTTCAAATCACCATTAATGCATTCAAAGCACCAGGACAACAAGGAAGCAGAAACCCATACTCATTTATTGCAGAAAACACTGCAGCAAGCCACCAAGGACAGCATCATTTATTCTGTTTTGATACATCGGCCCTGAGCACGGCCCGAGATATTTTTTGTATTTATTTCAGGATAGGATTAGGTCAAGTAGTCATTTTTATGACCTAATTAGGTCAAGATGTAATAAAGGAACTCTGCAGAGAGTTTTTGCCCTATATATACCACCCTCTGTATAGTTTTAAGGGTGGGTTAATTGAGAATTTTCACTAGAGACTCGCTATGTATACCTAAACTTTTCTGTAATCAAAGATTGCTTAAAGCTTGGAGAGTGAACTGTCTGTTGTTGATGAATGTTTTGAAGAGTTGAAGATGGAATTCCTGCGCTGCGGCCTGAAGAAATAAGTGCCTCTTATCTCTATTTATGTGTTTGCCATTATCTAAATAGCAGAAAAAAGGAATAGCCTAGAATTAGTTTAAATACTCTCTATGCTCAATTTCTGCTGTTTCTTGATGTTTTCCTCTAAAAGAATTGGTTATGAACATTGAATTCCTCCCGGCTCATGTTTACCCCAATTCACCTGTGTTGGCCAATTATCTAGGGATTCTTAACTGCCCCTAGGTAGCGCCCTGTTATTTTCTCTGCTAATCTGTTGGAGAGATTCTTAACTGCCTCTCTTTCTTTAGCATTCAGTTCATCCCTTAAACCTGAAGATTGCTTCAAGCTCAGTTATCTTGCTCCATGTTCCCTCACTGTTATTAAGGAAGTACACCAGCAGTTCCCCTCCTCGACTCCATGCCCAATGGCTTGAAAGATTCAGACTATACTCTGCCTCTCTACCTGAAAGTGTTAGTTTTCCCACCAAAACTCAATCAAAACCCCTGTGCATCATATCTAGCCTAAAATCATCCCTTTTCAACAAAGCTAAATCATAAAGAGAGAGCCCTCTCTGACTGCAGGTAGGCTAGGACCTGCAATCCAAAGTTGGTTTGTGGTTACCTCGGCCGTATCCCTTTAGCAGTCAAAAGGGACAACCTGAGTGATAACAGTTCCTTAACCAATTTCTGAGTTGCCTTACTTTCCTTTGTAATTTCCAATTTTCTTTCTTAAGCAACTCCATTTCATGGCTGATTTTTCTTCTTCTATTTCCAATACGTTTTTTGGTCTGAATAATTGAAGTAGAAGGCATACGAGCAATAGTCTCAGGTCCATCAATTATGGCTTCTTCGACTATGGTAATGATTGCAGGTTGGCCCTCATCAGACTAAAGCATGCTAGTAAGGTCATCATTAGTCTTTTGATGCTCATGGGATCATAAAATTGTTCCTTTGGGAGGGGAACAAGGTTCCATAACAATTACAATAGACTCTCCTGAATGTTCCTGGAGAGAAGTATCCCCAAGGTCTTCTGAAGATTGAAACATAATAGTAGCATTCAAATTAGAAGGGTAAACATGAGAGTCAGGTGCCAGGGTTGATTCAGGTGGAATTTCTGAACAACCTGTATCTTCATCAAAAATTTTTGAAATTAAAATGGTTCTCAACCTCTCCAATAATTGAGCTATTTCTTCCTCATGCATTTGAGGTGAACTTTCATGATGAGTTTCCCAAACATTAGGAGACTTTTGAGATGCATTTTCATCTACCGGTTGCTCACTAGAATTCGTGGGATTTCTTGTTTTAATCGGTTTGGACAACCTTCTACATTTAGCAAGTAGATAGACTAGAAGGGAAGATATTCTCTTTTAAGCCCTGGTCATCTTTTGTGAAACTAAAGTTTGGGATTGTTCGTGCGTAGTCTCCTCCCTTACCATATTAGCTTCTTCATTTTTTCCGAGTTGCTAAGGTTCCATAGTAAGTGTTCCAATTTATGATGGAGGTCCAATGTTTCCCATAAATTAATTCCAAGTTAAATGGGCTTGGGTCAATTCTCTGATGAATATCAATTTTATAAGGTAGTGGTAGCAGACTATTGAAACCTGGTCTTTAGATTTACCAATTCTAATAGCAGTCTCGTGTAGGAGTGAATTAAAAAAGAAGGGTAAATTTACAATTACCACCTGATTAAGTGCCACCATCAGCCTCAGATGTCGAGGACTAACCACATCATATCAAACATCATAGGTAATATACCTTTGTACTAATTCTGCTAATTCTTTCCAAGGTTCTGGAAAGGAAGCAAGCTGATATCCCTTTCCTTTTCGAATCAATACTTCTCTGGGATCTCTGAACAATAATGTTGTGCTATGCAATGTAGTATGTTTATCAATCCATTTTTCACCTTCCATGGTGAAGCTTATAACCTCTAACAAGATTGCTTCATTCACTATTACCTACCTGCCCTTTATTGTAGTTGTTCCATTGTTTAAATTTTATAAAGATTCCAAAGCGGCCAAATTATTGAATTCCTGTAATTGGTAAAAATACTTGATCCATCCCACCCACTCTAGAATACTTCATGCTTGTTCAAAGATTTGTAATTGGGCTGGTTCGCTATGAATTGATCAGCCACCCATATTTTTTGTTTCTCAAAGAGAAATCTGAGGCTACATTGAACAGAGTTTTAGCTGGTAAATGCCAAAAATTAGAAACATTCAACGATTAAATCAATACAACACCTACATGAAGAATTACTGCGATGACTATGCATTCTTGTCAAATGTGCAGATATCTTGTCATATGTGTGATTTTTCACACCCCCCCCCGAAATAAAAGTAATGGTCAACTGCAATCTTCAATGATATGGTGAATCAACAACATATCAATACATTAATTACCATAATGGGTAATCATCAAATCGGATGAGGTCATGTGGCCTAGTGATAAGGCATATTAAATGCCGAGATATGCTAATGAAACAAGATCTGTTCAGAGTTCAAAGCATGGAAAATACTTTAATCATGGTTAAAATTAATTCACACCACAGGATTACCGTTAAGGAGAAAGTAAATTAAAAATAGACTTAGAAAAATATTTTAAAAGTGCATTCCTGATATATGATGATAGATAGTTGTTCATACATGCTTGAATTTCCACCTTAGTGTTGTGATAAATTTCCATAATAGTTTGGTGATTCCTCCTTTATTTATTAAAAAGGGAAGTCAAAATGGAAATATATTTATAGGGTGATTTCAAATATACTTCAATACCACATGCATAGCCTCTGCTACTAGAAAGTGTACATATCCTCAACAGGGTTTCCTTTTAACCCTTGACATGCTAGTATCCCATTCTAATAAAAAAGCATGACTCTATTTTTCTAAAAATTCCTCAAAAGGCCATTGTTTTGGCGTGGTAACAAGTTAATAACAATACCATTCACTAGATCTTAGCGAAGCGAACAAGCCGATTCATGATGAGACCTCTTGTCCTTTTATTAGAATATCAAAGTCCATTACCCTTGCTTGGTGACCATAATAGTAAGGTCGCTTTATTAGTCCTATGATCATGGTAGTTCAGCTCATGATGAGACCTATTCTTTTGGTGAAAATATTTTCTGATTTCTTTGTTTTTATAGGTTTTCTCTTTTCGTCATGATGAAAGATAAGTGAATGGGGTGACTCATCAACTCCTTAAGAGTTAGGGGTGGTGTAAAATGTATTGTAACAATTACCACTTTAAGTCGTTATTTGCTTCCCACAACTTTTCTTGTTAAGGTCAACAGACTATATGGAGAAAATAAAAGCTCCCCTCGTGGTAATCAAGGTGATGTATCATGAACATTTTATGTTACTACAATATTAGGATTCATAAATTTCTTATTGAGTCTAGGAAATCAAATAAAATATTTGCATAAGGTAATGATTGGGATGACATAATGTTTGTCACCATGATATAGGGAAAAAAAATTCTTCGAAATCACAGAAACTCGAGGAGGTGGCAGACATAAGGAAATAACAGCCGTATATAAAGGAAAAACAACTGTAAATAAAGGAATCACAGGTGTGTCCAAACGAAACAAAAACTATTATAAAAGGGGACAATGGTTGTGACCAAGGGAACAACAACTATGACAAATGGGAACAACAAGCTATTATAAAAGAACATCAACCCTTTTTTCCCTTAGTTTATTATTGTTAAAAAAGAAATTATATATATATATATATAAATTCAGGTAAATGTAGCTGCAGGGTTACCTCCCTAGTTAGCTACAATCTGGAAATTGGAATCATTACTTATACGATGGAAAAAAGACTCTCTTGTGAGCGACTGACAATATAGGTGTAGTCGATGTCCATTAGCAAGAAAAGAAATGTTGAAACCATTAGTAGTGGTTAAGGTCATTGTACCATTGTCGTGGACTTCGGTAATTTCATAGCTTCCTAACCATCTCATCTCAGGTTTTCCCAGAAAATATTGAAATCTGGAGTCGTACAGCAACACCCAATCACCTTTATGAAACGACTTCTTTTTAATGAGGCAATCATGCCACTTGGTCCTTTGTTTTTGAATAAACATTGTACGTTTGAAGGTTGATAAATGTAGTTTTTCCAACTCATTAAGCTGTTGTAAATGTTGTTTTTGTGCTTCTGTGAAGTCTAGTCCAACTACTTTCACAGTTTTGAGAGTATTTAGCTCAAATTCAATAGGAAATATGGGCTGCTTACTAGAAACAAGGTGGTATGGTGAACGGCCAGTGGTGTTACACCATGTTATCTGATAAGCCCATAAGGTTTCCAGGAGTTTAGCTTACCAGTTTTGACAATTTGTAGATACCATTTTTCGAAATTACCTTCATAACATTGTTAGTACTTTCTACCTATTTGTTTTCTTGAGGGTGGTAAGGAGAAGCAACTCTGTGTTTAATGAAGTAGTTCTACAGGGTGATAGAGATCTTATGAGCAGTGAATTGTGACTCCCCATCTATTATCATTTCTCTCGACAATCTGTATTGCACGAAAAGTTCAAACATGAAGCTAATGACTGCTTCTTTTGTAGCTTTCGAAAGAGCTATTGTTTCCAGTAAACCAAGATGTACACCTCTTGATTCGATGGTGGATTGAAGGGGCCTACGAAATCCAATGCCCATCTTTCAAAGGGATCTATTACAAGTTGCGGTTGCAAAGGAATCTTGTCATCTTGAATGGGATGACCCATTCTATGGAATCTATCACAACTTTGGACATATGTTTTTGCATCCTTGAATATTGTGGGAAAATAGTAGCCCATATGGAGTACTTTATGCCCAGTCCTACGATCAACGAAATTCCCACTGCAGGGTTCATCATGATAGGCCTTGAGAATGTCATAAATCTCATCCTCTCTGATGCATCTATGAATTTGAAAGTCAAATCCCATGTGAAATAGGTATCCATCTATCCATGAAAATCGTCCACTGCACTAGATGATAAGTTTCCTATCTCGGGGTGACAAATGCGTTGGCAGTTTCCCTGCTGCCAGGTAGTTGGCCACATCAGCATACCAAGGTGTCTTGAGTGTTATGGAAAATAGGTCTTCGACTGACAATTAATCATATACTAGTGATGGGTCAACTATTTTAGGTACTCTAGACAAGAAATATGCAACGATATTTTCTTTTCCTAGACGATCCTTTATAGTAATATTGAACTCCTATAACAACAACAACCATCAAGTTATTCGACCATTAGTAATAGGTTTGTTAGCTAAGTATCTAATAGCAGAATGATGAGTGTACAGAAAAACTGGATATCCTATTATGTAATGATGAAATTTATTAATAGAATATACAATAGCTAAAAATTCTTTCTCTGTCACTATGTAATTTAGTTCTGTGGGTGTAAGAGTTTTGCTGATATAATAGATGACGTAAGGTTTCTTGTCTTCTTCCTACCTAAGGGCAACTCCTATTGCTGTGTCTGATGCGTCTGATGAAATATGGAATGGAGAATTCCATTTTGGCCCTCTTAACACAGTGGTTGTTGAGACCAGCCTTTTAGGTTTTGTAAAAGTAATGTCACATTTGTCAGTCCATTCAAATTCAATATTTCATGTTAAAACATATAATGGTTTAACTATCTTTGAGAAATGTGTTATAAATCTATGGTAGTATCCAACATAGCCAAGGAAACTGTGTACCTCAGTTGGTGTACAGGAATTAGGAAACATAATAATTACCTCAATCTTTGTTGGATCTACTTGAATACCTGCAGCATAAATGTAATTTCCTAGAACTACACCTTGAGTCATCATCATCTGGCATTTTTTATGGCTAAGGGATAATCTGGTAGCAATGCACTGTTCAAGTACTTTTTCCAAATTCTTTAACTCCTGATCAAATTCATCACCATATAGAGTAAAGTCATCCCTATACAACTCAAGTCCTTCATTAATCAAATCAGAAAAGATACTCAAAATTTCCCTCTAGAAAGTGGCTAAGGCATTACACAGGCTAAATGGTAAAACTTTATATGCAAATGTTCCCCATGGGAAGGTAAATGTGATCTTCTCTTATTCTCCGAGAGCAATTTGAATTTGGTTATAAACACTAAAACCATCTAGGAAGGATAAGAATTTCTTCCCAGCAAGAGTGTCAAGGACTTGGTCTACAAATGGAAGGGGAAAATGGTCTTTCTGAGTAGACTTGTTCAGTTCCTTGTAATCAACACAAATTCTCCACTTCTCATTTTTCTTACGGATGACAACTAATGGAGAAACACACTAGTTGTTCGAGATAGGATATATAAAAATGACATCCATGAGTTTTTGTAATTCTTGTTTTACTACATCCCTGAGATGCGGATTTAGTATTATCTAGGGTTTCCAAATAGAACATGCATATTTTTCTATGTAAATGTGATGAGTACATAATTGTGGATCAATGCCCTTCATATCAGAATATTCCCAAGAAAAAGCCTGTTTATATTTCTAAAGAATCTGAATTAATTTTCCTTGTTGCTGATCATCCAGATTGGCATTAATATTCAGGGTTTTACCAGGTTCAATTTCAATTGGAATGCTATTATGGACAACAGTCGTAGGTATATGGTCATTATTTAAACTCTCTAGCAGATCTTCTTGGGCTTCGTTATCGAGTATGGCTTTCAAAATTTGACATGTTGGATTCCCCACAGTAGAAGGTTTGTTAATAAAGCCATTAATTATATCATCTTTCGTCTAACATTTAAATACAAGGGCTTCATCTAAGGTAAGAGGAGAATGCAGATTTTCCTTTTGCTATTTGTGCGGGAATGGCTGATAGTTTCCAATAGGTGGGATGGGTTTAAAAAGCGGATATAAGATAAGGTCTTTTATGGCATTCCATTTTGTAATTGTCATATTAAATCTCGAACATCCTATATATGTTTATGCTATTTCCAAACATGGCCTTCCTGATATCAAAGGGTTCCCATCCAATCTATTCCTTGGACTAATACCCAAAAATTCTATCGAGTACTCCCAGGAGTCAACAAAGATGATAATGTCTTCCAGAGTACCTTATGGCTTGACTACTGATCTGTCAGCCAGTTCCAATAAGGTAGAAATTGGTTTCAAAATTGTGATACCCAGAATATAGTAGGTTTCCAGAGTTAAAATATTTATAGATGCTCCTAAGTCCAAGAAGGTATTTAGGAAGTTACGAACCTGAATTTGGATGGTTACTACTGGATTATGAGTGTCATCATATTTGACATGTATTTTTATTCCTAATACGAGGTTAGATAATGTCCCTACACCATGGACTATAGGTGGATCTTTCGGTTTCCTCCTAGGCTTTTTTCCACACATCTTTAATAATTTTAGCATAAATTGGAACGTCTCATATATCTTGGAGGAGCGAAATTTTATACATAAATTTTTTAATTCCTCTAGAAGATCAAAATTAGAATGAATGGTCAGTTTAATCATAGTGAGTCTCTCAGGGAATGGGGGAGGAACATCTATAATTTTGTTAGAATCTTGTCGCTTGGTCGCTTAATTAACTGGTTATGTTTCAGAAATAATTAAAGTTGGAGAAGTATGTTCTACTAAGGGCTACTCCTCAATATAAGTTTCATTATATTCCTATTCTTGATTAGCTTTGTTACCTTTTGGGAATATATCTTTTCCAGATCTCAGTCATAATTCATTACATTAAAGGGGGTTTATTTCATGATCCGAACTTTCAACAATTTGTAAATATTGAATAGGTTTATTTTTCAGATTAGGATTCGGCTAAGTAGGTAATTGTGGGCGTATTGGGGGTTGGACATTCAATGCAATTGAAATGGGGCTTGCAATGATGGTTGTGACTGGGGTAGCATTCCGACAGGCAGATTGATTGGTCCTGTAGGATGCTGCCAGTTTTGAGGCCACATTGAGTTTTGTGCAGATGAGTTGGTCCACTGTGAAGAATATGGATTATTGGTTGGATTTTGCCATGAAGGGGTGGAATATTATTGATTTTCCCATACAGGCCCAGTAAATGGATGATTTGGCTAAGGAGGTCTAGTGTAGGGCTGGGATTGCCAACTGGAATTAAAGGTGGTTGTCTTTGCCATGTGGATCTAAGAATCTATTGTTGAACATACAGTCCATAATAAAATAGAAATGGATCATGCATCATACTTGAAGGGTGAGCCTGCCATTATCATCGATGTATCATAAGGTATGTTGGTTTTGGATCTTCCTCAGCTTCTTTGAATACACATTTTAATCCTGGGAGTGATAGACATCATTTTGTCGAATGATCTTTGGTGGAATTAGCACATGTTTCGACTGTTACATCCAGTGGACATTCCCTTTTGGTTGTGTTTCTTTTGAAAATGAGGACCAAAAATGGTCAAAGACTACTCCACCTTAGCTTGTTGTTTCTTGGCATGTAAAAAATCTAACTGTGTATTTAATGTGCCCAAGATATCAATTTTAAAATATTTTAAAAGGCTACCAATCTCTACTTGAGTAATGCCCTCGCCTGGAGTTTTGCTGGTTCTGGTAAAAGAGTCCCGAATTCTAGATCTATTTCATGTACTTCCTCGCGAGCACCTGATATATAGTTTAATAATATCATCATATTTTTCTTTGGAAATATCACCTTGCCCCATTAGATTGAGTGTCTCTATCCATTCATCTTTCATGCCCTTAATTAAAGTCATTTTCAACACTTCCTTTGGTAGAGTGGTGTAAGGTGATCTTTGTAAGTTATACTGAAATCTCTCAATGTACTCCTCTAAGGTTTCACCATATTTTTCCATCATTTTAAAGATTTCTTATTTTAAGTCCCTAGATCGGCAATAATCCTGATATTTAGTAAGAAAAACATTTTTCATCACATCCTAGGAATTTTTAGTACCTCCTCCTAATCCCATAAACAAATGTAGAGTTGCTCCCTTCAAAGTAGAAGGAAATCTTTTCAATTTATGAGGGTTAGTAGTATAATCATAACCTCTACATAGGACATCAAATTCAAACAAGAATGCAACAGGATCTGCGGAAGTCATTCCATGAAATGTCAGAATATTTTGTAATGGAATGGATTTCATTGGAGCATTATCTAGTGGATCAACTATATAGTATTCTATGGTCGAGGTCTGTGTTTGTGATGTCAAATTTTCCAATTAGTCGAAAATTCACCAATAACTTTCATGGATTTCATGATCGGGAGCTATTATTTGAGCAGGCCAATTTTGGCTACTGTTTGACACTTGAGTGGGCCTTACAACACTACTCAAATAAGGAATTTCAAGTGATTTTCCTACAATAGGGGTTTCAAGGGGACCAAATTCAAAAGATTGTGGATCCATTTCAGTAGATCATGGCTCTGCTCCACTTGTTTCTTCCTCCCCTTCTTTTAAATTACAAGAGTTCCCCTCATATTTATTAGAAGGACTGAGGTGTTTAATAGGTGTATCTTGAAGACTTTGTTCAAATCCTTCAGTCTTATCGTGAATCTCAGTGTGAGCTATAGTTGATGATTCTGCTACTCAAGGGGCAATGGTAGAGCCCTTCCCAGATATTGTTTGGGGACCTATTGATGCTTGAGATTCAGATTTTCGAATGATTTTGTCTATAAAGGTTGATCTTCCAAGGCCAACCTGACCTTGGGTTTTTGTGGTTTTTGGTATAGGTTTTTGTTCTACAACTTCCTGGTTTCTAAACTTCTTCTTATTCATACACACCTACATAATTTAAATGCATCAACTAAGGGTGGGCACTGCACATATCTTTTACTTAGTGTGTGTGTATGTTCTTAGCTTCTGTCTTCAATACCCGACCCTTCAGAGATATAGTCTATCACTTCTTTGACAAACTCCCCAGAAATGGCACCAAAATGTTGGGTACTAAGTTGTTCCTAAAGAAACAACTCAATCCTCTATACATCAAATTATCAACCTGGGATTTCATCTTCTTATTGCAAGGTTGTCGGCATAGTTGATGCAAGGATAGTACTTAAATTACTTGGATCTACGTGAGACTAATAGGAAGAAAAATATGAAAAGGAACATTAAAAATTTCTACCAGAAAAATACATTATCTTATCAAACTAAAGACATGAATAAATCACTATGTTCTTATGCAAAAATCATGAAACAACTCAACTATTTCTTGGGAAGTGATAATTATGATAAACAGAATAAGATGCATCTACCAGAAAGGCATTAAATTATGGAAAACCAACAATCCTTCCTGGTGAGCACCAATATTGTAGCAATAATGCTGTAACTCCTGGGCTGCCTACTTTACTCTTATCAACTCGGTAGTTCATAACAAACTTGGAAACGACGGTACTGTATGCACAAGTACTAGTTCTTACTGCAGGTTGTCACTTGGTTAGCCGGCGCAAGATCACTAGAAGCTCAAGCCAACTTCTATGGATTCTAGAAGAAACTCTATATGTGATGAAAGGAAAGAAAGATAGATGCTATTCTAATTGCAGAAAGGCAAAAGATTGAAATGTAGAGCAAACCAAGTAAACCCTAATTAACCAACTAACCCTACTTTTATAGAAAGCACTATGAAAACCATGAAAAGAATGCCATTATCTATTCAAAGAAGTAAACAACATCTAACTAAGTTATTTCTGGAAGTAAATGAGCAAAAACCATCCTTTTGGATTTTTATGTATTTTTATGTGAATTTGATATGCATGTAATTTATTGTTTGTGAATGTGGCAACAAATAGGCGGTATTGAAGGGTGGTTTTGGGACTTGAGAGGATGTAGGATGGTGTGGTTGGGTCCTATGAGGTCTCAAGTGGCCTTTTGGAGGCTTTTCCCAAACTCGACCTTCAAAATAAAGCCTACAGGAAAATCTACAGGAGGACACAGGAAATCTACAGGAGGAAAAATAACGTTTTATAAGAGGCCTACAAGAGGAGGCTGAGAGCAGTTTTGGCTATTTTGAAGGTGTGAGAGTGGGTGGAAAAGGTGGATGAAGGTTGGAATGAAGTGTTAGGGCACCTAGGGTCTACCAAGAATCATTAGGAGAGAGAAATATGATTGGATTTGCTCAAGGAGAGAGGAAGAAGTTCTATGGAAAAAGTAGGAAACTAAGGGAGGATTAAGGGGAGACTTGGGCAACCTGTAGGGCATGGATTAGATGGAGGATGGGATGGCTGATAGGCTGGCCTACTGCTAGAAGATATATGCTACATAAACAACTGACATTCAACCAATGAGATTAAGCAAGCAATGAAATAAGTGCATCTAGAAAAACAGAGTTTTGAAACCAACTAGTCTAAACTATGATCTATGAAAGGAAATGCTTGAGAAATGCTACAAGAAAGGAAATCATGAAATAAGACTATTGTAAATAAATAAATGAACATAGAGAAGTTTTGAAGCAAAGAAAACTAGACTATTAACTAACTAAAAATACTGCAAACACTAGAAGTCCTATGAATGAGGAAAATCTGTGTTTTTGGGGCAGAAAGAGGGTCTTTGCCTTAGATCATGGTCCCAAAGGGAGGAAGAGAGGCCAAGGCACTATTTCTAACCTTTTGAATCTTTTCTTTATCACTTCCTAACTTGCTATAGAAAACGGAAATGGAAGCAAACTATTGAATCATCAAAAGCAACCTATTCTTAACCATAAAAGAAATACATCTAACAACAATCTAATCTACAACTGAAATAAAACATATAAATACAAGTAAAGAGGAGTTTGGCTACTTGGATTGGGGCCTAACCCAAGAGCTTCAGCCCTCTGAGGTAACCCAATGCTAACTCAGAAAGGATTCCATCTTTATTTCCAAAACAATAACAAGATTACAAGGAACTGTGAAAATAATAAGCTCGAAATTGAGCAGAGTTTATATAAGCAAAAGTACAACAAAAATCCAACAAAAATCTGACCCTAATGAGGCCCTAGGCCTATCTACTTATAAAAATTAAGTTACCAATAGCTTCCTTAAAATAAGGGAGGTTTGGCTCCCAAAACTCGAGATAATCATCAGTCATCCTCCACTTGCTCGGTTGCCTTCTAGTGCATGACTTGGCTGCTTGTACTCCGAGCTGAATGAAGGGGAATTTGAAGTGAGGAGTAAGAAATGAGGGGGATTCCCTCCTATAAGTCCTCTCCTTTGTCCACTTCAAGTTATTGTTGCAATTTGTCCACTGGATCCTTGACTTTGACCTCAAAGTTCATCAATAATATGCATTAAACACATATTAGACCACATGGCATCATAACTAACTCAACTCACTCTATAAGCATAAATATAATTAGAAAATCATACAATAAGCTAAGAGAATGGTTGAGTTGACTAGGTTAGGAGGTAAAATGAGCCTATATAATTACCCATTTATGAGGCTCATCATCGCCCCCTACTGAAAGTGTTGCTCATCATCTAAGCAACTTAGTCCATCTCCTCATCTTTTATGGCCCTCGTGGCCTCCCTAGCATCCCATGCTTCTGATGTGGTATCCTCTTCCTTGTCATAGAATCCTTCCTTCCTGTCTATCTCTTCCCACTACTCTTGCTCTTCTTCTTCTCTTCTACCTTCCAACATGGCTAACAGCAGTGGGGGACTCAATTTGAGGCCAATCCAATTGACCTTCAACCTCTACATGGAGCGCTTATACATGGGAACTCTCCTTAATGCCTCCTTCATCCTCATAGGGGAATGATATTCCGTGATCTACAGACTGTGTGGTAACATGTTCCATCTCCTCATACATGCATGCACACAGTCATCCCCAAGTAGCCTTTTCATATCCTCAAAGTGTGCAATGGTTTATGCCTGATCACTTATATATCCAAGGGTAATCGGAGGATTATTGGCAAGAAGGTTATGTGTGCTGATGAGTGCCATGGGGTCTAATGGCTCAGCTCTAATCATTAATGGCTCATTCTACTCCTTTATCATCAACCTTCCTAATTCTGCTGCCCTTAACTCTTCATGGTTCATCCATGAAGCCATGGCCATTAGTTGCAGGTCCCCTAGCCTGGCATTAGGGTCCCACACATTCATGTTTGTGAGGGCCATGTTATGTAGGTAGAATTCTACCATCTTTGCCTTATCTTCTGATGTGCTTTGGTCACACATATCCATAAACTATCTGTAATCTTGGAAAGGCATTATGCCTCTTTGTGCCAAAGTATTTATTTGAAATTGCAACCATTGGTCCTTGAGATACAAGCCATAGGATTTTTTTGGTGTTCTACATTGCAATGCCTCCATGGACCAGCTGGCCATGCATGCCAGTTGGGTCTCTTTCTCTTGCAGCTGCCTTCTTAGCAATTCATTTTCTATTTCAAGTTGGCTTCTTGTAATTGCTTCTCTATGTCTGATAGCACTCAACTCTCTGCCCATTTCTTTGAGTTTTCTCTCCATATGGCCAATATCCTCAACTCCCTTGGATTTGGCTATTTGCATCCACCTATGTGTTCTTATTCTCTCTTTCTCTAATTCAAAGAATAGTGGAATTGCAAATTTTTGTGGAATTATTCTTCCTCCCTCAAGAAGATTGTAGTAGGAACCAAGACTGGGCTGGGGATCAGGTTCTTGTAGCTCTGTCTCTTCCTCCTTTCCCTATGGCTATCCCTCTACCCTTTTCTCAAGCTTTTGGGTCTCCTGTAGTTTTGACAGTGTCTCCTGTAGAACTATCTATGCCTCCTGTAGGACTGTTTTTGGGTCCTGTAGTTCTACCTTTTCTTTCCATGTAGGAGATCTAGGAGTCCCCCTTTCATATGTGATAGGTGCCTTAGAAGGGGATTCCTTTCCTTAGGTAGAGGGTGAATCTTCAATTATAATTGGCACTTTTGAAGAAGGCTAGGGTTTTCCTGTTTTGATTCTTGTGCTCTTCCTTGCCTTGAAATACATGGAGGCCTACCTTTTCCTCTTCTATTTTGGTTTGATGGGGGTACTGGGGGTAGTGAGAGCAGCTTTTGCCTCTCTTTCTAGAGTCTCAGGGAAGACTTCTTATTATTCTGTCTTTTCTTCCTCCTTTTATGTCTCTGTTTGCTCTGTTTCCTCCTACTCTGTTTCTTTAGCTTTCTCCTCCTCTATCTTAGTTTCTTCCTTCTTCCCTTCTTGTTCTGCTAAGTCACCAGTTGCTTCACCTTCTCCCCCTTGCTGCTCTTCCTCCTCACTTCCAGTAGGATTGATATCATAGGTTAAGGTCTTTATGTCATCCTTAGCTGTCATGTTTCGGAAGATTTCCCATGCTATAGGGAGTGTCAATGTATGAAGGGGTTATTCCACTAAAATTTTGATTAACCCATGGTGAGCTAGTTTCTATGAATTTCCTGCTTGAAATTTAGTGCTGGAGTCAATGAGAGACTGTAGGAGGAAGTAGGGGATGTTGAGCTCCTGAGGGGCTGAAGTGTCCATGCCATACCTTAGTTCGTGAAGGATTCTAAAATGGTAACCATAGACAATGTTGTACCTCCCCTCACAGGAAATATATTTGATTATTTGGTAGCTAAGCTCATCCCAAGGATATGGTATGCTATCCCTTCTAATGCCATTTTTATCCTCTACAAGGGTTTCATTGTTTTGGAAAAAGTTTTTCTTAGCAGCCTGGCCAATTGGTTTCTCATCCTTACTCCAAGGTAGCCCAAGAGGAAGGGTAGTGACCCTACTGATAAATTCATGGGTTATCTCCATAGAATGACCTCTAAAGGTGATGGTGGCATGTGTTCTGGTGTGAGGGACCAAAGAATGGGAAAATTCTTGAGCAATCTCCTCATCAAACCCTCGAAATTTCTCAAAAAAGTTCATCCAATTTGCTCTTGTGAATATGTCCACTACTTGGGGATGTGCATGGAACCTAGAGGAGTTGGTGGGCTCCTTCCTCATAAAACCTCCTATCATTTTGATTATGCTTCTTTGGGAAACCAAATGTGGAGAAGGAGACAACAATTTTTGGAGAAAAACAAAGAAACAGAGAGACTGTGTTTTTTTTTAAGAAATAAGCAAAATTTTTCTTATTTATTTCCTCCACCTAAAGGCTTGATTTCACCCTCAAATTTAAACCACTGCTTGCATATTTTGATATTAAATGGGGGTATGCATGGAACCTACCTCCTCAGCCCAACAATCATGCTCAAACCCATGTTTTCCCCCTTCAAAAAAACTCACTGGCCCTCCTGTAGAAGGTTGTTGTGTCCTCCTATAGAATTCTTATAGGTGATCCTGTAGAACCTGTGAGTGCTCCTGTAGTGAATGCCAAGAGTAGGAATATTGGAGAGATCAATGGAGAACGATGTTTAAGAGGCCGTGGGGGCACAAGGAGATTTTCAGGAGTGGAGTTTCGAGGAGAGAATGAAGGAAAAGGTGGTGAGAGTGCTTAGGGAGGATTATTTAATACTTTTTATGGACATTTCCGGTGATGGAGGGTGAGCTAGCAAAGTGTATGATGGCCATATTCAGACCATTGGTTCCCACCTGCCCTGTCATCATGGCCCTTTCCTCGTTGTTATCACTCAAATTTTCCTTGAAGTTGTTGGAAGAGGAAAGGGGTCTGAGGTAACCACAAACCTACTTTTAAGTACAAAATCTAGCCAATCTGTACTCAGAGAGGGCTCTTTCTTTATGATTTAGATTGGTTTTGAAGGATATTAGGCTAGTTGTGAAGTTTGAGAGTTTTGTTTGAGTTTGGGTGGTGAGATTCAATAGCAAAGGGGTAAAACTGAGTAGCTTAGTCCATTGGGCTATTGGAGTCAAAGAAGATGGCTTCACTGGACTTGGTTTCTTAGAAAAAGATGGTTTCACAGGGCAAGATGGTAAAACAGGGAACAAATGGCAACTTGCGATAAATGGAATGGGTTTAAAATGGGTGAAGGGCAGTTAAGAATCCTTCAGCACATTTAAGAGGGAAATTGAATGATCACTACTAAAGAGCAGTTAAGAATTCTTTAATAAATAATCAAAATGAATGAACTAGAAAACATGAGCAATTAAGATTTCACTGTTTATACTAATTCAAAAGAAAACATGGGGAATAATAACAATTGAAAACAGAGTGCAATCAAGCATATTCTGAATTATTCTTTTTCATTTACCATTCAGATGTGAAACATAGATGATATAATAAACAAGGAAAACTTTAAAACATAAAGTATAGAGGACTTATTGATCTGGTGTTTACTTCAAGAAATCTGTGAAAATTCCTTTGCTTCAATTCTTTATCCAGCAAGCCATACAAAAGTTGGTCCAACAGTACTTTATTCCAAAATAGTCAATATTACAACAATGTCTAAGAATCCACACTCAATACTCCAATTAAGGGGGTATTTGTACAAAAAATCTTTACAAACAATATCTCATAACAAAGTGAGATATATTCTAGGGTGACTAAGAGTAGGTTACAAGAAAATAGAGGCAACTAGTCTCGAAGATAGGAGAAAGGTAAACTGATGTTGTGTTGTTCCTTTTCTCGCTGAGTGTGCTGGAGGCAGGCCCTATGAGTTGGCTTGTTGCAGTCTTCTTTAGTAACTCTATGCTGGCTGCCTTATTTTGACTGATACTCTTTACCTGTTCTGATACACCTCGATCTGTTTGACCTTTGTTCATCTCTATTCACCTTTATTCATTTTACCATAGTAAATAGCCCAAAATTTATATTTTACCAGAGATAAATTTATAAGATTTCCAACATGTCTTCCCATCATTTTTGCTTTGGCAATCTGTGTTTCTGAAGTTTCCTCAGAGTTTCATCAGTTTCTGTATATCTGAAAAAGGTAGGCTAGATTGGGAATAAGTGTTTAATCTCATGCTCAACATAGAATAAGTTCTCTAAGCTGTCATAGAGAACTCAGCCTGTGGGGAGTGCTTTTATTCCTGATGCACTCATTGATGAACTAGCTTGATCACCAACATACTTATTCAATTTGTTTACATAATCTATATGCTTCATTAATCTATCATTAATCACCACAGGACTTGGTAGCCCTTTATTCTGCAAAATAGTGAACTTCTCCATAAAAGAATTAATTTCCACCTGCATATCTTGACGTCTTCTCTCCAAATTTTGCACCAAAGTTTTCTTGCTTAGCACCCTTTTGATTTCTAAAATAGTGTCTATCCTATCTGCGATGCCAAGTTCTTCCAATTGTTCTTTATTTCTGTTATTCAAAAGATGTATGAGCCGGTTGGCTCGATCAGGCATTTGTCCTAACAGAGATTTTGTCTTTTGAATTTCTCCCTGTGCTGCTTTCACTAGATCAATCTTTCCATAGATCACTTGGATGGATGGCCAAAAATCATTTATGGATTGGGTGATGTTGGTCCAAAGAATTTTCTTGATTTCTATAAGAGGCTTGTGAAAAGTGAGATCTTTTTCTAATGTTTTCACTTTATTTTCGAATGCTTTGATCTCCCTTGTTTTTTCCACAATATTTATTTTGGAGATATCATAATTTCTTTCTACCTTAGCCAACTACTCTTTTACCTGTTTTAATTCTAAAACTTGTAGTCTCATTTCTTCTATTGCCTTTATCAACTCTTCAGTGCTCAAATTAGCACTGCCACCTTGTCCTATTCCTACTGTTGTTGTTCCTGTGTCCACCTCTGTTGTGGCTGCTGGGATGTTTGGAGTTAATGTTGTTCCAAGTGTAGAAGGGACTGCTGTTGAGACTATGGGGATTACATCAGGATGCTGAGAGGTCGACTCTCCTTGCTTGTCCTTCAGTGTTTTTTCTAATGCCTGCTCTGTGTCATTCAATCTTTCATTCAGTTTCAAGAGGAGATCCATCATCTCTTCTTTAGATTTCTGCTTTATAACCTCAGCAGTTTGTGGATGCCTTGAAGGAGGCAGCTTTAGCTGCTTCCTCAAGGCAGCAATATCTTCTTCTTTATTTTTGATTAGTGCTTCTACACCTTTTACATCTTTGGGATCATGTCCCAATCCAATGATGATTTCTTCTAATGATTTTATTCTGTTATCCTTAGCCAGGGAGGAGGCTTTTTCTAAGTTCAGCTAGGCAGTTGTATTATCCAAAGAATTTTGTACCCTATGAGCCATCAATGCTTTACTGGTTAAGGTTGAATAGACCATTTCTCCCGTTTTCTTGTGAAGTTCAATCTGATCCAAAGGATTAATATCCTTAGCCAAGACTTCAAGATTTGTCCTGTTATAATCTGCTGCTATTTGAGGTTACTGAACCTTTGGCTTGAAGTAGCTCATTATCATATTGCCCTCTTGAATGTCATAGGCTGACATCAATCTCTGCTAGTTTGTGGGGGCCATTCTCAAATACTGATTGTAAATTTGAAGTCTTACTGGATCATTTTTTTCTTTTATTTCCGTGAATGTCTTCTTGATATCTAAGGCCTCCTTACTTTGTGGCTTGGTGGATGACACTTCTGCACTATGTTGTCTTTCTAGCTCCTGCCTCTGTGAGCTAGTGGATGTTCCCCCCAATCAGGTGGTTTGCTAGCTAACTATCCTTTCAACTCCTTGACTATCTATGGTTTCTTCAATAATTTCCTCTTCTAAAAGAGGATTTAGTCTTTGCCTCTTTGTCCCAGGTTGTCCTATAGGTCCACTGATGGGGGTAGTGGTTTCCCTGTCCCTCTTTTTATTTCTTTCCTCATTTAGAGGAGTTTGCAAAATTGGACTTTCTGCTACTTTAGTTTGAGCTGGAGGAGTTGGTACTTGACCCTATTCTTTGGAAATTCCAGGTTGATCTGACATTGTAGGCTGTTCTGTGGTCTCTACTTCTTTTCCTTTAGATGTTCCTGTGGCTAGTATGTTGACTTCCTATGGAGGCTGTTGAGAAGTTCCAACAGTGGATGTACTAATTGCTGATTTTTGAGACAAATTGAATGGTACCTGCCCAAAAGAATCTAAGTCAAGGGTTTTCTCAAGATCTCTCATAACATTTTCCATATTGACTTGCTCATTAACCTCTTCTACTAGGGTCCCCTCTATCCATTCATCCAGGTTTGCAAACTATTCAATTTTTGGGACCCTATGATGTATATAAGAGGATAACCTGTTCTTCATCCTTCTGTCACATATAAAACTGCAGGGGTCATATGGCATCCACCTAAAACTCTTTTGTAATCTAAGGTGGTCTTCTAATATTTTTTTCAGCTTCTTTCCATGCATCCCTATTGTTGATGACAAAAGGGCCTAGCTGGTTCTTAATTCTAAGCTAAGCTTTCTTCTTGGCACTACAAAAATGGAGTAAATCTACATTTATGATCTGCCTGAAATATTCAAATGCAAATAATATCATGGGAACATACTTGGGAAACTTAAAAGGGCACATTTCACATCCATACATCCTGATTTCTGTGTGATTTTCATATAGGTACCAGTCACCTGTCTTGTACTACATAGAGAGCCGGAGAATTTTCATCATGTCACCATTAATACTAGGAGGGGAAACTCCTATCAACAGAGTAGTTGCTGGATGTGTAAATAAGTCAATGAACTCATTATAAGTCTAAGGGGACTCACTGGTATTATGAAAGATTGAACTTCAAAAGATAACAGATCTAGGATTTCCTTTGGTGTCCAATTTTTTCATAGGGAAAACAAAGTTATCTGACTAATAATATAACATAAGATGGTATATGAAAGAGGTGTATTTGAAAACTCAAACGCTTTCTAAATTCAAGAATTCATCACGGATCTTGTTGGCAATAAAGGTGGCATAGTCATATCTGATAGCAGGAGGTTGTCCTGGAGTAAAGATTGATAATAAGACTAGGGTGATATCATCCACATATTCACTAGAATTAAACCCTATAATTAGGGCTATCATATCAACAATCAGTATTCCAATTTCAGTGAAGAAAGTCTGCAGATAAGGAGGTGGACCTTTGGGCTGGTGCTTTGGCAACATGAAGGTTTGAGCAATACGAGTCACTTCTGATTTGGGCAACTGAGATGCTTTTTCAATTAAATATCCCATGGAAATAGGAATGAGGGGTTGAATGGAGTGAAATTGTAGCATTTCATTGATGGATTTAGCAGTTACGAGAAAAAGGACTGTCTGGCTTGGGAACATAACAGCTCTATGTTTGGGATCATAATTAGCACAACAATGATGAATTATTTCTAGGAAAACATGGATTGAGGGGAGGAAATACATGGGAAGTTTAGATTCCCATAGTCCAAAAATGTCAGATTTATTCAAATAACTATCTCTGGCATGGCAGAAGACTTTAAGATGGTTTTTAGCACTAGATAGGTCTTTTATTTGAAAATCTTTATCGACTAGAGGTAGATAATCTAAGTCTTTGTGAGGAGCATTCATCGGTGCTACATTCAGGGCTATATGGATTTCCATTTTGGTTCTTGTGGATTCAAAATGGAATTTAAACTTTCTGTAAGAAAATAGACCAAACAGTAGGTTTGGGAACTTTTTATGGCAACAACAGACTATCCTAGAACTGAATTTGGTCCTTTCTTGAAGAATTTTCAGTAGAAAACCAAAATTACAGGGTTTTAGGGTAGATTGGATAAATACCTGTATCCTGGAGGTAAATAGTACGATGGCAGGTTGGATGACAAGCTACAGAGTGTGTCATTGTAAATTTTCTGATCAGGTGGCCGTTGGGAAATTGGAATAGTTGACTTGGATGTTGTTTTGCATGGGAGCACTGGTCGCAGCGTATGACTGTAAAAATGACATTTTGTTCATTTATTTAACAAAATTGAGGTTGGCGGGGTTTTTTGGATTTATCAGGCAGATGATGCAAGCAGAGATGGGACGTTTTGTCGTTTTATGGAGGGGCAGTAAGTGGTACGTGCTCGCACCGCTTTTGGGGCTGGGGGGTTTTCGACCGAGGGCAATTGAGCATACACATTGCATGATGCATGGCGGGGGTACGAGTGAAAAACTATGTGGTGATCACGCGTTAAAGCATGGCCACTAGGGGGGCTGCGATATTAGCGTCGATCGTTGGATGAAACGAGAGAGATCGGATGGCGAACGGGGAGCGAGGTATGGCGGGACGTTAACCATGGCTAGCCCGACACATTTAACAACTTTAATCATATAGGGATCAATATGATTGGCCAGGGGGTGGTTTTTAATTAACCTGGAGAGTTAATTAATCCTAGCAGGGTGGGGAACTTTGGTTATTAATGAATTTATGATAAATCCATTAATCCCTTTTGACTATACTTTATGGTTATAATTAACCAAGGCAGGGTATATAAAATGTCAGGGATTTGTATATAATTACATAATATGGGAAGGGGAAATAAAGTGGGTTTTATATATTATGTATGTTAATAGTTAATATGACTATGAAGTGTAAAAGCGCCAAGTTAAAACATTTCACGAATATATTTGAACTTAGGCTAAAGATAAAAAGGGGTTTTTTAGGTGATATTGTGCATTATTCCTAAGTAAAATAGGATTTTACTTAGGAAACTTTATGAAATGAAATGAATGGTTTATGGATGATACTAAGTACTCAGGCTTTTAAATCATTGGGCCGAGGGTCCAGTCCCTCCAAAAGTTAGAGAAATGCTTTGAGCCCCTTTAATTTTCAAAGAACTTAATACTTCAGGGGGAATTAGTAAAATCTTTAGGGAAAAATATGAATGGAAGTTAATTATTTAACCTTGTTTTGCTTGTACTGCATCAAGTAAAATGTTTGCCTTGCACTTGTGATAAAAGTGAAAATTGACACTTTTCAGAGACATTATCCATCACAAGTAATTCTGCAACACCATCTACCTACCCTACCTACTTTAGCCTGACATTTTTTCTTCTTTATTAGGGTGCACTTGGACTGGAAAACTCTTATCACAGTTTTTCGTTTACATATAGAAATCTATATAAATCTAACCTTATTACATCTAAGGGCTCAGATTAAACTCTTGAGCTCCTTTTATTCACTCTACCTATCTACTTATCTGCCAAGATTAAACAGTTTGGTCAGATTTTATTCTCTATCTCTATAGCATGAAATTGAAAAATGAATGAGCTGAGTTTAAACAGTTTGACTCTTCATCAATTGTGGCATAAGTTTAACAAGCTGCACACAATTTCTTATTATAGAAAATGAAATAGTCATGGCATTTAGACTTGCACACTTTCCTTGGTCTTTCTTTTGGTGGGGTTCATTTTTCTTCACTTTTTTGACCATTTTATTTCTTTTCACCCTTTGATTTTTATTTTAGGGTATACCCTCTTTACATTTTCTAAATTTTTTGATTTTTTGACCATATGGAAAACCTTTGCAACAAGGAAAGGTATGAACATATTCGTAGCTCATCAAGTCAATCATGAAATATGACACCTATTGCTATAGGAGCATAATACTGGCTCCAATTGGGGATGGCTTTTCCTTGTGAAAAGTCAAGAACAGTAGGTCAGATGGCCTTCTAAATGACTTTGACTGTGCTCTGAAATCTCCTTTTGCTGGTTGCTTTATTGTATGTATGATAGTAATCCTTCTGAAGCTTAGGGCCTTCTCTTCGGGCTTCAACTCCAGCAAGTTACTATCCAATCCAAACTGTGACATTACCAAGGATATAGTATTTACATGTTAAAATCAGAATACATTAAAAAGTGGGATCATAGTAATGCTTCAACATCCGACCATTAACTAGCCCTTCTTCTGTTTCTGTGTCATCCATCTTCTGTTTCTGTGTCATCTAAGTTTTTGAGATAGTAGGTATTATTCCCTTGTAAAGCATGGATAACAAAAGGTCCTTTCCATAGGAAGTCAAACTTCCCATGTTTTCCCTTATCCTCTCTCCTGGAATCCCATCTTAAAACTTTGTCTCCAATGTAGAAGTCTTCTGCCTTGGTTCTTTTATCAAATATTTTCTTAAGTTTCTCTTGTACCACTTGGGATCTTTGATATACTTCCTCTTTGGTTTGTTGCAAATGGATGGTCTGATTTATTCTCCTTTGAATATCATTGGGTTCCACCCGAGCTTCTTGAAGTAATTTCATTACAGGAACACCTAAAGATGAAGGAAATACAACCTCTATGCCATAGACTAATTCATAAGGACTAGTTCTAATGGATTTCTTTGTAGTGAGTCTCTCTGCCCATAGTGCATTGGTAAGTTTCTTGTGCCAATATTTCTTGTTTTCTTTCAATAATTTCTTAATAATATTAATTAGGCTTTTGTTGGAAGACTCAGCTAGACCATTACCTTGAGGGTAATAGGCTGTGGAATGGCCTAAAGTGATATGGTATTTATTATAGAAACTTATCATTTTCTTGGATTTAAAGGCAGCAGCATTATCAGTTATGATTTTTTCGGGACAACCAAATCTAGACAATATGTTGGTTTCTAAGAATCCTATAATCACTGTGTCATTGGCTTGTCTAGAAGGAATGGCTTCTATCCATTTGGTGAAATAATTTGTGGCAGTGAGAATCTATTTATGTTGGCCAGAAGAGGGAGGATGGATTTCTCCAATGAAGTCCAGGCCCCATTGTTGGAAGGGTTTTTCGGTGAAAATTGGTCTCAGGGGTAAAGGTAATAGTTTTCTCTTGCCTTCAAAAATTTGGCATTTATGGCAAACAATGACAAATTTCTTTACATCAGTGAACAAGGTTGGCCAATAAAATCCAGCCCTCAGGATCATGTTTATAGTTTCCTTCCAGTAAATGTGTCCACAACAGTCTCCTACATGAAATTATTTGAGAACCTTGTCATTTTCTTCTTTTAATAAACAATTCAATAAAATACCTTCATGATTTTTCCAAAATAGAGCATTATCTAAAATAAAAAAATTTGAAGTTTTCATCTTTAAAAACCTTTTCTTTGTTCTGGATAACCCTGGAGGAGCTTGTAGGTTTAATAATACATAAGTTATATCAGCATACCAAGGTGAATCTAAGAAGGCCTAGCTGATTTGTGGAGTCACCATCTCCTGTTCATTATCCAGTTCATTAATGTCTAGGGCTTGACAATTTGTTTCAGTCATGAGTTTGGCCAATCCCTATCCTTTTATAAGCTTTGTGGGTTTTATTTCAATATCATACTCCAATATAGTAGCGATCCATTTACCTCTTTTGCTCTCAATTCCATCCTGAGTTAAGATGTCTTTGACAACAACATTTGGTACATAGGCTATTACATGGGAATACAATATGTAGACTCTAAAGTCTTTAATAGCTTTTACAAGTGCAAAAGCTTGTTTTTCCATGATTTTGTATTTTAGTGGTGCATCCCTAAGTGCTTTGCTAAAAAAGGCTATAGGTTTTTCACATCCTTGATCGTCCTTTTGTAGTAAAACAGCAGCTATGGTGTGTTCTGATGCAAAGGAAAATATTATAAAGTCTCTATCAAACTTGGGACTTGTGAGGAGCGGTGTTCAGGTCAAAGCCATTTTAATTTCTTCAAAGGCTTGCTTGGCTTCAACTGTCCATCTAATACTACAATCCTTTTTCAACATATTATTAAACAATCTAACTAATTCAGCTAAATTAGATATAAATCTTCTCAAAAAACTGATATTTCCTAGGAAAGCTTGAAGTTCTTTGACATTTCTAAGGTGGGGTATTTGCAGAATGGCTTCTATTCTAGCAGGATCAATCTTGATGCCCTCTTTGGAGATAATGTGGCCTAAAAGTTTGCCTTCCTCTAGACCAAATAAGGACTTTTTAGGATTTAAAGAAATACCATATTTTCTACATTTCAAGAATACTTGTCTCAGATGATCCAAATGTTGCTGATCTGATTGAGAAAAAACAGTCAGGTCATCTAGATAAATAACGAGAAAATCATGAATTTCTTTGGCAAATACTATGTCCATAGCTCTTTGGAAGGTTGCCCCTACATTTTTAAGTCCAAATGGCATTTTAACATATTTGAATGTGCCCCATGGTGTTGTAAAAGTAGTCTTTTCCTGGTCATCAGGATGAACCAGAATCTAGTTATAGCCTGAGAACCCATCCAAGAGTGTAATACTAGAAGCATCTACCACCCTCTATAAAATGTGATCCGTCTTAGGCAAAGGGCAATTGTCCTTCAGAGAAACCTTATTAACATTCCTTAAATCAACACATAATCTAATTTCTCTAGTTTTCATCCTAGTAGCTACTAAATTAGATACCCACTCTGAAAACCTGATAGGAGCGATTATCCCTCCTTCATACATTCGTTTGATTTCTTTTTCAATTAAGGGAAGTAATATAGGGTTAATTCTCCTGAGCTTTTGCTTGAATGGCTTCTGATTTTCCTTCATAGGTATTGTATGTTGAATTATGGAGGTGTCATAAGATTTCAGGTCTTCATAACTCCAGGCAAAGACATCCTAGAATTCTCTCATCAGTTCAACATATTTGAGTTTTTGGTCAGGGGGCAATGATTTAGATAACTTTACCATTTTAGGATCATCCTTAGTTTCCAAATTATAGTCCTCAATATCTGCTTTCAAGGGTTCCATTTTAGGTTTCTTTGGAATATCATTGAAATCAAAGAGATCTTCCAAAGGAGTTAATCCCTAAGGCAAATGATTGTCTTTTAAATTGATTACTTCAGATTCTCCTTCAATGATCTCATCAATATCCATTTCTTTAAGATCCTGCATTTCTTTATTGGTAAATGTTGTTGGATGAAGCATTTGAGTTGCACTTTCTACTGAAATGTCGATTTCTATCTTATTTGTTTGATCGAACTCATTAACTGTATCTACATCTATGTTAGTGTTATAAAATTCTTCATCTAAGGTAAAGAAATTGTTAATCTGCTTATCACTATCAAAAACTTGTCAATTCTTTAAATTATCAAGTATAGCTGGCCTATGTCTAATCTTAGCTGTGAACTAATGATTAGGTTTGAATGGTAATTTGCAGGTGCTGGAAAACATTGCCAAACTATGAGCTTGCAAGTTATGTTTTCTTGGGATTTTGGCAAGCTTAGTTTCCAGAAATGTATTGAGAATCTCTATCACTGTATCTCTGTAATACTTCAGTATTGGATCATTTGTTGAATACTATCCTTTAATTTGTTGAACTATTAACTCAGAATCTCCTAAGACAGAAACCTTAATTGATCCTAATTTCTTAATCAATTTAAGACCTAGCAACAGAGATTTCATATTCTGCCATATTATTGGTGCATCTGAAGTTTAATCTGTAGGCATGGCCTTCAACATGATCGTTTTCAAGATTATGCACCTAGATTCCTACTCCTGCTCCTAATTTGTTAATTGAATCATCAAATTCTAAGTGCCAAAGAATTTCATGTTCATAATTGGTGTCAGGAGTCTCAGGAATCTGTTTAATCGGGAGATCTAGTTTTTTAGTTTCTTCTGGTTCCTCTTGGGTGTTTGATGTGTCATTGTTCTCAGAAATTTCTTGTATTTGAACACTAGATTTTTCATTTGTAATTTCTTTTGGTTCTACTACTAAAACTTCCAATTCATTTGAGGAATCACTTTTAGCATTGTAAAGAATGAAAGAATCCATATCAGAGTGTACTGATTAGATAGGGAAATTTTGGGGTTTCTTCTAACTACTTACAACATATTTCATTAAGGTTTCTCTGTATAGTTTCTTGGGTTGTCCGAATACTGAAATAGTAGCATAAGACATGTCCAATTGTAGAGGTCCTTGAAGTTTTGCACCCTAAGACCTGGACAATAACATGCCATACTTTGGTGGAATATCAGCTACTACTATGTCCATTAAGATTGTTTTGGCAGGATATTGAACTAATGACACACACAAGTTTTTTATTAATCCTAAACATCTGACTTGACTTGAATCAAAAGAAAAGAGGTTTTTATATGGCCCGGTGATATCTAGGTCCAATTTCTCCATTACAGATTTAGGCATTAAGTTATGAGATGCACCCAAATCAAACATTTCATTATGAAGTATTTTATCATGTATGTTCAAACTTACACAGAAGGGAGGGATTCCTCCATCTACTGATTTCCCATTCACTTCAGGGCCAAAAATTAATTCAGGCTGATCATCAAAAACATTTACTGAATCTTCATTAACCGAGATTTTGAGTGACTTGTTAATTTGGCTTCTGTAGACATCATGTTTAGCTAGTTCAAACATTGGAACAACTATTTTTAATTTGTTTACTTCAGCCTCTAGATTAAAAGGTTTTTCGGTCCGAGTTCTTGCATTTCGGATAGTTGGATTATCTTTTTCTTCTGTATTCTCTATGTTTCTCTCCTTTTCAAGAGTGGGGTTATGGGCTGAAGTTGTTTCCACATCAACTTTTAGAGGTTCTTCCATGTTTCCTTTAGAGGGAATAGAAGTGGAAAGTTGTCTATTATTGGGTTGATTATCGGATACATCTTCAATAATTGGATTAACAGGGTTTGTTATAGACATTTTTGTGCCCTGCAACCCCAGGCGTGAAATGTCCATAAACCAAGGGCTCCTAAGTCCCTAAAAGTGTTGTTCTAAGCCCTAAAGGAACAAGGTCAACAGATTACAGCTTCTCCCAGAAGTTCTCCATGAGAAACTACTCAGAATTGGTCAAAACAGGATCATTGCAGCTGCTCCACTGGCTAAGTGCATTGCGTCTCACCTAAATACACTATGAGGGTGCGTTTCATTTCAAAAGTCCCTTCTGTGGGGTGCGATGGGCGAGAAATGACAAATGGCAGTGTCATTCCGCGAGGTGGAGAGGCAATGGAAGCTTCCAGAATCTTCTCCTGTGACACTTGCCTCACTGAATTCGACCAAGGATGAGTAAGAGGCCCTCAGCCTCCAAGTGGAAGCAAGAACTGTCAAAGAGAAGACACTAATAAAATCACAAGCTGACTCATCCCCCTTACAGATATCTATATATGGATCCCTCATCCCAGAGATCCAGAGGCTGGAATTTTGCATATTGTAAGGAATTGCTGTTGGTTTCTAGAGACAAACATCAGATTGTTGGGTGATCTAAGCTTTGTTGAGGTGAAGAGGGGCTTCTTTGTTGGGAGGTTGATGCTGGGTTGGAACAACTAGTTGTAACTCCTCCTGGATCTTTTCTTGTTTATCAATAAAAGCTATTTGAGTTTTCCTCCATGCTTTTGTATCATTGAAGCTTGTTACATTTGTATGGTCAATTTACATCTGATCCTAGATTGTTTATGATTATAGATCCATGTCATTGTATAGTGCTATGCTTCTGTGATCTTACAGGTACTTTGTGAAGCTGGGCGTGCAAGGGAGCAGGTAGCTGTGGACCATGAAAGAAGAGAGGGATCGAATTAAAGGATTAGCGCAAGACAGAGGTTAGTCTTTCTGTTCCTCTCTATCTATAATTCTTAAAGGAAAAACATAAGTAGCTTTTCTCTGTTTGTTTCTAAGGCAGCTGTCACACCTTAGTGGGATAGAGCAGTTCTATATAGACACTTTTCCCTGTAACAAAATGGCCACTCCGCTGGGGAGATAATTAGTTTGTTTGTTTATCATTCTTTGTTGTCTATTTCATAAACTTACAAGTAGCATTTGAACTGCATTTGCCATAACAAATGCAAAGTAGACAACTGCTACTTCAATTCATCTACTGGATCTATTTATGATTTAAACAACTGATTCACAAACTATTTGATTTCCCTTGTGATAGCTCTTAGATCCTCAGATCTACCCCTGATTGTTGCATTACTGATTGCTTTTTACTCGGCCAAAAACCAGGAACTGAACTGCAAACTGTGACTCGGAGACCGAACAGAGTCTCGTTTCTGGCCCAGCACAGGTACTGTTTAGAGATTCTGAATTTCAGCGCACTTCCCGAGTGGACAAGCTGCGCTGCATTTCAGATTCTCTGTGTTACAGGTGCGCTGATCAGACTAGCTCTGTGCAGTTGTGGTTTCTGTGATTCATTCTTTCCAGTTCTATTCCTGAATTTTGCTGCCTGTGATCAGTATATGTCTGTTTGAAACCCCTTTTCCTTGTTGTTATTCTACCTCTTTTGTACAAAAGAACTGTAGATGTTTTTGTGTGTTTGTTGAGTCATTTATAGTTCTCCTTTGCAAAAGTAGCGTAATCGTACTGTCGTCCTTTGATTTGAAACTGTCGCAAGTGTCGATTTCAGTCCTAGGAAAGAGTTTGATTGCTGTTGATAGTCGATTATCCTGTTACTATTGTTTTTGGTCTGAATTTGTAATTTTCTAGTGTCAAGAACGAGTATTCATTTCAAAATCGTAAGGTGTTGTGATCGTCTCCATTTTTTGATTTCGAAAAGAAACTTATTTATATTTGTCGCTTGAAAAGAAGTTCAGATTTGTGCATCAACTTTCTTTTTAGCATCCATATACTAAGAAAGTTGAAAAACAAATACATGCATGTGCATTTGCATATAGACAATTTGATTGGCTTGATTTAGGAAAAGTGCATTTAGAGTGTGCTCTTTGCTCTTTGTGAAAAGATTCTGTCTTTCTTTTCCCTAGTAGCTAGGATTTTCATTGCATAAAAGAGATAAAAAGTTTGTTTATCATCTTAGATTGCATTTTAGGAATTACATCTACATCTCGTGGTGAACCCGAAAGGCAAACTTCATAAACAAGATCAACTTAAAATAAATTCAATGAATCTAACAACGCTTTGGAACTTAACGCACAACATTTAGAAGTCTAGGCTAGAGACGTGTTCCGGCGTCGTAAAACCTGGTAACTGTTGTTCTCACTGATGGTTGGGTGATTCCTCCACTTTGAGACGATAAGTGCTAGTACGGACTTGTGCTCCCACGTACCGTCGAGTATATTTTGGGAGACCCCTATAGGCTTAAATCCTTTATCCATAGGAAGCTGTGTCTACCGCCCTATCGATCGCAATGCACTGAACACAGCATTCGAGAAGATTGACTACCGTACCGTAAAAAGTATTCTGTAGTTTTGCGATTGGTTTGGTACTCCTTCTACCTAGATTTCCAGAGCAGTCCCTTTCGTTCCTTTTCAGACTCTTTAATGGAAAAGGTCCATCTGAGCACTTGTCACTTCAGGCTCATTAAAAATCGAAGGCGACTAGAGTCATCTTTTGTTTTTTCTCGACTCTTAAAAATTGAAAAAACAAGTTGTGTCAAAGCATCTAAAATTCATTTAATTCGGAAACATACTTCCCCTTTATTTTAGTTGATCGAGTAATTCGCAATCGTGGAAGAAAGTCAATTGAAACCCCGTCGTTCGCGGAGGCTTATGAGTCAACCGTCTTTGTCTCCAGAATCGAAGCCAGTACAGACAAAGCGAACTCGTTTAACCGGTTCCAAATCTCCTATTAAAGTTAGAACAAGTGTTCCAAGAACAACAGAGACACTGGTTACTCCAAACATTTCTGGAATCCCTGCCTCTACAGAAGAAGTTCAGCAGCCATAGAAGGACAGTGATACTAATCCTAGTCTGGGAGTAAACACTTGTGTTACCGAACCTGTTCCATCTGCAACCGGTTCGGAGAGTCTTGCTCTTCAAACATCTGTCACTGCCGATTCCATACCTTCTTCGGCACCAGAAATATTTTACGGACCTGACGGTCTTCCCCTTCCACCTGGTTTGATTGCCATAGAAGAAATTGTAGAAGATCCTCCAACAAGTACTCCATCGCAATTCGGAGTCGGGATCACTCTATATCCTTCTTCATCGAAAGTTAGTCTACCACTAGCGGAAGCTCCTATAGAATCGCTAGGTAATCTTTTGGATAGACTACAAATGTCTGAACAACCATCAACATCTAGGACTGTGTCGTCTGACACAGCGACGGCAGAACTCCCTACTATCACTCCGACAATGTTCACCGGTATACCATCTATCCCGACTAGTAGTATACCCTTTCATTATCACCGTATGGGGGGTAGTATACCCTTCATTATCCCCTTCGGGAGGATATCCATACGGGAGTTCACAACAACATTCAGGTTATACTGGAATTACCTCAAGCGGTTGGGTACCAATGCTAACTCAACAACCAAGAGTTGTATATTCGATGCAACAAGGCTTACCTATGTCAAGTATCCCAACTACACCGGCTATTGTGACGGTGTCGCAAGTTCAAGCGCTGCCTGTTGTATGCCAACCTCAGGGTTCTCAGGTTGTAATGCAACAACACCTTGACCCTGCGACTCAACCACAATCACTAACCAGCGGGATGACACAGGTTCAGATGGGTACAATTACCCCTCATCTTGGTCAAATTGTTAGTATCGGGCAACAGCACATGGCTTCACAACCATGGTTGGTGTAATACCAACAACCACAATTCCAACAAGTATACCAAGGATCTGAGCAACAAATCTTTGCTAATAGTGGACAGCCGTACATTCAAAACGGTCAAAATCAACCATTTTACAATGGTCATGCCCACCAACCTTACCAAACATACCAGCATCAAATGCATTATGCCGGTATGCAAAGACCAATTGCTCAGGCAATCCCATCCTATCCTGGGTATGCTTCGCCTAACCTGAATCAGCAGTTACCCTTTGTGGCAACTCTAGAGTTACCAGATTTAAATAGGTTAACAAACGATCCAATCGCTTACGCCCCTTGGTGGCCGGCGATTCCGCATAAACTTCCATAAGATATTCCTAAATTTAATGGAAATCCGGGTGAAGATCCATCGAATCACGTGATGACCTTTCATCTATGGTGTTCATCTAACACCCTAAATGATGATTCGATAAGACTTCACCTTTTTCAGGGGACGTTAACGGGTCCAGCGGCAAAATGGTACATCGAATTACCTAGAGCTTCATTTGACAACTTCAGTACCTTAGCCACAACCTTTTAAACCCATTTTCAATTACCAATAAGGTACGAAACGGGAACGAAACTTCTTACCAATTTCAAACAGACGACAACCACTCACATATCTGATCATATACATGAGTGGCGACGTCGTCGTAGAATGGTAAAAATGCATGTCCCCGATCAGCTCTTAGCTGAATGGTTTATCAAGTCATTACTACCTTCCATCACGGAAGATGTGGCAAAGGGGGGAGTCGTAACAAAAGAGCAAGTTATCGCTCGTGCGCAATATCTGGACTTGATTTACACTCAGTCCGGCACACTCTACGATAAAATACCTGACGCCCCTAGACCGGAATTCTCAATTCCTCCTCCTCCTAAATCGAACAATGACTCTCATGCCGGCGATGGTGTGATTGGCACAACAGACACGAAATCGACAAAGGCTACATCAAAAAGGCCCGTAAGATTTCAAGTCAAAATGCAAAAGATGAACTTCTTGCTTCGGAAGTAAATGCCGTATCAACAGATAAAGGCAAAGAAACCAAACAACCAGGGAGCAAGAAGAAAGGCAAAGGGAAGAAGAAGAAACAAGAGGAATCATCACCTGAAAAATCTTCTTCAAACCCTCCTGGAGATAGGAAACCAAAAAATCCATGCCTCATATGTGATGAGGATCATTGGACCGCAAATTGTCCACACAGAGCTGAGGTTAAAAAATTCTTCAAGAATTCGAAAACCTCCGCAGTGTTAACTGATCCATTTCTGAATCCAGGAACAAATCTGGTTGAAAGTGAAAATGCTTCCCCGTCCCAAGTGCTAATGTTGTCGGTTTCAAAACAGAAAAATGATGCTTTGATATTACAAGGAACAAAGATTATGGGAATCCACAGCTGTCGAACAACAAGGATAAAGATCAACCTAGTAGTTCGACAACAACTTCGATAGAAGTTGCGCCACCCATCATCCTTGAATTGACAATAAAACCGCCAAAGGGAGTAGTACACAAGTCGACGTTTAATCACCGCGCTAGAGCAGCACAACATTATAGTATGGTGGAAGATCTGGCCCAATCGCCATCCGCTATGTCGACTCTTGAAGTACTACAGAATTGCCCATAAAGGATACGATCCTCAATTACCAGCTCAACTAGTTTTCCTTGTTCAAGTGAAAGCCCTCAACAAAACTGTTCATCGAACAATTATTGATGAGGGAGCATCTACATGCATTATGTCGATGAGTTGCTGGAAAAATTTAGGATCTCCAACCTTGTCGCGATCTTCGATGAGATTAAAAGCATTCGACGGAAGGACATATACCCCATATGGTATCCTAAGAAACTTGAAAGTTGAACTAGGAGGGAAAACGGTAGAAATAGATGTTGAAGTCATCGATGGGAATCTTGATTACAACATCCTACTAGGAAGACCATGGATATATGCTATGGCGGCTGTTGTGTCGACCTATTTTAGGAAGATTGCATTTCCCTTTCAAGGAGGGATTACAATCGTTGATCAACAAAACTTCCTCCCCAATGGTTCTCAAGTTACAGGAAGCATTCCCATGATCCATGGAAGCCCATATTCGCTTCAAAATATCAGAGTAGGCCTACTAAAAGATCCTATACTAATGGGAACTTTCGCCCTTCCACCTCCAATCAACCTGGCGGAAGTTGCGTCGATAGGAACCTGCAATATGATATCTTCTAAAAAGATCTCAGAAAACGATATCGACATGGATCATGCAATAGTTTTGCCCCCAAGCCCAATGGAAATATTGTAGCAATCAATGTTCCTAGCATGGGAGGAAAACCCAAATCAACGTTCATCAAGCGTTTGGATAGATAGGTCTAAATAATATGGTACCCCTTCAGATCCTTGGTCATAAGTGCATGTCACCGATGAAGGAATTATCCAATCAATGGTAATTGAAGGAGCACCGTGGAATGATTCCCACCATCGTTCCCTTCTTCCGGATTGTGGAGAAGATACTAAAGATGACCTTTATCATCCTTCAGTCTTTGATTTCCTATCAAATACTATAAACACGGTGGATTCCGAGCGAAACTTGTCCAACATTGAAGAGACTATCGCCATAAATATCTCGACCAAAACAAATGTTGTAGAGAATATTTATGTTGGCAAATATTGTTCTTCTTCAGAACTGGAAATATATGACGCTCTTTTTCGCGAATTCAGAGATGTCTTTGCCTGGTCATACAGTGAGATGCCAGGCATTGACTCGAGTATCGTTGAACACGAAATTAAGATGTATCCAGATGTCAAACCAGTACGACAACGGCTAAGGCAGGTGCACCCCAAGAAAGCCGCTGCCATTAAGGCAGAAGTTGAAAAACTTCTCCATGCTGGTTTCATCTACCTGGTTCCTTTAACCGATTGGGTATCGAATATTGTCCCTGTTATGAAAAAACAAGGAACAATTAGAGTGTGCGTCGATTATAGGGATGTAAATCAGGCTTGTCCAAAAGAAAACTACCCTACACCCTTCATTGACCAGATAATTGATGAATGTGCCGGATGCGAAATCTTTTCCTTCATGGATGGATTCTCTGGGTATAATCAAATAAATATCCACCCACAGGACCAGTCAAAGACTGCATTTATTTGTCCATGGGGCATGTTCGCATATCGAAAGTTACCCTTTGGTTTAAAGAACATAGGGGCGACGTTTCAGAGGGCAATGAATTATGCCTTCCATGACATCAAAAACATCGTTCAACCATACCTCGACGACCTTCCGGCTCATTCGCGAAAGCGGACTGATCACCCGCAGCATTTAAGAGCGATATTTCTACGTTGCCGACACTACAAGATACGACTCAATCCACACAAATGTGTATTTTGCATCAGTTCTGGTCATTTGCTTGGCTTTGTGGTCTCGAAGGACGGGATTCGTCTTGACCCATGTAAGGTTCAGGCAATCATAAATTTGCCTCCACCTTTGAATTTGCTTCAGATTCAGAAACTCCAAGGGAAAGCAAACTTTCTGAGGAGGTTCATTCCAAACTACGCCGAACTTGCTAAAGGTTATACACGTCTTTTGAAAAAGGAAGTACCCTTTGATTGGGATCAGGTTACGCAAGCTTCCTTTGATGCTTTAAAAGAATCCCTAATGAAAGCATCATTAACGTACACTCCTGATTATCAAAAAGATTTTAACCTGTATCTAGCTGCAGCGGATAGGACCATTGCAATGGTTTTAGTTCAAGAAGTCAATGGAATAGAACACCCCATATATTATTTAAGTAAAAACTTAAATGATACAGAAAGCAAATATTCTTACGTTGAAAAGCTAGCACTCGCAGCTGTTCAAGCGATACAAAAATTTCGACACTATGTCCTCTTTCGGAAAACTACCATTAGGTCAGATTGCAACCCCATGACCTATATATTGTCATGACAATTGCTGGGGGGAAAATATTAAAAATGGATAGAAATCCTGCAAGAGTTCGATCTGGAATTCGTAAAATCCAAGTCGAAGAAAGCTCTAGTTTTCGCAGAATTATTATGCGATCTCCCATCGTCGTCCAATGATGAAATGTCCGAAGAAACAATCATGGACGAAAGTTTGTTTATGATATCTTCAAGCAATGAGTGGTATGGGGATATAATAATTTATCTCCAAACCCAAAAATACAGGCCAAACACCTCACACTCCGAACAAAACGTATTCGATACCAAGCAAAAGACTACATGATCGTCGGTGACACACTTTACCGTCGTGGTGTCGATACAGTTCTGAGAAGGTGCCTCACCCATGAGGAGGCCGAAAAAGTCCTGAATGATTGTCATTCAGGCGCGTGTGGGGGGCATCAATCTAGATATGCTACAACGCAAAAAATCTTATGAGTAGGATACTTCTGGCCAACAATGTTCAAAGATTGCATAACCGCAGTCAGAAGTTGCCATGCTTGTCAAATTTTCGATAGCAAAACCAAAAGACCACCCGCACCACTGCAGCCAATAGTTGCTATTGGGCCATTCACCAAATGGGGCATCGATTTCATGACATGTAACCCCACCTCGACCGGGGGCATGGGTATATCATAGTCGCAGTTGACTATTTTACCAAATGGGCCGAGGCGATGCCTACATTAGATAATACTGGTGAAACAGCTGCCCTCTTCTTTTTCAATCATGTAGTCGCCAGATTCGGCGTACCACAGGCTATAGTCACATATCATGGATCGCATTTTCGCAATCACATGATGGTCGAATTAGCTGCCAAACTAGGGTTGTCTCACGACAGCTCTACTCCATATTATCCACAAGCCAACGGACAAGTTGAAGCAATCAACAAGGTCCTAAAGCGCATGCTACAAAGGATGATTGGAGTTCGCAAGAGAAAATGGCACCTAATCCTGTACTCAGCTTTGTGGGCTTACCGAACATCGGTAAGGAATGCAACTGGGTTTACACCTTTCCAACTGGTATATGGCCTGGAAGCAGTCTTACCAATCCAATGTGAAATCTCGTCTCTCAAACTCGCAATTGACCTCCTCGCCAGAACTTCAGAAGAAGAAGCTCGTTTCTTGGAATTAATCCAATTGGATGAAACCCATCGTGATGCCGCTTTGGCTAACGAAGCCCATAAGAAACGAGTCAAGGCGCAGTTTGACAAAAATGTCAAACCCCGTGTCTTCTCAGAAGGTGACTTGGTCTTGCTTTACGACCAAGAATCCGATAAATTGGGAGCAGGTAAATTTAAGTCTTTATGGATGGGCCCCTATATTTTTAAACGAGTGTTAGCAAAAGGAGCCTACGAGTTAATGGATTATGACGGAATTCCACTGGCGCAACCTCGTAATGGGTTGTACCTCAAGCGTTACTATGCGTAATGGTAACCTGTATGCTTTTGTTATGTTTTTTGTTTTCGCTAAAGTGTTTATTTTGGTCAAGTAATCCACTTTTTACATTTATTGCAGATGTCAAACCTATTGGAGTCATGTGTTGGATATGCCGACGGAGCGAGTCGTAGTTTGAGGAACCTATCCTCCACAGCCTGGGCTATTTTTGATCCAAGCGGCGAGTTAGTAAGTTTCAGAGGGGTATGTATTGGTCGATCAACAAATAACATCGCTGAATATAGCGCGTTGATAGAACTTCTCTCTGATGCCATCACACATGGTATACACCGACTAATTGTCAGGCTAGACTCACAGCTCGTAATACTACAACTCAATGGTATATATTCCGTTCGAAACCCAGCTATTTATCGCATGTTCCTAAGGGTTAAGATTTTGGAAAGACAATTTGATTTTATTCAATATCAACATATTTCCAGAAACTTAAACACATTAACTGACTCATTAGCAAATTATGTGTTAGATAGACATTTGCAACATTTATAAAAAGAAACATACCATCAATGTTTGCATTTGGATCATGTAACTTAACCAAAATAAAACTCCGAAAATCAAAAATATATATAACTGTTTATGGTTTACACATAATGTTCTGTAACCAAGACAAAATCGGTCAAATGACCCAAAAACTCAAAATGCTAGGGGGCACCCTAGTCTAATGATGCTCGTGATAGCAAGTCACAGCCTGTGCAATCATGCGTAAGAGATGAGTCCATCGTCTTGGCACACCAGTAGTATGTCGCTATAACTGCAGAGGGAGCTCGTCAATCCTCACATCTGGAATACCAAGAGTGAGGCCCTCAACCTGCTCCTGTAATGCTGTGAGAGTCTCGGCCACATCAAGGTTGCGAAGGATAGCCCTTCCAACAGCCTCCCCTGCTGGGGCGGCAGCTGGCACTCTCAGGCGTGCTACTGGCCGAATAGGACCAACATCTGCATGTACACATGAGTTTGATTAAAGTCTTGATAGAATAAAGCACAAGGACATTATAAATGAAAAACGATAAACATAAATATGGTCAAAGAATTTACCAATGGCGCCCCACTATTCGCCATCCAGCAGTACTAGATCTGGATCACCCCGGAAGTCCATGCCAGCATATGGATACTCAGAATAAACCATCTCCTGACGATCAAACCACCTGAAGAAGGTATCAGAGAATGAAATCTGAGATTGACGAGCATGCCTAGACATATGGTCAACCCACCTCTGCATACGTGGTTCAGTAGGTGAAGGCAAATTGAGTGCAATGTACCGGCTGCATCAGTGGTATCTTCTCCAAGGCAAAGGCGGTCAAAATAGAACCATACCCAAAGTTCTTCAATCTCCCGCTCTTTACCTTGGTTAACTGTTCTTTCATCACAAGAAGTACTGCGTCACACCAGTTGAACACCTTCGGTTGGAGGCATTCCAAGGCATACTGCATATAAGATCGGTTGGCTACATGAAGAGCCGCGCCACCGGCCATCCTACCAAAAGTAAACAGAATAGTCCTGAGGGACCTGTCAGTAACATCACGGATGATGATCTTGCCGTCTTTACTCGGCTAAGATCCTTCTCTACAGTACTGGCGAACATAATCTCTCACAGAATCGCCTGCTCGGGCCGAACCTGATAAAGAGATGGGGGCACCCCGCCTCGACAAGCCAGTCAAGAAATAGATGTCTACTACAGTCAAGGGGATAGATTTGCCCCTGATCTAGAAAACCTGATTGGTAGGATCCCAAGCATCGAGCAAATACTGCAGTAAGTTGATCTGCTGTCTCATGCTAGAAATGCAGAAGAACTTCAGCAAGCCACAGTTCCGCAGTGCGTTCACTGTAACCGGATCATGTAGGGCAAGCATGTCCTCTTCTTCATGCTCATGTTCTTGCCATGTAATGGTCATCTTACTCCAAAGATATCTGAAAAACAAACAAGGGAAGAGTTAGATCCTGATTTTGGTAAGAAACAGGCAAAATTTCCATCAAAAATTGTGCTTTAAATTCCCTTTCTGCGCCCAACGCACCTACAGCAGTGTTCTAGGTGCGTTGAATGTCAGATAGCCTTTAGATAGGTCAACATTCAACACACCTTTCGATACATAGAGGGTGCGCTGAAGGCAGAATGAGTTCCTGAAACCCTAGGGGCTTAGAAAAGCTAGGAATCAAGCTCAAAACACAAAATGGAAACCATGAAATGAAAGAGCTCAGGTTTAGCTCCTACATGGTCCAGACGGCACCGAGAATCGTCCACATAATCTCCCGAATTCAGCTAATGAAAATCAAGGGGGAAATCACCTCCAAAGCTCCAACAAGCCAAAGTTCAAATGAAATGGTAAAATGAGAGGTAAAAGCACTTTTAAATTACTTTTTACATAATTCTAGTAAAATATTAGTGTTCTAACTCATTTTTCAAACATATGTTGTTCATTTCTAACTAGTTTGATGAAGCAATTGAGCATGCAGTACAATCTTTGAAAGAACAAAGCTATTTATGGTAAAGTCAAGCAATGACCGTTGTATCGAGCAGTTTTAGCACATAGTTCAAGCTCGTTAAAAAATAAACATAAGACATGAGCAAATGTTTCCACCCGCGTTTAAGCTCATTAAAAAATGAACTATTCCCCGGTAAATAACCATTGTGAATGTAGTACTTCAGCCATTAAAGCCTTGGTCGTGTTTGCACCATCACCTCCACTTTTTCATTGGCTGATCATTCACCTCCATTTGATTGTTTACCCATTTTGAGGAACAGCTGTGAAGAGTGATTTCACTAGCCATCCTTGTAACACTGTCGTGATTGGAAAATTCCAAACCTTACCTGGAATCAGCTGCTACCTGTTTTATCACTCGTTCCTCAAAAGACGAGTCTCCTTTAAGCTCTTTTCAACTGACTCGTAAAATATGAAAAGATTGCCGAGCCATTGGCCTCTCTAGCTCATTAAAGGGACAGGAAGTGCTATCCCTCCTCTAGATTTTAATCTTTTTGGACCTGAGGGATTATTACACAAAAAGATCGAGCGCTTGTTTTGTTCGGCTCGTTAAAAGTATCGAAAATTCATCCCTTCTGTATTGTTTTATACTTTTTCGGACTTAAGGGATTAGATGACGAAAAAGGAATTTTGGAGTTACCTTTACGTTCCTTTTCAGACTCTCTAAAATTGAAAAGGACTGAGTTATCTTTGTCGTTAAACTCGTTAAAAAGATTAATAGAGACAAACTTGTCTATAGACGAGAACCAGTTTCACTATCGCTAGGCTCGTTAAAACATAGCGATGGGTTTTCCCGAAGGGAAAATTATAGAACAAGCATATGTTATCCTCCTCAAGCTTGACAAAAATAAAGAGGTACTGGTCAGCAATGACTGGGGAAAAATTGGGAAGAAAACTCAAAGAAACTTTGTTGGTAGCAAGTCGCTCTTGAACATGACACTTCCGCTCTGTGTCCGAGTCGGGTTGGGTTGTTTCATTCACCGGTCACATCACCATGGTCACGCCATACCATCCACATTTGCGGTTAATGCTACCAATCCATCACATCAGTGTCGCTGATATGTTCAAGAGAAGTCATTCAGAGGATTCACCTATGTCTCACCCACTACCATACATTATACTCCATTCTTTCATGACCGCCACCCTGAACCTTATATCACCAGATCGTTTTCACCTCCATTAAAATCTTTTACTCCGTTCCGTGTCATTGATGTGGGATTCATTAAGGCCCTCCTGTGACGGATCACTTCTTGTCGACATCAACTCATTATCCAAGAAGTTGATCTAGGAACACCCCATTCAGTACTTTGAAGCTTGCATGCCTTAATGGCAAGTTTCTCACTTCGGGCAATAGGTTTACATCAATGGCCTTCGATCGAAATATTTTGCGTGGTGTTCGACGCCAAGTCCTTTATTCACACCACGTGAATTGTACTGCAGTACCTTGAGGATTATTATCATTATCGGTGATTCCTCTCGCGCTTGTTAACAGTTTAAATCATTGACTGGTAATCAAGCAATGTCTTTCCATGTTCAACTTCAGAACATTTCTCACATGGATTGACTTGTACTTCGAGTGAAGATCGGACGAGATTGAAGACCCCAGATCTAGTTTCATCCATCCGGGCTGCGATATATATTCAGGGAGATAGAGACATTAAATGTACATCATTGCCGCACAGATAATCATCCACTCAAAAGGATGATGGCTCTATCAGAATCATTAGTCTACACTCAAGACGATTATCTGTCCTATGTACATGAAAATGAATTTATAAAGCTGAGCATGGGAATGCCTGCCTCAGCTAGATCATGAAAATATTATGAAGATAATGTATTGTATTGTATCTTATTACAGGTCTCCTCCCAGCATTGAAAGAACTTCGAATCCTCATAATAAAGCATTTCACCCGACACCAAAAGGTTAACGGCCTCAAACTTTAGGGGGCAACTGTTATAGACATTTTTGTGCCCTGTAACCCCAGGCATGAAATGTCCATAAGCCAAGGGCTCCTAAGTCCCTAAAAGTGTTGTTCTAACCCCTAAAGGAACAAGGTCAACAGATTACAGCTTCTCCCAGAAGTTCTCCATGAGAAACTACTCAGAATTGGTCAAAATAGGATCATTGCAGCTGCTCCACTGGCTAAGTGCATTGCATCTCACCTAAATACACTGTGAGGGTGCATTGCATTTCAAAAGTCCCTTCTTTGGGGTGTGATGGGTGAGAAATGACAAATGGCAGTGTCATTCCACGAGGTGGAGAGGCAATGGAAGCTTCCAGAATCTTCTCCTGTGACACTTGCCTCACTGAATTCGACCAAGGATGAGTAAGAGGCCCTCAGCCTCCAAGTGGAAGCAAGAACTGTCAGAGAGAAGACACTAATCAAATCACAAGCTGACTCATCCCCCTTATAGATATCTATATATGGATCCCTCATCTTAGAGATCCAGAGGCTGGAATTTTGCATATTGTAAGGAATTGCTGTTGGTTTCTAGAGACAAACATCAGATTGTTGGGTGATCTAAGCTTTGTTTGAGGTGAAGAGGGGCTTCTTTGCTGGGAAGTTGATGCTGGGTCGGAACAACTAGTTGTAACTCCTCCTGGATCTTTTCTTGTTTATCAATAAAAGCTATTTGAGTTTTCCTCCATGCTTTTGTATCATTGATGCTTGTTACATTTGTATGGTCAATTTACACTTGATCCTAGATTGTTTATGATTATAGATCCATTTCTTTGTATAGTGCTATGATTCTGTGATCTTACAGGTATTTTGTGAAGCTGGACGTGCAAGGGAGCAGGTAGCTGTGGACCATCAAAGAATAGAGGGATCGAATTAAAGGATTAGCGCAAGACAGAGGTTAGTCTTTCTGTTCCTCTCTATCTATAATTCATGAAGGAAAAACATAAGTAGCTTTTCTTTGTTTGTTTCTAAGGCAGCTGTCACACCTTAGTGGGATAGAGCAATTTTATATAGACACTTTTACCTGTAACAGGGTTAGGGTCTGTTCTGGAAAGAATATGTACAGGGGTGGTATTGGTCTTACCTTTGTTAGGCTGCTTTGTGGCTTTCTGTTTATTGGTTTTAGGAATATCTATTCTTCTGCTCCTCAGGTTATATTGTTTTTGGACTTCATAAATGGCTGTATCATATCCCTCCCTAAAGTCAAATGATTCACTTGACTAAGTTTGGAATTGTTTAAGAATGTGAGCTTCTTGGTCCTCTTGGGTCAAGAAAATTTGTTGCTCATTGTTGAGTCCCATCAAATTGATTTGGGTGTCTTCTGTTGGTTCATCAGAAGTTGAGGCTTCAACATAATTTTCCTGGAATGGGGGCCTAAGGTTTTGATCAGGGCCAGTCTTTTCAGTGTTCTGGTTCTGATTCTTCCTGAAATTTGGATTTTTCCCAATGTTGCTTGGTTGACCATCCCAAGGGGATTTCCTTTCAATTGTTTCTACTCTATCTCCTAACTTCTCCATACCTCTAATAATAGCATCCAGTTTTTATTCAAAGGCTGTGGGTTCTTCTTTGAAAGGTATCCTCCTTTCAGCTCTGGCTCTAGCTCATTTGGATATTAGGTTGGCTTCAACACTGATAGCTATACTTTGCATCTCTTCTAAGGTTCGAGGACCTAAGTTGGTATGCCATATCAGAATCAAATCCATCAGGGAATTTGATTAATGCTAAATCTGGAGGAGGTCTAAGGTTTTGAGGGATAACATTGTAAACATTATTGAACCTAGTACAATAATCTTGTACAGTTTCTTGTGTTCCCCTCTTCAAGTTTTCATATTCTGACAAAATATGGAGAGGATCTTTTTTATTTTCCCGTCTGTTTAAGAATGTTGTATAAAGGGCATGTAGGTCATTGATACTATTTGCAAGGAGGGCTCTAAACCATGTTGTAACATCACCAGTTAGACTTTGAACAAATACCCTCATTCTAACATCACCGGCATCAACCTCATATATCTCAAAGTAGTTTGTCATCTTTTTAGTATGTTGTTGTGCGGTGTAAGTACCAGAGCCATCGAAAGGGGTGATTTTACTTTGATAGTATTAGGGCATAGCCCCTGGATTGGTAGGTAAATTGAGGGTAGTATACCTATTTTCCATTGCAGTAGATTGGGTTGAAACAACAATTGGGGTTGGTCTTGGAGTGGTGGATGGAGGGGTAGAAGGGGTGGCTTGGGGTTGAGATGTCTGAGGTGCTATTGATGAACTTGGAGAGGCTGAAGTGATTATAGAAAGGCTTGGTGTTCCTACAGAGGTAAGTTTAGATTGAATAAAATTATGCAAATGTCTGTCAAGATGTGAAGTGATAATCTCAAGTTGTAAATCTTCAATAAATAGTGGGTCATGAACTATGTGGGCTAACCCAGATTCAGAAAAAGTTACAAATAAACAGGTCTCAAAAGACTCATCAAAAGGTTCATCCTCAAGGTAAATCTACTTCACTGGATAGGATCATGATCTATATAAAGGCCGAGAATTGGCAGAACTATCTTGGCTATCTTGTCTCCTAAGAATCCTAGGGATCAGATTAGGGTTTTCGAACACAGCTGGTGGATTTGGATTAGAGTTAGCTCTAGTGTAATGAGTCCTTTCTGAAACTAGGTTTCTAGGTATGTTTTGGGTTTTTCTCTAAATGGGTTGGACAATACAACTTCTTATAGTTTCTCTAAGAAGCTTTAGGTATGGGATTTAAACTCTCTTAACAACTTATTTGATAAGAGGAACTGATCAAGAATTTGAAACCAAATGTTCAATCCATAAGCTAGACCAGAGATAGACTGAAGTAGCATTCATTTACTTATGCAATTGCAAAGCAAGAGTAGTTCAAAGGCTACCTGGCTAACTTCAGGCTCTGTTTGTAGCTTATAAAATAAACAATAATAACAAACAAATTATTTAGATCCCCAGTGGAGTTGCCACTATGTTATCCCTTAGATTTTCCTTGAACTTGTTGGAAGAGGAAAGGGGTCCAAGGTAACCATGAACCTACTTTTAAGTACAGAATCTAGCCAATCTATACTCAGAGAGGGCTCTCTCTTTATGATTTAGCTTTGTTTTGAAAGATATTAGACTTGTTGTGAAGTTTGGGAGTTTTGTTTGAGTTTCGGTGGTGAGATTCAATAGCAAAGGGGTAAAACTCAGTAGCTTATTCCATTGGGCTAATGGAGTCAAAGAAGATGGTTCAATGGACTTGATTTCTTAGCAAAATATGGTTTCACAGGGTAAGATGGTCAAACAGGGAACAAATGGCAACTTGAGATAAATGGAATGGGTTTAAAATGGGTGAAGGGCAGTTAAGAATCTTCAGCACATTTAAGAGGGAAATTGAATGATCACTACTCAAGAGCAGTTAATAATTCTTTAATAAATAATCAAAATGAATGAACTAGAAAATAAGATCAATTAAGATTTTAGTGTTTATACTAATTCAGAAGAAAACATGGGGAATAATAACGATTGAAAATAGAGTGCAATCAAGCATATTCTGAATTATTCTTTTTCATTTACCATTCAGATGTGAAACATAGATGATATAATAAATAAGGAAAACTTTAAAACATATGGTATAGAGGACTTATTGATCTGGTGTTTGCTTCAAGAAATCTGTCAAAAGTCCTTTGCTTCAATACTTTATCCAACAAGCCATACAAAAGTTGGTCCAATAGTACTTTATTCCAAAATAGTCAATATTACAGCAATGTCTAAGAATCCACACTCAATACTCCAATTGAGAGGGTATTTGTACAAAAAATATCTCATAACAGAGTGAGATATATTCTAGGATGACTAAGAGTAGGTTACAAGAAAATAGAGACAACTAGTCTCGAAGATAGGAGAAAGGTAAACTAATGTTGTGCTGTTCCTTTTCTTGCTGAGTGTGCTGGAGGCAAGCCCTATGATTTGGCTTGCTGTTGTCTTTTTTAGTAACTCTGTGCTGGCTGCCCTATTTTGACTGATACTCTTTACCTATTCTGATACACTTCGACCTGTTTGACCTTTGTTCATATCTGTTCACCTTTATTCATTTTACCATAGTAAATAGCCCAAAATTTACATTTTACCAGAGATAAATTTACAGAATTTCCAACATGTCTTCCCACCATTTTCTCTCTGGCAATCTATGTTTCTGAAGTTTCTTCAGAGTTTCATCAGTTTCTGTATATCTGAAAAAGGTAGGTTGGATTGGGAATAAGTGTTTAATCTCATGCTCAACATAGAATAAGTTCTCTAAGCTGTCATAGAGAACTCGGCCTGTGGGGAGTGCTTTTATTCCTGATGCACTTATTGATGAACTAGCTTGATCACTAGCATACTTATTCAATTTGTTTACATAATCTGTATGCTTCATTAATCTGTCATTAATCACCAAAGGACTTGGTATCCCTTTATTCTACAAAATAGTGAACTTCTCCACAAAAGAATTAATTTCCACCTGCATATCTTGACATCTTCTCTCCAAATTTTGCATCAAAGTTTTCTTGGTTAGCACCCTTTTGATTTCCAAAATAGTGTCTATCCTATTTGCGATGCCAAGTTCTTCCAGTTGTTCCATATTTATGTTATTCAAAAGATGTATGAGCCGGTTGGCTTGATCGGGCATTTGTCCTAACAGAGCTTTTTCCTTTTGAATTTCTCCCTGTGCTACTTTCACTAGATCAATTTGTTCATAGATCACTTGGATGGATGGCCAAACATTATTTATGGATTGGGTGATGTTGGTCCAAAGAATTTTCCTGATTTCTGCAAGAGGCTTGTCAAAAGTGAGATCTTTTTATAATGTTTTCACTTTATCTTCTAATGCTTTAATCTCCCTTGTTTTTTCCACAACATTTATTTTGGAGATATCATAATTTATTTTTGCCTTAGCCAACTGCTCTTTTACCTGTTTTAATTCTGAAACTTGTAGTTTCATTTCCTCCATTGCCTTTATCAACTCTTTAGTGCTCAAATTAGCACTGCCACCTTGTCCTATTCCTGCTGTTGCTGTTCCTATGTCCACCTCTGTTGTGGCTGCTGGGATGTTTGGAACTAATTTTGTTCCAAGTGTAGAAGGGACTGTTGTTGAGACTATGGGGATTACATCAAGAGGCTGAGAGGTCGACTCTCCCTACTTGTCCTTCAGTGCTTTTTCTAATGCCTGCTCTATGTCATTCAATCTTTCATTGAGTTTCAAGAGGAGATCCATCATCTCTTCTTCAGATTTCTACTTTATAACCTCAGTAGTCTGTGGATGCCTTGAAGGAGGCAGCTTTAGTTGCTTCCTCAAGGTAGCAATATCTTCTTCTTTCTTTTTGATTAGTGCTTCTACACCTTTTACATCTTTGGGATCATGTCCCAATCCAATGATGATTTCTTCTAATGATTTTATTCTATTATCCTTAGCCAGGGAGGAGGCTTTTTCTAAGTTCAGCTGGGCAGTTGTATTATCCAAAGAATTTTGTAGCCTGTGAGCCATCAATGCTTTACTGGTTAAGGTTGAATAGACCATTTCTCCCATTTTCTTGTGAAGTTCAATCTGATCCAAAGGATTAATATCCTTAGCTAAGACTTCCAGATTTGTCCTGATATAATCTGCTGCTATTTGAGGTTGCTGAACCTTTGGCTTGAAGTAGCTCATTATCATCTTGCCCTCTTGAATGTCATAGGCTGACATCAATCTCTGCTGGTTTGTGGGGGCCCTTCTCAAATACTGATTGTAAATTTAAAGTCTTACTGGATCATTCTTTGCTTTTATTTCTATGAATGTCTTCTTAATATCTAAGGCCTCTTTACTTTGTGGCCTCATGGATGACACTTCTACAATGTGTTGTCTTCCTAGCTCCTGCCTCTATGAGCTAGTGGATGTTCCCCCCAATGGGGAGGTTTGCTGGCTAACTATCCTTTCAACTCCTTGACTATCTGTAGTTTCTTCAATAATTTCCTCTTTTGAAAGAGGATTCAGTCTTTGCCTCTTTGTCCTAGGCTATCTTGTAGGTCCGCTGATCGGGGTAGTGGTTTCCATGTCCCTTTTTTTATTTCTTTCCTCATTTAGACAAGTTTGCAAAATTTGACTTTCTGCTACTTTAGTTTGAGCTGGAGGAGTTGGTACTGGACCCTGTTCTTTGGAAATTCCAAGCTGATCTGCCATTGTAGGCTGTTCTGTGGTCTCTACCTCCTTTCCTTTGGATGTTCCTGTGGCTGGTATGTTGACTTCCTGTGGAGGCTGTTGAGAAGTTCCAACGATGGATGTACTAATTGCTGATTTTTGAGACAAATTGAATGGTGCCTGCCCAAAAGAATCTAAGTCAAGGGTTTTCTCAAGATCTCTCATAACATTTTCCATATTGACTACCTCATTAACCTCTTCTACTAAGGTCCCCTTTATCCATTCATCCAGGTTTGTAACCTGTTCAATTTCTGGGATCCTATGATGTATATAAGGAGATAACCTGTTCTTCATCCTTCTGTCACATATAAAACTGCAGGGGTCATATGGCACCCACCTAAAACTCTTTTGTAATCTAAGGTGGTCTTCTAATATTTTTTTCAGCTTCTTTCCATGCATCCCTATTGTTGATGACAAAAGGGCCTAGCTGGTTCTTAATTCTGAGCTGAGCTTTCTTTTTGGCACTGCAAAAATGGACTAAATCTGCATTTATGATCTGCCTAAAATATTCCAATGCAAATAATCTCATGGGAACATACTTGGGCAACTTAAAAGGGCACAGTTTACATCCATACATCCTGATTTCTGTGTGATTCTCATATAGGTACCTGTCACCTGTCTTGTACTGCGTAGAGAGCTAGAGAATTTTCTTCATGTCACTATTAATCCTAGGAGGGGAAACTCCTATCAGCAGAGTGGTTGCTGGATGTACAAATAAGTCAATGAACTCATTATAAGTATAAGGGGACTCACTCGTATTATGAAAGATTGAACTCCAAAAGATAGCAGATCTAGGATTTCCTTTGGTGTCCAATTTCTTGATAGGGAAATGAAAGTTATCTGACTGATAATATAACATAAGATGGTATGTGAAAGAGGTGTATTTGAAAACTCCTTCCCTTTCTAAATTTAGGAATTCATCATGGATCTTGTTGGCAATAAAGGTGGCATAGTCATATCTGACAGCAGGGGGCTGTCTTGGAGTAAAGATTGATAATAAGACTAGGGTGATATCATCCACATATTCACTAGAATTAAACCCCATAATTAGGGATATCATATCAATAATAAGTCTTCCAATTTCAGTGAAGAAAGTCTGCAGATAAGGAGGTGGACCTTTGGGCTGGTGCTTCGGCAACATGAAGGTTTGAGCAATACGAGTCACTTTTGATTTGGGCAACTGAGATGCTTTTTTAAGTAAATGTCCCATGGAACTAGGAGTGAGGGGCTGACTGGAGTGGAATTACAACATTTCATTGATGGATTTACCAGTTACGGGAAAAAGGACTGTTTGGATTTGGGACATAACAGCTCTATGGTTGGGATCATAATTAGCATAGCAATGATGAATTATTTCTGGGAAAACATGGACTGAGGGGAGGAAATACATGGGAAGGTTAGATTCCCACAGTCCAAAAATGTCAGATTTATTCAGATAACTATCTCTGGCATGGCAAAAGACTTTAATATGGTTTTTACCAATAGATAGGTCTTTTATCTGAAAATTTTTATCGACCAGAGATAGATAATCTAAGTCTTTGTAAGGAGCGTTCATGGGTGCTACATTCAAGGCTATAGGGGTTTGCATTCTGGTTCTTGTGGATTCAAAATGGAATTTAGACTTTTTGTGAGAAAATAGACCAAACAATAGGTTTGGGAACTTTTAATGGCAACCGCAGAGTGTCCTAGAACTGAATTTGGCCCTTTCTTGAATAATTTTCAGTAGAAAACCAAAATTACAGGGTTTTAGGGTAGACTGGATAAATATCTATATCCCAAAGGTAAATAGTACGATTGCAGGTTGGATGACAAGCTTCGGAGTGCATCACTGTAAATTTTCTGATTAGGTGGTGATTGGGAAACTAGAATAGTTGACTTGGACATTGTTTTGCATGGGAGCACTAGTCATAGTGTATGACTGTGAAAATGACATTTTGTTCGTTTATTTAACAAAACTGAGGTTAGCAAGGATTTTTGGATTTATCGGGTGTATGATGCATGTGGAGATGGGACGTTTTGTCGTTTTATGGAGGGGCGGTAAGCAGTATGTACTTGCACCGCTTTTGGGGCTAGGTGGTTTTGGACCGAGGCCGAGCGAGCATACACATTGCATGACGCGTGGCGAGGGTATGGGCGGAAAACCATGTGGTAATCGCACGTTAAAGCACATTCACTAGGGGGGATGCAATATTAGCGTCGACTGTCAAATGAAAGGGGAGCGATCGGACAACGGACAGGGAGCGGGGTATGGCGGGACCTTAACCATGGCAGGCCCAACACATTTAACATCTTTAATCATATCTGGATCAATATTATTGGTCGGGGGGTGGTTGTTAATTAACCTGGAGAGTTAATTAATCCCAGCAGGGCAGGGAACTTTGGTTATTAATGAATTTCTAATATATCCATTAATCCCTTTTGACTATACTTTATGGTTATAATTAACCGGGGCTGGGTATATAAAATGTCGGGGATTTGTATATAATTACATAATACGGGAAGGGGAAATAAAGTGGGATTTATATATTATGTAGGTTAATAGTTAATATGACTATGAAGTGTAAAAGCACCAAGTTAAAACATTTCACAAATATATTTGAACTTAGGCTAAAGACAAAAAGGGGTTTTTTAGGTGATATTGTGCATTATTCCTAAGTAAAATAGGATTTTACTTAGGAAAATTTATGAAATGAAATGAATGGTTTATGGATGATACTATGTACTCAAGCTTTTAAATCATTGGGCCGAGGGTCGAGTCCCTCGAAAAGTCAGAGAAATGCTCTAAGCCCCTTTAATTTTTAAAGAACTTAATACTTCAGGGGGAATTAGTAAAATCTTTAGGGAAAAATGTGAATGGAAGTTAATTATTTAATCTTGTTTTGCTTGTACTGCATCAAGTAAAATGTCTGCCTTGCACTTGTGATAAAAGTGAAAATTGACACATTTTAGAGACATTATCCATCACAAGTAATTCTGCAACACCATCTACCTACCCTACCTACTTTAGTCTGATATTTTTTCTTCTTTATTAGGGTGCACTTGGATTGGCAAACCCTTATCACACTTTTTCTTTTACATATAGAAATATATCTAAGTCTAACCTTATTACATCCAAGGGCTCAAATTAAACTGTTGAGCTCCTTTTATTCACTCTACACATCTACTTATCTACCAAGATTAAATAGTTTGGTTAAATATTATTCTCTATCTCTATAGCATGAAACTAAAAGAAGAATGAGCCAAGTTTAAATAGTTTGACTCTTCATCAATTGTGGCATAAGTTTAACAAGCTGCATATAATTGCTTATTACAGAAAATGAAATAGTAGTGGAATTTAGACTTGCACACTTTCCTTGGTCTTTCTTATGGCGAGGTTCATTTTTCTTCACTTTTTTGACCATTTTATTTCTTTTCACCCTTTGATTTTTCTTTTAGGGTATACCCTCTTTGCATTTTTTAAATTTTTTTATTTTTTGATCATATGGAAAACCTTTGCAACAAGGAAAGGTATGAACATATTCATAGCTCATCAAGTCAATCATGAAATATGACACCTATTAGTATAGGAGCATAACACTCGTAATCATCCCTCATGATTGCATCAAATTTCACACTTCCTCCACTACCTTTCATTGACATCTTTCTTGAGTTGACTGTGTGCACATGTGGGTGACATCTTCGGATGAGTGGAGTCAACTAGATGAAAATGGCCAAGTTAACTAGCCACCTTTCCCTCATTCAACCTCAACCATCTCTTTATTGTTGCATGCCTTCTAATTACAGAAATGCAAACAGAGGAGTGGGTTAGTTACTTACCTGGGATCCGAATGCATTTGCTATGAGGTGTTGTGGCTCTCTCTCTCTCTCTCTCTCTCTCTCCTGCATGCCTTTGTTTCTTTTGTTGCATGTTGTCTACTTGCTGATGTGTGGCTGTGCCTTGTGTAGGTTCTCCTCTGGTTGGATCTGAGCTTCAGGTGTCTTCCTCAACCTTCATATTTGCACCCTCTTGCTGCTGATGCTAGATTTTAATGGGATCCGCTACTACAGGAATTTCTACAGGAGCTCATGTAGCTGCTTTTCCCCTTGAAACTTCAGCTTCCTTCTATGCTTGGAGCTGTGAGGATGAATCCAAAGATGTATATAGAAATGGAGAGGTAATAGGTAGGCTTCAAGTGAGGTTGATGGTGTTGTTGCCTTTCTTATTTTTTGTTTTTTCTTTTCCTGCAGAACTGTTTTTTTTGGACAGGAAGAGGAATGATGCTTGAGGTGTGATGCAGACTTGGAAATGATGGCAAGGAGGTTTGGAGAATACAAGAGGATTTATAGATTTTTTTTATGAAGCTTCCCTATCCTTTAAACTGCGTGTTATATCCATTTCTAGCTCTCTTTAATTCCTACAGGAGCCTCTTGTAGAAAACACAGAGCCTCCTGTAGAAAACATAGTTTTTGAAAAAGAAGCACAGTGAGGTGAAAAAATGCCAAGAATGATGGAGAAAGGTGTGCGAAGGTAGGATAGGTGCTGGTGTTATTTTCAGGGCTCCCTTGGCACTTTCTGCTGCTTCCTATAGTCCTCCCGCAAACCTACAATGCAACTAAAAATTCATTTTTCTTTTTCTCTTTTTTTTTTTTTGAAAACAACTAGGGCCCCTCAGTGAGGTTTTTACCCTAATTTCCTACCCTAGGTGCCTCCAAGGGAGGCTTTCACCCAGGGATCTTATTTTTCTCTCTTATTTTTTTTTTACATCACTGGGTTGCCTCAGAAGAGGTTTTCAACCCAATGATGGGACTCAAGCGCTTCGTGGAGGTTTTCACTTTAGTCCTTGTTTATTTTTTTATTTTTCTTTTGACTTCAGTGAGTGGGTGAAGTGGAGGCTAAGACATGCTCCACTACCATCACTGTCTTATTCAAATCCTCGATGAACTCTTGCTTGGAGAGGGGTTTCTTGTAGACTTTCAACTGATGTCCATTGACAAGCATGGGGATGGCTTCATCATCAATGGTTCTAATTAGAACTGAACCATTGTCATTGCATTTCTCCACAGTGTAGGGTCCAAGCCATCTTGTCCTTAGCTTGCCCTTGAAATATTTGTATCTTGAATCATAGAGTAGTGCCCAATATCCCTCTTGGAATTGCTTCTTCTTGATATTTTTGTCATGCCATATCTTTCTCTGAAGCTGAACTATCTTTGTATGGAGAAGGGCCTGCATTCTGTGTTCATCCAATCCATTAAGCTGAAGTAATATTTCTTTCTGTGCATGGATGAGGTCTAGGTCTAACAGAGTTGCCATCCTTAGGGTATTAGATTCAAAATCTATTGACAACAAAGCCTTCTTCCCATAGACCAGCTCATAGGGTGTGAACCCTGTAGTGGTCTTCCATGTTGTGTTGTAGGCCCAAGTGGCCTCAACTAATCTGTCTGCCTAGCCTTTTCTACTGCTACTCACTACCTTTGTGAGGATCCCTTCCAGTGCTCTGTTAGTGACCTCCACCTACCCATTGGCTTGTGGATGGTAAGGGGTTGAAGTCATGTGCTTGATTCTATGATGTGTGAGTAGGTCTTCAATCAGATTGGAAGTAAACTAACTACCTTGATCTATGACCAATTCTCTTGGATACCCGAACTTGTAGAAGATGTTCTCTCTTAAAAATTCAGCTACTTTTTCATCTATTGCTGCATTGATTACTTTTGTCTCTGCCCACTTTTTCAGGTAATTGGTGCATACAATGATGTATTGCTTCTGCATTGAAGGAGGGCTGATAGGCCCCACAAAGTCCATGCCCCACTTCTCAAATGGCTCAAAGATCACTTGAGGTTACAAGGGCATCTCATCCTTTGGAGTAGGTTTCCCCATCCTCTAACACCAATCACACTAGCTGGTATATCTCCTCACATCCTGATGAAGAGTGGACCAATAGTAGCCTGCTTGTAGTATCTTGAAGGTGGTTCCTTTTGCTGCAAAATGACCTCCACAAGGCCCATCATGATAGGTCAGGAGGCTATCAAAGACTTCCTCCTCCCTAACACATCTTCTCAAGATCTTATCTGGGCCATGTTTGAAGAGATTTCCCTCAATCCAAGTGAAAGGGGCACTTTCCCTTACGATCTTTCTCTTCTCTTTTGAGGACAGGTGTGGTGGAAACTGTGCTGAAACCAAGTAATTTGCTATATTAGCAAACCATGGAGAGAGTACTAAGATAACAAACAGGTGTTCATCTGGAATTTGGTCATCCATCATTCCTTCTTCACCTGCAGGCAAATTTACTCTAGACAAAAAGTCAGCAACAACATTTTCTTTACCAAGCTTATCAATAATGGTCAAAGCAAACTACTGCAGTAAAAGCAACCATATAATCATGCAAGCATCCACATCTGGTTTGTTCATTAAATATCTAATTGTGAGATGATCAATGTGTAAAAAGGTTTGATAGCTTGTGATATAATGTCTGAATTTGTTTAAAGAATGCACGGCAGCTAGGAGTTCCTTCTCAGTCACCGTATAGTTTAACTCAGCCTTTGACAAGTTTTTTCTTATAAAGTATATGGCGTAAGGCAACTTTTCATCAATTTCTCCCAAGGCTACTCCTATTGCTTTGTTTTAGGCATCTATGTGAATGTGGAAAGGCAAGGCCCAGTTTGGGCCTCTCAGAACCGGGGCAGTCACGAGCTTGCTCTTCAAGGCATCTAGGGCTTCTTGACAGTTTTCCGACCATATAAACTTGACATCTTTACCTAAGAGGCCAAACAAAAGAAAGGCTATCTTGCTAAAATCTTTAATGAATCTCTGGTAATACCCGAATAAGCCTAGGAGACTTTTGACATCTCTCACTTTTTTAGGAGGTGGGACCCTTTGGATGATGGAAATTTTGTTGGGGTTCACCTGCAGTCCTTGTTGAAATATTGCAAGACCTAGCATGGTCCCTTTAGTCATAAAAAATTCACATTTTTCCAGACTGAGGGACAGGTTCATCTCAATACACTTGTCTAGAACTTTTCCTAGATTAGGTAAGGCTTCCTGAAAGTCAGAGCCATAAAGAGTAAAGTCATCCATGTATATCTCTAGTGCATCATGAACTAATTTAGAGAATATGCTCAATACCGCTCTTTGGAAAGTGGCGGGAGCATTACACAAACCAAAAGAAAGGACTCGGTATGCAAAGGTACCCCAAGGGCAAGTGAAAGTGGTCTTATCTTGGTCTTCCGGGCTGATTTGAATCTGATTGCACTCGCTAAACCCATCTAGGAAAGAGAAAAACTTTTTCCCTCCCAGACCATCTAACTCTTGATCTATGAAAGGTAAAGGAAAATGGTCCTTTTTAGTGGCTTTGTTCACTTCCCAATAATCGACATAGATTCTCCACTTACCATTTTTCTTTGGCACTAGCACCAAAGGAAAGACCCATTCACTATCATAGATGGGATAGATGAATCTTGCATCAAACAATTTCTATAGTTCTTCCTTAACAATATCTTTAAGTGCTAGATTCATCCTCCATTGAGGCTGCCTGACTGGTTTGTAATCCTCTTTGATGTATATATGATGAGTACATACTAAAAGGTGCACTCCCTTCATCTCCTTATAACTCCAGGTGAAGGCATCTAGGTGTTTTCTTAGCAAGCTACATAGTTCCTTCTCCTGGGAAGTGGATAGGGATGGATTGATTTTCAAGGCTCTTTCTATTCTAAACTCTATATTCTTAACATGGAGAGAGGTGGATTCAGACGCACAGAGATCAGTTGAGAGGTTGTTTTGGGTTTCTCTTACTATGTCCTCTAATGGTGATACACTAGGAGGTGGATTCTGAATCAGATTTTCAATCATATCATCTTCATCTTGCTGTTTTCCCCCCATGGCGATTCCTAATGCACAAAACGGTGCAGAATAGACTTCATCCTCATCTTCCTCCTCCAAGCGGAGAGGCAGATCATGTTCTAACAAGGGTTGGGCAGGAGGATATAAGATTAACTACTTGGACATATGCCCGTTCTTTATGGCCATGTTCCTAGCTTGACAGTTGATGTAGGCATCGACAGTAGCCAACTAGGGTCTTCCCAGAATGAGAGGATACCCAGTGAGCTTTTCCTTTGGCTGGAGAACTAAGAAATCAGTAGGGTACTCCCAAGAATCAATGGAGACCATCACATCTTTCACAATCCCCTCAGGGGTCACAGTGGTGTAGTCTACTAACTGTAGCATGGTCGTGGTCTTCCTTAAGGAGCCCTGGAGGTTGAGTTTGAGCATTGTGTCCTTTGTCATCACATTAACGGCAGCTCCCAGATCAATCAGAGTGTGTGGGATCATGGTGCCATTGATGTGGACATCAACTACTGGGCTTCCAGGGTCCAGAGACTTTGGACAAATTACCGACCACAACATCAGGACAGACAGTTGCCCTATGACATTAATGGTTGGGGCATCTCTATTGTGCCCTCATGGATGCCTAAAACACTTCTCTTTGATCAACCTATTGTAGATATGCACATCTTTTATGGCTTGGAGAAGTGGTATCTTAACACATAAGTGTTTCAATTCCCCTAGAAGTTCAATTTCTTCTAGGGTAAGATGGACTGTCATGGATAGTCTCTCAGGAAAGGGTGGAATTGCTTTCAGTTCACTTTCCTCTTTATCTTCCTCAACCTCCGTCGATGGAGGCTGGGTATCTGGGAGAACTTTCCCAGATCACAAGTTAATTTACTGAATCTCCACAGCATAAGTTGGGCATGATGGTTCCCCACTATACACTTGCTGAGCCTGTCTATTATTCGGGTTCAGATTTGGCTGGGCAAACATTTTGGGTTGCTTTGGTGGAGCAGGAGGTAGCAGTTGTAGTTGGGCAGGTGGTGGAGGCAAAAGAAGGGGAGGCAAGTTGTATTGGAGTCTCCACCCCGGATGAGATGCATTCCACTGAGGTTGCGGCTGAGCATAGGATTGAAATGAATGAGTGGCTAGTTGGGCATGATATGGAGATGTGAAGGACCAAGGACGAGCTGTGGACCATGAAGGATGAGCAGGGGGGCCCCAAGAAGGTATGGAAGTGACTTGGTTGGGGTTGTAATCTGCCTGATATGTCTCTTGCATCCCCTACTGATATGGTCTAGGTCCATGCGGCCTCCTTTGGTTTATGTAATAGAGCTGTTCAGTGACTCCCTCATCCCCTTGATATATAGCTTTAAGTCTGGGTAAGGAAGGAAACTTGTCCATAGAATGATTTTCTTCATAGACTTAACAAAATTCTATAGAGTTCAATGGGCATTCATTCCTAGGATGCCTCGTGGTGCACCTAGGGCAGAAAATGGCCAAAACCCTCTCTACTTCCTCTTGTTTCCTTTTGATATGCAAGGTATCCATTTGCATGGTGAGAGTCTGCAACATCTCACTCTTTAAGTCTTCAAGCATGTTTCCAATTTCTCCTTTAATGGATGAGTTAGAGGAAGAGGTACTGGCTATGGGTTGACTCCCCCTACCTTTCTTTCTAGCTGCTCTATAATGGTTTCTAAAAATAGTCCTTATGTCCTCATAGGATAGTTGGTAGATGTCTCCCCTGGCCAGTAGATGGAGGGTGTCTAAAAGATCTTCCCGAATTCCCCTGAGCAGGACCAACTTCAGAGATTCAGGGTCAAGTGTACACTCGACCCTTTTGTAACTAAGCTAGAACCTCTCCTCATAATCTTCCAGGGATTCATCACTTCCTATAGTCATTCGGAAAATTTCTTCTTTAGTATCTTTTGACCTACAATAGTCTCAATACTTGTTGTTAAAGGCTTTCTGCATCTAAGCCCAAGTTGTGATGCTATTGCTAGGTAATCCCATGAACCAGCGCAATGCTGCATCCTTAAGAGTGGAAGGGAACAGTTTCAACTTTTGCTCATCTTCCGCATAGTCATAGGTTTGACAGATAACAACGAACTCAAACAAAAAGGTGTCAAGATCTTCTGTAGTCAGACCATGGAAATGAGGTAGGGTGGAAGGGCTTATATTCTTCATTTTGGTGTCCCCATTGGTCTCCCGAATGGGAAAGGTACCCTCTATTCTTTCTCCATTCCCCCTAGTATTTCTGTGATCAGCCATTGGCTCCAAAGGAATGTTTTTTTCTTCTTCTTCCCCTATAGGTTCTTCAAATATGTCTGGTTGTTCACCTATGGGTTCTTCTTGATTGCAGCCACCCAAGAAGAGAAAAGGTTGGTTGTGTGAAGCAATGCGGGTGTCGGGCAAAAATTTTCCTAAGTTATCTCTATTCCTACAAGGCATGAAAGGAAATCTTTTTGGTTGGTTTTTGTTTCTTTTTCCCCACACTAATAGTACCTGCAAAACTGAAATTGATTGAACAAAACAAATTGCAACTAGCTGAAGTGAACTTGCTAAAATGAAATTTGCAGAATTGAAGAGGAAAGCAAGGAAATGCAGAACTTGAAGGAAAAGAATGACTAGTCTACTCTTGCTGAAATGAAATTTGTAGAATTGAAAAGGAAAGCAAGGAAATGCAGAACTGAAGGAAAAGAAAGGACTAGTCTACTTTTGCTGAAATAAACTATTAGCAGAATGTTGCAAGAAGAAAATAGAAGAAAGTAGTAATCACAGAATACTCTGACGCTCCACTAGCAATGGCGCCAAAAGGTGGTGAGCACCAGTATTGCAGCAATAATGTTGCAACTCCTAGGCTTCCTATACTCTTATCAACCCGGTAGTTCATAACAAACTTGGAAGCGACGGTGCTATATGCACAAGTACTAGTTCTTACTATACGTTGTCACTTGGTCAGCTAACGCAAGATCACTAGGAGCTCAAGCCAACTTCTATGGATTCTAGAAGAAGCTTTATATGTGATGAAAGGAAAGAAAGATAGATGCTATTCTAATTGCAAGAAGGAGAAAGACTGAAATATAGAGAAAACCTAGTAAACCCTAATTAACCAACTAACCCTACTTTTGCAGAAAGCACTATGAAAACCATGAAAAGAATGCCATTATCTATTCAAAGAAGTAAAAAACATCTAACTAATCTATTTCTGGAAGTAAATGAGCAAAAAACATCTTTTTGGATTTTTATGTATTTTTATGTGAATTTGACATGCATGTAATTTATTGTTTATGAATGTGGCAGTGAATAGGTGGTGTTGAAGGGTGGTTTTGGGACTTGAGAGGATGTAGGATGGTGTGTTTAGGTCCTAGGAGGTCTCAGGTGGCCTTCTGGAGGCTTTTCCCAAACTCGGCCTTCAAAGCAAAGCCTATAGGAAAATCTACAGGAGGAAAAACAACGTTCTACAGGAGGCCTACAGGAGGAGGCCAAGAGCAGTTTTGGCTGGTTTGAAGGTGTGAGAGTGGTGGAAAAGGTGGATGAAGGTTGGAATGAAGTGTTAGGGAACCTAGGGTCTACCAAGAATCATTAGGAGAGAGAAAGATGATTGGATTTGCGCAAGGAGAGAGGAAGAGGTTCTATGGAAAATGTAGGAAACTAAGGCAGAACTGAGGGGAGACTTGCGCGACTTGTAAGGCATGGATCATATGGAGTATGGGATGGCTGATAGGCTGGCCTACTGATAGAAGATATCTGCTGCATAAACAACTGACAGCCAACCAATGAGAGTAAGCAAGCAATGAAATAAGTGCATCTAGAAAAACAGAGTTTTGCAGCCAACTAATCTAAACTATGATCTATGAAAGGAAATGCTTGAGCAATGCTGCAAGAAAGGAAAGCATGAAAGAAGACTATTGTAAGTAAAGAAATGAGCATGATGGAGAAGTGATGAAGCAAACAAACTAGACTATTAACCAACTAAAAATACTACAAACACTAGAAGTCCTATGAATGAGGAAAATCTATGTTTTTGGGGCAGCAAGAGGGTCATTGCCTTAGATCATGGTCCCAAAGGGAGGAAGAGATGCCAAGGCACTATTTCTAGCCTTTTGAATCTTTTCTTTATCACTTTTAATCGATTATAGAAAGCACAAATGGAAGCAAACTATCGAATCATCAAAAGCAACCTATTCTTAACCATAAAAGAAATACATCTAACAACAATCTAATCTACAAATGAAATAAAACATAAAAATACAAGTAAAGAGGAGCTTGGATGCTTGGATTGGGCTCTAACCCAAGAGCTTCAGCCCTCTGAGGTAACTCAGTGCTAACTCAAAAAGTATTCCATCTTTATTTCGAAAACAATAACAAGATTACATGGAACTGTCAAAATAATAAGCTCGAAGTTGAGTAGAGTTTACATAAGCAAAAGCACAACAAAAATCCAACAAAAATATGATCCTAGTGAGGCCCTAGGCCTATCTACTTATACAAATGAAGCTACCAATATCTTCCTTAAAATCAGGGAGGCTTGGCTCCCAAAAGTTGAGATAATCATCAGTCATCCTCCACTTGCTCGGCTGCCTTCTAGTGCATGACTTGGCTGCTTGTACTCTGAGCTGAATGAAGGGGAATTCAAAGTAAGGAGTAATAAATGAGGGGGATTCCCTCCTATAAGTCCTCTCCTTTGTCCACTTTGAGTTGTTGCTTTCATGTTTCCACTGGATCCTTGACTTTGACCTCAAAATTCATCAATAATCTGCATTAAACACATATTAGACCACATGGCATCATAACTAACTCAACTCACTCTATAAGCATAAATATAACCTAAAAATCATACAATAAGCTAAGAGAATGGTTGATTTGACTAGGTTAGGAGGTAAAATGAGCCCATATAATTACCCATTTATGAGGCTCATCACTTACTCTAATGCGAAAATCAAGAATGAAGTATGATGCTTTAAAGGAAATTCTCTCTAATCGCTAGCTACTATAATTGCTTGTAAGCATTGATAGTAAAATTTAGCAACAGAAATTCAAGCAACTGAAGAGTAAATTTGGAAATTCACACAACTAAATAGTAAATATGGAAATTCACACAAGGAACAACAAATCATTCAAAGTTGAAAGTAACAAGAAATAATGGTACAAATAAGACAATGATCGTTCCAGGACTGGGCCCACGGTCTCTGGAATTTAACCATCTTGGAGGAAACTCAATACGCTAGATTAAAACTAAACCACCTAAGTCTTCATTGATATCAACAATGAATTACAAAAAGGTCTATAAAAACCTTAAGACAATCTGCTTTTCAGTCACCTTTTACAATTGGCGAGAATAATCATAATAATCTGTTTTACTGGAGTTTAATTGCATTTATATATTACAACATAACTCTAATGCTGGAATAGTAAAGCTATCTTGAGAATCAGAAGATTATCAAGATGCTTATTTTAAACTATAAAATCTCCATCATACTTCTAGAATAACAGATTGTATCATTTCTTCGACTATCTCATGCACATGGGCACGAATCCTTGATCAACACATCACAATTATCCCAATGGTTTCTTCATGACTTGGTTTCTCTTTAGTGATTTAGGGAACAAAAATCATCCATCAAATATTTCTTGTGCATATATTAACCCAAATTGTGAATTAATGACGTCTTTGGTATTCAAATTAACTTATTAACAAGGTAGAATATTAAGATGTCATTAGCTTCTTTCTAGAACTTCTAGCTTCTAAATTATTACGATCTGAACTAAAAAAGTTTGAAAAACTAATTATTAACTAAAGAAATAAGGGGAAGAATCATACCAATTCTAAGGCCCAAGACCCCCTGGAATTAATATCTATTGTTGGATCAAATGTTGAATAGTCAACTCTAGAGAGGTGGAGGAACATAAGGTCCAAGAAAGTTTCCCCTCCAAACTCCTTCTGGAAGGCGGCAAGGCAAAGATGAGTGATGATCCACCTAGATGTTGTGCAATCTTTATATTTCCCGATATTCTGAGATCTTGAGGTCTGGTATGAAACCTCATAGCCTCTCATTTTCTCCCACGTGTCACAGGGGAAGAGAGAGAAGAAAGACTTTCATACGTATGAAATCTCCCATTTTCCTTTGATTTGAAGTCTGATCCCTTTTCAAAAATAAAATATGTTTTTCTTGTCTCATGAAAAATAGGGCCTCTCAAGCATGAATGCAAGAGGGGTAGAGTAGGTGACAACACCCTGAGTGCTTGAGGCAACCAACTTAGATACCTCTAGATATTTACCTTCTCATCCTTGATGTAAGGCACATACCTCAATAGTTTCAAGAATCTAGTTGTGTATTCATTAGTTGTTAGCTTCCCTAGTTTTGCTCGTAAAATTCCTTAGCCTTGTTGTCATAGTAACTTTTAGTTAGGAACTTCTCTTAGAAGTATCTCTCAAACCTCCTCCAAGACAACTCCTTTTTAATATTCTTGATATTCTTTAGGTCTTCCCACCCGATATCATCTTTTCCCTTCAAGATGAAAATGACCACTTTTGCCCTCATATTTTCATAATAATTGTCAGACCAGGAGGTAACTCCTCAAAAACCAATTGCTTATTCATTAATATTACTCATGGCTATATATAGGAAGGAGAGAATCTTGGGCTTCACCTCCCAAAGTCTCTTTATTTTCCATTATTTACTGTTTACATTATTTACAAATGCTCAGCCAATACAAATTATTAGGTGTCAACATTCCCCCCCAATCTGAAGGAATGTTGGTGAGTCCAAGCATTGTTTTAAATATTTCGAACTTTTCACTTCCAATTGATTTGGTGAAGATGTTTGCAATGCAATCTTCTCATTAGTGGAAAAATGGCATAGATGAATTGTCTTGTCCTCAACAGGATGTTGAATCATATCATATTTTTTATTGATCTACTTCGTTCAATCATATAACTTTGGGTTCTTGGCCAACTTTATTGTAGATGTGTTGTCAATCATGAGTGGAGTTGAATGTACTTCTTTTACCTACAAATTGTCAAGAATTTTCCTGAGCCACACAATTTATTTTGTTTCCTCAGTTGTTGCCACATATTCTACCTCTGTTGTCAAATCTGGTTGAACTGATTGTTTGCATGATGTCTAGGAGACAACTTGTTGTCTTAAGGGGGCCTGACCCAGGTTCAGCATTAGTTAGCCACACAAATCCCTACACTACTGGCCCTTTCGGCATCAGCTTGTGGAGCGCAGACTAAAGTCTCACTCAAAACAATATGGGGGGATGCTGGAACCAAGTTTCTGCACCCTTGAGATGGTTGTGATGTCTGTTTATTCCAACTATACCTGCCTTCATTCAGTTTGCTTCACTCTCTACTCTATGGTTCAGTACCTTCGCGAAGTGTTACCGTCAGCTTTCACGTAGCCCTAACCAGGGGATGAAGTCCTTTCGTGTTGCTAAGGCAGCGAGCTGCGATGTCTTGTAAACTACACCAAGTATCTTACTTATCTTATTAATAGATCTTAGTTAGCTTCATGAAAATAGATGTTCTTACTTGCGTCCACTTAACCAATACAGTTATACACATTCGCACATCATATAAGTATTAGAAGTGAAATTCATACCTAATATAACAGATGCATAAACAAGAAATAAACACGTAGAAATGATAGAATACTTCTTTTCATTAATACTTCTAAATGATTACAGACTTGACTCGCCCTGCGCACTCAGCTGCAGGGGTCCACGCACTCAACTGCGAACTACTGGACCTCTGCGCACTTAGCTGCAGAGCCTTTACTTGCGTTATGACCCAAAACTTAGACTTAGACTTCAAAGCTATCTCCCTAACATCTTCATCATTGATTTTCAATATTGTGTTAGATTCCTTTGACTACTTAGAGCTTCGCTCTATTTATACAATCCCATGGTCAGTGGACCATGGGTAGATCCTCTACAGTCGACATTGCATTATCAAAATAAGGGCAGACAACCCTATGACTTGATGAGAGAATTTTTTGACGTAAATCACAAGATGTTTCATTTGTCGACGCGTTTCGAACCAACTAGTGTGGTTCATTGTCAGGACAAGTTGAATGAGTAGATCAGGCTTTGCATGTTTAACATGCAAAGCTTGATCTACTCATTCAACTTGTCTTGATGATGAACCACACTAGTTGGTTTGAAACGCATCGACAAATGAAACATCTTGTGATTTACGCTGAAAAATTCTCTCATCAACTTAATATGGATCACAGAAGCCTCAATTCAACAACCCTATGACTCTTTAAGAACTATGAGCTCTAAGCCCACAAAATGCGAAATCTTTACATTGGAATTACAAAATTGGACCAAAATCTGGGCTCTAAGCTCCAAAACATCCCTTGGGGGATCTCGTGCCCAACAGGCCCCCAACATGAACATAATGATTCACACTCTAGTCACTCTATAGGTGCGGAGATCTTAGCACGAAGACCTCCCAGCTCTGTTTGAATCCCTGCAACTTCAACAACACACTGAGTGGCCGCCTACTGGACTTCTTCCACGCGCTGGTTGGTGACTCCTATTGTTGAACTGCTACCTTGAATCCTCTGCTGATTTGCTTGTAGTTGAGCGAGCTTTGCTTCAATGGAGGCTGTAATTGTATAAGTCTCATCGATCCATGGCTGTAAGAGCATTTTTAGGACTGCCTCCTTATGCCAAGCGGCATCCACATGTTCCTTGAGTGCCTTTGCCTACTGCATCCTTGCAAGCCTTTGTGTAAGGGCAACTATCTATGCGGTCCCTTTTACTTCTTCATACTTCTATTGTAGCTTGTGCGCCACTGTCTGTAGGCACTCTACATTTGGGTGCTCCTGTAGTGTGGTTGGGACATCGAACGAATGCTCGAATAGATGCACCTAGTCTGCCACTGCATTGTCAACCATCACTATTTTTGTTGTAACGATAGTGGTTCGATGTTCCCTGATTTCCGATGGAGTTCGGAGATGAGCCTTCAACTACAGTTTTGTGATCCGCAGGTTTAGCTCGAGTTGAACCCTGGCCATCTCTTCTCTAGCGTCATGCACCACTGTGGCCAATTTTTTAACATGCACCTCCACCAGTTCTTCTACCCGAATGTCTAACTCTGGTACCATTCAGTAGGCTTCCTCTATCACTAGCATAATCTACTGATTTTGCTCGACTACCGCATTGCGCTACAGACCCAACTATTCAATGTTGTTGTGTTTCTCTCTCATCACTTGTAGTGCGCGACTCTCCCTGGCTCAAATTTCCATGGTGGCTCCATCCTGTAAGAGATAGAGCGTCTCTCGAGGTAGCACAATCATGTTCAACCCTACCCTTTTCAAACTGGTCACCATGGGTCTATCGGTTTCCTTCTCTGTAGTAAGGGCCCCATCTGGTAGAATGATCATATTGGTCACCTATTAGGAAACCAACTCACAAAAAAATAGAAAAGATAAATCAACGCCTTAGAATTCAGCCTCTTCGAGGGGGCAACCTCCTTTACATTACACAAATGAACAATTCTTGGATGATACAAATGACTAAACCTCCCTTATATATATAGGATTCTAAGGGGTCACAATATAATCAAGCCGACATAATAGTAATAACATAAGGGCACAAAAATAACAATAGTGGGTTTCTATGGGGCATACTAATAACAATATGGGGACAATAAGGACACATTAATAACAATAAGGGATACAATGACAATAGTAATGGGGGAATCACTATTATTATAGGGGCCTAACATGCCCCTCTCCTTCCGAAAAGCATTGTCCTCAACGCTCAAGTAGTTCTGGATGCTTTTGTATAAAATTCTCATCTTCCCATGTGGAATCTTCAGCGGATAAGTTCTTCCACTTGATGAGATACTCTAAAATTGATCGATTTCATAGCTGTCAAGTTCTTGTTTCTATGACTGCTTCTGGTTCCAATATGATTTTTCCTTCCTCATCAAGTTTCAGCAATATTGTTTGAACTGGGAGCTTGTCATCTATAACCTTCTTTAAACATGAAACATGGAAAACTGGGTGCACTCGGGAAGCTACAAGAAGCTCCAATTTGTATGCCATAGTACCAATCTTTTGCAACACCTTGTACAAACCATAATACCTTGGTGATAATTTATTATCCTTCTTAGCTTGCTTAAGGGACATTTGTTTATATGGTTGTAGCCATAGAAATACCTAGTCACCTACATCAAAACTTCTTTCTTTGTGATGTTGATCTGCCTGTTGTTTCATTCTATTCTGTGCCAATGTGAGGTTATCCTTTAAGAGTTGGAGAACTTGTTGTTGATGCTCGATGTGATGTTCCACTACTTGAACCTTATAATTTTCTTATAAATTTCTCTTAAATATGATGTGATGGATGGTGGATGATATCCATAAAGTGCCATAAATGGGGTCATTTTCGCTGTAGTATGGAAGGAAGTGTTATACCACCATTCAGCTAGAGGCAACCATTTGACCCATTGTGTCTATTTATTAGAGACAAAGCAATGGAGATATCCTTCCAAACATTTGTTTACTATATTAGTTTTCCCATTAGATTGAGGATGATAAGATGAGCTATGAGCTAATTGAGTACTGAGACAAGAAAATAATTATGTCCAAAAATTTCCAGTGAAAATGGCATCTCTGTCCCTTACAATAATCTTTGGGTTTCCATGTAGCTTTTGAATTGTTTCCATAAATGTGGTAGAAACTGTACTGGCTTTAAATGGATGTGATAATGCACAAAAGTTTGCATACTTGGTAAGTCTGTCAAACACCACCATGATGACACTCTTTCCTTTGGACTTGGGTAAACCTGTGATAAAATCCATTGAAACCTCCTCCCAACATTGGCTTGGAGTGGATAAAGGTTGTAATAGACCTGGGGTCTTAATTGTTTCAACTTTATTTTGTTGGCAAACCAAACATTCCTCCACAAGATTTTGAATATCCGATTTAAGGCCATCCCAAAAAAATTCCTTCTTAACCCTGTGGTAAGCTTTTAAAAATCTTGAGTGCTCTCCTAAGGGAGAAGTGTGCAATTCCATAAGAATATTTTGTTTGAGTTCAGAATTCTTACATAGGTGTAAGCGATATTTGTACCATAACAAATCATTTTTCCAGCTAAATGTATCATATGTACTAGGATCTTGTTGAAACTTTTGAATGAGTGCCCACATTTCTTTGTCATTCTTACATTCCTCCCTTGCTTCGTTTATCTAATCTGGTTGGATAATAGAAGTGGCACACAACAATGTTTCCACATCCTCATCCTTTCTTGAGAGTGCATCTACCACAACATTTTGCTTCCCTTTTTTTGTAGATGATTTGAAAGTCATAACCCAACATATTTGTGAACCATTTATTTTGCTCTTCAAAGGATAATCTTTGTTCTAAAAAGTATTTAAGACTATCATGATCCATTTTTACCTTGAAATGTCTTCCCATTAGGTAGTGTCACCATTTCTTAAGTGCATGTAGTATTGCCAACATTTCCTTCTCATACATAGCTTTGTGTAAATACTTTCCCTTGATTTGATGACTTTCGAAAGCAATGGTTCTTTCATCTTGCATTAAAACAACACCAATTCCATTTCCTGAAGCATCACATTCCACAATAAAGGTTTTTGTGAAGTCTAGCGTAGCTAAGACCGGTTCTTAGCACATTGCCTCTTTAAGATGTTCAAAGGCATTTGTTGGTTTTGGAGTCCATGAAAATGCATCTTTCTTCAATAATGTTGTTAGAAGTGCTGCTATTCTCCCATAATTCTAAACAAACTTGCGATAATACCTTGTCAACCCAAGAAATCCTCACAGATGCTTTATGGATGTGGGGATTTTCCATTCCTTAATGGCTTTAATTTTGCTATGGTCTACCTTAACACCTTCATGAGATACAATATGAACCAGATATTCCACCTCTTGTACTCCAAAGAAACATTTGGATCTTTTTGCATATAATTGTTTCTCCTCCAATAATTTGAGCACCCTGTCAACATGTTCAACATGATCCTTCCAAGACTTGTTGTAGATTAGTATATCATCAAAAAATACTAACACAAATTTTCTAAGGAAGGGTTTGAAAATGGAATTCATCAAACCTTGAAATGTAGAAGGTGCATTGGTAAGGCCAAAATGCATGAAAAAAAAATTCATAATGACCCTCATGAGTTCTAAATGTTGTTTTCAGAATGTCTTCAGTTTTCATTCTGATTTGATGATATCCTGAACAAAGATCCAACTTGGTGAAGTAAATTGATCCATGCAATTCCTCCAATAATTCATCAATGATGGGAATGGGAAATTTATCTTTAATAGTGAGCTTGTTGATCTCCCGATAATCTGGACACATGCTCCATGATCCATCCTTCATGTGCACCAATACTACTTGAGCAAAGAAATAACTTTAACTAGGTTGAATTATACCAACCTCTATCATTTCTACAACCATACGTTCAATTCCACTCTTTTGGGCATAGGGATATATGTATGGCCTGATGTTTGGAGGAACACTTCCTGGAATCAAATGAATAGCATGATCACGATCACGAAAAGGTAGAATACCTTTGGGAGTCTCAAATACCTTGGAATGATTATCCAAGACTTTTTGGAGATCTGGAGAAATAGATGACTTCGATGTGGGAACCTCTAGTGAACATAATTGTGCAATTACACCTTGTTGTTCCTTCTTTAGAAGCTTTGCCATACCATTAGAGTTGATTATCTTTCCTGGTTTCCCTCCAATACCCCTTAATTCAACTTCCTTTCCTTCTGTACAAAATTTCATGAAAAGTTCTTGAAAATTAAAAGCTATTGTACCCAAGGATTCTAGCCATTGGACTCCTAGTACAACATTAGCACCACCCATTGGAATGGAAAGCATTGGGCTATTCAATACATATTCTCCCATGGATAGCTTGATATTATGGCACTTTCCAGAGAAATTTATGGTTCCTCCACTTGCAACCATCACTTGACACTCTGGTGCTAGATATAGGAAACAATTAAATTCCTTTGATATCTTACAATGAATAAAATTATGGGTATTTCCCAAATCAATCAACACTATTACCTTTTTCTTCTTGATATGTCCTTCTATCTTGATAGTTTGAGGAGTGGTAATTCTAGCCAATGCATTATAAGATATGGTCGGATTGATTTCTTCTTTATCTAGGGTTTTTCCTAGAGTATATCCTCTTCTTTTGACATTTCTTTTTCTTTTTCTTCCTCCTCTTCACAATCTATGTAGAAAAATTTCTTCTCAGCACACTTATGACCTTTAGTGTATTTTCTATCACAACTGTAACAAAGCCCTTTTGCTCTTTCTTCTTTCAATTGTTGTGGTTTCAACCTTGTAGGTTGTGGAGGGCTAGGGGCAACAACACTTCCATATTTATAGTTGTGAGTGGTAGGCTTCCTAGTTGCCATAATTTTTCTTTCCATTTTTCTTTCTAACCTGAATGCCTTCTCCAATGAATCAGGTTCCCAAAGGCGAACCTCATGTTGGATATTATCCTTTAAATTCCCTATGAACACATCAATCCTATGCTCCTCTAGAATATCTTTTACCCTTATGTTCAATTTTTGGAAGTCCTCAATGTGCTCCATCATTGAACCCTTTTGTTTGAAATTTATCAATTGGCTAAAAAATGTGTTGCTTTTTGTATCCTCATAATGTGCTATCATTTCTTCTGTAAAAATTGCCCAAGTGACAATTTGTTTATGAGAGAAAAGCCATCCATACCATAGAAATTGACTCGGTTCCAAATATAAAGTTGCAATACGTACCTTTTGTGTGTTTTTCACATTATGGAGATCAAAAAATTGCTCCATCTGTAGTATCCATGTTCCGGAACCCTTGCCATCAAACTTCCTCATATTGATTTTTGGAACATGGTGGGTCTTCAATCCAACATTAAAGTCTATGAAATCATGATTAACATTTCTTTTGTTCTCATCGTGAGTTTCCTTTACTACCCTTTCACCGTTAGTGACCATTTCTTGTAGCAACTTATTCAAATTAATCTTCAGTTATTCCATCTTATCATCCATGCCATTCATCCTAGTGTCCATTCCATTCATCTTAGCTTCCACACCATACATCTTAATTTGCATGCCATTCATATTAGATTCAAAGCCATTCATCCTAGCTTCATTTACCTTTAGTGAGAGTGAAATTTGTTGTACTTGGTATTGCAATTTTGATATATCATGTTGCATTTATTCCTCTTCTTCAAGAGTCATGCTAGAGCTTTCAGGTTGCTTACTAGGTGTTTCCATTTTCTTTCTTCGAGGCATTAATTAATGCTAATAATTATTCACTATTCCCTTTGAATTCCTTCAAACAAATTTTTCAAACCAATCTTATGCAATATTTTAAAAAAACTACACACCTTTTTTTCACTTTGTAAGAGCTCGATATTGAATATGTTGTATCTCTATAAATGTAGATCTCAAATATCTGAAATATTGTCCTACGGTAGTCCTATGAGTCCTCTTTCTAACCCCGTAAGTGTGATCAAGATTGGATTCTCCAAGGAAGATTTATGCCGAATCTCCCACGGTGACTGGATTATAGACTAGTTTAGTAGAGCAAATTTGTACGACATGCCACGTGTCAATGTTTTGACCTTAGTACCTAAAACTAATACACAGAAAACTATAGGGTGTCCGCTTTCTGAAAATTCTTATGAAATTTAAATCTGATGCTCAAAACAAAGGTTATGATGCTTTTACCCAAGTCACCAGTTTGGAATGTAATTCAGGAGTCTGTAAAAACCCTAACTTCCTCGAATCATATCTCTGCAAATTCAGTGAGACAAGCTCTGAAATTTTGACCTGAAGTTCGGAACACTTTCTTATCAAATGGGTTGTTTTTGTAGCTTCCAAAAAATTGTAGAAAAAAATGTTATAGCGAAAATTCCACAATGACCTATTTGGAGTAGCGAAACCCTAGAATCTAAAGCTTTGATACCAAATGTTAGGAAACCAGCTCACAAAAAGATAGAAAAGATAGATCAACACCTTAGAATTCAGCCTCTTCAAGGGGGCAACCTCCTTTACATTACACAAATTAATAATTCTTCGATGATACAAATGACTAAACCTCCCTTCTATATATAGGAGTCTAAGGGGTCACAATATAATCAAGTTGACATAACAGTAATAACATAAGGGCACAAAAATAATGATAGTGGGTTCCAATGGGGCATACTAATAAAAATATGTGGACAATAGGGGAACAATAATAACAATAAGGGGTACAATGACAATAGTAATGGGAGAATCACTAGTATTATAGGGGTCTAACATCACCCTTGTGCACAATATTTCCTTTGCAACTGAAGTGTCGACTACGAGGCTTGTGGACACTGTGCCAGCCTATGGAGTACGCACTTGAAACTCCTGTATTTCTATCAAGAGAGTCCCCAATACCAACTCTTGTTGTTCCTAAAACTGCTGGAGGGCCTCCACGGTGACATCCTTTACTGTTTTACCGATATCATGCAAATCCCCCTCAGTGAGGGTGATTGGGTTGAAATAAGTCTTTGATGCCTTTGTCTTCTTTCACGGCACTATCTATTCTTGTGGTCGTAGACTCTTGATTTGGGTGGATGTCATCTGCGGGTCCACCCCACCCTGTTCTGTGTCCGTCTCTAGTTCGGGTGAATGTGACTTCTGTCTTTTACGCTCTTCGTCTGCTGTTTTTTGTTGCTCCCCTAACTTCGCAGCATCGTATGCTACTTGGGCCTTAGCTGCTACTTCTTATTTGCTATGCTTTTTAGCCAGCTGCGCCATTGGAAGTTTTGTCTATTCTTTCTTGCGCTGTGCTACAGACTTTTCCATTTGCACCACAAAGCCAGTTGGAGCATGCCACTCCAGCAGCCAAGACTCAAGGATTGCAAATATCACATCGTTAGTTTCCAAATATGGTAAATCATGCCATGTCTTCATAGGGTCCTTCCACGCCCTGATGAAGACATGGTGGAAGTCTGCTTTGAACTCTGTAAATCTATGCAAACTATTATAGACTGTGGGCGATAACCATGGCTTACGATTGATCCCCATCAGGATATTAATCTCCATGAATATCCAAAATATCTTGCTCTCCTTTATCCTCTACGCATCCTTGGTCACCCATAGTGAAGCATACTTCACTACCTCTGGAAGGTTCAATGCGACCAAAGGGAACTAACTATCTTCGGGTAGCTCCAATGCCACCAGTACGATCGACAATAGGAGCCATGCGTAATGAAATGTTTTTCCCTGCTCTTGTGCCTCACGGTAGTTTGCAAGGAACTCGTTGCATAGATAGTTTTCCCAATTGAACTGGACCCCTTCTACACATTGCACCACTAGTGCAACCACTGGCATGGGCACCTCATCTACGTGGAACTTCCGCATCACCTTCCTTGCCAATATTTGTGTCACAACCTTAACTGCAGGGTTGTTAATGCTAGAGATGGCATACCCTCGCTTCTTCTTCTCCAACTTAAACTTATTTTTCATCGCTTCCACGAGGGCCAATTTACCACCTTTTCCTTCTAAAATCCTTTCCTGGGTCCTCTCCTGAGCAAAGTAGCCATTTAATCTAATGAATCAGATGGTTTTTGATGGGGATGGGATCCTCCAGCCACAAGCACCCATCATTCACCAAGCAGAGCAGCTGCCTGATGATGAAGACGGTCATTGGGGTGTAGTGGTAATGTGGCACCCAGAGCAGGTTTAGCAACATGACCTTCTCTACACCTCTGAGCCATTTGCATGGTTCCAATTCAATCATTCCAGCCATCCCATCGATCTGCTGGTGCATTAGCTTCTCAGTAACTAAATGTGAGAACTTCTCATGGTCTGTAAGGTCCCAATCATCAAATTTCAACACAGGAACCTTCCCCAAGTGCGGTCCCTCAATGATAATATCGTCTGGGAGCAACGAAGTTTGTAGAGAGCTCTTGCTCTCATCTATATCCTTCGACACCTTAGCTTTACCCTTTTGTGGAGGAACATATTCACGTAACCAGGTAATAGGGTCTGCACCCTGGGTTTCAAATTCCATCTATTCATCCTCCTCCTTCACTAGGATTTCTTCAAATTCCTCCTCTTCGACCTCCAAATTAATGGCCTTCCCCTTTTCCTACAATGTGAGCTTGGTCCTTAGTGGATTTCTGGGTGAGACGCACACCGAGATCATGGCCTGCTTATCCTTCTTAGGTCTCAGTGTTCACAGTGATTTAGGGACCTCAACAATTATTCTGGCTCTCTCTGGGGCTTCCACTTCTACAATTTCTAGTGCAACTTCCTCGGCTTTCACTACTCCTGTGTCCATGGCTTCTTCAGGTGCTAACATAGTGCTACTCCATAGTTCCTTCAGTGTCTCTAGTAGTTTCTCAAACAACGAATTTGCTTTCAGAGTCTCAAACATGTCTTGGTTCATGAATGCTCGAGCACGCAACAACTCAGTTCTCAAATTGCCAAGTGTTGTTTTCTGGATAGCCACTTGTAATTTATAGTGCCTGTTGAATTTTAATTTGACCCTTCCCCCTACATTTAGTCCATTAATGCTAGATTGGTGGCATATTTTCAAGAATCTAGCCCATAAAGTTAGCCTTAAATGCTTGCTTCCTACTCCATTTGGCCTCAAACATAGCATCAAATCATGAATAGTGACTTTATCGGTCACTTTCCGGCATAGCTGTGCGCCAGCACAGCTATCTTCGTGTCGTCATGGACCCTATGCCACTTTGCTACTACGCGTAGTCCTGACATCGCATAGTTCCCAGGCAGAATAGTTTATAGTCTCGCGCCTCCTTTCAGCTGCACGGAGTGCTAAGACTATGCCACTTTCATATAGTCACATTGCCATATCACCGGTGTATGGCTTTAAGTGACTGCCATTCACCTTTCCTGGGAAGGGTTCTCCATTTAACTTAACTAGCTATACCATGCCTCTGTTGGTAATCTCCTTAATAATATATGGCCCTAACTAGTGCACCCTTAACTTCCCTGGGAATTTATCAAACTTACTATCATACAATAACACCAGATCATTTACCTTGAATGTGTGCAGTTTGATGTGTCGGTCATCCCATGCCTTTTCACACTTTTTTTGGACCTGCTAGTGAAATCCAACCAAAAATCATTCTTCTTCGAGCTCATCCAACTGTGCGAGCCTCTCCTCCAAGGCTCTACTATCCGTCATACCTGTGAGTGCTGCTATGCTTAGAGTAGGCATGATGTATTCCATAGGAATTACAACTTCCACTCCATAGACAAGCCTAAAAGGTGTATGTCCCGTCAGTTTCTTGCATGTTGTTCAATAAGCCCATAACACTCCAGGTATGCATAGGTCCTAATCACTTCATTGCACATTGCATACCTTGGTTAGCACGTTTTCAAGAACTTTGTTGAACTACTCCACTATCCCGTTAGCATGTGGGTGAAAAGGTGTGATCTTCTGGTGATACACCTGAAATTCCTTTGTTAGCACGCTGATCGTCTCGTTCAGGAAGTGTGTACCACAATCGTTCATCAATATCTTTGGACATCCAAATCACCTTAGTACATGTTCAAAAAGAAACTTTGTGGCAGTCGTGCCCGTGCAATCCTTCACCAGCTATGCTTCTGCCCAATGGGTCAAATACTCCGTCACAGTGATAATATACCTCGTGCCTGTCTTTCCTTAAGGTTTAATGGGTCCTATAAAATTTATTGCCCATTTTTCAAAAGGTTACAATGCCATTTGTGGATTCAAAGGCATTTCATCCCTCCACATTGGCCTACTTGTTCTTTGACATACATCACATGCCTTGATATATGCTTTTGAATTGTGATGAAGGGTTGGCCACCACAACCCGATGCATAGAATATTCTATGTGGTTACTCTTCCTACATAATTTCCTCCCACGGCGCCCCCATGGTCATCCATGAGGATGCTGCTTCATTCAAACTCAGGTACATACCTTCGCAGTATTTTATCATTCCTCATCTTATATAGATGCCCAGCAATGACAGAGAAGTCTACTGCGCACACCACTAATTCCTTCTTTTGTTGGATAGAGTTTCCTTCCAGCGTAGTCCCAGTTGTTAGAAAGTGTATTATATCTTCAAAGCGTCCATCTGCTACGTGCATGGAAAAGAGCTACGCGTCAGGTAATCCTTCCTCCAAACTAGTAGGTTCCTCCCCTATCTCAATGCATGATAGGTGATCTGGTCCCGCATTCAATCGTCCAAGCTTCACGACAACTTTAAAATCATATTCTTGGAACAATAAAAGCCATCTACAAATGTGGCCCCCCAACACAGGCTTATTGACGAGGTACTTTAGTGCGGAGTGATATGTATACATCTTAAAGTAGCCTCCTAGCAAGTAGTGTTGGTACTTCTGGGGCGTATACACCATAGCTAGCCCGTCGTGCTCAGTGGTGGAATAATTCTTCTCTACTTTGGATAACCTGCGGCTTGCAAAAACGATAGGGTGATCCAAGCCTTCTCCACCATCCTGTGTTAGTACTACCCCCAGCGCTATACATGACATGTCAACATGTACATGGTTCTCTTTCTTCAAGTTCAGGAAGACTAGAATTAGCGCAGTAACCATCTTTTCTTTCAATATATCCACGATTTTCTTATAGTCATCATTCCAGCGGAACGTGACATCCTTCTTCAACAATTTTCCCATTAGCTTGATGATCTGGGCATAACCTTTGATAAATTTTCTGTAATATCCCGTATGTCCTAGAGTAGCGCACAGCTGTTTCACACTTCTCGAAGCTTCCAAATTCAGAATCACTATGATCTTCACGAGGTCTACCATCAGCCCTTGTTTGCAAACGACATGCCCCAATAGGATCCCAAAAGGAATGAAAAATAGACACTTCTTGAGGTTAAGCGTGATTTGGTATCTTCGATAGGTATCCAACATCAAGTGCAAGCTCGCTATATGGCACTTAACCAGCCCAAAGACAGTCCAGTCATCAAAATAGACCTCCAAGAACTTATGAATATACTCCTTGAATGCCACAACAACCACACGAGAAAAGATAACAGGTGCATTCTTCAATCCAAATGGCATGATAGTATATTGAAAGCAACCCCACTCAGTCACGAAGGTTGTCTTGCTCCTATCTATTAGTGTCAGTATCTTCATCCCTCCATCAGTGATCAAATTTCTCTTTTTGCATGCATATTAGGTGTCCCATCCGATCAGTTGCATTACATTAGGTCATGGATCAACTAATGGTAGTGGTTCATTGTCATTTTCCCTCACGGCATTTACTTGCTAGCCTATTTTTACATGTTCAGGTCATTTACTGTTATTTTATCTTATTCCATTTACCAAAATCATTTTTAGGGTTTTAGGTCTCACTAGGTCTAGGGTTTGTCACCATGGTCATCAAAAAACTAATAAACGGTCAGCAGGCACATGAGGAGGTCTAATAAGTCCATCAGATCAAAATTTCACTAAAGATTTGCTCAATAAATGGTTTTTACCTCAAAACAAAACAGAGTTTTCATTTCTATGTACAAATTTTTTTTATGTAATTTCAATATTTTCTATATGTAATAAGTTTAAAGCTGCTGCCCTTGGTCACCTTGCCAACTCCAGCCACTGCAGACAAAAACACAAGCATCAATGCATCAGTTTACCAAGTGACTAAGAAAAGTCAATTCAAATGAAAAACAGAGCTTATGACCAAAAGTGACTTTGACATTAGAAAAATGGGTTTTGAAATAAGTAAAAATTAAAGGTCATCCATATATAAAGTAAAAGAGGACCCATTCATCATTTCATTGTGCAAAAGACCATTGGAGAGCAAAAAATCGTGATTTGGAGCAAAGGAGATCAAAAACCCTGTTTTTCAAGGAAACTTGCCTGGCACTACGCATCAGAGGTAGTGCGCTGCGCATCAGTGGCTGTCTTGCAGTGTAAATTTGCACGGGTTCTGCGCATCAGAAGGGTGCTACACATTGGGCCCAGTGCACTGCGCATCAGTCCAGAACTTCCTAAATCATTCCAAATCGTCTAATAAATCTCAAAATTGCTACATTTCCATGCTACAAGTAAGTAATCATCATCCTAAAGCTGAATTTGAGGTCATACTTGTGTTCTTCATGAATCTTGCATGTTGAAAGTGAAACCCTAGCTTGTCTTCACTGTTTTCCATTTCATTGTGCAATTTTTACTCCACCATCATAAAAAACATTATTAAACCCTTTTCCCTCTTCCATTACCCTAAATCACTCCATTTATCCCATTCTCCATATCCCACTCCCCTAAAACAAATAATTCCCTTCACCAAACCCTAAATCCCTCACTAAACCCTAGTTTCTCAAAACTAATCCCTTCATTCCCAAATTCCATTTCCCAAAAGTAAAATCTCTTCATACTCATCATTGTTGTCCTCCCTCATTACCATTTTTCACCACATCATCATCATATCACTTTCCTAAGATAAGCACCAACACCATGGCAAGAAACAGTGAGTCAAGCTATGAAGAGGAGACACTAAGTGACAGTTCAAGAGAAAGGAATGTATAGCCTAGGAGACCTCACAAGGGTGGGAAAATTATCAGAGAGGAACCTATTAGCATTGCTGAACTCCTTGCTTGCCCCCTTGCTACCACTTGCTTCAGATACCAATCTTGCTTTGAGTTTTGTGAGATGGTTGAGAGGGTTAAGTATCATCATGAATTGGCAAGGCAATTTGTCATCAACATGGAGGACAATATGGTAAACCTTGCTGGCATCAATTTCACTCTTTCACCAGCCATTATTGCAGAAGCAACTAGAATGCCAGATGTAGGGGAAAGGTGGAACAAAAGACAAAATATCAGCAAACAACACTATGAACCATACATTAAAGCCAAATATCATAGTAAATTGGGCAGGGTGTTCCCTTTCAAATTCTTGGAGGACCAGTATGTTCCACTTATGAAACTCATCATTAAATACTTCACATGTGAGGGAAGGTTCTCCAGACTCTATGCCTATCATATCAAATTGCTTATGCATTTCACCAGGGTTAGAATGATGAGTATTCCATATTTCATTTGCAAAAACATAGAGAGGATGACTGTGATTGCAAAGAGAAAACCATACCCACAGCAGCTCAACAACATTTATCACTTTGCTGTCATCAAGATTATTGTTGTGCATCAGCTCACTTAATTGGCAGTGCCATTGAAAACCTTCATTTCCCATGAAATCTTCAAGGGGCCTCAAATTTTTGTAGATCTTCAAGAGGAAGGTGGACCTTCTGGGCAACAAACTGAGCATGAAAGAAAAATTGAAGAGGCTCACATTCGTGTGTTTATAACTTATGAAAAAGGTACAAGAAGACTTTTTGCAACTACCAAATGAGTATTATCTCCACCAGGGGTGGAAGGGGTCTCGTTATCTTCACCGGATCACAGGCAAATGCTATCTTCACTTGGGGTGAAAGGGGCTTTGCCTTCTTCTCCAGAAAAACAGGTACAGGACAAAGGAAAGAAACCATTGCATGATGAAGGCCCTTCTGAAGGGTAAGATAGGGATTTTGTTTTGATTGAGGAAGAGGACACTGATTTGGGCTCCCAAAGCTCAAGACTCAAGGATATGGTCATCAAAGAGAAAGAAGCTGAGATCCAAGCCTTATCACTTGACCTTGAGAGGGCTAAGTGGATCATTAACTTCCTTGAGCAAGAAAACAAGCAGCTTACCGACAAACAAGAACTCCTGGAGCTGCAAATCATCAAAGAAAACCAGCAAAGGTCCAAGAGGGCAAAAGGCAAGTTGACATCCATTGAACAAGAAAATGACCAGGAATATTTGTTGGAGAAAGTGAATATGCATTTGGAGAAGCTGCTTGATAAGGCTAACAAAGAGAAGAACATGATGCACCACATGGCTTATCACTACTTGGCCCGGAATAAAATTTGCAAGACAAGGATAAGAAGCCTAAAAGCTAAGTTAAAGAGAGCCTTAAAAGCCAAAAAGGAGCAAGATAAACTTAAAATCTTGGCTGAAGCTTCCTTGGCTTAGAAAAGCAATTGATAAGCTTGTCTCTTGCCAATTTTGAAGCAGTTTGGAGAAATTTTTGTCATTTCACAAATTTTAATTGCAAAACACATGAATTTTCCTCTGATGCACAACACCACTAGCGCTGTGCATTGAGCTGCCTTGGAATTTTGACAAATGGCTTACACTTTTGGATTCCTCATGGAAAAATACTGAAACCCAGAAAATTTCATGAAATTTGGAGGAGATCTGGGTCACCTAAAGGGGAAAAAACACCTAAAAATGCCCTCTCTGCCACTTTTTGGACCTACAGGAAGAAGTCTTAGGAGAAGTGATTTTTGAAGGGGGAAATGGACTCCAAATCCAAAAATTCTAGTTGTCTTAGAAAGTAGACGGACATAGATTTCCAACAAGCCATCTTGGAGCTAATTTCGTGAAGGGGAAGGCCTTCAAACTCAGCCTTGAAGTGGCACTGTGCATTAGGGAGATGGTGCTGTGCATCAGGGAGATGGCGCTACGCGTCAGGCAAAATTTCGCCAATTTTGCTTAGAAACTCAGAATTTCGCCTAGTTTTCTACCAATTTGACTTTTTCTTCTCTCATGGTTAAATTCATGATGTAATATGTTGTAACTTGATGTACTATGATGTAAAAATGATGAAAAATGACTTATGGAGGTAGATACATCAGTTATAGGTGGTTTTGAGCTGAATGAATCAGTTTCCATAGTTTTAGAGGCAAGCTGTTCCACTACCTATTTTTTAGTTCCTATTTTAGATCTTGTTGAAACAGCTCCATGACTCATGGATTCGACCACTGATGGCTAGGATAGGTGGTTTGATGCCTATATCTTGTACTTTCTTAGTCATTTGTCAAGGTTGGACTCTTGTGAATGCATTGAGCACTATTGTACATCACTTCTGCAGTTTGGCAAGGAAATAAACTAGGGTTTTGCAGCGTTTTGTGGGATTCTTGTGGTAATATGAATTAGCATTGTTTTCTTCTCTATTATTCAGTTTATCTTATGTTTATTTGTGCCATCATCTTTCTCTTTCTGCATAACTAAATGAATCAAGTTTAAAAGGTGGAATCCATTGGTGTTTTAGTGCTTTGTGTTGGGTTTTATTTAGTTTTCGATGTTTTCTGTTGTTTGAAGAGGACTCATGACATGTGCATGCCCTCTCCAACTCCTCACCAGTCTTTAAAATCAACATTACACTCATTTCAAAGTGCTAAAACACTTGCCTACCTCGGCCCATAGAAGCCTTTGCAAATCTGTGTTGATTTCCCGGACCCAAAGCTGCCTTCCTCATCTGATCCAGCAACCAACCATTGAAATCAATCAAAATCCTTTGAGAAAACATACCTAGCCTAAAATTAGTATTCATATCAGTCATCTCAAAGTCTTACTTGCCATGTTTTCTTTGAGATTGACAAGGAGAGAGCCCTCTCTCGACCTGGTAGGACTAGCTACCAGGTTAAGCATGATTTGATGTTACCCTAGACTTGCCTTTCTCAACCTAAGGTAGATTTATGCCATAAAACTATCCTCTGGTGCAATTTTGATCTGGTGGTACCCTGAGAACCCATCAATGAAAGAATATGCTTCTTGACCACCTACATTGTCCAACAGTTCATCTGTGAACGGAGTTGGGAATGGATCACGCACTCAAGCGTCATTCAATTTTTTGAGATCCACGCATATCCTTATCTCATCCTTCTACTTCTTTTCTTGCACCACAATTGGGCTTACCCAATCGGATTCTTCCATAGGCTCAATGATGCCTGCTGTGAGCATTTTTCTAGTTCTACGCAGACTTTTTCCTTGTATTTCAGACTTAAGCGGTAAGGCCTCTTCTTAACCATCTTCGTATCAGACTTTAATTTGATCTTCATCACTCCTAGATCTCCGATTATTCCTTTCAAATCCATAAAATTGGTAGGGAATAAGTCCTGATACTCGCGGAGTAACTCAGCGACCTTATCCACCGTCGCGTCATCCCAATAGTCTCCGATATTTGCAAATTTGGGTTTTGCCTCCATGCCAATGTTCACCTGCTTAGTTTTCACCGCCGTGGCTATATCAAGTTTCTCAAGCTGTGGTCCTTGAACCTCATAGTGGCCTTCTATTTCTGGAATGTTAATATTCCATGGATCCTCATCCTCCTCTTCAGCAGTTACATTATAACATTCCAGCGTGCAACTCAGCTGAGTAGCGCTTTCAGGATGAATCAGGTCTAAAGGATCTTTCAGTATCCTAAAGATGGCTGCTTTTACCTCTTGTAGCGCTTCATCAACACTGTCCCACCCATCCTAAAAACTGAAGGTCATCATGAATCCTTCGCACAGGATATCCCATTCACCTCTCTCATGGTAGAGCTCTATTTCTATATACTAGTTCATTGTTATGACATCTAGGGTATGATAGAATATGTGCACCCACTCAAGTTGTGGTTTTTCTCCATAGGCCTACATCCACTTGGCTAGATGCACGCGTAGATCATCCTATCCGTCATAATTCATACTTGTATGTCAATCATACCTTCGGCTTCCCAAATCGTGTTAACATCATTCTCCTACACTCATGCCAAACATCAAAGCTTCCTTTATGCGTACCCACCATCTTGTGGGTGTAGCACGTAGTGCCCAGTCCAAGGCCTAGAAGCGTTGCTTTTCCAACACCACCCTTTCAAATGCATCCAAGAAGGTATCTACCTCATTTATACCATCATAAGTAGGTAGGTTCCTTTCTTCTGACGGCACGTAGCGTAGCAACCAGGTCATAATATTACAATTCAACATAGTTACCTTGTGTAACTGATTATGCCATCATTTTACTTCTTCATCAGAATTTGAAGTGCAGGAACTCTCGTGCTCCCATGTAAGCCACCCATCCATGGTGGGATTCACCCAGTCTTGGTCTCGCATTATTATCTTGTAGATGCAGTTGAGATCATCATCACTCTCATAGTCACAGACTGGTTCCGTATAACACGATCCCTCAACAGGATCCAGGGATATTATTACGCGTAGTGACTTCTTCTCAAAGATCATCTTCTACTTCTTCAGATTGATTACCCCATTCATATCAGTGGCCCAGTCAATTCCCGGGAGTGCGAGGTAGGGATTGTTGTCATCAACAATCTCTATCACTTCAAAATTTGTCAGCGTACTCACTCTCTCAATATCCACAGTTATTCCCTGCAATTGCCCCATGGGTATGATTTTTCATTGGTTCGCCATTCTCAACTGAATTGGAGACCATTGAAGCGTAGGTCTTCCCATTCACTCCCATGTCTATTTCAGTAGAACATTCGCATTTGATCCCAAATCCAGGATGACTTAATCCATCTTGTATTCTCTGATCTGTGTGGTGAGTCTCATTTCATGCCCTGTCCTTGCTTTATGCTTTCTGATCTTTCGGACTACGCGCGGTTCACCTGGCACGGTCCCAACACATCTATTGATAAGTTCCTATAACCCTTTCACATCCTTATTGTCGTGCAGTAACTTCATATAGGTTTCCAGGAAATTAGTGAGAATAGAGGGGTCCATCTCCGACTCAGGATTATATTTGCTTCCTGAAGTGGAGGCCTCAGTGAATCTCTTCTTAGCTTCCATGAAGGTTTCTCGAGCATGCTCAAAATAAAACTCAACTTCTTTCATTGGGCCTTTATGAACCCAGGTACTATCTTCCTACTGTCTCCCCTTGTCATCTCCTATCACGATTCCACTCTAGAGCATTATATTTATGTTAAGATCTCCCTCGCGTAGCTCAGACCTCATCATTTGTAGGTTTTGAGTCGAGGGAGGTGGTAGCGCTCCTTTGCCATGGATCCTAGCTATCAACGTAGGACAAGCTTCTATCTCATTATCAAACAACATGCAATACTTGCACGACGGGCATGTTGGATTAGTGCAATTGCGAGCATAATGTCCTGGCCCTTCATAATTGTAGCAAATCAACTATCCATGACCTCTACCAAGACCTCCCCCGCCTTAGCCTCTTCCACGCCCCTGTAATCCTGTCCATGCCATTCCTGCATTTTGGTCAAGGGGCTGCATTTCAGCCTGAACTCTATAGGCAGGTGCTCTATCCATCATCAATTCGTAGCTCCTAGAATTATGCTCATCATGTCCCACCGACCTACAAAAGTTATAGAACAACTGTGGCAGAGTTTACGTATACTTCTAAGGCAAATAGCAGTTATTCGTGGCATGCTTTCTAACTAGTTGATAGATAGCACACCACAAAGCAGGTGTCGTGCTAGGTCCTACTTGAGTTTCCTGCCTTAGAGGCATCAATCCTCCTCTTGCAAGGTAATTTGTAAAGACTGGGCAGTGGTCTTTGTCATGACCCTAACTCTTGCATTTCACACACCATACTTCTTCACACACTTTTGGTTGAACCATCCTATCGTGCTTCAAGCTTTGCATCTCAAGGCATGGATTCTTCAGCTGCGCGTGCATCTGTTGAACACCCAGATTTAGATCTTGCATCAGGATCTCATGTAGTCTCATGGCAATCTTTAGGGCCTCTACTTGAGTTGTTATCTTCTGCTGCAACAATGAACTCCGTAGGTGTGGTAGTAGTGAAGCTACAAATCACTCACGATGATGTCCATCCATCAGATTCATGTTTTCTTTGTGAATCGTACATTTTAGCTTCTGATCCAATTCCCAAGGCGTCTCGCTTGGTAGCATCCTGATTTCTTTGAATCCAATAATCGACTGCACTTCAGATTTAGGCCTGCTAAATTCCCTATTCAGTGTTGCTTTCATGTCCGCTACTCTCACGTTCGAGTTATCATTGGAGTACTTAATACACCAGGTCAGTGCGTGATCCTATAAGGTGATAACCAATGTTTCTTTCTTTATATGGTCATTTGTGACACCTTGAGCTTCCCATACAACCTTCACTATGAACCAGAATTAGTCCAGATCCTCATTTCCCAAACCTTTGAACAAAGGCAACTTCACTGTGTTCGCCATATTGAATTACGGTGGTGGTGGAGGTGGTATGGGTGAAGTTGGAGGTGATGGTAGTGAAGCCGGTGGTGGTGTAGGGTGAGGTGGGATTCACAACATTATTTGTCTTATCAAATGAATAAAACTTCCTGGAGAGACCTTCGCGAGCTCTTCCTCATTGCCTCGCAAAGGTTAAATCAAGGGGCTATTTTCTGGACCCTTATTTCCTTCATTCTTGTAAACATTTCCACTTCACATAGCCCCGAACATCAAGGTAACTGCATAACCCACTTTTTGCACAACAACATTTTAATCCAAGTATTCAAAGACTTTACGAACTTACCTCGCAGTCCTTTGATAAAGTGTCGCTCTGCCTCATTGTAGCTAACTCAGGTGTCAAGCGCAGACTCAATAACAAATCCTCCTATAATGTGGTTGAGCTAATGATCAACGACGCGTGCGATCTTATCCTCTGATTCTTCCAGCCTTCACACATCTCTAAGGTCCACACAGTAGGACCATCAAGTTTCCACCTTCCTTGGCTATCTGCTAGCTTCGCGATCCACTCGTATAGCTCAGTAGGAAAGGACATGAAAAAGATTTCGTGGATCTCCGTATACATGTATCTATCTAACCACTGTTCTTTTGATAGTCATGGGTTTCTGGTTTCCTGCACCACAAATTCGTGAATTCTTTTGTCCAACCAGCCTTTGATTTCTTTCTTAGTTGGATTCCAATGATACGACATCACACATCTCTTATGCAAGTTCCAGTCCCAGCGACGGAACCATTTGTTGGATTAGGGTGGCCTGACCTAGGTTCAGTGTTAGTTAGCCAAACAAATCCCTACACTACTGGTCCTTTCGGCATCAACCCACGAAACGCAAAATGAAGTCTCACCTGAAGTAGTATGGGTGGATGCTGGAACCAAGTTTCCACACCCTTGAGATGGTTGTGATGTTGGTTTATTCCAACTATACTTGCCTTCACGTGGGTTGCTTTACTCTCTACTCTATCCTTCAGTACCTTCTCGAAGTATTACCATTGTCTTTCACGCAGCCCTAACCAGGTGCTGAAGTCCTTTCACACTACTAAGGTAGCAAGCTGCAATGTCTCCTAAACTACGCTAAGTATCTTACTTATCTTATTAACAGATCTTAGTTAGCTTCACAAAAACAGATGTTCATACTAGCATGCACTTAACCAATATAGTTATACACATTTGCGCATCATATAAGTATTAGAAGTGAAATTCATACCCAATATAACAGATGCATAAACAAGAAATAAAGACACAGAAATGATAGAATACTTCTTTTTATTAATACTTCCAAATGATTACAGACTCGACTCACCCTACACACTCAGCTGCAAAGCCTTTACCTACGCTACGACCCAAAACTTATACTTACACTTCAGAGCTATCTCCCTAACATCTTCATCATTGATTTCCCATATTGTGTTAGATGCCTTTGAATACTTATAGGTTCGCTCTATTTATACAATCCCATGGTCCACGGACCATGGGTAGATCTTCTATAGCCGACATTACATTATCAAAATAAGGGTGGACAACCCTATGACTCTTTAACAACTATGCACTCTGCGCCCACAAAATGCGGAGTCTTTACATTGGAATTACAAAATTGAACCAAAATCTTAGCTCTAAACCCCAAAATTTCCCTTGGGGGATCCTATGCCCAGCACAATTCCTGATCCAAAACTCATATCATAAGCTAAAGTAGATACCCTAGTTTCTTTGTCTCCATTAAAGCTTGAATCAAAGTATTCGATCAAGTTGAAGTCACCCACCTATGTATACTTGAGTCTAAAGTTTTGGGTTCCCTTCGAGTACTTTAGAACTCTTCTTGCAACAAATCAATGTCCCTCACAAGACTTTTGCATAAACCTGAAGAGGATTCCAACAACAAATGAAATATTCGGTCTCATAGTAGTCAGGTAGTTGAGGCTTCGTACAAGATGTCTATGCCTTGTTGCATCCTCAAATTCTTTTCCTTCAGTGGATGTGAGATTTAATGTTTGTTCTATTGGAGTAGTCAAAGGATTTCACTCATCCATGACAAACATGTTTAACAAATTTCCAATGTACTTATTTTGAGAGAGGAATATATACTTCAGATATTGAGTTACTTCAATACCAAGATAGTAGGGCACATAGCCCAAGTCAGTCATTTCAAAACCTTTCCTTAATTCCTTGTTTATGGATGCAATGTAGCTTTCATTGTTCCATGTAATCAAAATATCATCTACATATACCACAAGATATACAACTATTTTTCCAACTTTCTTTACAAACAAAGTTGCATCATCAAGATCATAATGTTTGAAGTTGAGTTTCAGAAGATGCTCAGTTTACTTTTCATACCAAGCTCGCGGTTCTTGGTTAAGTCCATACAAGGATTTCACAAGTTTGCATACTTTATGTTTGTGTACCTTCACAACAAATCCTTATGGCTGGGACATAAAAAAAACTTTCAGATCTCCATTCAAGAGAGGAGTTTTTACATCCATTTTATGGAATTTCCAGCCGTTCTGAGCTACCAAGGCAAAGAGTGTCTCGATGGTAGCCCATTGTGCTATGGGGGAAAAAGTATCCTCATAATTGACCCCTTCCTTCTGTGCAAAACCTTTTTCCACAAGCCTAGCTTTGTGCTTGTCAAGTGAGCCATCAACTTTATACTTGTTCTTGTAGACCCACTTGCAGCCAAATGGTTTGGTTCCCAAGGAGGATCAACAAGCTTCCAAGTTCCATTCTTTATCAAGGCATCCTACTCCTTTTTCATCTCTTATTTCCATTCATCGCCAGAATAATATATTTCACCTCCATTTTTCCTGGTTAAATTTCTTGTTCATGTCTTTCCAATGTCATCATGATGAACATCTTCGAGTGTCTTTGTCAGCTATTTTGGGGTAGATTTTTGAGATGGTCCAGGCTGCTTAGTTGACTGAGTTGGGACTGAATCAAGATTGAGTCTCCCAATTCTGTCGAACACATCACTCAAGGTATAATCATTGGTTGGAGATTCATGTGGGGGAGAGAGTTCTTCAGAAGAAGATTCCACATATTGATCTAGTATCATAATCCCCCCTTCAAGATGTGGAATATGATTATCAAATTCTTGAAATGACTTTGCATGTCTGAATCTATCCAAGCGATCAAGCTGTTGCTCAACAGCATTGTCAACTTTGGAACATTCTGGAAAGATTACATCTCTAGATACAACAAACTTCTTATTAACTTCATCATAGAGATGGTATTATTTGGAGGTATTTGAATACCCCAAGAAGATACACTTACGACTCCTTCTACCAAGGTTGTTTCTTTGTACCTTTGGCATCAAGACATAACAGGTGGAACCAAAGACCCTAAGATGCTTTACCGAAGGAATGTGGCCATACCACATTTCATAAGGTGTCTTGTTTCTAATAGAATTATATGGACATCTATTATTTACATATACATCACATAGAACTGCATCAGCCCAAAACATCAATTTTACATTCTTGAAAAACATCATGGAACATACCATATTTAAGATTGTCATATTCATTCTTTCAGCTACTCTGTTTTTTTGGGGATTATAAGGCACAGTTGTTTGATGTTTGATCCCATGTTGGCGAAGATAGTTTTAAAATTCATTTCAAGTGTATTCTTTTCCATTATTAGTGTGAATAGAGCCAATATGAGATTGTGCATCATTTTCAATCCATGTATGAAAGTTCTTGAATGTTTGAAAATAATCATATTTGTTCTTCAATAAATAAATTCAACACATTCTGGTGTAGTCATCAATGAATGTCATCATATATTTATTTCCATTTGCAGAAGGAATAGGAATTGGATTCCATAAAAATGAATGAATGAGTTAAAGTTTTCTATGTGCTCTTGAATGTGAATCATGGAAAGATTGTTTTCTATGCTTTCCTAGAATAAAAGCATCACATTGCTTAAGTTTCTTAGGAATTGTAGGAAAACCAGTAACACCATTTTTCTTCAGCAAGAAAATGCTATCATAGTTCAAGTGTCCAAATCTAGCATGCCATAAAAGACTTGATGGAAATGTACCTTCATCGTAATGAGAACTGTATGAGAAATTTTGTGCATGAACATAGGTACCTTGTAGCTTCAGAGGTATTTCTTATTCTATCCCCATCATGACAAGTGAGTGATCTGATGTTTTTATGACCTGAAACTTGCCATCAAACATATGAATAGAGTATCCTTGCTAGAAGATGTGGACCAAGGACAAAAATTTTCTCGTCAGTTGTGGGAGATATAAAACATCATGCAGAAGAAAGTCTGGAAGACCAGGGAATTTGAGCCTGATTGTGTGAAGCCCTATGGGCTTGATTTTTGATTTGTCTACAAAGTATACTCCATCAACATTGTCAGTAAATTATTCAAAAAAATCTCTTCTAAAATTCATGTGGAAAGTTTCTTGTCAATCATTTTTCCAAGAAGCAAGTGAAGCATTAAACAAGTCTTTAGTTACTCTGATATTACAATGTGCCACAACATAGTGAGCAAATTCTGGTGCATTACCTTTCTCTTTGTCATTGGTTTTACCTCTGTCTTTATTTCTTTCCTGCTCAATTTTGTCCCAAGGCAACTTGCATTTGGATGCATTATAAGATCCATCTCTATTGCAACGTATTCAATGAACATCAGATTTTTCTCCTTAAGAGTGTTTGCGCCCCCTGCCTCTGCAACTTCGTCTTCATCTTCCTCTTCGACCACCTCTTCCTATGGAAGAATCTTGATAAATATTCTTCTCTCTATGTGCAAGGCACACAAATTCTTCAGAAGACAAAGGAGTTGTATTCTTCCCAAAATCTTTCTCTCTCTCTGCAAATTTCTTCACAAGGGAGTCAAATGTAATCTCTTTGACATTTCCATTTGCTTGCAATGACTCAAGATAATTTGAATAAGTGGCATAAATTTTCTTGAAAAAATCTATCAAGTTAATGTCTAGTTCAACATTAGTGAATTTGATATCATTCATAATAGATCTTATTTCTTATGCTAGAGAAAGATGGTCATCATTTTGTAATTCAAGGTTGAACAATTTAATCATCAATTGGACAACTTCAAGTTAAAAGTGTGAGTAATAGAGTTCCTTCAACTTTGGTAAGGCTTCAAAAGAATTTAAAAAGGGTGAAATATGATGACTCACCTCTTCATTTACTGATGTTGCAATCATGGCATAAGCTTTGTTGTTCTTGTTTTCCCAAATGGTGAATTCCTTATATGAACTAGGATTTTCGGGTGCATTATCGCCTACACCATCACAGACACCTTTCCACAATTCATTGAAAACGAGAGTGTGTTTGATCTTCCAAGACCACTCAAGATATTTCTCCTTGCTAGTGAGAACCACTCCCATGATAGGTATCAATGAATACATTTTAAAATCTTTGTACTTAAAAAAAATTACTTTTGGTGGAAAAAATTCACTTCTAGTGGTAATATGTGTAAAAACATATAATTATGGTTTACATTTATGACAGAAGTATTATTTGGGGAAGATGTTATATGGGGAGGGTGTATGTGGGTAAATGGGGGGGGGGGGGGTATATATGGGGGAGGGGTTTTATATGGAGGAGTCAACGTATGATCGGTGCGTTGTTTAAGACAACGGAGGGGAGGTGGTATTAGTTATGTGGGATGATATATTAGGTTGACAAGAGGAGATATTAGCTCTATGGGAGTATGGAGCGGTATTCGGGTCTGATCGATCGATGTGATGCCACACCATAATATCGCAACATGGGAGGTGAATACATAGTCACGTGGTATCACAACATGGGAGGTGAATACATAATCACATGGTATCACAGTGGTATGTGGTATAGCGGATGGGTTGGTAATTGAGAGTCTAGCTATTTGTAGAGTGTGGTATGGCAGGTGATACCATATGGTTTTGTTGCACAGTGAAGAGGAGCTTAAAAGTTGTGAGGCAATATGGGAACATGATACATGAGAGCGATGCAAAGCCAATGTTACATAAGCCAAAAATTCGAACTTGACTTTCACAATAATGGCTAATGAATAGTCAATTTAGCAATGCATACATAGTCACTCTAGCGTACATGACTTTCAATCGACTATCAAAACAAACTTTATGCATTCACCATATATGCCATCAACCATCAATATTCTTCAATGTATGAGCTTGTTAATGGATTCAAATCATTGAAATCACTAACCAAACACTATGAGTAATTGAATGCAGTTGACACAAAATGTACATTGCAGTCTCACTATTCAACGCAAAACCTCGAGGTTTCGACCAAGCTCACAGTAGTTTAACACAAAGGTTCCATCTCTCAACACCAAAGCTTTAAGGACTTCAGTGACTATTTGCAGGTCTACTCCAAACAACTTCTATTAGAGTTATTCAACTAGAGATTAACTCATAAATCCTTGGAATCATCGCAAAGATAATTCAAAAACACATTGAATGTAGAGGATGGTCTATCCAAATGCAGAGATTTCATAGAGAGCAGAGGCAGAGGGTAGGAAACTAAAAGGAGTTACAATGTGGAAAAATAAAAATAGAGGTTGGCTCTGATATCATGTCAGGCGAGGAGGTAACTCCTAAAAAACGAATTGCTTATTCATTAAGATCACTCATGGTTATATACAGGAGGGAGAGACTCTTGGGCTTCACCTCCTGATGTCTCTTCATTTTCCATTCTTACTAACCATGTTTCTTCTTCCTTGACATTATTTACCTCTCCATCAAATTTAGGAAGCTTTTCCTTCTTAAATTCCTTTGGTATCAAATCATTTTCTTTCCTTTTCTTCTAATGGTGTCTCTTGGTGGAAGCACTAGAGAATTTCTTGTGACTAAATATTCTCCCTTTTGGAGTACTTAGTGGAGTTTATCCCCTCATTGTATCTTCACTTGTATTCCTATTTATTTTCTTAGATCTTATACCCTATACATCATTATCCCTCAACTCATGTTTCCCAAGTAATTATGGGATTTTCGTTCCCTTACCATTTCCTAGGTAGTTGGAACCTAGATCATGCTACCTCTGCCTTTGAAAATATGATAGGCTTGGTAGTATAATTGTGTTTACCTTTTCGTGTTGTTCCTAAGCCATGGAAATCCTTTCATTTTTAGGCTTATAACTTCTCATCTCAACTCTTATACTACTAAGGGTGTTATCAATTTAGGGGAGTCTTCCTCTATCATCTTTCCAACTGACTCTTCTTCTTGACAGTGCTAAAATTTATTAGTGTTGTGCTACACCATTTTGATACTCATCCCCTTTACTCTCTTTCTAATATTTGGTGTCTTATTATGTGTCATTATAGACACATAACTATTATCCAAATAACAAAAATTAATAAACACATTTACCCATCACCTTGGCTTATTTGCAATAACATGTTTATGTAAGGCTATTTAAAACAACAAATTTCAAGCTAGCATGCCTGTTAGGAAACAAATAACATAACAAAATTATCTATCCCTATCATTTCACAACTGTTGTATTAGTACTAATATGTATATACCACACAATATGCAATCATAACACAATCATCAATCAAATTGTTGTAGCCAACATCTATTTGCACATAGTAAACAATCCCAAGAAAATAAAACACTATGTAATATAGCTCTATGTTTTATCCTTCTAGGCCCATTTAGTCCACGTGTTGAACCTGTGTGATCAGATATCTTTATGTAAAAACCTTTCCACTATGTTAGACTCCCCAATTCTAATGGAAGGTGTTACTTTTAACTATCCCGACCTCCAAGGTCTCATTATGGAAATTCAATTACAAATTTTCTTCTTCTCCTTAAGTGTGTTGGGCTCACTTTGGATAATACCATCACATCCATACCATCAAGATATTTTGATGATATAAGTTTTATTTTAATCTTATGATTGTAAAAAAGGTTGTGCCCATTTGAAGTTTCAGTTCCTTAACCCTTGCCACCACTACAAGAACCTATATGTGGCAAACCAAGTGCCTACATTATCCTGTCACATCTCTCATGGACAATGTGGCTCTCACCACACCATCACGCCAACACACATCAATATTCTCATCTCACAAATGTGTATCTTTGTAGCCAAAGATGTACACATATTATCCATCAAATGAAAAGAATCTAACTCCATAGAGACACATCTCCATTCCCCTACACGTATAAATATCCATCAAGGAATGTCAAGGTTTTCATGTCCTTACCAAAATCAAAAGCCCCTTTACATGTTCAAGAAGGCTTATTTAACCATGGATGTAGATCCATTACTTAGAGAAACTCAAGCTTGAATTCCTAAGGATTTTGATGACTGAACCGAGGCTTGCTCCAATTTAAATGTTGTTCAAATGATCAAACTATTATAGAGATAAAAAACATATGCAACAGATATCCCTCAAGGAATTATACATAACCTTAATACATGAAATGTATCCACCAAGAAAACCTGCATGTAGGTAGTACAACGAGATCAACCATAGCTAAGACTTCACTACACATTAAAATACAAAAACATACCATTAATCATGTAATGGATTCAAATAGGCACCATAAGATCGACTCACATAAAATGCCACACATAACATCAACTACAAACTTTCACCAATCCATAAATAACATATATCCATGATATTCATGACATACCAAACAATATAAATCATAAATAGTAACAGTCAGTTGGACTTAGCAAGTAATCATATATACTATGTAATTAATCTTGCACTCAAGAAAATATCAACAGACACAGGGATCTACAAGTCCCTCTCAACCATGGTAGCATCCACATAATCCATCTCATTATAGATAGCTATGAATAACGCATTTCTCCATGAGAAATTATGAAAAAGCTCATTGTTATAACCCATAACAACATCATTCAACATTCATAGTGAAATAGAAGTATAGGTAAATACACCTATCTGTATAGTTTAATGATTGAAAAATGAGGGGGGTACTTTCACTCTCCACCCAAAAATAGACCAAATGAACTGTAATATTTATTAGATTTGACCACCCTTGAGCCAAATTTAGAGTTTGAGGAGTGATTGCTTGAGGGAATTCACATTAATTCCATTCAACCAGTTCACATAGGAATCCATATTTCATTTTGTCTCCACCTACTTATAGGAATCCAGATCACATGGTGTTTCACCTACTAAATGCTACATGGAGTCATAAGTCAAAATTTCTCCACCTATGTTGAGAGGGATCCATAGTACACAACACTTCTACTCGATAAACCTATAGACATCCAAACTCAAACGGTCACCACTCTAGTATGCGAGACTCCAAATCACATAGTGGTTCCAACCCACTAGATTAGTAGGAATATAGACTACAATCTATCTCATCCTACTCTTCTTTGGTATTCTCTTCACTCACAATACCCAAAATCACAAAGTCAGCACTTTGATATGTGTGTATCCAAATCACACAATAATTCCAACCACTAAACCTTGCAAGTATCCAAACTACATTTTGTCTCCACTTGCGTGCTCCTACTCCTACTCCTACACCAATGTTGTTCCTAATGTCCTTATCCTCACAATTTTTCATACAATTAGCATATGCTTAGCTGACATACATGCATCCATAGAACACTATATCACGTTTCTATTTCATTGCCAATAATAACATCCTTATTGAATGATATCTCCTATATTTTTTTGTGTACATCCCTTTCCTCTCGATTCTTTTTCCTTTCCTGACTTCTTGCCTATCCCTTGTGTTTTGAACACCCAATATGGCCCACAAGGATGGAGTTGGTATGAGATTCTCCTCCATTCAGGAAGCCCATACTCCCCCTCCCTACATGTTGAGTAGGCCATTAAACCTAGTCAGATAATTGGGGGCACATTTAATGAACAACCTAAGTTCAACCACTTCCTAAGTAGCTCCTCATTAAAATATTAATCCATGTCCACTTTCCCAATCCAATTGTAATGCCACCTCCCACATTTACCAACTTTCACCAGCCTGTGAAGGTAAACATGAGTGAAGGGATACTATCACATGACTTAGTCCTAAGTATAGTTAAGGGCATGGAATCAACTAACCAAAACTTTACTGACTTTCCTCAGGAGCTACAGGACCCATAGGAGCTAAAAAACCACTCTAGGTGCCAAAACCCTGAGCCAACTTGCTTTTTCAATGATATGGTCCTAGTCACTTGAATAAAACGAAATCTAGCAGCTGTAACTCTCTAGTCGCATGGATAACTCTACGTCCCAATGAATGCAATCTTGAATTCCCAGTTTTATGCATGTCACCCCGGAATCTAAGCCACTTTTTGAGGGCTAGTATCTTGACCTATACCCAGAACTTGATAGAACTTTCAAAAATGATAAATAACCCAAGGAAAAATCCTTTTATACAAAACTTAGACAAGGACTTGACCTAACTAGGTAAAACCATGACAGTGATTTCATCAAACACATAGAGAATGTGCAATTTGCAGATCATTAATGCATATCTAAACATAGAGATCTAAAACTTATCTAAGAATCATCAAGAAGGTATGGTTACCTCTCACAGTAGCTGCAATAATATCTGTTAGGTCATGCATTAAATAACCATTCATTTACCAATCAAACATGATAAGATCCATAACTTGATTTTTTCATAAAACCATGCTTATAACCAACATATAATGAGGGTAACAAAAATGATAGAACAACCATTAAAGAAAAATCTTAGAAAGAACATTTACTTAGAAAATAAAAGAGGAAATTAGCTCTTATTAACATATGAAAAGGCCAACCAAGTCAGGGGCTTCCGTGTACCACCTAATCATAGATTGGGTTGAACCAAATATTTCTTTTAGCCAATCACCCCCATGCCATATTCCAAGCATGAATGTACGACCTCGTGGGATAAACCAATCCATAAACAACTAAGGTATTCCATAGGTTAAACCACCTCCACCCTCACCCTACCGTGACCTCACCTAAACCAGTCCTGAGATCACAAAACCAAATCATGCTTGGATGCCTCATAATTCCTTGACCATCCCTTGATTAATTTTCCTATCTCCACCCACATATTGAGGGCTTCCTAAAGAAAACCATCTCCACCCCCAACCATTTGGACTTTCCTAACACCACCTATCCCACATCCAAAACCTTTCGTAAATCGAAAGCTCAACCAAGAATGAATCCCATCACACCATAGTTATCGAAAAATGGCAAGACAAGGCTGAAACCATTGTCAGACCCGAAAAAACCCATGACAATGACAATAAATGAATATGTTGATGGTGCTGGACCAACCAACATTTAGGGGATCAACCCGGTATGAATTCCCCACTAGACATCACACCATTTCGTGTAGGAGTCCCATCGAGTAGAATGGACCAGTTGCCATTATATTAGAGATTTTCTTTAGCTCTTGTTATTCTACACATGAGAGTGTTATGCTTGTAGCATCGAGAAATCAAGGTGAGTATGTCTGGTGAGTGTGTAATGTAACATTGTGTTTAGGTTCTCTTACTGTAAGGGAGAGGGTAAAAGTGAGCCTCTAGATGAGAAGTAATAGTACCACTTAGGGTGAGACACACAAAAAATGACAAGGGTCTATCCAACATCTAGCGGAATAGTCCACAATGGATGCGGTAGTCCTGAAAACCAAATTTCAAGGGAAAACAGATACACCATCCGGTGGAGTAGTCCACACGAGGATGTCCGTTATTAAAACCAAGAAAACACAAGGACGGTATGTCTAATGTCTAGTGGAGTTCTCCACATGGATGAGACAATAGTGATAAGAAATACAACACATATTCAACAATGTAAGTACTAAAATAAATGAACTTGTTCAACTATCTTAGTACAGGTTAATAAAACATGCATTACAAACGTTTAAATAATAGTCTTACAAATAGATACAAAACATGCATGAAAACATGCCGGCCTGAGACATGCTTCTGAATTAAGAAAAAGTTCCAAAATAGATCTATACAGCATACATCATTAACCCTAGTAGTGGGACATTGGGGCCAATCCTCGCTCCTCAAAGAAAATACTACAAACTCTCAAGGTTATGTGGGAGGAGCTAAGGTGAAAAGTATTTTGCTCATACAATGAGGGGGTATATATATCCAATAGGGATAACTGACCCTTGTGACCCTTCGACCTCCCTCATGACCGTTTGAATTCCTATTCCTTTTCAACTGACATTACAATTCAACTTCATATGTGTGTCTCCTGGACTTTCACATTAGATTACATTTGATTACAATAAGTATGGCCCATATTAGTGAAGTGGTTGAGACAACTCATGACATAACTTGACATAACACTATTAACATGTACTTGTTGACTATGGTGTCTGTGTTGAGCTGTTGTGCTTCATAGTGATGGGTATTCTCTCGATGTAACATGTCTTCACTTCCACATGGAAAAGTGTGCGGGGTCTTAGATGGTCTTGGTCTTGCTTGATGGTGCTTGTGTATGTGTCCCTTTCGCTTACTTCTTGATGTGCTTCATGCGTTTCTTCAACTACGAGAAAGTCGTATAGCATGTGCTCCTTCTTCATCTCCTTCATCGTTGCACCATGTTTCATCAATGTACTTGTTCCTACAATCACTCATGACGAGACAACATAAAATCCAAAACATCTCATAGTCTAACATGATTCATTGTTTTTCGTTTCAGTGCAGGTGACCGAGAGCGGGACAAGGCACTGAAACTACATAGAGCACAACTCATGTTGGAATGTGAAGCTTTTGAGAACTATCAGGAAAAACTACATAGACATTTGTAGGAGGTAGATTTGCACAATCCAGGAGAGTAGTCACAACTGCAAGGTAAAACCTAGCTGGGAGGCAGAATTTCACAGTTCTTGGGAGGAAGATAAAGCAAGGCGTCAGGAGGAAATGTTGGGAAATTTTGCGTATATTTCAAGATGAGGATTGGGCAGGTCATTTGTGGGTCCAACGGTGAATTTGTTCAATTTCTCTGTGGAAGAAAAAGCGAGCAGCAGGAGGCACTAGCACACATTTCTGCACAGTTTTCAAGAGCAAGGTAAGATCGGGATATGGAGAGCTGCTGCTCATAACTCTACATTTCTGAGAGGTAGTGTTGGACATGCAGTTTTTGTTTAGCTTTTGAGATGAGTTCAGAGTGGGGCATCAGGGAGATTTCCATTCAGATATGCACAATTCTCAAAGGGAGAGTAGGGCAAGCTAGCAAGGGGGTTAGCTAGTGAAATCTGTGCAATTCCTTGGAATAATGTAGTGACAGGAAACAAAGGCCCGACTCACATGATTTAGTACAGGGTAGGTAGCTGGGAAACCTCTACGCAATTTTGTGGAGTAGTGCAACCCTTGGTCAGAGTGCAGTTTAGGTTTTCCGGTAGACCAGAGGGAGGCTTGATGAGTGATGTTGCAGGAAGCATGGAGTTGATCAGACTTGGGGACAACTTCTGAGCAGTTCTAGGAGATAGTCGACTGGCTCACTTCAAGGATTGTGTAGTGCAAGCTATCCCAGAGGACAACCTCAAGCTCTACGTAGTTCTGGGCAACAGAGCAAGGCCATTGAGATCAAGGTCTGGTTGAAGGAGGGTTGTCTGGTCAATAGTTTTTTAGGAAAAATAGCTAAGTGTGAGAGCAAGTGAGCTTGTGCATACTTGACATTGTGATCACACACTTAACATGACTCGATGACAAGATACCTCAAATCAACAAGCCAACATGTGCTCAGTGAGACAAACTTAAAGGCTACGATTGACAAGTGCGACACTTGAGATAGATCTCCAAATGACTACGATGAAACTTGCGCAACAATGAATGCAACTTTGTGTTTCAGTACGACTGATGTTCATAGAGTTAAAACAACTCATGCACACAAAGACAGACCTTTAAAATTTCCAGAACAAAATCTCAAGAATGACATAGCAATCAACATGCCAAATCATGACCAGTGGTTGATCAAGCAAAAAAGGGTGCAAATACTCGACAAGAGCTCATGGAGTAAGCCTGAGTGTTTGCAAGAATCATGGAAAAAACCAAGGAAGGCTTTGAAATTTGGATGTAGGCCAAAATTTTGGAGGGTGTTACAGTTGCTACAACACTTTGCGACACACTGGTTCAGTACCAGCTTCTCTGTTTCGGTTCATTTTCAACATAGGGCCGTGGCCTTTTAGAGAGTATTGATTCATTGTGCAAGTTAATTTGGCTTCCCCATTTACCCCATGGATACACATGGTTCACCTTGTACCAACTTAGTGAAACACAACAAAATGTTTAGCTAGATTACAATGTTTCAAAATCGGGAAGGGAAGTTTGGTTCGCAAGCTTAAGATTTTTGGAGTATAAATTTCCATCTTTGGTGTTTCTCCACTACCAACAAGCTTGGACAATACCACAACAAAGTCTCGTAGGAACACAAGCATTTCTTCATAGCCAGTGAGCCTGATTAATACCCTTATGGAGTTTCCTGCATCACCTCTTTGCACAAGAAGCCTTTTTCTTCTTTCGCCTTTGTATTTTTTTTAAAAGAGGACTGTGCATAGCCACTTATTTATTTTGGGTGGAAGAGGGATCCCGACTTATTGAGAGCAGAAGAGGTTGTTCCTTTAGAGAAACATGTAAGACCTCTGATTTAGGTTTTCTTGTTTAGATTCCCCCCTTCTCCATTTCTACTACTTGGACAATATTGAACACATAGAGAAGAATACTGAGTACAAGAATGGGGTTTCCTAGTTTGGACATAGGTTCATGGTTTGACCAAAGCTTCCCTTACAGATGGATAGTATATTCCATCCAAGCTTCACCAGCCAAAAGTTGCAACCAAGCACAGAGAAGATGGACACAGGATTGGCCAAGTGCTGTAGTGCCATAAGATTCTTCGACTTCAGCCACATACTTATTCAAAAGCTAGATCATAGTATAAGACAACACTAATTTACAAAATGGAAATGACAAGACATAAGAGTAAGGCAAAGTGAAGTGAAAATAGCAAAGTAAAACAAAATAACAAAAAATGAAAATACTATGTACATGGGCGAGGCGCTACCCCAGATCATTGAACCTAACATTTTAAATCTTGGCCATTCACAAGAAGGTTTTCAACCCTCCCATCAAGTGATTGTAGATGATATGTGTGTTGGCCATGTTTTTCGTAGACCGTGAAAGGACCAATCCATAGGGATTGGAACTTCATGTGTTTGCCTTTGTCTTCGTGAGGTTTATCCCACTTCAAGACTAAGTCACCCACAACAAAGCTGGCATTCCTTGTAGACTTTCAATCCAACCTTCTTTTGATACAGTTCTAGTGGAGTGAAACATTTTCTTTTTCTTTCATCCATTCTTCATGTAACTTGTGTAATGTGTCCATCCTACACTGAAAAAGTAAACACTGCTTGCCTCAGGATTCTTGGGATAACGGGAGAGTAGGCTAGTATATATTTGGCGGAAGGATGGCTTCTTTTTTGTATACAAGGAAGTATGGAGATGTGTTCAAGGAGGGCTTGGGTGTAACTCGATCAGCCCAAAGTGCATTCACCAGAGTAGAATGTGAGTTTTGCAGCTAAGAGTAAATGATATTTTTTATGATACAAATGAGATTCTTGTTTGTAGATTTGAAAAGACCATTTCCCTTCAGGTAGTAGTTAGCTGACTGTTTAAGTACAATACCATATTACAATGAAAAATCATAAAGTTTCAACGAATATAAGTAAGTTTCATTGTAAAAAACAAGTGATATAGTAACACCAAACCTCGAAATGATGTTCTGCTAAAGGAAGTCGATAACTTCTTGGTCGCTCACTTGTCTCAACGGAACTGCTTCTATCCACTGCATGAAGTAATATGTAGTAGTTAGGATGTAGCGGTGCTGATTTGATGAATGTGGGAATATCTCTGTAATGATGTTTAAGCCCCACTGCTAGAATGGTTCATCCACTACAATAGGCTACACCGAGGTTGTTGACCTTCGACTTCTATCTGCGCATTGCTGACAAAATAGGCACTTATGGGTATAAGCATGTGCCTTTTTAAACAATGTGGGCCAATAGAAACCCACGGTCATGAATTTATGTGCAGTTGTGTTACCTATGAAGTGACCCCTGGCTGGTCCGACATGCATCGTAACACTCTCTCTAAATCTTGTGCCTCCAGGCACCTGAGAAAAATTCCATTATTGTGCTTTCTGTAAAGCATTCCATGCACAAACTGGTAAGCTAAATCTTTGAGTCAAAGTGCCCTCTGGAAAAGTAATAGGGCATGGTTTCATGCTCAAGTTACTGGTGCACTATAGCGAGTGAATTTTCGGAAGCGAAAGTATAAAGCAAGAAATATCTGTTGAAATTTGGGTTGTACAACATAGGTTCTTGTGCTATTTCCTTCTTGATACGAGAAAATTCATCCTTTTCCTTCTTCCCCGAGTCGTAGACTGCGTCCTTCCTGATCATGTCTTGGATAAGTTTAACAATCTATGCATAATCTGAGATGAACTTTCGGAGGAAGTTGATCTTCCTCAAGAAGTATTGCATAGCTTTCTTATTGACTTGGTGAGGAATTTGCGTGATAGTTCAAACTCAGTCTAGACCAACCTTGATCCCGCTCTTGGAAATGATATGACCAAGGAGGTTCCCCTCAGACATTTCAAATACGCTCTTCTTTGGATTCAAGGATATCCCATACTTTTAACATTGCTCAAATATCTTCCTAAGATGGCATAGGTGGTCTGACCATTTTTTGGAAGAAACTGTCACATCATCTAGGTAAACCACCACGTTCTATTTGATGAGCCCACAGAATGCAATGTCCATAGCATGCTGAAAAGTTACTCCTATGTTTACCAACCCAAATGACATTCTTCAATAAGAGAACATACCCCACTTGGTATGAAATGTAGTTTCAAGTCTGTCAGGTTCTACTAGTAGAACTTGGTTATATCGAGAAAAACTGTCAAGCAGAGAAAACATTTATGCTCCCGATAATGTCTACAAGATGTGCTCCATAGAAAACACATGTTAATTGTCTTTGTCCGAGGCTCAATTTAGATTTCGAAAATCTACACACAAGAGAATCTACCCAAACTTATTCCTGATAGGAACTAATTTCAAAACCCCAAGTAGAATGATGAACCTTATAAATGATCCGAACATCGAACAACTTAGTCAATTCATTATGTATGAGGGATTCAAGTGACAGATGAACTTTTCTAAGCTTCTGAAGAAATGGCTTGAACCCTACTCTGATCTGAATGATGTGTTGGATTATTCATGTGTCATATGTTTTCAAGTCGTCCTATGTCCATGCAAATACATCATGATATTGTCTGAATAGGTAGACAAAGGATTACCTCATGCGCAACACATACTAAGATTCATGAACTTTAGATCTTTCTCTGTTCCTAAGTTAATATGTTCATGCAATAGTGTGTATCTATGGGTTTTAGTGTTCTTGGGCCCTTTGAAGTGGTTCTGTAAGTCATATAGCTTTTCGAGTGAAACCACACCCTTGGGGATGAGGTTGCCTTCACTGTCATCAATTGTGTTTCACAGGGACTGCTCATGCACGTCTTCATCTATCACTACCTCTTTGAAGACATTAACATTGGCCATGAAATACAATATCTATTCATCATCATCAAAACATGCAAATTAGTTATGTTATCAGGGATATATGGCTTATAAAAAATTTCAATAGTAAATCTATCCCTAAGAGGTGTCATCCTAGCAGATGCATTTGCAAGAGAATCTACAGCTACATTTTGCATTCTTGGTACATAAATGATATTAAAAGCTTGAAAATTAGAGATAAGCCACCATACCTCTTGTTGGTAACTCTTAAGATGAGGTGAGATATAGTGTATGGTGTTATGTACCTGTTGTACCACAATCTCTGAATCACCTACCACTTTCAGCATAGCGACGTTGAGGCTGAGGGCTTTCTGTAAACCCAAGATGAGTGCTTCATATTCGACTGTGTTTCTTGTGCACTAGAACTCCAAGTGGCTCGAGACTTGGTGCTTCCTTTTCCTTGGGTCTACCAAAACACACCCGCCTATAGAGTCATCCTGTGTTTTGGATCCATCGAAATACAAGGTCCACAAGTCATTTGTACAAGTACCACTTGCCACACTAGTATTGATAACACTACTTCTACTACTCTTACAATGTACTTTACAAGTTTCATTTCCACCAGTTAGAAAAGGAAGCAAACCCAACTATGTATCTAGTGGGGTGGGGCTCGAATGTGCAAGATAGCACCCCAATTGCATTTCTAGAAAGAAATTGTCGAACAAAATCTTTGCAAAAGACAACAATTCAATCTAACTATCAAAGGGAGTAACATCATGTTGCATATATCTCTCCTAAAAAACTTGGATTTGGTTGTTTCTTCCTTGGTATGGAAGCCATAGGTGTGATGAATCTGTAGTAAAATATCCTTGCAAATTACTGGACCAGTCTCTACTAAGCGATAAGTCATATGCTTATGTGATGTCCACAATCACAATGTTAATGCACTAGTGAACTCTTTTGTTGGACAATAATCGGATGATCACATCCCATAGTTCACCCATGGCTGGTACACATGTTCGGTCAAGTTGGATGATCTGTGCAGTTGTACTCCTACATTGCGCATTGATATGTCTAGCAAAGGAGTGTGGCATGACATTGACTGATGCATCAGAGTCAAGCAAAGAGTTGTGGAAATTGAAGTTAAATATTTTCAATGATAACAAAAAATGGTGGGTAGAGCAAGTTCACTTCTTCCATATGAAGCATGTTGACAATAGATTCGAGTGATCCAGGAGACTTGCTTGGTCCCTTGCTGGAATAGGAAACATTATCTGTGGAGGTTTTCCCTAGTGCACACAAAAGAATATCTCGCTAACCATGAGCTTGTTTAACTCATATAGAGAAATTTTTGCACGGGTCTTCTTCATATCTTCAACAATATTGTAATCAAAAGCGAGAAGAATCATTGAGTTTTTTGGGGGAAGACTTGTATTTGTATTGTCCAGTGGAATATTTTGGAGCTTGTTTCTCACGGACGTATCTTTCATTATAGCTGTCCTCCTGGACTTGCTCTATGTTTTCTATGTTGAGGATGTCGATGGATCAACTGTTCTGAGTAGTTGTTTAAATTTTTCTTTCGGTATCTTAATCATAGCAGGAGCCCCTTGGCTTCTCAAGTTGTATTGACTATTATGTTTTGGGGGCTCCTTCTCATTGGTTAAGACATTAATACATGTTAACTACATGCTTAGAGCTTGGAGCTTCATTAAATGTATCATCTTCTTCTTCGTCTTCATTTTTCGGCTGATCCTGATTACTAGCTTTAAAATGATCATTCATCCTTTAGCCATAGTGTTCATAAATCAGTTCCATTTTAGAAAATACTTCTTTGAATGTTATTCTTTGTGGATCACGCAGAACTTATCCTTTGCAAATTGTTCCACTTAGAACACAACATTGGATCTCTGTGCAGATTTAGCTAGGTGACCACTGCTACTACCTGATGTCACATTCTTCCTCTATGTCAATCTGGGAGGTCTGTTGCTCACTGCTGTCTCGGTTGTCTGTTGCTTGAGTTCTACTACTTCAGTTTTCAAGGACTTGAGGAGAAGAGTAAGGGTCTCAATTTCACTTGTTTCTTTTTTCTTTACCTTACTCATAGTAGTATGAGACGTTTTTGCCCGTGTCTCTGGAGTCCTTAGCGGGTTCATCACCTATAGTGACTCCGATCGCATGCAGGTATTTCTCCACATTAATTGCTTCTTCGAAATTTTATGAAAGTGTTGGTTTTTCAACTCGCTTGACAAACTGCACAATGCTGGTCGATATTGTGGATGTGTATTAGTTGACTGTGATGGATTCATGAGGTTTAGTGTTTGCAGTGAACTTGTTCAGGATACAGTTAAACCTCTAGTTAAAATTTTTCACTTTTTCTTTCTTCTCCATCTTAGACTACCCAACTCTTTTAACAACATGGTGGGGGCTTTGTTCTCAGGAAATTTCTCAAGGAAAATTCTCTTGAACATCCCCCAATTTTGAATGGAGTTTATAGGAAGGCTATGGTACCATACAGTTTCTCTTCCATCCAAGGTACACGAAAACAGTCTGCATGCAACATCGTCATAATGTACCTTGAGTGTCTATAGATGTAGGTAGAACATGTGTAGATGGTCTTCTACCTTCACTTCTCCGTCAAGGTCATACTTCGTTAACAATTTCTCCACGTGTCTTGGCATCTTCTACAAGGGACCCTAAAATGCCAATGGGCCCTATGTCATCCACTCTAGATTTTAATCAGCCATATTGTCCTCTTCTTCATCCTCCTCCTCTTCTTTTGAATTACACAGTTCAACCTCTGAATCTGTTGGGTCGTCTCCACCTCTACCTCCTCTCCTACCTTCCCTTTCATTGCCTCCACGTAAACCTAAGCCCAAAAGTATGTTGTTAATTTATTCTCCTTCTAAGAAAATAGGAGGTTCTTCTTCATTCTCAACAACTTCTGCCAAATCTTCAAGAGTGGGAAGGATTACTTCTTCAACAAATGAGACTACCACTACTGTGGGTTTAGCCTTTTGCTTCCTATGTGACGAGGGAAGATTGTGTATTCCTGAATCAATCGAACATCTTTGGAAAATTGATAGCCGATGGGATGGATAATGCGAAGGTGATGACATGAAATTTATTGTTTGGGTCTAGGAGGTGAGGAGTAACCAAATTCAGAGTTGTGCATGGGAGAGAGGGAGTTCATGTTACTGCCTTGACCAGATGATGGATACATGGGGTTGAGAGGACATTCAACCATAAACTACTAAAGGCCCTCCTTCTAGCACCATAAATGTTGATGGTATTAGACCCTCCAACATTCAGGGGATATACTCAATATGAAGTCCCAACTAGACCTTACACCATTTGGTGTAGGAGTCACATCCAGTACGATGGTGTGGTTTCCATTATATTAAATATTTTACTTAGCTCTTGCTATTCAGTACATGAGAGTGTTAATGCTTGTAACATCAAGAAAGCTAGGTGAGTATGCCTAGTGAGTGCATAATGTAACTTTGTGTCTGGGTTCTCTTACTGTAAGGGAGAGGGTAAAAGTGAGCCCCTAGATGAGAGGTAGTTGTACCACCTAGGGAGAGACACACTCGAAAAACAGCAAGGGTTTATCCAACATCTAGCGGATTAGTCCACAACTGATGCAGTAGTCGTGAAAACCAAATTTCAAGGGAAAACACATACACTTTCTGACGGAGTAGTCCACACAAGGGTGATGGTTGTTAAAACACAAAAAACACAAGGATGGTCTATCTAATGTCCAACGGAGTAGTCTACATGGACGAGAGAATAGTGATAAACAATACAATAGATGTTAAAAAATGTAAGTACTAAAATAACTGAAGTAGTTCAAATATCTTAGTACATGTTAAGCAAACATGCATTACAAATGTTTAAAGAATAGCCTTACAAATGGATACAAAACATGCGTGAAAATTTGTTGGCCTGAGACAAGATTTTGGATTAAGAAAAACATCTAAGACACATATGTACACCATACCTCACTAGCCCCAATACTGGGACATTGGAGCCACTCCTCACTTCTCAAAGAACATACTACATACTCCCAAGGTTATGTGCGAGGAGCCAAGGTGAAAAGTATTTTGCCCATACAATGAGGGGGTATATATAGCCAAGGGGGATAACTGACCCTTATGGTGCTTTGACTTCCCTCATGACTATTTGAATTACTATGAATTTTCAATTAATGCAACTCTTCAACTTCATATGTGTGTCTCTTGGACTTTCACATTTGATTACAACAAGTATGACCCATATTAGTGATGTGGCTGAGACAACTTGACATGACATTGCTGATATGTACTAGCTGACTGTGGTGTCTGTGTCAAGATGTTGTGCTGTTGAGTGATGGGTGTGCTCTCGATGTAACATCTCTTCACCTCTGCATGGTAAAGTGTGCGGGGTATTCGAAGGTCTTGGTATTTCTTGATGGTCCTCGTGTATGTGTCCCTTTCGCTTACTGTTTGATGTGCTTCGTGAGTTTGTTCAGCTACAAGAAAGTATTCCAGCATGCACTCCTTCTTCATCTTGATTGTGGTCGTGCCATGTTTCATCAATGTACCTATTCCTGCAATCACTCATGACGAGATGACATCAAATCCAAAAAATCTCCTAGTCTAACATGATGCATTGTTTTATGTTACGATGCTCATGACTAGGAGAGGGACAAGGCAATGAAACAACACAAAGCACAACGCAGGCCAGGATGTAACGCTCTAGAGCACTATCAGGAAAAACAGTGCATATGTCACTGGGAGGAAGATTTGTGTAATTTGGGACAATAGTGATAGGTGCAAGGTAAAACCCAATTGGGAGGTATAATTGCATAGTTCCTAAGAGGAAGACAAGGCAGGGTGTCGGGAGGAACTGATGGGAAATTTTCAAGTTGAGGACTGGGTAGGGCATCCATGGGTCTAGCTAGGAATCTACACAGTTTCTCTAAGGAAGATAGAATAGGCAGCAAGAGCCCCTCAAAGACATTTCTGCGCAGTTATCAAGAGAAAGATTGGATCGAGCTGCAGGGAGCTGCTGATCATAACTGTGCATTTTTGAGAGGCAGTGTCATGAAGGAAGTTTTTGCGTAGTTTCTAGGATGAGTGCAGAGTGGGGCAATAGTGAGATTTTGAGTCATATATGTGCAATTCTGAGAGGGAGAGCAAGGAAAGTTAGAAAGGGTATCTTCTAGCAAAATCTGTGAAATTCCTTAGAACAATGCAATGACAGGAAGCAAAGGCCTAACTCACATGATTGTGCGATTTCTGTAGACAATGTAGGATAGGAAGCTCGACAACGTCTACATAGTTTTGGGGAGAAGTGCAACCCTAGGTCATAGTGTAATTTAGGTTTTCCAGTAGACTAGAGGGAGGCTTTATGAGTGATGTTATGGAAAGCATGGAGTGGACTGGACTTGGGGAAAAATTGTGCGTAGTTGTGGGAGATAGTTAGATGGACCACTTCTAGGATTGCACAGTGTAGGCTACCCCAGAGGACAACCTCAATCTATGTGCAATTCTAAGCAATAAAGTAGGGTCACTGAGATCAGGGTTTGGTTGAAGGAGGTTTGTCTAGTCGACAATTTTTCAAGAAGAATGATTAAGTGTGAGAGCAAGTGAGCTTGTGTTGGGTATACGACCAAAGTCCCACATTGACTAGAGGTGGGGAGGATCATGGGTATATAAGGATGGACAAATATCTCCGTTGGTATGAGGCCTTTTGGGGTAAGTCCAAAAGCAAATCCATGAGGGCTTAGGCCCAAAGTGGACAATATCATACCATTGTGGAGATATGTGGTGTCCAGAGTCCTTACAAGTGGTATCGGAGCTAGGTTCAAAGTTAGCCAAGTGGATGAATCCTCGGAATGCTGAACAAAGGTGGTGGGCCCCGGTAATATTACGATGAGATCTATGGATGAGCTCGGTTAGACAGGCGGTGTGCTCCGGATTCTTCATGGACATGTCCTGGTCCCAACACGGTGAAGAGGAGTTGACCTATCCGTGGATGAGCTCGGTTAGACAGGTGGTGTGCTCTGGATTCTTCATGGACGTGTCCTGGTCCCAACACGGTGAAGAGGAGTTGACCTAGGATAGAGCAAGCTCTCGAGGCAGGTGGTGCTCCATGTAAGGCATGTGCTTCCAATGCATTGGAGCGGAGAATCCTGGTTGGTAGAGAGTGGACGGATGGATAATCATTTGAGGGGAGGCTCGATGGTCCTTTGTTCGAGGGGAGGATTGTTGGGTATACGACCAAAGTCCCACATTGACTAGAGGTGGGGAGGATCATGGGTATATAAGGATGGACAAATATCTCCATTGGTATGAGGCCTTTTGGGGTAAGTCCAAAAGCAAATCCATGAGGGCTTAGGCCAAAAGTGGACAATATCATACCATTGTGGAGATATGTGGTGTCTAGAGAGGGACTCTGGACACCACATATCTCCACAATGGTATGATATTGTCCACTTTGGGCCTAAGCCCTCATGGATTTGCTTTTGGGCTTTACCCCAAAAGGCCTCATATCAATGGAGATATTTGTCCATCCTTATATACCCATGATCCTCCCCACTTCTAGTCAATGTGGGACTTTGGTCGTATACCCAACAATCCTCCCCTCGAACAAAGGACCATCGAGCCTCCCCTCAAACGATTATCCATCCGTCCACTCTCTACCAACCAGGATTCTCCGCTCCAATGCGTTGGAAGCAAACGCCTTACATGGAAGCACCACCTGCCTCGAGAGCTTGCTCTATCCCAGGTCAACTCCTCTTCACTGTGTTGGGACCAAGACACGTCCATGAAGAATCCAGAGCACACCGCCTGTCTAATCGAGCTCATCCACGGATCCCATCGTGATATTACCGGGGCCCACCACCTTTGTTCGGCATTCCGAGGATTCATCCACTTGGCTAACTTTGGCGCATGGCTCTGATACCACGTGTAAGGACTCTGGACACCACATATCTCCACAATGGTATGATATTGTCCACTTTGGGCCTAAGCCCTCATGGATTTGCTTTTGGACATACCCCAAAAGGCCTCATACCAATGGAGATATTTGTCCATCCTTATATACCCATGATCCTCCCCACCTCTAGTCAATGTGGGACTTTGGTCGTATACCCAACAGCTTGTGCATACATGACATTGGGATCACACACACCATGGCTTGATGACAAGACACCTCAAACCAACAAGACAACATGTGTTGAGTGAGTCCGGCTTAAAGGTTACAAGTGACAAGTGTGACACTTGAGATAGATCTACAAATGAAAACAATGACACTTGCACAACAGTGCATGAAACTTTGTGTGTGAGTATGACCGATTTTCATAGAGTGAAAACAACTTATGCACACAAATACAAACCTTCAAAATTGGTAGAACAAACTCGCAAGCATGACATAGCAATCAACATGACAAAAGACGATCGATGGTTGATCAAGAAAAAAGGGTGTAAAGACTCGACAAGAGATCATTGAATGAGCCCAAGTGTTTGCAACCATTAGGGAAAAAACCAAGGAAGGCTCTGAAATTTGGATTCCAGCCAAAATTTTGGAGGGTCTTGTAGCTGCTATGATAGAACAAAATACACACATGTATGTACCATGCATGCCAAAACTAGCTAGGAATTCATATATGAAACCTATTACCTACAAGTATTCCTACTGAAGATGCTTGATCCAACTCTTCCTTACTTTCCTTGTCCTTCCTTTGCTTACTTGTTTTCTCCTCTTGGTGCTCTTCTCCTCTCTGAAACCAATTCCAAAATTGAACTAACAAAAGGGCCCAAACTGATGCTTTGATGTCTTTTTATTATTGATGCCTCTAATTTATTCATTTTTCCTCTATTTCCCTTCAATTTCCTCCTCACATGAAACTTGTTACCTTTCACCTCCCTTTTCTTCTAATTTCCTTTATTTTCATAAATAAAATGCCAATAATGCTTTTTTTCCTTTTCAAAGCCTTTGTCAATTTTCCCCTAGCCATAATAAATAGCGAGTGATGCCCACTAGGATGCTTTTCCCAACATTAATCTTAGAATACGTGTCCTATGACCTTGGTCTTATTTTTCCTTTATTATATTTATTACGTGAAATTTTAGCCTGATGTTGTTACACAACCATTGTGTTACATTTCCACAATATTTACATGGTTTACGATTCACAATGACAATTACAAGAGGGGTAGGAAAAATGGATGTCACAATTATGTTCATAAACTATAGGGTTACTTATATGAATATGAATGGTTCTGTGAGTTCTCTCAATTTACTTGTTGCTAAAGGTGTTTTCAGTTAATCAACATGATTATGAATTGAATGGTTCATTACCATACTTAATTTTGCAGACTGTCTCACATGTTAAGAAGGTAAATTATGTCCCATATATTAAATTATGATGCAACATGTGTTAATGGTCACATGGTTTAAGAGTGATGAATTGATTACTGGGTTTATATGCACTTGTATATTGTCATTAGATCTTGATATTATTTTAACAAATCTTGATCTTAGTGACCTTCTGAACTCTTTTGATTAAAACCTATGGTAATATATGTTATGTTAGTGCCATTGAACTCTTGTGGACATGGCCTAGTATCTATGATGGTCTATCCTCTGGATTTGTCCATTATCTTCGAAACTTAGTGTTTTTATAGAAGCATTGGTTGCTTAGGAAATTCTGGTAAGCTTCCCACAAGTTTTCCTATATGTACTTCTCAGTAGAAATATGAAGCTATCAGGGGATGGTGTTCTATATGTAATTTATATCTAGATTAGATACTATTTTATTTTCAAAATGGAATTTCTATATGGATACAACAAGGGGTATATTCCCAATCTTGCTCATGGGTGAATCCAAATGGAAAAGGCATGTTCACATTTGAGATGATCCAAATATAATTTGACCCATATTTTGGGACATGCACAATTCATAACCACAGATATGGGGTGAGGCCTAACAATCATGCTTCATATGCACAATCCCATATTTTTTTTTTCAAGTGGGAAGTGTATTCGGGATCTAGGTGTTATTCCCTAACCACTTTTAGGAAGCCATACTTGAGTAATTCATATAATCCCAATTAGAATTTAGCAGGGAACCCATTAGGCTGAGGATTCTTGGACCTTTGAATGAACTTTTAACGTTGCTAGAAATTCTTGTTCAAAAACATCATCAGAGAGGAAATATTTTGTATCATATGAGACAAATTTACAAAGTTTTGAAACAACATGTAATATATCATGGATAGGGCATCCTATATGAGCCTTGAAAAGAGTCTAATAGAGGTGAACTACCTTAGTGGATTTATTTTAGAAGGAATGAGGAGGGCATCCATTAACATCCTAAATTATCCATATAGTATTTTTTTGATTCCATAGACTAGAATATTGGTGGAAAAGCCTAGTGTTATTGTCACACATATAGAGCCATATGGCTTGACTAATAAATCTCCACTCTCTTCCTCTTCCACCAACATTACATTTATTTATTCTTATAAATATTTTAAATATCTTAGTTGATCATCAAAAATAGAGTTTTCATCCATATGAGCAATGAATTCCTACATCTAAGTCTCCACTTCCATCAGTGATGCGTCCAGCTCAACATTATCATTGTATTCTAGTAGACATAGGGGGTCTTGTGTTTCAAGGAAGTTGGTTTCCCAAGTATTGGATTTATGTAATTATTTAATGTTTTGAGTGATTTTAATGAGAATAGGAATTAATTGAATATTGTGAGGCTTTATTGTAAATGTTCCCGAATATAGGAGAACATGAGAGATTTAGGATAGTTGAGTGATGAGAGGATTGAGAATTGATTGTAAATCCTAGATTAGGAGTCAGTTCATGATTTTGTGGATTTGAGAGAATCCTTAGGGATGAGAAAGGGATTTTAGGATTTTGTTGAGGGATTTAGGGATCTAAACCAGAAATTGGTTTTAGAATTCCTTTGTATAAATGTAAGCCTAAAAGGCATGAACAGAGGTTAGAGAGGTTGAATAGGAAAATAGATAGCAGATTGGAGTGTTGTAAGCCTACAGGAAGATTAGGAAATAGAGGCCACTGATATTGAAAATCATGCTAGAGAGACAACGATCTCAGTTTGTAATTCATTGTTGTAATTATAAAGATACATAGATTAATTAAAATCCTGTTAAGTGAGCGATTAAGTATTGAATGACAAATTGAATATAATAGAGTAGTGCATATATAAACTTATGCAGGCAAAGTGTAGTGAATGCAAGAGGCAGAGTCAAAGCGAGACACAAAGAGGTGGAGTTCAGTGAATACATAGAGGAGAGGAGCGAATCAGAGATTCGTAATGGATCCTTGAATCCATTGAAGGAAGGAGAAATGATCTGTGATGACATAAACCAAAGGAGTATGAGAGATTAAGCAGAAAGGAGTCGCAGTGGAACTACGAAGGTGGAAGACCAAAACTTTTGAAATAAACCAAAAACCACAGAAACCTTAAGAAATGGCGTAAAATTCAAGTGAAGCTGAAGAGCGAAGAAATTAAGTATTAACGCTCAGCAGCCATTGGATCTGGAAGATCAATGGTTGAGATTAAGTCACATCGGCAGAGGACTGGCAGAGTTATCGGAACCAAGCCTTGGAGGATTGCGATGAGCGAGCACTGATTGATCGTGGACCATTGGATCGTGACCAGATCAACGGTCACAATTTAAATCGCAATCGGAAATTGGAGAGATCAAAGGGTTGGTGGTAATGGAATGCAATATCGCCGATAGCGATAAATCGGTGATCAGAGTTCAGAATGATTGGGACCGGAGAGGAATGCGACATGAGATAAGCAGACCTGATAATGTTATAGGGGCAGTTTATTATGATTTGAGTTCCAGAATGTTATGTTATCACATATCGAGGATGCGAAGGGTTCATGTGTAAGTTGACCGCGAAGGCAGTGATATAGCGATTGCGATAAAGGCGTGCATCGGGAAATGTGACAAGGTTGTATGGAAGGCGGAAAAGGGTATGTTTACATAGTTTTCCTTTGTAAATGGATTTAAAAGGAAATTGCGTCGAGTGAAGGTTTTTATGTGTTATATATATATATATATATATAGATATATTAACCATTGGTTTAAGAGGGGGTTATATATATATATATATGCGGCGATGGATCTAAAAACGATTAACTAAGGTTTATGGTAGATTAACGGTCCCGATAAGGGAGATTTGAGGAAGGTTTCATTATAAGGGATAATGAATGTTGTGAAGCACTGATATAGTCCCGATAGAGGGTTTAAAGTGGGGTGATTGAGTTCCGATTCAAAGGAACTGTAAAAGGGGGCCTTAACCATCTTTAAGATTGAAATTTTGACTTGGTGGATCATAGAAATTCCTGGGAAATGGATTCAAGCGTGAAAGTGCACACTATGGGTATGCGCAGCGATAACCCTGCATCAATCAGTCTTTCCAATTTTTTGGCATAGTGTTCATTTTCCTGTACCCTATATCCTTTTTTGACAGTGACCATATTTTTTGTGAGTTTATCCATATAAGATGAATGAATAGAGGGACTCAAGGATCTCCAAAAAATAACTAGTAGAGGGATATAGTCTTCCTCATGAATCCAATAGGGGTCGAACCCTAAATGGGATCTACTTGGTGCCTTCCTACATAGAAAAATGTAGTAGAATAGTCTAGTGGTAAAAGATCACCCTGGTACCAACTAAAGATATAAAAGAAATCCCATAATTTAACATGGATATCAAGAATAGGAAATGGTATAGTCTTTTGGATGCTTTACTATCCCCAAAAATTCAATTCAACCAAGTGTGGGAAAGAGTAATAGGATCCAAGTCTAGACTATGACGATTCATCAACCAATTCAAGAAGAACCAATGAAGAGATTATAACCGTTGGCTAGGCCCCCACACTTTGTGTAACCCCATTAAAAAATTAAGCTTGCCTCTAATGATAATTATCCTATCATCTAAAGCCCCTACCGAGCCTAGTTATTCCAAATATATCTCATGATTAGAATAGGACCAATATATGTTGAGGATACAGGAATAGAAAAATATTTAAAGGATAATTGCACCAGAACTTATGAGGTAAAATAAGAGGAGGAGATAGCCCTAAAATTAGGGCTCCACCTAATAATTAGACCACTAGAGTATCGTTTGGAATCCACATTGAAAAGACACAATGATTTAGCATCAATTCTAAAATTTTCCCTACTCTATCACCAATGCACATAATCTCTTGGACCATTAAGATGTTGGGTTTGACAACAACAAGAAAAAGTTTAAGGGAAGTTCTTTTACATGCACCCTAATGCCCCTCACATTGAAAGAGACAAGAATCATAGGGCACCACTAAACCGGGATTCACTTTCTATAAGAGCCTTAACAATGGATAATTATTTCCCTTTCTTGAATTCTAGCTTACATTTTTCCTGTGCCTTATGTAAATGTGAATTGTTTCGAATGGGTAAATAATTAGAGGGATTTGATGAAAAGCCTACATTTAAGGTGGGAACTTGTTTCAGGTGCCTTCAAAGCCATAGGGCATACTTCTTATTTACCTATGAGAAAGAGTAGGAAGAGTGGATAAGGGGAAGGACAAAAGAGAGGGGGAAAGGGGAAGCAGGGCTCACAAAGAGGGGGGGGGGGGGGACTACTAGAAAGAAAACGATAGTCCTAGAAAATTAGGAAGGAGGAGGAAGTGATTCCTTTCAATATTGGATATCTTTGACTGAAGACAAAAGTAGACTTTATCCTTGATCGGATTGTTTAGAAACGACCCCCCACGAGCTGGAGGCAAGGGGAACACCTACATCTCTTACATTCTTCTCCATGGAGGAAAGATGGGTTAGGTCTAGGGGGCCCTAGATAGTACTTTTTTCTAGACATGCCCTACATAATAACAATAATGGCACATAAATGCAAGCTTTTAGTAATCTATTTTTTGCACCCATGTCTTTCCATTCATAGTTATTGTGACTTCAGTCACTAGACCGCCTCTAAGGTAGAAATCCACCTAAAACCATGCCATTTTATGGTCCTCATTAGCTTTTCATCCTTCCTCCATTCGTACACAAGAGCCTAGCTTGTTCACTATGACTTTTAGGATCTCTAAACACCAAAATTGCTAAGGCAACCCAGAAAAAAGTGCCCAAACCCTAAGAGTGCCATTGGCTCCCTTAATGTGTTAAAATCAACAATCCATTATTTCAAAAAAGGTTCACCCTTTCCCCAACTTCAATTGTGGCTAAAAATGCATAGCCAATCTTCATCTACTCGAAAAATAAAATGCAACCACCCTCTCATAAAAAAATGGACTTAAAAATACCCTAAAAGGGCTTCCAAGTAGAACATAACTAGGATCATGGAGAGGCTAATGAGAGTGATTTAAATGGCTAACCAAATATTTATCGGGGATATACATTACCCTACCCACATTGATTTCCTTGCCCACCATTACACAAACAAAAACAAAATGTCTACAAATGCATCAATCCCTCCTATGCATTGACATAGAGACACCATGCAGGAAGGGAGGTGAGGACCCACTCAAAGGAGGTGACAATGATGATCCATAAATTGAAATAGGAAGAAGAAGGGGTTTGTTCACAGGAGGACGGAGATAACCCAGGGCATCAAAACATAGATAGGATAGTCGAAGGCCAAAACATTTAGAGAGCCACGTGGGAAAAATTTCAACACATTAAAACCACATGGAAAATCACCAAGTGAGGGGAAATGTGATGTGGGTAGTATGGATGGGTACTCTAAATAAGGATGGAAAATTGAGCCACATGGGGGGATATTCTCATACTTCACCAAAAACTATGAGGAGCCTACCAACAAGAGGAAATGAAGTAGAGAAAGAAGGGCTAGAAAAGGGAAAGTGTAGTAGTGGGATGCTTTTCAAAAAACAGGGACACAAGAAACAAATGGAAAAGAGGCAAGGAAATGCTTTCAGAATATTAGGGCCTATTATGGATCAAAGATGTAGGATGAAGTGCCAGAAACACCCCGTACAAACACCAACCTAATATGAAACCCCACTGATCTTCCCCATCCTTAGATATGAGAAAAAAATATCCTTATTGATCCCCAAAAGTGGAATTAGAGTTATTGCATCGAGAGGCACATTCTACATCCCAATATGACCCCGATGTGTAAGTATGTTTGTGCTCAAAATTAAATTTTAGCTAATGTCGGCTAACATAAAAATAAAAAAATAGAAATATAAATAATGTTTATGTTCATCTCTCAAATAAATAATAATAATGAAAATAGAAAAAATTAATGTTGGAATGAAACAAAAATGAAAATAACCATATTATAGATAAAAAAAAACTACAATACAATTATCTCAGGCGTTTAGATAAAAATAAATTACAATACAATTATCTCATGAGTTTAATAGTTCTTTTATCATATGCATTTAATTTGAATGGATCATCAATTTGCCTTCAACAAAATATTTTACCACATTAAAATTTCAAATTAGGTAAAATTTTAAACATGTTTACTCTTTACTAAAGTCACTACCATTTTGCTAAATCCAAGTAAAAAGGTTAATTCAACACAAAGAATCCAAAATGTTGCTCTAAAATATTTTAATATTTTTTTAATTATTTATTTTTAAATTGAACCTTTAAAAAGAAAACCATATCCTATGGATATATTAAAATCTCTATATAAATAAATATTTCCACATCAAAGTTGTAATATGACAATATTCATTTGATGTAGTTTTATTATAAATTTTGTTATCATGCCATGCAAAAAACATCATTAAATATAATATAAATATTGAAATATTAACATTCGTATTAATATTATTATTAAATCTAATATTAATATTAATATTAATATATTGTAATATTAATTTTATTCAACTTAAAAATTTTTAGTTAATACAATATTAAATTTAATATAATATTAACTTTTTTTATATTATAGTGATATATTAACTGTAGATATATGGGAGGGGATAACAAACACATAGAGTGATAGAGGTGGAGAGATAGAGGGAGTGAGATAAAGGAGGAGAGATGGAGGGATAGAGAGATAGAATTTAAAGGAGAGAAAGGGAAGGAATAAGAAATACATAGAGAGAGAAAAGTGGAGAGAGAGGGAGTGACAAGGAAGAGATGGAGAGAGAATTTTTATGCTTCAAGGTGAGATAGAGTGACAAAGAAGGAGGGATGGAGAGAAGGGGGGGAAGAAGGATAGAGAAGGAGATATGGAGGGAGATGGTGATAGAGTTGGGGAGAGAGAGAGAGAGAGAGAGAGAGAGAGAGAGAGAGAGAGAGAGAGAGAGAATTGAGGGGGAGAGATAGAGGTAGGTGGGAGAGAAAGGGAAAGAGCAAGGAAGAGACCAAGGATGTGGGAGAGAGGAGAGAGGAGGGGAAAGAGAGAGGAAGGTAAGAAGAATTACACATAGAGAGAAAGGTAGACAAGAGAGAGGAGAGTATGAGGGGAGAGAGACAGAAGGGGGGAGAGAGGGAGAGAAGGGGAAGAGAGAGAGTGAGGGAGAGGAAGAGGGAGGGAGAGATAGATCGATATGGAGAAAGAGTGTGTATGTTTTTGAGGTGATATAGAAAGACAAAATAGAGACAGATGGAGATAGAGACATATATGGAAGGTGAAGAGAGGGAAGAAGAGAGAGATAGATAAATATGGAGAGAGAGCATGTGTGTTTAGGGGATGAGATAGAGAGACAAATAAGAAGATATATATATATATATATATATATATATATATGGAGGGGGAGAGAGAGAAGAATATTTCTTTCACTGGATGCATTTATTTCAATGTATATGGTGATTTCTAACCCCATTTGATTTCTTGCTCTGAAGGAGATAAACTAAATTAGAGGGAAGAGGAGGAATGAAGAAACAGAGAAGGATAAGAGAGAAATAGGGAGAGAAGGCTAAGAGAGAGAGGGAGACACAAAGATTGAGGGGGAAAGAGGAGGAGAGAGTGAAGGAAAGAGGTAGGGAGAAAGTGACAGGGTTGCAGGCCAAAGAGAGAGGAAAGATAGAGAGCGTGGGGGCAAGAGAAAAGGGATAGAAAGGAAGGATGGGAGAGAGGAGGAGAGTGGGAGGGACAAAGAGATGGAGTTGGAATGGGAGAGATGGAGGGAATAAGAATGATGTAGAGAGAGACAAGTGGAGAGAGAGAGATAGGGAGTGAGAAGGGAGAGGTGGAGAGTGTGTGTGTATGTTTTGGGGTGAAATAGAGAGAAAAAAAGAAAAAATAGAGGAATATATATATCTATATCTATATCTATATATATATATATATATATATATATATATATATATATATATATATATATATATATATATAGATATATATATATATATATATATATATATATATGGAGGGGGATGGAGGGCAGAATATTTATTACACCAAATGCATTTATTTTAACATACAAGGTGATTTCTAATACTATTTGATTGCCTACACTAGATGGATTGATTTCAATGTAGATGTTGAGTATTAATTATATTTGATATTTTTCACTAGATGCATTAGTTTCAGTGTAGATGTTGATTTCTAATCTATTTGATTGCTTTGCACTAGATGCATTGATTTCAGTGTAGATGGTTATTTATAATCCTATTTCGTTGTTTGCATTAGATGCATTGATTTTAGTGTAGATGATGATTTATAATCCAATTTGATTTCTTTCACTAGATGTGCTGATTTCAATGTAGATGTTGATTTCTAATGATATTTTATTACTTGCACTAGATATATTGATTTTAGTGTAAATGTGATTTCTAATCCTATTTGACTGCTTGTACTAGATGCATTGATTTTAATGTAGATATTTTATAATTCTATTTGGTTGTTTGCACTAGATGCATTGATTTTAGTGTACATGTTGATTTCTAATTATATTTGATTACTTGCACTAGATGTATTGATTTTAGTGTAGATGTTGATTTTTTATTATATTTGGTTGCTTGCACTAGATGCATTGATTTCATGTAGATGTTGATTTTTAATCCTATTTGATTGCTTGCATTATATGCATTGATTTCAGTGTAGATGTTTTTTTTCTAACCATATTTGATAGCTTTCATTAGATGCATTAATTTCATTGTAGACATTGATTTCTGATTTGATGAAACTAGATGTATGATGGTACATTAATTTTAAAGTGATTCAATTAATAGTGTGATTGATTTTAGTGTAAGCACAAAATAATTATTGACAATGTTCATTGATTTTGTGTTATAGTAATTCAACCTATTAATATTGGAGAGAAAGTGAGAAAAGGTAAGATGTTTACTACAATAGCGCGAGTTAAAGGTTTGAATGGTTTACGATTTCAACTGCACTTTTCATATAATCAATATGAAAATATGGAAAAACTAACAAGGGTAACAATAGGAATATTAGAAGAAAATAGTTGAGATTGATCACAATGAAGACTATTTGTAATTGAATTCATTCTTATTATTCAGATTTTTTGCCATTCAACAATATTACATTGTCACTATGCATTCAAATTTTTGATTTCATCATTTTTCATAACTAAAGTTATTAACAATATCTATCATCTCAACAGATTAAGGTAACTCAACAAATTTAAAATTTAAACTACTCTTCAAGATATGTTTAGTAATACCTGGAGGGACACTATTAATAATTAATTAGTTGTCAAAAACTATGACACCTAAAATTAAATGAAATAGATGTGAAATATCAATCCTCTTGCAAGATATTGATAAGATTGTCTTCCTTCTGTTATGCTCCTATACCAATAGGTGTCATATATCATGATTGACTTGGTTTAGCTCTGAAATATGTACATAACTTCGATTGTTGCAAATGTTTTCCATATTTGTAAAAAATTAAAAAATTAAAAAAATGTAAAGAGCGTATGTCCTAGAAAAAGAATAAAAAGGACAAAAATAATGAAAAGGTCAGAAAAAAATAAAAATGAACCCCAAGAAAAATAAAAGACCATGAAAGTGTGGAAGTCAAAATGCCACTACTATTTCACTTTTTGTATAAATGATTGTGTGCAACTTGTTATCTATGCCACAATCCATGGTAACCAAATAGTTTAATTTTGGTTATTCCATGTTTTGAATTTCATGCTTAAAGATAGAGAATAAAATCTGACCAAGCTATTTAATCTTGGTAGATAAGTAGATAGGTAGAGTGAATAAAAGGAGCTCAAAAGTTTAATCTAAGCCCTTGGATGTAATAAGGATAGACTTAGTGAGAATACCATTGTAAAAGAAAATAAAAGGTTTTGAGAAGGGTTTGCTAGTTTAAGTGCACCCTAATAAAAGAAGAAAAAATGGTAGGATAAAGTAGGTAGGGTAAGTAGATGAATGGTCGCAGAATTATGTATGATAAATGATTATCCAAATATCAAGTCATATACTTTCATCATCAAAAGCACTTAAAGATATGGATGACAATGAAGACATTTACATCATAGACAAAAGTCAAACTAATTAACCTCCTTACTCATTTTTTCCCTAAATTTTACTAATTTCCCATAAGTACTAAAGGAACCAACAACCTAAAAGTTAAAGGGGCTCAGAGCATTTCTCTAACTTCTAGAGGGACTGGACCCTCAGCCCAATAACTTGTGAGGCCTAAGTGCTAAAGCCCCTTCATCAAAATTCACCCCCTCCATAATTCATTCATTCCCTTCAAATTCTTTTCCTAAAGTAAAATCACCTTTTTACTTAGGAAAAATAAATGATTCTTTATAAAAAAATCCCCCCCAAATGCATTTTAGCCTAAGTCATAATGTTGGATGATGAATGTATTATCAGAAACATTTACTTAGCACATTTGCTTCTTCCATGGTCATATTAACTCTTAAGTCTTATTATTTATTTAACTCCCGAAACAAATTACCCTCTTCCTTATTATTAATAAAAATCCCATAATAAATAAATATCCCTTCACAATGGTTTGAAAAAAAAACCATAATAAAGTTAATTCAGTTGGATTAATTAATCGAACCACGATTAATTAAGAGCCAAACACCCCCCCGCCCCCCCGACGTGTTAAAAAGGAATTAATTGATCACCTAGATTAATTAATGGTGTCTCCGCCAATACAATCACCCCCGATATAATTAAAATTATTAATCCTTCATTCATCCAATCATATCATCCCCAATATAATTAAAGTCAATTTAATTATGTTAGTTATGCCATCGAGCCCCCTCCATTAACTCTCTAACACTTTCTGCTATCGATCACTATTCGATCTGCCTTCCCGCATCCAATGACTCTTGCTCATATCGCGCGGGCCTTCTGGTCAAATGTTAACCATGCAATATAAGTTGTTTTGACTTTTCGCCGATGTTACATGTCATTTAATGTGTTGCATCACATGACCCTCTGCCAAAACCACCAACCTCCCAAAAGGTGTGCGATAAAAACCATTACCGCTCCCGCTTACTGCCTCCACTAAACGACTAAGTGTCCCATCAGTTAGTTAACTTCCATTGTCGTTTTCCCATTCACCCACCAAAAGTCATTGACTTTGTGCATAAAAACAAAAGTACTCATTTTTTTCCCTTTTTACCAAGAAAAGAAACTGCTGCCTTCCATGCACAGAGTACGTCTTGACCAGTAACTTACTCCCAACCGTCAACCACCATCAGCTGTTGAACTCCAAGCCACTATAGACTACTGTGCGCACCTAATAAAGCATTCACCACAGCCATTTGTCCCTTCAGTTGACCATAAACAAGTATTTACCACATTTTCCTTCTCAAAAACCCTGTGTTTGTACTGAAACCTCCACCAAATTGCTCTAAACTCAAGTAATTCAGTACATTTAAGCTATTTCTCAGCCTCAAGGATTCTCTAAGCATATTTTCTATCTAAAAACCTTGAAATCCCCACCTTTCTTCCTTGGATACACAAGAACCAAGGATGGAAGCTCCTGTTGCCCTAAATGTCACACCAATCACTACTCCCCACAGGGATTTGGACTACCTTCCCTTGGCCGATAAAGATTTTCAAATTAAGGACCTTACTTTTGATGAAACCCCATTGAAGCTATACTATAGGTATCGGGACAATTATCTGAACAATGCTGATAAAATAGGTCTTTGGGAATCAAACCTACCTAAATATCAATTCCCCACTATCCATATTTTCCCAGATATTGTCCACCAATGCCATGCAAACTAAGACCCCAATAGGAGAGCTGTAATGTCTCCTAACAAAAAAGTCCTTTTCACCATTACAACTGAGTCTATAAATAAAATGTTGCAATTATAGCCTAGCCAGGACCTCACTCCCCTTTCCATTGTAGATTTACTTGAAAAATCCTCAAGGTTGTCCAGTTCCGAAATTAACCAAGTCAATCAAAATTTCATTGAAGAACAATACAGATCAAAAGACCCCCCTCCTTACATGTCATTTGCTTTATTGGTCTGGGCATGGATATTGTCACCATGTTTGCTTGCATTATGGGTTTTACCACTAGTGAGTATGTAGATGAAATGACCTTTGCCTACATGACTATTTTCACCTCTCACCAACCTCCTGCTGCCAAATTTAACTATGCTGCATTCATTTCTGATAAGATGCATGACCAATTCATGAGATTAGAGAACGAGAGAGTATTTAAATATTCTTCAGTCTTGTATCATCTTTTCCTCTATTACCAAACTGATAAATTCCCTTTCTCTACAAAAAATCTTCACACCAGAGGGAACCCTAGGTCAGTCATCTTCTGGACTTCCATTTTTCACTATTCACATTCTTCTCCCCATCCTTATATAGATTTTATTGATCAATTTGTGCATCCAGTAACTACCATGTTGATAGGAAGTCCCCCTCCTAGAATCAGTGATGATATTAAGAGAATTCTTCAATTATCCAAGCAATACAAGGTTGGAGATTGGTACTTGTACCAGAACCATACCAAGATCAAGATTTATGGGTGTGAGTTGCCTCCCTTTAAACTACCCAAGTACCTCCCCATGCAATTATTTGCCCTGGAGTACTACAGGAAAATGATCAACTCTAATGAAATCCACTTTATGAAGAGTAAGAAGAAAGCTCAGCTAAGGATAAAGGATCACCTAGGCCCATTTATTTGCAACAATAGAAAAGTAGGGAAAGAGGCAGAGGAAATCCTTGAGAGAATGAGCTTGAAAAGGAGTTTCATCTGGCCTTATGATCCTCACAGCTTCATCTGTGACAAAAGGCAGAAGCATACACTATCCCCATACATCCATCATAGAATTTCAGAGATAGAACAATTTTCAAATCAAAATGAATGGGTGGAGGGAACACTTTTAGAACAAGATAGTACACAAGTTGAAGTAGAAAATGTTATGAAAGATTTCGAGAAAAGACTTGATCTGGATTCCTTTGTACAGGTGCCTGAAGAATCTTCACAGAAACCAACATAGGAGCATAGTGCACAGACATTAGGACAACTAGAGACTTCAGGACAAGGAAAAGATTCAGGATCACAGAGCATTCCTGAGGAGTTGACCCAAACTGATACAAACATGGGAAACCCTCCAAAATTGTAGACTCCTCTTAATGAGGAGTGAATTTAAAAAAGAAGTAGGAATGAGACTAGCCCCTCTACAGTGCCATTGGACCAGGTATATGTAAAGAGACAGAGATTGAATCCTCTGTCTGAGCAGGAATATGAAGAGACAAGAAGTGACATAGTGCAGAAAACACTAGTAGGGGAGACACCATCTACCTCTCAAACACAGGCACTAAACAGGCAGCCAAGTGTAGAAGTGTCATCACTAAGGACAGTTTCAAAGCAAAGCTAGGATTTGAAAGAAAAGTACAAAGAGATTAAGGCTAGGAATGAGCAGCTCAAGGCTCAAACATATGCCAAATATCTGAAAATGGCTCCTACAAATCAGACAAGGTTGATGTCAGCCTTTGACATCAAAGAGGGAAAGATGCAGATGAGCTTTTTGAAGCCAACAGTACAACAGCCAAAGTCCATGGCTGATTATTTAAAAACAAATTTTGAAGTTCTTGCCAAAGACATCCACCCAATTGATCAGATTGAGCTCCATAAGCAAATGGGTGAGATGGTCTATTCCACATTAACCAGTAAAGCGATCACTGCACATCAGTTGCAGAATTCTCTGAGTAATACTATAGCATAGTTATAGTTGGAAAAAGCCTCTTCTCAGGCTAATGACACCCAGATAAAATCATTGGAAGACCTAGTGATTGAGTTGGGACATGATCCCAAAGATGTTAAAGCAGCTGAAAGTTTGATAAAGAAAAAGAATGAGGACATTACTGCACTTAGGAAACAACTTTAACTCCCTCTCCTCATACATCCACAAACTACATAAGTAATTGAGAAATAAAATGAGGAAGAACTTATGGACTTGATCCTTAAATTGAATGAGCAGTTGAAAGAAACAGTGCAAGAACTAGAAAAATCTTTACAGTCCAAACAGGGTGAGCCAACCACCATATCTCAAACTGTAATACCCATAATTTCTACAACAGTTCCATCTACTATTGCAACATCTTTGGCACCCAACATTCCTCCAACAACAGCTCTGCCAGTAACAACAACAACAAGTACATCAGAAGCAACAACAACTTCAACAAAGCAAATAGAGGACTTAATAAATTCCATGGAGGAAATGAAAATCCAAGCAACTAAAATAAAGAAACTAAAAGAAATGGTTACCAGCTTGGAAAACAAATATGAGCTATCACAGATTAATTACACTGAAGAAGAGAGAAAGAATAGAAGGATGACTGAAAGAATTAAAACATTAGAGAAGGACTTAACATTGGAAAAGCCTTTGAGAGATGTTAGAGAGATTTTATGGACCAATATCATTGATTATATCAATTATATTTGGTCTGCTATTCAGATAATTTTTAAACAAACTGAGTTAGTTAAACTAGCTACAGAGGCTATACAGAAGACCAGGGAAGAAGTGGGAGAAAAACTAGAAGAGGCAACCCAATGGATCAACTTCTTGAATAGAAAAAGCAAGAAACAACTGGAACAATGGGATATCGAGGATCGAACTGGTACTATCCTTGAAATTAAGAAAGTTCTTACTAAAATGAACTTGATGTTTAACCTGGAAAGAAGATGTCAAAGTATTCAAGAGGACATAAATGATTTTATGTTAAAATATGACATTCTGAGCATAGAAAATTTTAGGGGCGAATGTTCGCCCTTTGGCGAAATTAAGGGGTTTTAAATTTTTAGTGGGCGAATATTTTGTATCATAGTACATTTTTACAAATCACCTCAAATAGCCCACCTTATTTTAAGGGAGAGGGTAAAAAAGGTAAATTTAGCCCTTGAAATTAGGAGTTACAACCTTCCATTCGCCCATTTTCAAGAATAGGTTTTATTTAAGTGAATCCTATGAATCCTATGGGCCAAAGGCCCAAATACCATATTTATAAAAGAGGTATGGTAAATTGATAAAAATATAAATAAATGAGAGATATGGTAAATAAATAAAACGTTTTTTATATTTACTCCATAATTCACCTTATATACATGCAAGGGTGTAAACAAATAAAAATATAAGTAAAGTGGAGGTATGGTAAATAAATAAAATGTCTTTTTATACTTACTCAAAAGGTATGGTAAATAAATAAAAATATAAATAAACTAGACGCATGGTAAATAAGTAAAACCTCTTTTTATATTTAGTCCATAACCCTCATTCTATCTATGAAGGCTCAAGAAAGAGGTTTTATTTAAGTGAATCCTATGGGCAAAATACCATATTTGTAAAAGAGGTATGGTAAATTAATAAAAATATAAATAAACGAGAGGTATGGTAAACAAATAAAACATTTTTTATATTTACTCCATAAGTCACCTTATATTTACGAACACTCAAAAAATGCGTTATATTTAGGTGAAACCTATCGGAAAAATACTATGGTCCAAATACCATGGACTAGATTGTTATTAATACCATGCAAAAAACATTATTAACCCTAATATTAGTATTAATAAAAATAAAAATGGCACATGGTATTGACCCATGGTATTCACCAAAATGGCACATGGTATTGACCCATGGTATTCACTTGGAATTTAGCCTATTTAAATGGGGGAATTAAACCAGCATAGATCCATCTTTACTCTGGATCTACAAGAGGTATCAAATATCGTGATATGAAAGCTAGCATAGAGTGAAAAGAGTAAAAATGGATGCTGTAATTTAATGTATGTTAAACATTTTAGCTTGGTTAAAATAAAAAATAAAATAAAAATCAACTATTAATTTTTATAAATTACTAATAGTAATTTTTAAGCTCCAGGTTTATGATAACCCATGGTAATACCATGGTATTCATGTGAGCATAAACTATTTAAAGGGGAAATTCTATCATCTTAGATCCATCTTAATTCTGGGTCTACCAAGTGCTTAGAGGGATAAATAGATTTCATCCCCCTAAGAGTGGTAGATGTGGAGTTAAGATGGATATAGGTTGGTTTTTATGATAATGAAGATATTAAATAGACTTAGGAAGTTATATTGTAAAAACATCTTAAGGTGAATGGTTAAAGCATAGACATTGGACAAGTATATTTGTATACTTCTGTTTTAAAATGAAACAAATCCAGGGCTAAAAGGAATGGATTGATTGCACTAGTCATCCTTCTATAACTTTCCAACATATGCTGGAGTAAACAGATTGTAATTTGGGTTATTTTTCTAATTGCAAACAGGAACATACTTGTGTATTGACAGGGTGGTTATGAGGTCCGTAGAAGTGATGAATTTGAATTTTTCTCGGTTTTATATATAGTATTAGGTTGTATTCAATAAACACAAGATTTTATAATTGAGTAAAATATTCACCATGCCTGGTGAGAGATTCGCCAAAAAATTATATATACATATCATATTATTGATAAAATCGCCTTCCATTTTTCCTATATACCATCGAGATTCGCCCATTTATTATACATGTAAATTTAGGGGGGGTTCTTAAAATTTTCCTTGATTCTGAGGGATAAAGTACTTCCAAGCCCATTGGTCATAAATGACAAACTAATGACTCATGATGACTACATTGATAAACTGCACAAACAAGCCAAAAGTCAAGTTAGCTCTTCCACAGTGAAAGCACTACCTACAGGAAAAGTGTTGTATGATGGTTTGGAAAATCTTTTCTATATTGAGCATGAAGTTAAGCACCTATTCACAGTCCAGCCCAATTTTGCAAAATACACTGAAGCTGATGAAGTGTACAGGAAATTAATCAGGATGAAGATACCAAATGAAGAATGGTGGACCAGTATGACCGATATCCTATAATTTACTATGGTAACTCTGAGGTAAATAGAAAATATTTACTAAGGTAAAGTCTGGTAAACAGGTAAAGAGTATCAGTAGGGAAAAGTAGGTAAGGATCCAACACACAATTACTAAAGCAACAACAAGAGGCAAATTCGAGTTTCAACCTCCAGCACTTCCATAAATAAAGGGACGACAGCAATCAGTTTTACATCTGTCTCTTTGTATAAATACTTATCCATTAGAAGTATTTTGGGTGGATTCTATAACATCTCTGTAAATCTATGCTATCAGAGTGAGAAAGATTTTGTACTCAAAGTTGGATTTTTGTTGGAAAAGAAATGAAAGTTGAGGACATTTCATCAGATTCTCATGTAGTATAATTACAAATAAGTATTCTATCCTTGTGATTTTATGTGTTTTATATATGTTTCAATGTTTCATGCATCTTAAATCTAAATGGTAAAATAGTCAAAGTGTATCAGAATTAGCTTTATTGCTCTCTACTATAAATTGTCTACCATTTATATGTTTTCTTCTAAACTATCTCGATAAAGGAATTCTTAACTGCTCCTCTATCGCTATCGTTTTTCTCTAATAAGTCCTTGGTATTGGATTCTTAATTTCCCTCTACTGGGTGACCTATCTTCCCTTCCTCTTTCTAATCTTAACTTGAGGATTTTTAATTGCCCTCTAGTTTTGAGCAGAAATACCATCCATTCAAGCCCCAAAGTTTGTTTTTATTCTGTTATCCTACCTGTTGAACTCATGCCTCATAAATTTGACTTGACCCAGTGAATTCTCCCTAATTGACTCCATAGCCCAATGGCCTAAAAGCCTAGTTTGCCTATTTGTTTCAGAACTCCACCATTCTCAAACAAAACAACCCTACTAAACATTAATACTATCCTAAAATCCTTTCAAACATAGCTAAATCATAAAGAGAGAGCCCTCTCTGGACTTAGGTGGGCTAGCACCCGAGTCTAAAAGTTGGTTTGTAGTTACCTTGGATCCTTTCCTTCTTTTAATAACTTCTAAGGAAAATCTGAGTGATAACATAGTGGTGACCATACTGGGGAAGAACTAATCCTCAGTCAAAACAAACCTTTAAGAAACCTAAAAAGCTTGATTTGAAATATCTTAAGGGAGTGATAGAAGTTATTTTGAAAAATCCATAAAAGAATAGCATTGAAAGGCTCAAAATCTGGCTTTAGGAAGAACTCATTACACTAGGGCTAACCCTGATCCAAATCCTCCCCCTATGTTTGAAAATCCTAACCTGATTCCAAGAATCATTAGAACACAAGAAAGTTCATTAAGTCCTAGACCGTTGTTTAGATCACATTCATGTCCTATTGAGTGGCTTTTCCTAGAAGATCTTCCTTTTGACGAACAATTTGAAGTCTCCCTATTTAGAACCACATCTGATAGTGAATTATTGGACCTAGTCCAAGATCTTGAATTCCTCAGAGAACTTGAAACCTAATGATCCAATTTGTCAATTGATCGATATCTGCAGAATTCCACTCAGTCATCTCTTACCACTGATAGAACACCTGAATTTTCTGAAACTACTTTTCTTTCTACTACTTCATCATTATTCTCTCACTCTTATGAAATCCACTCCACTCCTCCCTTCATCCCTTCACTTCCTCCCCAATTAATCATCACACAACATCCCACTACTACCTCTAGTTCTTCTTCTATAACCCAAACAACTCTTGTTACCCCAACTCCCGTTCGTACTACTATCCAACCTAGAATCATGGCCAATAGATATGTTCCCCTTGTGATTCCTACTCCCCTAGGTGCCATGCCTCAGGACTATCAGAGTAAAATTACTACTTTTGATGGCACTGGAACCTACACAGCTCAGCAACACACTAAGAAAATGACCGACTATTTTGAGATATATGAAATTGACACAGTTGATGTTCAAATGAGAATTTTTGTTCAGAGTCTGACTGGGGAAGTTAGAACTTGGTTTATATCTTTAGCCCCCCAAAGTATAGATAGTTTAAGAATTCTCTACCAACAATTCTTGAATAGATGGGAGAAAAGGAAGGACCCCTGCAGATTTTCTCTGAATATGAGAACCTTAAAAGGGGACCTCATGAAACCATTCAGGACTTTTGCACTAGGTTCAATAATCTTTATAGTGCCATTCCACTCGATGTTAGACCCCCATCTGGTTTAGCCCTGATCAAATTTCCTAATGGATTTGATTTAGATATGGCTTTCCAGTTAAGGGAAAGGAACCCCCCCACTCTGGAAGAAATGCAGAGTGTAGCAGTAAGTGTTGAGGCTATCCTACTTTCCAAAAGAGCCAAAGCTAGGAATGAGAGAAGAATACCTACAAAAGAAGAAAATACACCCTTTGAACAAAATATGGATTCTATAGTTAAAGGAATGGATAGATTGTTGGACAAATTTGAAATTATTGAAAGGAAATCTCCTTGGGAAGGCCAACAGGCTAATTCAGAGAGAAATCCTAGTTTTAGAAAAAATCAGAACCAAAATGCTAGAAAGAATATTCCTGACTAGAACATCAGACCACCTTTCCAAGAAAACTATGCAGAGGCCTCCCACTCAGAAGACCCTGAACAAGACACTCAGATAAATTTAATGGGTCTAGGTGATGAGGAAGATGTCTTCCTAACTCAGGACAACTAAGAGTCCCATATACTGCAACAATTGCAAACCAAAATAGGAGAGTCGTTTGATTTTAGACAGGGATATGACTCTGCTATTTTTGAGGTACATAAGTAGTATAATTTAAGAAGCAGAAAAAGTATTGATGCCCCAGAACCCAACCAAAAAATAGGTCCTAATCAACCTAAAAAGGGTAAACAGTTCCAGTGACAAAAACACTTCAGATCCTTTCAAGAACAACTCAAAATCGTTCCAGCCCCACCATAGAAGATGTGTCTGATAATCAGCCCAACGATGAACAATCTTCCACTTCACTTCCCTCCAAGGAAACAGTAGAAGAGTCTTCAAAGATCAGATTAGAAAAATCAGCAAAGAATGTCACAAATCCTGAAAGAGAAGAAAACATAGAAAACACTGCTGCCAGAAATCCAAAAGTTCAAACAGACAAAGTAATCCTGCCCTTTAATCTTGGAGCAGAGGTGGCCAAGCTTAAAATTTCAGTTCCTTTGACAGAACTGGTAAAACATGATACTTACAGGTCTCAGATAAACAAATCATTGAAAATCACTGAAAATGAAGATTCTGTAAATCTCTTTGATGACCAACCCGAGTTAATTTTTGGCCCTGAGGTAAATGGGAAACCAATGGAAGGAGGGATACCACCTTTCTATGTCAGTCTCAATATCCATGACAAGATTTTGCATAATGCCATGTTTGACTCTGATTCCTCGCATAATCTCATGCCCAAGTCTGTTATGGAGAAACTTAACTTAGACATCACTAGACCTTATAGGGATTTATTTTCCTTTGATTCGAGTCAAGTTAGGTGTTTAGGAATTATTAAGGACTTGTGTGTTTCTCTGGTCCAATACCCTACCAAAACTATACTCATGGACATAATGGTAGCAGACATTCCACCCAAGTATGGCACGATGTTGTCCAGATCCTGGGGTGCCAAACTTCAGGGGTCTCTACAATTAGACATGTCATATGCTACCATATCTGTTTTTGGACAACCAAAGAAGCTATATAGAGAAACATTAATGAAGTATGTAGTGAGTAGTTAGGAGAGACCTCAAAACTTTCCTATTTACTCAGTGCATTTTGATATGGATTCCTTCATTCTCTATAATGCAGAAACTAATGCAGAAGATACTCTAAATGGTATAGCAAAAAAACCAAAAGAAATTAAAAAAATCTAAAGATATAGCAGCAAAACCAAAAGAAATTTTAAAATAAAAGTCAACTGTCCAAATTCAAGAGATATCAGATGAAAAAGAAAATCCAGATACCTTAGCTAAGAAAGATTCCATTACTTCAAATACAAATTATGAAAATGAAATTTTATGGCATTTAGAGTTTGATGGTTCAGTAAACAAACTAGGTGCAGGTGCAGGGGTATGGATCTATAACTTAGAAAATAATCATCCAGAAGGACATGCCTATAGGTTAAATTTCAAATGTACAAACAATATGGCAGAATATGAAGCACTCCTGCTAGGCCTCAATTTAGTCAAAGGATTAGGAGCTATACGGGTATCAATCATGAGAGATTCTAAACTGATAGTCAAACAAATTAAAGCTATTTATATGACCAAGGATCCTAGATTAGGGATTTATAGAGGAACAGTCATAGAAATACTAAATACCATTTTAGAAACCAAACTTGCTATTATCCCCAGAAAACACAACATGTAGGCTCATAACCTATCCATGTTTGCTAGTACTTGTAAGTTGCCTTTCGAGCCTAATCATCAGTATACTGCTGAGCTCAGGCATAGACTTGCAATTCCTGACAATTTGAAAAACTGGCAAGTATTTGAGAATGATCAGCAAATCAATAATTTTTTAACTTTGGATAATGAATTTGTAAATACAAACATAGATACTGACATAGCAGTAGAATTTAATTACTCTAATGAAACAGAAATAAATGAGCTAGGAGGAGATCAAATAAAAGATAGACTTCATCCTACAATATTCATAAAAACAGATATTCAAGATTTAAAACAAATGGATATTGATGAAATAATTGATGATGAAACTGAAGTCATAAAGCTAAAAGATAATTTCTTGCCCAAAGGATTAGCTCCTTTAGAGGACTTATTTGACTCAAATGATATTCCCAAAAAGCCTAAGATGGAGCCCTTGAAAGCAAACATTGAAGAATGCAACATAGGAACTCAAGAGAATCCTAAGCTGATAAAATTGTCTAAATCATTACCCCTTGATGAAAAGTTGAAATATATTGAGCTAATGAAAGAATTCTAGGATGTTTTTGCCTAGAGTTACGAAGACTTAAAACCCTATGATACCAGTATTATACAACACACTATCCCATTGAAAGAAGATCAGAAACCTTTTAGGCAAAAGTTAATAAGAATCAATCTTGTTTTATTACCTTCCATTGAAAAGGAGATCAAACAAATGTATGAAGTAGGAATCATTACCCCCATTAGGTTTTCATATTGGGTATCTAATCTTGTCCCTACAAGAAAGAAAATAGGAGAAATCAGATTGTGTGTTGACCTTAGAAATTTGAACAAAGTCTCACTCAAAGACAACTATCCCTTACCTAAAATGGATCACATACTACAAAGGGTAGTAGGTTCTACAAGTATTTGACTTTTAGATGGATTCTTAGGTTACAACCAAATTTTAGTCCATCCTGACGATCGAGCAAAAACTGCATTCACAACACCATGGGGCACCTTCATGTATGTCAAAATTCCCTTTGGATTGAAAAATGCAGGGGCCACCTTTCAAAGGGCAATGGACATTTCCTTTGCAAAGGAAATCCATGATTTCCTGGTTATATACCTTGATAATATAACATCTTTTTCTAATTCAGATCAACAACACTTGGATCATCTTAAGCAAGTTTTTCTCAAATGCAGGAAATATAGCATTTCTCTAAACCCAAAGAAGTCTTTATTTAGTTTGGAGGAAGGAAAACTGTTAGGCCACATTATCTCTAAAGATGGAATCTAGATTGACCCAACCAATATTGAAGCTATCTTACAAATACCTCACCCAAGAAACATTAAAGAACTTTAGGCATTTTTAGGAAAAATAATTTTTTTAAGAAGATTCATCTCTAACTTAGCTGAACTAATTAGATTATTCAATAATATGTTGAAAAAAGATTCGGCTATTAAGTGGACAGTATAGGCTAAACAATCATTCAAAGAAATAAAATTAACCTTAACTCGAACACCAGTCCTTACAAGCCCAAAATTTGATAGAGACTTCATTATCTTTTCCTTTGCATCAGAACACACCATAGCTATAGTTTTACTACAAAAGGATGATCAAGGATGTGAAAAACCAATAGCCTTTTTTAGTAAAGATTTTAGAGATTCCTCATTAAAGTATAAAATAATGGGGAAACAAGCTTTTACTTTGGTAAAAACTATTAAGGATTTCAGAGTGTATATTTTGTATTCTCATGTAATAGCTTATGTTCCCAATGTTGTAGTCAAAGACATCCTGACACAGGATGGAGTTGATGGCAAGAGGGGAAAATGGATAGCTACTATTTTAGAATATGATATAGAGATAAAACCTACCAAGTTAATTAAAGGTCAGGGGTTGGCCAAACTTATGGCAAAAACAAATTTCCAAGCCCTAGACATAAATCTTATTGCAAAACTGGATAACGAACAGGAGATGGTGACTCCACAGATTAGCTAGCCCTTTTTAGACTCACCCTGGTATGTTGATATTATATATGTTCTACAAAACCTGCAGGCTCCTCCAGGGTTATCCAAAACTAAAAGTAGGTTTTTGAAAATGAAAGCTTCGAAATTTTGCATTATGGATAATACTTTATTTTGGAAAAATCATGAAGGCATTTTGTTAAATTGTTTATTAAAAGAAGAATCTGACAAAGTACTCCAAGAATTTCATGTAGGGGATTGTGGTGGACATCTCTACTGGAAGTCAACTGCTGATAAAATTCTAAGAGTTGGATTTTACTGGTCAACCTTGTTTTCAGATGTTAAAAAATTTGTAACTTCCTGCCATAAATGCTAGATCTTCGAAGGAAAAAGAAAACTTTTACCCTTGCCTTTAAAACCTATTTCCACAGAAAAACCTTTTCAACAATGGGGTCTTGACTGCATTGGATAAATCCATCCACCCTCTTCTACTCAGCATAAATGGATACTCACTGCAACTAATTACTTTACGAAATGGATAGAAACTATTCCCTCTAGACAGGCCACTAATACTGTAATAATTGATTTTCTAGAGGCCAATATTCTGTCTAGGTTTGGTTGTCCTGACAAAATCATCACAGATAATGCTGTAGCTTTCAGGTCAAAGAAAATAATTGATTTCTATCACAAGTATCATATAACACTTGGTCATTCCATAACTTACTATCCTCAAGGGAATTGACTTGCGGAATCCTCCAATAAGAGTCTAATAAATATTATCAAAAAACTATTGGAAGAAAGTAAGAAAACTTGGAACAAGAAATTAACCAATGCTTTGTGGGTAGATAAGCTTACAACTAAGAAATTCATTGGAACTAGTCCCTATGAGCTAGTGTATGGAATGGAGGCAATTTTCCCCTCATCTTTAGGAGTTCTAGCCATGAAATTACTTCAAGAAGCCCAAGTGGAACCAAATGATATACAGAGGAGAATTAACCAGACTATCCATTTACAGCAAACCACGGTGGAAGTATACAACAATGCCCAAGTACTACAAGAAAAACTTAAGTTTTTGACAAAAAGACCAAAGCAGAAGACTTCTATCTAGGAGACAAAGTGTTAAAGTGGGATTCAAGAAGAAAGGACAAAGGGAAACATGGGAAGTTTGACTTCCTGTGGAATGGTCCATACATAATATATGCCTTCAGAGGAAATAATTCATATTTTCATAAAGAATTGGATGGTTTAGAGATCGAAGGAGGACCGATCAATGGTTGAATGTTAAAACACTACATTGATCCTAGTTTCTAATCTTACCAGGTTTTTAAACTGTATATATTATATCCTTTTATAGTTCAGTGTTGATTGGATGGTAAAAGTTTTGAAGTTGAAGCCCGAAGAGAAGGCCCTAAGCTTCAGAAGTATTACTGTTATACATACAAATAAAGCAACATGGAAATGGAGATTTGCAAAGCACAATCAAAGTCTCTCAGAAGGCCATTGATCTACAGTTCTTGACTTTCCACCAGGAAAAGACATCCCCAAGTGGAGCCACTGTTATGTTCCTATACTAATAGGTGTCATATATCATGATTGACTTGGTTTAGCTCTGAAATATGTACATACCTTTGCTTGTTGCAAATGTTTTCCATATTTGTAAAAAATAAAAAAATAAAAAAAATATAAAGAGGGTATGTCCTAGAAAAAGAATAAAAGGACAAAAAGAATGAAAGGGTCAGAAAAAAATAAAAATGAACCCCAAGAAAAATAAAAGACCATGAAAGTGTGCAAGTCAAAATGCCACTACTGTTTCACTTCTTGTATAAAAGATTGTGTGCAACTTGTTACTTATGCCACAATCCATGGTAACCAAATAGTTTAATCTTGGTTATTCCATGTTTTGAATTTCATGCTTAAAGATAGAGAATAAAATCTAACCAAACTGTTTAATCTTGGTAGATAAGTAGATAAGTAGAGTGAATAAAAGGAGCTCAACAATTTAATCTAATCCTTTGGATGTAATAGGGATAGACTTAGTTAGAATACCATTGTAAAAGAAAAGAAAAGGTTTTGATAAGGGTTTTCTAGTTTAAGTGCACCCTAATAAAAGAAGAAAAAATGGTAGGATAAAGTAGGTAGGGTAAGTAGATGAATGGTTGCAGAATTATGTATGATGAATGATTATCCAGATATCAAGTCATATACTTTCATCATCAAAAGCACTTAAAGATATGGATGACAATGAAGACATTTACATCATAGATAAAACTCAAACTAATTAACCTCCTCACTCATTTTTTCCCTAAATTTTACTAATTTCCCATAAGTACTAAAGGCACCAACAACCTGAAAGTTAAAGGGGTTCAGAGCATTTCTCTAACTTCTGGAGGGACCAGACCCTTGGCCCAATAACTTGTGAGGCCTAAGTGCTAAAGCCCCTTCATCAAAATTCACCCCCTCCATAATTCATTCATTCCCTTCAATTTCTTTTCCTAAAGTAAAATCACCTTTTTACTTAGGAAAAGTAAATGATTCTTTATAAAAAAAACCCCCCCAAATGCATTTTAGCCTAAGTCGTAATGTTGGATGATGAATTTATTTACGGAAACATTTAATTAGTGCATTTTCTTCTTCCATGGTCATATTAACTCTTAAATCTTAATATTTATTTAACTCTCGAAACAAATTACCCTCTCCTGTATTATTAATAAAAATCCCATAATAAATAAAGAGCCCTTCCCGATGGTTTGAAAAATAAACCACAATAAAGTTAATTCAGTTGGATTAATTAATCGAACCACAATTAATTAAGAGCCAACCCCCGCCCAACCCCACCTCTCTCCCCCCCCCCCCCCCCCGATGTGTTAAAAAGGAATTAATTGATCACCTGGATTAATTTCCTTCATTCATCCAATGATATCATCCCCAATATAATTAAAGTCAATTTAATTATGTTAATTATGCCATCGGGTCCCCTCCATTAACTCCCTAACACTTTCCGTTGCCGACCACCATTCGATTTGCCTTCCCGCATCCAACGACTCTCACTCATATCGCGTGGGCCTTTTGGTTGAACGTTAACCATGTGATATAAGTTGTTTTGACTTTTCACCGATGCTACATGTCATTCAATGTGTGGCATCGCGCGACCCTCTGCCAAAACCACCAACCTCCCAAAAGCTGTGCGATAAAAACCATTACCACTCCAGCTTACCACCCCCACTAAACGACAATGTGTCCCATCGGTTAGTTAACTCCTATTGTCGTTTTCACATTCACCCACCAAAAGTCATTGACTTTGTGCATAAAAACAAAAGTACTCATTGTTTTCCATTTTTATCGAGAAAAGAAACTACTGCCTTCCATGCACAGAGTACGTCGTGACTAGCAACTTACTCCCAACCATCAACCACCATCAGTTGCTAAACTCCAAGCCACTGCAGACTACTGTGCACACCCAATAAAGCATTCACCATAGCCATTTGTCCCTTCAGTCGGCCATAAATAGGTATTTACTGCATTTTCCTTCTCAGAAACCCTGTTTTTGTACTAAAACCTCCACCAAATTACTCTAAACTCAAGTAATTCAGTACATTTAAGCTGTTTCTTAGCCCCAAGGCTTCCCCAAGCATCTCTTTTATCTAAAAACCTTGAAAACCCCACCTTTCTTCCTTGAATACACAAGAACCAAGGATGGAAGCTCCTGTCACCCTAAATGTCACACCAATCACTACTCCCCACAGGGATTTGGACTACCTACCCTTGGCCGACAAAGATTTTCAAATTAAGGACCTTACCTTTGATGAAACCCCATTGAACTTATACTGTAGGTATCAGGACAATTATCTGAACAATGCTGATAAAATAGGTCTTTGGGAATCAAACCTACCTAAATATCAATTCCACACTGTCCATATTTTCCCAAATATTGTCCACCAATGCCATGCAAACTACGACCCCAATAGGAGAGCTGTAATGCCCCCTGACAAGAATGTACTTTTCACCATTACAGCCGAGTCTATAAATGAAATGTTGCAATTACAGCCTGGCCAGGACCTCACTCCCCTTTCCATTACAGATTTACTTGAAAAATCCTCAAGGCTATCCAGTTCCAAAATTAACCAAGCCAGTCAGAATTTCATTGAAGAACAATACAAATCAAAAGACCCCCCTCCTTACATGTCATGTGCCTTTACTGGTCTAGGCAGGGATATTGTCACCATGTTTGCTTGCATTATGGGTTTTACCACTAGTGAGTATGTAGATGAAATGTCCTTTGCCTACATGACTATTTTCACCCCTGGCCAACCTCCTAATGCCAAATTTAACTATGTTGCATTCATTGCTGATAAGATGCATGACCAATTCATGACATTGGAGAACGAGAGAGTATTTAAATATTCTTCAGTCTTGTATCATCTTTTCCTCTATTACCAAACTAATAAATTCCCTTTCTCTATACAAAATCTTGACACCAGAGGGAACCCTAGGTCAATCATCTTTTAAACTTCCATTTTTCACTATTCACATTCTTCTCCCCATCCTTATATAGATTTTATTGATCAATTTGTGCATCCAGTAACTACCATATTGATAGGAAGTCCCCCTCCTAGAATCAGTGATGATATTAAGAGACTTCTTTAGTTATCCAAGCAATACAAGGTTGGAGACTAGTACTTGTACTAGAACCATACCAAGATCACGATTTATGGGTGTGAGCTGCCTCCCGTTAAACTACCCAAATACATCCCCATGCAATTATTTGCCCTGGAGTACTACAGGCAAATGATCAACTCTAATGAAATCCACTTTATGAAGGGTAAGAAGAAAGCTCAGCTAAGGATAAAGAATCACCTAGGCCCATTTATTTGCAACAACAGAAAAGCAGGGAAAGAGGTAGAGGAAATCCTTGAGAGAATGAGACTGAAAAAGAGTTTCATCTGGCCTTATGATCCTCACGGCTTCATCTGTGACAGAAGGCAGAAGCATAAACTATCCCCCTATGTCTGTCATAGAATTCTAGAGATAAAACAGTATGCAAATCAAAATGAATTGGTGGAGGGAACACTTATAGAACAAGATAGTACACAAATTGAAGTAGAAAATGTTATGAAAGATTTGGAGAAAATAATTGATCTGGATTCCTTTGTACAGGTTCCTGAAGAATCTTCACAGAGACCAACATAGGAGAATAGTGCACAGACATCAAGACAACCAGAGACTTCAGGACAAGGAAAAGATTCAGGATCACAGAGCATTTTTGAGGAGTTGACCCAAACTGATACAAACATGAGCAACCCTCCAGTATTGCAGACTCCTCTTAATGAGGAGCGAATTCAAAAAAGAAGTAGGAATGAGGCTAGCCCCTCTACAGTGCCATTGGACCAAGTATATGTAAAGAGACAGAGATTGAATCCTCTGTCTGAGCAGGAATATGAAGAGACAAGAAGTGACATAGTGTAGACAACACTAGCAGAGGAGACACCATCTACCTCTCAAACATAGGCACTAAACATGCAACCAAGTGTAGAAGTGTCATCACTAAGGATAGTTTCAGAGTAAAGCTAGGATTTGAAAGAAAAGTACAAAGAGATTAAGGCTAGGAATGAGCAGCTCAAGGCTCAAACCTATGCCAAATATCTGAAAATGGCTCCTACAAATCAAACAAGGTTGATGTCAGCCTTTGACATCAAAGAGGGAAAGACGCAGATGACCTTTTTGAAGTTAATAGTACAACAGCCAAAGTCCATGGCTGATTATTTTAAAACAAATTTTGAATTTCTTGCCAGAGACATCCACCCAATTGATCAAATTGAGCTCCATAAGCAAATGGGTGAGATGGTCTATTCCACATTAATTAGTGAAGCCATCACTGTACATCAGTTGCAAAATTCTCTGAGTAATACTATATCACAGTGACAGTTGGAAAAATCCTCTTCTCAGGCTAAGGATACCTGGATAAAATCATTGGAAGACTTGGTGATTGAGTTGGGACATGATCCCAAAGATGTTAAAGTAGCAGAAAGTTTGATAAAGAAAACGAACGAGGACATTGTTGCACTCAAGAAACAACTTAAACTCCCTCCCCTCATACATCCACAAACTGAAAAAGTAATTGAGAAACAAAATGAGGAAGAACTTATGGACTTGATTCTTAAGTTGAATGAGCAGTTGAAAGAAACAGAGCAAGAACTAGAAAAAGCTTTGCAGTCCAAACAGGGCAAGCCAGCCACCATATCTCAGACTGTAATACCTATAATTTCTACAGCAGTGCCATCTACTATTGCAGCGTCTTTGGTACCCAACATTCCTCCAGCAACAGCACTGCCAGTAACAACAACAGCAAGTACCTTAGAAGCAACAACAACTTCAACAAAGCAAACACAGGATTTCATAAATTCCATGGAGGAAATGAAAATCCAAGCAACTGAAATAAAGAAACTAAAAGAAACGATTACTAGCTTTGAAAACAAATATGAGCTATCACAGATTAATTACATTGAAGAAGAGAGAAAGAATAGAAATATGACTAAAAGAATTAAAACATTAGAGAAGGACTTAACATTGGAAAAGCCTTTGAGAGATATTAGAGAGATTTTATAGATCAATATCATTGATTCTATCAATGATATTTGGTTTGCTATTCAGATCATTTTTGAACAAACTGAGTTAGTTAAACTAGCTACAGAGGCTATACAGAAGACCAGGGAAAAATTGGGAGAAAAATCGGAAGAGGCAACCCAATTGATCAACTTCTTGAATAGCAAAAGCAAGCAACAACTGGAACAATGGGATATCGAGGATCGAATAGGTACTATCCTTGAAATTAAGAAAATTCTTACTAAAAAGAACTTGATGCTTAACTTCGAAAGAAGATGTCAAAGTATTCAAGAGGACATAGATGAATTTATGTTAAAATATGACATTCTGAGGGATAAAGGACTTCCAAACCCGCTGGTCATAAATGACAAACTGATGACTCATGATGACTACATTGATAAACTGCACAAACAAGCCAAAAGTCAAGTCATCTCTTCCACAGTGAAAGCACTACCTACAAGAAAAGTGATGTATGATGGTTTGGAAAATCTTTTCTGTATTGATAATGAAGTTAAGCACTTGTTCACAGTCTAGCCCAATTTTGCAAAATACACTGAAGCTGACGAAGTGTACGGGAAATTAATCAGGATGAAGATACCAAATGAAGAATGATGGACTAGTATGACTGATATCCTATAAATTCCTATGGTAACACTGAGGTAAATAGAAAAAATTTACTGAGGTAAAATCTGGTAAACAGGTAAAGAGTCTCAGTAGGGAAAACTAAGCAAGGATCCAGCACACAATTACTAAAGCAACAACAAGAGGCAAATTCGAGTTTCAACCTCTAGCTCTTCCATAAATAAAGGGATAGCAGCAATCAGTTTTACATCTGTCTCTATCTTTTTGTAAAATATATTTTGTATTCCCTAGAATAAATCTCATGTAGTTATGAGATATTTTTTTTGTAATTTTTGTATAAATACTTCTCCATTCGAATTATTGTGGGTGGATTCTATAACATCTCTATAAATCTATGCTATCAAGCTGAGAAATCTTTTGTACTCAAATTTGGATTTTTGCTAGAAAAGGAATGAAAGTTGAGGAAAATTCATCAGATTCTTGTGTAGTATAATTACAAATAAGTATTCTATCCTTTTGATTTTATGTGTTTTCTATATGTTTCAATGTTTCATGCATCTTAAATGTAAATGGTAAAATAGTCAAAGTGTATCAGAATTAGCTTTATTGCTCTCTGTTATAAATAGTCTACCATTTATATGTTTTCTTCTAAACTATCTCGATAAAGGAATTCTTAATTGCTCCTCTATCCTTGTAGCTTTTCTCTAATATGTCCCTGGTATTGGATTCTTAATTTCCCTCTACTAGGTGACCTATCTTCCCTTCCTCTTTCTAATCTTAACTTGAGGATTCTTAATTTCCCTCTAGTTTTGAACAGAAATATCATCCATTCAAGCCCCAAAGTTTGTTTTTATTCTATTATCCTACCTGTTGAACTCATACCTCAGCAATTTAACTTGATCCAGTGAATTCCTCCTGATTGACTCCATAGCCCAATGGCCTAAAAGTATAGTTTTCCCATTTGTTTCAGAACTCCACCACTATCAAACAAAACAACCCTACTGAACATTAATACTAGCCTAAAATCCTTTCAAACATAGCTAAATCATAAAGAGAGAGCCCTCTCTGGACTTAGGTGGGCTAGCACCCGAGTCTAAAAGTTGGTTTGTAGTTACCTTGGATCCTTTCCTTCTTTCAATAACCTCTAAGGAAAATATGAGTGATAACACCTTCTTCATCACCAACTAATTACTAATAGACAATTACATACCCATATAGAAATATAACAAAAAAGTTGTAACATTCACAAACATTACCATCGAAATCCAAACACATAAACACAGAAACCACCCAAAGCATCCAAACATAGACACACACAAACCACTAAAAAAATTCAGACACAGACGTACAAACCATTCAAGGAAAGCAACATAGATTAAATTAAAGAAAAAAATTATACGGTCATGTCAAACAGAGAAAACATAATGTAAATTTCAAAGTATGAAGTTTTTCTCAAACATATACATAATAACGATGATCTAAAAATATGACATTGTTTCCCTCAACTGGAAGCATCATATATCCATCTAACCCTGGGTCTATCATGCGTCGAGAGGGATCGAATCCTTTGAGGTGCAAACTTTTCCTCAAATTCTACACTCCAAAAAGAAGGTTTGCACGTCGAGGGATTTGATCCCTTTCGGCACATAATAGATCTAGAGTTAGATGGATCTAGGCTGGTATATCCAAAATGACTAGTTCATGGTGTGAATGGGCTAATTGTGAATCTTCACTCCACTTGTGTGAGGAGAGTTTATCTCTCCTGAAATTCACCATAACTAGTAATAAAACTTGAATTGATAAAGTTCATCTTCCTTAGGGTACTTTGGGATAGGAATTTTAATTGAATCCTCCAAAATTGTGGAAAATCTCACCATCTACAAATTTGTGCATTTATCAAAGGAAGAGCCAGATGTGTCACACAAAATTAACATTGATGAGTTGTGTGCACAAAGTATCCTTTTGTAAATTTTTGATTTCAAAGAAAAAAAGGTGGTGATCAAGGACCATGTAATATCATTTAAACATATAATATTAATGGTGATTTCAATGATATCCTATAAGTCCCATTGATATACACTCCAATATATTTCCAATTCTCTAAATATCAGCTCAATTAGAGCTCGTGTGGGGAGGTTATGTCGCTCACAATTTGACCTATCTAGTCAACACCATGGTATGAACAGATCCCATGCCAACCTTATTACTCACACATGTGGGTATAACTATGTGAGAAATTTCAATAAGATTCTAGAAGATCAAAAATCTTAACCCATAAACCCATAACACTAGATGGATATTGAGCGATGTTAAATATCCAACCACTAGGAAGAGAGGGGGTTTCTTTTGTTTGCATTGTACTTGTTCAATAGTTGAGTGAAACAAGTAAGAGTGATATCTTTAGAGTGTAATAGAGTACAAGGAGGATTCTATAGTAGTTGTACATACTATACCGTCAAAGGTAACTCCATAGGAGTGCCCATTCCTTTTTATGTGGATTTTTATAACTAAATCGACCTCACTTTCTAACCAATTTTTCTCACATATTAAGTTTCCTAAGATAAATCTCATATTCATTTGTGTGGATAGTGTTTTTATGTGACTATTTTTTCCATTTCTTATTTAAACTATTTTATAAATTCAAACAAAACTAATTATTAATCAATCTAAATCTTAGAAAAAGAATATACATAATCTAAGATTTTTACACCGTAAGGCATTCTCTTTGAAATTAATACCCCTTTGTGCTACCGTGTATTGTTTTGGATCATTGATTTAATATGTTAGACGATTAAAAAGATTTTGACCATCTGATCATCATAAACGATTATCATAAATGATGCGGTAGAAGTTACGATAGTTAGTTACCGTAACCACCCACACAAATTTTCTTTGTAAGCTGTGTTCAATCCGTTTTCTCAAACTCAATTTTCTTATTACCTGATTGACGCCAAGCATCAGAAGTGGTATTTTCTTATTACCTGATTGACGCCAAGCATCAGAAGTGGTAGGGCTCTGAGCATTACAGTGTTAATTTGTTGCTTTTCTGGTGATTTGTGGTCAGAATTTTGCATTGGGACTGAGCAGAAAAATCCAGCCAGGTCGGCCAAGGGATGTGTGACTTGCAATGATTGCAGCCACCATTGCCACTGGTGGGAAGAGTTGCCCTTTCGGAGATGTCTGCAGGTTCTGTTGGCATTGCTCTTCATCGTGCCATTCGGGATTATGCATAGGAGATAGCACCACATGTAAATCCACAGCCCCATGCGAGGAGGGCCATCAATGGCAATCGATAGGGAAATCTTTTCAAGGGTATCTGTCTTTAGCGGAAGCTGTGACCACGGAGTGCAATTCTCTTCCACTAATTTCATTTCATTTCAGATTATATGGTGTGTACATTTCTTGCGCTCATCCATTCCTTTATAGCCAAGAGTATGATTTCCCTTGTCCTCCCACGCAAGTTACAGTACGAGTTGCATGGTTTGGTGTGAGAAAGGGTCACTCACATCTTTTGTTAACGTAAGTGTCTTAGTCTTTTGAACATGTTTTGGGGAGAAATTACAGTAACAAAAATTGCAATATTCCTTGATGGCTTTACTAGGCTATAGTGTATAGTAATGTTAGGCCCTATGGATAGGTAGGAAATAAACAATAGCCTAGTAATGTTAGGCCCTATGGATAGGTAGGAAGAAAAGACAATCATAGTTAGAAATAACCTCACAATTGAGCCCACATAATGGCATATCTTAAGCAGATTACTTTTTGTTGTGGGTAGGTTTTCCAAGTGGATTTTGTTTAAAACTTTTGGTAGAAGTTTATTTTCTTTAAAATTTAGTAAAAAGATGGAAAAATTATAATTTTTTGTGATTGGATTTATATAATTTAATTGTTTTTTTTAATATTAACATTTACCATATAATTTTTAAAAAATATTATTATCAATATATTCAAAGTTATCATTTTTCAATTAAAAGAATTCCAAAATTATCTTGAAATAGATAGATATGGAGTGATTTTCTTTCCTTTTACATGTAAATGATAACTATTTTATTGATTAAATAGGTGTACCTTAATAATTTCTGAAAAAGATAATGATAATGGTTAATGAAGTTAGATATTTAAAAAGAAAAAAGAGTTTAGTTTCCAAGATAAAAAGAAAAACACGAGTCAAGATAAGAGTCCACATATGCAACTGGCACACATATGCAACGAGCACATATAATATTATCCAAATCGATGTAGGATTGAAAGGATACAAAAAAAGATTGGAAAATCCTCATATGAGAACTATATAACGATCAACACAAAACTTATTCATTCTAGATCAACATATCAACCACAAGCTATATCAAGTGAAAAGTATTTTACAGGAATCGAGGAGCACGTTGTTTTCAAATGAGGAATATATAATTTCCCCAAATGGATATTTGTGCCCAACCTTTGACAGAGAGTGCATTCGGGACAAAACAGAAGGGGATCTCGGTATCGTTTACTCTTTCTGCAATAAAATTTTGTTTATATCAAAGGGTTTAATTATTTCTTTATATTATTCAAATTTACAAATCCAGATTAGAGAGAGCCTTTGTATAAAGGTCACGATTTTTCATTTTAAACCATCAATATGTAACCAAAGCTTACATACGAACTTTCAGTGGAAAATACACTTTTTACTATAGATGAAAATGTGATTTTCAAAGAATTATAAATTAAAATCATTTACCTTGAAACTCCATTAGAAAGTTAAAATTATAACGTGCTAAACTAACCATCATAGAACTAGAAGAAGATTATTAAGTGTGAATACTAACCATCAAAAAACTAAAAAAAGATTATTAAGTGTGAACACTAATGCTTCATTTGGTCTTTGCCCTTTTTAAAAATTGAGATGAGTTTGAAAGTGTGAAAACTGATACTTTATTTGGTCTTTGCCCTTTTTAAAAATTGAGATGAGTTTGAACTTCTATTTAGGTCGCCCAGATTGGTGCAACATCTTCAACTTAAACTGAGGTCAAAGTGGGTGAAGTTCATGCAATCCCAACGAACATTTTGGACTCAACTGAAAAATAATGGTTAGTGGTTTTGTCCTTATTGGATGGTCTTATTGGATGGTCTTTTTGTTTTTAAAAGTACAAATAAGTTTATTTGTAATGGATGGTATTTTCATTTTAAATATTGATAATTAATTAAAAAAAATTATAAATTTAATAATAATTTTTGTTTGTTAATGTGAATTACAAGTTTGGTTATAAGTTAATTATATATAGTTTTTTGTTTTTCCTTTTTTAAAATTATATGTTTTTAAAACTATATATTTGTGTGTAAATGGAGCATCTTTATATTTTTGTGGTAGCACAAAAATTTGTAGAGGTTAATCTTTAGTTTTTTTGGTTGGGTATAAATTAAATATTAATGAAATTTAAAATATATTTATTTGTAATTCTCATTAATTGATTTTTTTGGCTTTAGATTCTTTTTTCGTTTTATACTAAATATTAAAGATAAATAAATTTATTATATTTTTGTTTAAAAATTAAAAATTAAACATTATTTTTTATTTTTATATGCATCAAATAAATAATTCTTTAATTTTTGTTTGTTAATGTGAATTACAAGTTTGGTTATAAGCTAATTATATATAATTTTTTGTTTTTCCCTTTTTTAAAATTATATGTTTTTAAAACTATATATTTGTGTATAAATGGAACATTTTTATATTTTTGTGGTAGCACAAAAATGTGTAGCAGTTAATCTTTAGTTTTTTTTGTTGAGTATAAATTAAATATTAATGAAACTTAAAATATGTTTATCTGCAATTCTCATTAATTGATTTTTTTGGCTTCGGATTCTTTTTTCCTTTTTATACTAAATATTAAAGATAAATAAATTTATTATATTTTTGTTTAAAAATTAAAAATTAAACATTATTTTTTATTTTTATATGCATCAAATAAATAATTCTTTAATAAAAGTAATAAATTGAATTATATTACAAATATTTTACTTATTTGTAAATTTGTATTTATAAAATTGTTTATTAAAAAAATTATAATTGGATGCTTATTTTTATTTTTATTGTAATATTTATGTTATATATTGAATTATAATTTCTTTGAAAATATGAGTTTATGTAACTTTGGAAATTTTATGTGAATGGAATTCTTTTTAAGGATTAATTATAAGTTTAGATTCTTTTTTCTTAAGGATTAATTTTAAGTTTAGCGTTTGAATCTATAATCTATAATCATCCCTTTTTTCAAGTTTTAAGTTGTTTTTCTTATATTGAATTGTAAAATAAAGATATAAATTGAATCTTTTTATTGATATATTCTTAGTATTTTACTTATTTGTAAATTTGTATTTATAAAATTGTCTATTAAAAAAATTATAATTTGATGCTTATTTTTTTTATTGTAATATTTATGTTATATATATTGAATTTTTTAATAAAATGTTTGAAATTTTGGATTTTTTTTTATAAGTGGAATTCCCTTAAAAATTTAATATATGTTTAATGCTTGAATCTAAAATATATGATGTCACTTTCTTTATATTGAATTACAAAATAAAACTTGTGAGAATATGAATTTATATAAAAAAAAATTTGGAAAATTTATATGAAGTGGAATATGAGTTTATGTAACTTTGGAAAATTTATGTGAATGGAATTCCTTTTAAGGATTAATTATAAGTTTAGATTCTTCTTTTTAAGGATTAATTTTAAGTCTAGTGTTTGTATCTATAATGTATAATCATAATTTTTTTAAGTTTGTTGTTTTTCTTATATTGAATTGTAAAATAAAGAATACGATTTTAAATAAAGAAACTTTGGAATTTTTTATGAAGTGGAATTCTCTTAAAAATTTAATATCTTGGATTTCATATTGTAAAGCTTCTTCACATAGTCATATAGGGGAAGTGTTTTTCATCTTCCACCTTCTTATTATCACAAATCTGACAAATTCTATCATCCCAGGGTGTCTTGGGAGTATACCACCACCAATCTCACTCTGAAACTCATGAGAGTTAGTTCTAATCCTAACAATGTTCATTTTCTTCTTAGTGCTAGTCAACATAAAGAGATAATTCTAGTTATTGAGGGTGGGGTTGATCACCTCCTTATAGTACCTTAGCTTCCTTTTACCCTCTAGCTCCTTAGCATCCCACATCTTCTCCTTAAAAATGGAGGTAATAGTATCTTTGATATTGTCATTGCTTCCCATAATGATCTCCTCCTCAATCCCCCAAAGGTCGAGCCAAGACTAAGCATCCTGATGCCACCCACACTTGAGGCGCAGGTGGGGGTTTTGACTAAACTTAGAAGCAATTTTTCGGAGCCTCTTGGATTTCATATTGTAAATCTTCTTCTTATACGTCAGATATCTAAACATAGTCATACTTTCAATGGCCGGGGATAGTCCAAATTCGATCAAGAGCATTAATAGCGAGTATTTCCCTTGATATTGAGGTCATAGGTTATGAATTGCTTTTTGATCATCTCAATCTTTCTCCATGACTCGCTAGATATATTGCACCCCCAAACTTCACATCCATATAAGATAACAGGGGTGACCAAAGTTTCAAAGAGGAACCTTTTTTTACTCCAAATTTAAGTATCGGTTGACTTACAATTGTTTTCAAGCTCATAATAAGCTTTCCAACTATCTCTATATATTCCCAATATGTAACTAAATTACATTTCTTAATTTGTCACAAGCAATTTTTGGGAGCCTCTTGGATTTCTTATTGTAAAGCTTCTTCTTATACATCATATATCTAAACATAGTCATACTTTCAATGCGGGGCAGATCAAATTTAATCAAGAGGATATGAGATGGAGTATTTCCCTTGATCTTGAGGTTATAGGTTATGAATTTCTTTTGGATCAATTCAATATTTCTCCATGACTCGATAGATATACTACACCCCCAAACTTCACATCCGTATAAGATAACAGGGGTGACTAGAGTTTCAATGAGGAACCTTTTTTTACTCCAAATGTAAATATCGACTAAGTTACAATTGTTTTCAAGATCATAATAAGCTTTCCAACTATCTCCATATATTCCCAAGATGTAACTAAATTACATTTCTTAATTTGTCACACAATAATATACTTACTCTATATTAACATGCTTTGTCTTCATTTCTTTGTATATTTTTCTCTATATCCTCTAAAATTTATTATAAATATCATTGGTGATTTATTTTGACAAAAAATAGGTTAATTGTTTTCACTCTCACAATAAGATTTCGAACTATCTCTATATATTCCAAATATGTAACTAAATTACATTTCTTAATTTGTCACAAGCAATTTTTGGGAGCCTCTTGGATTTCGTATTGTAAAACTTCTTCTTATACATCATATATCTAAGCATAGTCATACTTTCAAAGGGGGACAGGTCAGATTCAATCAAGAGGATAGGACAGGGAGTATTTCCCTTGGTCTTGAGGTTATAGGTTATGAATTTCTTTTGGATCAACTCAATATTTCTCCAAGACTCGGTAGATATACTACACCTCCAAACTTCACATCCGTATAAGATAACAAATGTGACCAGAGTTTCAAAGAGGAACCTTTTTTTACTCGAAATGTAAAGATCAACAGAGTTACAATTGTTTTCAAGCTCATAATAAGCTTTCCAACTATCTCTATATATTCCCAAAATGTAACTATATTACATTTCTTAATTTGTCACACAATAATATGCTTACTCTATATTAACATACTTTGTCTTCATTTCTTTGTATTTTTTTCTCTTGTTATAAATATCATTGGTGATTTATTTTGACAAAACATAGGTTATTCACAACTTTTATATTTATGTCATAAGGCGTTACCCCGTGAGAAGAAGTCCCTTCCATGCCACCTGTACCATTGTGGGACATCGATTATGGTTTTAGATGATTAAAATAATGACTACCATCTGATTCAAGATTGGTATTGTCAGTTTTAGTTTCATAGCATTGTTGAAAGGATGATATGCCAGTCTCAATTGTTTTACTCCCGCCCTATTTCGTCTCCTTGTTTTTGCAGTCTAAAGGTTGAAGGTCCTGCGAGGCCGAATTCACTTAGGAATTCCAAAATGACGCCTTTTATCCGTCGTAGCTCCAGTATTCAAGGTTATCTTATTCATTTTAACAGTCTTCAATTTCACATTTATTATGTTTTGCTTAAAATTAGATAGAAGGGCCATCATTTTCAGCCCTCTATGGAAATCCATTCTAATTATTTTCTTCATGGTGCATCTTTTATTCTATTTTCATTGTTGCATTATTAAGGAGTACGATTATAGCCAATGGATCTATTATCACTATTATTATTATTTTATTCTAAAATCAATTTTCAATTTAATAATTTCATAAGTCTTAGCCATGCATTCATGGGTTTGGTTATGCCTGTCATCCTATGTTGTGTGGGAAGGAGGAGTTATGCCTCAACTCCAAGTCTTAAGTATAATTGGTTGCAAGTTATTGAATAGATTTCCCATCGGAATATAGAGGATTTCAAATTTGAGAGATATAAAATTTGAGAAAGATTGGAGGGAAAAAACAAATTGTGAGATGGATAATGTACAAAATTTGTTAAAAGAAAAATTAGTCATTTATTAAAGATAATTATAGATAATGTATATTTGTTTACTACAAACACTAAGTGTATTTTATTTTTTTGAAATTACTCTACTACTCATTATCAATTTTTATTTGAGTATAGTAATATTATAATTATATTAGTAAAATTGAAAAGATAAACTTGTTACATGTATATATATGATATTGTTTGTTATTTGATAATTTGAATGGTAATTTCATAATTGATGTCATCCATCTCTTTTGGGTTGTTTAGGTTAGCAGACAGACATAGGAGCAGAACTATGTAAACAATGGAAGAATGTTGAGTAATGTGTTAGATGTCCTCATGTGTTAGAATTTATAGCATATATGTCTTCAGACTGGGGGAACTATTACATTGGTCCATTTCATAAATATAAGCCCTATGAGGCACCCTTTCATGAAGAGCTTCCTAGGCCACCTATGCCAAATTTTTACTACACTCTCAAGGAGATTTTATTTGAGGTTACATTGGTCCATTTCATAAATATAAGCCCTATGAGGCACCCTTTCATGAAGAGCTTCCTAGGACACCTATGCCAAATTTTTACTACACTCAAGGATATTGTATTTGAGGTTGCAAATAGGAAAGAAGGATTAACTTTCTCCATTCACTTTCGACACACATATTTGGCTTCTCTACTTGGAGATTGGTGAATGTTTTAGGCACACTGTGTATAAATGGAGACATGTATAAATGGAAACGCCTCTAGATATTACTCACAAAGAAATTTGATTTGGAACCATTACCATATGAGCGTGAAGGTTTCAATTTGGCTGAGGCAATGAAAGACAAAGATACCATATGAGGGTGAAGGGTTCAGACTGACTGAGACTATGAAAGACAAAGGAGGCCTGGTCTAGGATGCAATTATCAATAAAAATAAACTCTTAGAATTGTCAATGAAAATAAAATCTTAGATTGAGAACAGGGAAAAAACAAATTGTGAGATGGATAATGTACAAAATTTGTTAAAAGAAGTCATTTATTAAAGATAATTATAGATAATGTATATTTGTTGTTAAAAGAAAAATTAGTCTATTTATTAAAGATAATTATAGAGAATGTATATTTGTTTACAACAAGCACTAAGTGTATTTTTATTTTTTTGAAATTACTCTACTACTCATTATCAATTGTTATTTGAGTATAGTAATGTCATAATTATTTTAGGTAAAATTGAAAAGATAAACTTATTACATGTATATATATGATATCACTTGTTATTTGATAATTTGAATGGTAATTTCATAATTGGTGTCACCCATATATTTTGGGTTTTTTAGGTTAGTAGAGAGGCATAGGAGCAAAACTATGCAAACAATGGAAGAATGTTGAGTAATGTGTTAGATGCGCTCCTCCGTAATGTAAATAATTTATAGCATATATGTCTTCAGAATGGGGGAATATTACATTGGTCCATTTCATAAATATCAGCCCCATGAGGAACTCTTTCATGAAGAGCTTCCTAGGCTACCTATGCCCAATTTTTACTACACTCTCAAGGATATTTTATTTGAGGTTGCAAAGAAGAAATAAGGATTAACTTGCTCCTTTCACTTTCAACTCACATATTTGGCTTCTCTGCTTGGATATTGGTGAATATTTTAGGGACACTGTGTATAAATGGAGACGTGTATACATGGAAACACCTCTAGAGATTACTCACAAAGAAATTTGATCTAGAACCATTGCCATAGAGGGTGAAGGGTTTAGTTTGGTTGAGGCGATGAAAGACAAAGGTACCATATGAGGGTGAAGGGTTCAATCTAGCTAAGACTATGAAAGACAAAGAAGCTCTAGTGTAAGATGCAATTATTAATAAAAATAAACTCTTAGAATTGTCAATGAAAATAAACTTTTAGATTGAGAAATTGGGAAGGAAGTTGCACATGCCTCTTTTTTGAGTAGATTGTTTGATTGTATTATCATTAACATTCACACTTATTTTTCACTCAAATTGGGCTATAGTTAGATCATGTAACATATCACATCTTTTTTCATCTATTCTCTTCTTCCATATGTGCTACGGACTTACAGTGTTTCCTTTGCAACATCTGATGCAAATGTTAGTTATAATATTAGAAGATTTAAATTTATATAAACAATAATATATCGAGATGTTGATGTGGGAGTGTGAATTTGAATGGTGAGAACCATTTTCGGGCATTGTTTTGAAATTCTTACGATTTACATTAAGAATAGAGAAATCAAAATCCATGATAATATAGTAGGATTTTGTGGGGTACCTGTTCATGATTATTTTTCTCCTAATGAAATTGAACATGGGTGCTTATCAAGCTAAAATGCTTCTTCAATCAACGTGAATTCACACGGTCTATTACTAATGGATTTATCTCAGTATTGTATATTTTACGGAGAATGCCATTTTAAACTTGCCACCAAATCAAGAATGAATTGTTAGGCTGATCGACCGCAAGAGCTGGAGTGCAATAAACGTTTTAACTAAAAAAAATAACATATGAAACAAACCGTAGTTATAGTTTTGTTATCCATAATGGTTTGTATAATCCATCTTATACAATCCTACAAAGATATTTGAAGCATTTTGTTAAGTAGTTTGAGAATTTTTGGAACTAGAGACGTATATGAAAATATAAGTTATTTATTTAAAGGATCTAGAGAGTAGGAAGATCTTGAAGTGGATGACATAGACAAACTCGCATGTGTATTTACCGGGGTAAATATGATAGTGATCAACATATTTATTATGGCCAACGTAAGAAGGGAAGATCTAAGTCGTATAAGAAATGCTTATAGATACTAGATTTCTTAATGATTAATGACCATTTTTGACTTTATGTAGGAATCTAACATGCCACAACTATTAGGGTATTAATACAAATTAGCTCTGATATGTTGTTTTTTTTCCTTTTCATTTATATTCTTTATTCAACATGTAATGAATAGTTGTCCTAAATATATTGAAAAAGAAATTTCACCTTAACTCAAGAAGAAATTGAGAGATCTATGACGTTATCTTTGAAATTATTCATGTAATTTATGTGGCTAATTGTTTTTTTTGCTTTATTTTTCAGCATTAAAATATACATCTATACATTTCTTGTATAATTTCTTTACATAACAAATTGCTAGCACTTCTCCACCATAAAATTCACTCTCACAGGTCATTGCTATGAGGATTTACAATACCTTACCTTACATGGATTACTATAGTGAAAGAATAAACAAATCTTTAAGATTAAAGAAGTTGTGGTTCCATGTTAAGAAACAAGGAATACAAGCACGTGGTAGAAAAATATTTAGGTCATTTTTAGTGTTTGTATTCATTTCATGAATTTAATTTATAGAATAGGTCATCCACCACCTCTAAATCTAGTTCTTGATGTAACATTCCCTCCCACCCTTTTGGACTAAAATAGGAGGTGTTGCTTTTAATCAAGCCATCCTCCATTTTCTCGTCATGGAAATGGGGTTACAAAATCTCGTCTTTCCCCAAAGTTAGCAGAATTAACTTTGGCCAATACCATCATGTTCGAATCATCAAGAGCCTTTTGCCAATATAATTTTTTTTTAAATATAATGCATAGATAAAAAATAATACTCATTTAACGTTTTTACCCCTTAATCTTACCACATTACTAAGGATCAGCCACGTGGCACTGCCACCTTACACAAGATCCATCGTGGCACCCACTATGTCACAACACCACCACACTAAAACACTGCCATCTTGAGAATGATCTACTCGAAAACATCGTGTCGTGATGGACTCATTTTTGTCACGCAATGGTGAGAATCCCCATCTACCACTCTTGGCGGACCATGCCCTTACCTTTTCGCATACTCAGTCCTAACCTCCGTAGTGCGTCATAAATATTTCTGTAACATAATAGAGATAGTCTTCGTTTTATGTCTTTTGTTTATCCAGTGAGGTCTATTAACTCCACACACTATGAAACAGCATCATAAATTTTCCTTTGTAGTCCCAAGCCTCGTGGTGATGTGCCCACATACACACATGTCACCATGTCAATACTGCATGGAAATCCCCAATCCAGGTGAGACAACAAGTGATTGCCATGTTTCTTCTAGGTGACACATCAGCCTAACATCCATGTCACATATCTCTTTGGCGCCCTGCTGACATCATGTTGACATAAAGGTGGCACCATCCTGCCATGTGGGATTTCTTGAAGGTTCCACATCTCACCCAAAATATGGCCACTTAGCCCACCAAAATTCCATATCTACATGCCATGTGTAATAGTATCAACATGCCACATCAACATCTCTACCACTTTACAAGAAGATGTCATCCATGTCCCACGTGGCATATACCACCTCAACGTAATTCAAGGGTCCCACCGAGTTCTATACCTACGTGCAACAACGCTTTTCTCATTTAAGGATGGAGAGGTATTTCTATCACACCCTCCATAAATAGGGCCAATGCATCCGATTGGAAAGAACACACTATCACACCTCCATATTGTAATGGCAATTCCTGTGATAGGTGATGAGCATTTTCCCATCCCATGTGCTCTATTAATCATGCTCCACTTCACAAATAATCTCCTGGAATTTTCGGCACGATGCAACATGAATAATATATAGTGGGTAATGGGAATTTTCTTATCTCACTCTAAAAAAACCAAAACCCTAGTCCTAGGAGATGGAACACCAAGAGTTAATGGGCCACGTTGGTGTTAGTTGGCCAACCAACTTCATGGGGTCCTAACATGGTCATATGATTTCTGTTTGGTGCATATGATACCTCATTAGAAATGTCATCTGAGTACTATAAGATTTGTTGCAAGCCTATAATTGTAGACCTCAATAAAACATCGTTTAGGGGGTCAAAACCACTCTGAAAGTTTAGGACCCAAAAAATTGCTATAAATAGTAAATTATGCTATAATCAAGGAAAATGATGAAACTTACTGGGGGTCTAGGTGGAATATGTAGGTGGCCACCAATATCCACCTGAATCAGTCCTCCCCCCTTAGGTAGCAATGGTCCCCATTACGTGCAGAGCTTCCATGAAGGGAGGAAATGTCTATTGAACCTGGTCCTTGGTGAGTCAATTTCCCTTGTGAAGGAGTTAGACTTCATTGAAAACTCGATATAGTTGCATCCTCTACTGGCCAGTGTTCGTGATCTAGGTGTCCATAATCCTATCAGTTGTGGCATGTTCGATACAACTTGGGTTGAGCTCCATTGGTGTCAGTTTCTCAACAACATCAGATGTGTCAAGTAATGGGGGAAAATATGGTCGTAGTCGGTCCACATTGAATACTAGGTGTAGGCAAAGGAATGATGGAATGCTAAGCTCAAAATAATTTTCCCCTGCAACCTTAGTGATGGTGTAAGGCCCATATCAGAGGCACTCCTTCTACAAATGTAACCAAACTTTATCACCCACTCAGAGCTTATGTGGCACTCGATGTTGGTCATGACGTCTGTTTGTACTTAGAATTTTCTTTGTCCAATATGGCATGGACCTACCGATGGATGTGGTAAATACACTCAATGAAGTTGTTAGCTCTATCAACTTCCTATTGTATATGATCTAAATCTTCCTGAGTAGTTGCAAATGGTATGAAAACATCAATGGGACATAGTGGCTAAAATCCCAATCCCACCCGAAATGGGTTATGGGAAATTGAGTTGTGGAGAGCTCTGTTGTAGTTGTGTTAGACATAGGGGAGACTTTCATCCCATGTGTGTGGATGCTTCAAGTTATACATGTGTACGATGTGGACAATCATCTTGTTGATGAACTCTATCTAACCATCAGTTTGAGGGTGGAAGGCCGTGGACTTAGTGAGATTGGTATCCAACAACAAATAGAGGCTTCACCAGAATGTAGTTAGGAACCTACTGTCTCGATCTGAGATAATGGATTGTGGGATACTGAATTGTACTCATACCCAATCAAAGAAGAGTTTGGCAGTGGATTTGCTATGATGCTTTTCTTGCAGGCCGCCATAATGGATATCTTAGAGAACCTGTCGATGACCATGAAGACAAAGTCATTTACATGCTTGGTAGAAGGAAGGCTCGACATGTAATCCACGGAGATGGATTCCCAAGGATGGATAGGAGTAGGAAGAGGAGTATACAAGCCTTTCTTCTTGATTGTATGTTGGGAAATGACATAGGCGATGCAAGATCTAATGTAATTCACAGCATCCTATCAAAGTTTCGGCCAATAAAATACTTTTTTAGCAATGCCACTGTCTTTCCTACCCCAAAATGTCCAACGACCTAAGTTTAGTGCGCCTCCAAAATTATCTAGGCATGCTCACTTGACGGAACACAGAGGTGTCTCGAGTGGGATAATGGTGCATCCTAGAGATGAAAGTTTGGAACTTGCTTACCTTACAAGAGGAACTCATATGTGGTGCTGAATTTTCGATCACTCTTGTAAAGACATAAGCATCCTGAAGTCTCGTGTCCATAAGAGTCGAGCATATGGTCAATGCCATAGTCGGTGGTCGTCTGACATAATATGAAACATTATTGGTGTTGCCCTTCTTGTAATTAATGTTCAAATGGAACTATTGTATATATGTGGACCATTTCTGATGATGATCATTCTAGAACTTTCCTTATGTTTGTATGAGCTGCAAGGGTCAGTGCCAAATGGTCTGTGTGGATGACCGTTTCCTTTTGTAGAATGTAATGCTTCTATTACCAATAGGCCTGCACAATGGAATATATATATTTGTGATAGGTAGGATACTTTCAGACTGTATCTTAAAGTGTCTCACTGTGCTATGCCCCCTGATGCCCCTGCTGGGTAAGAACTGCACCAACAACATAGTCGGGAGCATCTGTCTCAATTTCAATTGGTTGTTGCAGGTCTGGTAATGTGAGCACTAGTAAAAATAAGAGGCAATTCTTCAACTCAAAAAAAGACTTCTATTGGCATTCAAACAAAAATAACTTTTATTTCCCTCTTCCCTTGGTGACTTGAATTAAAGGCCAAGTGATATGAGAGAATCACAACACGAACCTGTGATAGAAATTAGCAAGACTCAAAACATTATGAAGCTCTATTAGAGTGGTTGGGTTTGGCCAATACTGAATAACTTGTATCTTGGCTGGGTCCACATGCACACCCCACTCATGAATGATCTACCCCAAATATTTTAATTGAACCTAAGTCATACCAAAAGTACATTTCTCCAAATTGGAACACAATTTGTGTTATCGCAGGGTTTGGAGGACCTGTCAAATAGGGTGTATGTGTTCTTCCCAACTTTGGCTAAAAATTAGGATGTCATCGAGATACACTACCACGAATGAGTTGGTGAAGGGTCGCAAGATTTCATCCATTAACCACATGAAGGTTGTGGGGGCATTTTTCAACCTAAAAGCCATGACCAACCATTCGAAAAGGCCCTCCTTAGATTTGAAGGCAGCCTTCCACATGTCATAGGGTTCGATTGGTACTTAGTGATAACCAAAATTCAAGTCAATCTTGCTGAAATATTTTCCCCCCTTGATCTAGTCCAGAAGGTCATCAATCTATGGGATTGGATATCTATTTTGGACAGTGATCTTATTCAACACCTGATATTCAATACAAAGCCTCCATGTTTCTTCCTTATTTTGTACCAACACAACCGAGCTCCCATAGAGTGATGAACTTGGCTTGATGTTACCTTTTTACAACAACACTTGAATCTACCTCTTGATTTCTTCATTCTCCATAATAGACCTTGGGTAGATTGGTCCATTGGGTAGTGGCGTGTAGAAGGTCAAATCAATGCAGTTGTTGACCTGACAGTGTAGGGGTACCCTTCTGGGTGAGGTGAAGATGTCCCTGTACTCCTCCACAACCTTGTCGATTTACTGCCACTATGCAAAGGATCCTTGTCCGGAGGCTGTGGACATGGTCACACTACTCCTCTTTCTCTGAGGGAAAATCATAAGGAAGACAAATTTCCTAGCCTAGGAAATGATCTTACTGCATTTTTTAGTAGAGATAAAAGAAAAAGAGAAAGGTCATGCTACCTCTGGTATCCTGTAAAATTTCTGACCAAAAATAATAATAATATAATGAGGTCTAGATTCATATACAAGATGACGCTTACATAGGTATGTCTGACCTAATAAAACATGAAAGACTTCTAGAGGGGAAACACTGCACAATACCTCATCTGCAAATTTCTTGATGCTATAAGGTAGGCAACACTGCTAGCTGATAGAGAGATCTTGCCCTTGGTGGAGCCACCCAATTATGTATGGTGGTGGCTGCGGCATTGTTGGCAGCTTCAATATCTTAACAACCTTGACTAAGATCATGTTCTTCTGGCTTCCACTATCAACGATGAATTGCACCAACAAACCCTTTACCCACATTTGTGAGTGGAAGAGGTGCTCCCCCTCCTCTAGATCCTCAGGTTCTACCTTTGGATATTGGTGGTGGCTACCATTGCAGTGGGTTCAAAGTCAATGATTTACTTTCCCCTGTCAGTCCCCTTGTTGGGTTCCGGTTCAAAATCATAGCATGCATCATTCTTTGAGTCTTTTATCTCAGCCACGACCACCTTCTTTGCGTGACATTTGTTCACATAGTGAGTGGGATTTTTATGGAACTCACACCAATTTTAGGTGTCTTTCTTCGCCGTCACATTTTTCTTGGCTTGTGACTTTGAGTATTTTCCCTGGAGGGTTAAGACCTCACTTCACTCTTTTCTCTGTGGCTTAGGGGAACCTTTACTCTACTTCAGGTTCTCAAATCCAAAGTCTTGCTTCTTCTACTTGAATTTCTGCTCAATCTTAGCAGGATATCGATATGTTGCACCAAGTGAGGAGATGTCTAGGAACTCCCTTTCCTCCTCAATGTATTTGCACAAAAAACTATAGTATTTTATCACTAGATGTTTTTATGCACAGGGTATGGAGAATATTCGTTATCTCATGCGCATCTTGATCTTTTTGTTGCTACTACGTAGTCCATTGTATGTACTTGTTCTCATAGCTCCCCATGTGGTAATACTGTTCCTTTATGGCATGAAATAATTCCAAGTGGATGCATATGAAAACAGTGAGGGTTCTCTCTCATTCCCTTATTCACAGTATGTTTCCCATTAGTCCTTGAAATGGGGGGTGGCTTTGCGGAGTGCAAATGTAATCTGTTCCCTATTAGAAAATGCATGAACTGAAAAATATTCTTCCAATATATTTAACCATCTATCTATGGTGTTTTCATCTATATGGCCTTCAAATATGACTTGTACCTCGAAGGAAGTGGAACCTTCAGAGTGGCTCTTGGATGAAGATGCTTCGCTTGTGGGCATCTTCCAAAGGAGATGGGAAAAGTTTCCCATCATTGCATTCCTTTATCACTTGAGGGCTTCTTTGAGTAATATTTTCAAAGGATATCCTACTCCCTCATCTTTCTTTTCTTCTGTCATGGGAGATTATCGAGGTTTATGAGGTTGATCTTCCAAAGGTTCAACCAATATGAGCCCTAACTCCTTGTATGCCGACCTTGTTGGGGACATACAAAGAAAAATAGAGAAAGAGAAGACCGCTCTGATATCATTGATCCATAATTATGTATGAATGAAATAGAATAAAGATATAAACAAAAACAAAATGATGCAACAGAAATAAACCTTCAATTCATTAATACCCAGAACTAAAAGATGCTTACATACAAAATGAAAATAAACTAGCTTGGGTGAGGGTAGCTTATCTTTGAGAAGAGATATTGTGGCTACATGCCTCTAAACTATGCTACAATGAGGCTCAAGGACCTTCTTATTATTGAACGATAAAGGAAAATCCTGAACAACCAAAACTCTAACCCTAGGAGATGGAACACCAAGCGTTTGTGAGCCCTGTTGGGGTTAGTTGGGCAACCAACTTCCCAAGTTCGTAACTTGGTCATATGATCTCCGTTTGGTGCATATGATACCTTGTTAGAAATATCCCTTTGAATATTATAAGATTTATGGCAGTCCCATTTTGTGAACCTCGAAAAAACACCGTTTAGAGGGTCAAACCAGCTCCGGAAGTTTCGGAGCCGAAAAACTGCTAAAAATAGTAAATTACACTATAATCAAGGAAATTGATGAAACTGATTGGAGGTCTGGGTGGAATAGGTGGATGTCCAAAAATATCCACCTAGATCATGATGGTACCCAAACCACAAGTCAATATTCAAGAACACTACATCTCCTCTCAACTGGTCAAATAGATCATCAATCCACAATAGAGGGTATTGGTTCTTGATTGTGACCTTATTGAGCTATTTGTAGTCAATGCACGACCTTAATATTTTTTCCTTCTTCTTCAAAAATAATATAGGTGCTTCCCAATGTGATACACTAGGTTTTATATATCTTTTTTCCATCATTTTTTTTAACTGTAATTTTAGCTCTACCAGCTCTAGTCTACTCATTCAATATGGAGCTTTCAACACTAGTACTTGTTGGGTGTAGTTTTTATACCTATTTCCTACACTTTCTTTTCCCAATTTTGATCCTCTTTCCCTCTAGGCCAATGAAACTTCACATGTTAATCTCCTCTTCCTTATTATAAACAACCTATTTTTTGTCATGTTATTTTTCCAATTTTGTTGAATATAATGATGGAATATTCCTTTATGTGGCTAACTGGGGTAACCATTGGAGAATTATTTTGGATACTCTCCTCCTTTTCAGGTGTTGCTTGCAAGATCAAGTTTATGGAGTGAACAAGATGCGCTGATCATCTCAGAGAAGGATGGAACATATTGTTGTTACATTTTGTATGTTGTTACAGATTGCTATTACACTCTACATGTTATTACAGGTGTTGTTGTTACACCACATGTTGTTAATGGTGACCATTGTTACACGTCAGGTGCCATTACAAGGATGTTGTTACCCAGTGATTGTTGTTACATCCCAAACCGTCATTTGACAACAGGATGTTGTTACACTGTAGCTGGCAAAGTCGTAGGTACTAGTCCACACAACAACTATCAGAAGTTATGAATTGTTTATTTAGAAAGTAACAGATCCAAGCGGTTGTGATCTTAACCAATGTATTTAAATAGAATTTGTATTTAGGAACAAGCTATAACGATTTCTATTTTATGATCAGCATGAGAATCGTCAGATTCTTATGAATGATCTATTCCTGATTTTGGGTATGTAATAACTATAAGAGAAACTTAATCTCTCATGTATGGGGACGACATAGAGAGAACTGTTATTTTGATCTTGTAACTTTTAATTATCTTTTAACATCAAAGACATTGCGGTGATGATGTTACTGTTGCTCATTTGATTCTTTAACTAGTATCGAGTTCATTCCTACAGGTCTACTAGGGAGGAAGGGACCTTGTCTTTAGCAGGGACTGCAACAGTAGAAGTAGTTGTATATTATTGTTTCTTTTATTGTTTATATGGTTTTCTATTGTTGCTATATAAATTGTAGAATATATCTACTTCAGTTTCAGAATTATGTTATGTCGTTACAATGATTTAATTAAGTAGTATGGTAGTTGACTAGTTGGTGTAGTTATTAGTTCAGTGCGTGGCATGCCCTTGCTCTGGTAATCGTGAAGTGTGATTTCATTTCTGTAGAGTGTTTGAATTTCTGTATGAATGATTTAATTTTTGCAATTGATTCAACTACATTCATTATTGTTTTCTATTTTCACCCTTGGCTATAGTGTATCGACACAGACAATGCAAACTCCATTGAAATAAAAGATCTACCCTACGTTGACAACTAAATAGTTGCAATCTTGGTCAATTAGGATTGATTAAAACAACACTAGATTTTGGCGTCATTGTTAGGGATGGCAGTTGATGATACAATCAACCAAGTTGTTTGTTTGATGATAGAGTGTTCCTCGTCCACAATCGCCAGGCGGTAAGATTAAAGGTAAGAACCTGCACATCGCTCTAACATACATGGGCAGGCTTACTGTTATGATCACTAGGGCACTTAGGATGTGGCATTTTGGTGTTTTCTTAAAGCATTTCTTCAGCTCTTTAGTTGTTGAGCAGTAAGACAAGAGGTAAGAAGCTGCGCATCGCTCTAACATACTTGGGTGGGCTCACCACTATCGAAGACTCAAACACTTAGGGTGTGAATTAATACACATGGGGTCCATGTGTGCAACTATAGGAATTATAGAAATACCAAAAATACCACCCACTCTAATTAGTCACAGGAAAAATGGGTCGTAAATAGGAAAGGAAGAGTGTAGATTTGGGAAAGAAAACATTTATCCATGAACTGATCTCAAAGGCAAAAAACGAACAGTCAAATTCGCAAAGGGACACAAGGAAAACAAGGCCACAGAAAGCTGTTACTCCCATAAAAAGGATAGAAACCTCTGATTCCTCTACCTCGAGGCCATACCATTCTAAAGTAGCGAAAACACTCCCAAGATTAAGCATCCAATTTAAGAAGTATAGGGGAAGCTAGTAACCAAAACCTCAAGACTGATGCACAAGGGGAAACCGAAAGGGGGCATAAAAAACCTAAGACATGAGAGCACCTATTAATTTATCAATATCCAGATTCAGGCAGCACAGTGAAACAACTAGCCCTAAAGTCGCCTGAGCCATCAATTTCACATGCAAGACAATCACAAGAACAATTTGAAGAACGTTTGTTACATCTAGGATTAGAAGGGTTGAAATTGGGGACAACAATAACAACAACACAAAAATAGATGCTACTATCACCACCTTTAAGTTCCCAATTAGGGATATTAGAGGTGAGGCTCCCATGAAAAATAATCCTTTATCATCCTTACCATATTTTCAAGGAATGATTGTAGAAAACCCTCACACCTTCTTATTCAAATTTGATGTCTTATGTAGGAGTTATGACTATGTTTCAGATACTCAAAAATTAAAATTATTTCTTGCTACTCTAGAAAGAGTAACCTTGAGATGGTTCATGGGGTTAGGCTCTGCTTCTATTCGAACATGAAGCAACATGGAGGAGACATTCTTATCAAAGTATCAAGATTACTGCAGAACCAAGGACTTAAGAGAGGAAGTATTCAGGATGACACAGAAGGAGGATGAGATTCTGGAGGACTACGTAGAGTGGTTTCACTATAATTTGTAGAGGTCTAATCACAATGACTTAGATCACAAGATCTTGAAGACCATATTTATAAGAGGAATGAGGGACGATTGCCTTGATACCCTGAATCTACTAGGAAAAGGGGACATATCTCAGGAACCATTCACTGAAATTGTAAAGCTCTATCTAAGATGCTCTAGAGGATTGTCGAAGGGAAGAAACACAATCTGAGATGCCTTTGCCTAAATACAAAAATATGCAAGTGGAGGAGTAACTAGAGTAGAGATCGGGAATTTATTTGAAAATTTCAAAATTAACATCCTCAGTACTCTATCTTCCTAGATAATGACAACACAGATCAAGAAGACACAAGGAGAAGCTGATACACCTCTAGTTGTGTTTTGTCCAAATTTCCAGAAGAAACATCCCTTGAGGGAGTGTAAAATGAATAACATCAACTTTTGCAATATTTTTGAGTTGTAACATTCTACGGGTCAATGTCTGGAGCTTCCTAGACTGAAAGAAGTATTTAAAGATTTGAGTGAAGAAGTTCAACCCTCTTACTTCATCACACCTAGGAGACCATGGTAGCCACGACCTCCAATTATGTCCCAAGATTTTTTTTCTTTTAATTCGTGGAATAATGCATATAATGCTCATCAATATACGTGGCAATACTTTTCTCCTTCTCTAGCACAATTTCCTTCACCCTAGAACCAGTGGCCCCCCTCTCCATCTATTCAATATCCTCCATCTCAACCATATCCTTGCAATCAGAACTGGAGGGGGAATGCCCAGAGTATAGCCCCACCTGGATTACCAATGCAGGAGTAGCTACAACTTCCCCCTTTCCAAAATCTTGTTCCTACATCGTCTGTGCAACCCCAACTACCTGTGCAACCTAACCCTAACCCAAATAATTAAGAAGCTTAGAGAATATAGGCTCTGACTACCTTCCAAACATACCTTATCACTACCATTGGACTTAATGGAATTCAACTACAGTTGGGTAAGGTAATTAAACCAAATCACTCCCCTATCATTACCAAGGAGGAATGTGAACCTTCCAAAGGAGGTACAATAGATCTTGAGGTGGCTATTACACCTCTAACAGCCGATACAGACCAAGGTGTTACGTCTATAACAACAAACCCGAAAAGAATTGTTACTCATGTAACAACCAACTGGGGTAAGGTTGATTAACTAAGACTGGAATGACCTCATAACCCAAATCCAATTTCCTTAGGGATTTGAAAAATCCGCACACACAAATTCCTCTACTGTAAGCTCTTAAAGAACTACCTATTTATGCCAAAACAGTATGAGATATGTGCATTAAGAAACCTAGAAGGAAGCCTAAGGACCCTGCTACAATACGCATGATGGGGAAATTGTCTGAATTAATGACTTCTTAGCCTCTTCTAACCAAGTATAATTATTGGGGAAACCCTATGGTTACTGCCTATATCAATTATCAATCCATAACTAATACATTGATTAATCTTAGGGTTGCCATTAATGTGATGACAAAGGACCTTTTTACCACCCTGGGGCTACATGGGCTTAGACATATGCCTATTGTACTTGAATCAGCAGATAGATCCCGTGTTAAACCAGATGGGGTATTAGAAGACATAGTAATCACAATAGCTTCCTGGAGGTATCTTGTTGACTTTCTTATCTTATAGACCAAATCCAACCTAGGTAGACATCCTTTGATCCTAGGGAGACCTTGGTTAGCCACTGCAAATGCATTTATAGGATGCAGATATGGATCTATGATGATCTCAAATGGACAGGCTATAAAGAACCTTAATCTTTACCCCACAAAACCAAATATGGATTTGAACAATCCCTGGTGGGATGAATTTGAACCCAAATCAGCTCTTTCCCTACCGCTCCTCACTCTGGGAAAAGCCCAATATTTCAAGGATGAGATAGAAGATTATATCATTAATGGATTTATTAGTAACTTGTTTTTTATCACTTCTATTGAAGATTAAAAGGAGGAAGAGGAGGTAGAAGATATGAACTTTGAAAAAATGAGGATCACTTTGCATGCTGATAACAATCTAGTCGAAATAGAACCAAGAAAGTATTTGAACATTAACCCCAACCTAACTATTGAGCAAAACAAACTGTCATTACAAATGCTACAGAAATACAAGAATGCATTTGCATGTGACTATACGGATATGAAAGTGATTCATCCTAAACTATGCACTCATTGAATTTATTTGAAAGATCGATGCAAACCAATTAGACAATTGCAGCGCCGCATGAACCCTACATTGAAGGAGGTAGTGAAGGAAGAATTACAAAAAATCTTGAGTGCTAACTTTATTTATCTGATATCTGATAGTTAGTGGGTGTCTCTACTTTTCATTGTCCCTAAAAAGAATGGAAATTGGAGAGTCTGTGTGGATTACAGAGAACTCAATAAGGCCACTTAAAAGGAACATTTTTCTTTACCTTTCATAGACCAGGTCCTTGATACCCTTTCTGGGAAAATTCTTTTTTCATTTTTAGATGGGTTCAATGGCTACAACTAGATACAAAAATCCCCAGAGGATCAGGATTAAATGACCTTTACTTGGCGTTGGGGAACTTTCCCATACAAAGTACTCCCTTTTGGACTCTGCAATGCGCCAAAAACATTTCAGAGGGTAATATTGGGATTTTTTTTCTGATTTGTTGAATGACTTCCTTGAAATATTCATGGACAATTTTACACCTTATGGTGATGCTTTTGAAACAACATTAGTTAAATTAGAAAAGTGCTAGAACGTTGTGTACAGACTAATATTTATTTTAGCACCGAAAAATGTTGCATGATGATGACTGAAGGGATCATGTTGGGACACTACATTTTTGCTGACGAGATTAAGGTAGACCCTGCTGAAATAGAGGTAATTCTGAAAATTCCAACTCCGAGGATGCAAAAAGAGGTACATAGTTTCTTGGGACATGCAGGGTATTACAGAAGGTTTATAGAGAATTTTTCAAAAATTGCATCGACATTGTTTTCTTTACACATGAAAGATGTAGACTTTTTGTGGACACGAAAGTGTGAGCAGGCCTTTTTGAAGCTGAAATGATGTGTATCAACAACTCTAGTTTTACATTGACCTAATTAGGAACTGTAATTTCACATAGCTGCAAATGCATCTGATATTGCAGTAGCTGCTGTTTTGGGCCAACTGGAGGACATGAAACCTTACGCTATTTATAACATAAGCAATAATTTGACTCCAGTTGAGCTCAATTACACAGTGATTGAGAAGGAATTCTTAGAAGTATTGCATGCCATCAATAAATTTCAACATTACATCATAGTGTATCAAGTATTTGTACACACTGACTACTCTGCCATTCGTTTTTTAATGAATATTCCAATTACCAATTATAGAATTACACGCTAGTCATTGCTCTTACAAAAATTTGATATCACAATTGTAGATAAACCTAGAAAAGATAATGTAGTAGTTGATTTCCTTTCTAGATTAACTATTGATGACAATTTCATTCCTACTGAGGATTCTCTCCCTGATGAGTACCTCTTTGCTATTTCTACTTACTAACCATGGTATGTAGATATAGCCAATTATCTTGTTGCAGGGAAGTTTCCACAATATTTGTCCTTCAAGGAAAAGAGGAAGATCATATAGCAGAGTGCTACTTATACGTGGATAGATGGGAATCTCTATCACATTGGACCATATTTCCAGGTCAGATATTGTTTTAGGGAAGATGAGATCTTTAACATCCTTAAGGCTTGTCACGAGGAACCTTGTGGAGAGAACTTCATAGACAAGTGGAAAGGATACAAAGTCCTTTTGACAAAATATTATTGGCCAACAATATTTCAGGATGCCAAGAAGTTTGTGAAAGGATGTTATAGTTGCCAAAGGATGGGACAACCACTACAATCAGATGAGATGTCATTGTAGCCTCAAATAGTCTTAGAACCTTTTGAGAAATGTGCCTTTGATTTTGTAGGACCAATTAATCCTTCATCCAGATAGAAATCCTACATCTTAGTTTGCACCAACTATGTCACAAAATGGGTTAAGGAAAAAGAACTAACCAGAGCCATGGAGCAGGTTCTTTTAGACTTCATGTTTAAAGACATATTTGTCCGTTTTGGTATACCCAGGGAAATAGTGACAAATGGAGGGCCCCAGTTTACATCCCATATGATCCAAAAGTTGTTTGAACAATATAAAATCCATCATAGAATCACAACACCTTATCATCCACAAGCGAATGTCCAAGTGGAAAGCACCAACAAAGTCATTGAGGGGATTCTTACCAAGACTGAGGCTAGTCATCAAAAGAATTGGGCTGATAAACTTCTAGAAGTGTTGTGGGCATATAGAACTACACGGAGGAATACTACATGATTCTCACCATATGAACTTGTGTATGGTAAAATTCCCTTATTTCCTATTGAGTTTGAAATCAAGACATTAAGAACAACATTGCAGGTGAATTTGGATCTAGCTACAGCACAAAAGTAAAGGTTGAACTAGGTCAATGAATTGGAGGAGAAATGGTTGGATGCTATCCAACAAACATAGATTATCCAACAATAGAGAGTTAAGTGGAATGACACATTCATCAAGAAGAAGAAGTTTCATAAAGGAGATTGGGCTCTCTTATATGATTCAATATTCAAGGACTTCAAGGGTAAGCTCTGCACCAGATGGCCAACTCACTATGAGGTAGATGAAGTATTTGACAATGGGATTGTGAATTTGGTTACTTGATAGTGCGAGGAAACCATTGCTTGCAAATGGGCATTGTCTTCGGTTATATCATAAACCTGCTTGAAGGTATTCATTTGTTAACATTTTCACCAATTCGGATCTTCAGATTAGAGGAGAAGGGGAAAACCCCCATGTGTTGCCAAAATTCAATTTTTTCAATAGGAGTAACAACTGAAAACCAACCTCTGTCGGGGACTGCTACACCTCCTAAATATATATAAACAAAAATAAGAAAATAAAACAATCTAGCTATGAAAACCTCTTTCGGATGTAGACAAACAATTTCTGTAATAGTTTAAAACCACTATGTGGTGGCTGTTACACACTTTGTAACATCATTTGTTATTTAAAGAATGTCCTACAATAATGTTGTTACATGATTGTTTTAATTCTTTGCTTCTATCGTTTGTGGAAATCAATAATACATAACAATCGTCTCGTTTGTTACATCTGTAATAGCTGATGACTTCTAGAAATAATCCAAGTAAATTATTTATTGTAATACACAACACACATCACCATGATTTGAGAACAGTTTCCTTGACCACAAGAATTAAATTCATGCACCTCATCACAAATGTCTTCTCTCCACATCACACCAGGTACGTCATAAAATGGTAATATCACTATCCTCTTTTATTTAGTAATTATGGCAATCTAATGCGATATCCCTTTTGACAGCCGAGGTCAGCCATCACATTTAAGCTGGGTGGGGATGAACTACATGATGGCATGACCTTTTCATAACCTCTGAGCATTTAAAAACCACAACCAAATCATGATGATCTTGTAATCATTATCATTTAATGATTGATCATGCCAAAAAAGGGAATTGTACCTCAAACTAGACCTCCCATAACTTAGCATTAATAAGGAAACATTATTGCGCAGTACGAATCCTAATTACAAATCCTGATTTGAAATTCCTACCTACCTCACCCTACCATATACCCACTACTGAAGCGTTGCATCCTCATTCAGAGCTCTCAAACAGAAGTGGAGGAGACCAATTGCAGGGTTAGAACAATTGAGTATTGTGCCAACCAATTCGGAATTTCTCAAGGGGGAGAAGAGAGGAGAACAACATTGAACTTGTGTAGCAATGGGTGGGGCAGCAATTCGACATGAACCAAGATCAACAGAGGCATTGGAAAACTGCCCCAAAGCATGCCAAATTTTTAAAAACGCATGCTAGTTTGAGTTTTTCCAAAGGCTAGAAGGATCAGACAGGGCAATTGCTATGGAATTCACTAATAATTTAAAGAGGAATCAAATAGAGGTCAAGGGATTAAAGCTGGAATTTACAGAAGAGGTAATTTCCTGTGTGATGACATTAACAGTAGAGGGTAAAAGGTGGTTTAACAAAAAAAATAATGACCCCTCCTTGAAGGGGGATTTTCTCCAAGGGGAGGAATGGTTGGTGAAGAAAGGAAAGGGGATTGACAGGTTGTCACTTCCCCAGCTATGATCGAATGTCACCCTTTACCTCATCAAGTATATTACCTGTGAGGGAAGGGAAGCAATTGTATTCAATTACCACTTCTCATTGCTAAACCGCCTCCAACATCGACAGTTGATAAACCTCCCATACTTTTTACTAGAAGATATCCGGCATATGGCTGCGGCCGTGAAAACAGTTTCACATCCAGAGACTTGCATCATAAACCATGGCCTCATCAAGCTAATTGTGCTAGATGGCCTAAGTCACCAAGGTAGGAGCTAGGATGAATTCATGAGAAAGAAGGCTAGGACTACCCATAGGAAGCAAACTGGGACATCTAAGGAAGCTCTGACAGAAACCAAGGAGCAGCCCGAGCCCTCGAAAGTAAGGGTTGGAAAGAGACCAGTTAACAAACCAATTGGTGATAACTGGCCAAAATAGACAATAAAAATTAGAGGGCACCTAGAGTCCCCATCCATATCTAAGAAGAACAAGGAGGCAGCAAGGCAGGAAGATGAAGAGAAGGCTTGGCTGGAGGAACCTTCCTCACCTAGTAAGAAAGAGACCCAATCATTGTTACTTAAAATCTAAAGTTTAGAAAGAGAAAATGAAAAGCTAAGGAAGCAGTTAGCAGAGGATAAGGTAGAGGTAAGGGCCCTGGGGTTAGATACTTTGGCTGAGGCTATAGATAGATCTGGGGAGGAAAATGTTTCGGGTGTTGTGTGCACGTCCCGTGCTAAGGAGCTAATGGTCGTGGGGCATAGAGTCTATGCAGTGGACACCATTTCGAGGGAAACACAAACTAAGTCCTAGGATGCTGACATATAAAAACTCATTGAAGACGTTATTATTACACAAGAACCAGTAGCTGAGATGGAGCATTCCACATAAAGTAATTTGGTAGCTGATACATAGGAACCCTTGGTTGACACTATTGTTACACAAGAACCAACAATGGAAATAGAAGCTAACCAAGGGGAAAAAGAAGAAGCTGATATACATGAACATGTGGTTGACACTACTGTTACACAAGAACCAGCAGTGGAAACATAAGCTAAAAAGTGGGAAAATGATACATAAGAACCTGTGTATGACACTGTTGTTACAGAAGAACCAAGAGTGGAAGTAGAAGATGATCAGAGAGAAAAACAAACTATTACACAAAAATCCATTGATAACGTTGCTATTACACAAGAACCAGTAGCCGAAATGGAGCAGTTTCACCCTCGATAGGTTGTCACACCTTCAAATGTTAGTGCATGTGGGAGAACATCGGTTCTTGATGAAGGATGTTGTTCTGAAAGAATGTTGTTGATACAAGAGTTACAGAAATGGAAACAACAAGTGCTCTCTCTAGAAGAGGGAATGATCTCGCTCAAGGGACATAAAAGGATGATGGATTCACTCACAGAGAAATCGTTAAAGGAAAAGTGGGAGAGAGAATGGGAAGAGCAGAGGCATAAAGAAGCTATGAAGAAGAAATACAAACAACTGTAGTTGTTACACTAGCAGGTTATGGATCTAACAAATGATAAGATGAAGCTTCGTGAGCTTGACTTCAACTGGATAGGATGCAGGCAACCCCATCATATCCAACGTTCCTCTCAAAATGTTATTATTTGTTTTAGTTAAAAGCATTCTTTGAAAATAGACCTAATTAGGGTTCTTCTACCTGTACTTTTCTTGAAATTTGTCGTACTTGTGATTTTGATGAACAAAGCTTACTTTGTGAGCTCTTTTTGCATAACATAATGTGTGAATATGTCAATACAAATATAGTGGCAAGTGTTTTCTCTTATATGGGGGATTTGTAGTTGCGGACCTTCCTTTCTTTTATGAGGAATCAAATCGAATGACATATGGCCATGAGATCAGCTTAGACCAATGAAGAACGGGTAGAATTATGGATCAGAGAAGAACCATGAAGGACTTATGAACTGAGACATGAGTTTAAGTTGTTCTTGATTACCTCGGGAATCAAGGAACAATCATCCACTTATAGAAAAAGGATTGTGGTGTTTTTCCTGAATTTGTATGCACAAATGAAAAGTCAAGTGCTAACAGGGTGCCTTAAGTGCACTGAGGCCTAGAGTGCTAGATTATAAGAAGGAGATCCTCTTAAGTTCATAAATTTCGTGGTCCCTGTTACATGAGTACCTGAATATGCTGGGTGGTGCAGCCACTGGGAGAATTCTGGATCAAAGTTAGATTCAAATTTCCTTTGATTTGGTTACCGGTTGAAGAATACTAGTCGGATTACCACTTGTGTGACTATGAAGAAGAATCTTGGATGCAACAGGTGATGGGTACTTAGAGGTACAGGGCTCTTGGTGAAGACACTACTCATGCCTATAATTTTACAGACTTGCATCAAAGTTATAGCAGGAGAAGTTGAGGTTCTTCATGAGGACATGCAATTACTTCAGTTGGGAGGAGATGTTGGGTGTAGTTTTTATACCTATTTCCTACACTTTACTTCCCCAGTTTTGATCCTCTTTCCCTCCAGGCTAATGAAACTTCACATGTTAATCACCTTTTTTTATTATAAACAACCTATTTCGTTGTCATGTTATTTTTCCATTTTTGTTGAATATAACGATGCAATATTCCTTTTTGTGGCTAACTGGGGTAAGATTGGAGAAGTATTTTGGATCCTATCCTTTTTTCAAGTGTTGCTTGTGAGGATGAGGTCATGAAGTGAAAAATCCACATTGTTTGGTCTCAGAGCAGGATGGCACATATTACTGTTACACTCTATATGCTATTACAGATTGTTGTTACACTATGTATGTTGTTACAAGTGTTGTTGTTACACCACATGTTGTTAAAAGTGACCGTTGTTACACCTTGGGTGCCATTACAAGGATGTTGTTACCCAGTGATTGTTTTTACATCGCAAAGCATCATTTGACAGCAGGCTATTGTTGAACTCTAGCTGGTAGAGTCGTAGGTACTAGTCCACACAACAACTATCAAAAGTTATGAATTATTTATTTAGAAAGTAATGGATCCAAGCGGTTGTGATCTTAACCAATGTATTTGAATAGAATTTGTATTTAGGAACAGGTTATAACAATTTCCATTTTATTATCAACATGAGAATCATGAGATTGTCATGACTGATCTATTCTTGATTTTGGGTCTGTAATAACTATAAGAGAAACTTAATGTCTCATGTATGGGGATGTCATAAAGAGCACTGTTATTTTGATCTTGTAACTTTTAATTATCTTTTAATATTGAAGACACTGCAGTGATGTTATTACTATTTCTCATTTGAATTTTTAACTAGTCTCATGTTCATTCCTGCACCCCTTTTAGGGAAGAAGGGCCCTCCTCTTTAGCAGGGACTACATTGGTAGAAGTAGCTACATATTATTGTTTATTTTATTATTTGTATAGTTTTCTGATGTTGTTTTATAAATTGTAGAATATATTTGCTTCATTTCCAGAATTATGTTATGATGTTACATTGATTTGATTAAGCAATATGGTAGTTGACCAATTGGTGTAGTTATTAGTTCAATGTGTGGCGCACCCTTTCTCTGGTAATCATGAAGTGTGATTTCATTTCTATACAGTGTTTTAATTTCTGCATGAATGATTTAATTTCTTCAATTGATTCAATGACATTCTTTACTATTTTCTACTTTCACCCCTCATTGTAGTGTATTTACACGGATAGTGCAAAATCCATTGAAATAGCATACCAACCCTGGGTTGACAATTAATTGGTTGTAGTCTTTGTCAATTAGGATTGATTAAAACAACACTACAACATTGATCCTGGCAGTAATTCAATTGAGAGTTGATTTCTCTTATTAGCAATAATCCTAGTATTTATTTGGAGAACACATCACTAAATATTTTTATTATTGGGCGTTCTTCCATTATGTATTTATCACCATACAATTCACTAGTCACTTGAACAATGTAGAATTTTCACCCCTTCCAGCTAAACTTCCTTAGTTTCAGTGAAATTATTAGCCTCATCGTCACGAATTTTATTTCCCCCTACAATGTTATACTTTCTCGTTCCCCATTAAGGCACTCTATTGACTTGCTATAGTAGTTGACCTTGGTTCTATGGGATGCTAGATAGTCCATCATGAGTAGTGTGTCATATGATCCAAATGGTAATAGGTTTTGATTTGTAGTCATGGTCATGTCGTCCATTACAATTGGGCATGACTGCACACATGTTCAATTTATTTCTTATTCCTCTGGCTAACTATACCAACCATGACCTATCATGGGTTGTGCTTTGCAATGCACATCTCTTTGAAATATTAGGGCTAACATAATTGAAATTAGAACCTAAGCCTATCATAATTGAAACTAGCTAGTTATGAATCATGCCTTCCATATTAATCATGGATGCTTGGTGATCAACCTACATTTTTTCTAATGCAACATAAATCTGTAGCACATTCTAAGCCACATCCTTGGCCCATTCCACTATCATTGAGGATAGTCTCTCTACTAGTGGTTATCCCCACACATCCAACACTACATAGCTCTTCGTGTGAACCTCTTGAATTCAACTCTTGCAAGATTAGTGAATCAACCCTAATCAAATGTAGAGTTTTTTTTCTTATAACTATCCTTGGTAGAAGTGGAAAACTTCATAGTTCCTCTTGCAGACTTTTCTCCTTTCCCTTTAAAACTGGGTTTTTTCTTTGTTCTCGAATCAACCCTGAACTTAAGCTTATGCTTTGGTTTCTTATAGAAATACTTCATTTTCCTAATGGCATGCTTTGGTGCTTTAGGCTCATTGAATTATATTTTGTTCCTAAATTCCTGAGGAAATCCATTCATATATCTTTGAATCTTAGTCTTCTCATACTTTGTGTAAGGTACCTATCTCAACAACTCTAAAATCTAGTTTTATATTCATTGGTTGTTAGTTACCCAATTTTTTTCTCATAAAATTCCTTGGCCTTGTTGTCATAGTATCCTTCGGACAAATGTTCTTCCCTTGAATAGCTCTCAGATTTCCTCTAGGATAATCATTTTTCTTTGATATGGATAATCTCACCTTCATGTTCTCAAAATAATCACATAGCCTAAAATACTTCATCCCTACCAGCCATGCCTCCGCTTCCTCGACCTTCTTCACTTCTCCATAAAATGTATGAGGTTTTACATTCATAAATTCTTCTAGCATGGATTCTTCTCCCTTCCTTCTCTTTTGGAAATATCTTTTAGTTGTAACACTAGAAAATTTCTCATGACTTCCTAACCTCCTTTCTAGAATACTCGATGGAGTTCCACCTCTCAATGTATCTTTACTTTCCTGCATATATCATTTCTTGAATCTACTACATTCTACAACATCAATATTTAATCCATGCTTTGCAAGTCCTAAGGGACTTTGCTAGCTTTTATCCCTTCCTATGTGGGTGGCACCTAGATCATGCTACCTTTGAATTTGAAAATATGACAAAATCTGTAATATAATTGTGTTTACTTCTACTTGATATTCTTGATCCATGATAATCCTTTCATTGTCAACCTTATCACTTATTATCTCAACTCTTATACTTATAAGAGTGTTCATTCAGTTAGGGGAGTCTTCCTCTATCCTCTTTCCAACTGAGTCTTCTTCCTGATGATGCTCAAATTTACTCGCATCATTTTGCTCCATCCCACTACTCATCCCTCGTGTCTTCTCATGTGATGTCATACATGCCTAGTTGTTAGCCAATCTGCAATATAAGTAAAAAATGCTCATTATCACCTTGTAAAATCTACTATAATAATATGGCTGTGAGGCTGTATAAAACACCATATTTCAAGTTAGCATGAAATTCATAAACAAAATGATACAAGAAACGTGCTTTGCACACAACAAACAATCACTACAATTTACTACACTATATAACAAAACTTTCTAAATAATCCTACTAGGTGCATTCAGTATGAGTGCTAAAATTAGGCACTCTGATACCACTCTGTAGTTCTCCATCCCAACCTCTTACAGTAATCCTGGCTAAATGGGAGGTATTACTTTTAATTAATATGGCATCCATTGTCTCATCATGGAAATGAGGTTACAAAATTTCTCCTTTGCCCAAAATTAGGGGAATTAACTTTGGCCAATACCATTGTGTTTGGCTTGTCACAAGCTCTTTGATTATATAAAGTTTTCCTCAATTTGGTGCCCAAATAAAAAATTATGCTCATTTAAATTTTGGGCCCCTTAACCTCACCACATCAGCAAGGATAAACCACATGGCAATACCACCTCACACAAGGTCCAATGTGGCACCTTCCATGTCATAACACCATAGTTCCACCACACCATCATGCTACCCTCTTGAGAATGATCTACTATGCAACACCACACTATGACAAACTTATTCCCGTCAGCTGATAGTGAGAATCTCCATCTAACACTCCAATCAGATCACACCCTTACCTTTTGACATATTCAGTCTCGACCTGGGTGGTGCATTATAAATATTTCTTCAAGGTAATATAGATAGTCTTTGCCCCGTGGATTCCATCTATCTAGCCAATCTTATACACTTCATGGCCCACTATGAAATAACACCACAATTTTTTCTTTGTGGTCCTGATACGCACAATGACGTGGCCCCCATCCATGCATGTCACCACGTTAGTACTACATGAAAATCCTCAGGCTAGGTGGGACTACAAGCCATTGACATGTCTTTTATGTGACACAACAACCTAACCTCCATGACACTTGTTTCTCTGACACCCTGTTGACGTCATGTTGAGATAAGGGTGATATCATCATGCCACATGGAATTTCGCAATGATTCCATGTGTCACCCAAAATCTAGCCACTTAGCCCACCAAAATTCCATATCTGCATGCCATGTGTCATGCTTTAGCGTGCCACATCAACAAATCTACCATTTCATGAGTACACATCATGTATGCCCTAGATGGCATATTCCAACTCAGTTTAAGTCAAGGTCCCACAATGTCTCAGATGATTTTACTGGAAAGTGGAAACTACCCATGGTATTTATCCATGATATCTACCCATGGTATTGTAACTCAAAAATGACTGAAAATACTTTAAATAATCAGCCTCACCTTGTAAAAAAGACAGATTGGTACAACATAATGTAGATTTTTAAATATTCTCTTATCTTGATAAACAATTATGTTTCCTTTTACATGTTGGGATATATTCAATGTATAATTTTCTTAGCAATGTCTTTAAGAACACTTTAAGGAAATATTGTGTGTTTTCTCTCTCATGGTTCAAGTATCCCAGATCTTGCCCCCAAGATCTAAATCATTAGTACTAAAGCAGGTCATGACTCCATGGCAATTGGAATCAGAGTGGGGCAAAGGCAAAAGATACAGTAGTAGAGGAAGGAAATCAATTGGCATAAAGTTGATAATTTACCCTACCCTGATAGTCTATAGAGATAGGAACACCCACTCTTTTTGAGTGTGAATGTTTCACCTAGGCCATCCTTGCAGCTTTGAATCTTTAGAGAGACTGACTTAAGTGAGGATAACACCAAAACCTTATTAATCATTATACACCCATTTATTCTTGGTAGCCCATTTGAATAAATAAAAGGTAACCAAACGAGACAATTCTGCAATGCAAGCGATCATAATAATTAGTTAGTTTCTTTCAATATAATTTACTTATGTAGATGAATTCTTATAATCAAGGCACACACGAGGTAATGTACTCCTACGCTTACCAATATTTTGTGACCTCTTCATCACAATCTGTGGGGAGAGCCAACCGAGGGATAGTCAATTCTAAATACTCTACTCCTCACACTGCCATTAGAACTAGTGATGGGATCATGATTTGGAGTCATGGGGTGAGGGTGCGGGGGTTTTACCAGTGTGATATTTATGTGTAGCTACAATGGTCAAACCCTCTCTTTCCCCCACAATCACTAGTTGAGTTACGTGGGTAGAGACACCCAAATCGTGGATGTCGCTCACAATATTTCCTACTTACTTCTCATCTTGAAGCTCCCAAAGCTCTCCAAGGTCTATAGGAGCATGGTTACCTTCAAATACCAACTTCCTAATGAAGATATTGATGCCCTGATCTCAGTCACCAAGGATGAAGATATTAAAAAGTTGATGAATGAATATGATTGATTGTAGCAGCTGTGAGGGGAAATTAACATAAGCAAGTCTTCTTCCTTTTCGTTGTCATTGAGGCTAGGGATTTTTCTATTTCATAGAAAGCTCAAGAGTTCCACCAAAAACTTGGGCCCTTTGCTAGAGAGCTCCAAGCGAGAGCTCTAGTTTGTCGATGCATTGAATGGGGCTCCCATTCTAACCTGCGATGATTCAAAAGTTTCATATATTGTTTCGAAGACGCTTGATTACTTATTCAGGTTGGATCTCAATGACGATTCAAATTAGATAGCAAATTAGAATCAGCCGTAGTTTTCCATAAAAAGTTGAATGTCTATGCGACATTAAACCCACGAACTAGTGAGGAGGTCTACTCTACACCAGAGAATTCCTCTCCTCATTGGTTAACTTCCTCAGTCCTAAAATGCTAGCAAGGGGAGGGAATTGATATGGGTGAAGAGAGAATTGATCCCTTAATGTGAGAGTCCATCGCTAATCATGAAACATGCGCAACTTTGGCATCTACTGGGATACAAACACAAGATCCCGGTCTTGTTTTAAACAATTAGATTAGGCTCGCAAAATCTCTTCAACACTCTACAAAAGAACAGGATGCCAGTGAGGTAAGAAGCCAAAGCCAATTGCATTTTGTAGGTCCAATGAGGAGAGAAGCGAGTCATTTGAGCTTGGCAAACATGAGCTAATAGTGAAACATATTGAATCTAAATTTCCCAGAGGATGGAAGGAATTTGAATAATTCCCAACACATTCTCATGTCGCTCCTAGGCCCTACTGTAACAACTAGTTGGTGAGGATCAATCAAGTTGAATGAACATCCTGGACTTAGAATAGGCTCGGAGATCCTTAATTTTGGTTATGTGGAAAACCATGTAATGACCATGATTAGAAATGTGTTCATTGTGATAAAGGGCTCTGAAAATCTAGATAGTTTTGTTATTCTTGGGAACCATCGAAATGCGTGAACTTATGGAATTATGGATCCTAACAATAGTATAATTGTTCTTCTAGAAATTGCTAGGAATTTCGATATTTTTCTGTGCGATGGACGACAACCTAGAAGGAAAATTATCCTAAGCAATTAGGATGATGACGAGTATGGAATAATAGGATCAACAGAGTGGGTAAAACAAAATTTTGGAAACTTGGGCTCACAAGAAATGGCCTACCTGAATATTTATTGTGTTACTCAAGGAAGAAGGATTTTTTGTTGGTTCCACACCATCGCTGGACAATATTTTTGTTGAAGTTCTGAAAGAGGTGTTTGATTATCATGTTAATGGATAGTACCATGTTGACAAAGCGACATCTCCTAAAGTGCTAAATTTTCTTATGTATAAATTATGCTACTTTAGATTTAGGGAGCTTAGTATTGAGTATGACAAGTTTATTAGGTGGAATTGGGCCTCGGGAATTGAATTAGGAAGGAAAAATGTTAAATTTTAGTGTTTTTGAGGGAGCCTTTACAACATCTCACTCGATAGTGAGAATTTACAAATATAATCCACCATAAAAGCCAACAAATTTCTACCATACGTTGTCATACCAGCAAGCGAACTATCTCTAAGTCCATTTGTTAGGCAATACATTGTCAATATCATATTTGTCCCATGAGCATTACAAGGTATCTCTATCCTTAGGCCTTTGTTCATCATGGTTATGGGTCACCCACAAGTCCATTATTATGGGTCAACCACACAAAACCCTTTTCATTGAAGTCCATTTTCTAGGCCATACACTTTCAATATCAAAGTTGGCCCATAAACACTATAGGGTACCTCAGACCTTCATTCATCATGGTTATTGGTCATCCACAAACCATGGTTATAGGTCAACCACATAAAACCCTTGTAATCAAAGTTCATTGGTTAGGCCATACATTGTCAGTATCACAGTTGTCCCATAAGCATTACATGATAACTCAATCCACAAATCTTTATTCATCATGGTTATGGGTCAACCACACAAAACCCTTCTCTTCATTGGCTCATATTCAATAAAAGCTTCTCAAAAGTGAACTTGATGCAATGGGGACCATTGCTTCCTAAGGGGGGAGGATTGATCCGAATGGAAAGTGGCTTCCGCCCTTGGTATTTACCCATGGTATCCACCCATGGAATATAATCATGGTATTGTAACTTAAGAAGGCACTGGAAAAACTATAAATAATGAGCCTCGCCTTGTGAAAAAACATGCTAGTCCAACATGATGTAGTTGTTTAAAGCTTCTCTTATTTTAATAAAAAAAATATATTTCCCTTGACATGTTGATATGAATTCTTTTAGCAATATATTTGAGAATAATTTAAGCAGATATTGTGTGTTTTCCCTTTCTATTGGGGTTTAAGTCTCCTAGATCATGGCCCTCCACCAAGACTTTGATCACCAAACATCTGTGCAATAATTCTTTTCTTGTTTAACGTAGAAGAGGGATTTATGTTGCACCCTCCATCAACAACACCAATAGTGCCCAGTTGGAAAGGACCCACCATCACACCTTCATGGAGCAACAACAATTATGGCTAAAGGTGATAGGAATGTTTGGGTATCACATCCTAAATCATAGATCATTTCACAAACAATATCATGACATTTTGACACAACACAACATGAATGATATATGGCAGGTAACATGAATTTTCTCATATTCACTCCGTTAACTCAATGCATTAGTATCTTTATTGTGTTTTCTTTTGAAATTATGAAGGCTTGTTCGACCTAAATACAAACCCATTCTATACAAACCCAGACTTGTAGTTTTGAGGACTATAAGGCACTGCATAGCCATTCCTAGGACATTTGATGCAAGATCTCAGTATTGAACCATACCCATAAATGTATGGTAATGGCTCATCATACATTATAGGATACAACCCATGGATTTACACACATCAAAATAGTTTACTTGTTATTAGTTAAACAATTATACACAATATTGAACATAGGCATTCAATAATCCTTACACAACAACTTTTCAAGGTATTCACACATATCATAGAATGAAAAATCACACATAGCCACAATCAACTGGTCATATCAAACAATCAACATATACATGTAAGTAATTTCGCTATTCAGGAGTAAATCAACATCACAAAGATCCATAAGTCCCTTACAACCATCACGAGGGCTTCACTGTGGGAGCGATAACATACCACGTGGGTTCATATTGGGGAATATTTATTGAGGAAAAAATGACATAATATATTGGGGGATATATAGGGGGTGGAGGGTTTTAATATTGACAGGTATAAAAAATGGAGGCCAAAGTTAATGAAAAAATATAAAGGGGTATAAAAAAATGTTAATGAAAAAATGGATACCTACAATATCTAGTGAAAGTAGGGGTATTTAAATTGGGAAGGTGTATTGGGTTCGTATTGGTAGGGGGTTAAATAATGTGATTTTTAAAGGTATTTTCCAATATGTAGTAAAATTAAGGGTATTGTTTAATATGCCACGAACGCACATGATACGTCAAAGGTTCATTGAGTGAAGCCCCCGTGACAACCATGCAAATCATTCACATACCATCACATTGCAACACATAGGAGTACATATGCTTCTTTGATAGTGTTGATACACTCATTGTAATACAATATTATTATTCATTATCATATTGCATCAACATGTATAAGATACAATTAAGCAACTTATATTAGGAGATGGATAACCAAAAAATAGGAAAGGGACTTAAATTGCCCTTCCAATTGGAGGCCAACTACATTATTATTATTTCTTGCAAATAACCACCCTTGAACTAGATTCAAAGCCTATAGAGTAAAGTGCTCAAGGGAATTTCACACCAGTAATATCAAAACACATTGGAATGCAAAGCACTCAAGTCATCCACCTGACAACTAGGAATGCAGAGAGCATGATAGTGTCTCCACCCAAAAGTCACTTTAGGGAATCCGAAGCATATAATGTTCCACCCAACAATCACTTACATGAATCCAAAGCCCACAGTGTCTCCATCTGATTCACACTACAAAAATATAAAGTCCACAATGCCTCCACCTGTAATATGGAAGGAATTGTGCATCACATCATGCCTCCACCTGATGTCTTTCACAAGAATCTAGATTCCACCTTCAGGATCGCCACCTTTGAGAACACCAAAGGAAGTTCGACCATGCCTAGTGTCTCCACCTGCTAAGCATGAGTCTAAGGTCCACTTTCGCTCTACCTTCTCAATCACCACTACTTCCCACACGACTAATGTGTAGTCTCTGTTGTTGTAATGCAACCATTGTACTTTGTTCTTCATGTGCGCTACTTTGTGTGTTTGTTCTTGTTTTTTTTCCACACTATCTAAATTATTCCTTCCGAGAGAGTCTCCTCCTTTTTGAATTCCTTCCCTAATTTCATCATATGTGTTGACCAACACCCGTGTCCCATAGGACTAGCTTGTCATTTGCTCAAGCACCCATACACCAATTTTAATGTTTGTACATTCTTTTTTAATGCAACAAGGATATAGCTGAATACAAATTGCAACATTCAAAGTTTGGCTATTTCTCCAAAAAATTCCCAAGCAACTTCTCCTCCCAATCTGTGAATATGTGTCTTCTCTCTTTGTCCATTCATCATTTATAATTTACATCAATTTATATGATCAATTCATATACTAATATTTACAAAGGTGACCAAAAAAAATTGTTACACTCGATATGTCATTCACTACCTTTAAATCTAGATCTCAATATGTCATTCACCACCTCTAAATCTAGATGCCATTGACAATTCATAAATTGGTAATTGATAACTCATCATCATTAAGTAGAAATAACAACTCATAAACAATGATCCATATGTTTGATTATTTAAAAGATCATATATCTTGGAATTTGCAATTTAATATATTAGATATAGTTAAAAATACTTTAATATTTAATATTATATTTATCTGAACTTTCACCGTAACATGAAGAAATAAAAATAAAAAATTTAAATTTAATTTATAATCTTATAGAATTTTTAAATTTATTTATAATACTGAAATTTTAATTCTAATTTTTTTTTTTTCCATATAAATTGACATTAACTTATTTGTGAGGAAACTTGATTTTAATCAAAATTTACAACCAAGCTTGCACCAATAACTTTATATGAATAAAAGCTAAAAAGTTAAATTATCACCTGAATGTCAGTAATTTAATTCACTAGAAAGAAAATGATTCACGACCAATCACAATTTTTTTTTGTTTCACATACGTTGACATATAAGTTGACATGTGTGAGGAAGCTTGGTTTTATTCAAAATTGACAGTAAAGTTTGCACCAGTAACTTGATATGACTAAAAGCTAAAAAGTTAAATGATCACATGAATGTTAGTAAGTTAATTCGCTCGAAAGGAAATGTTTCACCACCAACCACAATTTTTTATTACATATAAGTTGACAGGGTGAAGAAACTTGATTTTAATAAAACTATTACAGTAAAGTTTGCACCAATATCATGGTAAGACTAAAAGCTCCAAAGTTAAATAATCATATAAATGTTAGTAAATTAATTCACTAAACAGAAATTCTTTTTTACATATAAGGTGAGGAAACTTTATTTTTATCCTAACTTGATATAACTAAAAGCTAAATAGTGAAATGATTAGTAAATTAACTTACTCTCGAGAAAATGATTCACCACCAACCACATTTTGTATTTGATAAGATCTTGACCAAAGTGCTTCGCTTAGGATTGTGAATTTGAGGTGCGTGTACTGACAGTCTAGTTTGTTGGGAAGAAAACGCTTTATTCGCAACCACATCTGGTCTACTTTGCTCCAAAGAAAACACTTCATTCACAACCATATCTTGAAATCGATAAGATTTTGAACGAGTGTTTGGTATTTGCTGTGTGACTTTGATAAGATTTTGAGCACAATGTTTTATTTAGATAGGGTATTTGAATTGGATGGATGAAAATTTGTTAAAATTCTAGTTTCTATCTACATCCCCAATTACATGGGTAGGGGCCCTCGCAGAAGTATTTGGACAAACTCCATTTATAAGAAGTTATTATCCACATGCGATGTAATGTGAGCAATTCTTTTCACCTTTTTTGATGTTAGGTAACGTATTTTGATGTTTGTTGAAAAAGGAAATTAAAATTTTAAAATTAATATGAAATCAAATTATATGTATTTGGGATAATTTTAATTTAAAATTAAACATTTAAATTAAATATAAAATAATTAAAATGTGTATATGTTATTAAAATTGTAATTATGTTTATATGCTCGTATATTTTGACATAGAGTATTTAAATTTTGATTTAATTATCAATAAGTATTAGGAGAGTGGTAAAATTTTAACTTTATAAAATATTTTTGATAACAATATCATATAAACAAGTGTCACATGAAATTAAATAACGGATTTTTAGACATTGGTTTTAATAAGTGAGGATACTAACCCATAGTATTGTAACAATACCTATTTATAAGTGAATCTCTCTAATTAAAAATGTTGTTATATGTTCTTTTAAATAGATATATATGAATAACTTATATATTAACTTTTTTAGTAAACTGGTTGTGAAAGTACACATGAATTTTAAATGTATATATGTTTAATTCATATACTAATTATTTTTTTAACTAACATTGATAATAATAACAAGGGCTACATAGTAGCTAGTACCTGCAGCTTAACTTAAATATGGCTTAATGAAACAAAAAAAATTAACAAAGACAAAGTTTTCGTCACAAAAATAAAACAACTAATAAAATATTATACTGTTGAAAGTCATCACCAAAAATTAATAAATATGACTAACTAATATTGTTTATATTACAATACATATATCTATATGTATGTGTTATATCTATATATATATATATATATATATAGATAATTAAATTGATTAAAATATGTTTTTAATATAATATGAAGTCACCTTAAATTGAAAATTTTGTGAAAAAATTATAATTCTAGAAAATAGAAATAATAGAAAAAGAAGAAGCAAAAATCAAAAAGTTAAATAAAAAAGAATTAAAAACAAAAAATTAGTAAATTAATAGAAATGGAAGTTACTAAACAACCCATAATAAATCACCTTACAAATAAATAAATTTTAATAATAATAAAAATTGAATTCCTAATGTTAAACTATGGATAAAGGTCATAAATTTTTGGTCAAAAACAAACTAATATGCAGCCAAAGTCAAAACTGAATTGGTTATACCATAATAATAATAATAATAATAATAATAGAAGAAGATTATTATTATAATTATTATCTAGTTTTAAGGTCACGGCCAAGCCACACACTAAATTGGTGTATGAGACTCTCTTGTTTGTGGGACAAAAGACCCATCTCAATAAAGCGATTTTCACTACCAAGTCTACAAAATCATGCATACTCTACCCTCTCTGGTTTTGAACCTGTGATCTCTTAAGAGGAAACATATCCTCTTAACCATTAGGCCCACTCAAGCATCTTATTTGTTATAATTTTTTATGTTTTTCCGACTTATTACTTTGTTTTTCCAAAATTTTCAGAGTGCTAAATCTATTTATGTAATAAAAAGACATATTAAATAAAAAATAAAAAATAAAATCATAATTTTACCAAAAATTATTTGGCCATAAACATTATATATTATAATGTCATTTAATTTAAATAACTACATAGTTATAAATATGTAAAAAACTTGCAGACTCCTGAATAGTCCTAAACCTCAATCAATATCAATATCAATTTGTAAATAATACTGAAATCACGTGACGTGCATGATATGACGGCTGGGGCGGTTGGCTTTCGCACCCGCAGCCATGTTTGATTCCTGCGGCGGCATTCACTGAGGCCCCCTAACCGCTATGCCGTATTCTGCTGGCTTCGGCCATATTGATTGTAAAAATCTGTGGGCTTCGGCCATATGAGGATTTCTCCCTGAAAAAAAAATAATACTGAAATCATAATTTTAAATCAAAGTGAAATTTCTGGCAAAAAAAAAAATTAATTAAATCAAGAAGGTGAGACAGATAAAATGATAAGCTGGCAATCTGAAGGTCTGTATCCGACACTCACGATTAAGCCACGAGAGGGGCAATTGGGCCTTAAAATGTCTATCTCGCTCGGAGACGCAGACTCAATAAGAGAACAGCAGCTGCTGTTAATATTTGTGAGTGGATACCTGAGAATGGCCTGGGAATTGGTATCTGTTACAGGGTCCCTGTCGGAATACGCAGAGTTCTATATTGAAGCTCTGGTTGCATTGGCGGTGGCATGGAGCTTCTTCGGTTTCATCTACCGCGACAGGCGGAGGCGGCTGCTGCCTCCCGGGCCGTTCCCGTTGCCCGTTATCGGAAACCTGCATCTGCTAGGAAAGCTTCCCCACCAAACTCTGGCAGAGCTTGCTTTGAAATACGGGCCTCTCATGTCCCTCCGCCTCGGCTCCTCCGCTCTCACCCTCGTCCTCTCTTCCGGCGAAATCACTGCGGAGTTTCTAAAGGGCCATGATCGGCTTTTTGCCGGCAGATATTCGTCCGCCGCTATCAGGTACTTTACCTATAATTCCTCGGACGTGGCCTTTGCTCCGTACGGTCCCTACTGGAGGCAAATGCGAAAGGTCTGCGTTTTACAGTTGCTGAGCTCCAGGCGCATAGATTCCTTCAGCTTCATAAGAGAAGAGGAAGTCTCAGCCATGATTTTCTCTATTATTAACTCAAACTCGGATTATCCTCAGGATGACCCTCGCCCCTTAAACATTAGCAAAACCGTCTCGGCTCTGACAAATGCTATAATCTGCAAAATGGTGTTTGGTAGGAAATATTCAGACGAAGACCTAATCGGCAGCACTGGATTCGATTCATTGATCAAAGAAATTCTTCTGTTAGCCGGTACTTTTAACATCGGAGATTATATACCATACCTGGCCTGGATAGATTATCTGCGAGGTTTCAACCGTCGCTTGGAGCGAGTGCACAATACACAAGACCAGTTCATGGAGAAAGTATTAGAAGAACACAACGTTAAGGGACAGCATGACCCCAACGTCCCGCGAGATATTGTGGATGTTCTGCTTGAAGCCTCTGCAGATCAAGATATGGAGCTCCAAATTACACGAGATAACATAAAAGCTGTTGTCTTTGTAGGTTAAAACTGGATTAGATTTATGCAGTAGTATGATACTACTTTCGAATTGAAGTTTTTGTTATTAGAATTGATTTAAAATTTAATATTTTGAGAAGTGATATTTAGAATCAATATGTTGATACATGTTAGTCTTAGTGTTTTGGTATTGTTTTTTAGCCAGAGGATTGTTGAAAGGTTGGGTGAATAGGAAAAAAATTAAATTACCAAAAACTAAAAACATAAAACTAAGGGTCTTATAGATTATTTTTAATCTAATAAACCTTAAAATATCATTTTATTTCATTTTTCAAGAAATAATCCATTAATACTTATAAATCTATTTGAAATATTTTATTTCTTAATAATAAGACCAGTAGATACAATATAACACCACTAGATACAATAATTTCCCCTTACTTAATCGCAATATAACCCCACTTATCATGAAACTACCAAAATGACACCATATAAGACTGTTTAAGACTGTTTATAATGATTCTAAACTTAAACACAAATAATCTCACTGTGATAGATCCTGAAAATGAATTTGAAATAACTATGATTAAGTCATTTATATTTATGATATTGTATTGGTGTTGGCAGGATATGTTGGTGGCTGGCATGGACACATCCTCTACAAGCATAGAATGGGCAATGTCTGAAGTGCTGAAAAACCCTAAAGTGCTGCAGAAGCTTCAGGACGAGCTGGAACGCGTAGTTGGAATGGACCGTATGGTACGCGAGTCCGATCTTCCTCGTCTCATTTATTTGCAAGCCGTGGTGAAAGAAACACTCCGACTCCACCCGGCCGGGCCTTTTGCGATTCACTCGGCCGTGGAGGACTGCACTGTTTTGGGCTATGAAATCCCCAGAAACACACTCATTTTTTGCAATCTTTGGGCCATTGGTAGGAACCCTAAGTCATGGGGGGAGGATGCCCAAAGTTTTAAGCCCGAGAGATTTCTTGCTGAAGCGGAAGCTGGCTTAATCCACAAAACTCATGAAAACTTTGAGTGGCTTCCCTTCGGAGCAGGGAGGAGAGGGTGCCCCGGGCAGCCATTGGCAACGCTGGTTGTAGAGTTTGTGGTGGCGCAGCTCCTGCACTGTTTCAACTGGAGGCTTCCCCTGAATGGGCAGGAACTGGACATGACTGAAAAGTTTAATGGACTCACCTTACCCAGAGCGCATGAACTCTTGGCTTTTCCGACTCCTCGTCTTCCAGTGCTGTAATTGGTATGGCCAGTTGTAATTACAATATATGAGCATTGGTTTTACAGTAGATTAGAACCTGATGAAATGCTTTGTCTTTATAAAGAACCCCTGGAGGGCAGAATGCTCCTTCCAATCAAGGTGTAGTTGTTTGACTGAGAATTTAATCATTATTTAGGTACATTTTGTGCTCAGGAATGGAAATTTTGTTTTGACATTTTTAAACCCTAAAGGTATCTACGACTCTGCAGTATCGCTACTTTTCAAATCAGTTAGTTTAACCAGAATTCAATTCTAGCTGAATGTAAATAAAATTCTACAAAATTCTTGTAGAATGTAAAACTTAAAAATATGTTTATACTTTAAAGATTTGATTTCTCTTGATATTTAATAGATTATATTAAGGTAAATTTATGTTAATTCTTTTTTTTTCTCTTTCTCTCTCTTTCTATATATATATATATATATATATATATCCACCATCTAAGGAGTTAGACTTGTGTTTTATTTTGAGCAACAAACTAATAAAATGTTCAGAATGGCATATTTTTCATTCTTAAAGACATAAATTCTAGACTCACATCATGTATACTCGATAAAACCTATTTTAAAATAGAAAATTAAGTAGGCACTTGATAGATGATAGTAAATGATTTTTGTAGTCACTCCCAAGCCAAACAACAAACTAGCGTATTACGTACCCCATTGTTTATTAGACAATAAACTCTCCTTTCATACTCTTCCCCTCTAGATTTGAACTATGCTCTCTTACAAGGAAGCATATGCACAAACCTTGAATTTTGGGTCAAGCCAAACACCAAACTAGTATATTATGTACTCCCTTCTTTATTGGACAAGGGACCCTCCTTTCATACTCTTCCCCCTCTATATTTGAACCTATGATCTCTTACCAAGAAGTGCATGTACAAACCTTAAAGCAAGGGCCAATCCAAACACCACACTAGTGTATTATAAAGCCCCTTGTTTATTGGACAAGGGACCCTCCTTTCATACTCTTCCCCCTCTAGATTTCAACATATGATCTCTTACTAGGAAGTCAAACACCACACTAGTGTATTATGTACCCCTTGCTCATTGGACTAGACACCGTTATTTCATACTTTCCCCCTCTAGATTTGAACCTATAATCTCTTACCAAGAAGCACATGTACAAACCTCTTTTAGAATATACCCCGTGTTTGTTGGACAAGGGACCCTCCTTCGATACTCTTCGCCCTCTCGATTGGAACCTATGACCTCTTACCAAGTAGCACATGTACAATCCTCTTTTAGGGTCCAAAACTACCTTGATGGACAGTTGGATTGTACAAACCCCTTCTAGAGTGCAAAACATGTACCATCTAGATTTAAAGCTATACATGTTCTACCCCCTCTAGATTCGAACCTATGACTTCTTACAAGGAAGCACATGTACAAATCCCCTTTGGACTTAAGATGGACCTATGTTGTGTATATATTCTATCCCCATGGATTTGAACCAATGTAATGTTATGAGAAAAAGCATATTCTTAACCATGAGATCAACTCAAGTTGTACATACAATATATACATAGTTGATGTTTAAATATTTTATTTATAATTGATATAGTTCAATAGAAAAGGGGTAGAGTATGTATACCTAAATATACTTTAGCAGTGAAGGAGAGTCCCTCTCCCACAAACAAGAGGGAAATTGGTCGCGAATTTAAAAGTGGATTATTATTATTATTATTATTATTATCTACTTTCTACTTCTCTATATGAATTTATATTAAAATGAAATATTTTATTTATAATTGATATAGTTCAAGTGCAAAGGGTGTAGGGTATGTATACCTTAGTAGAATTTAGTAGTGAAGGGGAGTTTGACTCCAAAAAAACAAGGGAGAACATGGCCATGATTTTAAAATTGGATTATTATTATTATTATTTTCTACTTTATACTTCTATATATGAATTTTATATTAAAATGAAATATTTTATTTATAATTGATATAGTTCAAGTGCAAAGTGTGTAGAGTTTGTATACCTCAGTAGACTCAGTAGTGAAGGGGAGTCCCTTTCCCACAAGCAAGGGGGAACTTGGCCATGACACATTGATTCCTTCAACTTCATAAGAGAAGAGGAAGTCTCAGCCATGATTTTCTCTATTGTTAACTCAAACTAGGATCATCCTCAGCATAACCCTCACCCCTTAAACATTAGAAAAACCACACTACTACATGTAGGGGGGTTTTAAGACAATATCCAAGACATTTTTGAGTCAATTGTCTTAACTTAAGACAAAAGGAAACTTGTGTATTGTCTTAAATATTGTCTTTAAGTGGGTGTCTCAAAATTATCGGCTTAAAAAATTGTGTCTATAAAGACAATATAGAACACATATTATTATTGTCTCTATAAAGACAGGAATTATTCTCTTAAGAGACAATTTCATTTGGCTTTGTAGAGACACTTTCATTTTTATCTCTTCATAGAAAATTACATTTTTATCTTTTCAAAGACAATGGCTGAGATTAAAAGAATATTGTCTCTATAGAGACTATATGTCCATAATTCCAACTATTGTCTCTCTACAGACAACATAAAAAAATATTAAGATAAAAAAAAAGCAAAATCATTTTAAATGTTCTTTTAAGGTGGTTTCAACATTCAAAGTTCCCAAATAGTGATTTTAATTACCTTAAATCTCCGTTTCTTATGGATACAAAAAAAAAAACATTATTTTTAAAGCTAATAGAAAAGTGTTTTTAAATCTAAATGAAAAAACAATTCTCGAAAGAAACCTTCAAAATAATAAGGCAACACACTTATATTTGCTGAAAATACATTCATGTCATTTGAACATGTAAGATCCTCAGTTTGAACTTCATTTTAAGATATATTATGAGGCAAAAGAAAAATGTTCTAGATTTCTCCATTCTACAGGAGGGTTTACTCTCTAACATATAAATTCAAAGCTTGAATCACATTAAATGGTGGAAATTAAATTCATATCCAGTAGTTAAATCCATAAATTCAAGACCCTTGTATAATTGGAATTGGATTCCTTGATAACAAGGAATTGCAATAATGTATATGCATTTTGAATCTACAATTGCTTGGCAATCCTGTCTTCATGAAGGTTTTACAAAAGATGGAAAATTGACACAGGTCCTGGCAACATGATATTGGCCAATTCTCAATCTATTGGTAACCTACAAAGTTATCTTCTCCACTACTCGCTTTCACAATTCGAGTTGGCTCCATCTCTTGTTTGTAGCTCAAGAATTTGTGCAATTGGTATCCAAATTGGTGGTGAACTAGTTCCTGAGGAAGCCTCATATCCAATGAATCTAATTTGGGTAATGAAATATTCAGATTGACTTCATAGCACGCTAAAGTTGCAGAGAAATCCCTATCACGATATTTTTTCTCGGTAGTTAATCATTTCTTGGAGGCACACCAAACCACCCATCCTTCTTCCTATTAAGAATAAAATATGAAATTCCTGTAAGGCAAGTTTTATACCATTTCTCAACCATTTCCAAGATATCTACTTATTGAAATAAAATAAAATAAATGTAGTGTGTACCTGAAATAGAAATGTGTGCACTCTTAGTATTTCTTCATTATCACTTGCCTTGCCTTGCCTCATTCCCGGAGCACCTGCAAATGCAAGCGTAGAGTCATTTGCAGGCTACCATGGCAATATTAGTTTTGAGATATATGTTGGGTAAGTGTCATATCTCTTCACAACAAAGCCTATTTAATCTTATATATAGTCCATGTTCAAAAATTGAAATTTGCATATGAACGTAGCATATTCTAGGTTGATATAAATCTGATAAATAAACAATCAACTCTGTATTTATGTGAAGATTAAGAAGAGAACCAAAGAGTTGATAAATATCCACTTTTAATAGCATAATGCATGTTAATATGAAAAAAAGAAAGAGAGAGAAAAAGATAAAAGACACATATCTCTATTTACACCCAAAAAGCAGTGATTTACATTGATATGAACACACTAAAGTTTGACATATGTTTGAATAGAGTTTAATATCTATGGACATTTGATAAAATTTTGTAACAATTGAAGCTAAAAAAAATGACTATTGGAGTCAAAATTGTTGTATGAAGTAAAGAAGAGCTAACTTTTTTATATGGAGTGGTTAAATATGTGATTCTTCAATGCTTTCTTCATGTAGGTATGTGAAAGTTAGTGAGGTTACTGGAAGAGAACTTTTCTACTATTTTTTGAAGTCAGAAAGAGATCCAAAAAATGATCTACTTCTTCTTTGGCTTACAAGAGGTCTTAGTTGCATGGGTTTCACTGGATTTGTCTATGAGATTGGTTAGCTATGAGAACTCTTGCTCCTGTTGTCTGTTTCAATGCTCAATGAAGTTTGATATTGTATACATTTAATTTTGTAATTGAGTAATCTGGGAAATGGGCATGTGAACTGCTTGTAGAAATGGCCATGTGTAAGTTCATTTTTGGCCATGTTATTGTAATTGGCACCCAAACCCGAGTCAAATTCTATTATTATTGGCAACATCTATCTTATCTCATACTTCAACCTTTTTTCAACATCCAAAGGGATTTTTGCACCAATCATCAGTGTCATTTCCACCTACTGTACAACCACAACAATAGGTGCACATGTCACAATAAGCAACATCTTCTTCCATCCCTCCATTAGTTTCATCATCAAAACAATAAGGGAAATGAATGCAATCCCAACAGGTTTTTCACCAAAAGCTTTTTCCTCATCAAACAGGATCTAATGCTCGAATACAACCATCCTCTCAACTAAGAAAAGGCTTTATGTAACAACAGGATCGGACAACTGCTCAAATGCCATCTCAACGGGACATGTAGCATTTCAAGTTGGGTTTCATGTGGGTAGCCTATTAAGTACAATATCACCCAAACCTCTTGTACCCCTTGCTTCTTCTATGAATTAAAATTCCACTAATGTAAACATGGCACAGTGGAAAGCAGGGCAAAGCATATCACAAACATGTGTGCCATATAAACTATCTAATCATAGTAGTGTTTCAGGCACTCAAATATCTCTGGCCAATTCAGCAAGGATATTAATCACACCATTAAATGGAATTGTTGTAGTGCCAACACCCACAACTTCTGGTATACTGTCTCTAGAGACAAATATCACAAGACTACATCAGTGACAATATGTAAGTCCACTTGGTCTAGTCCATGGTCAAAATGTGGGATCCCATCCAGTAATAAGGGCAAGGATGTCACCACAAATGGGTTCTCAATGGAAAACTCAATAGTCACAGTCACAATAGCAACAACAACAACGACAAGGGAAAAATGGAATGCAAAGTTCCATGTCCAGTAGTTTAGGAAGCCCATATATGGAACCTCCAACTTCTGAACTAATGTAATGATATTGGGAGGTGGCATAAGTGCCAAATTTCATACCAAAGAAGCTCTTATCTATGCCAGGTGAACAAGGCTCTGGCCCATGCCTATGTACCATATTGTATAGGTATACCTATTGAAGCTCCAAGGCAACCGATGTGTGAATATTTGATACATTAGTTTTCCATGTAGATAATCTATAAATGTTTTTAGTTATTAAGTTCAATTGTTTCTTCATAAGGTAAAATTAAATCCATGTATACTTCTTGTGGGTGCCTTCACAGTGGAAAATGGTCAAATCACAGAAGGTATTTTCTAATGGTTCAATGCATGTCTTGTTAATACAACCAAGGCTAGCCTATTTAATCTTATATACAGTCCATGTTCAAATATTGAAATTAGCATACCAACATATCAGATTCTGGGTTGATATGAATCTGATAAATAAACAATCAGCTTTGTTTTTATGTGAAGATTTAGAAGATAACCAAAGAGTGGATAAATCTCCACTTTTAATAGTTGAATTCATGTTAATATGAAAAAAATGAAAGAGAGAGAAGAAGATAAAATACAAAAGTCTCTATTTACATCCAAAAACCAGTGATTTACATTGATATGAATACACTGAAGTTTGACATATGTTTGAATAGAGTTTTTCCACAACTATATGTCATTTGAAGACAACAGTGAAATTTTTATTTCAACTTATCTCTAGTAGCATAAAATATAAAACATCTTCACATTACCTATGGGCCAATTGTCCAAAATCATATTCAGCCTCATCTTCTTCATAAGGGGCACTAGAAGATGGTGTTTGAGAGTTGGAAATCACAAGGCTATAAAGTCATGTTTTGCAAGCACGCTTTGTAATTCATCATTTAATAAAATACCTTGTCGAAGAAGCTCGTCATTTGTATGGTCATAATCAATAATATATTGTCAATAAATCAAATTAAAATTTCCCAGAAACAAACTTAAAGAAATCAAAAAACTTCTTATAGTGTCTCAAGACCCATATGTCTTTAAGCATACCTCTTAATAGCATTTCCATGTACTAAAATGATTTTAATAACTAAATGAAAAATATATAATACTCATTTCATGGACTTGAATGTAAAGAGAAGAAAACAAAAAAATAAGGCATTCATAATAAGATTATATTTTGCAAGAAGTTGAGATTGATATCAAACAAATATTTCAATGGGTGTGTCATCGAAAATAGTACTCATGACTTGGACATAGACCTAAATCCACTTTATAATACAAATGCCATTTTCATTTTAGATTATAACTCTATATGGAGTTAACATTAATAACAGAAGCAAATAATATTATCAAAAAGTAATAACTAATGGTAGAATATGCTCATATAGTCTGAAAAAGTTCAATTTAATGTCGATGGTGCACAAAGATTAAAACTAAATGAACTCAAATATTAACTGATTATGCACTATGTGATATATATTTTGAATCGAACCAACATATAATTGCTCCACCTCAACCAAGACCCACTAGTGCTCAAAAACAAAGATGTACTAACACCAATGCAGGTGCATATGAGTGGATTCAATGGTCGACCCTACAAAGCCAGAGTCTAGAACAGGTTGGACACAATATGTTGAGTATTCACTAATATTGAAAATACCCTTTCAAGCTCTTCAAATGATTAATCAAATCTCATCTTCTAGTCTCTAATTTAGGTGGACAACTTGGGGTTGTGGAGGGAACAACAACCGAGACATCACGGATGTTGCTTGGCACAAATGATCAAGTCATCAGCCTCTCAAAGGGCATGGTGCATTCTTTCAAACATTTTTGGATGGGCCTGAAGAGCATTCTCTATTGTTCTTGGAATTGAATTGAATTTCAATATGGCATAAGAAGAATACCCATACGGGTGAAGTTAGTATCGAGATCACGAAGCACATTAGTTAGCTATGGGAAATTTTGGTCTTATTGTCTATTTCAATGCTCAAAATTTCTATTACGTGAATGAATTTTGTTCTTCAGTTGTTTTTCCACAACTGTATGTCATTTGAAGACAATAGTGAAATCTTTATTTCAACTTATCTCTAGCTTCATAAAATAGAAAACATCTTTACATTACCTGTGGGCCAATTGTCCAAAATCATCTTTGGCCTCATCTTCCTCATAAGGGTCACTAGAAGATGGAGTTTGAGGGTTGGAAATCACAAGTTGTTGTGGTAAATGAGACTTTGAGGTTGTAGCATCATGTTTTTCATACACACTTTGTAATTCATCATTTAATAAAATACCTTGCCAAAGAATCTCGTCATCTCTATGGTCATAATCAATAATATGTTGTCAATAAATTGAATTAAAATTTCCCATAAACACACTTAAAGAACTCAAAAAACTTCATATAGTGTCTCAAGACCCATATGTTTATAAGCCTGCCTCTTAATAGCATTTCCATGTACTACAATGATTTTAATAACTAAATGAAAAATATATAATACTCATTTCATGGACTTGAATGTAAAGAGAAGAAAACAAAAAAATAAGGCATTCAGAATAAGATTAGCTTTTGCAAGAAGTTGAGATTGATGTCAAACAAACATTTCAATGGGTGTGCCATAAAAAATAGTACTCATGACGTGAACATGGACCTAAATCCACTTTATAATACAAAGGCCATTTTCATTCCAGATTATAACTCTATATGGAGTTGACATTAATAACAGAAGCAAATAATATTATTAAAAAGTAATAACTAATGGTAGAATATGCTCATATAGTCTGAAAAAGTTCAATTCAATGCTGATGGTGCACAAATATTAAAAGTAAATAAACTCAAATCTTAACTGATAATGCATTGTGTGATATAAATTTTGAATCGAGCCAAGATATAATTGCTCGACCTTAACCTAGACCCACTAGTGTTCAAAAATTGAGATGTACTAACACCAATACAGGTGCATATGAGTGGATTCAATGGTTGACCCTACAAAGCCAGAGCCTCGAACAGGTTGGACACAATCCATTGAGTATTCAATGAGATTGAAAACACCCTTTCAAAATCTTCAAATAATTAATCAAATCCCATCTTCCAATCTCTAATTTAGGTGGACAAATTGGGGTTGTGGAGGGAACAATAGCCAAGACACCATGGTTGTTGCTTGGCACAAATGATCAAGTCATCAGCCTCTCAAAGGGCATGGTGCATTCTTTCAAACATTTTTGGATGGGCCCAAGGATCTTGAGCTCATACAAACAAATAACTGATATCATGGGAAATTAGAAATTGAGATATCCTCTCCCTGTGAAACCAATGTAAAATGTATATGCTTCCTGCTATTTAGAGTCATATTAATCCTAAAATTAACTATCTTAGTATGTCATTGCAAGACTGCTTTAGTGTAATATATATGCGTTTGATTGAATTTTCCTTGGGGTTTGAGATAACAATTTAAAATCAAATTCCCCTAAAATATTAATATTTCAGGCTGCAGAAAGATTTAGATCTTCTATGCTAGAGAATTGGATCAGTGCCAATGAACAGGACACAAGCACAATACACAACACATTATACCCAAAAACCTCAGGTTAAATGAACACACTTCACAATATACAACAAAAGAACCACAGGTTAAACTAACACATAGAAAATTAAACCCAAAAACAAGGCTATGAGAAGTCATGCAAAAAGTCAGTGAGGCTTGAAATGAAATGCGGATAAACTGGTTAAGTTAGAGCTAGAGACATGTGTGGATAGACAGATTGAAGAAATGAAGGAAAAATTGAATCTAATTGAAATGGTGGACACATCAAGTTGAAATTCTTATGGAGGAAGAAGAGCCTTAAATCCAATAAAAATGGCTAAAGAACCATGTTTAAACTAATCAAACATGGTGTAGAGATACAGGGCCATGGTGTAAGACCTAGTGAAAAGCGCGTTGCTGAAATGTGTAATATCAACTTACATAGTGAAGTGAAATAGATTAAGCATCTCCCTGGTGTAATATTAACTCTTTTATTTTGATATGGCCAAATGGTTTTTACATCATCTGTGTTTACTCCTATTTTACAAATATTTTTAGTTGAATGATTATTCGTATAGTGTCATCTTCCTTGATGTTTTTTGGTTATGGCTTTAGGTTTCACTGAAGTGTAGTCCCTCAGTAATGTCTTGGAATCACAATGACTGTATCAGTGATGTTTTCGGTGTTGATTAATGCTATAATTAGAGGTAAATAGTAAATTTAAACCATTGACATCTATTCTAGTTTGTGCTTTCAATTATGATTTGTGTTTCTCGGCTATGAAAAAAATTGGGAACAATTTTCCATTTGACCCTAATTTTATTCAGTATTATGAAAAAAGGGGGTATTACTTTGGAGTCTGGACAGTTCCATTTAGTTCCAGGAAGTTTATTCCTTTTGGCTGGAAATTAAAAAAAATGGGTACTAGATTCTGTTTGACCCTAGTTTTATCTAGTATTATGTAAAAATGGGTTATTATTTGAGACAACTCCGTTTAGTTCCAGGAAGTTTATTCCCTTTGTATGGAAATGTAGCCCATGGGTTGTTAGGTCCCTATAATAATAGTGATTCCCCCATTACTATTGTCATTGTATCCCTTATTATTATAATTGTCGTGCCCCTATTATCCCCATATTGTTATTATTGTGCACCATAGAATCCCTATATTGTTATTTTTGTGCCTTTATATTATTATTGTTAGGTCGGCTTGGTTATATTATGACTCCTTAGACTCCTATATATAGAAAGGAGGTTTCATCATTTGAGTCATCCAAGAACTATTCATTTGTGTAATGTAAAAGAGGTTTCCCCATCGAAGAGGCTTATTTCTAAGGCGTTCATCTATCTTTTCTATCTTTTTTGAGTTGGTTTCATAACATTTGGTATCAGAGATTTGGATTCTAGGCTTTTGCTACTTTAAACAGGCCATCATGGCCTTTTCTCTATAACTTTTTTCTGGGACGTTTCAGAAGCTCAAAAAAAATCCATTTGAGAAGAAATCGTGCTAAACCTCCAGTTTTCATTTCAGATTTTGTCTCGCTATATTTTCGGAGATATGATCCGAGGAAGTTAGGGTTTTTGCAAGCTCCATAATTTCATCTAAAATAGATCATAATTGAATTTTCACTATAACTATTTTGCTACGAAGTTTCAGAAGCTAAAAAAAAACCCATTTGCAAAGAAATCATTATGAATCTCGGCTAAAATTTCAGATCCTGTCTCGCTATATTTTTGGAGATATAATTTGAGGAAGTTAGGGCTTTTACAAACCCCCGAATTACATTCCAAACAGGTCACCTTGGAAAAATCGTTATAACTTTCGCTCTGAGCATCAGATTGAATTTTTGTAAGAAGTTACAGAAAGAGGATGGACTGTAGGTTTCTTGGGTATCATTTTTAGAACCTAAGGTTGAAACAATGACCCATGGCAAGTCGTACACATTCGCTCTACTGAACCAGTCTATACTCAGGTCATTGTGGGAAATTTGGCAGAACTCTTCATTGGAGAATCCAATCTTAATCAGACTTGCAGGGTTAGAAGGATTACTCAGAGGGTTACCACAAGAAGGAATTTCAAATCTGGGAGATCCAAAATTATAGATATACATCATATTCAATATCGAGCTCCTACAAAGTGAAAAAATGTGTGTAGTTATTTTTAAATTTTTGCATAAGCTTGGTTTGAAAAATTAGTTTGAAGGAATTCAAAGGGCATAGTGAAGCATTATTTTCGGTAATTAATGCCACAAAGAAATAAAATGGAAACACCTAGGAAGCAACCTGAAAGCTCTAGTATGACTCATGAAGAAGAGGAAGAAATGCAACATGATATATCAAAATTACGAGACCAAGTGCAACATATTTCACTCGCACAAAAAGTAATAGAAAATAAGATGGATGGTTTAAAGAAATAAGTAGAAGCTAAGATGGATGGTTTAAAAAAAGGCATATAAGCTAAGATGGATGGTTTAAAGAAAGGTGTAGAAGCTAATATGGACAGCGTGGAAGCTAAGATGGACGGTGTGGAAGCTAAGATGGATGGCATGGAAGCTAAGATGGATGATTTAAAGAAAGGCATGGAAGATTTGTAGACAAATTTGAAGATAGATTTGACAAAGTTTCTACAAGAAATGCTTACTAATGGCGAAAGGGTAGGAAAGGGAACTCATGATGAGAACAAAATAAATGTTAATCTTGATTTCATAGACTCTAACATTTGATCAAAGAACCACCATGTTCCAAATATCAATATGAGGAATTTTGATGGCAAGAATCTCAGAACATGGATACCTAGATGGAGAAATTTTTCGATCTCCATAATTTGCAAAACATACAAAAGGTATGCATTGCAACTTTATATTTGGAACCAAATCAGTTTGTATGGTATCAATGGCTTTTCTCTCGTAAACAAATTGTCACTTGGGCTATTTTTACGGATGAAATGATAGCACATTATGAGGATACAATTTTTTTTAACCAATTGATAAATCTCAAACAAAAGGGTTCAATGATGGAGCACATTGAGGACTTCCAAAAATTGAATATAAGGGTAAATGATATTCCAAAGGAGCATAGGATTAATGTGTTCATAAGGACTTTAAAAGATAACATCCAACATGAGGTTTGCCTTTGGGAACCAGATTCATTGGAGAAGGCATATAAGTTGGCAAGAAAAATGGAAAGAAAAATTATGGCAACAAGGAAGCCTACCACTCACAATCATAAATATGGAAGTGTTACTACCCCTAGCCATTCACAACCTACAAGTTTGACACCATAAAAATTGAAAGAAAAAAGAGCAAAAGGACTTTTTTACAGTTGTGATAGAAAATACACTAAAGGTCATAAGTGTGCAGAGAAGAAATTATTTTACATAGATTGTGAAGAGGAGGAAGAAAAGGAATAAGAAATGTCAAAAGAAGAAGATATACACTAGGAACAAACCCTAGAAAAAAAAGAATGAATCTGACCATATCTTGTAATGCATTAGCTGGAATTACCACTCCTTAAACTATCAAGATATAAGTACATATCAAGAAGAAAAAGGTAAAAGTGTTGATTGATTCAGGAAGTACCCATAATTTTATTCATTGTAAGATAGCCAAGGTATTGAATTGCTTCCTATATCCAGCACCAGAGTGTCAAGTGATGGTTGCAAGTGGAGGAACCATAAATTGCTCAGGAAAGTGCCATAATATCAAGCTATCCATGGGAGAATATGTATTGAATAGCCCAATTCTTTCCATTCCAATGGGTGGTGTTGATGTTGTACTAGGAGTCCAATGGCTACAATACTTGGGTACAATAGATTTTAATTTTAAATAACTTTTCATGAAATTCTCTTCAGAAGGAAAAGAAGTTGAATTATGGGGTAATGCAGAGAAACTGAGAATGATAATCAGCTCAAATGGAATGACAAAATTTCTAAAGAAAGTGTTATCACTCAGGTTGTTCCCCAAAGTTGTAAGAAAGGGAATACAGTCGAGGTAACCACAAACCAATCTTTTAGATACAAATTCTAGCCAATATGCATCTAGAGAGGGGTCTCTCTTTATAATTTAGCTTTGTTTTGATGTGTATTAGGCTAGTTATGAGGTACAAGGGTTTTTGTTTTGAGTTTGGTTAGAGGGATGGGGTTTCAATAGAACAGTGAGGTAAAACTGAAAAGTTTTAGTGCATTGGCCATGATGGAGTCAAAGAAGGACAACTCATTGGATTTGGTATCCAAAAAGAGGAGATATCACAGAGCAAGGCACTTCAAATATGGAACAATTCATAGGCTGAAATCAGATGGAATGGAGTCAGTGGGTGAAGGGAAATTAAGAATCCTTCATCATGTTGACAGAGGGAAAATGGTTGAATACTGCCAAGGAGCAATTAAGAATTCATTAGCAAATATTCAAGGTGAAAGAACTAAGGGAAACAGGAGAAATTAAGAATTCACTGTTTATGCTAATTCTGAAGAAAACATTAACAATAACAAAGATTGAAGACAGACTGCAGTTAAGAAAATTCTTAATTATTCTTTTTCTTTACTATTGAGATCATGAGACATAGATGATAAACCAAACATATAAACTGTAAAACGCAAGTTAGAAGGGACTTATTGATCCATAAGATGATTCAAGAATTCTGGAACATGGTCCTCAACATCAATTCAACATTTAGTAAGCTAGACAAAAATGGTTCCAACAGCCTTTGATTCCAGAAAATTCTAGTATTACAGTCAAAAACTATGAACACCCATTAAACAACCAACCAACCCTTAATACTTTGTCTCGAGGGGTATTTATACAAAAATGTCAAGATATCATACAAAATATCTTATAGAAATAATATCTACTAACAATTAATGCTTCTTTTACACAGATAGAGACAAACAATCTCGAAAATAGGGAGACAATAAATAGATGTAATAAATTTGATGTTGTGCTGGTTGTTCCATCTCTATGAGAAGTATTGGAGGTACGCGCTGCGAGTCGGCTCCCAGTTGTTTTCCGCTAATACTTTGTGCTGGTCATTCTGCCTTGGCCGAGCTCTCTTTGACTCTGATGTGATGCGCTTTGACCTGTAGGAGTGTGATTCATTCCTGTCTTCTGCATTATAGCGGATGGTCCAAAATTTTACATTAACCAAAGATAAGTTTATAGGATCTCTAACATGCATTGCCACCACTCTGGTCTTGGTAATTTATGTCTTTGCAACTTCCTCAAAGTCTCGTCAGTCTCGGCGTACCTGAAGAAATTGGGCGGAATGGTGAACAGATGCTTCACCTCGTGCTCTATGTAGAACAAATTTTCCACGTTGTCATAGAGGGACTGGCTGGATGGAAGTGCTTTTTCTCTTGAAGTACTTGATGAAGTATTGACTTGATCAATAGCATATGTATTTAATTTTTACACGTAGTCTTTGTGTTTCATCAGATCATTATTACTTCCCAAAGGACTTGGCAAACCTTTTTCAAGCAATATTGTGAATTTATCTGTGAAAGAATTGACCTCCACCTGCATGTCCTGGCATCTTCTGTCCAAATTTTGCATTAGAATTCTCATGGTTAGAACTCTCTCGATGTCTAGAATGGTGTATGTTCTATCTCTAATGTCTAGGACTTCCAGTTCTTCATTGGTCTTGGTGTCCAAAAAATGAATTAGCCTGTTAGCTTGCTCATGCATTTGACCCAATAAGGCTCTTGTTCTCTGAATCTCCACTTGGGCTACCCTTATCAAGTCAATCTATTCATAAATGGTCTAGATAGACCTCCACACATCACTAAGACATTGAGTGATGTTAGTCCACAAAATTCCCCTAATTTTTGCTAGAGGTTTATGCAGGGATAGGTCCTTTTGTAATGCTCTCACCTTATTCTCCAATGCTTTGATCTCCCTTGTTTTTTCTACCACATTCATCTTGGATTTATCATAACTCTTCTCAACTTTTGCCAATTTTTCTTTGACTTGCTTCAACTCTAATATTTGGAGTTTCAATTCCTCCATGGCTTTTATTAATTTCTCTGTGCTCATGACTATACTGCTGCCTGGTGCTATTGCTGTTGATGTTGCTCCTGTGATGATCTCTATTGTTGATGCTGGGACAGTGGGAGGCAATGCTGCTATAAGTTCGGAGGGGGCAGTAGTCACTGTGCGGACTACTTGAGGTGGCTGGGAGGTTGACTCTCCCTACTTTTCTTGTAGAGCTTTCTCCAATGCCTGCTCTGTCTCACTCAATCTCTCATTTAATCTCATGTGTAGGTCCATCATGTCCTCTTCAGACTTCTACTGCACAACATCTACAGTCTATGGATGCATAGAAGGAGGCATTTTAAGTTGTTTTCTGAGGGCAGCATTGTCCTCTTCCTTTTCTTCATTAGTGCTTTTATGCCTTTGGCATCTTTGGGATCATGTCCCAGTTCAATGATAATTTCCTCCAAGGATTTGATCCTGTTGTCTTTTGCTAGAGAAGAGGCTTTCTCTAAATCTAACTGAGCAGAGGTATTATTTAAGGAGTTTTGCAATTTATGAGCCAGCGTTTCTTTATCAGCTAGTGTAGAGTATACCATCTCTCCAGTCTGTTTGTGCAACTCAATCTGGTCCATGGGATGGATGTCTTTGCCTAAGACTTCCAGATTTGTCCTGATGTAGTCAGTTGTTGATTACGGTTGCTGCACCTTGGGCTTGAAATAGCTCATGATCATCTTTCCTTCTTTTATGTCATATGCAGACATTAATCTTCGCTAGTTATTGGGGGCCATTTTAAGATATCGATTGTAAATTTGCAGCCTTAGTGGGTTATTTTGGGCATTTATCTCTATGAATGTTCTCTTGATATCAGCAGTCTATTTGCTTTGTGGTCTAGTGGATGAAACTTCCACACTATGCTACCTTTCTAGCTCTTGCCTGTGTGAGCTAGTTGAAGTTTCCATCACTGGGGATGTCTCCTGGCTGACTACCTTTCCCCCTCTTAGACTGCCTGTGGTTTCCTCAATAAATTCATCTTTTGATAAAGGGTTCAATCTTTTGCCTTTTCTCCCCTGGTTGCTCTGCAGGACCACTGATAGGGGTGCCTTATTCCCTATCTGTTTTCTTGCCTTTTTCCTCATTTAGAGGAGTCTGTAGTGCAGGATTCTCTGCTGCTTTGGTTTGGGTTGGAGGAATTTTCCCTTGGCCTTGTTCTTTGGACATTGCAGGTTGGTCTGCCATTATAGGATGCCCTGTATCTACCACTTCTTTGCCCTTTGAAGTCCCTGTAACTGGTGTGATGCTTCCTGGTGCAGGCTGCTGAGAAGTTCCAGAAGAGGATGTAGTAGCACCTGTTTGTTGTGGCAGCTTGAAAGATACTTGTCCAAAAAAGTCCAGGTCAAGAGTTTTTTCTAGGACTTTCATAGCTTGCTCCATCTTTTCTTGTTCAGTTATTTCTTCTATTAATGTACACTCTACCCACTCATCTTGATTAGCAAACTGTTCAATATCAGAGATCCTATGATGTGTATAGACTGATAGCCTATTCCTCACCCTTCTGTCACTTATGAAGCTATTTGGGTCATATGGTAACCACCAGAAACTTTTCTTCAATTTAAGGTCTTTCCCCAATATTTTATCAGCATCTTCCCATGCCTCCCTCTTGTTAATGATAAAAGGGCCTAACTGGTTTTTTATTCTTAGCTGAGCCTTTTTCTTTACATTGCAAAAGTGGGTTAAATCTACGTTGATAAGCTACCTGAAATACTCCAGGGTGAATAGTCTCATAGGCACATACTGGGGCAGCTTGTAAGGGCACAGCTCATAGCCATATATTCTGATTTCAATGTGATTCTGGTAGAGGTACCAGTCCCCTATCCTGTATTGTTTTGAAAGCTATAAATTTTTTCTCATATCACTAGAAATTCTAGGAGGAGGAGCTCCTATCAATAAAGAGGAGGCTGGATGTATAAACCAGTGAATGAATTCACAGTAGTTATAAGGAGATTCAAACATGGTGGAAGACTGAGGTCCAAAAGATCACAGACCTCCTTTCTCCTTTTGAATCCAATTTCCTGATGGGAAATGAAAAGCAGTCTGGCTAATAATATAACAGAAGCTGGTATATGAATGAGGTGTACTTGAAGACTCCTTCCCTGTCTAGATTTATGAATTGCTCATTGATTTTATGGGCAATGAAAGAGGCATAATCATATTTGACAGCAGGGGGCTGTCCTGGAGTGAATATTGACATAAAAACTAAGATGGTATCATCAACATATTCACTCATTTTGAATCCCAAGATAAAGGATATCATGTCAAGAATAAGCCTACCTGTTTCAGTAAACCAGGTATGCACATAGGGAGGTGGGTGATTGGGCCTGCAATCTAGCTTCATGAATAATTTAGAAATCTGGGTTATTTTTGAATTGGGCAATTTAGAGCGTTGCTCAAGAAAAAATTCCATGGAAAATTGAGAAAGGGGCTGAGTGGGATGGAAGTGCAACATCTCATTGATAGATTCAACAGTTATGTAGAAGAGAAAGGTTTGTGATGGAGTCATAACTACTTTATTGACAGGGTCATAGTTTGCACAGAAATGGTGGATAAAATCTGGGAACACATTGACTGAGGGAAGGTAATACCTGGGGAGATTGGATTCCCATATTCCAAAGATATCAGAGTTACTCAGATGACTATTCCTAATTCAGCAAAATGCTTGGAGATGGTACATATCACCAGATGACTCTTTAATTTGAAAATCTCGGGCAGCCAAGGGAAACCAGTCTTGGTTGTTATGAGGCGAATTGAGAGGTGTGACGTTCAGGGCCACGAGACCTTCCATGTTTGGTTCTTGTGTTTTCAAACCAGAAGTGGGTTCTGGGGAAAATAGGCTAAATAGCAGCTCTGGGTGTCTTGTATGGCAACTGTGCACTATTGTCAGCTTGAATTTGGCTCCTTTTAGGTAAAATTCCCAGTGGAAAACTGAAAATATTGGTTCGAGAGGTGGGACGTGGTAAATACCTATATTTTGGAGGCAAACAGAGCAATTGCAGGTTGACCGATGATCCAGGTGGATATTGGTGGCCACCTACCAAGTCCACCTAGACCCCCATCATTATTTCTCTCAGCATTTTCAGTTTCCTTAATTATAGCACAACTTACTATTTTTAGCAGTTGTTCGGGTCCTGAACTTCCGGAGCCGTTTTGAGGCCCTAAACGAAGTTTTTTGGGAAATCTGGGGACACATGGGTCCATGGATCGATGTTGCCTCCCAAAGTGGTAGTGCTCGGATAGATCTTTCTAACGAGCTATTGTACGCGTCAAACAAAGATCGTATGTGAAAGTTACGACCCTGGGAAGTTGGTGTACCAATTTACCCAAACGGGGCCCACAGTTTGGCGTTTCATCTTCTAGGGTTAGGTTTTGGAATGTTAAGGGTTTTCCATTGTTTCTAAACAATAAATAGTCCTTCGAGCCTCATTGTAACACAGTTCAGAGGCATGTAGCCACCACATCTCTTCTCAGAGATAGCTACCATCGCCCTAGCTAGTTTATTTCCATTACTGTTGTAAGCATATTTCAGTATTTTACATTAATGAAATGAAGTATTATTTCCGCTGCATATCTGTGTTTATGGTTATCTCTGTAATTTGTTGCGTTCTTGTTTAAGTCTGGATCAGTGGTATCAGAGGGGTCTGCTTTTTCTCTGTTTTTCTTTGCATGTCCCCAACAAGGTCGGGATATAAGGAGTTAGGACTTGAACTGGTCGAACCTTTGCAAGACCAGCATCGTAAATCCCGACGGCCTCCCATGGCAGATGAGAAGAAAGATGAGGGGGCAGGAGATCCTATCAAAATCTTGCTCGAAGAAGCCCTCGAGCGACAACAGAATGCGATGATGGACAGCTTTGCCCAGATCCTTCAGCGGCTACCCAGAAGCGACGCATCGGCTTCTAGCAGCTACTCTGGAAACGCCGCGCCCTTTAAGGTACAAGTTAATTTTGAAATCCCCATATTCGAGGGTCAGATAAACGCAGATGCCGTAGATAAATGGTTAAATCTGCTAGAGGGTTATTTTTTTGTTCATGAATTTTCGAGTCGGGAAAAGATTGTTTTTGCTCTTCTCAAAGCAGCCCCCCACATCAAGGACTGGTGGGAAACCTACTGCGAGCAGAAGGATGAAAGTACTGGCTCATTATTTTCAGCCGCACCCACCTGGAATTCATTCCGGGATGCCATCAAGGAGTAGTACTACCCTGTCGGAAGCTATGAGGATGAATACATAAAGTGGACCATGCTACGACAGGGAAGGGACCAAGACGTGCTGGAGTTCACCAATCTTTTCCATACCCTTCGCACAAAGTTGGGTATCAAGGATTCGGAGCAGCATTTGATACTCAAATACTGCGGCTGCCTGCACAAGTACATCGAGGAAGAAATACAGTTCTTGAACATCTCCTCGCTTGGCACAGCATACCGATATGCCGTCAAGGTCGAGCAGAAGTTTAAACAAAAGAAGCGAGACTTTGGATCTGCGAATTCAAAGCAGGGGAAAGGTGCCGCTAAACCACAGAACAAAGGACAAAGCCAAGGCGGGTCAGCCCAAGACAACCCGCCGAAGCTGCAAGCAAAGGACAGTGCTGCGAAGTCGAAAAAGGACACGGGAAAATGGTGTGAGTTCCATAAGAGCTCCACTCACAACACAAGTGAGTGTCGGGCCAAGCAGTCACTGGTGGCTGAGCTAAAGGTTTCTGAATCAGATGCATGTTCCGACTCTGAGTCAGAACCCGACAAGGGGATTGACAAAGGGAAACAGATCATTGATGCGGATCCCAAAACCACTGTTGCTACCGTGCCAAGATCCAGAAAAATGAACCCGAAGATCCAGAGGAGGAAGAGCGTCTCTTCCACTCCCAGATGTGGGTAAAGGGCTCCCTGATACAGTTCATTGTTGATAGCGGGAGTGAAAAGAACCTCATTTCAGTAGGGGTCGTGAAGCGGTTGGGCTTACCGACCACAACACATCCACAACCATACACCATTGGATGGCTTCACCAAGGACGAGATCTTCGCGTGAGCCAGCAGTGTTGCCTTCCATACAACATCAAGCCCTTCATGGATGAGGTATTGTGTGACATTGCTCCCCTTGAAGTTTGTGATGTATTATTAGGATAGTCATACTTGTGGAAGCGACATGCTGTGTATGAATCAAGGCCCCGTGTTGTTATTATTACATTGGGAAATAAGTTGTATAGGATACCAGAGGTAACACCACCTACCGCCATCTCTTTGATTACTGCAAAATAATGCAGTAAGATCATTTCCAAAACTAGGAAATTTGTTTTCCTAATGATACGCCCTCAAGGAAAGAAGAAGACGGTGGCCGCGGCCTCCAGACGGGGTCCCTCTGCATGACAACTACAGATGGACAAGGTTGTGGAGGAGTACGAGGACATCTTCACCTCCCCTGCAGGGGTTCCTCTACACTGTCAGGTCAAGCACTCCATCGATCTGACCCCAGGTACGCCGCTACCCAATGGACCAATTTATCGGCGCTCTGTTCTGGAGAACAATGAAATCAAGAGGCAGATTCAGGAGCTCCTGCAGAAAGGTCACATCCATTCGAGTTCATCACCTTGTGGGAGCCCGATCGTGTTGGTACAGAAGAAGGATGGGATGTGGAGACTCTGTATTGACTATCGGGTGCTGAACAAGATCACTGTCTGTAATAGGTACCCGATCCCGCGGATTGATGACCTCCTGGACCAACTAAAGGGGGTGAAATATTTCAGCAAGATCGATCTGAAGTCAGGATATCACCAGGTACCAATCGAACCCTCTGATGTGTGGAATACTGCCTTCAAATCCAAGGAGGGCCTTTTTGAATGGTTGGTTATGCCTTTCGGATTGACGAATGCTCCTGCAACCTTCATGAGGCTAATGGATGACATCTTGCGGCCATTCACCAACTCCTTTGTAGTAGTATACTTGGATGACATTTTGATCTTCAGCCAGAGTTGGGAAGAGCACCTCCACCACATCCGACAGGTTCTCCAAACATTGCGGCAACACAAGCTATGTGCCAATTTGGAGAAATGCACTTTTGGCATGACCCAGGTTCAGTATCTGGGATACATCATTGATGAACAGGGGGTGCATGTCGATCCAGCCAAGATCGAAGTCATTCGGGATTGGCCATCCCCAACCACTCTAACAGAGCTCCGCAGCTTTCTAGGTCTTGCCAACTTCTACCGCAGGTTCGTGTTGGGGTTTTCTCATATTACTTGGCCCTTGAGTCAAGTCACCAAGGGAGGGGCGAAAGCAAAATTCTTTTGGTCTGAATCTCAACAACAGGGAAAATTTTAAGAACCCCCCCTAAATTTATAAATATAATAAATAGGCGAATCTCCATGGTATATAGGAAAAATGGAAGGCGATTTTATCAATAATATAATATGTATATATAATTTTTTGGCGAATCTCTCACCAGGCATGGTGAATATTTTACTCAATTATAAAATCTTGTAAGATCTTGGCGAGTCTTTCACTAAATAATAAAACTTTGTAAAGTCCTAGTGAATCTTAGCATAGGCTACATGTTGGTTTAATTCCCCCATTTAAATAGGCTACATTCCAGGTGAATACCATGGGTCAATACCATGCGCCATTTTGGTGAATACCATGGGTCAATACCATGTGCCATTTTTTTTATTAATTCTAATATTAGGGTTAATAATGGTTTTTTGCATGGTATTAATAACAATCTAGTCCATGGTATTTGTCCCATAATATTTTGGCCATAGGTTTCACCTAAATATAACCCATTTTTTGAGTGTTCGTAAATATAAGGTGACTTATGGAGTAAATATAAAAAAATGTTTTATTTGTTTACCATACCTCTCATTTATTTATATTTTTATTAATTTACCATACCTCTTTTACAAATATGGTATTTGGCCCATAGGATTCACTTAAATAAAACCTCTTTCTTGAGCCTTCATAAATAGAACAAGGGTTATGGACTAAATATAAAAAGAGGTTTTATTTATTTACGATGCGTCTAGTTTATTTATATTTTTATTTATTTACCATACCTTTTGAGTAAGTATAAAAAGACGTTTTATTTATTTACCATACCTCCACTTTACTTATATTTTTATTTGTTTACACCCTTACATGTATATAAGGTGACTTATGGAGTAAATATAAAAGATGTTTTATTTATTTACCATACCTCTCATTTATTTATATTTTTATTAATTTACCATACCTCTTTTATAAATATGGTATTTGGCCCATAGGATTCACTTAAATAAAACCTATTCTTGAAAATGGGCGAATGGAAAGTTGTAAGTCCTAATTTCAAGGGCTAAATTTACCTTTTTTACCCTCTCCCTTAAAATAAGGTGGGCTATTTGAGGTGATTTGTAAAAATGTACTATGATACAAAATATTCGCCCACTAAAAATTTAAAACCCCTTAATTTTGCCAAAGGGCGAACATTCGCCCCTAAAATTATCCTTGCTCAATAGAAGGCATTCATGGAGTTGAAGGATCGCCTCTACATGGCACCAGTGCTCGTGTTACCAGATTTACAACAACCATTTGAGGTCGAGACGGATGCCTCTGACTATGCTATTGGGGCAGTCGTTACTCAACATGGACATCCAGTGGCATATCACAGTGAAACACTTTCAGACACAGTCCGGAAGTACCCCACTTATGATAAAGAGATGTATTCCATTGTACAGGCCTGCCGACAATGGAAGCATTACATTTTGGGGAAGGAAACGGTCATCCACACAGACCACCGACCCCTGCAGTTCATACAGACCCAAGGGAAATTGCAGAATGATCGCCATCAGAAGTGGTCTACATACCTGCAACAGTTCCACTTGAATATCAAGTATAAGAAGGGCAGCACCAATAATGTTGCAGATTGCCTCAGTCGACCACCGATCATGGCGTTAACCACCGTGCTCAACTCTTGTGGGCACGAGACTTCTGATTGGCCACTTCTCTACAAAAGCGACCTAGAATTCGGCCACACATACCAGACACTCTTGGATGGTCGACATGTTCCAGATTTTCACCTCCAGGATGCCCTGTTATGCCACCTGGGTCACCTTTGTGTTCCTTCAAGCGAGCGTGCCAAGATGATTTGGGAAGCACACTACAGTCGGGCTGCTGGGCATTTTGGGGTCGAGAAAACAGTGGCAGTACTGCAAAATTATTTCTATTGGCCGAATCTTCGACAGGATGTTGTGAAGTACATCAGATCATGTACTACCTGTGCCATTGCCAAACCAACCATCAAGAAGCATGGCCTCTATACCCCGTTGCCTACCCCTAGTCGACCTTGGGAATCCATCTCCATGGATTACATGTCAGGCATTCCTTCCACTAAGCATGGAAATGACTGTGTTTTTGTGGTCGTCGACAGGTTCTCGAAGATGGCCATTATGGCAGCCTGCAAGAAGAATATCACAGCAGAAGCCACTGCTAAACTCTTCTTTGAACAAGTGTGGGTGCACTTTGGGATCCCACAGTCTATCATATCAGATCGGGACAGTCGGTTTCTCAGCACATTTTGGTCCAGTCTCTGGTCAATGCTGGACACCAAACTCACGAAGTCCACAGCCTTCCATCCTCAAACTGATGGCCAGACAGAGGTCGTCAATAGGATGATCGTGCACATTCTGCGCATGTATAACTCAAAGCATCCACGCACATGGGATGAGAGCCTCCCCTATGTTCAGCACAGCTACAACTGAGCTCTTCACAGCTCCACTGGCTATAGCCCTTTTCAGGTGGGTTTGGGATTCCAGCCACTATGCCCCATTGATGTGGCCATGCCACTTGCAGCTACTCACATAAATTCAGCTCATGTCCAGTTCGAAACAGATAAGGCCACCAGCTTCATTGAGCGCATCCAACATATTCGCCAGCAGGTCCATGACATTCTGGAGAAATCAAATGCCAAGTACAAGCAGCGACATGATCAACATCGGGTGCCACACAAGTTTCAGGTGGGAGACAAAGTCTGGTCGCATTTGCAAAAGGAACGCCTTACTGGAGCCTATCGGAAACTGAGACCACTCCGATATGGTCCTTACACCATTACTAAGGCTATGGGAGACAATGCATTTGAGCTCAGCATTCCCCCATTCCTTGGCCTGCACCCAGTGTTCAATGTGGACCGCCTTCGGCCATACTTTCCACCATTACTAGACACATCCGACATTGCAGAACAACTCACACCCACAGAATTAAATCCAGATTGCATGGAACAAGCTGCAACTGATCGGATCATGGACACACAGATCAAGAACACTCGCCAACAGAGTATCCAATTGTATCGAGTTGTCAAAGCAGGCCAACTCCTTCAGCAGGGCAAGTGGCTCACCAGGGAACAAGTTCAGCAAAAGTTTCCTCATCTCATGGAGGAACTCAATGCAATGGGGACCATTGCTTCCTAAGGGGGCAGGAATGATCCAGGTGGATATTGGTGGCCACCTGCCAAGTCCACCTGGACCCCCATCATTGTTTCTCTTAGCATTTTCAGTTTCCTTAATTGTAGCACAACTTACTATTTTTAACAGTTGTTCGGGTCTTGAACTTCCGGAGCCGTTTTGAGGCCCTAAACGACATTTTTTGGGAAATCTGGGGCAACATGGGTCCATGGACTGATGTTGCCTCCCAAAGTGGCAGTGCTCAGATAGATCTTTCTAACGAGCTATTGTATGCGTCAAACGGAGATCGTATGCCAAAGTTACGACCCTGGGAAGTTGGTGTACCAATTTACCCAAACGGGGCCCACAGTTTGGCGTTTCATCTTCTAGGGTTAGGTTTTGGAATGTTAAGGGTTTTCCATTGTTTCTCAACAATAAATAGGCCTTCGAGCCTCATTGTAACACAGTTCAGAGGCATGTAGCCACCACATCTCTTCTTAGATATAGCTACCATTGCCCTAGCTAGTTTATTTCCATTACTGTTGTAAGCATATTTCAGTATTTTACATTAATGAAATGAAGTATTATTTCCGCTGCATATCTGTGCTTATGGTTATCTCTATAATTTGTTGCGTTCCTGTTTAAGTCCGGATCAACCGACGAGCTATGGAGCAAGATGCTGGGGTTTGTTTGGCCAGGTGGTAGACTAGATGTGGTTCGCACTGAATTGGATGTAATTTTCATGCAAGTCTGCTTGCAGAAAGAAAAATAACAAAAATGACCTTGCTTCGCTTTTTTAACAAAATTTGGCTTTCGCAGGGCCTTTTGGTGCTTTTTGGTCAGATGACGTCAGCATGACGGGAGATTTTGTCGCGTAGCGGAGGGTACTGAAGGGTGACATGGCAATGAAGTGGTGGTGATGTCAGTGGGTGGAGTCAGTGAGAGGGTGGTAAGTGGTATTGGCCCGAACTGCTTATGAGCTGAAATGGTTTTGGGCGGAGGGGCCGTGAGCATGGTGGGAGGCGGACGCGTGTCCCCGGTATGGTGGCAATACCACCGGCTCCCTGGGGGTTAAACTATAGTGGCGGAGTGGGGCGTGATATGATCTAGAACCATCTAATGGGAGGGTGCTAATCAGACGGTTGGTGCTCTTTGGAGGTGGCGAAGGGTTAAGGGGCGGCCCAATACATTTAAATAATGATTTTTAAGAATATCAGGGCGGGTATGATTGGTTCGTGGGATCTTAGGTTAAGTTATTAATCGACTAAATGTTGATTAATCCTTTAAATGGCGCGATGGGAGAGTTATTAAAAGGTTTGAGATAAACCTCCAATTCTATTTGACAGAACGGTATATGGCTATAACTTAGCTGGGGCAGGGATAATAGAATATGGGGATTTTTAGTATAGTTATACTGATATGGGGAAAGGTAATTTTGCAAGGGAATTATATAATAGAAGTTAATTGTTAATATGGAAAATGACTGGGAGTGCCAAGTTTAATGTTACAAAACTTAGGAAAAAGTGAAAAAAAATATTAACACAAGAAATGTGGCTCTTTACCTAAAGTAAAGATGTGATTTACTTAGGCTTTTCTAAAATAAGATGGAATAATTAGGGGATATTGAGCGGATCTCAACATCGTGGGGGAGATTAGTAAATGATCTAGAGAAAGGATGAAGGGAAGTTAGTCATGCCTCACTTGATTTGTAACCAAACAGTTGCCATGGTACTTATGATATCAATAAGATGAACATCTTTGAGAAACAAAAATTAATCATAAGCATGCTTCTGCAACACCAAAACTACCTACCTAGCCTATTATACCTAACATTTTTTCTTCATTTTTCTTTGTGTGCATTTGAACTAGCAAACCCTTATTCTCTCTTTTTCTTTTCACTTCAGTCCTATCTAGATCTACCCTTAGTACATCCAAGGGCTCAGGTTTAACAGTTGAGCTCCTTTACATCTCTACCTAACTATTTATCTACCAAGATTGAACAATTTGGACATATTTTATTCTCTATTTCTAAAATGGGAAATTGAAATATGAACGAGCCAAGATTTAGTTGTTTGGCCATTCATCAACTATGACAAAGAGTTTCACAAGTTGTACACCATCAAATTATTGCAAAAACCGAATAGTAGTGGCATTTTGAACTAGCACACTTTCCTAGTCCTTTTATTTTGGGTTCATTTCTTTCATTTTTCTTTTGACCATTTATCTTTTTACCCTTTGATTTTTCTTTTAGGGTATACCCTCTTTTCATTTTTTAATTTTTTGATCTTTTCAAAATATGGAAAACCTTTGCAGCAAGAAAAGGATGGACATATTAGGGACTTTTAACCAGTTAGTCATGAAATATGACACCTATTGGTATAGGAGCATAACACTGGCTCTACTTGGGAATGACTTTTCCTGGTGAAAAGTCAAGAACAGCAAGTTAGATGGCCTTCTAAACAACTCTTGCTGCGCTCTGAAATTTTCTTTTGCTGTAAGTAAACAAAACTGCACAAAGGACCATGTAAAATATACACATCTCTCTTGGGCTGAAAACAAAAATAGTAAAATTCTTTCACTATTTCTCAAAATTTCTTACCATTCCTTTCTATTCTTATTGCTGTAATAAACTGTAGAAACTGAACATCCTTATGTACACATTACAGCCCTGATATATCAACAAACTGGATCAAAATAGTGTTTGAGCATCCAACCATTGACTAGTCCTTCTTCTGCTTCTGTACCATCTAGGCTTTTCAAAAAGTAGGTATTATTCCCCTATGAGGCCTGAATAATAAAAGGTCCCTTCCATAGGAAGTCAAACTTCCCATGTTTTCCTTTATCTTCTCTTCTGGAGTCCCATTTCAAAAATTTGTCACATATGTAAAAATCTTCTGCCTTAGTCCTCTTGTCAAATATCTTCTTGAGTTTTTCTTGTAATACTTGGGATCTTTGATAGACTTCTTCTCTGGTCTACTGCAAATATATACTCTGATTTATCCTTCTTTGAATGTCATTTGGTTCTACCTGAACTTCTTGCAGTAATTTCATTACAAGGACACCTAAGGATGAAGGAAATATAGCCTCCATACCATAGACGAGCTCATAGGGACTAGTTCCAATGGATCTCTTGGTAGTTAACCTGTGTGCCCATAGTGCATTTATAAGCTTCTTATGCTAGTTTTTCTTGTTTTCTTCCAACACTTTCTTAATAATTGTGATCATAATTTTGTTGGAAGATTCAGCTAGACCATTACCTTGAGGGTAATAGGCTATGGAGCAGCCTAAAGTGATGTGGTACTTATGACAAAAATGGATCATTCTCTTGGATTTGAAGGTAGCAGCATTATCAGTTATAATTTTTTCAGGATAGCCAAATCTAGACAAGATGTTGGTTTCTAAGAATTGAATGATTACTGAATCATTAGCTTATCTACAAGGGATGGCTTCTATCCACTTGGTGAAATAATCTGTGGCAGTGACGATCCATTTATGCTGGCTAGAAGAGGGAGGGTGAATTTCTCCAATAAAGTCTAAACACCATTGTTTAAATGGTTTTTCAGTGGAAATTGGTTTAAGGGGTAGAGGTAAAAGTTTCCTCTTGCCTTCAAAAAATTGACATTTATGGCAAGAAGTGACAAACTTTTTGACATTAGCAAACAATATGGGCCAGTAAAATCCAGCTCTTAGAATTTTATCAGCACTTGATTTCCAATACAAGTGTCCACCATAGTCCCCTGTATGAAATTATTTGAGTATCTTATTAGCTTCATCTTTTATCAAATAATTTAATAGAACACCTTCATGATTTTTCCAAAAAAGAGCACCATCTAAAATACAAAACTTAGAAGATTTCATTTTCAGAAACCTTTTCTTTGTTCTGGATAACCCTGGAGGAGCCTCCAAGTCTAATAATACATAACATATATCAACATACCAAGGTGATTGTAGGAAGGCCTGGCTGATTTGTGGAGTCGCCATCTCTTGTTCATTATCCAGTTCATTAATATTCAGGGCTTGGCAATTGGTTTCAATCATGAGTTTAGCCAATCCCTATCCTTTTATAAGCTTTGTAGGTTTTATTTCAATATCATACTCTAATATAGTAGCAATCCATTTACCTCTCTTGCCTTCAATCCCCTCTTGGGTCAGGATATCTTTGAAAACAACATTTGGTACATAGGCTATTATAGGTGAGTATAGTATGTAGACTCTGAAGTCTTTGATGGCTTTCACAAGTGCATAAGCCTGCTTTTCCATAATTGGGTATTTTAGAGGTGCATCTCTGAGAGCTTTGCTAAAGAAGGGTATGGGTTTTTCACATCCTTGATCATCTTTCTGTAGTAAAATAGCAGCAATAGTGTGTTCTGATGCAAATGAGAAGATTATAAAGTCTCTGTCAAATTTTGGGCTTGTAAGGACTAGTATTTTGGTCAAAGCCATTTTGATTTCTTCAAATGTTTGTTTGGCTTCTACTATCCATTTAACCTTGGAATCCTTTTTCAACATGTTATTCAGCGGCCTGATTAACTTAGCCAATTGGGTATGAATCTTCTTAAAAATTAATTTTCCCTAAGAAAGCTTGAAGTTCTTTGATATTTCTAGGATGAGGTATTTGTGAAATGGCTTGTATTCGGTCAGGATCAATTTTAATGCCATCTTTGGAGATTATGTGACCTAACAATTTGCCCTCCTCCAGACCGAATAAGGATTTCTTAGGATTCAAGGAAATGCTATATTTTTTGCACTTTAAAAACACTTGTCTCAAATGATCTAGATGCTACTGATTTGATTTGGAAAACACAATGAGATCATCTAAGTATATGACTAGGAAATCATGAATTTCTTTAGCAAAAGCTATGTCCATTGCACGTTGGAAGGTAGCCCCTGCATTCTTGAGTCCAAATGGCATTTTTACATATTTGAAAGTTCTCCATGGTGTTGTAAAAGTAGTCTTCTCCTAATCATTAAGATGAACTAGAATCTAGTTAAAGCCTGAGAACCCATCCAGCAGTGAAATTCTAGAGGAACCTACTACCCTTTGTAAAATGTGGTCCATCTTAGGTAAGGGGTAGTGGTCTTTTAAAGAGACTTTATTTAGATTTCTCAAATCAACACACAATCTGATTTCTCTTGTTTTCTTCCTAGTGGGAACTAAATTAGACACCCATTCTGAAAATCTAATAGGTGCAATTATCCCAGCTTCATACATTATTTTGACTTCTTTTTCAATTAAAGGGAGTAGTACAGGATTGACTCTTCTGAGTTTTTCTTGAAAGGTTTCTGATTTTCTTTGAGAGGTATTGTATGTTGAATAACAGAGGTATCATAAGATTTGAGATCTTCATAGCTCCATGCAAAAACATCCTAGAATTCCTTGAACAATTCAACATATTTAAGCTTTTGGTCAGGAGGCAGAGTCTTGGATAATTTTATCATTTTAGGATTTTCTCCAGTTCCTATGTTACAGTCCTAAATGTCTGCATTTAAGGGCTGCATTTTGGGTTTCCTTGGTATATCATTAGAATCAAAGATGTCTTTCAGAGGAGTTAATCCTATGGGTAAATAATTGTCCTGTAAATCAATAACTACAGATTCTCCTCCAATAGTCTCATCAATGTCTATTTCTTTAAGCTCTTGCAACTTTTCCTTGGTAAATTTTATTGGGTGCGGTAATTTAGTTGCACTTTGTGTTGTAATAGTTGTTTCAACTTTATCCCTTTGATCAATTTGACAAACAGTGTCCATGTCTATATTAGTGTTACAAAATTCTTCCTTTAGGGTCAAGAAATTGTTAATCTGAGTGTCATTGTTAAACACTTGCTAGTTTTTTACATTGTCTGGTATGGTTGGCCTGTGTTTAATTTCAGCTGTAAACTGATGATTGGGTGCAAATGGCAGTTTACAAGTGCTAGTAAATGTTGCCAAACTATGAGCATGCAAGTCATGTTTCCTTGGAATTTTGGCAAGCTGCGTTTCCAGAAAGGTATTGAGTATTTCAATTACTGCCCCTCTGTAAGATCTTAATTTGAGATCATTTGTGAGGAAGTTCCCTTTCATCTGTTGAATGACTAAATCAGAATATCCCAAAACTGATATCCTAACTACCCCTAAACTTTTGATCAATTTGAGTCCTAGCAAGAGGGTTTCATACTCAGCCATGTTGTTGGTACATCTAAAATTCAACCTGTAAGCATGTCCTTCAACATGATCATTTTCTAGATTGTGTACCCAAATTCCTGCTCCTACTCCTAGTTTATTGACTGATCCATCAAATTCCAAGTACCAGAGAATTTCATGTTTATGATTGGTATCAGGAGTTTTAGAAATTTGTTTACTAGGGAAATCTAGACTTTCAGTTTCATCTGGTTTCCCATGAGTGTCTCTTATATCAATTATTTCAGAAATTTGTTGGGTTTGAGCACTAGGTTTTCCATTTATGGTTTTTGCTTGTTCTAAGGGTAAAGCCATGACATCTGCTGGGGGATAAATTTCAGCATTGTATAGAATGAAGGAGTCCATATCAGAATGCATGGAATAGATGGGAAAATTCTGGGGTTTTTCGTGGCTACTCACCACATATTTCATTAGAGTTTCTCAGTACAATCTCTTTGGCAGGCCAAATACTGAAATGGTAGCAAAGGACATGTCCAATTGTAAAGATCCTTGGAGCTTTGCACCCCAAGATCTGGACAACAACATACCATATTTTGGTGGAATGTCAACTACCAGTACATCCATCAAAATTGTCTTGGCGGGGTATTGAACTAATGATACACATAAATCTTTGACAAAACCTAGACATCTGACCTGGCTTGAATCAAAAGAGAACAAGTCTTTGTATGGCCTGGTGATATCTAGGTCCAACTTCTCCATTACAGATTTAGGCATTAAATTATGAGAAGCTCCAGAATCAAACATTGCATTATGGAGTGTCTTATCATGAATGTTCAGACTTACATAGAAAGGAGGAACTCCTCCATCTATTGATTTACCGTTTACTTCATCTGACAATGGAATGGCTATCTTCAATTTGCCTATTTTGGTATCAAGGTTGAAAGGTTTTCCAGTTTGAATTTTTGCATTTATGGCAGTGAGATTTTCTTTTTCTGCTGTATTTTCTGTGCTTTTTTCTTTTTTAGGGGTGCTGTTATGAGCTGAAACTGTTTCCAACTCAATCTCTGGAGGTTCTTCCATAGTTTCTTTGGAAGGAATGGAAGTTGAAGGCTGTGTATTAGGTTTTTGATTGTCTGATACATCTTCAACTATTGGATGATTTGGATTATGAATTGTTTTAGGAGGAGTTTGTACAGGAGGATTCTTAACCTTAGCTTTGGTAGGTTGCTTGGTTTCTCTCTGTTTATTCCCTTCAGGGACATCTATCCTCTTGCTTCTTAGATCATATTGCTTGTGAACTTCATAGATGGCTGTGTCATATCCCTCCCTAAAATCAAATGATTCACCTGATTGGATTTGGAATTGATTAAGAGTGTGAGCCTCTTGGTCTTCTTGGGTTAAGAAAATTTGTTGTTCACTATTGAGCCCCATTAAGTTGATTTGAGCATATTCTATGGGATCACTAGAAGTTGAAGCTTCAGCATAGTTTTCTTGGAATGGAGATCTAATGTTTTGGTCAGGGCCAACCTTTCCAGTATTAGGATTCTGGTTTTTTCTGAAATTTGGATTTCCTCCAGTGTTGCTCGGTTGACCATCCCAAGGGGATTTCCCCTCAATTATTTCTACTCTATCACCAAGTCTGTCCATTCCTTTAATGATAGCATCTAATTTTTGTTCAAAGGAAGAAGGTTATTCTTTGAAAGGTGTTCTCCTTTTAGCTCTAGCTCGAGCTCGTTTAGAAATTACGTTCGCCTCAACACTGACAGTTATACTCTACATGTCTCCCAGGCTTCGAGGAGCTCTTTCCCTAAGCTGGTATGCCATATCAGAGTCAAATGCATCAGGGAATTTGATCAAGGCCAAGTCTGGTGGAGGTCTCAGATTCTAAGGGATAGCATTGTATACATTGTTAAATCAGGTGCAGTAACCTTGAATAGTTTCTTGTGGACCTCTCTTTAAGTTCTCATATTTTGATAAAATGTGTAGGGGATCCTTCTTCTTTTCCCTTCTATTCAAGAAGGTATGATAAAGAGCTTCAGGGTCGTTGATAGTGTTTGCAGGGAGTTCTCTAAACTAGGTCCTAACATCTCCAGTTAAACTTTGGACAAAGACTTTCATTCTCACATCATCATCATCAATCTCATAGTTTTCAAAATAACCAGTCATTTTCTTGGTATGTTGTTAAGCTGTGTAAGTGCCAGTACCATTAAAATAGGTGATTTTTCTTTGATAATCTTGAGGCATGGCCCCTGGATTTGCAGGTAATTGCAGGGGAGCATATCAGCTTGCCATGTTTACAGAGACAAGTGTAACAGTTGGAAGAACAGGGATAATAGTTGAAATATGTGTTGTAGAAGGGGGAGTGGAAAAGATGGTTTGAAGTGCTGATGGGGAACTAGGAGAAGCAACAATAATGGTAGAAAGGACTTGTGTTTTTACAGAAGTAAGCTCAGTTGGGATAGGGTTTTGTTGTTGTGTGTCACAAGGTGAACTAGCAGAATGTTCTTGGCTCAGCTAGCTTCTAAGGATCTTAGGAATCAGGTTAGGATTTTGAAAGATAAATGGGAGATTTGGATCAGGATTTGATCTAATATAACAAATCTTCTTCTTTGGAGCCAGCTTCTGAATATGTTTTTGGTTTTTCTTGAAATATTTACAAGATACAAATTTTGACAGTATCTTTCTAGGAAGCCTTAAATATGGGAGTTTTGAATTTTCCTAAAGATCTATTGAATCAAGGAACTGATGAAGTATTTGGGACAACTATTCAAAGCATAAACTAGAGTGGAAGTAGACTAAAGTAGCTTTTATCTACTCCTAAAGTTGCATAGAAAAAGCAGTTTCAAAGGCTACTTGGCTAACTTCAGGCTCCATCTATAGGTTATGAAACAAACAACAATAAATTATTCTAGTCTGCGAAACTAGAGATTCTGGGTTCGATCCCCAGTGGAGTCACCAATGATGTTATCACTCAGGTTGTTCCCCAAAGTTGTAAGAAATGGAATACGACCGAGGTAACCACAAACCAATCTTTTAGATATAGATTCTAGCCAATTTGCATCTAGAGAGGGCTCTCTCTTTATAATTTAGCTTTGTTTTGATGTGTATTAGGCTAGTTATGAGGTACAAGGGTTTTTGTTTTGATTTTGGTTGGAGGGATGGGGTTTCAATAGAATAGAGAGGTAAAATTGAAAAGTTTCATTCCATTGGGCATGATGGAGTCAAAGAAGGATAACTCACTGGATTTGGTATCCAAAAAGAGGAGGTATCACAAAGCAAGGCACTTTAAATATGGAACAATTCATAGGCTGAAATCGGATGGAATGGAGTCGATGGGTGAAGGGCAATTAAGAATCCTTCATCATGTTGACAGAGGGAAAATGGCTGAATACCGCCAAGGAGCAATTGAGAATTCCTTAGAAAATATTCAAGGTGAAAGAACTAGGGGAAACAGGAGCAATTAGGAATTCATTGTTTATGCTAATTCTGAAGAAAACATTAACAATAACAAATATTGAAGATAGACTGCAGTTAAGAAAATTCTGAATTATTCTTTTTCTTTACTATTGAGATCATGAGACATAGATGATAAACCAAACATATAAACTGTAAAACGCAAGTTAGAAGGGACTTATTGATCCATAAGATGATTCAAGAATTCTGGAACATGGTCCTCAGCATCAATTCATCATTCAATAAGCTAGACAAAAATGGCTCCAACAGCCTTTAATTCCAGAAAATTTCAGTATTACAGTCAAAAACTATGAACACCAATTAAACAACTAACCAACCCTTAATACTTCATCTCAGAGGACTTGGCAAACATTTTTCAAGCAAGATTGTGAATTTATCTATGAAAGAATTGATCTCCACCTGCATGTCCTGACATCTTCTGTCCAAATTTTGCATTAGAGTTCTCATGGTTAGAACTCTCTTGATGTCTAGAGTGGTGCCTGTTCTGTCTCTAATGTCCAAGACTTCCAGTTCTTCACTGGTCTTGGTGTTCAAAAAATGTATTAGCCTTGCTCAGGCATCTGACCCAATAAGGCTCTTGTTTTCTGAATCTCCACTTGGGCTACCCTCATCAAGTCAATCTGTTCATAAATGGTCTAGATAGACCTTCAAACATCACTAAGAGATTGAGTGATGTTAGTCCACAAAATTCCCCTGATTTTTGCTAGAGGTTTATGCAGGGAGAGGTCCTTTTCTAATGCTCTCACCTTGTTCTCCAATGTTTTGATCTCCCTTGTTTTTTCTTCCACATTCATCTTGGATTTATCATAACTCTGCTCAACTTTTGCCAATTTTTCTTTGACTTGCTTTAGCTCTGATACTTGGAGTTTCAATTCCTCCATGGCTTTTATTAATTTCTCTGTGCTCATGACTATACTGCTGCTTGGTGTTGTTGCTGTTGATGTTGCTCCTGTGATGATCTTTGTTGTTGATACTGGGACAGTAGGAGGTAATGCTGCTATAAGTGTGGAGGGGGAAGTAGTCACTGTGGGGATTACTTGAGGTGGCTGGGAGGTTGACTCTCCCTGCTTTTCTTGTAGAGCTTTCTCCAATGCCTGCTCTGTCTCACTCAATCTCTCATTTAATATCATGAGCAGGTCCATGATGTCCTCTTCAGACTTCTGTTACACAACATCTGCAATCTACGGATGCATAAAAGGAGGCATTTTAAGCTATTTTCTGAGGGAAGAAATGTCCTCTTCCTTTTTCTTCATTAGTGCTTTTATGCCTTTGGCATCTTTGGGGTCATGTCCCAGTTCAATGATAATTTCCTCCAAGGATTTGATCCCGTTGTCTTTTGCTAGAGAAGAGGCTTTCTCTAAATCTAACTGAGCAGAGGTATTATTTAAGGAGTTTTGCAATTTATGAGCCAGCATTGCTTTATCAGCCAGTGTAGAGTATACCATCTCTCCAGTCTGTTTGTGTAGCTCAATCTGGTCCATGGGATGGATGTCTTTGGTTAAGACTTCCAGATTTGTCCTGATGTAGTCAGCTATTGATTGCGGTTGCTACACCTTGGGCTTGAAATAGCTCATGATCATCTTTCTTTCTTTTATCTCATATGTAGACATTAATCTTTGCTGGTTAGTGGGGGCCATTTTAAGATATTGATTGTAAATCTGTAGCCTCAGTGGGTCGTTCCGGGCCTTTATCTCTATGAATGTTCTCTTGATATCAATGATCCGTTTGCTTTGTGGTCTGGTGGATGAAACTTCCACACTATGCTACCTTTCTAGCTCTTGCCTCTGTGAGCTAGTTGAAGTTTCCATCACCAGGGATGTCTCCTAGCTAACTACCTTTTCCCCTCTTAGACTGCCTGTGGTTTCCTCAATAAATTCATCTTCTGATAGAGGGTTTAGTCTTTGCATTTCTTCCCCTGGTTGCTCTGTAGGACCACTGATAAGGGTGCCTTCTTCGTTGTCCCTTTTCTTGCCTTTTTCCTCATTTAGAGGAGTCTGTAGTGTACGAATCTCTGCTGCCTTGGTTTGAGCTAGAGGAATTTTCCCTTGGCCTTGTTCTTTGGACATTGCAAGTTGGTTTGCCATTATAGGATGCCCTGTATCTACCACTTCTTTGCCCTTTGAAGTCCCTGTAACTAGTGTGATGCTTATTGGTGTAGGCTGATGAGAAGTTCCAGTAGAGGATGTACTAGCACCTGTTTGTTGTGGCAGCTTGAAAGATACATGTCCAAAAGAGTCCAGGTCAAGAGTTTTTTCAAGGTCTTTCATAGCTTGCTCCATCTTTTCTTGCTCAGTTATTTCTTCTATTAATGTACCTTCTACCCACTCATCTTGATTAACAAACTATTCAATATTAGGGATCCTATGATATGTATAGACTGATAGCTTATTCCTCACCCTTCTGTCACTTATGAAGCTATTTGGGTCATATGGTGCCCACCAGAAACTTTTTTTCAATTTAAGGTCTTTCCCGAATATTTTATCAGCATCTTCCCATGCCTCCCTCTGGTTAATGATAAAAGGGCCTAACTGGTTTTTTATTCTCAGCTGAGCCTTTTTCTTTACATTACAAAAGTGGTTTAAATCTGTGTTGATAAGCTGCCTGAAATACTCCAGGGAAAATAGTCTCATAGGCACATACTTGGGCAGCTTGTAAGGGCACAGCTCATAGCCATATATTTTGATTTCAATGTGATTCTGGTAGAGGTACCAGTCACCTATCCTATATTGTTTTGACAGCTGTAAAAATTTTCTCATATCACTAGAAATTCTAGAAGGAGGAGCTCCTATCAATAAAGAAGAGGTTGGATGTATAAACCAGTCAATGAATTCACAGTAGTTATAAGGGGATTCAGAAACAAGGTGGAAGACTGAGTTCCAAAAGATCACAGACCTCCTTTCTCCTTTTGAATCCAATTTCTTGATGGGAAATGAAAAGCAATATGGCTAATAATATAACAGAAGGTGGTATATGAATGAGGTGTACTTGAAGACTCCGTCTCTATCCAGATTCATGAATTGCTCATTGATTTTATGGGTAATGAAAGAGGCATAATCATATTTGACAGCAAGGGGCTATCCTGGAGTAAACATTGACATCAAAACTAAGATGGTCTCATCAACATATTCACTAATTTTGAATCCCAAGATAAATGATATCATGTCAAGAATAAGCCTACCTATTTCAGTAAATGGGGCATGCACATAGGGAGGTGGGTGATTGGGCTGGCAATCTGGCTTGATGAATAATTTAACAATCTAAGTTATTTCTGAATTGGACAATTTAGAGCCTTGCTCAAGCAAAAATCCCATGGAAAGAGGAGCAAGGGGCTGAATGGGATGGAAGTGCAACATCTCATTAATAGATTCAGTAGTTATGTAGAAGAGAACGGTTTGTGATGGAGTCATAACTACTTTACTGATAGGGTCATAGTTTGCACAACAATGGTGGATAAAATCTAGGAACACATTGACCGAGGGAAGGTAATACCTGGGGAGATTGGATTCTCATATTCCAAGGATATCAAAGTTACTCAGATGATTATTCCTAATTCGGAAAAATGCTTGGAGATGGTTCATATCACCAGATAACTCTTTAATTTGAAAATCTTGGTCAACCAAGGGCAACCAGTCTTGCTCTTTATGAGGCACATTGAGAGGTGCGATGTTTAGGGCCACGGGACCTTCCATGTTTGGTTCTTGTGTTTTCAAATCGGAAGTGGGTTCTGGGGAAAATAGGCTAAACAGCAGCTCTAGGTGTCTTATATGGCAACTGTGGACTATTGTCAGCTTGAATTTCTCTCTTTTTAAGTAAAATTCCCAATGGAAAACTGAACATACAGGTTTGGGAGGTGGGACGGGGTAAATACCTGTATTTTGGAGGCAAACAGGGCAATATGCTAGGCTTTGTTTGGCTGGGTGGTAGACTGGACGTGGTTCGCACTCAATTGGACATAATTTGTATGCAAGATTGCTTGCAGAAAGAAATATAACAAAAATGTCCTTGCTTCACTTTTTTAACAAAATTTGTCTTTCACAGGGCCTTTTGGCGCTCTTTAGTTGGATGACGTCAGCATGACAGGAGATTTTGTCGCGTAGCGGAGGGTACGAAAGGGTGATGCGGCAGTGAAGTGGTGGTGATGTTAGCGGGTGGAGTTAGTGGGTGGGCGGGAAGCGGTTTTGGGCGGAGGAGATGCGAGCATGGTAGGAGGCAGACACGTGTCCCTGGTACAACGGCAATACTGCCAGCTCCCTAGGGGTTAAACTACAGTAGCGGAGTGGGGCACAATATGATCTGGAGCTGTCCGATGGGATGGCACCGATCGGATGGTTGGCGGTCTTTGGAGGTGGCAGAGGGTTAAGGGGCGGGCCCGATACATTTAAATAATGATTTTTAATAATATTAGGGTGGGTATGATTGGTTCGCAAGATCTTAGGTTAAGTTATTAATCGACTGAATGTTGATTAATCCTTTAAATGGCAGGGTGGGAGAGTTATTGAAATGTTTGAGATAAACCTCCAATTCCATTTGACAGAATGGTATATGGCTATAACTTAGCCGGGGTAGGGATAATAGAATATGGGGATTTTTATTATAGTTATACTGATACGGGGAAGGGTAATTTTGCAATGGAATTATATAATAGAAGTTAATTGTTAATATGGAAAATGACAGGGAGCGCCATTTTTAATGTTACAAAACTTAGGCAAAAGGGAAAACAAGGATTAACACAAGAAATGTGGCTCTTTACCTGAAGGAAAGATGTGATTTACTTAGGATTTTCTGAAATAAGATGGAATAATTAGGGGATATTAAGCAGATCTCAACATCTTGGGGGAGATTATTAAATGATCTAGAGAAAGGATGAAGGGACATTAGTCATGCCTCACTTGATTTGTAACCAAACAGTTGCCATGGTACTTATGATATCAATAAGATGAACATCTTTGAGAGACAAAAATTAATCATAAGCATGCTTCTGCAACACCAAAGCTACCTACCCAACCTATTATGCCTAACATTTTTTCTTCCTTTTTCTTTGGGTGCATTTGAACTGGCAAACCCTTATTCTCTCTTTTTCTTTTCACTGCAATCCTATCTAGATCTACCCTTATTACATCCAAGGGCTTAGGTTTAATAGTTGAGCTCCTTTACTTCTCTATCTAACTATTTATCTGCCATGATTGAACAATTTGAACAGATTTTATTCTCTATCTCTAAAATAGGAAATTGAAACATGAACCAGCCAAGATTCAACTGTTTGGCCATTCATCAACTGTGACAAAGAGTTTCACAAGCTGTACACCATTAGATTATTGCAAAAACCAAATAGTAGTGGCATTTTGAACTAGCACACTTTCTTAGTCCTTTTATTTGGGGTTCATTTCTTTCATTTTTATTTTGACCATTTATCTTTTTCCCTTTGATTTTTCTTTTAGGGTATACCCTATTTTCATTTTTTTATTTTTTGATCTTTTCAAAATATGGAAAACCTTTGCAGCAAGGAAAGGATGGACATATTAGGGACTTTTAACCAGTCAATCATGAAATATGACACCTATTGTTATAGGAGCATAACAGAAAGAACAACGAGGCATAGTTACCCAATTAAGTTCACTAGAGGTTCCCACATCGAAATCATCCATTTCTCCAGATCTCCAAAAAGTCTTGGACAATCATTCCAAGTTATTTGATATTCCCAAAGGCCTCCCACCTATTGGTGATCATGATCATGCTATTAATTTGATTCCATGAAGTGTTCCTCCAAACTTCAAGCCTTACAGATATCCCTATGTCCAAATGAGTGAAATTGAACATATGGTTTCAGAAATGCTTGAGCCTGGTATAATTCAACCTAATCAAAGTTCTTTCTCTGCTCCAGTAGTATTAGTTCATAAGAAGTATGGATCATGGCACATGTGTCCATGTTATAAGGAGCTCAACAAGCTCACTATTAAAGATAAATTTCCCATTCCTGTCAGTGATGAATTATTGGATGAATTGCGTGGATCAATTTATTTCAACAAGTTGGATCTTCATTCAGGATATCATCAAATCAGAATGAAGACTGAATACATTCCAAAAATTGTATTTAGAACTCATGAGGATCATTATGAATTTTTGGTCATCCCTTTTGGCCTTACTAATGCACCTTCTACATTTCAAGGTTTGATGAATTCCATTTTCAAACCCTTCCTTAGAAAAATTGTGTTAGTATTTTTTGATGATATACTAATCTATAGAAAGTCTTGGAAGGATCATGTCAAACATGTTCACATGGTGCTCAAACTATTGCAGGAGAAACAATTATATGAAAAAATCTCCAAGTGTTTCTTTGGAGTACAAGAGGTGGAATATCTGGGTCATATTGTATCTCATGAAGGTGTTAAGGTAGACCCTAGCAAAATTAAAACCATTAAGGAATGGAAAATCCCCACATCCATAAACCATCTACAAGGATTTCTTGGGTTGATAGGGTATTATTGCAAGTTTGTTAAGAATTATGGGAGAATAACAGCACCTCTAACAACATTATTGAAAAGAGATGCATTTTCATGGACTCTAGAAGCAAGGAAGGCCTTTGAACATCTTAAAGAGGCAATGTGCCAAGCACCAGTCTTAGCTACACCGGACTTCACAAAAACCTTTATTATGGAATGTCATGCCTCAAGAAATGGAATTGGTGTTGTTTTAATGCAAGAAGAAAGACCCATTGCTTTCGAAAATCATCCAATCAAAGGAAAGTATTTACACAAAGCTATTTATGAGAAGGAAATATTGGAAATGCTAAATGCACTTAAGAAATGGCGGCCCTACCTAATGGGAATACACTTCAAGGTAAAAACAAATCATGATAGTCTTAAATACATTTTAGAACAAAGATTATCTTTAGAAGAGCAGCAAAAATGGGTCACAAAGATGTTGGGTTATGACTTTGAAATCATCTACAAAAAAGGGAAGCAAAATGTTGTGGTAGATGCACTCTCAAGAAAGGATGAGTATGTGGAAGCATTTCTTTGCACCATTTCTACAACCAGATTGGATAAATGAAGCAAGGGATGAATGGAACAATGACGAGGAAGTGTGGGCACTCATTCAAAAGATACAACAAGATCCTAGTACATCTGATACATTTAACTGGGAAAATGATTCATTATGGTACAAGGATCGGTTATACCAATGTATGAATTCCCAACTCAAACAAAAGATTCTTAGGGAATTGCACACCTCTCCCTTAGGATGGCACTCAGGATTTCTAAAAACCTACCACAAGGTTAAGAAGAAATTTTTTTGGGATGGCCTTAAATTGGATATTCGAAAGTTTGTGGCGGAATGTTTGGTTTGCCAACAAAATAAAGTTGAAACAATTAAGACCTCAGGACTATTACAACCTTTATCCATTCCAAGCCAATGTTGGGAGGAGGTTTCAATGGATTTTATCACAGGTTTACCCAAGTCCGAAGGAAAGAGTGTTATTATGGTGGTAGTTGACAGACTTACCAAGTATGCACACTTTTGTGCATTATCTCATCCATTTAAAGCGATTAGAGTTTCTACTGCATTTATGGAAACAATTCAAAAGCTACATGGAAACCCAAAGATTATTGTAAGTGACAGAGATCCCATTTTCATGGAAATGTTTGGACAAAATTATTTTCTTGTCTTGGTACTTAATTAGCTCATAGCTCATCTTATCATCCTCAATCTGATGGGAAAAATTAGATAGTAAACAAATGTTTGGAAGGATATCTTCGGTGCTTTGTATCTGATAAACAAGCACAATGGGTCATATGGTTGCCTCTAGCTGAATGATCATATAACACTTCCTTCCATACTGCAAAAAAAACGACCCCATTTATGGCACTTTATGGATATCATCCATCATCCATCACATCATATTTAAGAGAAAATTCTAAGGTTCAAGCAGTGGAAGATCACATCGAGCATCAACAACAAGTTCTCCAAGTCTTAAAGGATAACCTCACCTTGGCGCAAAATAGAATGAAACAGTAGGCAGATCAACATCACAATGAAAGAAGTTTTGATGTAGGTGATTGGGTATTCCTACGCCTACAACCATATAAACAAATGTCCCTCAACCAAGCTAAGAAGGATAATAAATTATCCCCAAAGTATTATGGTCCATACAAGGTGTTGCAAAAGATATGTACTATGGCATACAAATTGGAGCTTCATGTAGATTCTCGAGTGTACCTAGTTTTCCATGTTTCATGCTTAAAGAAGGTTATAGGTGACAAGCTTCCAGTTCAAAAAGTATTGCTAGAACTTGATGAGGAAGGAAAAATCATATTGGAACCTGAAGCAGTCAAAGAAACAAGAACTCGATAGCTATGAAATTGATCAATTTCAAAGTATCTCATCAAGTGGGAGAACTTACTAGTTGAAGATTCCACATGGGAGGATGAGAATTTTCTACAGAAGCATCCATAACTACTCAAGCATTGAGAACAACACTTTTTTGAAGGAGAGGGGCATGTTAGGTCCCTATAATACTAGTGATTCCCCCATTACTATTGTCGTTGTATCCCTTATTGTTATTGTTGTACCCCTATTGTCCCCATATTGTTATTATTGTGCCACATACAATCCCTCTATTGTTATTTTTGTGCCTTTATATTATTATTGTTAGGTCAGCTTGGTTTTATTATGACCCCTTAGACTCCTATATATAGAAAGGAGGTTTCATCATTTGAAGCATCCAAGAATTGTTCATTTGTGTAATGTAAAGGAGGTTGCCCCGTAGAAGAGGCTTATTTCTAAGGCGTTCATCTATCTTTTCTATTTTTTTGTTAGCAAGTTTCATAACATGGGTTATCTCTACATCGTGGCCCTACATCTCTAGGCCATAAAATTAATAATTGATGGAATGATAAATGTAGGGTTTCAAATCTAGACATTCATAAAAATAAATGTCTAATGGGAAGATGTATCAAATCTTACCTATCGAATTTTGAGAGTGCACTAGAAATAAGGAATTCTGGCTAAAACCATTCCTCAGAAATTATGATAAGAAAATAATTATTGATAATATAAATTGAAAGGAGAGGTTTTAGGGAGAAACCCTCAATAGTCCTACAAAAGCCAATACCAGAAATGAAGTCATTAGTTTTGGATTTAAGGCCCTGCTCCCTCAATCATTTCAAACTAATGTGTTCACCATTTCTATTAAATTAATTTTCCCTTCATTGCTTCAATCCACCTGTGCACATCTCTAGCTTAACCAGTTTATCTCCATGCCAAGCATCCCTAGCTTTTTGCATGATTTCTCATAGTCTTTAGTCAAAGAACTAAACCAAATCAACCAACCCTTGCCGTAACATGTGCTCTTGAATACTCACATAGATTGCTCTGGTTCTTGGCTTAATATATGAGAACAAATCCATCTAATGTTGGGTTTGATATTACAGAGATGTAAAATCTAATACAGACTTCTACTACTAATGTTGGGTTTATTATGTAGAGATGTAAAATCTAATACAAACTTATACTATTGTTCTGGTTATTAGTTTAATATATGAGAACAAATCCATCTAATGTTGTGTTTGATATGCAGAGATGTAAAATCTAATATAGACTTATGAATGATATGTATTGTTTTAAACGTTTAAAATAAAAACAATGTAATTTCTACACTTTGTTAATATTTGATAGATTGAACATTTATAGGAACTTGTGAAGAGAATGAATTGTCCTGCTTCACAATTCAGAGATGCGTATTGATGCTTACTTTCAATGCTCTACATGATCAAAGTTACTGAATCCTCAAGAAGAATAAAATACTGACCATATAGAGATCCATTGTTGTCGGGTAGAATCACTATGAGGAGCTCCAATTCCTTGCCTCTCACTTTGTTCATTGCATCTTTGTATGCAATTTTCAAATATTTCAACCTAGTTAGGTCGTGCCATGTAGACTAGAAGAACAAGTTCAAGATTGAAACCTATAGCCAAGGGAAGGCATAAACTAATAATAGATATTAGGAGAATTTTTTTCCAAGTTTTATGTACAACATAGGATAAACTGCAAATCGTGTCACAATCTCTAAAATGAATATGAAAGGTCAACTAGGTCCACATGTTCCTACCATGCCAGAGATTTTGCAAATTTCAGCTAGCTCCTGACGAAAACTAAGAGCAAAAATTTCTTGAACGCCCCATGGGAAGTCGATGCAAGCCCGGTGGTTAACTGGGCCTCCATTGACCATTTTCTGTTTCATCTCATGCTATGCAAATGTTAGCTAAAAAATTAAAAACAATAAAAGATTTCAATAGTAAAATTTTATACATAGGTTATTTTCCTATCGAAGAACATATATCCTTTATGTCATAAAGGGAAATTATCTTTAAGAGAATATAGTCATTACCTTATTCGTCATGTTCCATTGACCTACCTGCGATAGGCATACAACTCCCTTCGGTCAAGTTTGATAATTCATTAAACATAACAAACAGTAAAAGGGAAACATGAAACAGTTTCTTGAAATAGATGCCAACAGACCAAAAAAAAGAAACATATAAAAAAATCTGAATGTTACTTAAGTTTGATAGGTAGAATCAATATGTGCATTGATACTAACATTTGATTTGTAATCTTGTTAAACTGGTTTCCAGGCGTGGTGAATTTCATGGTACATGATATCTAGCACCAAGGACTATTCATGGAGCAATCAAAATTTCATCGCGTAGTCTAAACAGGCCAGGGCCTTTCATGGAACAATCATAATTTCATTAGTCTAAACTGGCCACAATTTTGCTCTGAAAATAGTAAAAAATCTAGCATGATTTTGATAAAATCAGATTGAAATTTTTAATCTATTTCTAGACCAAAAAGAATTTAAACACTGTCACAATCAAATTTATATTTCCACCAATTTCATGGTGAAATTCTAACCTCTTTAAAAATTTTGACCCGTGTATCTAGTATGGGGTAACCAAAATGGCCACCTGAAACATTCAGCCAAGTATGGGCAAGTAGCATCGGTATGTTTGGAATTTCATTTAAAATTTCACATTTGTTTTCACCTAAAGAAATAGCCCCTAGAGCAACTCTCAAGTGTACATAGTTTTGCTTGGAATTAGATCACAAAACTTGTGAAGACCAAACATCTTTCAAGTGTACATATTTCTGCCTGGAATTAGACCACAAAACCTGTCAGTAATGTTTTGAGTCTATGCTCAAGTTAGTCATGTTTTGAGTCTATGCTAGAAAAAAATTGAGTATGGATATGTCATTGATATTTTGTCAGACCAAAAAAAACCATTTTTGTTGTGAAAGAACACTGAAATATGTCATAGGAGTCTAGGTTAAAAACACTTTGAAACTAAATAAGAGTAGAAAGGCTAGTTTATGTGTATTTTGATTTCTATTTTAGAAATATCAAATACAAATTTTGCTTTCTTTGAAAAAATTAAAAATTAAAAATAAACTAGTATATGTTCATCTTATCAAATTGTGTTTTCTGTCTTATAGAATAAAATCTATATGCAAATTGTATGAGTGAGAAATTAGAAGAAAGTACATATGTTAAGGGACAAGCCCATTTGTGTTTGCCTGATGCTTTGGAAAACCCACACCAGGTTGCTGGTCTTCTTGAATGCCTCCCTAACATGGTGTTTAGGCTTCCTCTTGGAAACATAAACAGTAAAAAATAGATTAGAATCCCTCCCTAACATGAGAGTAGGGTTATCTCTTGGAAAAAGAAATAGTAAGAATTAAATTAGAATCCCTCCCTAACATGATGGTTAGGCTTCCTCTTGGAAACAAAAACACGACAACAAGCATTAAATTCAAAACAAGTTTGATCTAAAATATAATTCTTGACAAGAAAATATTCAATATGAACTATCATAACTGTACAAAGTCGTACAGTCCAGAATATTGTTGTAGGAGTTCCATTGAAGGAAACAATTTCTAACCCAAAGTAACAATATATTCAATTCATCATCGAGAGTTGAGGAATTGTTTTTTTGTGACACTCACATAAAAATAGTGCTGCAGGAAAACAAAGTACCTTCATTAAACAAAGTACCTTAAAAATTTGTTTTGTTCCACACATTTCAAAAAACATAGTATTCAAAATATGTTTTGTTGCACACATAATTAGTTTATGTTTTGACCCTCACAACCTAGTGCACTCACTAGAATCTAGAGCAATGCACATTGAAGTTATTAAAATTTAACACATATCAATCCTTTTTGTCCTCTTTTTTCGAGGTGCTACATTAAATGTGGGTATGGTATGGCCATAACATTGAATACCCTCATTATTTTTGTCTCGCACCTATCACTTATCAGGCCATCATGAATGCTTATATATTCATCAGAGCCTAATTTGTGAGCTCCAATTCTTGACACCCTAGATTGGGTTGGTTTTGTTGTATCTTGAAGGCGTCCCTTAGCTCCTCGTTGTGCAGATGACCTATAGTTTGGATTACTGCAGACTTTCCTCTTAAAATTGGCATCTTTCATAAGTTCATCACATGTCACTTGGTCTGTGATCAAATTTGGACGTGGATACATCAAGTTTTTTGTCAGCTTTAACCTTAAATTGTCTCTTTTTGAGTGAATGTATTTAGTTGCAATCTCTAAAATAATTTCCTTATCAAATCTAGGATTACCAAATGCTATTACGACATCTTTAAATAGTTCTTGATTTTTAGCATTGGGTTGTTTCCTCCAATCCATTTGGATGGTACTTCCAAATAATTGTTCTGCATGATGAAAAATAAAGTGATAAAATTTTAACCCCATTTCATCCTTCAAGACATTTCCTTCTGAAGTGAGCAAGATTGTAACTTCTTGCATTCCTTTTGTGGTCACTAATGATATTGTTGTAGTGTTGGGGTTTGATGCAGATGCCCTTATAGGTACATTAGGCACTTTGTCACTTATTTCCTGCATTTACAATGAAATTGTGTAACTATTAAGAACCCAACCAAAATATGAAACTATTTTCATTTCTAAAATAATTATCCTAAATGTAACAAATAAAATTATAAAATTATAAAATAATTTTACATGTACATCTAAGGTAGGAGATACATTCTCCAACAATGGAATTTCCCATAACTGAATTTGTTCAATTATTTCTTGCATGATTTGAACATTTTCAAAAATAGCTTGTAGGAGCCTTAAGATTCTTGTTTATGATTCTATAAGAAACCTCAAAGAAACATGTTCAAGTCTTGGTGGGGGAGTTCTAACTGAACCCACATTTGATGTAAAGTGCATCTTATGAGGTTCTAGTCTAGGTGTAGAGGGCATAACATGACCCTCTATACCAACAGATTGTATACTTGTTGGAATCACCCTAGAAACATCCTGCAACGAACAAATATAAATAATAATATGAAATAATAGATGAAAAATGTTGAAAAATGTAACTAGGTTCGGTCTTCATAATGACATATGTAATAACAATTTTATGTAATTTATGTAAAAAAAGATAAAAAAAGATTATTTTTGTTATGCTTGAGGCATGGGTTTCATGCTCAAGGAATTGTATTCTAGATCAAGCTCCCATTGTGAGCTCTTAGGATTGGTCATTGAGTCGTTGTCATAAAGACCCATTTGGGCATGTTACATATTGCATAGAAGATTTTTGTTTTAGTCAAATAGAGTCAAATGACCCTCCAGGACCAAGTCAAAATGTTCCATAAGCAATCATACTATAACTTAATGGAACACAGGAAGAATAAAGTCCCATTATAGAATGACAATATCTCGAAAGACTCATTAAAAGAAGGTCATGAAGATGGCAAATGATCAATGACATGTACAGTACCATTGCAAAGAATCCTAGTAGCCAGAATAATAAGAACTACAAGTAGGTGTCCATGAGTTATGTCTACTAATTTTATTTTCAAGGGTCCATCATAAGATGTAGTAGGGTTGAATTTATGGGTTTATATTTTAAGAAAACCATAGTATTTAGATACCGTAATCTTAAGGTATTTTTTCCCTATGATTTGATTTCTAGGGCATGGGATAAACTCTATAATGACGTAAAGGGAAAAGAGTATGATCTAAGGCTTGAATTTAAAAAACCCTAAAATGACCTCTTCATTACATAAAACCCTATAAAAGTAACTTGACATCATGCTTGGTATCATATTTTGCTTGGGTTACTTGCTAAAATAGTATTGCAGGTACAAGAAGTAAAAAATGAATGGGGTGAACCATTGAAAGGCATAATGAAAGAAGCGAACTATACAAACCCTTAGATGTTATTCATAATATAGATGAATAGCAAGCAAAAAGTAAAATATGAAAGACCTTTTCCATGGTTGAATGCATCTTAGTAAGAAGGCATCATGGTAAGCATACAAATTGAAGAAAGAGCTCATAGCTGAAGTAAAATTCTACATACTGGTAGCAGTCATCATAGGACAATGTAGCTCTTGGTAACCTCATAAATCATTGAGTCGTTTTCATAAAGACCCATTTGGGCATGTTACATATTGCATAGAATATTTTTGTTTGAGTCAAATAGACTCAAATGACCCTCCAAGACCAAGTCGAAATGTTAACAACAAGTCAGCCTGAGGATGAAAATCAGTTGACTCAAAAGGCAATCACATTAAAGCTATAAAAGGAGAGTTCGCCCTAATTTGTTAGGGCATCAACCACACACAAGAAACTATAAAATCAATGAGGTGTAGAATAGGACAAGTGAGGCATATGATTTAGACTATTTTTGGATAAGTATACAGTTATCATCACTAAAAGGAAGTCTCATTCTCATGCCTAGTTGCCAAGAATTCATGGTAAAGTCAAGTGAAGAAGATGGAAGAGGAATTTGATCATGTTCTACTCTTGTTCTGGTTTGGTAATTGTTTGATGAATAAGAACTAATAAAAAACAAATGAAAGGAAAAGCTAATCTAAAGAAGTAAAAATACATCACAAGCAATTATTAAAAATAGAAATCACCTTCATTGTTATTCCCTTGATTTCTCAACAAATAACGTAATCAAAGTCACGCAAATGGATGGTTGAATCTTACATTTTGCATAACATTGGATGTATATGGGGGTATTAATGATCCCTACATGCCAACACTGGGTGTATTGAGGGGCATAAATAAATCCTACATGCCAACAAAATGTATGCTTAGAAAAAACACAAATAATAATAAATAGATATAGTGAAATAAGTTATTTAAATGCACAAAAGTATTGATCAAGTTTTACCACTAGCATTTCCTTAGATGTATTAAAATGTGTAATAGGGGTTGAAATGACTTTAGAGATTGTCTACAATCCACAAACATAAATTAGCATAATATAATAAGGAAAATAAGATAATTGAACCTATAGAAGACAATATTCAAGCTTACCTCACGCATCATCATAGCAACGTCTTGCCCTCATGCATTTGTTAACATTTCCATAAAGGTTGTTAAGATCATTGAATCCCCCATAGTAAAATTAGTAACACCAATGGACACATTCTTAAAAGAACACATAATAACATAAAAATAAGAAAACCTTGATTTGAGAACATATGCAAGTGACATTAGAAATACAATTCAATTTCACTAGCACATGAACAATAACATACACAAATTTCAATATGTTTCAATACATAAACAAAACATCAACAATACTCGATATGCAATTTTTTTTTTTTAGCTTTATAGTGTTGTGTTTCTCTTCTCTAGGTGTTGATGGCATAAAGTAAAGGTTTTCAAAATTTCAATTAAGGAATTGAGGTGTGGTAGATTAGGTGCCTCCACCAAATATATATGTCTTTCAAGTAAAACCTTAAACATTCAAATTACTTAATGTTCATTACAATTAAAAACTCAATACTTAACTTGTAAAGAAAAATTATATTGTAGTGAATCCTTACAACTATCTTAAAGTAAACATAGTGATAAAAAATGTCATCCTCACAAGTAAAACCTTAAACATTCAAATTACTTAATGTTCATTACAATTAAAAACTCAATGCTTAACTTGTAAAGAAAAATTATATTGTAGTGAATCCTTAAACCTATCTTAAAGTAAACATAGTAATCAAAAAATGTCATCCTCGCATGAAATCTCCTCATATGATGGCATATATATCCCATCATTAACAGACCCTAAATCAACAAATAAATTAATACTATAATTTTCATAGTCTTCATCACCTTCAATTACAGGTAAATTAAAAGCAGTAAATTCATCATCTTCATGGACTTGATGCCCATGTGGTTGCTCATGTTCTTCAAAAACTTCAGTAAACTCAACGTGGTCTTTGTCTTGGTCATATGCATCATTGACAATAAATTCTATATCATCTCCGTCTTGGCCATCTATGTCTTCAGGGGGAACTTCTGCATCTTCAAGTAAATCATAGTCCTCTAAACCTTGAACAAATGTTACTGTTAGTCTTCTTGGATCATAATCAATCACAAATGACCAACTAGGTTGTTCTAAATTTGGAATGAGAATATTTTGGTCACACTGACTTAGAAACACAAAAGGTTCAGAAGTGGCTGCAAACCTCAGTATTGATCATATGGAATCCATTATTATGGAGCAAGGTAGTTTTTTCTTCTCCCACTTCGATAAGCTTGTACCATTCAACACAAAAAATAACTTTCTTGAAAGACATAAAATCAAGCTCTATAATGTCATCCAACACTCCATAGTAGTGAAATTTGCTTGTGATTGGTTGTCTGTCATTTTCATGTGAATGACATTCCACCTCAAATGATGTTGAAACTCCACAATCATAAGTTTTTCTCTTTTCATCAACCTTTCTGATGCAAAAATGATGACCAAAATTCCACATTCCTTTGTAATATCTTACCTAAATTCATATAAATATCAACTAATTAGATTCAAGGATGTGAAATCTAACAAAAAATTTATTAAATATATGAAATATATTAATATAGATCAGCTCCCCATTTATAGACGCTTTAATGAAATTAAATTGTTGTTGTATCACTCTATCCTTCCCTTTTGTTGCCTCATGTTCAATATTGATCTTTAGCCAATTCCACGAGCATGTCTCTGGCCACTTTCTTTTATGGCTTGTAGGAAATCCTCGAGTAGAGTTTTCACCATGTCTATTATATATATCAGCCTATTCATTTTCATTTTCTAATTTCATTTTTTCAGCGTAGTTCTCCATCCATTCCAACATAAAATCAAAATTGTATTCAACACACAAATGTAATGCCTCCCACTCTTTAGCATCTACAATGAAAAATGTATTTGTTCAATGAATTAATAACTATTTGAAGCCATGTAATATAAAATTTAAGATAAAAATAACTCCGAATAACATTTTTTTATACCTTTTATCCTATTTGAAGCCCCTTCGCCCTCTATTTTTCCTCCTTCAAATGATTGAGATTGGTTATAATTCCATAATCGTGGAGCTTCAAGATGAAATTGGGGTCAATACTCGCTCAAATGAACCATTTCCTTGAAAACCATGTACCCTCAACTATGGACCCTTCTGTTCGAGCCTTTTGCCTCACAAATTGTTTTAAGACCTTCATATATCTCTCCATGAGCCACATTGTTCAAATATGAATAGGACCACAGTGTTGAATATATTCTACTAGGTGTACAAGATAGTGCTCTTGAGAATTAAAGAAGCTTGGAGGGAAGCACATTTGAATATCAGACATCAAAAGTGAAACATTCCTCTTCCAATACCTCAATTCATCCTGATGTATCTCTTTAGATGAGACCTACCTACAAGTATTATCATGTATTGCAATAAAGACTTGTGATTTCTTGTAAACTAAAAGTAGAAACTCATATAAAGGCATAACCAATGATGCACTTTAAATGATAAGAGTAATGGGAGAGTATTCATGATGGATTGAAAAATACCTCAGATATTTACATAATTTGTAAATAGTCAAAGTGACATTATGGTCAAAAGTACTTGGTATTGCTGCAGGCACCACATACTGCATGATCATTAACAAATAACCATGTTCAAATATGCATGAGCTGATTTTATCACTATACTAGCATGACAATTAAAAAATAACCATGTTCAAATATGCATGAACTGATATTATCACTAGGATATACAATTTTCTAATTAAATTTCCAACGAATATAACATGTGACAATGTTACCTTTATCCAATTGTGCCAATCATGTGTTGTTAGGCCTATGAACTATGATCCATCTCTTGTGAAGAGCTTTTTTAATGTCACACCAAAGGCAAAAGAAAATCTTATGCTATTCATAGTAGAAATGAATTTTTCTTTCTCATTTGATGTAAATGTCCATGGAGCATGAACATATGAGTTGTCATCGTGCAACCACACTTTCGGCATGATATTGGCAACTCAAAGGTCCTTTCTTAAATTTATTTGTGCTTCGAGGTTATTTCCATTTAGATGTTTCCACAAGCACTCTGCCATATTTTTCCCGATGTGCATAGTATCAAATAGGTGGGCTATTGGAAAGCTCTTATAATATTCTAATTTGTAGAAAATAGAGAGTCTTCTCATTCCTAGGGGAAAGCCCGTCCCTTGTTTTTTGTCATACATCGCTTTTCACCTAGCAGGGTTCATATTTATTGGCTTCCTCATCTCCACTTCCTTTCCATTGAAATTATGTTTATCACGCACTCGATAGCGATGATTTTTTGATAAGAATTGTCTATACTAATCATAGACAATATTATTGAGATCCCTTGATTGGGTATGCAACAATTTTGGTCCACATGATGTATTGCCATGTTTCCCCTTTGTTTATAGTCCTAAAATAAGATTGGAAACCATATTTAGTAAATTCTAAAATGAGAACAATAATTATAAATGTAATTTATATTATATTACCACAACAAATAGAGAGTCCTGGGGCATCATGAAATGTCTAGATAAGAATCACATGAAATAGTAAGTTTCTATCATTGATAGGTCTTGATACATCAAACATATTTACACCATCCCATAATTCATGAAGCTCATGAATGAGGGGCTCCATGTATACATCCATATCCTTTACTTGATATTTCCCTAGGTAAATAGAGTTCTTTATTAGGATTAACTGAATTGAAATATTTTTATATAATCTTCAAGAGAGCATTGCATTCATATGTTCTAGTACTTGGTATGATAAGAGTTAACATTGCATGTTATTTTTCATTTCCATACAAGGGGGAAGATTTTTGTTTATAATTAACACTGGCCAAACAAAATATTTTCTTCTAAGATCTCCAAAAGGATTGACGCCATCAATTGCTAGAGAAATTCTTGCATTCCTTCGCTCATTTCTTAAATGTGTCCATTTGACCAGAATCTCTTTCCAATATTTAATATCCGCAACCATACACATGACACCATATTGGCTCCTCCCTTGTGCATGATAATCCATATATTTTTCCAAATCCTTGCATTTGAACATTCTCTCAAACCTTGGATTTAGTGGAATGTGTCGTAGTACTTTATAAGGAACCTTCTTGGATACTTGATCTTGACGATACCTATTTGTGTGACACATTAGGAATTGTTGTAAATTTGCATTCTCTCCATAGTACAATATATGGTCATTTGGACATGCATCATATGTCTTGTACTCCATTCCAATGTCTTTCATTATTGAAGATACTTCTCTATGAGAATGAGGCAACTTATTGTCCTTTGGAAGTATTTTGTTTTCCAAAAGTCTACATAATGCAACAAATGATTTTTATAAGTATACACAATATTCAAAACTTTTAAGACATCTAGAGCATTAATTTATAGGAATATCAAATCCAACCTTAATATATCAGTAAAACATGTGTTTGTCAATCCATGTGTAACCTTCAATTTCAACAACAACATAAGTGTCTCCAATATAGAAGATCCAACATTTGCATAAAGAGGTGTACAAGCCAACTGAGGTAGGCAAGAATCAACAACTTCTTCAAAATATTTGTAGAAGTCTTGCATAAATTCATTGACACTAGCCTCATTTATCTGCGAAGTGGCTTCATCCATAAATATGTCTTGTCCTTCATATTGAGAATTGATATTATCAATATCATCTGTTGGTTCTTCAGGCATGTTGGGAACCAAAAGCGGCTTTTCATAAATAAAAAAATCAAATGAAATGATGATGCAGGAGCATCTGGACTTAGCCAACAATGTGAAAGTTTGTTCACATGTTGTGGCTAAACAAGTTGAATTTCACTGACCTGAGTGGTGAAAAGCAAGTTTTTACTGAGAGGATTGGATCTCTCAAGAAATGAGTTGTATTTCATTATTGTAATAGTTAGAAATTGTCTTATTTTAGATTCGAAGATAATTTGTTTGCATAGGTGTGTGATGTAGCTAGAAAATAGTGATTTGACTGTTAGATTGTTTAAGAATAGGGATTGAGTTGTTAGACAAGATTGGATTGATAAAAAGAAGAAAAATGTAATGCAAAAGGAGAGGGAGAGATGAGAGAGGATTGAGTGAAGCAAGAGTCGGGTGATAGAGCGAGGACTTCCATATTGAACAAAGGTCTTTTAAAATCATTGCAATCAAGCCCAAGGTTGAGACTCTGTAATCATTTTTAATATGAATAATTGATGCATGTGTATGATTATGTATTGATGCTCCTTGTGATTATACATCAGTTCTGACGAATCCCTCATTTGCCTTTGTTTCTTTGTATTCGAGACAGAGTTGTATATTTCTTTGTTTTCATGCTCTATGATATAAAACAAAAATTTATTAGAAATCATAGACTTTTATATTATTAACAGTGTTGATGCCACTTAAGACCCAGCCATTGATATAAGCCCAATCAATGGTGTGAAATATTGCTGATCATTGGATCATCCCGTATCGCATCACAATATTTGCTTGTAAGGGGACGGACCTCCGACCTTGAAGAATTGCGATGTGTGATCACTGTAATATCGCATCACAGTAAAACCTCAGTGTGTGGTCAGACCGTAGACCTTAAGAAGTTGTGGAGTGTGATTGTGAAATAGCACATCGCAGAATGCCTTCTTGTGTTATCGGACCCCAGTGGTAGAGATAGTGTGATATGTGATTGCGATGCATCACATCGCAATATTTCATTACAAAGGAAATGGAACTTGAGCATTGAAAACTTTCGATAACGATATAACGTGGACTGTTGGACAATGTGTTGCGATCTACAGTGAACCACCAAGAAATCTCTATTCAAAGGGGAAATATCAGTGTTCGAGCTTTTATAAAGGAGATAGCAAACATGAGGTCGATTTTTGAAATTTCTCAAAACAATTGATTCCTGCGTCATTCGTGGTATTAAAGCACATAGAGATTAAAGTTGATAGTAGTAAAGATTCTGCCAAGGAGAGGAGCTGGCATTGGTCGAGGAAGATCGGAAGCAAACGTTGTTTTGTTGGAGGAGATCCGAAGTCTGTGTACAAGGATGGAAACAATTGAGACTGCTTAGAGAAGAACACCTGATGAAGGGGAAGAGAGTGCTAAAGAAGAATCTTCTAAGGAAGAAGAAAAGGAGGAAAATGAAACTATCAGAGTTGTTAAGATGTTGGCAAAAGTAGGAGGAAAACCAAGGGTAGAAACTCCTACATATGAAGGGAGTCTCAATGCAGAAGAGCTACTAGATTGGATCAGGTCATTAGACAAATATTTTGACTATGAAGAGGAAGTTGTCGACAAGAAGAAGGTGAGATTTGCAGTCACCATATTGAAGGGTCATGCAGCTATTTGGTGGGATGAGCTACAGACATCCAGAATGAGGAAAGGAAAGTCCAAGATCATGCAATGGGACAAAATGGTAAGTAAGATGAAAGCCAAATTTATGCCTAAAGATTAATAGTTAAATATTTTTAAATAGTTGCAGAATTTAAGGCAAAAAGGAATGTCTGTTAAAGAGTACATAGAAGAATTTTATAGATTAAATATTAGAGCAGGACATGTAGAGGATGAAATGGAGAAGGTAGCTAGATATATCAACGGCTTAAGATATGACATACAAGATGAGATTAGCTTGTTAAATCTAAAGACTATTGAGGATGCCTATCAAGCAAGTTTGAAGGCAGAGGAGAAGATGTTTAGAAAATAGAATCAGAGGAATAGAGGAAGAAGCGCATTAAGAGGTAGAGGAACTACCAGACCAATGGGACACCAACATCAACATGAAGCAAACAATTCAAGTAGCAAACCACCATAGAGAGGGAATTCTAATAGAGGAATATTTGCAGCTAGAGGAAGAGGCCGAGGAAGAGATGTTCGATGCTACACATGTGGAGAATGGGGACATGTGTCATGGGACTGTCCTCATAATAAACCAGCAAGTTAGAGAAATGCAAATATGGTTGAAACGAAGCCAGAAACACCTCGACTTATGGAGAAGGAAGAACCCCTTGAAGTAGGAGAATCCCTAATGTTGAGAAGGACATTACTTAAGACAGAGAAAGAGATTGAAGAACCAACGTAGAGGAAGAATTTATTCAAAACTACCTGTAAATCAAAAGGTAAGTGTTGTAAAGTAATAAGTGATAGTGGATGCATTGATAACCTTGTTTCTACAGAGATGGTGGACAAGCTCAAATCAGCAAATATAGTGCAACCTACTCCTTACAAAGTGTCGTGGTTGCAGAAAGAACATGAGATCATTGTGACAGAACAATGCAAGGTTGAAATACAAATTGGTACATATAAAGATGTAATATTATGTGATGTAATGCCAATGGATGTATGACATGTATTGCTGGGAAGACCATGGTAGTTTGATCAGAAAGCTATTCATGGTGGGAGGAGAAACACTTATACTTTGGAGAAGGATGGAACTACACATACATTGCTGCCATTGAAGGATGACACTAACAAAGGAGCACTTGGAAATAGTGTTATGCTGATGGTCAGAAAGGAGTTGTTGTAAAAGATTGGAAAAGGTGAAGAAATGCATTTTGATGTCATAGGGAGACTGAAGGTAATTTTAACTTCCACGAACCTGGATTATTTGCCTAAAGAAGTTAAAATTTTGTTAGATGATTTTGCTGACATTGTTGTGGATGAGTTGTTGAACGTGTTACCACTTGTTCGGAGTATCAATCATAACATTGACTTAATATCGAGAGTGAGTTTTCGAAACAAAGCTGCTTATAGGTTGACACCTCAAAAGAATGCAAAAGTTGGAAGGCAAGTACAAGAACTGGTGGATAAGGGACTAATAAGAGAAAGTCTTAGTCCATGTGTTGTACCAATAGTACTCAGTCCAAAGAAAGGAGGTTAATGGCGTATGTGCATAGATTCCAGAGCCATAAACAAGATCACAATCAGGTATAGATTTTCGTTGCCACGCATGGATGATTTAATGGATTGTTTGAGTGGATCAAAGTATTTTACTAAAATAGATATAAAGAGTGGATATCATCAAATAAGAATTCAAGAAGGAGATGAGTGGAAGATTGCATTTAAAACAAACAGTGGGTTGTATGAGTGGTTAGTGATGCCTTTTGGACTCACTAGTGCACCTAGTACATTTATGAGATTGATGAACGAAGTCTTGAAGGAATATGCAGGCAAGTTTGTGATTTTTTACCTTGATGATATTCTAGTTTTTAGTAAAAGTAAGGAAGAACATCTAGCAAATCTTAAATTGGTTTTAAGAACTTTGTAAAAAGAGAAACTACTCATAAACCTAAAGAAATGTAGTTTCATGAAGGAAGAATTGATTTACTTGGGATTTGTAGTTTCTAAAGAAGGATTGAAAATGGATCCAGAGAAAGTCCAAGCAATTTTGGACTGGCCTATTCCCAAAACTATATTCGAGGGAAGAAGCTTTCATGCTCTTGCAAGTTTTAATAGAAAGTTTATCAGAGGTTTTAGTTAGATTTGTGCACTAATTCTTGAAATGATTAAGGAGACTAATCAACCGTTCAAGTGGACAGAAGCAGCAGACAGGAATTTTAAACTATTGAAGAGGAAAATCACAAAGGAACCGATTTTAGCTTTTCCTAACTTTGAAAAGGTATTTCAAGTTGAAACAGATGCTAGCGGAGTTGCAATTGGCATAGTTTTGAGTCAAGAACAAAGACCAATAGTGTATTTTAGTGAGAAATTGAGTGAAGGAAGGAAGAAGTATTCTTCTTATGATAAAGAGTTTTACGCTATTGTGCAAGCCTTGAAGAAATGGAGACATTATTTGTTGCCAAAGGAATTCATATTTTATTTGGACAATCATGCATTACAGTTCATAAATAACCAGTCGAATTGAACTAGAAACATGCCAAGTGGGTAGAATTTTTGCAGAGCTTTAATTTTGTGATAAAGCACATAAGTGGTAAGTTGAATAAAGTCACTGATGCATCGAGCAAGGTAAGTTTTATTGTGCAAGAATTCAAAGTTTGTGTTGTAGGATTTGAAGAAATGATTGAAATGTACAAAGATGATGTAGATTTCAAAGATATCTATACAACAGTTCAAGACCTAATAGTGCATAACAGAAGTCAATGGTTAGATTATCTCACCCAAGGAGGCTTATTATTTAAAGGCAACAAGTTGTGTATTCCAAAATGTTCTATGAGGGAAAACATAATAAAGGAGAAACATAGTGGAGGATTATTTGGCCACTTTGGACAAGATAAAACATTTTCTTAAGTGAATGCTTTTTATTATTGCCAAAAAATGCAAAGTGATGTAAAGAGATTTGTTGAGAAGTGTAGGATATGTCAACATGCTAAGGGAAGAAGTCAGAATACAGGATTGTATCATCCATTGCCAATACCAGACCGACCGTGGGATGCAATTAGCATGGATTATGTTTTGGGATTACCAAAAACTCAAAGAGGGAATGATTCCATTTATGTTGTGGTAGATAGATTTTCCAAGATGGCACATTTCATTGCTTGTAAGAAGACTAGTGATGCAACACATATAGCTAATCTATTTTCTTTTCAGAAAATGCAAGATTGCATGGATTGCCTATAAGTATTGTGTCTGATAGAGATACAAAGTTTGTGGGACATTTATGGAGAACTCTTTGGAAGAAACTAGGAGCTAACCTCGGTTTTAGTTCAGCATACCACCCTCAAACAGATGGATAGACTGAAATAGTAAATAGGAGCTTGGGAAACATATTGAGAATTTTAGTGTATTAAAATCCTAAACAATGGGATTTAGCACTAGCTCAAGCTGAATTTGCTTATAATGACACTCCAAACTGAAGTACTGGAATGAGTCCATTTCAGATTGTTTTTGGAATGAATCCAAGAGGTGTGTATGAGCTCAGTGTTGGCATTATGACACAAGTTTGAAGCTATGGCACAGGTGTTGTCCTTGATGGCAACTCTCTTTGGTGACAGATCTTAGTTCAGGCTTTCAGAATGAAGAAAAAGATATATATACGCTAGTTCACCTAGACAAAGGTGCGTATACACACAGGTTAGATGTTACAAAGGCGCATATGTGTATACATGCACTTTCATGCAAGGAAAAGCACGTATATGTTGGAGAACTTACTTTTGGTCCATGGTAGTTAGTCCTTGGTAGTTGAACCTATGGTTCTGGACCATGGTATCTCGTCAGAAGTGTTGACCCCAAGTATTGAGTCCAAGGTATTGTTTTATTATGGTTTTGGACTGTGGTATTATGAAAGGCCTAAGACTATAAAAGAGGAAGGAGATCATTTGGAAAAGGATCATCCGAATTAATTGAATATCTAATAAGGGTGAGATCCAAAACATTGGTGATTGGGGTTATGGTGCAGATTTAATCTGAATGAAGGAAGAACCTTAGCGCGAAGAAGGATAAGTTCAATTGATGGGTCATAATCTTTTGGCTTGAATGATAATATCTTTGCATGATTTTGATCTATTATATGTGGCGCATGCTTGATCTATAAATCTGATAATCTGGGTTAATCAGTGTCTGAATATTTGAAAGAGTGAATTATCTTTTATAGATCTGTACGCAGGTTCAATAAAGTGAAGGTGTGTATACACGCTGGTTCAATGAATGAAAACAGCGTATACGCAGGTTTCTCCAAACGCAGAAGTGTATGCATGCAGGTTCCAGGTTATTGAAGTAGCGTATATCTTTTGAGTTGTGATCTAGCTGCTTCTGTTTATTGCTGCAGTGTTTTGGGTTCAGAATTTGGTGTGTGGTTACTGTTACTGTGTTTTGGGTACAGCTGTCAGAGAAGTATCTACTTGATTCAGTTCTAATTGGTGAAAAGGAGGTTGTTTGATGCAGAAATTGTTTATGATTGTTTGATGTTCATGGATCCAGTCTGAAAATTAATGAATCGTGGTCCCTGGAAGACAGAGAAGGTTGTAGCCTTCTGTAGGCCAGCACCTACGTACTAGTATCTTGGCCAGTGCAAGAGCAAAGGGGGTTGTAGCTCCCTTCTAGGAGAATCTGGAGAACAAGAGAGGGTTGTAGCTCTTTGCAGGTTGCAGCCTGCGTACTGGTAAAGGACTGCAGCAGTACATTGTAAACAAAAGTTTCTAATTAAAAGAAGATAGAGACGAATTGCAGTAGGTGGTTTTCACCCACATTGGGTTTCCACCTTATATCTTGTGTTCTTGTGTGTGATTGTCTTCTGCTCTATTTTACTATTTATGGTTACTGGTTATTTAGTTCTGATACACAGATTAACAATCAACATCTGAAAGATAAAGTAAATTATAAGTTTGCATTGTATACGAGTGTTTCCTTCTACATATTTGCGTATATACGCGGGTTTAATTAACTGAACTAGCGTATATGATCTGAAGTTGAAAATAAAATATTTGACTTCATAATACTGATTCACCCCCCTCTTAGTATTATTTCCAACACTAAGAAATTTGGGTAAACAGGAAACAAGATGTGTAAAAGATGAAGAGTTTGCAGAGCAAATGCAAAGACTTCAAGAAGATGTCAAAGGCAGATTGCAGAAAAGCAGTGGTAAATACAAACAGAGAGTGGATATGAAAAGAAGAGAGAAAGAATTCCAAGTGGGAGATTTAGTGATGGTATATTTGAGAAAATAAAGATTTCCTCCTAAGACTTACAATAAACTAAAGATGAAAAATATAGGACCATGTAGAATTGTAAGAAACTTTTCAGCTAATGAATATGAAATTGAATTTCCAGAAGGGATTGGAATATCACCTATTTTCAATATTATAGATTTGTAACCATACAAAGGGACAAAGACAGAGCTACAGGAGGAAACTACAGAAGATGAAGTTCAAACCTTGAACTAGGAAGAACAAATGCCAAAGGCCGTTAAGAAAGAGGTTGAAGCTGTTTTAGAGAATATCCAAAAGAGCCAGAGGATAGACTTATTTTCAATATCTAGTCAAAGTGGAGGATGCTAGCTGGTTGACTACAACAGATTTGTAGAAGAATGGAGTAAGCCTTGAAAGTCTGAAGGATGATTCTTTTTTTCCCCGGAAGTCTGATGCAGGAGCATCTGGACTTATCCAAAAATGTGAAAGTTTGTTCAAATGTTGTGGCTAAACAAGTTGAATTTCGCTAACCTAAGTGGTTAAAAGCTAGTTTTTACTAAGAGGATTGGATCTATCAAGAAATGAGTTGTATTTCATTATTGTAATAGTTAGAAATTGTCTTATTTTAGATTCAAAGATAAGTTGTTAGCATAGGTGTGTGATGTAGCTAGAAAATAGTGATTTGACTGTTAGATTGTTTAAGAATAGGGATTGAGTTGTTAGACAGGATTGGATTGATAAAAAGAAGAAAAATGTAATGTAAAAGGAGAGGGAGAGATGAGAGAGGATTGAGTGAAGCGAGAGTCAGGTGATAGAGTGAGGACTTCCATATTGAATAGAGGTCTTTTAAAATCATTGTAATCGAGCCCAAGGCCGAGACTCTGTAATCATTTTTATTATGAATAATTGATGCATGTGTATGATTATATATTGATGTTGCATGTGATTATACATCGGGTCTGACGAATCCCTCATTTTCCTTTATTTATTTGTATTCAAAACAGAGTTGCGTATTTCTCTGTTTTCATGTTCTACAATATAAAACACAGAGTTATTAGAAATCATAGCCTTTTATATTATTAATAGTGTTGATGCCACTTAAGTTCCAGCCGTTGATCTAAGTCCCAATCAACGGTGTGAAATTTCACTGATCGTTGGATCATCCAGTATCACATCGCAATATTTGTTTGTAAGGGGGCGGACCTCCGACCTTGAAGAATTGCGATGTGTGATCACTGTAATATCGCATCGTAGTAAAACATCGGTGTGTGGTCAGACCATAGACCTTAAGAAGTTGTGAAGTGCGATTGCGAAATATCGCATTGCAGAAAGCCTTCATGTGTTATCGGACCCCGGCCATAGAGACAGTGCGATATGCGATTGCGATGCATCGCATCACAATATTTCATTACAAAGGAAATGGGCCTTGAGCATTGGAAACTTGCGATAATGATATAACGTGGACCGTTGGACAATGTGTTGCGATCTACAGTGAACCACCAAGCAATCTCTATTCAAAGGGGAAATATCAATGTTCGAGCTTTTATAAACGAGATAGCAAACGCGGGGCCAATTGTTGAAATTTCTCAAAACAATTGATTTCTACGTAAAATGATCAATAATAATGTATTAAATAATGTGCATATTTATTTATTATAAGGATAACAATTTGTTAATTATAGTGTACCTATTCTATACAAAATCCATGGTCCAATCTATGGATATCAACAAGCCTTTGCTTCTTTAATTTCCTCTTTTGGCACATTTTGCAACTGTAATATATCATTTCATGGAAGTATTCATCTATACCTGTTGTAGGTCTTGTTTCACATTCATCTAAATATTCATATGATGATGTGCTATTTCCCTGAATGCACTATGTTTTTTAAACAATAAGACTGAAAATTTTAACTTGAGTATTACTTCCTTTTCAAGGGAACATGACCAATGAAAAAACCTAGGGAGTGAATCTATGAATACATAGATTTTCAATGTATTTTTTGGCTCTTTGATCACTTGATTGTTTGTACTTTTGTTTTCTTGTTGTTTCAAGGTAGTGTTTAGTGCTTATGTAGGAATTATATATGAAAACAATTGAGATCTAGGTTCAAAAACTTTAACAAAACTCTATCAATGTGTTGAGTGAGAATTGAATATCTATCCAACACTTTGAGGCAAGCTTATCAGAGTGTTCAAACAAGCATCTAACTAGTTACAAACAAACTTTTGAAGTATCGTTTTAGAGTTATTTCTAAAAATAAATCCAACCTCTAACTAAATCAAAAACATAAATACTACAAATACCAAAAACAACATAAATACCTGGTCTACCATTTTGTATAGAATAACCTAATATAAATATCCAAAGAAATGTTTGTGGGTGCTAGTTAGGATCATTACATAAACAAATGTTGAAATATATGACAACATGTAAAACCATAAAATTATTCTAGAATATGTTGGCTTAAACTTTTATGCATGTAATTTCATTGAGGTAGTTCTGTGATTGAAGTATGTTTTCCATTTGTCTGAATGCCATACTTGACCTAGGCACCTTGCCTCCTTGTTTTTCCCTAGATAGTAGGATAAATACATTTACTGTTAGTATAAGATTGTATAACCCTTACAATTAAGGTTTGACAAATTTTGATAAACTTTTACTGTTCTATTTCTGATTATAAAGTTTTCTCTAAATAGGATTGTATAAGACATACAATCAAGGTTTGATAGATTAGTTTTTGTGGCCATATGTCGGAAATTATCAGAAAATATATAAAAGAAAAAAATATGATAAGTCAAACAGAGAAAGAATATTTGTTAATGTAGAAAGTGAAGGCCAAGAAGAATGTTTTTAAAATGCCCAGTAATGGAGATGTTCCCTTCACACATGTTAATGTCACACTTGCAAGCATGGAGTTGTGTTACTAGCCCACCACAGATCTCTAAATAGGTCTGAAGAAGTTTTTGAAATGGAACTTGAGCTATTATGGTGTACCTGGCAGGATCCCAGGAACTGAATAGAAGGTAAGCTAACCTCTTCCTATAGTTTACATATTTATATGACACAATGGCAATAGATATTCATCTATAGATATTGTTCCTCTATGCAGGCTTCATTTTCTCTATCCTGAACCTAAAGGAGATACAAATTGAATAACTTGATTTGTTTGTGGAAATTTTAAATGAACAATTGTCCCATCTAGAAGTCTCAATGGAAACTGTAAGCTCTGGTGCTTTTGAATGTCATGAAGGATCTAGGGCTTCTCTATTTTTTATCCTACTGATTCCATATGGAGATCTTGATTCAATATTTGTTTGTGGCATATGAAGGCATACACTATGGGTAGAATACTTAAGCTCATTCAACATTTGATGTGAAAATTAATAATGGAATTGAACATAACTATAAATATGCACCAGAAACCCCAGCTCCTTTGGCTCCTAGATTTGTTGATATTGATGTATATATGTATTGATTTTTAATGAAAAATAAACTGAATTTTTAAGTTACAAATTAACAATGGAATTGAATATAACTGTAAAGATGAACCGGAATCTCCAGCTTCTTTGGCTCCAGGATTTGTTGATCTTGGTGTACATATGTATTGATCCTTAATGAAATATAAATTTCCATTTTCAACTTATGTAGAAGTTTTGATATATTGGAATTAGAAGAAAATGTTTCCCTAGCCTACCTTCCAGTCTTTAAAATCAAAATGAAAAATGAATTGACTATAAGAAGCTTCTCCAAATGCCATTTACGTAGTTGTGGGATATTTTTTGCGGTTTAAAAACACAAGAAGAAATTTATCAGGAAATATTTATATAATATATACAATAATTGAATAATGATTATGAAAAAAGAAATGCATTAACAAGGAATTTGGCATGTTTTTCAATCCACAAACTTAGTATGTTTTCCATGTTCATCTAGCGATCCTCCCACATGCTTTTCTCTTGGAAATTTTCTAGTATAAAATTATTCTAATGCTATCTATCTATCTATCTATCTATCTATCTATATATATATATATATATAATCAACAGAAGTTATATATCTATAATCAACAGAAGTTTCCCAAATGAGATAAGTAATGCTTTTGCTTCCTTCCAAAAAATTAAAGTAGCATGGGTGCTCTATATTAATTTTTAAATAAGAAAGTTAAAAATTGAACAGAGTTTGAACATAATAACAAAATATGCAAACACTACCTCCTACTCAAACCTTAGAATCTAACTGCAAAATATGATATTAAAGTCCACATGTTACATGCAACTTCTAATCTTTCTATGATAACCATCAAATATCTAGCATCATCTCTAATTCTAAAAAGGTTGACAAATCCATATTTTTCTTCCATTGAAATATTTGGAAAATCCCCTAACTAGATGGATGCTACTCATATTTTCTCTAGCTACTTTAGCTAGAAACCAATTTAAGTGGAGTCCTTTATGCTCTCAGAGTTTGCATATAATTTCTTAATATTTCTCGATCTTGCAGGTGGAGGAGAAAGGAAAGTTATCTACTAATGAGTTTCAATGCCATTAAATTGACAAGAATCTATGCATTACATGCCATTAAGGCATCTAACATTGATTTGCACACAATAGCTACTACTTATGCCAACTTTCCTGCCTATGGGATACCATTCTTCAGAGTTAACTCTTTCATTCCTTGAATTTTAAATTCAATTTATTTGTTCTAACAAATATTTTAGTAATATTGTAGGATAATCTCAGTGATAAATAAAGTCCATCTACTAAGAAATCTCTGAATTCACAAGCAGAGAACTTTTACAGCCAAAGATAAGATATGAATTGCAACATTTTATATCTAAGGTAGTAAATAGAGACTCATTCTGGGTAGTAAAGATCATAATTTAAATATGTGTGCACAGGATATATAATATGCAGCCATGGGCATAACTAAAGCTTCAATATAATTGTTTACAATTTTTTAGTCAAATATGCAATAAAACGTTTTATAATTTATGCCCAAGGTTTACATAAGTCAAATATTTTTCAATATACTGCCTATTCTTCTCATCTAATGCTACATATAATATAGTAAATGAAAACTCTGATTTAGCCACTAGCAAGAAGGTAGTTTCTTACTTTGGGAAGCAACGATGTAAATTCAAAGGAAGCCAAATGTTCCAAAAGAATAGTCATCCAATCATAGGCTAGAAGCTATGAGATGACTTCACAATTCTATGGGTTGTACTTCTGTCATGGTGACCATGTGTCAAGAAACATACATAAAGTCCATAAATAAACTAGGAAAGAAAGTAACAGTAACTAGTCTTTCCATCATGAACATGTCTTAGAACATATGTTGAATTCCAAAAATTATACTATTCCTTAGAAAAAAGTGGTTTCCACCAAAGAATAAGGCAAGTAGAAACACACATGAAATTACATTTCTGAAAAAATGGGCAAACAACATAGATATTTATTGGCATGTAATAACTAAATTAGTTCCAAATGCAATCATGATATATTCACATCTGAGACAATTTTCTACCAAAATTCATCTAACGGACAATAAGATAAAAACACTCAGAAAATGTAAACGTAAGATTTTATGCATAGTTAGTCGCAAAAAAACTAAAATTAACCAATCCCAATGATTTTGAGCATCTCACATGCTTTGATATCCATTCTTAACTCCAATTACCCTCATCTTCTTAAAATATGTAATTGTGTATCTATTTTCCTGTTGAATATTTGCTAGATGGGAACTTATGGGCAACATGTTCAAGATAGCCAACAGGTCAAGATTCACATCCATTAACAATACTTAAGTTAACAATACTTTAGTTTAGAGATTGAATGCTTCATCTCAATACCCTAATCGCATGTACCACGTAATCATCACATTCTAGGAAACCTGATCTCTTTGAGATATTTTGTCAAACACTTCATAGGAAACCTCAATGCCAATGCCTTCAATGATGCAAGGAAAATACCTCTAGAAAATACAAGGAAAATACATCAAATTGAAAGGAAAATGCTTCTCGAAAATAAACCCTTTGCTATGTTCCTTGATATGTCTAGCTTTGCTTCTAGTACTTTTTCTCTGTCCTTTGATACTAGCTCAAATGCTTCTCTACGTTGCTTAATTTGATTAAACCCACCATAAAATCTAACTGCAAAATCACAGTGCTTGAATATAAAAACTAAAAAAATTTGGCGCCAAAATTTTTTTCAGCCTCTTTAGCTGGTTTGTTTCCATTTTTAGTTGGCCTGTTTCCATTTTTAGCCAGCCTACCCTGTTGGTTTCCTGCTCAATCGATGCCCATGTGTCCCAATTTTCCTATGAGTTAGGGTCTCTTAATATCTATCTCCCTATCCCCATGAACAGGGGAAACAAAACTGCCACTTCCACTTCCGCTCCCTCCTATCCCTTTTATTGGCTGGCTGCCTCGCCCCTTTGTTGTTGGCTCAATATTCCCCCACTTTTAGACTCCAGCCTATTTCTCCTCAGAGAAAATGGGCATTCTAGGTGCTCCAGGTGTGGAGCTGTTTGCAATCACCAACACAGTTGACTTAGAAGACATTGTTTAGAACTATAAATTGCTCAACACTCATTTGCCCTAAGAAGAAGTAGGGCACAAATGCTTTGCAATGCAGCACAAAGCAGTGCACACCATAGGTTGTAGGAAGGAGATGAAGGGTTGCATGAAGATTTGCCTCAGAGTATTGTACAAGAGCTACACCATGGGTGTAGTGAAATCTACTCATTACTTTGGTACAAGGGCGGCATGCATTGTTGGAGTTCTATTTACTGTCAGAGTTCTATCTTGAAAAACGTTTTTCCTTTTCTATCATTTATTTATTTGATTGTGCTAGATTTAATCATTTTAATCATATATAATATATAAACACATTTTATCACAAAATTCACACAATAATACAAATTGGTACCAAAATAAATTTTTCAAATTTCATTTTTTAATAATTAAAATTATTTCTTTTCACAATAATATTTTTATATACACAAAATTTTCATGAAAAATGATTATTTAATTAATACTATTTTTTATTATAAATATATTTTTATATAACATTTATAAATTATTTAAATACTACACATTATAAAATATAAAATATATTCCTATCTGTTGATGGTGCTGGACCTGCCAACATGTCAGGGGATCTCCTTGATAAGAGGTTCCAATTAGAACTCAGACCGTTTGGTGTAGGAGTCCCAACAGTGGGTTGTATGGTAATCCCTTGACTGTAATTTCACACAGAGGAAAGTAAGATAACTCCGTTGGTAGAAAGAGTGTGACAAGTGTTGTGAGTCAAGAAAGGTGCATGAGAGGTTCTAACACACGGGGGTTGAGATGAGTGCACCCCTTGGAAACCTATAATAGTACTCGGCTTGGAAGGGAACACATGAGAAAATATACATCACAACATGGAAGGCAAGTTAGCAAGCAATCCAAAGTGATGGCTAACCAAAAACACATTTCAGAAAGATTCATACATACTTACACAGAATAGTGTATACATGCATGCATAAGCAAACTAATACATATATCATTTAGAGTAAACCAGAAAGCATATAATACAATACAACATATGCATGAAATGCGCTAGCTCTTATTATATAAATAAGTGTAAGTTTCAGTCATACAATACATCCATGTCCAACCACTAGTTCTAATAGTGGAACGATACAGCCACATCTGCCTACTCCCCCAAAGAGATGTACTAGCTTTACACAGTGGAGAAGCCAAGGCTCATTAGAATATTATCCAAGCTCTCTTCAAGATAGTCTTATCAGAAGCTTGGATGACCAAAAGCCTTCAAAATGAGTTACGAGGGACTATTTATAGCAAAGGGTGCGATGACCCTTGACGTTCCCCTTTGTGACAGTTCAACTACCCTCATGACTCTTCACCTACTCTATGACTGTTACATCCAACTATCACAACATGACTTACACTTGACATGACTTTAAATTACAATGCACATGTACCCATGTGAAACAAAATGGCTTGAGAAATCCAAGCTAGACATCACTCTAACTTAGACAACCATGGAAGTCCAACTCCTCAACATCCTCATGATGATCGATAGTAACACACTGATGCCAAGATCGGTAGTCCTTGATGGTGTCTGTGTGCTCCACGGTGACATCTATCTGAAACCTGACTCTTGCTTCCATAGCATCTGGGTACACTACTTGGGCTCCTATTTATAACTTGTCTGAAAGCATGTGCATCATTGTCTTCAATGTGGTTAGACCAGAAACATACTTGTGCATGATGTTTGCACTAATGGGACAGTTTGGTCTGCTGGCACTGTGCATCAACTCGTCAAAGTATGATTCAAGCTCTAGTTGGACCTGTTTCTTTGTCTTCACCTAGGTTAGAGACCTAATAGATGGGATTGCATGTGTGTGCACCAACATCTATAATCTTGAATACTCATGCATGGGAAGCCTGTATGCTAGTGATGAGTTGCGAGAGCTCTTCATGGTTCGGTATCTGACTCCAGATACTTGCTTTTGGCTCGACTGCATTGGCCCTCATTATCTTAAGCAAGTGAAGCAGGGCTCCATTGTATTTCATCATCCATGTTTTCATGTCATCAACAACAGCATTCAATTTCATTAAGCTATGTTCTCTTCTAGCACATCATTGTTGCCATCCGTTGAGATGGATGACTGCTTTATGCATGGTACCAAAATTAGAGTACAACACTCACATCACTCTGTTAAGGGACAATACTTCATCTAGTATTTCCTTCTTTAGTTTAGCTTGGGTGGACGATGTCACCAAGTCTCCTCCTTACTTGGTTGTCTGTAGTTCCTTCGCCATTCACTCATCCTTAGCCATTAGAAAGTGAACACTTTAGTTAGTTTCTTTGTCATACACTCTGGTTGCATCGACCAAGGTTATTGGAGCTTTGCGCACATCCATTGAGATAGATGACTGCTTTATGCACAATACCAAACTTGGAGTACAACACTCACCTCACTCTGCTGAGGGACAATACTTTATCTAGTATTTCCTTCTTTAATTTAGCTCGGGCAGACGCTGTCACCAGGTCTCCTCCTTGCTTGGCTGTCTGTAGTTCCTTTGCCATTCACTCATCCTCAGCCATCAGAAAGTGAACACTTGAGTTATTTTCTTCGGCATACACTCTGGTTGCATCAGCCAAGGTTATTGGAGATTTGTGCACATCCGTCACGATCACTCTTTCCTCAACTTGCATAGGAGATGTATGATCCTCCGAAGTTGACACTCTATGAGACTGCACAACTCTATGTTGAGATTCAATGAATGAGATGTTGTGATCTCTCCTTCCAGCTGATCACCAAGGATCTCAATGCCCCCTTGGTCGCTCAAGACTTTCTCATCATCTAGATGCAGTGAAGCAGGTAAGTTGACCTCTTGGTGATGAGGCATGAGGTCGGTGTCCTGTTCCAACTCTTACTGGTCCATGTCTGCATCCAACTGTTGAAGTGCTTGTTCTATCTCATGAGTGAAGTCTTTATCCTGTGAAGGTTCACCCTATTTTCATGATTCCAGTTGTTTTGATGAATCAACTACCTGTATGGACACTATTTCATCTTTTTGCACATGTTTCACCCCCTGTTGTATATGTTGCTAGTGCACTTCCCTCTCCTATTTGCATAGCTCTTGTTCCTTCCAGAGTTGCTCTCTCAGCTCATGCAACTCCTTGCTTATTCCATTCTTCTCTTATCCCTCTGCCTCTGTGTGATTCGCATGTCATGCTGGTGCCTCTTTGCCTCTATATCCATAGCTTCTTTCTCTACTAATGGATCTGCTCGAAACTTACAGCCTTGCTCCTCCTCCATGTTGTCAACAATCTTCCTCTTACCATTGTCACATAGTGGTATCCTTGCCTTTGATGCTACTACTTTTGCTAGTGCTGGTGCTCTCAAAGATGTTTCTTCATGTTTCTTCAATAACCACTCCACAATAAAGGAAACCTATTCATTGGGTCTAGAGAAAGTGTAGCAATATATCCATGGGTCCTCCTCAGCCCAATGAAATGCCTCGTGGATCCATTTGAACTGAACTCTCGTGTAGTGATCATTCTCAAAACAATGTGGGTCATGCGGATTGTAACTTTGGAGGTCAAATGGATACTTCTTCATCTGTTCTTCTTCGAAATCCTCTTGCTTGATACTCTGGATCTCATATAACCCAATCTACAATGGAAGAGTGGGCCAAGGTGCCTTCTTCTTCAGGTGCAGTCTAGTTGTCAATCCTACCGAGATGTGATAAGCTACTTCCTGCATGAAAGGTATGTCCAAGGAAAACTTCAATAGAACATGCGGAGGCTTCTCTATGCTAAACATTCGGATGAAAGTGTCGGATAGTGAGGCATACCAATCAACAATGTCTAACAGTGCCTACATTGCTTCCTTTCACATGTTGGGTGGATCCTATTTGAATATCATCTTGTAGACTAGGGTGACAAAATGATTGAAGAGTCGTGTGATTACTACTCTAAAGCTACATTCAGACAGCAACTTGAAATATGTGTTCACAATAGTCTCTGCCGATGACCATGCCCACTCCAAGCCCAAGAACTCCTGTCAGGCACAGACTACATCTAGGATGTATGCGAACATGTAAATCTATTATGCAATTTCTTCTCGAATGTTGGGTGAATAGCTACCAGAACTAGGCAAAAGGTAGTCTGGGATGTTTGGGAAGCAAGATTGGCTACCACATCTATGCAATGTGCAATCTAGACTAGCTACAGGTTGTTGGGATTGCGCAATGCACAATTCGAGTTGGGAGTGACTATAGGCTCAGGGATTGCATTATGCAATTTTATGGGCCAACAGTCATTGTCCCTCATAAATGCACAAAACAATCCTCAAGGACAGTGTCTAGGTAGAAATACATATTTCTATAGAGGAAGACAGAGCCTTCCTTCCCCAGATTTTGCAATGCTATCTTGGTGAAGGTTGAGTCTGGGCCAAGGTTGGCCAGACTTGTCGATGGGAAACTAAAAGAAAATATGAAAGTGAATTCATGGAAACACTAAGTGAAATCATAAGTGATTGAAAGTGCATGCAAACACGAATGAAAGATTCAGTACATAGATCATCATGCATGTGGGTGAAGCGAGTCACCGAATCAGTGACTGTTTGTGCAAAACAGTTTCATGCATGTGGCAACAGTGAGATAGCAAAAAAAATTGAAACAATGCTAGGAAAATCTAGTATACATGTAAATGACAGTAATTGTTCAAAGAAATCAAGCAAACCTCACTCACAGATGTGAAAACATAAAAAATTACAGAAATGCTAAAAAAGAGAAGGTGAGGCCACTTACCTATGAATAGCTGAGCTAAATTTGTCGAAGAGTCCTGGATGTGTTGTGGGATGTTAGAGCTCTATGATTGATTTGAAAGCATGAGCTCTCATGCATCGAATAAATAAGTTTTGAGCTCATGACACGCATGCCACAAATCTAGGAAAAGGCGACACTTGGAGGAAAGTTTCTGAAACAACTTTGCATGTAACCTTTAGCTGCTAAAGATATTTCCCTAAATCATGGGATGCCTTTGCATGTTTCCTTTTTCTATTACGGGAAAAAGAAAGCCATGCATGCAAGTCAACTTTCCATGGTCCCAGATGGAACTAGTTAACCCAACTACTCATGCATGAAGCTACTCAACTGCTTGAAGGAAATGCGTATTTCTAGCTGGGAGTTGGGCTAGCTGCCCAGGAGGTTTGGGAAATTTCTAGGCAGAGCAACTCACTGCTGCCAAGATTTGCACAAGTTCTAGGTTGAGCAGTCCTGCTCGGGATGATGAGCCCCATAAATGGGTAATTATATGTGCTCATTTTGCCTCCTAACTTATCTTAATCCACCATTCTCATTAGTTTATTACATGTTTTTTATTATATTTATGCTAATACAGTGAGTTTGGTTGGTCATTATGCCTTGAAGTCTAATGTGTGCTTAATGTAGATTTTTGGTCAATTTTGGAGGCAAAGTCAAAGATTTAATGAACATTCGGCAGCAAATATTTGAAGAAAACAAGGGAGACGATTTATAAGAGGGTGTTCCCCTCATTTATGAATCCCTACCTTGAATTCTCGTTCAGAAAGCTCGGAGCACAAGTAGCCACATCAATGCACCAAAGAGGTAGCCGAGCAAGCGGAGTATAATTTTTGTCTATCTCAAGTTTTGGGAGCCAAGCCTCCCTAATTTTAAGGGAGTTGTATAAGTAGAAAGGCCTAGCGCCCCATTAGGTTGTTGGATGTTAGTCAAATTTTTGCACTTTTGTTGCAGCTTTGCTCTGCTCAACTTCGAGCTTACTTTTGTAGCCAGTTTCATGTAACCTTACTGTTATTTTGATAATGAAATGAGTTTGTTTCTGAGCTAGCACTGAGTTACCTTAGAGGGCCAAAGCTCTTGGGTTAGGGCCCAATCCAAGTAGCTAAGCACCTCTTGTTTTGTATTTACATGCTTTGTTTATGTTTATGAATGAGTTGTTGATAGATAGATTTCTTTCTTAGTTAAGAATAGGTTTCTTTTGGTAATTTAAAAAGTTGTTTCCATTTCAGTTTTCTGTAGCAGGTTTAATAGTGATAGAAGAAGATACAAAAAGGCCATCAACAGAGCCTTGAACTCCTTTCTCCCCTTTGGGACCATGAACTGAGGCCAAGACCCTATTGCTGCCACAAAAAACACAGATTTGCCTTTGCCATAGGATTTCTAGTGTTGCAGCTTGTTAGAAGGTTAATGCTTTGTTGTAGACCTATTTCATCATGCTCATTTCTGTCTTTACAATAAACTTCTTTCCATTTAGCATTGTTCAGTATTTACTTTCCTAGATCAGAATTTAGACTAGCTTGATGAATAGTTCTATTTTCTTAGTATAGCTACTTTATTTGCTTGCTTAGTTTCAGAGCTTGATTTTCAGTTCTCTTGTAATACATCTCTACTCACAATAAGTCAACCAATCAGCCATCACCATCTCTTTTTGATCCATGTTCCATAGGTCATCCAAAGTCCCTCACAAATTTGCCTTAATTTTCTGCACTTTTCTAATGAACTTTCCTCTCTTTCCTTGAACAAGTCCAACCATCTTTCTCTTCCCTAATCTTCCTTGATGAACATTAGATACCTTAACACATCCTCCTAGCCATCAGCTACCCTTCCCACCCATTTTCCCACCTTCAAAACCTATAAAACAACTCTCGGCATCCTCTTGTAAACCTCTTGTAGATCCCCTACAGCCTCCTGTACATTTTCTTGTAGGTGTCTTTTTTAAGTCCAATTGCAGGGAAAGCCTCCAGGAGGCCACCTGGGACCTCTTCGAACCCCTCCACACCTTCCTACATCTCTGCAAACTCCAAAGTCGCCTTCCATCACCACCTAATCACTACCACATTCACAAGTAAACAAATTACATGCATGACAATTTCACCTAAAAACACATAAAAATCCAAAAAGATGTTTTTTTTTCTCATTTCCTTCTAGAAATAACTTGAGTAGATGTTGTTTTATTCCTAGATTAAGTAATAGCATTCATTTCATGGTTTTTCATCTCTCTTTCTGCAAAAATAGGATTAGTTGGTAAATTAGGGTTTCCTAGGTTTACTTTGCATTTCAATCTTCTTTCTCTTTCTACAAGTGGAGTAGCCTCTGTAGAGTAAGCTTTCCTTTCTTTCATCACATATAAATCTTCTTCTAGAATTCATAGAAATTGGCTTGAGCTCCTAGTGATCTTGCACCAACTGACCAAGTGACAACATGTAGTAAGAACTAGTACTTGTGCATACGGCACCATCGCTTCCAAGTTTGTTACGAACTACCGGGTTGATAAAAGTAAAGTAGGAACCCCAGGAGTTGCAACCTTATTGCTGCAATACTAATGCTCACCACTTTTTGGCGTCGTTTCTGGGGAAGCGTCGGAGTATTTTTTGATTACTACTTTCTTCTATTTTCTATCACTACCTTCTGCTAAGTAGTTTATTTCAACAAAAGTAGAGTAGTTGTTTCTTTCTGTTTCTGCATTTCCTTACTTTCATTTCAATTCTGCAATTTCCATTCTAGCAAAAGTAGATTAGCCATTTCCTTGCTTTCATTTCAATTATGCAATTTCCATTCCAGTAAAAGTAGATTAGCTCTTTCCTTCCATTTCAATTCTACAATTTCCATTCTAGCAAGAGTAGATTAGTCATTTCCTTTCTACATTTCATTTGCTTTCCTTTTTAGTTCTGCAATTTCATTTCAGCAAGTTCATTTTAGTTAGTTGCAATTTGCTTGTTCACTCAATTTCAGTTTTGCAGGTAAAAGCAGAAAAAAAAAACAAAAATCAACCAGAAGATTTCTTTTCATGCCTTGTAGGAACATAGATAATTTAGGAAAATTCTTATCCAACAACTCCACCACATCACATAGCCACCCTTCTCTCTTCTTTGGTGGCAGTGATCAAGAAGAACCTTTAGGTGAACAACCAGAGATATTTGAAGAACCTATAGGGGAAGAAGAAGAAGAAAACATCCCTCCCGAGACAATGGCTGAAAACAGAAATGCTAGGGGGAATGGAGAAAGAGTAGAGAGTACCTTTCCCATCCGAGAGACCAATGGGACAATAAAATGAAAAACATTAGCCCTTCAGCCCTACCTCACTTCCATGGATTGACTACAAAAGATCCTGACACCTTCTTGTTTGAGTTTGTTGTTATCTGTCAAACCTATGACTATGCAAAAGATGAACAAAAGTTGAACTTATTCCCTTCTACCCTCAAGGATGCAGCATTGCACTCGTTCATGGGGTTACCTAGCAATAGCATCACAACTTGGGCTCCGATGCAGCAAGCCTTCAATAACAAATATCGAGACTACTGTCGGTCAAAAGACAAGAAGGAAGAAATCTTCCGAATGTCCATGGGAAGTGATGAATCATTGGAAGATTATAAAGAGAGGTTCCAACTCAGTTATAAAAGGGCCAAGTGTACACTTGACCCTGAATCATTGAAGTTGGTCTTGCTCAAGGGAATTCCCGAAGACCTTCTAGACACCCTCCATCTGCTGGCTGGATGAGACATCTACCAACTACCTTATGAATACATAAAGATTGTTTTTAGAAACCATTCTAGGGCAGCCAGAAAGAGAGGTAGGGGGAGTCAACCCATAGCCAATACCTCCTCATCTAGTTCATCCACAAAAGGCAAACTTGGACACATGCTGGAGGACTTTAAGAGTGAGATGCTGCAAACTCTTGCCATGTAAATGGATACCTTGCATATCAAAAGGAAACAAGAGGAAGCACAGAGGGCTTTGGCCATTTTTTGTCCTAGGTGCACCAGAAGGCATCCTAGTAATGAATGTCCATTGAACTCCAAAGAGATTTGTTCAGTTCGTGAAGAAGATCATTCTATAGATAAGTGCCCTTCCTTGCCCGGACTTAAAGTTGTATACCAAGGGGCCGAATGAGCCACTGAACCACTCTATTTCATAAACCAAAGGAGACCACATTGACCTAGACCATACCAGTAGAGGATGCAAGGGACATCTCAGGCATACTACAACCCCAACCAAGCCACTTCCATACCTTCTTGGGGCCCCCTACTCATCCTTCCTGGTCCACACCTCCTCCTTGGTCCTATCCAACTCAATATCATGCCCAGCTAGCTACTCAGGCATTTCAATCCTATGCTCAACCACAACCTTAGTGGAATGCATCTCATTAGGGGTGGAGGCCCCAATACAACTCTCCTCCCGCTCTTTTGCCTCCACCACTTGCTCAACCACAACCATTGCCTCCTGCTCCACCAAGGAAACCCCAAATGCCTACTAAACTGAACCCAAACCTGAACAATAGACATGCCCAACAAGTATATAGTGGGGAACCATCATGCCCAACTTATGTTGTGGAGATTCAGGAGATTAACCTATGATCTGGGAAGGTTCTCCCAGATAGCCAACCTCCCCCTCAGGAGGTTGAGGAAGATAAAGAGGAAAGTGAACCGAAAGCAATTTCACCCTTTCCTGAGAGATTATCCGGGACAACACAGCCCACCTCAGAAGAAACTGAACTTCTGGGAGAATTGAAATAGTTATGTGTAAAGATACCATTTCTACAGGCCATAAAGGATGTGCCTATATACAATAAGATGATCAAAGAGAAGTGCTTCAGGAATCCAGGCAAGTGCAAGAGAGATGCCCCAACCATCAATGTCATAAGATAACTATCCAACCTAATGTTGGGATAGGTAATATGTCCGAAATATCTAGACCCTGGAAGCCCAGTAGTTGATGTCCACATCAATGGCACCATGATCCCACATACCTTAATTGATCTAGGAGTTGCCATTAATGTGATGACAAAGGACACCATGCTCAAACTCAAACTCTAGGGCTCCTTGAGGAAGACCACGACAGTATTGCAGCTAGAAGACCACTCCACCATGACCCCTGAAGGGATTGTCGAGGATGTGATGGTCTCCATTGATTCTTGGGAGTAATCTGCTGATTTCTTGGTTCTCCAGCCAAAGGCAAAGCTCATTGGGTATCCTCTCATCCTAGGAAGACCCTAGTTGGCCACTACCGATGCTTACATCAGTTGTCAAGCTGGGAACATGACCATCAAGAATGGGCATATGTCCAAGCAACTAATCTTATACCCTCCTGCCCAACCCCTGCTAGAACATGATCTACCTCTCTAGTTGGAGGAGGAGGATGAGGATGAAGTCTATTCTGCACCATTGTGTGCAGTAGAAACTGTGATGGGGGGAAAACTGTAGAATGAGGATGATATCATTGGAAATTTAATTCAGAATCCACCCCCCAGTATTTGCCATTAGAAGATCTAGTGAAAGAAACCCAAGACAATTCCCTAACTGATCTCTGTGTGGTTGACCCGACCTCTCTCCATGTTAAGAATATAGAGTTCAGCCCAGAAAGAACCTTGAAAATCAACTCATCCCTATCCACTTCCCAGGAGAAGGAACTATGCAGCTTATTAAGAAAACATTTAGATGCCTTCGCCTGGATTTATAAGGAGATGAAGGGAGTGCACCCTTCAGTATGTACTCATCATATATACATTAAGGAGGATTTCAAACCAGTCAGGCAACCTCAAAGGAGGATGAATCCAGCTCTTAAAGGCATTATTAAGGAAGAATTGCAAAAACTACTTGATGCAAGATTCATCTACCCCATCTCTAACAGTGAATGGGTCTCTCCTTTCATGCTAGTGCCAAAGAAAAATGGTAAGTGGAGAATCTATGTCGATTATTGGGAACTAAACAAGGCCAATAAAGAGGACAATTTTCCTTTGCCTTTCATAGATCAAGTGTTAGATGGTCTGGTGGGGAAAAAGTTTTTCTCCTTCCTAGATGAGTTTAGCGAGTACAATCAGATTCAAATCAGCTCAGAAGACCAAGATAAGACCACTTTCACTTGTCCTTGGGGTACCTTTGCATACTAGGTCCTTCCTTTTGGTTTGTGCAATGCTCAAAGCACTTTCCAGGGACCAGTATTGAGTATATTTTTTGAACTAGTTTATGATGTGGTGGAAATATATATGGATAACTTTACTCCTTATGGTTCTAACTTTCAAGAAGTTTTATCTAACCTAGGGAAATTTTTGGACAAGTGTATTGAAATGAACCTGTCCCTCAGTCCAGAAAAATGTGAATTTTTTATGACCGAAGGGACTGTGCTAGGTCATGCAATCTCTCAACAAGGATTGCAGATGGACCCCAACAAAATTGCCATCATCCAAAGGGTCCCACCTCCTCGAAAAGTGAGAGATGTCTGAGGTTTCCTAGGCTTAGTGAGATATTATAGAAGATTCATTAAAGATTTCAGTAAGTTAGCCTCTCCGTTGTTTGGTCTTTTGGGAAAAGATGTCGAGTTCATATGGACTGAAAACTGTCAAGAAGCCCTAGATACCTTGAAAAGAAAACTTGTGACTACCCCAATTTTGAGAGGCCCAAACTGGGCCCTACCTTTCCACATTCACATAGATGCCTCGAGCAAAGAAATAGGAGTAGCCTTGGGGCAGATTGATGAAAAGTTACCTTATGCCATATACTTTATAAGTAAAAATTTGTCAAAGGCAAAGTTAAACTACACGGTCACCGAGAAGGAACTCCTAGCTGTAGTGCATTCCTTAAATAAGTTCAGACATTACATCACAGGCTATCAAACCTTTGTACACATTGATCATGCTACAATTAGGTATTTAATGAATAAACCAGATGTAAATGCTCGCATTATTAGATGGTTGCTTTTACTGCAACAGTTTGATTTAACCATTGTTGATAAGCCTGGTAAAGAAAATGTTGTTGTTGACGTTTTGTCTAGAGTAAATTTGCCTATAGGTGAGGAAGGAATGGTGGATGCTCAAATGGCAGATGAGCACCAATTTTCTATCTCAGTACTCTCTACATGGTTTGCTGATATAGCAAATTACTTGGTTTCAGCACAGTTCCCACCACATCTATCCTGGAATGAGAAGAGAAAGATCGTGAGGAAAAGCGCCCCTTTCACTTGGATTTGGGGCAATCTCTTCAAACTTGGCCCAGATCAGATCTTGAGAAGATGTGTCAGGGAGGACGAAGTTTTTGACATTCTCCTAACTTATCATGACAGGCCTTGTGGAGGCCATTTTGCAGCAAAAAGCACTGCCTCCAAAATCTTGAAAATAGGTTACTATTGGCCCACTCTTCATCAAGATGTGAAGAGATATATCAGCCAATGCGATCAATGCCAAAGGATGGGGAAACCTACTCCAAAGGATGAGATGCCCATGCAACCTCAAGTGACTTTTGAGCCATTTGAGAAGTGGGGCATGGACTTTGTGGGTCCTATCAACCCTCCTTCAAAACAAAGGCAATACATCATTGTGTGCACTGATTATCTGACAAAATGGGCAGAGACAAAAGAAATCAAGGCAGTAACAGAGGAAAAAGTAGCTAAGTTTTTAAGGGAGAACATCTTCTATAAGTTTAAGTATTGAAGAGAACTGGTTACAAATCAAGGCAGTCAGTTCACTTCCAATTTGATTGAAGACCTACTCACACATCATAAAATCAAGCACATGACTTCCACCCCTTACCATTCATAAGCCAATGGGCTGGTGGAAGTCACTAACAGAGCTTTGGAAGGAATTCTGACCAAGGTAGTGAGCAGCAGTAGGAAAGATTAGGCGAATAAACTAGTTGAGGCCACCTGGGCCTACAACACAACATGGAAGACCACCACAGGGTTCACACCCTATGAACTAGTCTATGGGAAGAAGACTTTGTTGTCAATAGAATTTGAATACAATACACTAAGGATGGCAGCTTAGCTAGACCTAGAACTCAACCATGCACAGAGGGAAAGGCTACTCCAGCTCAATGGATTGGATGAACAAAGACTGCAGGGCCTTCTCCACAGAGAGGTAGTCTAGCTTCAATGTAAAATATGGCATGATCAAAATATCAGGGATAAGTAATTCAAGGAGGGAGATTGGGCACTGCTCTATGACTCAAGGTACAAAGACTTCAAAGGCAAGCTAAGGACAAAGTGGCTGGAATCCTCCACTATGGAAAAATGCAATGACAATGGTTTAGTTCTGATGAGAGCCATTGATGAGGAAGCCATCCCCATGCTTGTCAATGGACATAGGTTGAAAATTTACAAGAAGCCCCTCTCTAAGCAAGGGTTCATTGAAGATCTAAATAAGACAGTGTTGGTAGTGGAGCAAGTCTCAGCCTCCACTTCACCCACTTACTAATGAAGTAGAAAGAAAAAAAATTAATAAGGGCTCAAGTGAAAACCTCCATGAGGCGCTTGAGTCCCATCATTAGGTTGAAAACCTCTTTTGAGGCAGCCTAGCGATGGAAAAAACAAAAAAAGAGAGAGAATAAGATCCCTGGGTGAAAACCTCCCTTGGAGGTGCCCAAGGTAGGCAACTAGGGTGAAAACCTATTGTAGGCGCCCTAGTTGTCTTTCAAAAAAAATAAATAAAGAAAAAAGGAAAAAACAGAGAAACAAGGAAGAGGAAATTGACTTTTAACATGCATTGCAGGTTATAGGTGGACCACAAGAAGTAAGAGAGGATGCCACAGAGCATATTTCACCTCCTCCATACTCTTCTCAATCATTTTTGACCTTTCTTTCACCACACTATGTGTTCTTTTCCCAACACTCTGTATCCTATAGGAGGCCCTGTGTGTTCTACAAGAGGCTCCTGTAGAAATCACAGAGAGCTCGAAATGTATTTTAAAAATAGTTTGAGTTATTGGGAAGTTTCATGAAGAGCCTGTAGGCCCTCCTATAGCTATCCACCCTCTTGGCCATCCATCCCACACCTACACCACCTCATTATCATGGATTTCTTCCCTTCCTGCAGAAAAAACACAGAAACCAGTTTTTAGAAAAAAACAAAGAAATAAAAGGAACAACACCTCCAAAGCTCACCTGTAGCTTACCAAATACCTCTCCATCACCATCAACATCTCTGGTAGCATCCTCACAGCTCCCAGCACAAGAATCAACTAAAAATTTTAAAGGGAGAAGCAACTACAGGAGCTCCTGTAGGATTTCCTGTAGCAGCTGATCCCCTTAAAATCAAGCCACAACAGCAAAATAGGTGCAACCATAGGATTGAAGAGGATGTCTGAAGCAGATCTAGCCAGAAGGTACCTACACAAATCAAACAAACCACACATTAGAGAGCAAAAAGCATACAACAGAGGAGACACAGGCATGCAACAACTGAAATTCGAGCATGCAGCAGCAAAGGAACCAAAATGCACCACAACACAAACATTCGACTTGAAGGTAAGTGTCTAACCCTCTCCTCTATTGCATCTGTGTAATTGAAAATATGCATAAGCAAATGAGATTGTTAGGGTTGAATGACAAAGGTGGCCAGTTAACTAGCCACCTTCATCCAGTTGACTGCGCTCATCCGGAGATGCCACCACACGTGTGCCTAGTCAACTCATAGAAAATCCAAAGGACAGGTAGTGGAGGTTATACAAACTCCGATGAACTCTGATGCAATGATGGAAAGTGATTACGAGAAAGAGGCATGAAGATCCATGATGAAAAAGTAGTGGGGACCAATGGTCTGAATCTGGCAATGTATCTTTTTTCCAGCTCACCCCATCACCAGAAATATCTCAAAGAAGACATAAGTATTCCTTCTCAAAACTCCTTCACCACCTTTTCTTCCATTCTGTCCTCATCCACTTAGTTGCAGCAAGCTCTATACCACCTCCATAGCCTCGAAAACATTTTTCTCTATCAATTTCATTCATCCATCTGCTATCGGAGTCCTATAGGAGTAGTAATAGGTTCTACAGGAATGGGTTCTACAGGAGCACCTATAGCCAGTTCTACAGGAGGGATAGTAAGTAGTTTTTAAGGAAGAAACAAGGGGTTTTTTCTCGAATTCTAGCTTGAAGAGGTAGGCTATGTATAGACCCACCTTGAATATTAATATGTGCAAGAAATGGTACAATTTTAAGGAGTAATTAAGCCTGTAGAAGAGAGGAATTCCATAAAAACATTTCTGCCTGTTTTTCGAAAAAAAAAAATCGTTTTTCTCTGTTTCCTATGTCTTCAAAAAAATTTTGTCTCCATCTCTACTTGGGGTGTTCCAAAAGGGTAAAGGCAAAATGACAGGGGGATTCATGAGGAAGGAACCCACAAATTCAGTCAGGTTCCATGAACATCCCGAGGTGGTAACCATTTTCACCTGAGCAAATTGGATGCCATTTTTCAAAAAACTTTAACAGTTTGATCAAGAAGTGGCTCAGGAGTTTGCCCTTGCTTTAGTACCTCACTCAAAGACCCATGCCACTGTTACTTTCAAAGGTCTCACCGTGGAAATCACCCTAGAATATATCAGTAGAATTACCAGCCTTCGCCTTGGATTACCTTGGAGCAAAGATGAAAAGCCGATCGGCCAAGTTGCCAAGAAAACCTTCTTCCAACCAAATGAACATCCTGTAGAAGATAAAAATGGCATTAAAAGAACAAGCATACCTTACCCTTGGGATGAGATTAGTTACCAAATCATCAAGTATATTTCCTATGAAGGGAGGTATAGCATAGTTTATGGCTAACATTTTAGACTTCTCCATGAGCTGAGATATGGCATGGACACTCCCACACCAAAAAAACTCAACATCCCCTATTTTCTCCTACAGTCCCTCATAGGCTCAAGCATTAAGTTGAAGGCAGGAGGTCTAGATCAGTTGGCTCACCATGGGTTAATTAAACTATTAGTGGAAGAAGCCCTCCACACCTTCACAATCCCAATAGCATGGGAAATCTTCAGAAATATGACAAGAGAAGATGATATAAAGGCCCTTACATATGACCATAGCCCTTCTGAAAGTGAGGGGGAAGAACAACAAGGAGAAGAAGGGGAGGGAACTGAGGAGAAAACAGAGGAGGAAGACACCAAAACAGAGAAGGAGGAAACTAAAACAGAGAAGGAGGAAACTAAACCAGAGGAGGAAGAAATTAAAATAGAGCAAGAGGAAACAAAATCAGCAAAGGCAGAGAAGACAAAAGGAGAGGAACAAGGGGCAGAAAAGACAAAAGTGTCTCCTGAGACCCTAGAAAGGGAGGTAGCAGCTATTCTTGCTGCCCTCGGTACCCCAGTTAAACCCAAACAAAAGAGGAAAAGGCGAACATCAATGTATTTTAGGGCTTAGAAAAGCACAAGGATAAAAATAAGAAAACCACAGCCATCTTCAACAGTGTTTATTGTAATTGAAGATTCACCCACTGTCAAAGGGGGAGAATCTCCCTCTAAAGCCCCCATCACATATGAAAGAGGAAGTCCCAGATCTTCCACTTGGAAGGAAAAAGTGCAACTACAAGACTCAAAAATAGCTCTACAGGAGGCACAAACTGTTCTACAGGAGACCCTAACTAAGCTACAGGAGACCAAAAAACTTGAGAAAAGGGTGGAAGAATAGCCAAAAGGGAAGGAGGAAACCACAAAGACCCAAGAACCTGACCCCTAGCCTAGTTTGGGCTCTTATTACAATCTCCTTGAGGGGGGAAAAATCATTCCATAGAAATTTGCAGTCCCACTTTTCTTTGAGCTAGAGAAAGAAAGAATAAGAAGCCATAGATGTATGTAAATTTCCAAATCGAAGGAGGTAGAGGATATTGGCCACATGGAGAACAAGCTTAGGGAGATAGGCAGGGAAGTAATTCATGTAAGACATAGAGAGGAAATCAAAAGAACTCACCTAGAAATAGAAAATGGGTTGCTAAGAAAACAACTGCAAGAAAAGGAGAGACAATTGGCATGCATGGCCCGTTGGTCTATGGAGGCATTATAGTGCAGGACACCAGCAAAATCATTTGGAGTATACCTCAAAGACCAATGGCTACAGTTTCAGATCAAGACTTTGGCATAGAGAGGCGCCATGCCTTTCCAAGATTATAAACAGTTTACAGACCTATGTGACCAAAGTTCAGCAGAAGACAAGGCAAAGATAGTAGAGTTTTATTAGCATAACTTGGTCCTCATTGATATGAACCTATGGGACCCCAATGCTAGGCTAGGGGACTTTCAATTGGTGGCCATGGCATCATGGATTAATCATGAGGAGAAAAGGGCAACAGAAATCAAAAAGTTGATGGCAAAAGAGAAAAATGAACCCTTAATGATCAGAGCTAAGCCATCAAACCCCATGACTCTCATCAGTGTCCACCCACTGCTTGCAAATAATCCTCAAAGTGCCCCTAAGTATATCAATGATCAGGCTCAAGCCATTGCACATTTCGAGGACTTGGAAAGATTACTTGGAGATGACTGTATTCATGCTTGTATGAGGAGGTGGAATACACTGCCACACAACTTGCAAATAAGGGAGTATCACTCCCCAATAAGGATGAAAGAAGCATTAAGGATAGTGCCACTGTACAAGCACTCTATGCAAAGTTTGAAGGTCAATTGGATTGGCCTCAAACTAAGTCCCCCACTATTGTTAGGACTGCTAAAAGGCAGAAAAGAGGAAGAAGAACAACAACAGTGGGAAGAAGTGGATAGAAAGGCAGGATTCCATGATAAGGAAGAGGATCTCACATCAGAAGCATGGGATATCATGGATGCCATCAAGGCCCTCAAAGATGAGGACACAAACTAGTTGCTCAGAGGATGAGCAACACATTCAGTAGGGGGTGATGATGAGCCCCATAAATGGGTAATTATATGGGCTCATTTTGCCTCCTAACTTAGCTTAACCCACTATTCTTAGTTTATTGCATGTTTTTTATGATATTTATGCTAATAGAGTGAGTTGGGTTGGTCATTATCCCTTGAAGTCTAATGTGTGCTTAATGTAGATTTTTGGTCAATTTTGGAGGCAAAGTCATAGATTTAATGAACATTTGGTAGCAAATATTCCAAGAAAACAAGGGAGAGGATTTATAAGAGGGTGCTCCCCTCATTTATGACTCCCTACCTTGAATTCTCCTTCAGAAAGCTTGAAGCACAAGCAACCACATCAATGCAACAAAGAGGCAACTGAGCAAGTGGAGTATAACTCCTATCTATCTCAAGTTTTGGGAGCCAAGCCTCCCTAATTTTAAGGGAACTATTGGAAGCTCCAGCTATATAAGTAGAGAGGCCTAGGGCCTCATTAGGTTGTTGGATGTTAGTCAAATTTTTTCACTTTTGTTGCAGCTTTGCTCTGCTCAACTTCGAGCTTACTTTTGTAGACAGTTTCATGTAACCTTACTGTTATTTTGATAATGAAGATGAGATTATTTCTGAGCTATCATTGAGTTACTTCAGAGGGATGAAACTCTTGGGTTAGGGCCCCATCCAAGCAACCAAGCACCTCTTGCTTTGTATTTATATTCTTTGTTTCATTTTATGAATGAGTTGCTGATAGATAGATTTCTTTCTTAGTTAAGAATAGGTTTCTTTTGGTAATTTAAAAAGTTGTTTCCATTTTAGTTTGTTGTAGCAGGTTGAATAGAGATAGAAGAAGATACAAAAATGCCATCAATAGATCCTTGACCTCCTTTCTCCCCTTTGGGACTATGAACTGAGGCTAAGAGCCTATTGCTGCCACAAAAAACACAGATTTGCCTTTGCCATAGAATTTCTAGTGTTGCAGCTTGTTAGAAGGTTATTGCTTTGTTGTAGATTTATTTCATCATGCTTATTTCTGTCTTTACAATAAAATTATTTCCATGCTTTATTTCCATATAGCATTTTTTAGCATTTACTTTCCTAGACCAGAATTTAGACTAGCTTGATGAACAATTTTGTTTTTTTAATATAGCTAGTTTCTTTGCTTGCTTAGTTTCAGAGGTTGATTTTCAGTTCTCTTGTAGTACATCTCTACTCACAATAATTCAACCAATCAGCCATCACCATCTTTTTTTGATCAATGTTCCATAGGTCATCCAAAGTCCCTCACAAATATGCCTTAATTTTCTGCACTTTTCTCATGAACTTTCCTCTCTTTCCTTGAACAAGTCCAACCATCTTTCTCTTCCCTAATCTTCCTTGATGAACCTTAGATACCTTAACACATCCTCCTAGCCATAAGCTACCCTTTCCACCCATTTTCCCACCTTCAAAACCTCTAAAACAACTCTCGGCATCCTCCTATAGACCTCTTGCAGCCTCCCATAGATTTTCCTGTAGGTGTCTTTTTGAAGTTTGATTGCAAGGAAAGCCCCCAGGAGGCCACCTGGGACCTCCTAGGACCCCTCCACACCTTCCTACACCTCTGCAAACTCCAAAGTCGCCCTCCCTCGCCACCTAATCACTGCCACATTCACAAACAAATAAATTACATGCATGACAATTTCACCTAAAAACACATAAAAATCCAAAAAGATGTTTTTTTCTCACTTCCTTCTAGAAATAGCTTGAGTAGATGTTGCTTGCTTCATAGATTAAGTAATAGCATTGATTTCATGGTTTTTCATCTCTCTTTCTACAAAAATACAATTAGTTGATTAATTAGGGTTTTCTAGGTTTACTTTGCATTTCAGTATTCTTTCTCTTTCTACAAGTAGAGTAGCCTTTGTAGATTAATCTTTCCTTTCTTTCATCACATATAAAGCTTCTTCTATAATTCATAGAATTTGGCTTGAGCTCCTAGTGATCTTACACTAGTTGACCAAGTGATAGCCTGCAGTAAGAACTAGTAGTTGTGCATACATCACTGTCGCTTCCAAGTTTGTTACGAACTACCGGGTTGATAAAAGTAAAGTAGGAAGCCCAGGAGTTGCGACATTATTGCTACAATAATGGTGCTCACCATAGGAAAATTGTGCAATTTTCACTGTGAGGTTTGACTAGAAAAATTACACAATTTTGGAGCCTAGTAGGTTGCCAGATAGGATTGCATAATTTCTAAAGGGAAGGCTAGTTTCCCTCCAGAATTGCACAATTTCTTGGGGGATTTGCTCAACCTACAGCTGGACCAAGTTCGGATGAATATCCTATGAGGGGAATGCATCACGCTGTGATCGAAAGGCTACCTTTGTGCAAGAAAAACCCTTAAGATTGTGTACTTGATGAAGCAGTACAAGGTGATATGAAATATTGGTAGGGAGGTTCCAAAACAAAGCTAAGGAAAAATTTTGGAGGGTGGTTGTAGCCGTTACAACACTATCTTACTTCATCCACTCACGTCAAGACAATGTTGTCAGATTACATTATAACAATAATGAAGATCTTATTTCTAACCTTGGGTACAATTCAATCATTTAATCCTTGATATTATTTTGCTAATTTTGTTGCAATAAAAGCATAGGGTAAATGGGCTCAAGATAATCTACCACCTTTGGTAACCAATTAGGCAACTAGCCAAAAGGATTCTAGCAACCATCAATCTAGAGATTGGGATCCTTTCCCTAGTAGCCTTGGATCATAAGTGGATAGGTTACATAGAAAAATGAAAAAGTCAAACAATGATTTATATTTTGAAAGGATTACCGATAAAGCTAATGATAGAGAGTTAAAGGACCATAAACTAAACTCATTAATATAGAAGGAGGATCAGTAATATAGCACCGAAGGTGTTGGGCTCCATAATTGCTCCTCTAGTTCATAAACCCTTGAGCTAACAACTACATCTCTCGTAACTGCCATTTCCCGTCAAGGTGTTTCTCATCAAGCCCTAACTTGGAAACTATCATGCTCTCCTACAGTAGAGCATAAGTGCCCAATATTTTCCACACTTGGTCCACTGTCGTGCTTCCTTCCGATAAAGCACGAGTTACCAAGTCCATGATGTAGCATTTGCAACTAGTTAGGGCATCCCCACACCTAGGATACCCTTACACATGGATGCCAACAAACTTCACCAATCCACCCTTTTCTTCTCCAATAGAGGAGATATTGCACAAATTTGGGCTCCAATCATGTCCTCACCTAGGACATCTATCCAACTTTCATCAAGGAAATATATGAAACCGTCCTTTCTACTCTCCTCTTGTCTCTCATTTGATGTACTTGTTGTCACCTTGGCTGCTTGGTAGGCTTCCCAACAGTCCACATGGGCTCCTCCAAACATCTCCTAGGGTCTCCTACAACTTCCCATCAAACTGATCCAAGCACTCATCAAAGTCGTTGACCCAACATCCCTCCAAAAACATTGTTGTAATAATTTTTTCATCTTATTGTTCGTGACACCTAGTTAGGGCACTTTCTAGATCCCTAAATCCTCCCAACAATCATCAAGCAGGCCCTTAAATGGCTTTAACCCACCTTAAGAGGACTCCTCCTCAACCAAACTACTTTTTTAGGGCATATGTCAACCCTTCACAAGCCTTAAACAAGCCTAGTTGTGTGCTTTGGCTTGCGGCCTAACACAACAACCCTTCAATAGTGAGACAATCCTCAAAATGGTGCCCAAACACACTCCAAACAACATCATTATTGCCCACAAGGAACTCGGCCTAATAGCCAGCCTCCTCGGCCCTTATCATGACAAACTCAGACCCCTCTTCCAACCCAAAAACAATCCTCGGCCTCCCTATGGTGTGCCTCTCTTGCTGCAGCTATGGCTTGACCTCTTTCACGTTGTCTATGCCTCTTCTCGCATCCCAATTTCATAGATCCTTTTCCTTGATAAGATGTTGCACAATGGATGATATAAAACACATAAAATCACCCTCTATTTATATCCAAATGGGGGGCTCCATGAATTAGTGAAGAGAGACATCTATAGGAAAAACTTTACTTCAAGCCTACATGACTTGAAAACAAATAATTACTTCTCAACTTCATAAATTCATCCTCAATGACAACTTGGAATTAGATGTTTCTCATTGAGTTATAATGATGTTGAAGAGAACTATATCCTCATCCACCACATGTTGAAAACAATTCATGGTTTTGGCCCAATCATTGATGGTTGGAAAACCCCAAACTTAGGTTCCAAGCCCCCAAGCCTATTTTTGGTGCTTTTACCTTCAGCACTTGAACACTAGGGTTTGGAGTACCTCCTAAGCTACATAAAAATCAATAATGCATAGTTCCAAATAAAATTTCTACCGATCATGGTTTTCGACATCATCTTCCCTCGATTGTTTGTAGTTTATGTGATATGCACTGACCAAATCTCATGTGCAGACGTTAGGTAGCTTGGATGAGTCTTAAATCCTACTGGAACCAGCGCTAACCACAACTCCATTGTTAAATATAAAATTAGTTTCCTTGGAGTTGAATTTGGATTTTCAAGCTAAAGCATTTAGAGTTGACGTTGGGTTGTTAAGCTAAAGCATGAGAGGTTGTGCACCCTACTAAGAAGTATAGAGCTACAACTAAACCTGAAGGTAGCCACTGATTTTTCTCAGGAGAAGAATAAGAAGACTAACAAGTGTCTCATTGCTTATACACCACACCAACATGCACACATCCATCTAGCCTTCTTCAGTGTTTCCATGGTTATAGGTAGCATTTGATTTTTATAAACTAATGTTAGCATTAATTTCAAATGTTGGAAATACGAATCAAATAAATGCATGGAACAGAGATATTGTATGAATAAAATCAATGATATGGTTTGTCTTCCTTGGGAAGAGGCCAAATAAGACCATCAAATATCTTATTGGTCCTCAAAGTTAAATTTGATAAATTTATAGGTTGAGAACAATGGTCATGTTATGAACATGGTAAAGTTCATTAAATCTTTTGATTGATATGCACACGTACTAATGCTAACTAATAAAATCGATTACTATTTTCCCATGTCATAGACGAAAAGGACTAATAAGAAAAATACTCCCATATTCATGTCTCATAGATTAAAGTCCAAACTCTAAAGCGAGATTATGAACTATAATGAATTAACACACTCTCAATGAATTTCTTGCTCTGTTGAAATATTTTGAATTTTGTAATTACTTATATATATAGTTGATGTTATTTCTTGTCTAGAGGTAGTGTGTTTTGAGTGCACTCTAAAGATGTTATTTAAAAAAAAAAATCTCTAGTGTTCTTGAGGGTTTTCGAGGAATCCCTAGTGAGGGATGTTACATGCGGAAACTCTTTAACGCTTTCTCTATCCCACTTGCATAATTTGTTGCTATGTTTCAACATGCTTTGTTTGTTTGATGTTGTGGAAAATCTAATAGATCCTTTTCAATAGCCTGTTCAACATAAGTGTGGACGCAACCTCAACCATGAGTGAGAATGATGAGTCACGAAGATAGGGTTAGTTTTGAGACTCTCCTTCGAAGGATATAGCTCTGGCCATATGGAATTTACTAGGCTTCACTCATCAACTTTGAACACTGCTATTCTCCTATCATGGGGTTTAAGTACATAACCATTGAATGTAGTTGGTAAAGTTTCTTTAATTAATTATCACATCAATAGCTCGGAAAATAGATTTTTGGGGCTCTACATAGTGAGTCTAGCAAGGAAAATAGTTTTTCAAGGCTCTCCATGCTGAGTCCACTCCAAGGGTTCCTCCAGTGTGGAGAAGGTAAGGCCATGGGTCTTTTTCAAATCTCCAATAAATCGAGAGACTCCCAAAACTCCATCCTTGCACAAATCTTGGCTGAACAAATGTGGGACCAACAATGCCTATTGCTATAAACCCTCCTTACCCAAAAATAACATGCCTAACAACAACTAAAACTATGGTTTTTTTAGTATTATTGTGCATCGATTCATATTTACTTTCATGGAAGGTCTTCAATGTTCATTTTGAAAACAGCTATAGATTGCGATGGATCAACTACTTGAGTGTTGATATCAAGTGAGGTAGCTTTAGTCAAAATGGATAAAAGATTATCATTCATCTACATAGAATTTTTAGAAACAGGTTGGTTTAAGTTTCATCAATTTATTAATTCTAGGTGGTGCATTAAAGGGTTGACATTAAGATATATTTTAATGGATTAAATATGTGCAAGTGGGCATACATAGCATTCCATCCACCTAGAACAATAGATAATGATATTTAAGATTTCTAGAACTCTTGGATAAAGAAAGAGCTTGTTAAGGGTAAGATAATCTCAAATAATTTGAGGCTTCCAAAGTACATATTTATTTTCTATAGTTCTTGTTCAAAGAATCTTCATCTCTCAATAATGAGAGTAAGTTGCTAAGAATTCAATAATTTTAACCATCTCTAGAAACAAAGAATGTAAAAACCATAATTTGCAATGTATATTAGAATGGCACAATGATGTATAGGTTCAAGGACTCCTAGTTTCAAATACATTGCATGGCTACATCATCTTGAACCCAATTGAAGGCTCCTTTTGTTGTAATCCAAATTCAGAAAAAAGTAACGAACTTACACAACATTATCCATGAATGAGAGTGACTACATGAGATCCCCAAAGATGGCACTATTAATTTATTCTCATCATGAAACATTAGATCATGTTGATCATGCTAACATAGCTAGATTGTTGGAATCTGGTTCCAACTATAATGGGGTTGTTTTAGGATATTTCAAGTGCTTATACAAAAGTGAACAATATAACCATGGCAATCAAAATAGTTGCAGTTGTTTGGCTTGGCTTTATGATGCCAGTGAAGAATCTGCAACCATTGATTTAAAAGCTAGTGACAACAATTCAATAAGATATCTGGAGAAAAACAAAAAAAATGAGATCAATATATCCCAAGAAACATGAGCATAAAATGTGAAAAAAGTAATTTAAGATGCAAGAAGTGGAAATTATGATATAACCAATAAATTGAAGATAATAAACCAAACACTAGGAACAGAGCATCTGTCAACATATAAATTTTTGCAGTACCTCATTGTCCACCCTAGGAAACGTCTTTCTTGAAGATATAGAAGCTTCATTTACATCAAAATATCTCTGCCAAATCATGAATACATTTAGATATACTTACAAATTTTAATCAAATGATTTAGAATATAAAACATCAATATGAAACAAATGAGCAAATGGGAAAGGGGTAGAATTTAAATGTGTGTAAGAACCAACTCTTGAGTTCAAAAACCTAGATTGTAGTTATACCCTCATCCAAGGTCTTCATGCGTAGCGCACTAAAGGTGTATCAAGAGGCTATTAGTCTCTTGTCTATAGAATTGGACTGTTTTTATTTGTAACTGAGAGAAATGGAAGAGTTGAGGAGATAAGCCGCATTCTTCTTCTTTCACTAGGCCATGACAAACTAATAAAGAAAATAGTATCAATCCCTTGGAAAAGGAAAGTTGAGAACAAAAAATACCATGAAAAAACAAAGAATATAATGAGTTGAAGGGCTAAAAAACATACCACCCATAACAAACCTTTCCATCCAAATATTATTCTATGTTGGGCCACAACAAAACATTTCAATGGAAAATTCAAGTAGCCTACTACTACAAAGGAAATTCAAACCCCAACTTCTTGTTCCACTTCTAATTTTACCCAAAATTACCTCATATTTAAAGGTATCACCATATCTTAAACCAACAAAAAATAAAAAAGATATCTTTTGGAGAAATAGGATCATGAAACGGAATTGAACCATACATATTAATGAACCTTATTTTATATATTAATACTAGGATGAACCTATTTTTCTATTGGAAAGAGAGAAAATTTCATATACATTAATGAATCCTTATACATTACCTACATTCAAATGAGTTAACAAAAAATAATGGCACAAGGAGAGCGATGATATTATGTTTTTGTTAGAGATCTTTTATCTCTTCCTCCAACACCAAGATTCTTCTTGTCTATTGCAAGAGAAATCCCCAATGGAGATCGTTGCCTTCACAACTACTCCATTTCTACTAGTGTGTTGGGCATAAAATGAACTCTTTCCCACTAGAGCTATTAGACTCTATTTCATTGAGCTACAGTGATATGTGAGAGCTATGCATAGCTCACCAAAGGGGTATCAATAGGTTATTAGTCTACTAGCTATAGAATTGGACTCTTTTTATTTGTAACTTAGCGAAATGGAAAAGTTGTGGAGACAAGCTCCATTCTTCTTCTTTCACTAGGCCATGTAAAATAAATGAAGCAAATAGTCTTAAACCATTAGAGAAGGAAGATTGAGAACAACAAATAGAATGAACAAACAAATATTCCAACGAGCTAAGCCGAGAGGGGTATCCCTTTTTAAACAAGCATCCATAGGCTTATTAGAGTTAGTATGAATCTTTACTAGACGTTGAGTATTCTTAACATCACCAACCACATCCAATGGAAAGGTACCAACCGCTACAATAAAAATGATATCTCCAAATAAGATTCATTCAATACTAATAATATCATCTATTGAATCTATTCTCAAACTTAAATTCCTTGAACTCTGATGCAAAGAGGTCATCATCAACTACAATCATACCAACTAAATCACACATGTTATTCACCTTTTTATGGGAAGCTTCACCATCATCAACAAGGTGTATTGTTGGATTAATCAATTCAGAACTCACTTTGCAGTCACCATCCACATGTGTCTCGCCACTGAAGTTCCATTACACAACTAAACTTCCAGTAGATCCTCCAATAGTTGGAACTAGTTTAACTGAAAACAACTTGAGATAACTGACTTCGGTTGCTACAAATTAGCAATCCCACATTCTTACCTAAACTTTATCTCCTCCAACTCAAATTTACTGAGTAAATCGGGTGACACAAGCCATGTCACACAAGTTAATTTCATCCAAGTTGTCTATTGAAGTGGAAATTCAATTTTTACCAATTTAATCAAGGCAAAATCAAATTGAGAATTTCTTTCTCCATTTTTCAACACTCAATCTCAGCAAGAAAGGGATTATCAACCACCCCTATCCTACACTTGTGGAACTCAAACTTCCCTCTTGACAAAGTTTTTTGGAAAATGCCAACATCTTATTCCTCTATCGGAATGTAGTGTAGCAAAATTATCTGCCTTTGCACACAGACCCATAAATGGTGATACCAGATATCTATATTCTTGGATCGATTGTGAAACATAGGATTCTCAGAGAGTTTGATGCAATTCTGATTATCATAGTAGATCACAGTTAGATCCATCATCTAACCAAACAATCTAACAAGTATCTTTCTCATCCATATCGCCTCACATGTTTCTTGACTTGTAGCCATGTATTCTACTTTTGTCGAGTCGAGTGCCACATATCTTTGCTTCATGTTGTACAAAAAAAACAACTACAAACCCAACATTAAAAATTCCATCTGATGTACGCTTTCGGTTTGATGGACTTCACGCCCAATCTTCATATATGAAGCCACACAACTTCACTCCCTTTTCCTATTTATACCATAGTCCAAACTGGATAGTGCCTCTGAAGTACCGTAAAACATGCTTAACTACCTTCCAAAATAATTTGGTTGGCCTAACTATAACTTGTCTTAGCTGGTTTACTACATAACACATATATGGTCATGTGTTCACAAGATACATGAGTGAGCCCATTAGTTGTGATAAATGATAGCATCCACTTCTTCATTGAGGTGACGTCCTGCTTCCTCTAGTTCTTTACTAGAGGTGTCTCGATGGGTTTACATCTATCCATGCATAATATCTGTAGTATCTCATTTGCATACTTTCCTTGAGAGACAAACAATTACGTGTCATCTTCCCATACTTCCAACCAGAGGAAGTACTGCATGAGACCCATGTCCCGCATTTCAAATAACGGACCTTGCAAGATCTAATTAGCTTCTCGTCATTAGTTAAAATCAAATCAACAAGATATAAAACAATAATAATAAATTTACTTTCTACCAAGATGGGATTGAGGTTTGCATCCACTTCAATTTTGGTGAAGCCCACACCGGTGAGATAACTATCAATCTTGGTGTACCAAGCACTGGGTGTTTGTTTGAAAACATACAACACTTGCTTGAGTCTACACACATCAGACTCTCATTCAAATGTATCAAAATCTTTTGGTTGCTCTATGTAAACCTCCTCATCAATAACCCTGTTTAGAAATGTTCTTTTTACATCCATCTAATGGGTCTTCCACCCCATTTTCATAGCCCGACAATAATTGGTCTAATAGATGAATACCTTGCTACAGGAGAAAAGGTATCCTCATAATCAATTCTTAAATTGACATGTTTTTGTCTTAATTGTTAATTGTCTTAAATGAGTTTCATCTTAAGCGACCATTGTCTTAAATATAAAGTTGTCTTAAAATATTTTTGTCTCAAACTATTTTTATATTAAATATAATGTTTTGTTATAAAATAATTTTGGCTTAAACTATTTTTGTCTTAAATATAAAGTTTTATCTTAAAATATTTTTGTCTCAACCTGTTTTTGTCTTAAATATAAAATTTCTATTAAAATATTTTTGTTTTAAATAAAAATTTTTATATTAAAATATTTGTCTCAAAATATTTTTGTCTTACAATATTTTTGTTTTAAATTACTTTTGTCTTAAATATAAAGTTTTGTCTCAAATTGTTTTTGTCTTAAATATAAATTCAATTGATATTAAAATTTAATGTAAAATATCTAAAATAAACCTGACTTTTTTAACTATGGTCTCTTACAAATGCTATAATGTGCAAAATGGTGTTTGGTAGGAAATATTTAGACCAAGCCCTAATTGGTAGCACTGGATTCGATTCATTGATAAATAAATTCTTCTGTTACCTCATACTTTCAACATCGGATATTATATACGATACTTGACCTGGATACATTATCTGCTAGGTTTCAACTGTCGCTTGGAACGAGTTTATAATATGCAAGACTAGTTCATGGAGAAAGTACTAGAAGAACACATGGTCAAGGGAAAGCATCACCCCAACATCTCACTAGATATTGTCGATGTTCTGCTAGAAGCCTCTACATGTCAAGATATGGAACTCAAAATTACACGAGATAATATAAAAGTCGTTGCCATTGTAGGTTAAAACTGGATTAGATTTAGGCAGTAGTATGATACTTTAGAATTGAGGTTTTCATGATTAGAATTGATTTAAAATCTATTTTTCTGGCTATATGGAGATGGGATTGTCTATCTTGATATTAATCAATACATTAATTCTCAGTTTTAAGAAGTGATATTTAGAATTAATATATTAATTCATTTTGAAGGAGTGATCAACAAATACTTATAAACTTATTTGAGATGCTTTGCTTGGTAATTATAACATTAATGGACATAATGACTTCCCCATAATGGTTTCGCTTTGCTTAATGATGGTATAACACGAAACTAGCAAAATAACACCATATGACATGGTTTATAATGATTCTAAACTTAAACACAAATAATCTCACAGTGATAGATCCTAAAAATGAATTTGAAATAAATATGATAAACCATTTATATTTATGATATTGTATTGATGTTGGTAGGATGTGTTGGTGGCTGGCATGGACACATCCTCTACAAGCAAAGAATGGGCAATGTATGAAGTGTTGAGGAACCCTAAAGTGCTACAAATCAAGCTTCAGGACGAGCTGGAACGCATAGTTGGAATGAACCGTATGGTACGCGAGTCCAACCTTCCTCGTCTCGTTTATTTGCAAGTCGTGGTGAAAGAGACACTTAGACTCCACCGGGTAGCAGCTTTTGTGATTCACTCAGCTGTGGAGGACTACAATGTTTTGGGCTATGAAATCCCTAGACACACATTCATGTTTTTCAATCTTTGTGCCATTGGCAGGAACCCTAGGTTGTAGGGGGGACGGGTGCCCAAAGTTATAAGCCTGAGAGATTCCTCGCTGACGTAGAAGCTGGATTAATCCAAAAAATTCATGAAAACTTTGAGTGGCTTCTGTTCTGCGTAGGGAAGAGAGGGTACCCTCAGCAGTCATTGGCAACTTGTCACGCCCCTACACCTGTGGTAGTCTTTCAACTGCTTATAGCGAGGTGCAGCACCACCGAACACTTTCTTTTCACCAATACTTATGTTCGTGGACTACGCCTAACATTCCACTTATCCCATTTAGTTTGTGTTTCGCAACCAAGTATTAATAATGTGTTCCTTTATACCAATGAATACCCATACACATTCATTATCAACAACATTATACAAGAGAAATGCATAAGAGTATAAAGGGAGGGGCAACTCCCTGCAATATGAGTCTGCCCGAATCAATATATATAATTTTTCCACTTTTACAAAGTACACACTAAGTCCTTAGGAAACCCCAAATTATACTTAGCCAAATTTCCAACTTCGGCAAACTAGGTTGCCCAGCTCGTCGGCACCTCCGCATGGTCACCGCACGACTCACCAACGCATTGTTCGCCTTGTCGCACATCTTTGCCGGTTCGCTCTTCGTTTGGTCCGCAAACGCCCAAACCGTGTACACCTGCCCACACGCAGTCCCACTTGCCAACTCTTGGCAAATGCCCAAATCGTGTGAACAGCACGTAGTACCGCCTGCCAAACTCTACGACCTCTGGTTCCAACCTTCGTTTCATGGTCATATCGTTTGCCCAACTTGGGTGCGCCTCCAAGTCACCACACATGGGCGCCTCTGCCCGAGACACACCTTCGTTCACAACCCAACACACCAAAAAGTCTTCGTGCACACTTGCATGACGGGCGGGCGCTCACCCGAGTCGCCAAGACACCCACGCCAAGCCTTTGCACAAACTGGGTGCCACACATCCACCGTGCATGCCTCACCCAACTGCCGGGCGCACCTGCCCGCACCTTCACCCAATACCAAGTTCAACGCTTTCCTTCCATGCGACTAGCCCAAGAATGGGCGCATGTGAACTGCGCCTTTCCTCCTTGAATCTGCGCACTTAGATCTACACTCAACTCCCTTTAGCGAAGATGTTCATGCGTTGGTTGATTGTCCAAATGCCTCCATCACATTTGCAATATATACACAAGTTGGGGCGAAGTCTGGCTGCCCCGCCGACTTGCCCAACATACTTCACACACCCCTATTTCATCATAAACGCACCGTCGGCTTCTCCAAGCAAGGTTCGACTTCCATAAGTTAAAACATATGCCACCACGCATATAAACACTTCTAGCTCCCTTCCCTTATGCGTATTGTATCATCACATAGCAAGGAACTCGCATATCGTTCAAACCGCGGCTTCACACATTGTTCGTTCATCGATCAAGCGCGCACCTTGTCTATCCACGATCACACTTCGGGCGGTCGTGCCAAGGACCATAGGTCCTTACATTCTCCTCCACCTGAAGTCGTTGTCGTCCTCGACAACATACCATCCTGGTAGCCATCCACCAAGATCATCAATATCCATGGTGTCAACTCCTCCACATACTGCAAACATCTCTGCAACATATGTAGAACCATTATCTCCATCATGTCTCATCCCGGCAATCATCTGTCACCAAGATCACCATATCAAGGTATACACCCCATCAATATTATCAGAGATCATCTCAATCCATGATCATCGATCACCCTGTCACAATCTCCACATGCTGCTCCTCATCGTGGAAGGCTGATCCCTCCATCTCAAGCTACATGCTTCCTGCAACATCTCGTGTCGACCTCATCATGTGTTGTCCTCATGTGAACTGCTGCCATGATACTCCAACACAATGCTAACACATCTCTGTACACTTCGCGACCCCATGTCTGAACTAGTCGGATGGCCAGTCCAACTGTCACGCTCAAACCATGAGAATGCACATCCTCATGCCACCATTAGTTGTTTCTCAAAACATCCCGTCACATCCTCAACTCAATCAAGAATCCATCTCCATATAAGTGTAAGCCATGCTCAGGTCCATGAAGTAGTCCTCATCTCATCTGCAACATGTTGTCCATGATGTTTGGTGTCAATGTGCTACATGAAATCAGCCACATCTATCCCAACATCATCCATATGTGTATCTCCTCGGTATGAAGAGATCATCTTGTCAATCTCCAACTCTCGGTGTGCCACATCCAGGCCCATGAAGCAACCTCCATCATATCTGCAATGTCTCATCCCTAAAGTCTGCCATAGAAACAAGTATACACTTGTCTCATCTATCCATGTGCTGCCCATGATCATAGATCAATCAGCTCCCATGTGTAAAAAGTGGTTGAGTCTCGACTCAACCCATGCCCAAGTGTTGCCACCAAGGCATCATCATCGTCGTAACTCCATTGCTCCAAAGTGTCCCCAAGTCCACCATATATGAAGTCCCAAAAAGTCACAACAATCTCATGTCATCATGAGCTCTATAAGTCATCCGCAACCAACATCCTAGCAAGCATACAAGTCTTGGCCCAAAGGTCTCTGCAAGATGCCTCAGCTCTCCATGTAGTAGGAATTCTCCATAGTCTGCTCACAACTCCATCCAAGTCCATGGCCTCGTTGTACAAGAGTGCACAACCTCTCCATCGGCTCATAAGAAAAACATCCCCATGTCACATCAGCAAATCCATCTGCACAACATCCCTACCTTGGCACTCGTCATTGGATGTTCATAAGTGACACCTCTATAAGTGCTCTTGCACAATGTCCCTGGATAGGACTGCCATGCTCCATGTCTCCAACCTGATGTCCATGAGTAAGCTGCCCATGTAGTCCAACCAAGTAGACTCATCACAACAATCGGTCATCCTCATCCAAGTCTGCAATCTTCGGTGTAGTGAACTCGATCACCCAACCATATCACCATCATCACGAGTCCCTTCCATCATAGCTTCCCCACTAAAGCTTCCACCAAGACTATCTCTTGGTCTCGGCCATGAGAAGTCCACCCAAGCATCATCATACCTCAAGTGTGTGCCCTTCAATCTGTTCATGAGTCATGCCGGGCACTTAGCCAATTCTCCATGTGGCTAAAGCATGACCCAATCCTCCACAACGATCATCATGTTCCTCCCTTGTCACAACCCTTTGTACCTTCTACCATAAGGTCACAAACAACCCCAACAAGTCCTGCAACAGTCAACAATCCTTACTTCTCCATACAAGGTCTCATCATAGACATCCATGGTAAGATCCTCCCTAGCATCGACAAACTAACTTTGCTCTTCCCTACATACGGTTCATCTCCCAAATGCTCAAGTGAAACACAAGTATCAATAGTACTTACATAATCATCATGAGGCTCCTCTATGTCAGTATCCCCATCCGTCCATGTCTGCAAACTGCACGATCCTGGTCCAACTTGATCAATCTCAAGTTCATCCTCCATCGTTGTCACATCTACAACATCCTCGGTCATCATGGCTTCCTCTTCCTTGATAGCACAATCTACAACTTCACCTTTCTCCATTGTCCAACCAAGTTGAAGGAGTTCGTCTTCAACATTCTTTTCCAAGACTTCAAGTTCCTTTCGAATTCGGGGATTCTCTTCTTTCAACCGCTTCAACCTGTATAAGGTAAGAAAGAGCTTCCCTTTGCATTCTTCCAAACCTGTCATGTCTTGCTGTTAAGCTTGGTCCAAGCACGATGCTTCACCTCTGCTAAACATGTTTCATGATTCACCAGCTTCACCAAGTTCCCTGCAACCATGAACTAGCCCTTGTTCCACTTGTACGTGAAACCAACTTCCTTCACCTGCAAGTTCCTACTTCGACTGTCACTCCATTACAAGCAACCTTGCTCACCAGCTCCAACCAAGCTCTAATACCACCTGTCACGCCCCTACACCTGTTGTAGTCTTTCAACCACTTATAGCGAGGTGCGGCACCACCGAACACTTTCTTTTCACCAATACTTATGTTCGTGGACTATGCTTAACATTGCACTTATCCCACTTAGTTTGTGTTTCACAACCAAGTATTATTAATGTGTTCCTTTATACCAATGAATACCCATACACATTCATTATCAACAGCATTATACAAGAGCAATGCACAACAGTATAAAGGGAGGGGCAACTCCCTGCAATATGAGTCTGCCCGAATCAATATATATAATTTTTCAACTTTTACAAAGTACAAACTAAGTCCTTGTGAAACCCCAAATTATACTTAGCCAAATTTCCAACTTCGGCAAACTCAGTTGCCCAGCTCGTCAGCACCTCCGCACGGTCACCGCACGACTCACCAACCCATCATTCGCCTTGTCACACATCTTCACCGATTTGCTCTTCATTTGGTCTGCAAACGCCCAAACCGTGTACACCTGCCCACACGTAGTCCCACTTGCCAACTCTTGGCAAATGCCCAAATCGTGTGAACAGCACGTAGTACTGCCTGCCCAACTCTACGACCTCTGGTTCCAACCTTCGTTTCACGGTCGTGTCGTTTGCCCAACTTGGGTGCGCATCCAAGTCGCCACACATGGGTGCCTCTACCCGAGACACACCTCCGTTCACAACCCAACACACCAACAAGTCTTCGTGCACACTTGCACAACGGGCGGGCACTCACTCAAGTCACCAAGACACCCACGCCAAGCCTTTGCACAAACCGGGTGCCACACATCCACCGTGCACGCCTCACCCAACTACTGGGCGCACCTGCCCGCACCTTCACCCAATACCAAGTTCAACGCTTTCCTTCTGTGCGACTAGCCCAAGAATGGGCGCATGTGAACTGTGCCTTTCCTCCTTGAATCTGCGCACTTAGATCTGCGCTCAACTCCCTTTAGCGAAGATGTTCATGCGTTGGTTGATTGTCCAAATGCCTCCATCGCATTTGCAATATATACACAAGTTGGGGCGAAGTCTGGCTGCCCAGCCGACTTGCCCAACATACTTCGCACACCCCTACTTCATCATAAACACACTGTCGGCTTCTCCAAGCAAGGGTCGGCTTCCATAAGTTAAAACATATGCCACCACGCATATAAACACGTCCAACTCCCTTCCCTTATGCACATTGTATCATCGCACAGTCAAGGAACTTGCATATCGTTCAAACCGCAGCTTCACACATTGTTCGTTCATCGATCAACCGCGCGCGCACCTTGTCTATCCACAGTTGCACTTCGGGCGGTCGTGCCAAGGACTGCAGGTCCTTACACAACGCTTGTTGTAGAGTTTGTGGTGGCGCAGCTCTTGCACTATTTCAAGAGGAGGATTCCCCTGAATGGGCAGGAACTAGAAAGTTTAATGGATTCACTTTACCCAAAGCGCATGAACTCTTGTCTTTTCTAACTTTGTTAGAAAAAATTTAAGATTGCAAAGGAACTCAAAAATTTGTTGCAACAAAGTAGGCAAGGTCAACTTCAATTGCAGAAAGATAAATGTTAGGTTGTAGCGAGGATATCGCAACCACACAGGGACTTCATTAAAACACAGAGTTCACTCATGACAAAACAGAGTAAAATAAAAAAAGTTGTGGAAATTTACTTGTGTAAGATTAAAACCATAACGCAATTGACCACACTTTATATTATATGTCAAAACATAAAGAAATTACATTAACGCAACTGACCACACTTCATATTATATGTCAAAACACAAAGAAATTACATTCGCTTAATAAATGGAGGCTGCAGCTCCAAGTGAAAAACACAACCCACACAAGGACTTAATTAAAACACAGAGTTCACTCATGACAAAAGAGAATAAAATAAAAAAAGTTGCAGAAATTTACTTGTGTAAGATTAAAACCATAACGCAACTGACCACACTTTATATTATATGTCAAAACATAAAGAAATCACATTCACGTAATAAATGGACACTGCAGCTCCAAGTGAAAAACACAACAAACTTATTGCAATTTACGCATCACTGGGTTGAGGAGTGTTGTCAAGTAAACTTCTGTAAAACTCGGTAAAATTGGTTTTGACGTGCCCCCCAATATTTCCTCCACGATTTTTTCCTCACTACCTCACATACTCTCGCTCTCTAACTTTCCTAACATGCGCAACATTACAAATGAATTTTAATTACATATTTATCTTAACATACAAATTTGACATTAATTACATGATTGAGAAAATAATTGATATGCAACATGGGCGAATTTACATAATAAATGATTTTCTGAACTTGCAGGTGTTATGCAGTGTGGGCAATAGTCGCAGAATGAATGTTTGCCCATATCTATTTAATAAACTTCATTAAATGCCTTAACTTCTATGATGTGCTGAGGAATGGTCTGCTCTAAACTTTTGCCTCCAAACAAAATAACAACCGTGCAATGGTTCACTGGGCAAGCATATTGGTTGCAGTGTGTTTAAGGTGGTGGGTGGCATTAATATTTCCAATAGAGTCCTCGTCTTCCAGTGCTGTAATTGGTATGTCCAGTTGTAATTACAATGTATGAGTATTTCTTTTACAGTAGATTAGTACCTCATGAAATGCTTTGTCTTTGTAAAGAACCCTTGTATCGCAGAATGTTCTTTGCAATCAAGGTGTAATTGTTTTACTGAGAAATTAATCATTAATTAGATAGACTTTGTGCTAGAATTAGTTTCAACGATTCACAATGGAAATTTTGTTTTGACATTTTTAAACCCAAAAGGAACTAGAAAGTTTAATGGACTCACTTTACCCAAAGCGCATGAACTCTTGGCTTTTCTAACTCTGTTAGAAAAAATTTAAGATTGCAAAGGAACTCAGAAATTTGTTGTGGCAAAGTAGGCAAGGTCAACTTCAGTTGCGGAAAGATAAATGTTAGGTTGCAGCGAGGATATCGCAACCACACAGGGACTTCATTAAAACACAGAGTTTACTCATGACAAAACAGAGTAAAATAAAAAAAGTTGTGGAAATTTACTTGTGTAAGATTAAAACCATAACGCGATTGACCACACTTTATATTATATGTCAAAACATAAAGAAATTACATTAATGCAACTGACTACACTTCATATTATATGTCAAAACATAAAGAAATTACATTCGCTTAATAAATGGAGGCTGGAACTCCAAGTGAAAAACACAACCCACACAAGGACTTAATTAAAACACAGAGTTCACTCACGACAAAAGAGAATAAAATAAAAAAAGTTGCGGAAATTTACTTGTGTAAGATTAAGACCATAACGCAACTGACCACACTTTATATTATATGTCAAAACATAAAGAAATCACATTCACGTAATAAATGGACACTGCAGCTCCAAGTGAAAAACACAACAAACTTATTGCGATTTACACATCACTGGGTTGCGGAGTGTTGTCGAGTAAACTTCTGTAAAACTCGGTGAAATTGGTTTTGACATGCCCACCAATATTTCCTCCACGATTTTTTCCTCACTACCTCACATACTCTCGCTCTCTAACTTTCCTAACATGCGCAACATTACAAATGAATTTTAATTACATATTTATCTTAACATACAAATTTGACATTAATTACATGATTGAGAAAATAATTGATATGCAACATGGGCGAATTTACATAATAAATGATTTTTTGAACTTGCAGGTGTTATGCAGTGTGGGCAATAGTCGCAGAATGAATGTTTGCCCATATCTATTTAATAAACTTCATTAAATGCCTTAACTTCTATGATTTGTTGAGGAATAGTCTACTCTAAACTTCTGCCTGCAAACAAAATAACAACCGTGCAATGGTTCATTGGGCAAGCATATTGGTTGCAATGTGTTTAAGGTGGTGGGTGGCATTAATATTTCCAACAGAGTCCTCGTCTTCCAGTGCTATAATTGGTATGTCCAGTTGTAATTACAATGTATGAGTATTGCTTTTACAGTAGATTAGAACCTCATGAAATGCTTTGTCTTTGTAAAGAACCTTTACAGTAGATTAGAACCTCATGAAATGCTTTGTCTTTGTAAAGAACCCTTGCATGGCAGAATGCTCTTTGCAATTAAGGTGTAATTGTTTTACTGAGAAATTAATCATTAATTAGATAGACTTTGTGCTAGAATTAGTTTCAACGATTCACAATGGAAATTTTGTTTTGACATTTTTAAACCCAAAAGGTATCTACCACTCTGTAGTATTGCTACTTTTCAAATCAATTAGTTTAGCAAGAATTCAATTCTAACGAGGGTATTAAGTGCCGCATGATTTATACGCGTGAGAAGTAATCATTTTATTCTAATGCGTTTTAGTTTTTTAGAAGACTCAGTGTAGTTTAGATGTTTTATGAGAGAGTTTAGTTTCTCGCACAAATATCAATTGCGATACACATATTTCATTATTTTCAATTTAATATCTAAATATGGAGCGTATATAAAAAAATTAAAAGATTTATTATTATTTTTAAATTCGTTAATGATTTTTTTTAGTGTAAATTTGTTTTAATTTGGATCTATTAAATGCTAGGGATTATATATGTAAAAACAATTAGAACGTAAAATTTAAAAATATGTTTGCACTTTAAATATTTGATTTCTCTTGATGTTTCATAGATTATATTAAGATAAATTTATACTAATTTTCTCTCTTTCTTTCTAGATATATGTATATAAATATATATATATCTGCCATCTGAGTTACACATGTTTTTTATTTTAGGCGACAAACTAATAAAATATTCATAATGACATCTTTTTCATTGTTTAAATTTCATTCTTAAATACATAAATCCTAGACTCAGATAATGTATACTTGATAAAACTTATTTTAAAATCGAAAATTAAGTAGACATAGATAAGAATAAACTATTTTTAAAGTCACTGGCAACAACAAACTAGTGTATTATGTACCCCCTTGTTTGTTGGACTAGAGGCCCTTCTTTCATACTTTCCCCCTCTAGATTTGAACCTATAATCTCTTATGAGGAAACAAACTTACAAAACTCTTTTAGAGTATACCCCCTTATTTGTTGGACAAGGGACCCTCCTTCGATATTCTTCCCCCTTTGGATTGGAACCTATGACCTCTTACTAGGAAACATATATACAATCCTCTTTTAGAGTCCAAAACTACCTTGATGGACAGTTGGATTGTACAAACCTCTTTTAGAGTGCAAAACCTGTACCATGTGGATTTAAACCTATACATGCTCTACCCCCTCTAGATTTGAACCTATGACTTCTTACAAGGAAGCCCATGTACAAATCCCCTTTGGACTTAAGATGGACCTATGTTGTGTACATTCTCTACCCCTATGGATTTGAACCCATGTAATGTTATGAGAAAGAGTATATTCTTAACCATTAGGTTAGCTCAAGTTGTGCATACAATATATACATAGTTGATATTTAAATATTTTAGTCAACATGGGTGTTAAAATATTTTATTTATAATTGATATAGTTCAAGAGCAAAGGGGGTAGCGTATGTATACCTGATCCGAATTGGATCCTAGAACACACTCTAAGTTTTCATGAACTCTTAAAATTATGCCAAAGTTTCAAAGTCTTATAAAGATCAAGCTTATCATAGATATCCTCATAACAGTTGCAATTTGTGATCAGTGCGGAGCAACGAGGACCCTCGGTCAAACGCGCAGATTGTCGGCCCATGGTAACGTGTGCTGTCATGAACTAGCAAAATGGGAGGTCTTTTCAAGAAATGGGGGTGGTTTCAAGTCGCTAATCACATATCGCAAGGAAAACCCCTTAAAGAAGGAAAAGCCTCGAGCGTCCAGACCCGAAATAATTATAAAATGTGGAAAATAATGCCTCGGTTCTAATGGAGCGAGATTCCACAAAACCGGTAAGATATTGGAAGGGCTTCAAGGTGGTAAGCAGTTTCAAACGAGTCCCGCCGGATGTCACACAGTGATTGCCACGTGTCCAGTGGAAGAGAGAGAAAACCGCTCACATCGGATGGGTAAATGTCATGTTACTTATCTACCCAATATGAACGATGAGCGTTGGATTTGAAGGCCCTAGATCAACTGCAGAGACGCATCCCAATGCATGACCGCATTTGACAAGGTTATAGAGCAAGATCGCATGGGATTTGAAGTCTGATATGGACAATGCATTGGCAGAAGATTTGTGTTTCATAGGCAATATTGGAGGAAACGGAAATAACTATCGTTCAAATATTTCCAGTGAACCTGACACACTCATCCATTACAAAATAGGTGGCCACCTCCCTGTGAAGCATTATGTAGTGACAGTAAATGCCAAAAGAAGGGATTCAGATGGTTAGAGGCAGGGAAACCAAGAAGCCGGGAAGCGAAAACAACAGTCAGAAAGTAGATTGGCTTTAAAGCCACGAATTGATAGAGAAAGAGGTAGAGTGAGTTAGACGCAGAAAGCTAAGAGAAGAAAGAAGGAGCTGAGCTGACCTGAAGAAGCAAAGGAAGCAGCGAGCCAAACAAAGCCAGAGAGAGTCAGAGAATCTGTGTACTCTAGAGAAGGCTTGAGAGGTTCAAGTGAACTCCTCTGTATATGCCTCTCATTTATGAGTCTCAGATTGGGCTCATACTACTGTGACCAATAGAGGTTGAGTTTCAGTAAGTAAAGTCTATGTACTTGATGAGCCCCAGAAATGGGTAATTATATGGGCTCATTTAGCCTCCTAATTCGACTTAATCCACCATTATCATTAGTTTATTGCATGTTTTTTATTATATTTATGCTAATAGAGTGAATTGGGCTAGTCATTATGCCAAAAAGTCTAATGTGTGCTTTATGCAGATTTTCAGTCAATTTTGAGACAAAGTCAAAGGTTTTAATGAGCACTTGGCAACCAAATTCATGGAAGAACAAGGGAGAGGATTTGTAGGAAGGTGTCTCCTTCATTTATGAGCCCTTACGTCAAATTCTCCACCAGCAGCTCGGAGTTCAAGGGCCACCACATCAATGATTACAAGGGCAGCCGAGCAGGGCTAGTAAAGTTGTTGTTAATTGCAAGTTTTGGCATCCGAGTTCCTAAAGTTTAGGAGGACTGTTGGGGTCCTCAATTTGTATAAATAAGAAGGCTTAGAGCCTTAGTTGAGTTAGCTAGATTTTAGTCAGGAGTTAGTCATATTTTAGTTAGATTTTAGTCAGTAGGTTAGCTCTGCATTTCAGCACATTTTCGAGCTTTTTCTTGTAGACAGTTTTTGGGATGTAACTATTATTTCTTGATCAATAAAGATGAATCCAGCTTTGCACCAGCTCTAATCTTTCTTAGGAGACTGTAGTTCTTAGGGTTGGGCCCAACCCAAGGGCCCAGTACCCCCTTTGTGTACTTTTATGTGTCTTTGTTGCAATCATAGAATAATTTCTGTTATTTAAGTTAAGATATTGCTTTGCTACTTAGGTTGTTTTTGATGGTTAAAGTAGTTTTTCATGCTTCAGGTTGATTTGACAGTTTGGTAAAGGAAAAGATCTAAAAAAATGCCATCAAGCAATCCTTGATCTCATCTCTCCCTCTTTGGGACCATGAGTTGAGACCAAGGCATACTTGCTGCCACAAAAACACTATTTTTTCCTTTCCATGCAATTGCTAGTGTTAGATTTTTAGTTGGAAAAGTTGATACCAATTGTACTTGCACGTTTTGAATATACTTTTTCTTAGCTTCCATAGTTATCTTGCATGATTTTCTGCCAATAAACTTCTATTCATCATGTTTATGTTTTTTAGGTCAAAATAGCTAGATCTTTGGTTTCCTAGTCTTCGTTTGGTCAGTTTGGAAAATAACGTGCAGAGCACCTGTGATACCTCTTTACCTACCCTTGATCCATCAATGCAACCTACTCCATCCTCTAACTTAGATTCTTGTCTTTCATTTGCCACATTTTCTCACTTTGCCCTAATTCCTACATTCTTGTGCAACATTACTTCTTCTATCTTCGAACAACCCAATCGCCTTAACCACTCCTCAACCTCATTCACCAGGTCCTAGGCCTCTTCAAACCCTCATTGAACCTCCATTCCCACTTCTCCACCTTTATTCCACCATTATCCCTTCAAAATTTCCTTTCAGAAGATCCTGTAGAAGCTATAGAACATCTTGTAGAACCCCTCCAGACTTCCTGTAGAAGCTCACAAAAGTGGTTTCTTGAGATCTGAACACTGTGAAACTCCCTGGAAGGGTGCTAGGGACCCCTTAGGCCCTCTTCTCACCTTGCCAACCTCTTGAAAGTGCCCTTGCCACTACCTTTTATCAACAACCTCTGCACAGTCAAAAAAACTTTAAACACATGCATAATAACTCTGCCAATTTACTCAAAAATACAAAAAGATATTCTTTTCAGATTTCACTTCAGAAGTAGCTTAAACACATGCACTTTACCTTTCTAAAAGTAAATGGCATCCATTTCCACCACTTTCATCTCTTTTCTTGCACCAGTTGGGTTAGTCGGTAAAATTAGGGTTTGCTAGGGTTTGCATTTCCTTTCAGTTTTTAGTTTCTTTCTGCAAGTAGATTAGCCTCCTTTAAGTTAGCTTCCATCCATCACAGTTAAAAGCCTCTTCTAAGAGCTCATAGAAGTTGGCTTAAGCTCCTAGCAGACTTGTGCCAGTTGATCAAGTGACAGTCGCGGCAAGACCTAGTACTTGTGCATATAGCACCGTCGCTTCCAAGTTTGTTACTAACTACCAGGTTGATAAAAGTAAAGAAGGGAGTCCTAGGAGTTGCAGCATTATTGCTGCAAAACTAGAGCCCACCATCTTTGTAGCACCATTGTCGGGGAAGCGTCAGAGTATTGGTGATTACTGCTTTTCTTCTATTTTCTACTACAACCATCTGCTAAGTAGTTTATTTCAGCAAGTGTAGAGTAGATTATTTCATTTCCATTCTACAATTTCATTTCCACAAAAGTATATTAGACATTTCTCACTTTCATAGATTAGCATTTCAATTCCACAAGTTCAATTCTGCAAGCATAGCTTAGCATTTCATTTCTGCACTTTCATTTCAGCAACATAGATTAGTCATTTTCTGCTTTCATTTCAATTCCGCATTTTCATTTCGGCAAGATAGATTTTAGTTAGTTGCAGTTCAATCTATTTTAGTTTTACAGGTACAAGCAGAAAAAAACAAAAATCAACCAAAAAGATTTCTTTTCATGCCTTGTAGGAGGAGAGATAATTCAGAAAAATGTTTACACAACACCCCCACTGCTTCACACAACCAACCTTCTCTCTTCTTCAGTGGCTATGATTAAGAAGAACCCCTAGGTGGACAGCAAGACATATTTGAAGAACCTCTTGGGGGCGAGAAGAAGAAAACATTCCTCTAGAGCAAATAGCTACAAACAGAAGTGTTGGGAGCAGTACCTTATCCAAAAACAAATTTTCAAATCAGATAGAAGATTTCAAGAGCGATATGAGGTAGTTTCTTGCCATGCAATTGGATACCTTGTAGATCCAAAGGAAGCAAGAGGAAGCCAAGACAGCTTTGGCCATCTTTTGTCCCAAGTGAACTAGAAAGCATCCTAGGAACAAATGTCCATTGCACTCTATAGAAGTGTGTTTCGTCTATGAAAAAGACCATCCTATGAATCAGTGCCCTTCCTTGCCCAAAATCAAAGCTGCATATCAGAGGGCCAAAGGCATCACTGAACCACTCTATTATATGAACCAAAGGAGGTCACATGGACCCATAACTTACCAACAGGGAATGCAAGGGACATCCCAACCTTATTGCAGCCCCTATGAAGCCACTTCCATGCCTTCTTGGGGTCCCCTTGCTCATCCTTCCTAGTCCACACCCCCTCCTTGGTTGTATCCATCTCAATATCATGCTCAACTAGCTACTCATCCATTTCACCCCTATGCTTAGCCACAACCTCAGTGGAATGCAGCTCATCAGAGGTGGAGGCCCCATTACAACTCTCCTCCCGCTCGTTTGCCTCCACCACCTACCCAACCACAACCCCATCCACATCCGTCTCAAATATACAACCCCACTCAACTACCTATACCACCATTTCCAAACCCACACATTGGAGTAGCTCAACCCAATTACAATGCTGAGGTACAACATGTCCAAACAACCCCTCTTGAGCTCAATGATATTCACCATAGCTCAAGAAGAGTATTGCAAAACAGAGATTATATTGACAACATTGAAGGACCACATCCAATGAAAGAATATTCAAAAGAGGAGATCAAAGAACCGTGGTCTGCACTTGTTAAAGAAAAGACAACAGAATTAGAGGTCAAGAGATCTCCCTCATGGTTACCATCAAATCCTCCATGTATTCAAGAGAAAAATCAGAAAAAAGAGGAAGATGAAAAGGTCATGGTAGAAGGTGACATGAAGAATAATCCAGATCAGCAAAAGTGCCAAGGATATGAGAGCTATATTGAGATATGGTTCCAGACGGTCACTAAGTTCTAGCAATACTCTCTTCCTCAGCTATGCATGATCCCTTCAAAGTCAAATCATTTGGTCTCTGAAATCTGGATACCTGTCAAAGCATGCATTTCAAGCCTCGAAATCATTTTGTCTATCATCTTGATGTGCACGTGGCTCCATTGAAAGTATTCTTATACTTGAAAACGATGTTGTTTTTCAAGTAGGGTAGGGTAGAAAAAATAAAAATGAAAAAATGAAAAAATGAAAATAAGAGGAAAATAAAAATCTAAGGTGAAAACCTCCTCGGAGGCACCTCAGATTGGCTCATTGATTGAAAACCTCCACGAGGTGATCAATGGGTTGGAAAGAAGAGAAAAGAAAAAAGAATAAGATCCCTATGTGAAAACCTCCCTTGGAGGTGCCCAGGGCAGGCAATTAGGGTGGAAACCTCCATGAGGCACCCTAGTTGTTTTCAAAAAAAAGAGAATAAGAAAAATAAACCTAATTTCTGTTGAATAATTGTAAGTTGTAGGAAGGACATTACAGGTTAGGAGGATCATACAAAACAAAGACAGAGGTCAACACCACACTACAAGCATCCCTCACAATCCATTCCTCCATGACCACCACCCGTTCCCAAGATTTGGTCCCATTTGGACTCAGATTTCACCTTCTACAAGAAGTTCTGTGTCTTCTATAGGAAGCCTACAAACAAGCCAAAATTAATCTCTGAAGAGGACCCGAAGGCTAATAATCTATCCATGAGGCCTATAAACATCCTTGTTTCCATCCCTCACCCTTCTCCGTCATTTTTTCCACCTCACTGTGCTTCTTTTCTGAAAACTATGTTTTCTACAGGAAGTTCCTATAGAAATTATAGAAGGCTAGAAATGGATTTGAAAAAGAAGTTTGGCGAACATGAAAGCTTCATAAAGGGTTTATAAATCCTCGTATAGTTTTCAAACCCCTCTTCCATCATTTCCATGCCTGCATCACACCCCAAGCTCATTTTTCCTTACTGTGCAAAAAACTGTAGAATGCTTTGAAACAAAAATAAATAGAGCAGAAATTTGCTTTTTCCCTAACTTTAAAACCGTGGATCCATTCACAAAACTACTTTATGGAGAGTTGTATAGGGATGTTGGCAACATGCCTGAGAAATTTCAGCCAATTCCAGTTCATGGTTTCTAAGAAATTAGCCTCCATCACCTTCAACCATTTTTTGCATTTTCTTCATATCCGTGCATCCATTTCAAAACCTGTTTCATGGAGAGATGTATATAGGTGATAGTAACATGCCCAAGCAGTTTCAACCAATTCCAGTGCATGGCTTCCGAGAAATTGACCTCTATCACCTTCAGCCATTTTTAGTTTTTCTCGAAAGTTGTGCATCCATTAACCACAATTTTGCTATGGGAGGTGCATAACGATGATAGAAACATGCTCAAAATGTTTCAAGTCAATCCGATCTATCATTTGGGGGCTATGGACAAAAAAACTCATTGTCCTGCAAAAATCCAGCATCAGTAGCATGAGGGTGCAAATCTGAACGTTGCAACAGACTCCTACAGCTTAGATCCAGCCAGAGGATACCTGCAAAAGAAAAATAGCCACGTATCAGTAACCAAACCAACATGCATCCACAGAAACAAAGGCATGTAGTAGAAGGAAAGGTCGTAGCACCTCACAGCAAACGCATTCGACTTCTAGGTACGTGACTAAACCCGTTCCTGTGTTGCATGAATGTAATTTAAGAACTGCATGGACAGTGAGATGGTTGTGATTAAACAAGATCGGTGGCCAGCTAACTGGCCACCCTTGTCCAGTTCAGATAGTGCCTTGTCCAGTTCTATAGCGCTCAGCTGGAAATCATACAGCATACGTGTATAGTCAACTCACGTGAAATTTAAAAAACAGGTAGTGACAGATGTTTTGAACTCCAGCGCAACTGATGTCAAGTGATTAACAGGCAGAGAACATACAGTTCATAATAACACTGCAGTGGGGACCGACAGTCTACATGGGGCCAACGTGCACTTGGCCAGCTCACCCTCAATCAACAGAAGTCTCCATAAACAACCAATCGAACTTATCTTTGAAATACTCTCACCACCATTGTTTCCATTTTATCATCATCCTTACAGCTGCAACAAGCTCCATACCACCTCCATAGCAGTGAACTAGTCTTTCTCGGTCATTTTTCAAAACCCTCCTACTTATCAGCATTCTACAGGAAGCTGTAACAGTTCTACAGGAACCAGGAGCCTTCTACAAGAAGGGTTCTACAGGAAAGGCAGAGAACTACTCTGCAGAAAGAAAACCTAGAATTTTTGTCAAATTTCAAGCTCAAAACGAGGTGGGCTGGAGAAAACTTCTCTGTGCATGATTTGTTTGTGCAAGGTGGTGAATTAAACATGGCATCAGATTGAAAAATCAGAGGAAAAGTCTGCCTGTGTAGTGGAAGTAAAACGTTTGCCCGCATATTGCACTAAGTTTCCCTAGTTTTCCTGCATCAAAAATCTCCTCCATGTTTTCTTTTTAAATTCTCCTATAGGGAAGATATATGTAGCCGTGGAGGCCAGTCTGTGCATGTGTAAAAAAATTTGGATTTGCATATCTGTCTATGTGTTGAAAAGAGAACCTGATCCTTGTGCTCTAACTGTAAAAAAAAATTCTTCCTTTCATAAGCAAACAGTTGAGTTCTGGGTGACAGCAGTCTTAAAACAAGGGAATTGTTGCTAGTTGATATTGGACACACGAGAAATTCCTTCTTTGGTTCAGGCGAAACCAAATTCAGCTATCCTTTGTTTCAGATTGATTGTTTGGTTGCCTGAGAATTTCCTTTTCTGATTAAAACATAAAAGGACCACTCTCTAGAGTGAAGTCAGTTTCCAAATTATGAAGTACATCACATGTGAAGGGAGGTTTAGCATCATCTATGGTTATCATTTCAGGTTGCTGTGTGAACTAAGGCATGGGATTGCCTTGCCTCCAGCCAAGAAACTGAGCATCCCCTATTTCCTTCTTCAGTCACTAATTGAATGTGGTACAAAGTTAAATGAAGGGATCGCAGATCAGTTAGCCCACCATAGACTCATCAAACTATTGGTGAAAGATGCTTTACACACCTATACTGTCCCCATAGCGTGGGAAATCTTCAGAAATATGTCCACAGATGATAACATCAAAACTTTGGCTGAGAACATCAACCCATCCAGTAGTGATGAGGGGGAGCAAACTGAAGAAATTGAGAAGAACATTGATGAGGGAGCACAGGGCATTCAAGCAGAGGGTAAAACAAAGGAAGAACAGAAGGAAAAAGAGGGATTTGACAAGATCGCTGAGCATAAGACAGAAAAGGAGACAACAACAAAAACAGAGAAGGGAAAAAGGAAAAAGGTTGGGAAGAAAAAGGCCAAGAAAGCCCAAAAGAATACTACCACAACCAAGGTAGGGACCTAGCAAGAGAAAGGAAAGACACACCCTAAGATATCATTGACACAAGCAGAAACAGTGGTCATAGAGATTTCTATAGGAAGTGAAGAAAAAGAACAGTAGAAAGAGAAATTCCTTGAAATGTTGGCAAGGGAAGCAACAGCTGTGCTTGCTGCATTAAGCATACCTACAAAACAAAAAGGAAAAAGAAAAAGGCAGACCTCCATGTATTTCAAGGCCAGGGAAAGCACAAGAATTCAAACAAGTAGAATAGGAGGAACAATGGAAGGACATGGACAAGAAGGTAGAATTTTATGGCACACATGAGTAGACCACAATAGAAGCTTGGAATGATAAGGAGGCCACTAGGGCCATCAAAGATCAAGAGATAGATTAGTTGCTCAGAGGATGAGCAACACTTTCAGTAGGGGGTGATGATGAGCCCCAGAAATGAGTAATTATATGGGCTCATTTAGCCTTCTAATTTGACTTAATCCACCATTCTCATTAGTTTATTGCATGTTTTTTGTTATATTTATGCTAATAGAGTGAATTGTGTTAGTCATTATGCCAAAAAGTTTAATGTGTGCTTTATGCAGATTTTTGGTCAATTTTGAGACAAAATCAAAGGTTTTAATGAGCACTTGGCAGCCAAATTCATGGAAGAACAAGGGAGAGGATTTGTAGGAAGGTGTCTCCTTCATTTATGAGCCCTTACCTTGAATTCTCCACCAGCAACTCGGAGTTCAAGGGCCACCACATCAGTGATCACAAAGGCAGCCGAGCAAGGCTAGTAAAGTTGTTGTTAATTGCAAGTTTTGGCGGCCAAGTTCCTAAAGTTTAGGAGGACTGTTGGGGTACTCAATTTGTATAAATAAGAAGGCTTAGGGCCTCAGTTGAGTTAGCCGGATTTTAATTAGAAGTTAGTAATATTCTAGTTAGATTTTAGTCAGTAGGTTAGCTCTGCATTTCAACACATTTTCTAGCTTTTTCTTGTAGACAGTTTTTGGGATGTAACTATTATTTCTTGATTAATAAAGATGAATCCAGCTTTGCACCAACTCAATATTTCTTAGGAGGTTGTAGCTCTTGGGTTTGTGCCCAACCCAAGGGCCCAGTACCTTCTTTTTGTACTTTTATGTGTCTTTGCTGCATTCAAAGAAAAAAATTTGTTATTTAGGTTAAGATCTTGCTTTGCTACTTAGGTTATTTTTGATGGTTAAACTAGCTTTTCATGCTTCAGGTTCATTTGAAAGTTTGGTAAAGGAAAAGATCTGAAAAAGGCCATCAAGCAATCCTTGATCTCATCTCTCCCTCCTTGGGACCATGAGCTAAGACCAAGGCATACTTGCTGCCACAAAAACACTATTTTTTTCCTTTCCATGCAATTGCTAGTGTTAGATTTTTAGTTGGAAAAGTTGATACCAGTTGTACTTACATGTTTAGAATTTGTTCTTGCTTAGCTTCCATAGTTATCTTGCATGATTTTCTGCCAATAAACTTCTGTTCATCATGTTTATGTTTTTTAGGTCAAATTAGGTCAAAATAGCTAGATCTTTGGTTTCCTAGTCTTCGTTTGGTCAGTTTCGAAAATAATGTGCAGAGCAACTCTAATACCTCTTTGCCTATCCTTGCTCCATCAATGCAACCTTCTTTGTCCTCTAACTTGGATTCTTGTCTTTCATTTGCCACATTTTCTCACTTTGCCCTAATTCCTACGTTTTTGTGCAACATTACTTCTTCCATCTTCGAACAACCCAATCGCCTTAACCACTCCTCAGCCTCATTCACCAGGTCTTAGGCCTCTTCACACCCTTGTTGAACCTCGATTCCCACTTCTCCACCTTTCTTCCACCATTATCCCTTCGAAATTCCCTTTTAGAACATCACGTAGAAGCTACAGAACATCTTGTAGAACCTCTGCAGACTTCCTGTAGAAGCTCACGAAAGCGGTTTCTTGAGATCTGAGCATTGTGAAACTCTTTGGAAGGGTGCTAGGGACCCCTTAGGCCCTCTTCTCACCTTCCAGACCTCTTACAAACACCATCACCAATTCCTTTCATCAACAACCTCTGCACAATCAAAAACACTTTAAACACATGCATAATAACTCTGCCAATGTACTCAAAAATACAAAAAGATGTTCTTTTCAGATTTCACTTCAGAAGTAGCTTAGACACATGCACTTTATCTTTCTAAAAGTCAATGGCATCCACTTCCACCACTTTCATCTCTTTTCTTGCACCAGTTGGGTTAGTAGGTAAAATTAGGGTTTGCTAGGGTTTGCATTTCCTTTCAGCTTTTGGTTTCTTTCTGCAAGTAGATTAGCCTCCTTTGAGTTAGCTTCCATCCATCACAGTTAAAATACTCTTCTAAGAGCTCATAGAAGTTAGCTTAAGCTCCTAGCGGTCTTGTGCCAGCTGATCAAGTGACAGCCATGGCAAGAGCTAGTACTTGTGCATATAGCACCATTGTTTCCAAGTACATTCACACAGGCCATGATAGGTGGTATTGAAACAAGCCTTGCTGAAGGCCCTGTACAATATGATGTCTTTCCAGATTTCTCTGTTGCACTTGACGACCCAAATGTCCTGCAATGCCTAACCTTAGGTATCCAGACTGCCGGGTATGAAAATTTCAAAAGAAAATAAAAAAATTTGGCAATTTTTTATATTACCTGTGTTAGGTTTTATAATACAACAATCCCTGCTGTTTTGCATACCCCTGATAAAGATGAAGGCCGAGTCACTCTTATCCAGTATGATTCATCTTGTAATCCTGTAGCACCAGTATATCTTTCCCGAAATGATTTATGTCCTCCTGATGATTGGGTAACAAATTGGGGGAAACCCACAAAGAAACCTGTTGTTGCTGCACAATCAATAATAACAGAGATAGATGGAAAGGTTACCACACGATTTCCCAGAATTAACAAATTTCAGCAAGAAGGACCCTCTACTTATGTCTCTGCAATTCCTACTACAATCAGTCAGTTACATCCTGGTCAGTCTTCTGCACCTCCACAGTTTGTAATAGACCAAGCAGTGTATGATTCTATCAGAAGAATGTTTTCACACCCAAGGCCATCTCAGCCTTTTAGTTCAGTCTGTGATCATCCGCACTGCTCCAAGACTTTCTGTCAATTTTCTTTAGAACCACCAACTCCACATGGGGAGTCATCAGACCGTCATAGGATAAACATGATCAGATTTACTCCTCCGTCTGACTCTTCTGAAGAAAGTTACAAAAAGGTTGTATTTTTCAATCCACAAGAAGAGCTACTTGTACATACTGTATCCAGCTCTTCTACCTATGGTTTAGGTTATGTTGATTCTTCACCTATTCCTGAATACAGAAGAAATCCTATCGATAAAATTCCAAAGCATGTAGAAATTCCTTCTGATTCAGAGATAATTGCCTTTTTAAAGATTTTTAAAGGAATCAGTCCATATGATCCTGATGATCAATGGAAAAAGAAAATGTTCAATTGGGATATGTTCACACATGAAAAAGAACATTTGTATTTTAAAGAATTAATGCTTCTTCCAAAGAATGATCGTCCTGCCTTCAACAGACAGAATGTTGAAAAATGGAAAGAATGGATGAAGGCAAAAAATCAATGGATATCATTCTATGAATGGTATTATCCTTCTGCAAATATAATAGAACATTCCTTGATGAAACAATTCAGGAACCAGGCTAAACAGAAAAGAATCAAGGATCCAGAAAAATTTGTAGAAGAAAAGATGAAAGAAAATCCAGTAGTGATTCCTCCTCCTTTGAAAGCACATGCTTTTCAGCCAAAAATCCAGAGTATGCTGAATAAACCAAACATTCCCAGATCTCTGATTACTGTTCAAATTGAAGGAGAAAAACTACTAAGAAAGATTTGTTCTCAGTTGCAAGTAAACATGATGAGGTCCGGGACCCCAAATAAGCACAAGTGGGAACTCCTTGATGGAAGCCTTTTAGAAACAGACACAGAGTTTCCCCCTTGGAAAAATTTTGTGATAAGAAATCAAGATGGAAAACTTTACAAATTACTTCCATCTCATGTTGATGATTCTAACTTAGTAGCAAGAGATGCTGTGGCTGCTACTAATTGGACAAATTTAGCTTTATCCAGTCTTGAGAAATTTGTCAGCTTTAAATTTGGAAATATTGAAACTGCTAATTCTGAGATGAAGACCATACTGGAAAGTATTCTCAGAAAACAAGATTACAATACAGTATGTTTGAATAGCAGTGTTACAACTTTGGCAGAAAATGACAAGGCTCTTGCTAAGAGTCTTGACAGGTTATCTTTACAAACAGGACAGATAGATAAAAAGTCCCATGATGCTACTGTAGCTCATGGAAAAGAAATTGTAAAGATCAGTAATTCCCTAGATATTGTAAAAAAACAAGTCTGGGAAGTAACTCAAGGGATAGAATCCTTGAAGAAGAAGCCTAGGGTTGAGGCCTATAAATCTGCAACTATATTTTCAGAACCCAAGACTTCTGTCCCATATTCTATTACTCCTTCTGTGGAAAGCCTTATTAAGACACCTAGCTCTATAACCTTTCCACCGCCTACTTCCTCTCATCCATATTCTCTGTTTGCAAATCCCAGTTTCTTTAGCCCACATCCTACCACAAAGAAATCTAAAGAAACTGAAGAATCTAGCAAACCAGAATCTTCTAATTTTATGTCTGAAGATTCCTACACTAGAGAAGAAGAAGAAAGTTTTGATACAAGTTTCCATAAGACAGAAACATCCTTTGGTGATATGACTCTTCACAAGATAGAAGCAGAACCACAAATTGAAGAGCTTGAAACCTGTATCAATAAATTATCTTTGACAGATCAAGACCAGGAGCAACCTGCTAATGAAGATCAAGTCAATGCTACATCATCCAGGTCAAGATGGGAGACTACTTGGAACCCTGCTCCTGATAGAAGAGATATTATGAAATCTGAATACCATAAGGATTGGTCTGCAAATTCTACTTATTCATGGAATATTGATAATTGCACAGAGGCTGAAATTATGTCTGTATTACATTCCATGCTTGTATGTTATAGGACTTATCTTGCTGATGATATAGGTCCTATTAATGCTACAAGGAGAATAATAGGAGGATTTGAAGGAACATTGGATTCTTGGCTAAAAGCTGAGACATTAAAAGATCCCAGTCTCCTTGCAGGATGGGAACAAGCAGTTGTCCAAAATGAAGATGGATCTACTCACATAGATCCTTTCACTAGTTTACCTATCAACAATATGATAGGAAAGCTTCTTTATGCTATTACAGTCAACTTCATTGGTTTTCCTCAAATAACCAATGATATTACAAGTATCACTTTGCTGGCCATGAAGTTGCATAATATGCAACATTTTGATGGGTACTTTAATGAATTCCTTCACAGATTGCATACATTAACTCCAGATCTCATTCTTGAGCCAAAATGGAAGGAAATTTTTGTTGCATCCATTCCCCAATGGGTCTCTTCAGCTATTGTCAATAAACTACCAGGGAAGGTTGGGGACTATAAATTTGGCATAATCAGACAAGCTGTAAAAGCAATCATTGTAGAATTGTGCTCACAAATGAAGATTGCAAGAGCAACAACCAATCCTAAAAAGCCACATGGATATCAACAACTCTGCAAACAATGGCACCTCGGTAAAGCTGGAAATTATGAGGGGCATAAAAGGAGAAAAAGACACTTCAAAAAGAATTCCCAGATCTCCCAAGAAAAGCTAAAAAGAAAACATTACAAAGCAAAACCTTACAAGCATACAAAGATGTTTTCTAAAGATAAAGAAATAATTTGTTACAACTGTAACAAAAAAGGCCACACAGCCCCAAACTGTCCAAATAAAAAGAAAGACTTCTCTAAAAAGAAAGTCCAGTACAAAAATAAGAAAGGAAAGATAAATTCATTTGATCTTCCTAGTAGCTGTGATGAGTTGGTATCTTCTAATTCAGGATCTGAAAATGAATTAAATTTTGTTGATTCAGAAGAATTTTCTGATGAAGAATTCTGTAATGATCCCCATTGTACAGAATGTAAATACTGTGATTGTGATGACCCTGATATTTGTACATGCAATGCAGTCAGGATGATGAAGACTAATTATGATGAAATCAGTAAGAATATTTTTGCACAAATGATGGCTGCTACAGATCCGCAAATGAAAGAAATGTACAGATCTTTGCTGACAGAACATTTGAAGAAATCACCTTCTAGTTCAAAGAACTCTCCAAATAAAGGGTATGTTCCTCCTGCTACTCTTTTTTCTATTGAGGCTTCAACTAGACAATTCAGAAATGAAGATTTTGGAGAAGACTTGCCACAGACTTTGCCTGCAGTACATCAGGCAATAAAAGAATTGAGAAAAACAATCAAAGAGAATAGAAGATTGTGTGTTGAATGACACAATGAGTTAAGCCTAAAGATGTTAAATGCACAAGCTCCTTTTGCTTCTTCATCACAAGATCCTATTTCAGGGAAGACAAAAAACTGGACCTACCATTCAGGGCCAGTTCAATAGTAGTATAACAAAGAAGAAGAAGAGATAACAAGAACAGATTTTGGATGCAATAGCATGAATAGAGACGTCATGTATTGTGTCAAAATGAAGGTAAAGATTGGACACCAGTATGAATTCCGGAAAGTTCTTATGGATACTGGTTCCAGGTTAAACATAGTAAGTGATACAGTAGTTGGCATGCATCACAGAAGGCCAACAACATGTCCAAGGGTGATCACTGCAAGTGGTGATATCCCTACAAAGCATGAAGCAGAAATTGATGTTCTGCTTACAGACAAAATCAGAGTTCACTTGGTTTGTCCTGTTGTTCCAGGACTGGATTGTGCAATGTACCTCGGGACACCATTTTTTCAGAATTTCAACATGCATGGAGCAAAATTTGATGTAAAGACTCAGATGTATGGATACTTTGTCAACTTTGATAATAAAGAAGTCTTTTTTCCATTCATTAATTCCAATTCTCCAATCAGGATTAAGAGAATAGAAAGGATGGAAAACCTCCTGGCAAAAATGGAAGTAAAAAGAGAAGTACTAAAAACAGAAGAACATTTGGATAATGGAAAATTTGCTTCTGAAATAGCAAATCTCACTGCTCAATTCAAAGAATGTTGTTCAGATGATTCAAATGCCTTTTGGCATATTATGAAACAGGAAGTAGAACTTCCTCTCAAAAAAGATTTTAGTGGAAAATTAAGGAGATCCAAAGCAGTAGCAATGAATGAAGAACAGATGAAACTTTGTAAAGAAGAAATAAAGGATCTCTTAAAGAAAGGGCTTATCAGGAAAAGTAAAAGCCCCATAGCATGTTTTGCATTCTATGTGAATAAGCATGCTGAAATTGCCAGAGGAAAACCAAGGTTAGTCGTGAATTATAAACCTCTGAATAATATCTTGGATTATGATGCATATCCTTTGCCAAAGCCATCTTCCATACTTCCTCAAATATCAAAGTCCAAGATATTCTCCAAGTTTGATCTCAAATCTGGTTTCTGGCAAGTAGGAATCAAAGAAGAAGATAAATGGAAAACAACATTCTCTGTACCAGAAGGACATTATGAGTGGAATATCATGCCATTCGGCCTGATTAATGCTCCTTCAGCCTTTCAGAGAATAATGGATGAAACTTTCGAAGGAATGGAAAGTTTCCTGAAAAAATATATTGATGATTTATTGATTCATTCTGATAATATTGCTGACCATATCAAACATTTGAAAATCTTTCTTCGCAGGGTCAAAGAAATGGGTATAGTATTATCAAAATCCAAGATGAAATTATTTTGGCCAATAATAGATTTCTTGGGTTACAATATACAGTATGGATCATACACTGTAATCCAAAGAAGTTTGAATTTCATTGATCACTTCCCTGATGAGATTAAAGATAAAACACAATTACAAAGGTTTTTGGGAAGTCTGAATTATATTTCTAAATTTCTGAAGCATTGCGCACAAGAAAGAAAATTGCTGAATAAAAGACTTCAGAAGGATCCAATACCATGGAATAATGACTGCACCCAGGCAGTCAGAACAATAAAATAAAAAGTCAGAAAAATCTAGCCCCTTTCTCCTATTAGAGAAGAATGGGAGAAAATAATCATGACAGATGCCAGTTATGAAGGATGGGGAGCAGTACTATGCCAGAAGAATCCTAGTAGCAAAAATGAGATTGAAATATGTCAGTATGCATCAGGTTTGTGGGCCAAGAATCAATTAAATTGGTCAAGCTTAAAGAAAGAACTTAGAGCAGTCTATTTAGGGATAGAAAAATTCAGAGATTTTGTTATCTATACCAGATTCACCATTAAAATAGATTGCCAAGCATTAAAATATGCTATTCATAAATGTAATTTTGAAGATGCTGCTATAGTAAGATGGATCATGCACCTCAGCCAGTATAATTTTGATATTGAATTTGTCAAAGGAGATAAGAACAGCTTTGCAGATATGTTAAGCAGAGAATTTTTATCTGAACATTCAATAATGAGTCTGCAATGTAATTTCATCAGAAGACATGAAAATACTGTGGAAATTGAGACCTCTTCTGGATGGATTTCATATAATCTAGACACACTCCCTCTAGATCATGATGAAGATTGGCGGCCAATAAAAGAAGTCAGGTATGGGACAGGGATTGATTTTCTTTGGACAGATCCTCACCAAGATGAAGCAAATGATGAAGCTCTTGAAGCTTTAGATTATTTAAGACAAATTGGGAGCATTGCTTATGTGATTGAAAGAGATCATGAAGATTATAACAGAATCACCAGTTGTCATATAACATTCAGATGATTTGATAATCATCTTCACAGAGACAATTATGATTCAGACAGGCAGCAAGAAGCTTTTTACACAGCAATGAATATGAAGAATTATTCCACTAATATGTTTTATTCTTTGCAGTTTTCATTCTTGTTTGAAGACACTCCAGTAGAAGACATGGAAGAAGATGATCCTGTACCAGATTGGTTCATGGATTGGTGGGAGAAATATGGCTTATCCCCATTACTCATGAAACCATACTCCATGGGCATGATGAAAATACCAAACTTCAGTCCTAATAGCACGTTGATGGTTTTAGTGCTGGATAAATCAATAAGAGATTTGGTAAATATCAGTAGTACAGATTTCCTGAATGGTGTTAGAAGATGTGGCCATGTGAGATGGTTTGTAATGAATCATTACAAGTGCAGAAGAATAAACCCAAGTACAGGTTATGAAGATTTTCATCGACAAGCAGATCCTGAACTAAATCCTTTCCTGAATCTAAATGAATTAGATCTTCCAGATCCTCATGATAATTCAACTTGGGAAACTGAAAAGGAAGTATGAGTACAATATTATTCCAATTACTTGATTGAAAGATGGAATTATCAGTACTATACTTACCCGCAGATTGATTATTATACTTTTGATTGATGTCTTTTCAGCCAACTATGGTGTTGGACGAGCTTTCGTGGATTCCCTCGCTCTGGAATCTCCACTTTGTACAACCTTGAGATTTGCAAATCTCATCTTTTATGTCATTTTAGTCTTTCGAGGGTTCACTTATGAATTTCCTCTGTGTAAATAGTTTGTTGGTACTAAGATTCGGTCCCCATATGCCTCGGGCTGTCTGATAAAGAGTAGGGATGAGATAACATAGGACGATATTGTCCTATGCCCGAATCTTGCTTTCGGCGGTCTATCCAAATCTGTCTAAGTACTTTTATGTTGAGTCATCAGTCTGTACAAAGCCCACTCATGAATGTTTGTTCCCTTCCAGCTTATAAATAAGAGCTAGCTGCGAAGTAAGACTCATTCGAGTCGGGAGAGAGTCTGAGTTTAGAGTCATAGAGTCATAAACTTTTCCTGCTCTGCATCTGCGGACATCTGTGTCTGATCTGCTTGCATCACGAAAGGTTTAATAAGTCCTAGAGTCTGGTTTGGAAGCCTGCGCATCAGTGTACTCAGCACTGGTGAGAACCTATAGTGGCTGAACCATTAGGGAAGTCTGAGACTGTGTCTGTCATCTCTAAGGCAGAGTCTGTCTATTTCCAGGTAGCCTCCGGTGATACTTGTTCCTTGAGAACGGTATAAAGTCCGGTGAATGCGTAGACAGTCAATCTCTGTAAAGAGTATTTCTCGTATGTAATATCTGCATCCATATAATAAAATTCCAGGTCAAATTTCCGCAATCTTGCTGCTGTATTCATTTGCTTGTTAAAGGTCCTGTAAGATATGGTATCAGGGCCTTCAGCAAGGCTTGTTTCAATACCACCTATCATGGCCTGTGTGAATGTGGTCCATCGATTATCAAATAAGGCTGAGAACACATAAGCTTTTTGTCCTTTTCTATGTAATGCATTCAGTCCTATCCTTACCATCCCCAGATGGACATACTGGTAACCAACTTTGAGAGCTGATTTGATATGTTTGGCTTCGAGGAGAGATATAGTTAACATAGCATTCAAAGTTAAATCTGCTTTGATGGATTTTTCTTTGATTTTGATTTGACTAAGGGCACGGAAATTAAAAGAGGATAAATTTTTGTATACATCATGCGGAGAAACTGGTGGAAGTTTCCAGTTAACAGAGGGATCTGTTTCTTCTTGTTCTATGATAGCAGAATTACCAGAAGTAGATTCAGATCTACATAACCCTTCTAATGCAGATTTTGATTTTTCTTCATCTTTGATAGTTCTAAAGTGCTTAGATCCAAAAATAGACTCAGAAGATTCAGCTGAAGAATGTCTAGGAGCATCCATTTTAGAATAGATAAATACCCGTTCAAAAAGTCTTGCAGAAAATGATGAGAAGAATTGCGGTCTTCTTTTGAAGGAGAAATTGTGGCAAATTCTCGTCCAACGTCTTCAATGCTCTCCAACGCCAACACCGGCAACAACGAGCTCGAACGCTATTCAGGACTCAAGCGAATTTTTTCACTCAAACAATATCTCACAGCAAAATATCCACTCAAACAATACTTGGCTCTGATACCATCTCTTACAGGACCTTTAACAAGCAAATGAATACAACAGCAAGATTGCGGAAATTTGAACTGGAATTTTATTATATGGATGCAGATATTACATACGAGAAATACTCTTGACAGAGATTGACTGTCTATGCATTCACCGGACTTTATACCGTTCTCAAGGAACAAGTATCACCGGAGGCTACCTGGTAATAGACAGACTCTGCCTCAGAGATGACAGACATAGTCTTAGACTTCCCTAATGGTTCAGCCACTTTAGGTTCTCACCAGTGCCGAGCACACTGATGCGCAGGCTTCCAAACCAGACTCTAGGACTTATTAAACCTTTTGTGATGCAAGCAGATCAGACACAGATGTCCGCAGATGCAGAGCAGGAAAAGTTTATGACTCTATGGCTCTAAACTCAGACTCTCTCCCGACTCGAATGAGTCTTACTTCGCAGCTAGCTCTTATTTATAAGCTGGAAGGGAACAAACATTCATGAGTGGGCTTTGTACAGACTGATGACTCAACATAAAAGTACTCAGACAGATCTGGATAGACCGCCGAAAGCAAGATTCAGGCATAGGACAATATCGTCCTATGTTATCTCATCCCTACTCTTTATCAGAGAGCCCGAGGCATGTGGGGACCGAATCTTAGTACCAACAAACTATTTACACAGAGGAAATTCATAAGTGAACCCTCGAAAGACTAAAATGACATAAAAGATGAGATTTGCAAATCTCAAGGTTGTACAAAGTGGAGATTCCAGAGCGAGGGAATCCACGAAAGCTCGTCCAGCACCATAGTCGGCTAAAAAGACATCAATCAAAAGTATAATAATCAATCTGCGGGTAAGTATAGTACTGATAATTCCATCTTTCAATCAAGTAATTGGAATAATATTGTACTCATACTTCCTTTTCAGTTTCCCAAGTTGAATTATCATGAGGATCTGGAAGATCTAATTCATTTAGATTCAGGAAAGGATTTAGTTCAGGATCTGCTTGTCGATGAAAATCTTCGTAACCTGTACTTGGGTTTATTCTTCTGCACTTGTAATGATTCATTACAAACCATCTCACATGGACACATCTTCTAACACCATTCAGGAAATCTGTACTACTGATATTTACCAAATCTCTTATTGATTTATCCAGCACTAAAACCATCAACGTGCTATTAGGACTGAAGTTTGGTATTTTCATCATGCCCATGGAGTATGGTTTCATGAGTAATGGGGATAAGCCATATTTCTCCCACCAATCCATGAACCAATCTGGTACAGGATCATCTTCTTCCATGTCTTCTACTGGAGTGTCTTCAAACAAGAATGAAAACTGCAAAGAATAAAACATATTAGTGGAATAATTCTGCATATTCATTGTTGTGTAAAAAGCTTCTTGCTGCCTGTCTGAATCATAATTGTCTCTGTGAAGATGATTATCGAATCGTCTGAATGTTATATGACAACTGGTGATTCTGTTATCATCTTCATGATCTCTTTCAATCACATAAGCAATGCTCCCAATTTGTCTTAAATAATCTAAAGCTTCAAGAGCTTCATCATTTGCTTCATCTTGGTGAGGATCTGTCCAAAGAAAATCAATCCATGTCCTGTACCTGACTTCTTTTATTGGCCGCCAATCTTCATCATGATCTAGAAGGAGTGTGTCTAGATTATATGAAATCCATCCAGAAGAGGTCTCAATTTCCACAGTATTTTCATGTCTTCTGATGAAATTACATTGCAGACGCATTATTGAATGTTCAGATAAAAATTCTCTGCTTAACATATCTGCAAAGTTGTTCTTATCTCCTTTGACAAATTCAATATCAAAATTATACTGGCTGAGGTGCATGATCCATCTTACTATAGCAGCATCTTCAAAATCACATTTATGAATAGCATATTTTAATGCTTGGCAATCTGTTTTAATGGTGAATCTGGTATAGATAACAAAATCTCTGAATTTTTCTATCCTTAAACAGACTGCTCTAAGTTCTTTCTTTAAGCTTGACCAATTTAATTGATTCTTGGCCCACAAACCTGATGCATACTGACATATTTCAATCTCATTTTTGCTGCTAGGATTCTTTTGGCATAGTACTGCTCCCCATCCTTCATAACTGGCATTTGTCATGATTATTTTCCCCCATTCTTCTCTAATAGGAGAAAGGAGCTGGATTTTTCTGACTTTTTCTTTTATTGTTCTCACTGCCTCGGTGCAGTCATTATTCCATGGTATTGGATCCTTCTGAAGTCTTTTATTCAGCAATTTTCTTTCTTGTGCGCAATGCTTCAGAAATTTAGAAATGTAATTCAGACTTCCCAAAAACCTTTGTAATTGTGTTTTATCTTTAATCTCATCAGGGAAGTGATCAATGAAATTCAAACTTCTTTGGATTGCAGTGTATGATCCATACTGTATATTGTAACCCAAGAAATCTATTATTGGCCGAAATAATTTCATCTTGGATTCTGATAATACTATACCCATTTTTTTGACCCCGCGAAGAAAGAATTTCAAATGTTTGATATGGTCAGCAATATTATCAGAATGAATCAATAAATCATCAATATATTTTTTCAAGAAACTTTCCATTCCTTCGAAAGTTTCATCCATTATTCTCTGAAAGGCTGAAGGAGCATTAATCAGGCCGAATGGCATGATATTCCACTCATAATGTCCTTCTGGTACAGAGAATGTTGTTTTCCATTTATCTTCTTCTTTGATTCCTACTTGCCAGAAGCCAGATTTGAGATCAAACTTGGAGAATATCTTGGACTTTGATATTTGAGCAAGTATGGAAGATGGCTTTGGCAAAGGATATGCATCATAATCCAAGATATTATTCAGAGGTTTATAATTCACGACTAACCTTGGTTTTCCTCTGGCAATTTCAGCGTGCTTATTCACATAGAATGCAAAACATGCTATGGGGCTTTTACTTTTCCTGATAAGCCCTTTCTTTAAGAGATCCTTTATTTCTTCTTTACAGAGTTTCATCTGTTCTTCATTCATTGCTACTGCTTTGGATCTCCTTAATTTTCCACTAAAATCTTTTTTGAGAGGAAGTTCTACTTCCTGTTTCTTAATATGCCAAAAGGCATTTGGATCATCTGAACAACATTCTTTGAATTGAGCAGTGAGATTTGCTATTTCAGAAGCAAAATTTCCATTATCCAAATGTTCTTCTGTTTTTAGTACTTCTCTTTTTACTTCCATTTTTTCCAGGAGGTTTTCCATCCTTTCTATTCTCTTAATCCTGATTGGAGAATTGGAATTAATGAATGGAAAAAAGACTTCTTTATTATCAAAGTTGACAAAGTATCCATACCTCTGAGTCTTTACATCAAATTTTGCTCCATGCATGTTGAAATTCTGAAAAAATGGTGTCCCGAGGTACATTGCACAATCCAGTCCTGGAACAACAGGACAAACCAAGTGAACTCCGATTTTGTCTGTAAGCAGAACATCAATTTCTGCTTCATGCTTTGTAGGGATATCACCACTTGCAGTGATCACCCTTTGACGTGTTGTTGGCCTTCTGTGATGCATGCCAACTACTGTATCACTTACTATGTTTAACCTGGAACCAGTATCCATAAGAACTTTCCAAAATTCATACTGGTGTCCAATATTTACCTTCATTTTGACACAATACATGACGTCTCTATTCATGCTATTGCATCCAAAATCTGTTCTTATTATCTCTTCTTCTTCTTCTTCTTCTTTGTTATACTGCTGTTGAACTGGCCCTGAATGGTAGGTCCAGTTTTCTGTCTTCCCTGAAATAGGATCTTGTGATGAAGAAGCAAAAGGAGCTTGTGCATTTAACATCTTTAGGCTTAACTCATTGTGTCTTTCAACACACAATCTTCTATTCTCTTTGATTTTTTTTCTCAATTCTTTTATTGCCTGATGTACTGCAGGCAAAGTCTGTGGCAAGTCTTCTCCAAAATCTTCTGATCCGGATTTAGACAGGAACGCAATAGATTACAGAGATAACCATAAATACAGAGATGCAATAACCATAAACACAGAGATGCAGCGGAAATAATGCTTCATTTCATTAATCGAAAATACTGAAATATGCTTACATCCAGAAATGGAAATAAACCAGCTAGAGCGATGGTAGCTTATCTCTGAGAAGAGATGTGTGGCTACATGCCTCTGAACTGTTCCGAACTGTGTTACAATGAGGCTCAAAGGCCTATTTATTGTTGAGAAACAATGGAAAACCCTTCACATCCCGAAACCTAACCCTAGAAGATGAAACGCCAAATTGTGGGCCCCGTTTGGGTAAATTGGTACATCAATTTCCCGGGGTCGTAACTTTGGCATACGATCTCCGTTTTACGCGTACAATGGCTCGTTAGAAAGATCTATCCGAGTACTACCACTTTGGGAGGCAACATCGGTCCATGGACCCATGTTGCCCCAGAATCCCAAAAAAACGTCGTTTAGGGCCTCAAAACGGCTCCGGAAGTTCAGGACTCGAAAAACTGCTAAAAATAGTAAACTGTGCTACAATTTAGGAAACTAAAAAGGCTGAAAGAGACAGTTGTGGGGGTCCAAATGGGATAGGTGGGTGGCCACCAACATCCACCTGGATCATTCCTCCCCCCTTAGGAAGCAATGGTCCCCATTGTGTTGAGTTCCTCCATCTGCTGAACTTGTCCTGCAATCTCTGATGTGTCCAGTGATGGTGGGAAGCATGGTCGTCGATGGTCCACATTGAACATTTGGTGCAGGCAAAGGAATGGAGGAATGATGTGCTCCAAAGCATTGTTCCCCACAGCCTTGGTACTGCTGTAAGGACCATGTCGGAGTGGTCTGAGCTTCTGATGGGTTCTGGTAAGGCATTCTTTCTGTCGATGCAACCAGACTTTGTTGCCCATCTGAAACTTGTGTGGTACCCATGTGGGTGAGGAGAAGTTGTTCCTGTGTTTTGTCATGACCGTATCCCTTTGCTGTTGCTGCTGCATGGAGGAACCCTTTGCAGGGGTCATGGATGTAGCAACGATCTTCCCCTTATTTTGGGAGTGAACTAGATAGATGAATTTCCTGGTCTGTGATATGAGCTTGCTGCCTTTCTTGGTAGTCATCAAAGATGTGGTGGTAGGTGGGGCTACCTCCGGTATCCTGTATAATGAATTATTCAAAGAAATAATGACAGCACGAGGCCTTGACTCATACACAGCATGTCGCCTCCACAAGTATGGTTGGCCTAATAATACATCACAAACATCCAGAGGTGTAACATCACACAATACCTCGTCTGTGAAGGGTTTGATGCTGTAGGGAAGGCAGCACTGCTGGCGAACTTTTAGATCTCGTCCTTCATGAAGCCACCCGATACTGTATGGCTGTGGGTGTGGTGTAGTCGGTAGGCCCAACCGCTTCACAACCTCTGCTGAAACAAGGTTCTTTTGGCTGCCACTGTCGACAATGAATTGTAGCGGCGAACCCTTCACCCACATCTGTGAGTGGAAAAGACGCTCCCCTTCCTCTAGATTTTCGGGCTCATCTTTCTGGATCTTGGCAGTGGCAACAATGGCGCTGGGATCCGCATCAATGATCTGCTTCCCTTTGCCATTCCCCTTGTCGGGTTCTGGCTCAGGATCGGAACATGCATCTGATTCAGAAGCCTTCAACTCAGCCACCAGCGACTGCTTGGTCCGACACTCACTTGTGTTATGAGTGGGACTTTTTTGGAACTCACACCACTTTCCTGTGTCCTTCTTCGGCTTTGTGGTGTTGTTCTTTTCTTGTGGCTTCGACGGGTTATCTTGGGTCACCCCGCCTTGGCTTTGTCCTTTGGGCTTCGGATTTGTAGATCCAAAGTCTCGCTTCTTCTGTTTGAACTTTTGCTCGATTTTGGCAGCGTATCGGTATGCTGTGCCGAGTGAGGGGATGTTCAAGAACCCCATCTCTTCTTGGATGTATCTGTGTAGGCAGCCGCGGTATTTGAGTACCAGATGCAGCTCAGAATCTTTGATACCCAATTGTGTGTGAAGGGTATGAAAAATGTTTGTGAACTCCGGCACATCTTGGTCTCGTCCATGCCGCAGTGTGGTCCATTTGATGTATTTGTCCTCATAGCTTCCGACAGGGTAGTACTGCTCGTTGATGGCATCCCGGAAGTCATTCCAAGTGGGTGCGGCTGAAAATAGTGAGCCTGTACTTTCATCCTTCTATTCGCAGTAGGTTTCCCACCAATCCTTGACGTGGGGGGCTGCTTTGAGAAGAGCGAAAACAATCTTTTCCCGACTTGAAAATTCATGAACAGAAAAATACCCATCTAGCAGATTTAACCATTTATCTACGGCATCTGTGTCTATTTGACCCTCGAAGATGGGGATTTCAAAATTAACTTGTACCTTAAACGGTGTGGCATTTCCAGAGTCGCTGTTGGAAGTCGATGCGTCGCCTCTGGGTAGCCGCTGAAGGATCTGCGCAAAGCTATCCATCATCGCATTCCTTTGCCGCTCGAGCACTTCTTCGAGCAAGATTTTGATAGGATCACCTGCCCCCTCGTCTTTCTTCTCATCCGCCATGGGAGGCCATTGGGATTTGCGAGGCTGGTCTTGCAAAGGTTTGACCAGTTCAAGCCCTAACTCCTTATATCCCGACCTCGTTGGGGACATGCAAAGAAAAACAGAGAAAAAGCAGACCGCTCTGATACCACTGATCCGGATTTAGACAGGAACGCAATAGATTACAGAGATAAACATAAATACAGAGATGCAATAACCATAAACACAGAGATGCAGCGGAAATAATGCTTCATTTCATTAATGGAAAATACTGAAATATGCTTACAACCAGAAATGGAAATAAACCAGCTAGAGCGATGGTAGCTTATCTCTGAGAAGAGATGTGTGGCTACATGCCTCTGAACTGTTCCGAACTGTGTTACAATGAGGCTCAAAGGCCTATTTATTGTTGAGAAACAATGGAAAACCCTTCACATCCCAAAACCTAATCCTAGAAGATGAAACGCCAAATTGTGGGCCCCGTTTGGGTAAATTGGTACATCAATTTCCCGGGGTCGTAACTTTGGCATACGATCTTCGTTTGACACGTACAATAGCTCGTTAGAAAGATCTATCCGAGTACTACCACTTTGGGAGGCAACAACGGTCCATGGCTGCATGTTGCCCCAGAATCCCAAAAAAACGTCGTTTAGGGCCTCAAAACGGCTCCGGAAGTTCAGGACCCGAAAAACTGCTAAAAATAGTAAACTGTGCTACAATTTAGGAAACTAAAAAGGCTGAAAGAGACAGTTGTGGGGGTCCAAATGGGATAGGTGGGTGGCCACCAACATCCACCTGGATCATCTTCATTTCTAAATTGTCTAGTTAAAGCCTCAACAGAAAAAAGAGTAGCAGGAGGAACATACCCTTTATTTGGAGAGTTCTTTGAACTAGAAGGTGATTTCTTCAAATGTTCTGTCAGCAAAGATCTGTACATTTCTTTCATTTGCGGATCTGTAGCAGCCATCATTTGTGCAAAAATATTCTTACTGATTTCATCATAATCAGTCTTCATCATCCTGACTGCATTGCATGTACAAATATCAGGGTCATCACAATCACAGTATTTACATTCTGTACAATGGGGATCATTACAGAATTCTTCATCAGATGATTCTTCTGAATCAACAAAATTTAATTCATTTTCAGATCCTGAATCAAAAGATACCAACTCATCACAGCTACTAGGAAGATCAAATGAATTTATCTTTCCTTTCTTATTTCTGTACTGGACTTTCTTTTTATTTGGACAGTTTGGAGCTGTGTGGCCTTTTTTGTTACAGTTGTAACAAATTATTTCTTTATCTTTAGAAAACATCTTTGTATGCTTGTAAGGTTTTGCTTTGTAATGTTTTCTTTTTGGCTTTTCTTGGGAGATCTGGGAATTCTTTTTGAAGTGTCTTTTTCTCCTTTTATGCCCCTCAGAATTTCCAGCTTTACCGAGGTGCCATTGTTTGCAGAGTTGTTGATATCCATGTGGCTTTTTAGGATTGGTTGCTGCTCTTGCAATCTTCATTTGTGAGCACAATTCTACAATGATTGCTTTTACAGCTTGTCTGATTATGCCAAATTTATAGTCCCCAACCTTCCCTGGTAGTTTATTGACAATAGCTGAAGAGACCCATTGGGGAAGGGATGCAACAAAAATTTCCTTCCATTTTGGCTCAAGAATGAGATCTGGAGTTAATGTATGCAATCTGTGAAGGAATTCATTAAAGTACTCATCAAAATGTTCCATATTATGCAACTTCATGGCCAGAAAAGTGATAGTTGTAATATCATTGGTTATTTGAGGAAAACCAATGAAGTTGACTGTAATAGCATAAAGAAGCTTTCCTATCATATTGTTGACAGGTAAACTAGTGAAAGGATCTATGTGAGTAGATCCATCTTCATTTTGGACAACTGCTTGTTCCCATCCTGCAAGGAGACTGGGATCTTTTAATGTCTCACCTTTTAGCCAAGAATCCAATGTTCCTTCAAATCCTCCTATTATTCTCCTTGTAGCATTAATAGGACCTATATCATCAGCAAGATAAGTCCTATAACATACAAGCATGGAATGTAATACAGACATAATTTCAGCCTCTATGCAATTATCAATATTCCATGAATAAGTAGAATTTGCAGACCAATCCTTATGGTATTCAGATTTCATAAGATCTCTTCTATCAGGAGCAGGGTTCCAAGTAGTCTCCCATATTGACCTGGATGATGTAGCATTGACTTGATCTTCATTATCAGGTTGCTCCTGGTCTTGATCTGTCAAAGATAAGTTATTGATACAGGTTTCAAGCTCTTCAATTTGTGGTTCTGCTTCTATCTTGTGAAGAGTCATATCACCAAAGGATGTTTCTGTCTTATGGAAACTTGTATCAAAACTTTCTTCTTCTTCTCTAGTGTAGGAATCTTCAGACATAAAATTAGAAGATTCTGGTTTTCTAGATTCTTCAGTTTCTTTAGATTGCTTTATGGCAGGATGTGGGCTAAAGAAACTGGGATTTGCAAACAGAGAATATGGATGAGAGGAAGTAGGCGGTGGAAAGGTTATAGAGCTGGGTGTCTTAATAAGGCTTTCCACAGAAGGAGTAATAGAATATGGGACAGAAGTCTTGGGTTCTGAAAATATAGTTGTAGATTTATAGGCCTCAACCCTAGGCTTCTTCTTCAAGGATTCTATCCCTTGAGTTACTTCCCAGACTTGTTTTTTTACAATATCTAGGGAATTACTGATCTTTACAATTTCTTTTCCATGAGCTACAGTAGCATCATGGGACTTTTTGTCTATCTGTCGTGTTTGTAAAGATAACTTGTCAAGACTCTTAGCAAGAGCCTTGTCATTTTCTGCCAAAGTTGTAACACTGCTATTCAAACATACTGTATTGTAATCTTGTTTTCTGAGAATACTTTCCAGCATGGTCTTCATCTCAGAATTAGCAGTTTCAATATTTCCAAATTTAAAGCTGACAAATTTCTCAAGACTGGATAAAGCTAAATTTGTCCAATTAGTAGCAGCCACAGCATCTCTTGCTACTAAGTTAGAATCATCAACATGAGATGGAAGTAATTTGTAAAGTTTTCCATCTTGATTTCTTATCACAAAATTTTTCCAAGGGGGAAACTCTGTGTCTGTTTCTAAAAGGCTTCCATCAAGGAGTTCCCACTTGTGCTTATTTGGGGTCCCGGACCTCATCATGTTTACTTGCAACTGAGAACAAATCTTTCTTAGTAGTTTTTCTCCTTCAATTTGAACAGCAATCAAAGATCTGGGAATGTTTGGTTTATTTAGCATACTCTGGATTTTTGGCTGAAAAGCATGTGCTTTCAAAAGAGGAGGAATCACTACTGGATTTTCTTTCATCTTTTCTTCTACAAATTTTTCTGGATCCTTGATTCTTTTCTATTTAGCCTGGTTCCTGAATTGTTTCATCAAGGAATGTTCTATTATATTTGCAGAAGGATAATACCATTCATAGAATGATATCCATTGATTTTCTACCTTCATCCATTCTTTCCATTTTTCAACATTCTGTCTGTTGAAGGCAGGACAATCATTCTTTGGAAGAAGCATTACTTCTTCAAAATACGAATGTTCTTTTTCATGTGTGAAGATATCCCAATTGAACATTTTCTTTTTCCATTGATCATCAGGATCATATGGACTGATTCCTTTAAAAATCTTTAAAAAGGCAATTATCTCTGAATCAGAAGGAATTTCTACATGCTTTGGAATTTTATCAATAGGATTTCTTCTGTATTCAGGAATAGGTGAAGAATCAACATAACCTAAACCATAGGTAGAAGAACTGGATACAGTATGTACAAGTAGCTCTTCTTGTGGATTGAAAAATACAACCTTTTTGTAACTTTCTTCAGAAGAGTCAGACGGAGGAGTAAATCTGATCATGTTTATCCTATGACGGTCTGATGACTCCCCATGTGGAGTTGGTGGTTCTGAAGAAAATTGACAGAAAGTCTTGGAGCAGTGCGGATGATCACAGACTGAACTAAAAGGCTGACATGGGCTTGGCTGTGAAAACATTCTTCTGATAGAATCATACACTGCTTGGTCTATTACAAACTGTGGAGGTGCAGAAGACTGACCAGGATGTAACTGACTGATTGTAGTAGGAATTGCAGAGACAGAAGTAGAGGGTCCTTCTTGCTGAAATTTGTTAATTCTGGGAAATCGTGTGGTAACCTTTCCATCTATCTCTATTATTATTGATTGTGCAGCAGCAACAGGTTTCTTTGTGGGTTTCCCCCAATTTGTTACCCAATCATCAAGAGGACATAAATCATTTCGGGAAACATATACTGGTGCTACAGGATTACAAGATGAATCATACTGGATAAGAGTGACTCGGCCTTCATATTTATTAGGGGTATGCAAAACATCAGGGATTGTTGTATTATAAAACCTAACACAAGTAATATAAAAAATTGCCAAATTTTTTTATTTTCTTTTGAAATTTTCATACCCGGCAGTCTGGATACCTAAGGTTAGGCATTGCAGGACATTTGGGTCGTCAAGTGCAACAGAGAAATCTAGAAAGACATCATATTGTACAGGGCCTTCAGCAAGGCTTGTTTCAATACCACCTATCATGGCCTGTGTGAATGTGGTCCATCGATTATCAAATAGGGCTGAGAACACATAAGCTTTTTGTCCTTTTCTATGTAATGCATTCAGTCCTATCCTTACCATCCCCAGATGGACATACTGGTAACCAGCTTTGAGAGCTGATTTGATATGTTTGGCTTCGAGGAGAGATATAGTTAACATAGCATTCAAAGTTAAATCTGCTTTGATGGATTTTTCTGTGATTTTGATTTGACTAAGGGCACGGAAATTAAAAGAGGATAAATTTCTGTATACATCATGCGGAGAAACTGGTGGAAGTTTCCAGTTAACAGAGGGATCTGTTTCTTCTTGTTCTATGATAGCAGAATTACCAGAAGTAGATTCAGATCTACATAACCCTTCTAATGCAGATTTTGATTTTTCTTCGTCTTTCATAGTTCTAAAGTGCTTAGATCCAAAAATAGACTCAGAAGATTCAGCTGAAGAATGTCTAGGAGCATCCATTTTAGAATAGATAAATACCCGTTCAAAAAGTCTTGCAGAAAATGATGAGAAGAATTGCGGTCTTCTTCTGAAGGAGAAATTGCGGCAAATTCTCGTCCAACATCTTCAACGCTCTCCAACGCCAACACCGGCAACAACGAGCTCGAACGCTATTTAGGACTCAAGCGAATTTTTTCACTCAAACAATATCTCACAGCAAAATATCCACTCAAACAATACTTGGCTCTGATACCATCTCGTACAGGACCTTTAACAAGCAAATGAATACAGCAGCAAGATTGCGGAAATTTGAACTGGAATTTATCTATTCTAAAATGGATGCTCCTAGACATTCTTCAGCTGAATCTTCTGAGTCTATTTTTGGATCTAAGCACTTTAGAACTATCAAAGATGAAGAAAAATCAAAATCTGCATTAGAAGGGTTATGTAGATCTGAATCTACTTCTGGTAATTCTGCTATCATAGAACAAGAAGAAACTGATCCCTCTGTTAACTGGAAACTTCCACCAGTTTCTCCGCATGGTGTATACAGAAATTTATCCTCTTTTAATTTCCGTGCCCTTAGTCAAATCAAAATCAAAGAAAAATCCATCAAAGCAGATTTAACTTTGAATGCTATGTTAACTATATCTCTCCTCGAAGCCAAACATATCAAATCAGCTCTCAAAGCTGGTTACCAGTATGTCCATCTGGGGATGGTAAGGATAGGACTGAATGCATTACATAGAAAAGGACAAAAAGCTTATGTGTTCTCAGCCCTATTTGATAATCGATGGACCACATTCACACAGGCCATGATAGGTGGTATTGAAACAAGCCTTGCTGAAGGGCCTGTACAGTATGATGTCTTTCCAGATTTCTCTGTTGCACTTGACGACCCAAATGTCCTGCAATGCCTAACCTTAGGTATCCAGACTGCTGGGTATGAAAATTTCAAAAGAAAATCAAAAAATTTGGCCATTTTTTATATTACCTGTGTTAGGTTTTATAATACAACAATCCCTGCTGTTTTGCATACCCCTGATAAAGATGAAGGCCGAGTCACTCTTATCCAGTATGATTCATCTTGTAATCCAGTAGCACCAGTCTATGTTTCCAGAAATGATTTATGTCCTCCTGATGATTGGGTAACCAATTGGGGGAAACCCACAAAGAAACCTGTTGCTGCTGCACAATCAATAATAACAGAGATAGATGGAAAGGTTACCACACGATTTCCCAGAATTAACAAATTTTAGCAAGAAGGACCCTCTACTTCTGTCTCTGCAATTCCTACTACAATCAGTCAATTACATCCTGGTCAGTCTTCTGCACCTCCATAGTTTGTAATAGACCAAGCAGTGTATGATTCTATCAGAAGAATGTTTTCACAGCCAAGCCCATCCCAGCCTTTTAGTTCAGTCTGTGATCATCCGCACTGCTCCAAGACTTTCTGTCAATTTTCTTCAGAACCACCAACTCCACATGGGGAGTCATCAGACCATCATAGGATAAACATGATCAGATTTACTCCTCCGTCTGACTCTTCTGAAGAAAGTTACAAAAAGGTTGTATTTTTCAATCCACAAGAAGAGCTACTTGTACATACTGTATCCAGTTCTTCTACCTATGGTTTAGGTTATGTTGATTCTTCACCTATTCCTAAATACAGAAGAAATCCTATTGATAAAATTCCAAAGCATGTAGAAATTCCTTCTGATTCAGAGATAATTGCCTTTTTAAAGATTTTTAAAGGAATCAGTCCATATGATCCTGATGATCAATGGAAAAAGAAAATGTTCAATTGGGATATGTTCACACATGAAAAAGAACATTTGTATTTTGAAGAAGTAATGCTTCTTCCAAAGAATGATCGTCCTGCCTTCAACAGACAGAATGTTGAAAAATGGAAAGAATGGATGAAGGTAGAAAATCAATGGATATCATTCTATGAATGGTATTATCCTTCTGCAAATATAATAGAACATTCCTTGATGAAACAATTCAGGAACCAGGCTAAACAGAAAAGAATCAAGGATCCAGAAAAATTTGTAGAACAAAAGATGAAAGAAAATCCAGTAGTGATTCCTCCTCCTTTGAAAGCACATGCTTTTCAGCCAAAAATCCAGAGTATGCTAAATAAACCAAACATTCCCAGATCTTTGATTGCTATTCAAATTGAAGGAGAAAAACTACTAAGAAAGATTTGTTCTCAGTTGCAAGTAAACATGATGAGGTCCGGGACCCCAAATAAGCACAAGTGGGAGCTCCTTGATGGAAGCCTTTTAGAAACAGACACAGAGTTTCCCCCTTGGAAAAATTTTGTAATAAGAAATCAAGATGGAAAACTTTACAAATTACTTCCATCTCATGTTGATGATTCTAACTTAGTAGCAAGAGATGCTGTGGCTCCTACTAATTGGACAAATTTAGCTTTATCCAGTCTTGAGAAATTTGTCAGCTTTAAATTTGGAAATATTGAAACTGCTAATTCTGAGATGAAGACCATGCTGGAAAGTATTCTCAGAAAAAAAGATTACAATACAGTATGTTTGAATAGCAGTGTTACAACTTTGGCAGAAAATGAAAAGGCTTTTGCTAAGAGTCTTGACAGGTTATCTTTACAAACAGGACAGATAGACAAAAAGTCCCATGATGCTATTGTAGCTCATGGAAAAGAAATTGTAAAGATCAGTAATTCCCTAGATATTGTAAAAAAACAAGTCTGTCAAGTAACTCAAGGGATAGAATCCTTAAAGAAGAAGCCTAGGGTTGAGGCCTATAAATCTGCAACTATATTTTCAGAACCCAAGACTTCTGTCCCATATTCTATTACTCCTTCTGTGGAAAGCCTTATTAAGACACCCAGCTCTATAACCTTTCCACCGCCTACTTCCTCTCATCCATATTCTCTGTTTGCAAATCCCAGTTTCTTTAGCCCACATCCTGCCATAAAGCAATCTAAAGAAACTGAAGAATCTAGCAAACCAGAATCTTCTAATTTTATGCCTGACGATTCCTACACTAGAGAAGAAGAAGAAAGTTTTGATACAAGTTTCCATAAGACAGAAACATCCTTTGGTGATATGACTCTTCACAAGATAGAAGCAGAACCACAAATTGAAGAGCTTGAAACCTGTATCAATAACTTATCTTTGACAGATCAAGACCAGGAGCAACCTAATAATGAAGATCAAGTCAATGCTACATCATCCAGGTCAAGATGGGAGACTACTTGGAATCCTGCTCCTGATAGAAGAGATCTTATGAAATCTGAATACCATAAGGATTGGTCTGCAAATTCTACTTATTCATGGAATATTGATAATTGCACAGAGGCTGAAATTATGTCTGTATTACATTCCATGCTTGTATGTTATAGGACTTATCTTGCTGATGATATAGGTCCTATTAATGCTACAAGGAGAATAATAGGAGGATTTGAAGGAACATTGGATTCTTGGCTAAAAGCTGAGACATTAAAAGATCCCAGTCTCCTTGCAGGATGGGAACAAGCAGTTGTCCAAAATGAAGATGGATCTACTCACATAGATCCTTTCACTAGTTTACCTGTCAACAATATGATAGGAAAGCTTCTTTATGCTATTACAGTCAACTTCATTGGTTTTCCTCAAATAACCAATGATATTACAACTATCACTTTGCTGGCCATGAAGTTGCATAATATGAAACATTTTGATGAGTACTTTAATGAATTCCTTCACAGATTCCATACATTAACTCCAGATCTCATTCTTGAGCCAAAATGGAAGGAAATTTTTGTTGCATCCCTTCCCCAATGGGTCTCTTCAGCTATTGTCAATAAACTACCAGGGAAGGTTGGGGACTATAAATTTGGCATAATCAGACAAGCTGTAAAAGCAATCATTGTAGAATTGTGCTCACAAATGAAGATTGCAAGAGCAGCAACCAATCCTAAAAAGCCACATGGATATCAACAACTCTGCAAACAATGGCACCTCGGTAAAGCTGGAAATTCTGAGGGGCATAAAAGGAGAAAAAGACACTTCAAAAAGAATTCCCAGATCTCCCAAGAAAAGCCAAAAAGAAAACATTACAAAGCAAAACCTTACAAGCATACAAATATGTTTTCTAAAGATAAAGAAATAATTTGTTACAACTGTAACAAAAAAGGCCACACAGCTCCAAACTATCCAAATAAAAAGAAAGACTTCTCTAAAAAGAAAGTCCAGTACAGAAATAAGAAAGGAAAGATAAATTCATTTGATCTTCCTAGTAGCTGTGATGAGTTGGTATCTTCTGATTCAGGATCTGAAAATGAATTAAATTTTGTTGATTCAGAAGAATCATCTGATGAAGAATTCTGTAATGATCCCCATTGCATAGAATGTAAATACTGTGATTGTGATGACCCTGATATTTGTACATGTAATGCAATCAGGATGATGAAGACTGATTATGATGAAATCAGTAAGAATATTTTTGCACAAATGATGGCTGCTACAGATCCACAAATGAAAGAAATGTACAGATCTTTTCTGACAGAACATTTGAAGAAATCACCTTCTAGTTCAAAGAACTCTCCAAATAAAGGGTATGTTCCTCCTGCTACTCTTTTCTCTGTTGAGGCTTTAACTAGACAATTCAGAAATGAAGATTTTGGAGAAGACTTGCCACAGACTTTGCCTGCAGTACATCAGGCAATAAAAGAATTGAGAAAAACAATCAAAGAGAATAGAAGATTGTGTGTTGAAAGGCACAATGAGTTAAGCCTAAAGATGTTAAATGCACAAGCTCCTTTTGCTTCTTCATCACAAGATCCTATTTCAGGGAAGACAGAAAACTGGACCTACCATTCAGGGCCAATTCAACAACAGTATAACAAAGAAGAAGAAGAAGAAGAGATAACAAGAACAGATTTTGGATGCAATAGCATGAATAGAGACGTCATGTTTTGTGTCAAAATGAAGGTAAAGATTGGACACCAGTATGAATTCTGGAAAGTTCTTATGGATACTGGTTCCAGGTTAAACATAGTAAGTGATACAGTAGTTGGCATGCATCACAGAAGGCCAACAACATGTCCAAGGGTGATCACTACAAGTGGTGATATCCCTACAAAGCATGAAGCAGAAATTGATGTTCTGCTTACAGACAAAATCGGAGTTCACTTGGTTTGTCCTGTTGTTCCAGGACTGGATTGTGCAATGTACCTCGGGACACCATTTTTTCAGAATTTCAACATGCATGGAGCAAAATTTGATGTAAAGACTCAGAGGTATGGATACTTTGTCAACTTTGATAATAAAGAAGTCTTTTTTCCATTCATTAATTCCAATTCTCCAATCAGGATTAAGAGAATAGAAAGGATGGAAAACCTCCTGGCAAAAATGGAAGTAAAAAGAGAAGTACTAAAAATAGAAGAACATTTGGATAATGGGAAATTTGCTTCTGAAATAGCAAATCTCACTGCTCAATTCAAAGAATGTTGTTCAGATGATACAAATGCCTTTTGGCATATTAAGAAACAGGAAGTAGAACTTCCTCTCAAAAAAGATTTTAGTGGAAAATTAAGGAGATCCAAAGCAGTAGCAATGAATGAAGAACAGATGAAACTTTGTAAAGAAGAAATAAAGTATCTCTTAAAGAAAGGGCTTATCAGGAAAAGTAAAAGCCCCATAGCATGTTTTGCATTCTATGTGAATAAGCATGCTGAAATTGCCAGAGGAAAACCAAGGTTAGTCGTGAATTATAAACCTCTGAATAATATCTTGGATTATGATGCATATCCTTTGCCAAAGCCATCTTCCATACTTGCTCAAATATCAAAGTCCAAGATATTCTCCAAGTTTGATCTCAAATCTGGTTTCTGGCAAGTAGGAATCAAAGAAGAAGATAAATGGAAAACAACATTCTCTGTACCAGAAGGACATTATGAGTGGAATATCATGCCATTCGGCCTGATTAATGCTCCTTCAGCCTTTCAGAGAATAATGGATGAAACTTTCGAAGGAATGGAAAGTTTCCTGAAAAAATATATTGATGATTTATTGATTCATTCTGATAATATTGCTGACCATATCAAACATTTGAAAATCTTTCTTCGCAGGGTCAAAGAAATGGGTATAGTATTATCAGAATCCAAGATGAAATTATTTCGGCCAATAATAGATTTCTTGGGTTACAATATACAGTATGGATCATACACTGTAATCCAAAGAAGTTTGAATTTCATTGATCACTTCCCTGATGAGATTAAAGATAAAACACAATTACAAAGGTTTTTGGGAAGTCTGAATTACATTTCTAAATTTCTGAAGCATTGCGCACAAGAAAGAAAATTGCTGAATAAAAGACTTCAGAAGGATCCAATACCATGGAATAATGACTGCACCCAGGCAGTCAGAACAATAAAAGAAAAAGTCAGAAAAATCCAGCCCCTTTCTCCTATTAGAGAAGAATGGGAGAAAATAATCATGACAGATGCCAGTTATGAAGGATGGGGAGCAGTACTATGCCAGAAGAATCCTAGCAGCAAAAATGAGATTGAAATATGTCAGTATGCATCAGGTTTGTGGGCCAAGAATCAATTAAATTGGTCAAGCTTAAAGAAAGAACTTAGAGCAGTCTGTTTAGGGATAGAAAAATTCAGAGATTTTGTTATCTATACCAGATTCACCATTAAAACAGATTGCCAAGCATTAAAATATGCTATTCATAAATGTGATTTTGAAGATGCTGCTATAGTAAGATGGATCATGCACCTCAGCCAGTATAATTTTGATATTGAATTTGTCAAAGGAGTTAAGAACAACTTTGCAGCTATGTTAAATAGAGAATTTTTATCTGAACATTCAATAATGAGTCTGTAATGTAATTTCATCAGAAGACATGAAAATACTGTGGAAATTGAAACCTCTTCTGGATGGATTTCATATAATCTAGACACACTCCTTCTAGATCATGATGAAGATTGGTGGCCAATAAAAGAAGTCAGGTACAGGACAGGGATTGATTTTCTTTGGACAGATCCTCACCAAGATGAAGCAAATGATGAAGCTCTTGAAGCTTTAGATTATTTAAGAAAAATTGGGAGCATTGCTTATGTGATTGAAAGAGATCATGAAGATGATAACAGAATCACCAGTTGTCATATAACATTCAGACGATTTGATAATCATCTTCACAGAGACAATTATGATTCAGACAGGCAGCAAGAAGCTTTTTACACAGCAATGAATATGCAGAATTATTCCACTAATATGTTTTATTCTTTGCAGTTTTCATTCTTGTTTGAAGACACTCCAGTAGAAGACATGGAAGAAGATGATCCTGTACCAGATTGGTTCATGGATTGGTGGGAGAAATATGGCTTATCCCCATTACTCATGAAACCATACTCCATGGGCATGATGAAAATACCAAACTTCAGTCCTAATAGCACGTTGATGGTTTTAGTGTTGGATAAATCAATAAGAGATTTGGTAAATATCAGTAGTACAGATTTCCTGAATGGTGTTAGAAGATGTGGCCATGTGAGATGGTTTGTAATGAATCATTACAAGTGCAGAAGAATAAACCCAAGTACAGGTTACGAAGATTTTCATCGACAAGCAGATCCTGAACTAAATCCTTTCCTGAATCTAAATGAATTAGATCTTCCAGATCCTCATGATAATTCAACTTGGGAAACTGAAAAGGAAGTATGGGTACAATATTATTCCAATTACTTGATTGAAAGATGGAATTATCAGTACTATACTTACCCGCAGATTGATTATTATACTTTTGATTAATGTCTTTTCAGCCGACTATGGTGCTGGACGAGCTTTCGTGGATTCCCTCGCTCTGGAATCTCCACTTTGTACAACCTTGAGATTTGCAAATCTCATCTTTTATGTCATTTTAGTCTTTCGAGGGTTCACTTATGAATTTCCTCTGTGTAAATAGTTTGTTGGTACTAAGATTCGGTCCCCACATGCCTCGGGCTCTCTGATAAAGAGTAGGGATGAGATAACATAGGACGATATTGTCCTATGCCCGAATCTTGCTTTCGGCGGTCTATCCAGATCTGTCTGAGTACTTTTATGTTGAGTCATCAGTCTGTACAAAGCCCACTCATGAATGTTTGTTCCCTTCCAGCTTATAAATAAGAGCTAGCTGCGAAGTAAGACTGATTCGAGTCGGGAGAGAGTCTGAGTTTAGAGTCATAGAGTCATAAACTTTTCCTGCTCTGCATCTGCGGACATCTGTGTCTGATCTGCTTGCATCACGAAAGGTTTAATAAGTCCTAGAGTCTGGTTTGGAAGTCTGCGCATCAGTGTGCTCGGCACTGGTGAGAACCTAAAGTGGCTGAACCATTAGGGAAGTCTGAGACTGTGTCTGTCATCTCTAAGGCAGAGTCTGTCTATTGCCAGGTAGCCTCCGGTGATACTTGTTCCTTGAGAACGGTATAAAGTCCGGTGAATGCGGAGACAGTCAATCTCTGTAAAGAGTATTTCTCGTATGTAATATCTGCATCCATATAATAAAATTCCAGTTCAAATTTCCATAATCTTGCTGCTGTATTCATTTGCTTGTTAAAGGTCCTGTAAGAGATGGTATCAGGGACTTCAGCAAGGCTTGTTTCAATACCACCTATCATGGCCTGTGTGAATGTGGTCCATCGATTATCAAATAGGGCTGAGAACACATAAGCTTTTTGTCCTTTTCTATGTAATGCATTCAGTCCTATCCTTACCATCCCCAGATGGACATACTGGTAACCAGCTTTGAGAGCTGATTTGATATGTTTGGCTTCGAGGAGAGATATAGTTAACATAGCATTCAAAGTTAAATCTGCTTTGATGGATTTTTCTTTGATTTTGATTTGACTAAGGGCATGGAAATTAAAAGAGGATAAATTTCTGTATACATCATGCGGAGAAACTGGTGGAAGTTTCCAGTTAACAGAGGGATCTGTTTCTTCTTGTTCTATGATAGCAGAATTACCAGAAGTAGATTCAGATCTACATAACCCTTCTAATGCAGATTTTGATTTTTCTTCATCTTTCATAGTTCTAAAGTGCTTAGATCCAAAAATAGACTCAGAAGATTCAGCTGAAGAATGTCTAGGAGCATCCATTTTAGAATAGATAAATACCCGTTCAAAAAGTCTTGCAGAAAATGATGAGAAGAATTGCGGTCTTCTTCTGAAGGAGAAATTGCGACAAATTCTCGTCCAACGTCTTCAACGCTCTCCAACGCCAACACCGGCAACAACGAGCTCGAACGCTATTCAGGACTCAAGCGAATTTTTTCACTCAAACAATATCTCATAGCAAAATATCCACTCAAACAATACTTGGCTCTGATACCATCTCTTACAGGACCTTTAACAAGCAAATGAATACAGCAGCAAGATTGCGGAAATTTGAACTGGAATTTTATTATATGGATGCAGATATTACATACGAGAAATACTCTTTACAGAGATTGACTGTCTACGCATTCACCGGACTTTATACCGTTCTCAAGGAACAAGTATCACCGGACGCTACCTGGCAATAGACAGACTCTGCCTCAGAGATGACAGACACAGTCTCAGACTTCCCTAATGGTTCAGCCACTTTAGGTTCTCACCAGTGCCGAGCACACTGATGCGCAAGGTTCCAAACCAGACTCTAGGACTTATTAAACCTTTCGTGATGCAAGCAGATCAGACACAGATGTCCGCAGATACAGAGCAGGAAAAGTTTATGACTCTATGACTCTAAACTCGGACTCTCTCCCGACTCGAATGAGTCTTTCTTCACAGCTAGCTCTTATTTATAAGCTGGAAGGGAACAAACATTCATGAGTGGGCTCTGTACAGACTGATGACTCAACATAAAAGTACTCAGACAGATCTGGATAGACCGCCGAAAGCAAGATTCGGGCATAGGACAATATCGTCCTATGTTATCTCATCCCTACTCTTTATCAGAGAGCCCGAGGCATGTGGGGACCGAATCTTAGTACCAACAAACTATTTACACAGAGGAAATTCATAAGTGAACCCTCGAAAGACTAAAATGACATAAAAGATGAGATTTGCAAATCTCAAGATTGTACAAAGTGGAGATTCCATAGTGAGGGAATCCACGAAAGCTCGTCCAGCACCATAGTCGGCTGAAAAGACATCAATCAAAAGTATAATAATCAATCTGCGGGTAAGTATAGTACTGATAATTCCATCTTTCAATCAAGTAATTGGAATAATATTGTACCCATACTTCCTTTTCAGTTTCCCAAGTTGAATTATCATGAGGATCTGGAAGATCTAATTCATTTAGATTCAGGAAAGGATTTAGTTCACGATCTGCTTGTCGATGAAAATCTTCGTAACCTGTACTTGGGTTTATTCTTCTGCACTTGTAATGATTCATTACAAACCATCTCACATGGCCACATCTTCTAACACCATTCAGGAAATCTGTACTACTGATATTTACCAAATCTCTTATTGATTTATCCAGCACTAAAACCATCAACGTGCTATTAGGACTGAAGTTTGGTATTTTCATCATGCCCATGGAGTATGGTTTCATGAGTAATGGGGATAAGCCATATTTCTCCCACCAATCCATGAACCAATCTGGTACAGGATCATCTTCTTCCATGTCTTCTACTGGAGTGTCTTTAAACAAGAATGAAAACTGCAAAGAATAAAACATATTAGTGGAATAATTCTGCATATTCATTGCTGTGTAAAAAGCTTCTTGTTGCCTGTCTGAATCATAATTGTCTCTGTGAAGATGATTATCAAATCGTCTGAATGTTATATGACAACTGGTGATTCTGTTATCATCTTCATGATCTCTTTCAATCACATAAGCAATGCTCCCAATTTGTCTTAAATAAAATAAAGCTTCAAGAGCTTCATCATTTGCTTCATCTTGGTGAGGATCTGTCCAAAGAAAATCAATCCCTGTCCTGTACCTGACTTCTTTTATTGGCCACCAATCTTCATCATGATCTAGAAGGAGTGTGTCTAGATTATATGAAATCCATCCAGAAGAGGTCTCAATTTCCACAGTATTTTCATGTCTTCTGATGAAATTACATTGCAGAATCATTATTGAATGTTCAGATAAAAATTCTCTGCTTAACATATCTGCAAAGCTGTTCTTATCTCCTTTGACAAATTCAATATCAAAATTATACTGGCTGAGGTGCATGATCCATCTTACAATAGCAGCATCTTCAAAATCACATTTATGAATAGCATATTTTAATGCTTGGCAATCCGTTTTAATGGTGAATCTGGTATAGATAACAAAATCTCTGAATTTTTCTATCCCTAAACAAACTGCTCTAAGTTCTTTCTTTAAGCTTGACCAATTTAATTGATTCTTGGCCCACAAACCTGATGCATACTGACATATTTCAATCTCATTTTTGCTGCTAGGATTCTTCTGGCATAGTACTGCTCCCCATCCTTCATAACTGGCATCTGTCATGATTATTTTCTCCCATTCTTCTCTAATAGGAGGAAGGGGCTAGATTTTTCTGACTTTTTCTTTTATTGTTCTGACTGCCTGGGTGCAGTCATTATTCCATGGTATTGGATCCTTCTGAAGTCTTTTATTCAGCAATTTTCTTTCTTTTGCGTAATGCTTCAGAAATTTAGAAATGTAATTCAGACTTCCCAAAAACCTTTGTAATTGTGTTTTATCTTTAATCTCATCATGGAAGTGATCAATGAAATTCAAACTTCTTTGGATTACAGTGTATGATCCATACTGTATATTGTAACCCAAGAAATCTATTATTGGCCGAAATAATTTCATCTTGGATTCTGATAATACTATACCCATTTCTTTGACCATGCGAAGAAAGATTTTCAAATGTTTGATATGGTCAGCAATATTATCAGAATGAATCAATAAATCATCAATATATTTTTTTAGGAAACTTTCCATTCCTTCGAAAGTTTCATCCATTATTCTCTGAAAGGCTGAAGGAGCATTAATCAGGCCAAATGGCATGATATTCCACTCATAATGTCCTTCTGGTACAGAGAATGCTGTTTTCCATTTATCTTCTTCTTTGATTCCTACTTGCCAGAAACCAGATTTGAGATCAAACTTGGAGAATATCTTGGACTTTGATATTTGAGCAAGTATGGAAGATGGCTTTGGCAAAGGATATGCATCATAATCCAAGATATTATTCAGAGGTTTATAATTCACGACTAACCTTGGTTTTCCTTTGGCAATTTCAGCATGCTTATTCACATAGAATGCAAAACATGCTATGGGGCTTTTACTTTTCCTGATAAGCCCTTTCTTTAAGAGATCCTTTATTTCTTCTTTACAAAGTTTCATCTGTTCTTCATTCATTGCTACTGCTTTGGATCTTCTTAATTTTCCACTAAAATCTTTTTTGAGAGGAAGTTCTACTTCCTGTTTCTTAATATGCCAAAAGGCATTTGGATCATCTAAACAACATTCTTTGAATTGAGCAGTGAGATTTGCTATTTCAGAAGCAAATTTTTCGTTATCCAAATGTTTTTCTGTTTTTAGTACTTCTCTTTTTACTTCCATTTTTTCCAGGAGGTTTTCCATCCTTTCTATTCTCTTAATCCTGATTGGAGAATTGGAATTAATGAATGGAAAAAAGACTTCTTTATTATCAAAGTTGACAAAATATCCATACCTCTGAGTCTTTACATCAAATTTTGCTCCATGCATGTTGAAATTCTGAAAAAAAGGTGTCCCGAGGTACATTGCACAATCCAGTCCTGGAACAACAGGACAAACCAAGTGAACTCCGATTTTGTCTGTAAGCAAAACATCAATTTTTGCTTCATGCTTTGTAGGGATATCACCACTTGCAGTGATCACCCTTGGACATGTTGTTGGCCTTCTGTGATGCATGCCAACAACTGTGTCACTTACTATGTTTAACCTGGAACCAGTATCCATAAGAACTTTCCAGAATTCATACTGGTGTCCAATCTTTACCTTCATTTTGACACAATACATGACGTCTCTATTCATGCTATTGCATCCAAAATCTGTTCTTGTTATCTCTTCTTCTTCTTCTTCTTCTTTGTTATACTGCTGTTGAACTGGCCCTAAATGGTAGGTCCAGTTTTCTGTCTTCCTTGAAATAGGATCTTGTGATGAAGAAGCAAAAGGAGCTTGTGCATTTAACATCTTTAGGCTTAACTCATTGTGTCTTTCAACACACAATCTTCTATTCTCTTTGATTGTTTTTCTCAATTCTTTTATTGCCTGATGTACTACAGGAAAAGTCTGTGGCAAGTCTTCTCGAAAATCTTCATTTCTGAATTGTCTAGTTAAAGCCTCAACAGAAAAAAGAGTAGCAGGAGGAACATACCCTTTATTTGGAGAGTTCTTTGAACTAGAAGGTGATTTCTTCAAATGTTCTGTCAGCAAAAATCTATACATTTCTTTCATTTGCGGATCTGTAGTAGCCATCATTTGTGCAAAAATATTCTTACTGATTTCATCATAATCAGTCTTCATCATCCTGACTGCATTGCATGTACAAATATCAGGGTCATCACAATCACAGTATTTACATTCTGTACAATGGGGATCATTACAAAATTCTTCATCAGATGATTCTTCTGAATCAACAAAATTTAATTCATTTTCAGATCCTGAATCAGAAGATACCAACTCATCACAGCTACTAGGAAGATCAAATGAATTTATCTTTCCTTTCTTATTTCTGTACTGGACTTTCTTTTTAGAGAAGTCTTTCTTTTTATTTGGACAGTTTGGAGCTGTGTGGCCTTTTTTGTTACAGTTGTAACAAATTATTTCTTTATCTTTAGAAAACATCTTTGTATGCTTGTAAGGTTTTGCTTTGTAATGTTTTCTTTTTGGCTTTTCTTGGGAGATCTGGGAATTCTTTTTGAAGTGTCTTTTTCTCCTTTTATGCCCCTCAGAATTTCCAGCTTTACTGAGGTGTCATTGTTTGCAGAGTTGTTGATATCCATGTGGCTTTTTAGGATTGGTTGCTGCTCTTGCAATCTTCATTTGTGAGCACAATTCTACAATGATTGCTTTTACAGCTTGTCTGATTATGCCAAATTTATAGTCCCTAACCTTCCCTGGTAGTTTATTGACAATAGTTAAAGAGACCCATTAGGGAAGGGATGCAACAAAAATTTCCTTCCATTTTGGCTCAAGAATGAGATCTGAAGTTAATGTATGCAATCTGTGAAGGAATTCATTAAAGTACTCATCAAAATGTTGCATATTATGCAACTTCATGGCCAGCAAAGTGATAGTTGTAATATCAATGGTTATTTGAGGAAAACCAATGAAGTTGACTGTAATAGCATAAAGAAGCTTTCCTATCATATTGTTGACAGGTAAACTAGTGAAAGGATCTATGTGAGTAGATCCATCTTCATTTTGGACAACTGCTTGTTCCCATCCTGCAAGGAGACTGGGATCTTTTAATGTCTCAGCTTTTAGCCAAGAATCCAATGTTCCTTCAAATCCTCCTATTATTCTCCTTGTAGCATTAATAAGACCTATATCATCAGTAAGATAAGTCCTATAACATACAAGCATGGAATGTAATACAGACATAATTTCAGCCTCTGTGCAATTATCAATATTCCATGAATAAGTAGAATTTGCAGACCAATCCTTATGGTATTCAGATTTCATAAGATCTCTTCTATCAGGAGCAGGGTTCCAAGTAGTCTCCCATCTTGACTTGGATGATGTAGCATTGACTTGATCTTCATTATCAGGTTGCTCCTGGTCTTGATCTGTCAAAGATAAGTTATTGATACAGGTTTCAAGCTCTTCAATTTGTGGTTCTGCTTCTATCTTGTGAAGAGTCATATCACCAAAGGATGTTTCTGTCTTATGGAAACTTGTATCAAAACTTTCTTCTTCTTCTCTAGTGTAGGAATCTTCAGACATAAAATTAGAAGATTCTGGTTTGCTAGATTCTTCAGTTTCTTTAGATTGCTTTATGGCAGGATGTGGGCTAAAGAAACTGGGATTTGCAAACAGAGAATATGGATGAGAGGAAGTAGGCGGTGGAAAGGTTATAGAGATGGGTGTCTTAATAAGGCTTTCCACAGAAGGAGTAATAGAATATGGGATAGAAGTCTTGGGTTCTGATAATATAGTTGCAGATTTATAGGCCTCAACCCTAGGCTTCTTCTTCAAGGATTCTATCCCTTGAGTTACTTCCCAGACTTGTTTTTTTACAATATCTAGGGAATTACTGATCTTTACAATTTCTTTTCCATGAGCTACAGTAGCATCATGGGACTTTTTGTCTATCTGTCCTGTTTGTAAAGATAACCTGTCAAGACTCTTAGCAAGAGCCTTGTCATTTTCTGCCAGAGTTGTAACACTGCTATTCAAAAATACTGTATTGTAATCTTGTTTTCTGAGAATACTTTCCAGCATGGTCTTCATCTCAGAATTAGCAGTTTCAATATTTCCAAATTTAAAGCTGACAAATTTCTCAAGACTGGATAAAGCTAAATTTGTCCAATTAGTAGCAGCCACAGCATCTCTTGCTACTAAGTTAGAATCATCAACATGAGATGGAAGTAATTTGTAAAGTTTTCCATCTTGATTTCTTATCACAAAATTTTTCCAAGGGGGAAACTCTGTGTCTGTTTCTGAAAGGCTTCCATCAAGGAGTTCCCACTTGTGCTTATTTGGGGTCCCGGACCTCATCATGTTTACTTGCAACTGAGAACAAATCTTTCTTAGTAGTTTTTCTCCTTCAATTTGAACAACAATCAGAGATCTAGGAATGTTTGGTTTATTTAGCATACTCTGGATTTTTGGCTGAAAAGCATGTGCTTTCAAAGGAGGAGGAATCACTACTGGATTTTCTTTCATCTTTTGTTCTACAAATTTTTCTGGATCCTTGATTCTTTTCTGTTTAGCCTGGTTCCTGAATTGTTTCATCAAGGAATGTTCTATTATATTTGTAGAATGATAATACCATTCATAGAATGATATCCATTGATTTTCTACCTTCATCCATTCTTTCCATTTTTCAACATTCTGTCTGTTGAAGGCAGGACGATCATTCTTTGGAAGAAGCATTACTTCTTCAAAATACAAATGATCTTTTTCATGTGTGAACATATCCCAATTGAACATTTTCTTTTTCCATTGATCATCAGGATCATATGGACTGATTCCTTTAAAAATCTTTAAAAAGGCAATTATCTCTGAATCAGAAGGAATTTCTACATGCTTTGGAATTTTATCAATAGGATTTCTTCTGTATTCAGGAATAGGTGAAGAATCAACATAACCTAAACCATAGGTAGAGGAACTGGATACAGTATGTACAAGTAGCTCTTCTTGTGGATTGAAAAATACAACCTTTTTGTAACTTTCTTCAGAAGAGTCAGACGGAGGAGTAAATCTGATCATGTTTATCCTATGACGGTCTGATGACTCCCCATGTGGAGTTGGTGGTTCTGAAGAAAATTGACAGAAAGTCTTGGAGCAGTGCGGATGATCACAGACTGAACTAAAAGGCTGAGATGGGCTTGGCTGTGAAAACATTCTTCTGATAGAATCATACACTGCTTTTTCTATTACAAACTGTGGAGGTGCAGAAGACTGACCAGGCTGTAACTGACTGATTGTAGTAGGAATTGCAGAGACAGAAGTAGAGGGTCCTTCTTGCTGAAATGTGTTAATTCTAGGAAATCGTGTGGTAACCTTTCCATCTATCTCTGTTATTATTGATTGTGCAGCAGCAACAGGTTTCTTTGTGGGTTTCCCCCAATTTGTTACCCAATCATCAGGAGGACATAAATCATTTCGGGAAACATATACTGGTGCTACAGGATTACAAGATGAATCATACTGGATAAGAGTGACTCGGCCTTCATCTTTATCAGGGGTATGCAAAACAGCAGGGATTGTTGTATTATAAAACCTAACACAGGTAATATAAAAAATTGCCAAATTTTTTGATTTTCTTTCGAAATTTTCATACCCGGCAGTCTGGATACCTAAGGTTAGGCATTGCAGGACATTTGGGTCGTCAAGTGCAACAGAGAAATCTGGAAAGACATCATATTGTACAGGGCCTTCAGCAAGGCTTGTTTCAATACCACCTATCATGGCCTGTGTGAATGTGGTCCATCGATTATCAAATAGGGCTGAGAACACATAAGCTTTTTGTCCTTTTCTATGTAATGCATTCAGTCCTATCCTTACCATCCCCAGATGGACATACTGGTAACCAGCTTTGAGAGCTGATTTGATATGTTTGGCTTCGAGGAGAGATATAGTTAACATAGCATTCAAATTTAAATCTGCTTTGATGGATTTTTCTTTGATTTTGATTTGACTAAGGGCACGGAAATTAAAAGAGGATAAAGTTCTGTATACATCATGCGGAGAAACTGGTGGAAGTTTCCAGTTATCAGAGGGATCTGTTTCTTCTTGTTCTATGATAGCAGAATTACCAGAAGTAGATTCAGATCTACATAACCCTTCTAATGCAGATTTTGATTTTTCTTCATCTTTCATAGTTCTAAAGTGCTTAGATCCAAAAATAGACTCAGAAGATTCAGCTGAAGAATGTCTAGGAGCATCCATTTTAGAATAGATAAATACCCGTTCAAAAAGTCTTGCAGAAAATGATGAGAAGAATTGCAGTCTTCTTCTGAAGGAGAAATTGCGGCAAATTCTCGTCCAACGTCTTCAACGCTCTCCAACGCCAACACCAGCAACAACGAGCTCGAACGCTATTCAGGACTCAAGCGAATGTTTTCACTCAAACAATATCTCACAGCAAAATATCCACTCAAACAATACTTGGCTCTGATACCATCTCTTACAGGACCTTTAACAAGCAAATGAATACAGCAACAAGATTACGGAAATTTGAACTGGAATTTTATTATATGGATGCAGATATTACATACGAGAAATACTCTTTACAGAGATTGACTGTCTAAACCGGGTTGATAAAAGTAAAGAAGGGAGTCCTAGGAGTTGCAGCATTATTGCTGCAAGACTGGAGCCCACCTATACTCCAGAGACTTAGGGAATCCAAGTACAGTCTTGTTGTTTCATATCTACTATGTGAGACTCAAATTGAGCTCACTGTTGTAAAAACTCTACTTTGAAAACATAATAGAGAGGCCACCACTGAAGGCTAGACCCAGAGACGTAGCCCAAGAGCATTGGGTGAACTCCTTATTAAACTTGTTGTGTTTACATGTTTTTTCGTTATGTTTTCTCTAACTACTTCAGTTTCTATGTATTTCGCAATCTTATTGATCCGTTGCATAAAATAAGATAGGCACACCCATGCACATGAGTTTGTAATACCTTAATTGTTTATCTTAGACCAATTTCAGATCAAGTGGTATAAGAGCTCTAGGTTGCTAAGGTTAGACAAGCTTGTGCTAGATTTTTTGTTGAATGCTAACTAGATCAAAGCTTAAATTAGGAGAAGGAGAGTTGGTTGAAACTAACCCAGAAATTGGAAGAGTCTATCCTAGGAGGAAAATGGTAGAAGAAAGTCCCTTGGAGTCAGATTCCAAGTTCATGGATAGTTTCATGACCATGAGAGCCATGGTAAAGGAAATGTATAGAGAATTTAAGAAAGGTAGAGATGAAGATTCTTCAAACTCAAAACAAGATAAAGGGGTAGAAGAATCTCTCCTTAATGACCATTCTAAAGTCAAAGGGAAAGAAGAAAATTTTCCCACACCTCCTAATAGCCCTGAAAATAAAAAGAAGACATTTTTGATTAAATTAGATGTTAAATTTGATTTACCAATATATGATGGAGAGTTGAATGCATAGAAGAAGGATAATTGGATCAAAGAGATTGATGTGTATTACAGGGTGTAGAACATTGATTCAGATAGTAGTAAGATTCAACTGGCCAGCCTACGCCTTGGAGGCACTGCCTTGGTATGGTGGGAAGGCAGGACACAAGCTGACATGAGGAAGCATGGTAAAATTATTTCTTTCTGGAGTGAATTTGTTTCTACAATTAAAAAATAGTTCTACTCACTAGCTTATATGTAGCAAACCATGATGAGTTAGAAAACCCTTCAAAAATTAAAGGGACAAAGTGTACAAGGCTACACCCAGGAATTTAGGAAAAGAGCTTTGATTCTAGGAATTTCTGTAGACTCACTTGAAACTTTGCTAAAGTATATAGGTGGTCCACACAACTATTTAAAGCATACCATTCTCATGTTTAATCCCACTAGCATAGATGAGGTATCTGTTCAGGCTACACATCTAGAGGCTAGAGGCAAGAATGTGAAACCAGAAGTTGGGGGATCATCAAAACCCACTGCAAGCAAGAACAAGGAAAAGAGAAAGCAGAAATGGAAAGAGAGGAAGGAAAATGCTGTACAAAAGACCAAACCTTCCTACACTCATTGTAAGAAGGATGGGCATGATGATGAACACTATTGGATTCTACATCCAGAGCTGAAACCCAAGAAGTACGATGGAAAAAAGAAGAAGAATGTTGTAGCTATTTAGAAGAATTTGGGCTTAGACTCAGGGGATGAAACAATAATCACAACCATAGGTATAAAAGGTTGTTCACTTTAGAGAATGTAGAAATCAAGAAGCAGGTACAGGAGCTACTCGAGAAAGGGTTCATAAGACCTAGCACATCACCACGTGGATCTCCAATTGTCTTGGTGAGAAAGAAAGATGGCTCATGGAGAATGTGCATTGATTACCAAGCACTGAATAAGATAATGATAAAAAATCATTATCCCCTTCCTCACATAGATGATCTGCTAGATTAGTTGAAAGAAGTTGTTTACTTTTCCAAGTTGGACTTGCATAGTGGCTACCATCAGGTTAGAGTTCTAGAGCAAGATGCATGGAAGACTACTTTCAAGACAAAACAGGGATTGTATGAGTGGTTAGTTATGTCTTTTGGCTTAACTAATGCTCCTGCTACTTTCATGAGAGTAATGAATGATGTACTTAGACCTTTTATTGATGATTTTTTCATTGCATATTTAGGTGACATTCTTATATTTAGTAAAACATGGGAAGAACACTTGAAGCATGTAAAGTAGACTCTAGATGTTTTGAAAAGAGAAAATCTTTATGTTAAGCTATCAAAATGTGAATTTGGCAAAACATATTTGAATTATTTGGGTCATATTGTAGGGGGTGGTGAATTGACGATAGATCCCTCTAAGGTTGTAGTCATTGTAAACTGGCCTAAACCCAAATATGCTACCAAAGTTAGAAGCTTCCTAGGAGCAGCACAGTATTGGAGAAAGTTTATTTCTAACTTTTCCTTGATTGTAGCTCCCTTATATGCTTTAATAGGATTGAAAAAGGTATTTCAGTGGGGAGGCAAACGACAGAAAGCCTTCAACACCTTAAAAGAAAATATTAGTACAACACCAGTACTAGCATTGTCTAATCTTCAAAGACCATTCGAGATTGAAATTGATGCCAATGACTATGCCATGGGAGCAGTGTTGATGCAACACGGTAAACCTATATGTTATCATTCTGAGACATTTAATTCTGTAGTAGTTAATTACCCCACATATGATAAGGAATTATATGCATTAGCACAAAGTGTGAAAAAGTGGAAACATTATCTAATGGGCAAAGAGACAATTATACATACTGATCATCAACCACTTCAATATTTACACTCACAAACTAAATTGCAACAATTGAGACACTATAGGTGGATGGGTTTTCTGCAACAGTTTCATCTTGTCATCAAATATAAAAACGGCATACACAATAAAGTTGCAGATATGTTGTCCAAACCAATCATAAATGCATCCACTATACTTAAGCATAATTCAGTATTACATGAAAGCTACATTGAACAATATGCTCAAGATATAGATTTTAAAGATGTATATGCAACTTTAAGTCATGGCAAACAAGTAGAAGAATTGGATTATCATGTTAAGGACCAACCCTTGTATCATTTTGGAAAGTTATGCATTCCTCAAACTGAAAGAGTAAAGATAATTCGAGAAGCACACACTTCTTTAATATTAGGTCACTTTGGGGTAAGTAAAACAATTGCACAACTGCAAAGATTTTGTTATTGGCCAAAAATGCATGAAACCGTTTCTAGATATGTAAGAGGGTGTACCATGTGTGCTAAAAGCAAGCCCAACAATAGGAAAATAGGCTTGTACACTCCACTACCAGTTCCTTCTCATCCTTGGGAAAGTGTTTCCATGGACTTTGTTGGGGCACTGCCTAAATATAGAAAAGGTCATGACTATCTATATGTTATTGTGGATAGGTCCAGTAAAATGTGTATTTTAATACCTTGTAACAAATAGATTACAACTGAACAAACAACAAAGTTGTTCTTCTAACATGTATGGGTTCATTTTGGATTACCCACTCCCATTGTATCTTATCAAGATTCCCGATTTTTTGGGAAATTTTGGTCGAGTCTGTGGGAATTGTTGGACACTAGACTAAAGAAGAGCATAGCCTTTCATCCACAAATAGATGGCCAAACAGAATTGGTCAATAGGACAGTGATCTAGTTGCTCAGAGGCTATTGCAGCAAGCATCCCAAGCTTTGGGATGAACACCTATGCTATGTGCAGCATCCTTACAACCGAGGTAAACATTATTCTACATAGAGATCTCCTTTTGAGACCTATTTTGGTTTCACACCAAGGTCTCCCTCGGATTTTGTCTTTGGTAAAGACATAGCAGTTGATGGATACAGTGATGCGGACAAAGTAGCCAAGTTCATTGAACAAATCCAAGAGATTCACCAGGTAGTATAGGAACAACTGGAAAAGAGCTAAGCCAAGTACAAGGCAAGGTATGATCAACATCAGATTGAGCATAGTTTCCAAGTTGGTGATCAAGTCTGGTTATATATTAGTAAAGATAGAATGCAAATTGAAAGTAAGAAGCTGAAGCCAATAAGGTATGGACCTTTCGGGATATTTGAGAAAATTGGTGAAAATGCTTTTCGCCCTGATTTGCCAACTTACATGCCCATCTATTATGTAGTTAATATAGAAATCTTGAGACTGTTTGAACCTTCATTGATTGAAGATGCTGAAGAGTAGAGCCAATTGCCTTCTATTAATGATCTGTTGCCTGAATATCTCAATGAATTATAGGAAGATACAGTTCTAGACAGGAAGGTAAGGACAATGCGTAGAGGGGATGTTCAGTACCTCAGGATTGGTCTCAATGGTTCAAAACCAAGCAATGCAAGATGGATAAAAATTGGACAAGCAAGGAATTTATACCCTCACTTGATTGATGCTTAAAAACCAACTTTTGGTGGTCCAAAATCCTTTTCTGTTGGAAGGCCATGATCCAAATTAGATCCTAGAACACACTCTAAGTTTTCATGAACTCTTAAAATTATGCCAAAGTTTCAAAGTCTTATAAAGATCAAGCTTATCAGAGATATCCTTGTAACAGTTGCAATTTGTGATCAGCGCGGAGCAATGAGGACCCTCAGTCAAGCGTGTAGATCGTCGACCCATGGTAATGTGCATTGTCACAAATTAGCAAAATAGGAGGTCTTTTCGAGAAACGGGGTGGGTTTCTGATATGCAGCGCAAACCCTCAAAGAAGGAAAAGCCCCGAGCACTTGGACCCGAAATAATTATAAAACGTGAAAAATAATGTCTTAGTTCTGACGGAGCGGGATTCCACAAAACCAAGAGGATATCGGAAGGGCTTCGAGGCAGTAAGTGGTTTCAACCGAGTCCTGCCCGATGCCACAAGGCGATTGCCACATGTCTAGTGGAAGAGAGAGAAAACTGCTCACATCGGATGAGTAAATGTCATTTTACTTATCCGCCTGATATGAACGATGATTGTTGGATCTGGAGGCCCTAGATCAACAATGGAGACATGTCCCGATGGATGACCGAATTTGACAAGGTTATAGAGAAAGATCGTATGGGATTTGAAGTCCAATATGGATGATGCATTGGTAGAAGATTCGTGTTTCGTGGACAATATTGGAGCAAACAGAAATAATGACCGTTCAAATATTTCTAGTGAACCTAATGCACTCATCCATTACAAAATAGGTGGCCACCTCCCTGTGAAGCATTATGCAATGATTGTAAACGCCGAAAGAAGGGATTCAGACGGACAAAGGCAGGGAAACTGGGAAGCGGGGAAGCAGAAACGAATAGTCAGAAATAAGATTGTCTTTAAAGCCATGAACTGACAGAGAAATAGGCAGAGTGTGTTAGACACAGAAAGGAGTCAGGCTGACTTGAAGAAGCAAAGGCAACATCGAGCCAGACAGAGCCAGAGAGAGTCAGAGAGTCTGTGTACTCCAGAGAAGGCTTGAGAGGTTCAAGCAAACTCCTCTGTATATGCCTGTCATGTATGAGTCTTAGATTGGGCTCATACTACTGTGATCAATAGAGATTGAATTTTAGTAAGTAGAGTCTATGTACTCTAGAGACTTGGGGAATCCAAGTACAGTCTTGCTGATTCATATCTGCTATGTGAGACTCAAATTGAGCTCCCTGTTGTAAGAACTCTGCTTTGAAAACATAATAGAGAGGTCACCACTGAAGGCTGGAGCTAGAGACATAGCCCAGGAGCATTGGGTGAACTCCTTATTAAACTTGTTGTGTTTACATTTTGCCTATTATATTTTCTCTAATTTCTTTAGTGTCTGTGTATTTCACAATCTTATCGATCCATTTCATAAAATAACATAAGCACATCGATGTACATGAGTCCATAATACCTTAATTGTTTTCCTTAGATCAATTTCAGATCAATATCTAAATATACTTTAGCAGTGAAGGGCAGTCCCTATCCCACAAACAAGGGGGGAATTAGTCGTGAATTTAAAAGTGGATTATTATTATTATTATCTACTTTCTACTTTTGTATATGAACTTGATATTAAAATGAAATATTTTATTTATAATTGATATAGTTCATGTGCAAAGAGCATAGACTATGTATCCTAAGTAGACTTTAGCAGTGAAAGGGACTTTCCCTCCCAAAAACAAGGGGGAACTTAGCCATGATTTTAAAATTGGATTATTATTATTATTATTTTCTACTTTATACTTCTATATATGAACTTGATATTAAAATGGAATATTTTGTTTACAATTGATATAGTTCAAGTGAAAATAGTGTAGAGTATGTATACCTCAATACTTTAGTAGTGAAGGGGAGTCCCTCTCCCATAAACAAGGGGGAACTTGGCCATGACTCTAAAATTGGATTATCACTATTATTTTCTACTTTCTACCTCTCTAAATGAACTCGATGTTAAAATATAATAGACAATTTTACAAGCTAAATCGTTGACTAAAATATATAGGGACAATACCTTTTTTAATCATAGTTTTTTAAAATAATGGTTCCTTCCCACTTAAATCCTAGTTTTTAATAATATTTTCTTTAATCATACTTCCTTTAATCCTATTTTTTCTACAACAATGGTTATGACACCCATATTTATTATTGTTGAAATAATTGAAAAAATAATAAATGGAAAATTGGTTAACCATGAATATTAGGATGGGAGCTTATCCTAATCATCTTATGTGTGAAGAGGGTGAAAAATATACCCTCTTTATTAAATTCCATAAATATTTTATTTAAGGTCCACATTGAAATATTTGTAAAAACTAAAAGAATTACAAATCTTCCTCATATTGGAAAGTGAAATATAAGATTTTATTTTTTCCTTCTAATTACTCTCCCTCTCTACAAAGTTGTTATAAAACTAGCACAACCACAATAATAAATGTGGTTGATAAACGTCGATAGGCCCATATCAAGAAGATATATCAAATATCAATAATATCAAAAATTAATGTTATTAATGTTATTATCAATAATATTAATATAAATATAAGAACCATATTAGTATTATATTACTATTAGTATTATATTAAATAATTATTATTATTATAATATTATTACTAGTATATTAAATAATAATAATAATAATAACAACAATTATACTAATAATCATTTAATAAATAATCATGAAGTAATTATGAAATAAAAAATTAATAAAAATCAAACAACAATTTAAATGTGGTTGATACGAAATTCAAATTTAAACACTCAACCAAAATATAGTTATTAAACACTAGCCTCTTCCGAAACACACTGAGACCAATGACAAAAGTTGCACCAATTCAAATCAACAAGATAATGATCACAACTATTCACACTTTCCAACCAATCCCTTATCACATTGTCTTGCATTTTTGCATAACATTGAAAAAAAGGCAATGAAATATGTAAACCATCTATTGATTCCAATCTTGATATAGTTGTAAATGTCAGAGTAATAATATTAAACCCAAGGCATAAATATTATAAACCCAATGAATAAAAACCCTAAGATAAATAATATAAACCCTAAAATAAACATGCTTGACCATGATTTACCATCATTGACTTTCATATTGAGATGATCTTTGTCATAATGTGACATTGGACCATGGTTGACCATGGTTGATTTTCATATTAGGACAATATTTGGTACATTGTGACATTGGACCATCGTTGACCATGGATGACCATGATTGTAAACCTAAGCGATTTATATTAAACCCTAGGATTAATATTATAAACACTATGAATAATGTTATGCCATAGGAAAATGAACCAAATAAACCTAAGGCATTGATATTAGAAACCGAAGGGAATAATAAACCCAACGGATTAATTCTAAAACACAAAGGTATTATAAATTCAAGGGTATATTAAACCCAAGGGATTAATATTGTAAATGCAAGGTATGTAAACCCTAAGTGGATTGATATTATAAACCCTAGGGATTAATATTAAAAACCCAAGGGATTACGAACCCAAGAGATTGATAATATAAACTCAAGGGAATAGTATTAAAACCAAGGGATTAATATTATAAACCTAAGGTACATAAATTTTATAAACCTAAGGGAATAATATTAAACCCAAGGGATAAATATTATAAACCCAAGGGAATAATAAAAGCAAGGGATTGTAAACCCAAGGGATAAATATTATAAACCCAAGGGAATAATAAACCCTAAGATAAATATTTGTCACAATGCAATGTTGGAATATGGTTGACCATGATTGATTTTCATATTGAGACAATGTTTATCATAATGCGACGTTTGAAAATGGTTGACCATCATTGACCATGGTTGATCTCCATATTGAGACAATATTTGTCACAATGTGACCTTGGACCATGGTTGATCATGGATGATCATTTTTACAACAATGTGACATTGGACCAAGAGATAGTCTTGGTCACAATGTGACCATGGTTGACCATAGTTGTTGACCATGGTTGGCCATGATTGAACCCAAAGATATTCTAAACCCAAGGGATTAATATTATAAATTAAAGATATATAAACCCTAAAGGGATTGATATTATAAACCCAATGGAATAATAAACCCAAGGGAATAATATTAAAGCCAAGGTGTAACTATTATAAACCCAATGAGTATAAACCCTAACATAATTATTTGTCACAATGCAACATTAGAATATGGTTGACCATGATTGATTTTTATATTGAGACAAATAAACCCTAAAATAAACATGGTTGACCATGATTTAACATCCTTTATTTTCATATTGAGATGATGTTTATCACAATATGGCGGATCGTGGTTGACCATGGTTGATCATGGTTGATTTTCATATTGAGACAATATTTGGTACATTGTGACATTGGACCATCATTGACCATGGATGACCATGTTTATCAACCCAAGGAATTTATATTAAGCCCTAGTATTAATATTATAAACCTAATAAATAATATTATACCTTAGGAATATGAACCAAATAAACCTAAGTGGTTGATATTATAAACCGAAGGGAATAATAAACCCAAGGGATTAATTCTAAAACCCAAATGTACTGTAAACCTAAGGTAATAATATTAAACTGAAGGGATTAATATATAAACCTAAGGTAATAATAAACCCAAGGGATTATAAACCTAAGGGAATAATATTAAACCCAAGGGATAATATTATAAACCCAAGGAATATAAACCCTTAGATAAATATTATAAACCCCAACATAAATATTTGTCACATTGCAACATTGGCATATGGTTGACCATGATTCATTTTCATATTGAGACCACATTTTTCACAATGCAACGTTGGATGATGGATGACCATCACTGACAATGATTGATCTCAATATTGAGACAATCTTTGTTATAATGCGATGTTGGACCATGGATGACCATGGTTGTGACAATGTGATTTTGGACCAAGAGATAGTCCTTGTCACAATGTGACCATGGTTGACCATGGTTATTGACCATGTTTGAACCCAAAGGAATTATAAACCAAAGAGAATAATATTAAACCCAACAGATGAATGCTATAAATACTAGGTGTATAAACCCTAAAGGGATTGATATTATAAACCCAAGGGATTAATACTAAAAACCCAAAGGATTAAAAACCAATGGATTGATAATATAAACCCAAGGGAATAATATTAAACTCTAGGGATTAATATTATAAACCAAAGATATATAAACAATAGGATAAATATTATAAACCCAAGTGCTAAATATTATAAACCAACAGATATAAACCCTAAGATAAATATTATAAAGCCTAAGATAAATATTTGTCACAATACAACATTGGAATATGGTTAACCATGATTGATTTTGATATTGAGACAACGTTTGTCACAATATGATGTTGCACAATCGTTGAACATCGTTGACCATGGTTGATCTCCATATTGAGACAATTTGTGTCACAATGTGATGTTAGACCATGGTTGACCATGGATGACCATGTTTGTGACAATGTGATGTTGGACCAAGAGATAGTCTTTGTCACAATGTAACCATGGTTAACCATGGTTGTTGACCATGGTTGACCATGATTGAACCCAAAGGTATTATAAACGAAAGGGAATAATATTAAACTCAAGGGCTTAATATTATAAATGGAAGGTATATAAAGCCTAAAGGGATTGATATTTTAAGCCCAAGGAATAATAAACTAAAGGGATTAGAAGCCGAGCAGATTGTTAATATAAACACAAGGAAATAATATTATAAATACAAGGTATATAAACCCTAAGATGAGTATTATAAACCCAAGGGAATAATAAGCCCAATGGATTATAAACCCAAGGGAATAATATTAAATGCAAGGGATAAATATTATAAACCCAAGGAATATAAACCATAAGATAAATATTATAAATTCTAACATAAATATTTGTCACAATGTGATATTAGAATATGGTTGGCGATGATTGATTTTCATATTGAGACAAATAAACCCTAAAATAAACATGCTTCAACATGATTTAGCATCATTGATTTTCATATTGAGACGATGTTTATCACAATCTGACATTGGACCGTGGTTGACCATGGTTGATCATGGTTGATTTTCATATTAAGACAATCATTGGCACATTATGACACTGGACCATTTTTTACCATGAATGACCATGATTATATACCCAAGGAATTTATATTAAACCCTAGGATTAATATTGATGATGATGATGGTGGTGGTGGTGGTGGTTAACGTCCACTGAGACTAAATTGGTCTATCGGACCTACAATTTTCTTAATTTTTACTTGTCTAGCTCCTCGTCTTTCTTGGCGAGATTGGTGTTGTAGCTTTCTTTTTTTTCTCTACGGTCTTCCAACTTCCTTTATCTTGCATCTCCTTCATCTCTTCTGGTTCTTGGGACATTGGTGTCTTAGCTTCGCGATCTATTGTGTTCGTTCTTTTGAAGATAGTCGGAGAAGAATTTTGGTCTGGGAGATCTGCTTTGTTGTTAAATGAAGATTTATTTTCTGCGGTATTCGAATCCTCATAACTATTGATTTGCTGGGGTGGGATTTCTCCTTGCTTGTCTTGAAAGTTGTTTCTTTCTTCCCTGCTTTCTTGTGACTCAGAGTTTTCTCTAGAATATTCTTCTTTGATGACAGTGTAGTGTTCTTTTTGTGCTCCTTCCCACCATGTAGATCTGTGGTGGTTTTTTCTAGCAAAATTTTTCTCAGAGGCTTTTGGGCAATTTTTGGCTAGATGCCCTGTCTCAAAGCAGGATCGACATCTGAAGAGGACACTTTCATAATCAAGTTTCTGGTTCCACACATAGTCTTTACTTGTTAGGTTTATTTCAGCTGGGAATCCAGCGCTGAAGTCCATTTCCACACAGATGCGTGCATAGGTGGTTCTTGCATATTCCTCTGTTTCCGGGCACCTGCAGTAAAATTTCCCAATTGCATTTCCGATGGCTTTTAGTGAGGAGAGATTCCAGAGATGCAAGGGTAGGCTTGGCAATCTCACCCAAACTGGTGCTGAGGTTATCACTGCTGTAGAGGGATTGAATGATGGGTCCCATGGCTTCATGAATAGGCCTGATTTTTCCCAAAACCAGGGGCCGAAATCTAGAATACATTGTCTGCTTTCAGGATTTTCAAAATCTACTATAAAGAAACCCCTAGCACAGGGGTAGATATTAATTTCATCAGAAATGACAGGCTTCCATACCTCTGAAATCCAATTGTGGAGTGCTATCAGCCGCGGCCAAAAACCATTGAACCGGCAAATTAGGGCACTTTCGGAAAACTTCAAAGCTTCATTGAGTGAGGCCTGGACCACTTGGATAGTGGGAGCTGGGGCTTCACTGACGATATGGGCAGGAGATTGCCCTCCAGAGGCGGATGAGCCACCAGTGATTTTTGCGAAGCTCGGAGCCATATTTTACTTGCCCGTAGAACCCAGCCTTCAAAAATACTACTGGACCAAGATTCTGTAGTAACCACACAAGTTGAGCGATTCGTAATTATTAATCCTTCGGCTAATTTCTTTTGCAATGTTCGCGCACGTCCAAAACTACACGCTTTACCAACGTCGCTTCATATCTGTTTGTGTGGTCGAGTGTCTAACCTGACAAATCACAGAGCCGCTTTCCATAATATGAATAATATTATACCTTAGGAATATGAACCAAATAAACCCAAGGGATTTATATTATAAACCAAAGGGAATAATAAGCCCAAAGGATTAATTCTAAAACCCAAATAAACCCAAGGTATTAATATTATTACGCAAGGTATATAAACCCTAATGGGAATAATATTATAAACCTAAGGCAATAATAAACCCAAGGGACTAGGACTAAAAACCTAAGGGATTAAAAACCCAATGGATTGATAATATAAACACAATAGAATAATATTAAACCCAAGTAATTAATATTATAAACCCAAGGGATTAATATTATAAACCCAAGGTATATAAACCCTAAGATCAATATTATAAAACCTAAAATAAATATTTATCACAATGCAACATTGGAATATGGTTGACAATGATTCCTTTTCATATTAAGACAGTGTTTGCCACAATGCGACATTGGACAAAAGATGACCATCGTTGAAAATGGTTGATCTCCATATTGACAAAATCTTTGTCACAATGCAATGTTGGACCATTGTTGACCATGGTTGTGACAATGTGACATTGGACCAAGAGATAGTCTTTGTCACAATGTGACCATGGTTGACCATGATTGAACCCAAAGGTACTATAAACCCAAGAGAATAATATTAAACCCAAGGGATTACTATTATAAATTCATGGTATATAAACCCTAAAGTATTGATATTACAGACCCAATGGATTAATACTAAAGACCCAATGGATTAAAAACCAACGAATTGATAATATAAAGCCAAGGGAATAATATTAAACCCAAGGGAATAATATTAAACCCAAGGGATTAATATTATAAACCAAAGGTATATAAACCCTAAGATAAATATTATAAACCCAACGGAATAATAAACCCAAGGGAATAATATTAAGGATAAATATTATAAACCAAAGGATATAAACCCTAAGATAAATATTATAAACCCTAACATAAATATTTGTCACAATGCGACATTGGAATATGGTTGACCTTGATTGATTTTCATATTTAGACAATGTTTTTCCCAATGTGATGTTGCACAATGACTCAACAACGTTGACCATGGTTGATCTCCATATTGAGACAATCTGTGTCACAATGTGATGTTGGATCATGGTTGACCATGAATGACCATGGTTGTGACAATGTGACATTGGACCAACAGACAGTCTTTGTGACCATGATTGACCATGTTTAACCATGGTTGCGACAACCTTTGTCACAATGAGACGTTGGAACATGGTTGATTTTCATATTGAGACAATGCTTGTCACAATGCAACATTGGTTGATTTTCATATTGAGAAAATATTTATCACAATTTGACGTTGGACCATGGTTGGCCATGATTATAGACCCAATGGATTTATTTAAACATCAAGATTAATATTATAAACCATATGAATTATGTGATACCTTAGGAATATGAAGCCTTAGATTAATAAACCCTATAAATTATTATTTTATAGACTTTTTTAATGAAAAAAATCAAAATATAGTGCAAAAATCTTAAAAACAAATGAATAATAGATAACGAATTTTGCAAAAATAAATTCATACAAAATTAAATGAATCAAAATAAGCATTTGTAAAGTCATAAACTCATTTACTATAATCTCATTTGAATATATTAAATTTTAAAAAAATATATCATGTAAAACATTATTGATGGAATTTTAAATATATAAATTTACAATTTTTTAATGTATGATATATTTCAAACTTCGATAATTAAATTAAAAAAAAAAGGAGTCTATTTTATATTTTTAGTTCATCCATTTTACTTATAATCAATTTAAAATATAAATCATTTCAGATTTTAAAAATAAAAATACATTTCAAAAGATCAACCATAATTTCTAAATTTCATAATTTATTAATTATGGAGGAACTTATCATGGAACTTATTAATATAAACAATGTGCTTCATAAGTAAAATATTTTGATACCATATTGTGTAAAATATTTCAATGCCATATTAAGTAAAATATTTCAATGTGAACTAATATGTACAATGAAAATAAATAAATTTTCATGGTTAAAAGATTTTTAAGAATTTCAATTAATGTTATTATTTTATATTTGGGCTAATTTTTTTTGTTAATTTTATCTTTGAGATGCAGACATTTTTTTTTTTCAAATTTTGCATTTTAAAAAAAATTACACAAAAATAAATTATATCACTCTAAACACTTCTGAGATTTGTGATTAAAATAGATAAATATTGATCTTTAAAGAAAAAACTAATAAGGTTAGTTTGCAATTTGAAAATTTGTGATTGAATGATTGCTAATTAGTTTTAGAGCACAAATTCATTCATGCTACTTTACCTAATTATACACTAATCCTACAGTGAAAACCTAGGACAAACCAAATTCATAGTTGAGCTACTTTTATACATTTTTATTTGAAAAGTAAAGCATTCTTCCATAGAACACTCCTTCAAATTATTAACATCTAAAACACACTCAATTACAAAATTTATAGCAAACACATAATTTATCTCGTGGAGATTTGTGGCATAAGTTGGTCAAATTTTGTACTCCTCATTTGTGCAGCGACACATAATCCTCTCAAGAGTCAAGGTCTCATAAGTTGGTCTCATGATCCACTATAATATGGACTTGCAATCAATTTTATCACTAGCTAAAACTAACTTAGTATGGCCAATGAGATCCAAAGTAGATTTTGTTGCATAATGAATCCCATAGTATACAGTTCCCTATAAATATCTGAGTATGTGTGTGGAAGCTTTTCGATGGAGCTCATGCAAATCCTAGATGTATCTAGAAGCTATGCCTACGACGTATGACATATTTGGACAAGAGTGAGAAATATAGAAGAGACTCCCCACAAGCCACCTCTACATGGTGCAATCAACCAATGGTGTATCCTTGCCATTCTCAAGGTGCACCCTTGATAAGAAAGGTCTAGTTGTTGGCTTACAATTGATCATGTGAAATTGAACTAAGAGATGTCTCATGAGCCAAGGAAAATTTTAGGGGCTAATATTAATAGATGGACTAATTTTCCATGTTTTTCCAAAAAAAAAAATCACCAATATCCATTTTTTTAATGAAAATATTCACCCATCTTTTATAGTATAAAATTATTTTACCTTAAAATTCACCAAATTGTTTTAGAGACTATTAAAAATCATTAGAAATGTGAATGTTTTTACAAAAATAATGTTAAATATTTAATAATTTACATATTAGTAACTAGTAAGATTCACTAACTTTTTTAAACTTTAAAATAAATTTCCATCCTTAAAACTTTCCCTTTCTCTTGCATACTAGGACTAAGAATTTTTTATCCCTGAATCATTCTAGTTGATTTCTAGTCCATGGAAGAAGTGTAACAAACCCATATCTATTATACAAAATTTGTCATGCAAAGTAGTTTTGATTGTAGTGGTCGGTAAGGATGAACCACTTATGATTAGTAGATCATCTATTATGAATCACATAGAGTTAGATTTTCTATCATATAAATGTTTGGGTCAAATTTGCATCGATGAAAGATTGAGAGATTAAATAGGAATCCATTTTAGCATACCATTGCTTAGGTTCCTACTTGAGGCCCTAAAGAGACTTCTTGAGTCTGCTGAATAAAGATGAATTCTTTACATACCATTGTGGCTTCCCCATGTAAATTTCCTTTTTGATATCATTATGATGAAATGTATCATTCACATCCATGTGGTTAACCTCCCACCTTCTTACTATTGCAATGGAAAGAGTTAATTGAACATGGTCCATTTTGGCCACTAGAGCAAAGTTTTCATCATAATCGATGCCATGACCTATTGAAGGTTTTTTCCCACTAAATGTGCTTTGTATCTTCTCACAAGTCCATTCAGTGCTTTCTTTGTCCTATAGATCCACTTGCATTTGAAAATCGTAATATTTGAAGGAAGTGGAACCAAGTCACAAGTTTGGTTCTTAATGAGGGAGTTGTACGCCTTGCCCATCGTTGCTTCCAAAAAATATTCCTTGTAGCTTCTTCATAAGTTTGAGGTTTAGATGCTAGAACCATGTAGAAAGGCACAAGAATAACTAGTTATATAGATATGAGTGCATGAGGTGCTTCTTCAAATTGAGATCTCAAGGAAGGATCATCGAAGATATCACTCATGAGGCACCACTTTTGTGTTGAAAATGGTTGGGAATCTGAATCTTCACATGCATGCTCATAATATTTTGAATAAACTTTAGAACTAATGTCTTCAATCCAATCTAACTAATAGGATGAATTATATATTAGATCTTCTACGTAAGGAAAAACAATGTTTTATACATGTTGTTCCTCAAATGCATTTAACAAAGTTTCATCAAACTAAACATTCCTCTCCAATAAAGATTTTTTTGTTGAAAGATCTAGTAGTTTGTATCCCTTTACACCATATGGACATCCAACACTGATGAACTCTTCTCTTTGAGGCTCCAAATCCTCCTCCTCTCTTAAGGAATGTGAGCTCATGTGTGAGATCTAAAATTGCGGAAATGTGTAACTTATGGTTCTATGGCACTCCATTATTCAAAAGGTTTTTTTTCTTATAACATATATGTAATGAGATATGTTTTGTATATATGAAGAAAATTTGATTACTTTATCCCACAATTTGGAAGGTATGGACTTCACATGCAACATGCAACTAGCCGTCTCTTTCAAAGATCTATTCTTCCTCTTAGGTACCCCATTCTACTGTCAAGTGTAAGAAATTGTGAGTTACAACTTGTCACATGTCTCCGTACACCCACATGTTTTTTCCCCTCTTTTTATATGTTCTCTGTTACCAGTTTTGCTATAAAAGTTGTCATTTTTATTCGGGTGGATTTCCTACTTAAATCTCATTTACCTTCATTTTGTAGGATTCCCATTATTTTTATTTGTTACTGTCTTATTTGTTACTGTCTAGCACTTTACAAGTTATTTACTGTACCATACTTCATGGAGAAGATGCGTACAAAAAGAAGTGCCTTATGAATTTAAAGAGCCTTACCCTAGATGTGTACAATGTTGGAATGCTTTTACCATAGTCGTTATTATATATATACGAGGGCACATGGTAACCTCGCACTATATCTCCATTATTTTCAACTCTTAATTACTATCTACGTTGCCTTACGTTCAATACTTGGTTCGTTTCAGGTTTCAATCCTAAAGTGAGACTTATTCATGTTAATCCATGATATAACTCTATTCGAAATATATTAAAATCTGGCCACTTTGAAAAACCCAGTGTATGGTGGCGTTTGGCATATTTTGACTTGGAACTTTTAATTTATAATATGAAACAACAATAAAGGTTCAACATTACATTAAAGTTATTATGCCCTTGATTTTTATGGACGCGCCTGTACTACTCTCTTAACTCGATGCAATGGCTTAATGGTTATTTGTTTGTTCAAATCTGTGATGCAATGGTCATTAGCCATGTTGATCCGACCATGTGAAATTCACATGGGATGTCAGCGCCTCCCAAGCGAATGAACCAAACCGATTCTCTAGAACTAATGGTGCTAAGTGAATTTCCCAAATCCTAACAACTCACTTCCGTTGAGTTACTCGTTTATTTGGTTTCTTCCTGCTTTTTCCACCAACGCAGTCGGTCAACCATCCAGTGTTGGACACAACTAGGCGGCCATTTCATGGATTTCTTCCATGGTCGCGATCACATCCGGCCTTCTATTTTAAGGGAATATTTTTAATTTCGCTGGTGACTATATAACTTTGTTCTGGATTGTGAACATTGTTTAACTATTTACATGTTGTTGCACGTAGCCTAGGTTTTATAGTGGCAGCCAGTTAGATTTGATCCTGAGTCTGTTCAGGATAACTCTTTGTGAACATTGGTTAACCCAGATTCAAAAAAAAACCATTTACATGTTAAGTTGGTTGAACTTATACTAATACCACTCGAGTTTCTTATCAACATCGTCGGTTCTGTCCTAATCCTTCCAATCATGGTGACACGATGGACTCTCGGTACCTTCAAGGTTCTTGAGTGGAGATTGACAGAATTCCCCAGTGATTTGCAATGCCTGGAATTGACACCTGGTGACCAGCTAAGATCTGGAATGTTGTTTGCATTAAGTTCATATATTTATCACAATCTAGTTGTGTTTGAAGTTACTAAGATATTTCTTTTCTTTGCTATAACATGTTTCTCTTATAAACTCATCTTTGCAACTACAATGGATTATTAACCACTGTTTTCTCCATTTTGTCACAGTTCGCTCCTCGCCCCTTTCAAGGTGGGTGGATCATCATTTCAGCGATGGTTACACAGCTTTTCCAACTCTACTTTCTCCATCAATTTTGAGGTCAGGTTATCTACTGCTATCTCCATTTGTTAACTTAATTTATTTTGCACCCGTTTACCCTTACATTTTTTCCATGTGGTTACTTTTGCAGGTGCGTGCGTCTATGATCCCTTCAACTCCTCTTTCTCGTAGGTGTCGATTTCTTCCTTCTCTGACTGTTTCCTCCTCTGCTAAAGGTCAATCTCTGTTGGGCCTCCCTATTCTCCTACTCCATTTCGAGTGTCCCGAGGACAAATCTGGCTCAGTTCTAAATGTACTTTCCTTTTGATACTTCTCCCCGTTTTGTAAGGGTATGAAGATTTTTGTAAGGGTATGAAGGAAAGCGATGTCATTTTTTCTTCCTGTTGAATATTACGAGGACTATTATACTGCTCACACTCCTTATGCCTGAAAGGCTTGGATACTCTGTTCAAATCCTTATACAGGGACTTATCATGGTCCATATTATTTTAGTTTATACATATATACACAACTTCTGCCATTGTGAAGGGATAATAGTTTCTATAAATTTATAGACACACATATTTCTTTTCTCTTGTAATAATTTCAAGATGCTCTTCTTTCAAGTTGGAATTTGTTAGCAATAACTAATGTTTCTATGCTCGCAGTGTAGTACTTCACATAGTGGAGGTGTAACGCAATTATTTCTCTTTATGTCATATCTATCTGTTGAAAATTGTTAGCTTCTCCTTGTGCACTTTTTAACCCAGTGACGAACATGTATGTTGTTCGTATTACGTTCTTCTTGCACAAGTTAGGTATTTACTTAAAGAAGTTTGAAATTCCTATATTTATATGGTTAACAAGTTAGAAACCTCAATTTGGAGGTAAAGAGACTTTTTTGAGTCGGATTATTATTCGTTTCAGGGTTAACCCCTGCACTACGTTGTATTTATTTAGGTGGGTTCCGATATTGAATTATTGTTATTGTTATTTATTGTAATTTATTTCCACTTACAGATTTTTTGGTCGACATATATATAACATGATTCCCCCAAACTCTATAGTTATTTTCGGTTGATGGTTTTATATATTTTTTTCCTTAGATTTCAACTGGCCTCGAGTTGTTGCCTTTATTTTTGTCTCAATATTACCACAACTCTTACGTTATGCTCAACACTTCATGGCGAATTTCGTTCACCCGAGATACATGGTCTTCATACACCTCCCTGTACATGAAGATACATGATTTGTGGATCCAATCTTCCTATCTCAACTCCTCACATTTTCTAGTTCTAAATAATCACACATGCATTACTTTTTTATATTTCATTCATTTCCTATACATTTATCATGACCATAATTCGGGTCATGTTCACGACCTTGGAGGACACTTTCTCACATACCAAGTTAATTTACATGTATTTACGCCCTCAGAACCTAATCAATCTATTGTAGTGGCTACAACCACCCTCCAAAAATTTTTCTTAGCTTCATTTTAGAGCCTCCCTAGCAACCATTCTTAGCAGCATGCCTTACCCTATCTAGGTACATATGCTTCAGTTGAGTTTCTGTGGCTTATGAGATTGTGTTTGCTAGCTTGTTTACCTTCCACCCACAAGCTGACATCCCAGAACTTGGTCATTTTCTCGCTATTTTGATCACTTGGAAAATTGTGCAGAACTAGAGGGGAACGAACCTTCCTCTCCAGAATTGCAGAAATCATCAAGGCAGCCTACTACTCTCAAGAAATGCGCGGAGCAAGTAGGCAATCTTCCCTCTAAAAATTGCGTAGAGCAGCCCATCACTAGGCTTCCTCTCAAAAGTTTTGTAGTTCTAGCTGATAGCAAGGGCTTCAGTCCAGAAAGTTTGCAGAGCCTCAGGGGCATCCGGAGCCACTCAACCTAGAAACTACATAGAAGTCATCCACATGATTGTAGTCCATTGCATGTGCTCCCAAGTTGACTGCTTCCCTCCAGAAGTGACCAATATTTCCTTGCATGCATGGGCTACTTTTTCCCGAAAAAAGTAGATAGCATCCTTCAATTTTAGGGATTCATTTTTAGCAGCTAGGGGTTACATGAAAAAGTCATTTCAGAAACCTCCCACCAAGTGTCGCTTTTTCCTAGATTTGTCGCATGCACGTCATAAACCTCAATCTTATCGAAACTATTTATTCGATGCTTCAGAGCTCATTCTTCACTTCAATCTTGGAGCTATGGCACTCTACATTACATCTAGGATAATTCAACACACTGAACTCAACTTTTCCATGTAAGTCCACTTTTCATGTCTTTTGTTTCTTTTCTGTCACATTTTGTATTTTGGTTTGTGTGCGTCTTGTTTTCTTGGTTTTGTTAAACACTTGTTGTCTTTATAATGCATGTTAGCTTGTAGAAGCATTGTTTCAAGTTTTCCATTATATCACACTATTGTCACATACATGACACTATTTCTACACTGACGGTTGTCATTGCAGCAACTCACTTCACACACTTACTTGTTTTCTCATTTACCAAATCTTGCACGCACTATTTGCATGCAGATCATTTACTCTTTTCTCCACTCAACTTCGCACATGCATTCATCCTTTTCGTGTTTTTAGTTTCCCAATGGCGGGTCTGAGCTACCTTGGCCTAGATGTTGCCTTGCCCAGCTTGCACTACACATTTATGAGAGTGAAGGTTCTTCCTTCCTCCTAGAAATTGCACAAAGCTTGCCCAACACTGGTCTCTAGGCTCTCTCTATGCAATTCTGAGAGGCAGTGCCCTGTAAGCCCTTGGAATTGTGTAGATGAAGATGAAGAGGTTGTAGTCATTGCTGACTGAAACTGCACATTGCACATTTTCAGTCCTCAGCAAGCCAAGGTAGACTGTGCTCTATGCATTTTTAGCAATTAGTCAGCGCACTGGTAGTCCAGAGTGTGTTATGCGTAGTTCTGGAAGTGAGTCTCCAAGAATCCAATTGTAAATTGCACAAACCTTCCAGTCAGTCACCCAGGTATGTTGCATGTCAATCCTCAAGTTTTTTTTTTGTTTTCAACTAACATATTTCTTGCCATGAGTGTTGCTCTGCCTCCAGGTATTACTAGTGTTCGTTCATCTCTCAGGAGTATAGGTACAATGGCTTCCAAGAGAGTAGGGTCAAAGGACAAAGTTGAGAGTGCAACTGGAGATGCAGTTGAGAAAGTGTCTATGATCTTGCCCATCTATGAAGACACTAAGTTGTTCATAGACAAAGATATCAAGATGAAATGACAGGACATCAATGACACCTTTTGAGTCACATTTCAAGAGAATCTGGAAGACGTAGGGTCTATGTCAAGATTCACAAGTCTGGCTTGTACCGGATTGCATGCAGGTATCCCTTTATTTCCATGCGTGAACATGATCGACTTGATTGTATCACACACTAATCCAAAGACAATGGTGTTTCACAACGTCAGTGGAACACAACTTTCTACCTTTGGGGCGAAGGACCCTCAAGAGATGTATCACTTTCCACAACCAGTTATCATGATGGATAGACCCTTCACTAGACTCAGCAATAGTGCAAAGTCAAGAGATATCTTGAAGAGCTGGGTGAAAGAGACATCCAAGTTAAGGATGACACCCAATCAAGTGTACAAGACAAGGATACTATGGAAGGCATATGAGCTCTTGGTCATCTTCGCATGCTACTTATATGGCCAAGAGAGCACAAAGACCTTCCCGCAAAGTTAGGTGATTATGTTGGATCAGCTTGTGAATGAAGGAAGACCTTTCAACTCGTCTAACATGTTGGCTCTCAGGTTGAAGGAACGAGTAACAGAAGCCCAACATCCACGCAAGGGTCAACAAGAAAATCTTCTCATGTTCACTTACATATTTGATGTAATCTATGCCCAACAATAGTTTCTAGGCTTGCATTGGGCATGGACACCTTCAGAGACCTTTGTGCACACATATTGCAGGTTATTCTCTAAATGGAGCTTCCATGGAGTTATTATATAGCTATGTGACCACTTTGTCATCCTAGTATATAGGATGATCTTTGAGCAAGATCCATGCTGCATGTCTCAGGCAGCGATGGAGGCATTGACTGAGATAGAAAATTGGTATGCCTTACCCCTTGGCACCTTCATTTGAATGTAAAGTGCAGAGAAGGATCTGCTTGTTTTACCAAAGTTTTCCATGGATAAGTTAGTCATGCAAGAAGTGTCATATCACATATCGACAAAGTTTACAACAAGACTGCATAGGGGGAAGAAGGCATCTTGGCCTGCTCTTCCTTTGCATATCGAGTTGTATGAGATATAGAATCTCAAGCATGCTGAGGACGAGACAGAGGAATTTAAGAGGTTCACCTTTGACACCAGAAGTGTCAATCCATGTGACTCACATTTCATAGTGAAGGAACAATGTGCGAGAGTACATCATCCTTGGATCCACGACGTGTTTCATTGGCCTGAGGAAGACCCATGGAGATATTTATATCACTTTTCCAAGCTCAATGAACAAGTTAGCATGGTTGTAGAATGGTTAGCAGTGCAAAAGGCAGCGACATCACAGAGAGCAACATCATCAGCAGCAACAGAGGGCAACTGACCTGTGCTTGACAAAGGCAAGAGGAAGGTTACAAACGTCACATAGGCTAAGAAAATATGAAAGTTCAAAGCAGATACACTTGTGTTGAATGCAACTTTGGAGATTGAGGTGAAGAGGTGACACCATGATAGAAGGATCATGCAAGGGAAAAGAAAGAAACAAAAACTAGAGGAAGCATAAAAGGAGTTGCAAGAGTTGAAGCAACAACTTAGGGAAGAACAAGAGCTGTGTAGAAGAGAGAAGGAAGAGCAACAGGAACAAGAACAACAGGAGGCGCATCATGCACATATTGATGAAACTACGCCCATAAAGGTTATTGACTCATCTGAGCAGCTTACACATAGTAGACAGAGTGAAAAGTCGCAAGAGCAAGGCTTTTCTAACGAGATTGAAAAGATGCTTGAGCAGATGGAAATGGATATGGTTTAGATCAAGTTGGATTGGGACATTGATTTCATGCCTCAAAACCAAGAGGTGACCCCACCAGCTTCATGAGATCCGGAAGTAGAGTAAGTCCCAAGCGATCAAAGAGACAAAAAAATCCTTGAAGATAATCTAGAAGTGGAGATGCACAATATACCTTTCGAGGAGTCACAACAGAGAGTTGTGCAATCATGCAGAGTTGCCCACTCCGGATGTCCATGTATCTCCACTGGAATTTGAAGAATGAGTGACTGTGTCTGATGTGCGTAGACATCCAACTACATTGGCCATTGCTACTAGAGCATATGCCGAAGCCACCAGCTCGAGTGTTATATTCTTGATAGCTGAGAATGAGCACATGGCTAAGGAGCTAAAAGCAGCCAAGCAGGGAGAAGAGCATGTTACGACATCTACTAGGCTAGAGTTGAGGAGAGTGATACTAGATGAAGTATTGTCTCTCGAGACAATCATGCAGAAGTTGTACTTTAGATTCATCACCATGCATAAGTCATTTGTCCATCTCAACGGTTAGCAGCAGCATTGTGGTATGTGAGAACACATCTTATCAGATCTACACACTGTTGTCAATCACATGAAAATATGGACATTTAGGTACAAGGGAACCCCATTGCACTTGCCAAAGATGATGAAGCCAAAGGCTGTAGAGTTTAAAGCATGCATCTAGAGTCAGATCCATAAATATGAGGAACTCCCGCATTTCCTCACCAACTTACAGGCTTCACATGCACTAGTGTTCTAGAGCATGGATTTCATTGTGCGCATGCATGCAATCCCATGCATTGGCACACTCACCAAGGTGAATACAAAGAACCAAGTCTGACTAGAGCTAGACATGTACCTTGATCTGTTGATGCGCATAACCACCAGCACAAACTTACAAATGAGAGGAGACACTATGCACCAGTATGTTCTTGGTCTAGCTACACTTAACACTATGATGTGCATGCTATCTGAAAAGTTGGAAAGAGGTTCCAAATCAGTGTACCTAGATGCAATGGAGGTGCATGTTCACTTTTAGAAGGATGTCACCACAGATCGCACGAACACCATAATAGACTACCAAGCTTGGCATCAATTTGCCACCATCGATCATCGAAAGGATGTCGAAGAGTTAGTCTTCCCACAACTGTGTGAGTCTTAGTGATGTCTTGCATGGCTTACTCAAGCCTATTTTTGTCTCACATGGGTACATGTGTATATTGTAATGTAAACATATTATAAAAGTGAAAGACCAAGTGTCAATAGTAGAATGTAATAGTCATATGTAAGTTGAAGAGTCATGAGGGTAGGTGAAGATTCAAAAAGGGGAATGTCAAGGGTTACCCCACCCTTCACTATTTATAGAACTTCATAACTCATTGTACAGTCTTTTGGGAGCCAAGATTCGTATAGAATAACTTAGAGAAGGATTGGAGTGTATTGTAACAAGCCTTGGCTTATCCAAAGTATAGAGCTAGTACATCTCTTTCGAGGAACAGGTGGAAGTGACTGTAATATTCCACTATCGGGGCTAGCATTTGTCATGGTTGTATGTATGATTGGATCTTTCACACTTTTAATGTAACAGAGCTATCACATTTCGTGCATATGTTGTTATTGTAGTTTGACTATCACGGTTACTCTAATGATTTATGTAATTGTAATTTACACATGTATGTATGGGCTATTATGTATGTGTTTGTATGAATCTTATCGAAGTGTATTGTTGATATAATCCATCAATTTGGATCGCTGACTATCTTGCTTTCCATATCATGATGTCTTTATGCTCGTGTCTTTCATTTCAAGCTACGTGCTATTACAGGTTTCTAAGTGGCGCACTCTTCCCCCTCTCCACGTGTTAGAGCCTTTCATGCACCTTCCTTGACTTACTACAAAGTCACACCCTTTCTACCAAGAAGGAAATCTTACTACTACCCACTGCTAGGACTCCTACTACAAATGGTCTGAGGTCTAGCTAGGACTTCTTACTGTGAGATCTCCTGACATGTTGGTGGATCTAGTGCCATCAACATTTTTGGCGCTAGAAGGAGGGCCAAATGTCAAGCTAAGTCCTCACATCCTGTTTTGAATATTTGCATATCTATCATGGATATCATTGTAGTTAACCCTTCGTGATGTTTGTCCAATTCACATTCCTTTGAAATCACGAAGGAGTTTTTGGATCACTTCTTTGAAATCAAGTATGATGGTGAATGTGAAGTGGCCGAGCCTGAGGACTTACATGACTTCCTTGAATTCTTGGGGAATGAGGAAGAGTTTGATGAAGTAGAGGCCATCATGCTACTTTCATACACACTTCATGAATCCCAAGAACGATGGTGCTACAACCTGCCTACCAATTGCATGCACTCATTTAAGCACTCATCTGATCTAATTGAATCTGTTTTACATCATTTAGATCCTAAAGATCTTGACAAGAAAAATTTAAAGCAAAGGAAGGTCCCGCATGAATCGCATATGGATTTTTGGAAGAGTTTCCATTTTCTCATGTTTGAAGCTCCAAAAAGTCAGATGAAATTCCAATATCTCATGGATAGATTTGAATATTGCCTTACCAAATCACTCTATCCCAATATGAAGATAAATTTCAAGCCCCGCTAAGCATGCTCCAATGATGGAGTTGTGCAATCACAAGTGGATACTGTTGCTATCACAAGTGATTTTCTGCCTTCATCTCATCAAACAACTCCACCCCCGCAGCATGATGTGGGAGAATGTGCAAACACGTTTCTTCAACTATCACATCCTCCCACCATCACTACTCTTAATTTTTGTACAGATTTAGTTGGGAAGCCCATGGGTTTTCATATGCATTTGTTACCTCAACCTTTGTCTTCACGTTCTACTGATCCTCTAGATTCAACTGTCTTGTGTTCTTCCATTTCAAACTCTACACTTGTTCTGAACGAGGATCAAGCCATTAACGGACTTGATGTTGCACAACCAATCTTTGTTGTCATTTATGATGAGTATGACTCGCAAGCTAAACATCAAATTGTAGTGAAGGATGACCTCCTTTTGTCTGCGCCTCCTTCGATTTTTCCTGACATATTTGGTGATTATGCTATCTCTGATTTTCCTTATGTAAATTCATCCACAGATGCATCTACTTTTGATCATTCGCAGAGAGGACAAATATTTAATTGAGAATCTACTTGACTTTTCATCAACCTTTTTTGAAAATGCAAGGGTGAGAATTATTGCTTCTCATCTACCCCTCTATTTGGTCCATTAGATCATGAGGATGTCGATGAACTTATTGACTTTTTTTATCATAGCTATCGTGATATATTTACTCCAATATTTAATCATGATGTTGATTCTATCAATGTTGATCTTTCAAAGCCACTTGTTTATGATGATCTATCTATCGATGAAGTCGAAACCCCACATGCTATCGTGGCACTTTAGCCTGAACTGATGGTTATGTCACGCTTTCACTGTCCTAAGGTTAGTTTCACTTCTGAGCTGGAAATTGTTGAACTACACAAGGCTCCTCATCACTCATCTGTATGCATTGAAGATCAATCCAACACACATATTTCCCTTCTTCCACTCAAACCACATGATCCTATCGCTCATGCATTATAGGACTATTACACAACAAGCACACTTGCAAGACTTATTTGTCTATTTTTCTCATGTTTTCTTACCTATCACAGTGAAGAAAGTGCATATTCTTAACCTCTACACGCAGTGTATCACAACACCATGGTAAGTCTAGAAAGTGCCTGTTGTGTGATTTCACTCTTTTCTTTTCTGTGGACTCATTTAAACTCAGAGTGCATTTGTATTCATTGTTATATCTTTCATGTTTGCTGGTTCATTTGACTATGGTCTTCGCAAACCATGCCTTCACCAACATGGGTCAACTAATGCACCAGTGGATCAATTGGAAATATCACTTCACATGATTAGACCCATGCACCATTAGCATAGGAGTAGTAGTGTTTGATTTTGTCTTGTTTTCTTGCATGCATGTTTTCTTTCTTTTTCTTCTTTCTTTTTGTTTTCTTGGTTGATTTTCTTACTTTCTTTTCTTTCGCATTTTCTTCTACTCTTTGCTTTAATGTTTTGTTGTTTTGTTTGTTTATGCTTGTAGGATAGTTTCTCATGACACCGTGTATGACTCTTGAAACAAGAAGTGTAAAGTACAAGAGGAATTGTACAGCTACCAACATTTGGTTATTTGTTGTCCTCTCTCTTTATGCAAAACTTTTTTTCTACAATCAATGATACAAAAATGGAAAATACATTATGTTGAAAGTGAATCTTGGTGAAAATGCAATGGTTGCACTCTAACTAGTACCACCTACTCTAGTTGGTTATTTATGGGTTAATCGTTGTCAACTCAGTCAAGTAGAGTAAGATGAGGGGGAAAACCTTAACAAGTATGTTAGAGATATATACAAAATACCTCTCTGAAGGAACAACCTCTTATTCTCTAAATAAGTTGGGATCCCTCTTCTACCTCTGAAATAAATAAGTTCCTATGCACAGTCCTTGAAACAATAAAAAATGAAAAAAAGAAAATGTGATTTTTTTTAAAAAAATGAATAAGGCAAAAGAAGAGAAAGGATTTGTGCAGAGAGAGGTGATGTAAGTAACTCCATTGGGGTACTAACCAGGGTTGCTGGCAACGGAGGGATGCTTGTGTTCCTGCATGACTCCGATGACGTATTGTCTAGGCTTGCTGGCAGCGGAGAAACACCAGAGATGAAACTTAAACTCTGACAGTCATATTACTTATGCACCAATATACCCCTCATCCGCAATCGAAACAACTAAGTTGACTTGGCTTGGAATGTGTGCTAACCGATCAAGAGCATGGTAGATGCTACGTCTTTTAATCAAGTCAGTGTGGAAACCACGTTGATCTAAGAACCAAACAATACTTCCAGAGGAGTTAGACTTTCTTTTCACATAACAAGGTTCATTCAGAGTGATTGAGTTTTACGAGTGTGTTGCCAAGTGTTGTAGCAACTACAACCACCCTCCAAAAGTTTTCCTTAGCTTCATTTGGAGCCTCCTTATAAACCATCCTTAGCAGCATGTCTTAAATTGTCCAAGTACATATACTTCAACTGAGTTTCAGTGGATTATCAGCTTGCGTTTGCTAGCTTGTTTTCCTTCCACCCCCTCCCCAAACTTGGTCATTTTCTGGCTATTGTGATCACTTGGAAAATTGTGCAGAACTGGAGGGAAACCAACCTTCCTCTTCAGAATTATGCAGATCATCAAGGTAGTTTGCTGCTCTCCAGAAATGCACAGAGAAAGCAGGAAACCTTCCCTCTGAAAATCACGTAGAGAAAACCATCACTGGGATTTCTCTCAAAATTTGTGCAGTTCTAGCTGACAGCCAAGGCTTCAGTCCAGATATTGCATAGAACCTGAGGGGCAGCTAGAGCCACTTAGCCCAAAAACTGCAAAAAGGTCATCCATAAGCTTGTAGTCTGTTGCATGTCCTCCCAAGTTAACCGGTTCCCTCCATAACTGACCAATCTTAACTTGAATGCATGGGCTGCCTTTTCCCAAAAAAAGAAAAAATAAAAAAGCAAAACAATACCAAGATTTTAGGGATCCATTTTTAGCAGCTATGGGTTACATGCAAAAACCATTTCGGAAACATCCTGCCAAGTGTCACTTTTCCCTAGATTTGTGCATGCATGTCATAAACCTGAATCTTATCAAAACTCTTTATTCGACTCTTCAGAGCTAATTATTCACTTTGATCTTGGAGCTTTGGCACCCCACGTCACATCTAGAAGCATTCGACACACTCAACTCAGCGTTTCCAGGTAAGTCTACTTTTCATGTTTTTTGCTGTTTTTTTGTCATTTTTGGTATTTCGGTTTGTGTGATTTTTGTTTTATTAGTTTTGTTGAACTCTTGCTATCATTTTAATGCATGTTATCTTGTAGAAGCATTGTTTCAAGTTTTCCATTACATCTCACTGTTGTCGCATGCATGACACTCTTTCTGCATTAACGATCATTATTGCGATGACTCGCTTCACACACTTACTTGTTTTCCCATTTATTGAATCCTACACTCACTATTTTCATGCATGATCATTCACTCTTGTTTGCACTCAGCTTCACACATTCATTCATCCTTTTCATGTTTTTCATCCCCCGTCGATGGGTCTGGGCTACCTTGGCCTAGAAATTGCCTTGCCTGGCTTGCACTGCGCATTTTTGAGAGTTAAGGCTCTACCTTCCTCCTAGAAACTGTGTAGATCTTGCCCAACACTAGCCTCCAGGATTGTTGTATGCAATTATGAGAGGTAGTACCCCGTCAGCCCCTGGAATTACGCAGATGCATTTGATCGGGTTGTAGTCATTGCTGACTGAGACTATGCATTACGTAGTTTCAGTCCTCAGTGGGCCAAGATGGACTATGCTCTATGTAGTTTCAACAGTCAGTCGGCCCACTAGCAATTTAGGCTTTCTTCTGCATAGTTCTGGTAGTTAGTCTCCCAGCCTCCTGGGGAAAATCACACAAACCTTCCACTTAGTCACCCAGCTATGTTGCATGTCAGTAATCAAGTTGCTTTTGGTTTTCAATTGATGGATTTCTTTCAATGAGCATTGTTCTATCTCTAGGTATCGTAGGTGTTCGTCTGTCTCTCAGCAATACAGGTACAATGGATTCCAAGAGAGCAGGGTCAAAGGACACTATTGAGAGTGCAATTAGAGATGCAGTTGAGCAAGTGTCTATGAGCTTGTCCATCTATGAAGACACTAAGTTGTTGATAGACAAGGAGATCAAGATGAAATGGAAGGACATCAATGACACCTTTTGAGGCACATTTGAGGAGAATTTAGAAGATCGTAGGGTTTATGTCAACATTCACACGTCTGGCTTGTACTAGATTGCATGCAGGTATCTTGCGTTTCCATGCATGAACAAGATCCACTAGATTGTCTCACATATGGATCCAGAGACAATGATGTTGAGCAGTGTTAGTGGAACACAACTTGCTACCTTCAGGGCGAAGTACTTTCAGGAGATGTATCACTTGCTGCAGCCAGTGATCATGATAAATACACCCTTCACGAGACCCAACAATAGTGCAAACTAATCCGGATTTAAACAGGAACGCAACAAATTACAAAGATAACCATAAACACGAAGATGCAATGGAAATAATACTTCATTTCATTAATGTAAAATACTGAAATATGCCCTACAAATAGAAATGGAAATAAACCAGCTAAGGCGATGGTAGCTTGTCTCTGAGAAGAGATGTGGGGGCTACATGCCTCTGAACTACCTTATAGTGAGGCTCAAGGGCCTTTTTATTATTGAATAATAAGAGCAAGCCCTAAACAACCAAAACCCTAACCTGAGGAGATGTAACACCAAGAGTTTATGGGCCCCGTTGGGGTGAGTTGGACAACCAACTTCCTGGGGTCGCGACTTGGTCATATTATCTCCGTTTGATGGGCATGATAGCTCGTTGGAAAGATCTCTCCGAGGACTATGACAGAAAAGAAGATTTTAGACACAAAATCACTAGCGGTATATTTCCAAAAAACTGTCATTTAGGGCCTCAAAATAGCTCCAGAAGTTTAGTACCCAAAAAAATGCTAAAGATAGTAAATTGTGCTACAATTAAGGAAACTGAAAAACTGAAAGAAGAAATGGTGGGGGTCCAAGTGGAATTGGTGGGTGAGCACCAATATCCACCTGGATCATTCATGTCCCCTTTGGAAGCAATGGTCCCCATTGCATTGAGGTCCTCCATGAGATGAGGGAACTTCTGCTGAACTTGGTCCCTGGTGAGCCACTTGCCCTAGTGAAGGAGTTGGCCTGCTTTGACAACTTGATATAGTTGGATATTCTACTGGCGAGTGTGCTTGATTTGTGTGTGCATGATCTAATCAGTTGCAGCTTCTTCCATGCAAAATGGATTTAACTCTGTGGGTGTGAGTTGTTCTACAATGCCAAATGTGTCTAGTAATGGTGGAAAGTATGGCCGAAGTCGGTCCACATTGAACACAAGGTGCAGGCCAAGGCATGGGGGAATGTTGAGCTCAAATGCATTGTCTCCCATAGCCTTGGTAATGGTGTAAGGACTATATCAGAGTGGTCTGAGTTTCCGATAGGCTCCGGTAAGGCATTCCTTTTGCAAATGCAACCAGAGTTTGTTGCCCACTTGAAACTTATGTGGCACCTGATGTTGATCATGTCACTACTTGTACTTGTCATTTGATATCTCCAGAATGTCATGGACCTGCTGGCGAATATGTTGGATGTGCTCAATGAACCTATTTGCCTTATCTGTTTGGGACTGGACATGAGCCAAATCTACGTGAGTAGCTGCAAATGGCATGGCCACATCAATGGGACATAGTCGTTGGAATCCCAAGCCCACCTGAAAAGGGTTGTGGCCAGTTGAGCTATGGAGAGCCTGGTTATAGCTGTGCTGAACATAGGGGAAGCTCTCATCCCCGTGCATGGATGCTTTGAGTTGTACATGTGCAAATGTGTACGATCATCTTGTTGACAACCTCCATCTGGCCATCAGTTTGAGGATGGAAGGTTGTGGACTTAGTGAGTTTGGTGTCCAACATCGACCAGAGATTCGACCAAAATGTACTAAGGAGCTTGTTGTCCCAATCTGAGATGATAAACTGTGGGATCCCAAAGTGTACCCACACTTGTTCAAAGAAGAGTTTAGGAGTGGCTTCTGCTATGCTATTCTTCTTGCAGGCTGCCATAATGGCCATCTTCGAGAACTTGTCAATGAACACAAGAACACAGTCATTTCCATGCTTAGTGTAAGGAAGGCCTGACATGTAATCCATGGAGATGGATTCCCAAGGTAGAATATGGGTAGGCAGCAGGGTATAGAGGCCTTACTTCTTGATGGTTAGTTTGGCAATGGTGCAACCAGTGCGTGATATGATGTACTTCTCGACATCTTGTTGAAGATTCAGCCAATAGAAATACTTCTGTAGTACTACCACTATTTTCTCAACCTTGAAATGCCCAGTAGCCCGACTGTAGTGTGCTTCCCAAATCATCTTGGCATGCTCACTTGAAGGAACGCAAAGGTGACCCAGGTGGCATAACATGGCATCATGGAGGTGAAAATATAAAACATGTTGATCCTCCAAGAGTGTCTAATCTGCCAAATTCTGGGTTGATTTTGTAGAGAAGTGGCCAATCAGAAGTCTCATGCCCACAAGTATTGAGCACGGTGGTTAACACCATGATTGCTGGTTGACTAAGGCAATATGCAACATTATTGGTGCTGCCCTTCTTATACTTGATATTCCAATGGAACTATTGCAGGTATGTGGACCACTTCTGATGGCGATCATTATGTAATTTCCCTTGGGTCTGTATGAACTGCAAGGGTCGGTGGTCTGTGTGTATGACTGTTTCCTTCCCCAAAATGTAATGCTTCCATTGTTAACAGACCTGCACAATGGAATACATCTCTTTGTCATAAGTGGGATACTTCCAGACTGTGTTTGAAAGTGTCTCACTGTGATATGCCAATGGATGCCTGTGTTGAGTAAGGACTACACCAATAGCATAATCATAGGCATCTGTCTACCCCTCAAATGGTTGTTGCAAGTCTGGTAATTTGAGAATTGGTGCTGAGCAGAGGAAATATTTCAACTCTATGAATGCCTTCTATTGAGATTCAAACCAAAAGAATTTTTCTTTCTCTCCTCCCTTGGTGACTTGACTCAAGGGCCAAGTGATATGAGAAAATCCCAACACGACCCTGTGGTAGAAGTTGGCAAAACCTAGAAATTTGTGAAGCTCTGTTAGAGTGGTTGTAGATGGCCAATCCTAAATGACTTGGATCTCAACTGGATCCACAGGCACCCCCTATTCATCAATAATGTATCCCAAATACTGAACCTGGGTCATGCCAACAGTGCATTTCTCCAAATTGGCACATAACTTGTGTTTCTGCAGTGTTTGGAGAACCTGTGGGATGTGGTGGAATTGTTCCTCCCAACTCTAGTTGAAGATCATAATGTCATCCAAGTATACCACTACAAATGAGTTGGTGAATGGCCGCAAGATGTCATCCATTAGCCTCATGAAGGTTGCAGGAGCATTTGTCAATCTGAAAGGCATAACCAACCATTCAAAAAGCCCCTCCTTGGCATTGAAGGAAGTCTTCCACATATCGGAGGGTTCGATTGGTACCTGATGATATCCTAACTTCGAATCGATATTGTTGAAATATTTTGCCCCCTTCAATTGGTCCAGGAGGTCATCAATCTGTGGGATCAGGTACCTATTACGGACAGTGATCTTGTTCAGTGCCTGATAGTCAATACAGAGTCTCTAAGTCCCATCCTTATTCTGTACCAACACGATCGAGCTCCCACAGGGTGATGAAATCGGAAGGTCCATTGGGTAGCGATGCACCTAGGGTCATATCGATGGATTTCTTGACTTGACAGTGCAGAGGAACCCCTGTGGGGGAGGTGAATATGTGCTCGTACTCCTTCATGACCTTGTCCATTTGTAGCTATCATGCGGAGGGGCCTTGTTTGGAGGTCATGGCCACCATCTTCTTATTTTCTTGAGGGTGTATCATCAGGAAAACAAATTTCCCGGTTTTAGAAATGAGCTTACTGCATTGTTTTGTAGTAACCAAAGAGATGGCGGTAGGTGGTGCTACCTCTGGTATCATGTAGAGCTTATTTCCCAAAGTAACAATAACAGCACAGGGCCTTGATTCATACATAGCATGTCGCTTCCACAAGTATGGTTGTCCCAATAATACATCACAAACTTCAAGGGGAGCAATGTCACATAATACCTCATCCATGAAGGGCTTGATGTTGTATGGAAGGCGACACTATTGGCTCACACGAAGATCCCCTCCTTGGTGAAGCCACCCAATGGTGTCCAATTGTGGATGTGATGTGGTCGGTAAGCCCAACCGCTTCATGACCTCTGTCGAAATGAGGTTCTTCTAGTTCCTGTTGTCGACAATGAACTGTAGCGGGGAGCCCTTTACCCACATCTAGTAGTGGAAGAGATGCTCCTCCTCCTCTAGATCTTCGAGTTCCTCCTTTTGGATCTTCATGGTGGCAATAGTGGCGTTGGGCTCCACATCGATAATCTACTTCGCTTTGTTATTCCCCTTGTCGGGTTCTAACTCTGAGTCATAACATGCATTTGATTCTGAAACCTTTAGCTTGGCCACTAGTGACTACTTGGCCCAACAATCACTTGTGTTGTGAATGGAGTTCTTATGGAACTCACACCACTTTACCATGTCCTTTTTCAGCTTCACAGCACTGTTCTTTGCTTGCAGCTTTGGTAGGCTGTCTTGGGCCTCAATGCCTTGGCTTTTTCCTTTGTTCTAGGGTTTGGGGGCACCTTTCCCTTGCTTCAGATTCGCAGATCCAAAGTCTCGTTTCTTTTGTTTAAACTTTTGCTTGACCTTGATGGCATATTGGTATGCCGTGATGAGCAAGGAGATGATTAGGAATTCTATTTCTTCCTGGATGTACTTGTGCAGGTAGTTGCGGTATTTGAGTACCAAATGTTGCTTCGTATCCTTGATACCCAACTTTGTGTGAAGGGTATGGAAAATATTGGTAAACTCTATCATGTCTTGGTCCCTTCCCTGCCACAACGTGGTCCACTTTATGTATTGATCCTCATAGCTTCTGACAGGGTAGTACTGCTGCTTGATGGCATCCCGAAATGAATTCCAAGTGGGTGTAGCTAAAAATAGTGGGCCTATACTTTCATCCTTCTGCTCACAATAGGTTTCCCACCAATCCTTGATATGGGGGGCTGCTTTGAGAAGAGCGAAAATAATCTTTTCCCGATTGGAAAAATCATGAACAGAAAAATAACCCTCTAGTAGATTTACGCATTTATCAACGTCATTTTCGTCTATCTGACCCTCGAATATGGGGATTTAAAAACTAACTTGTACCTTAAATTGTGTGGCGTTTCCAAAGTAGTTGTTGGAAGCTGATGCATTGTGCCTGGGTAGCCACTGAAGGATCTAGGCAAAGTTGTCCATCATCGTGTTCCTTTGTCACTTGAGGACTTCTTCGAGCAAGATTTTGATAGGATCTATTGCCCCCTGGTCTTTATTTTCATCTGCCATGGGAGGTCATCGAGATTTATGAGGTTGGTCTTGCAAAGGTTCGACCAGTTCAAGCCCTAACTCCTTATATCCTAACCTTGTTAGGGACATGCAAAGAAAAACAAGGAAAAAAGTAGGCCACTCTGATACCATTGATCTGGATTTAAATAGGAACACAAAAAATTACAGAGATAACCATAAACATAGATATGTAGTGGAAATAATAATTCATTTCATTAATGTAAAATAGTGAAATATGCTTACAAACAGAGATGGAAATAAACCAACTAGGGCGATGGTAACTTATCTCTGAGAAGAGATGTGGTGGCTACATGCCTCTGAACTACCTTAAAATGAGGCTCAAGGGCCCTTTTATTATTGAACAATAAGAGCAAACCCTAAACAACCAAAACCCTAACCCGAGGAGATGTAACACCAAGAGTTTATGGGCCCCGTTGGGGTGAGTTGGACAACCAACTTCCCAGGGTCGCGACTTGGTCATATTATCTCTGTTTGATGCGCATGATAGCCCGTTGGAAAGATCTCTCCAATTACTACGATGAAAAGGACAATTTAAAAAAAAAATCACTAGCAATATATTTCCAAGAAAACGTCATTTAAGGCCTCAAAACAGCTCCAGAAGTTTAGGACTCGAAAAACTGCTAAAAATAGTAAATTGTGCTACAATTAAGGAAACTAAAAAACTAAAAGAAGCAATGGTGGGGGCCCAAGTGGAATTGGCAGGTGGCCACCAATATCCACCTAGATCACAAACTCAAGAGACATCTTAAAGAGTTGGGTGAAAGATCCGTCCAAGTTCAAGATGACACCCAACGAAGTGTACAAGACAAGGATACTACGGAAGGCATATCAACTCTTGGTCATCTTCATATGTCTCTTATACAACCAAAAGGGCACAAAGGCCTTCCCATAGAGTTGGTTAATTGTGTTGGATTAGTTGGCAAATGGAGGAAGACCTTTCAACTGGTCCAACATGTTGGCTCTCAGGTTGAAGGAACAAGTAATAGAAGCCTGGCATCCACCCAAGGGTTAGCAAGCAAAGCTTTTCATGTCTGCTTACATACTTGATCCAATTTATGCTAGTCAATAGTTTCCAGGCTTGGGTTGGGCATGAACACCTTCAAAGACCTCTATGCACATGTATTGCAGGTTTTTCTCCGAATGCAACTTCCATGGAGATATTATAGAACTATCTAATCACTTCGTCACCCTGGTATACATGATGATCTTTGAGTAGGATACACCTTGCATGTCTCAGGCAGAAATGAAGTCATTGATTTACTTAGCATATTGGTATGCCTCACCCCTTGGCACCTTCATCCAGATGTACAGCGTAGAGAACGCTCCACATGTTTTACAAAAGTTTTCCATGGATAAGCTAGTCATACAAGAAGTGTCATATCACATCTCGATAGGGTTTTCAGCAAGACTACATAGAAAGAAGAAGGCATCTTGGCTCACTATTGCTTTGCAGATTTGGTTGTATGAGATCCATCATCTCAAGCAGGTTGAGGCAAAGACAGAGTAATTGAAGAGGTTCACCTTCGGCACCAAAAGTTTCAATCCATATGACCCACATTGCTTAGTGAAGGACCACTGTGTGAGAGTGCGTAATCCTTGGATCCATGCAGCATGTCATTGGCCTAAGGAAGACCCATGGAGATATTTCTATCACTTCTCTAGGCTCAATGAACTGGTCAGCATGGATGTAGAATGGTTAGTAGCACAGAAGGTAGAAACATCATGAAGAGAAACATCATTAGCAATGACAGAGGGCAGCAGACCTCGGCTTGACAAAGGCAAGAGGAAGATTGCAGACAATGCAGAGGCAGAGCAAAGCTGCAAGTTCAAAGAGGATCCAATTGTGTTGAAATAAGATTTGGAGATTGAGGCAAAGAGGTGACAACACGAAAAAAGGATTTCACAAAGGAAAAGAGAGAAACAGAAGCTAGAGGAAGCAAAAAAAGAGTTGCAAGAGTTGAAGCAGCAACTCAAGGAAGAACAAGAGATGCGTAGACATTGGGGTAATTTTGAGCTATAAAATAGGCCACCTAAGAAAATTGTACAACCAAAATATACCTTATAAGAACCAATAGGATTCAAGATGATGATGTCAACCATGGAGGATGTTTCACCATTTTTGGAGTAAAAAAGTAAAAGGATTAAAAAATAAAATAATAAAACTATTTTTCAACTCATGTTTTCAAATTATCTCCTTAAGGTTTTACTCAAATTTTGAGGGGGAGTACTCATTGGATGCAAAATTTAATTCCACATCCAAGGAGTACCCATGCTGCATACTTCTTATGGGTAATGTTACATAAAAAATTTGAAATACATGAAAAAATGTTATTGCAATCACATTTTTCATCTATTTCTCATTTTTCACATAGTAGGGTCCATCGAAAGTATGCAACATGGGTACTCCTTAGACGAGGAATTAGATTCTTCATCCAATGATTGTTTCGTCTCAAAATGTAAGTAAACCCATAGGAATATAAGTTGAAAATAAGAGTTAAAAAAATAGTTTTTTCTTTTTTCCCTCTAAAATTTCGTAATAATCTAATCTTATTTTATTATTTCCACTATTATTTCATAATTTCCTTAGGAGGCCCATTTTAGACCTCAAAATTCCCCCACCGAGAGAGAAGGAAGCGCATCAGGAACAGGAACATCAGGAGGTGAAACATGCACATATTGATGAAATTGCGCCCATACAAGTTATTGACACAGTTGAGCATCTAGCACATAACAGACAGGGTGAGCAGTCGTAGGAGCAGGAATTTTCCCAAGAGATTGAACATATGCTTGAGCATATGGACATGGATATGGTTTAGCGTGAGTTAGATCAAGACATTGACCTCATGCCTGAGAACCAAGAGGTCACTCCACCGACTTCAATAGATCTGGAAGTAGAGCAAGTCCCAAGTGATCAAGGAGACAATGAAATCCTTGAGGAAAATATAGAAGAAAAGATGTACAACATACCTTTTGATGAGTCACAATAGAGAGTTGTGTAGTCACGCAAAGTACCCACTCCGAATGTCCATGTATCTCCAGTGCAATTTGAAGAATGAGTGATTGTGTTCGATGTGCATAGACATCTAGCTGCATTAGCCAATGCTACTAGAGCATATGTCAAAGCCACTAGCTCGAGTGTTAGATTCTTGATAGTTGAGAATGAGCACATGGCTAAGGAGCTACAAGCAGCCAAGCAGGGAGAAGAGCAAGTTACACCATCTGCTAGGGCAAAGTTGAGAAGAGTGATACTAGATGAAGTATCGTCTCTAAAGAGAGTCATGCAGATGATGTACCTCATATTCGTCACCATGCATAAGTCAGTTTTCCATCTCAACGGTTGGTAGCAACGTTGTGCTATGAGAGAATGCATCTTGTCAGATGTACACACTTATGTCGATCACATGCAAATATGGACAATTAGGTACAAGGGAGCACCACTGGACTTGCCGAAAATGATGAAGCCAAAGGTGGTGGATTTTAAAGCATGCATCTGGAGTCAGATCCGGAACTATGAGGAACTCCCATAGCTCATCACCAGCTTACGTGCTTCACATTCATGGGTGTTCTGGAGCATGGATCTCATTTTGCACATGGATGTGATCCCATGCATTAGCACACTCACCAAGTTAGAGAGAAAGAACCAATTCCGACTGGAGCTAGACATGTACTTTGATCAGTTGATGCACATAGCCACTAGCGCAAACACTATGCACCAGTATGTTGCTAGTCTGAATGCACTCTAGATTATGATACGCATGTTATCTCATGAATCAGACAAAGGTGCTAACTCATTGTACCCAAATGCAACATAGGCAAGAGTTCATTTTCAGAAGGATGCCACCACAAAGCATGCGAACACCATAACAGACTACCAAGCTTGGCATCAATGTGCCACTGTCGATCATCGAGAGGATGTCAATGAGTTAGTCTTCCCATAGCTTTCCAAGTCTTAGTGATGTCTTGCATGGCTCACTCAAGCCTATTTTTGTCTCACATGGGCACATGTGTAGATTGTAATGTCAACATGTTGTAAAAGTGAAAGACCAAGTGTCAATAATAGAATGTAGCAATCATGTGTAAGTTGAAGACTCGCGAGGGTAGGTGAAGAGTCACAAAGGGGAATTTCAAGGGTTATTCCTCCCTTTTCTATTTATAGAACCTCATAACTCATTTTATGGGCTTTTGGGAGTCAAGCTTCCTATAAGATAACTTAGAGAAATCTTGGAGTGTATTGTAACAACCCTTGGCTTCTCCATAGTGCAGAGCTAGTACATCTCTTTGGAGGAGCAGGCAGAAGTGACTTTAATGTTCCACTATCGGGGCTAGCAGTTTTCATGGTTGTATGTATGATTGGATCTTTCACTCTTTTAATATAATAGAGCCAACACATCCATGCATATGTTGTTATTGTAGTTCAGCTATCGTGTTTAGTCTATTGATGTATGTAGTTGTAATTTACACATGTGTGTATGGACTATTCCATATGTGTTTGTATGAATCTTATCGAAGCATGTTTTTTATATAATCCATCAATTTAGATCATCGACTATCCTGCTCTCCATCTCATGATGTCTTTCTGCTCATGTGTTCACTTTCAATCTATGTGCTATCACAAGTTTCTAAGGAGCGCACTCTTTCCCCTTTCCATGTGTTATAGTTTTTCATGCACCTTCCTTGACTTTGTACAAGGTCACACCCTTGCTACCAACAAGGAAATCTTACTTACCTCTGTGCACAGCCGCAGTTAAGGTGATACCATACTATCCACTGCTGGGACTCCTACTACAAACGATTTTAGGTCTAGTTGGGACTTCTTACGAAGGTGATCCCCTGACATGTTGGTGTATCCAGCACCGTCAACACAGTCCTACAACAATATTCTAGTGGCTCTCCATGGAATTACCATGCTCACTGTAGCCTAGTTTTCTCTAGTATTATTAATTTATATCCAAATATAGTATATTACATGAAATAAGCCTAAGTTGTGTGCAGGAAAAGGGTACACACACTAAAATAAAAGAATAGAAACCCAATTAACATCATATAATTACTACACAATATTTTTTCCATAAAATTAAGACCTATTTGCAGCATTTTCTAGAGATCATCCTAATCATCAAATTAAAAGAATAAAAGCATAAAGTTTCCAATTTAATTCACCATCATTCATTCACTATACACATAATATTTCGATCTTCAAAATATTTAACAAGACATCTCCACTATATAACATTACTCTCACTAATTCTATCCTCAATGTGCCACCTTTATTCTTTGCAATATTTCTGCTAGATTAAATATAAATAAATATACACAAAGAGAGAGAGAGAATCTGATTGCATTTATGACCAGAATAAACATAATGTGATTGCAAGCACAATTTTGTTTGAAAATAAACATTGGTCAACCCTACAACCTACCAAAAAGAAATAAATTTAAATCATTTTTCTAACCAAAGTTGTTGCTAGAGCACACTTGAGAGGAAATAGTATCCTCTCGACCATGAAATGATCTACGAGTTCCCCCCATTTCTTGCCAAAAGAATCAACCCCCTTGTGATTCTAGCCAAGGTATTTTATGAATTGCTTCCCTCTAAGACTTTTCCTTAGTGGTGTCCCACTTTCTAGTGTCTAACAACCCAATATCCTAGGCTTTAACAACCCAATATCCTAGGATTTTTCCTATATTTCAAAAAAGTCATCTCCCATTTCTCGTTAAATCCTGCCTTTTTCTCTCGCGCTTTATTCACCCTTACTCAATGTTCTTTCTACACTGAGTGATTTAATATAATTCTCTCTCCGATCATATTAAATCTCATTAACGAATCGTAGGGACTTTAGGAATTATTTTAGGCAAGTTTGTCTTGATTTTATTCATCCACATTGGTTTCCTAATATGCAATAATCTCTTTAACTCAAGTGTTTCTTTCCTAAGTGATATCTAGTTTTTTTATCATTCATAAAATATTTTTATTACATAATCATACTTTTATTCAAATAGAGTGCACTGTGAATTTCTATCCATCACAACTAAAAAGGGTTCAATATAAAATAATAGATATTTACATAGAAACAGAGGGGTATCACACAATCGTATTACTTCTTCATCACAAAAATGTTGGACATCCTTGTTTTCATTCTTTCCCCCATTATCTATGCAAAGTATCTTGATCATATTTCCATACTACCTTTTTGTATGCACTTTGAAAATATTTATATTCTCAAACACATTAGATTTTAGTTTGAGAAAGTACACCCATTTGTATTTCGTGAAATCATATATGAATGTGAGTGCATATTTGGATTTTCCTATATAAGGATCTGGAAATGACCCCATAAGATCCCTGTGACAAGCTCTAAGGGAGAGGAGGCCCTCCATGCACGCCCCTTTCAAAAAATTTCTTGTAGATGTTTTCCAATAACACATCCTTCAAAAATTCCATTAGAAATTTCTATGGAAGGTTGAGCTTTCACCACCCACCATTTGCTAAGATATTGCATGTATCTAAAATTTAAGTCTCTAAACCTTTCATTCCAAATTATACTTTCATCATTTTCATCCATCAATAGTAAAGTGGAATCTGATTAACAAAGAGATTCAAAAAGGTGTATAGACGAGACTCATGATTTACCTTACCAACTGCAATTTTGGAGTTACCTTGCATGCCATATATGCTCACTAAATTTGGGGTGAATTCAACTCTCCTTCTGGTGTTGGTATGTCGCACTTGATACGCAAAGTGAAGATTTATTAAAAGCTTCAGAATATATAGGATATTCTCAAAAGTTCCATCTACAAGATCTACCCTCCCTTGTCCAATTTCCTCTACCGGAGAATAATCTTTGATGAGGATATGAGGACTAACATCTAGTTTTAAACATGAGAGTGTATGTTTTGTGGCTTCCATGTGATGTGAATCTCTAGAATATATGATCCATACATCAAGAGAAGAATGAATAGTGATTAATTCTTGTGCATTCCCTCTTGTTTCAAGTTCTATTTATCCTTTCTTCTTCTTAGCACTATTTGGAACATAGTCACCAATCCAAAGGAAAAAGAAAGAAAAAAGAACAAGGTCCAAGAAAGGGAGGAAATACCAAACCTCTAGATGAATCTACTCGCTTGAAGGAAAAGAAGGGAAATAATGGGAAATAAAAATGAAACTATTGCAATTGTGGTAACCATCTCGAATCATCATGCATGAATAATACAATTAATCTCATCTTGCAAACTCTTCTGAAGAGTTAGTTCCATGAAATCATTTGTATTCTTCTTGCATGATGATTCGAGATGGTAACCACTATTTCAATAGATATTCCTTCAAGCTAGTAGATTTGTTTGGAATTTTGGGATTGTCGTACATTCTTAGATCTAGTTCATTTTCCTTTAATTTTCATTTGGATTACTAATTTTGTTTTAAGTTGGATTTGTCTCTTTCATGCATAATGAGTGCATAGGCTTTGGAAATTTTCAATGTGCACATCTTTATGAGCTTATCCTACTCATGTATTAGGGAGTCAATAAAAGTGTTGGGCTGTGAATATGACCACTTTTTAAACAGTTATTTCATCCATTTTTACTCTTCTTTATCATGTCATTTATTATAATTTACTATATAAATCCATTTTATAATGATTTATGCTCTTATGGATGAATATCATTTATTCTCGTTTATTTCTAATAAATTGATGATTATGCATGATTTTATCAATGATAGTTTCAATAAATTGATTATAACATTATTCACCATTTTTAGCCTCCAAGATAATTTCCAAATTGAAGATTTGATCGTTAAAAGTGCCAACTTAGAAATTCGCTGGAATAAGAAGAGATAGTTTTACGGTTGAGATTCTGAGCAAATGAAGAAGAATCTAGAAAATATGGAACATGGGTCTTATCCAGAATGGACCAAATTTGCGTTCCAAAAGAATGGTTTTCCCAAATTCAGCGTGTATTGAGAGAAATGTAGGGTTCTTTGAGCACGATTCTCTCAGATTTGTTGTGTGGCTGTTTCCCAAATCTCAGCTACAAAGCCAAATTTGCCTTGCTCTTGTTGAAAGATGAATGGAAATATATTTTCTTGTTGATCAATTGGTTGGAAACAATCCAATTTTTTAATAATGATCATATTGTAATCATCACAGTTGTAACCGCTCTCTGCTCTCTTTGTCTTTAAATCAGAACAAAGATCAGAGAAGGGAGAGGATGAATTCAGGCAGAGAATGCAGAATTATGACTTGAGGATTCAAACTTATGGATTCATGATCCATGATGGGTGATTAGAGAGAGATAATAGGATAGGATAAGAGGACAGAGCATGGGTCTCTATTATTTCAAATTGTAATTCTGATTTTCAGACTTGTGGTGCCAAGAGGACGTGATCATATTGTAATGTCAACCAAGTTTAATGATTAATATATGATTTGGGAGTTGTTGTTCATTCTTCTCATCTGAAGTAGCCCAGTAGCATCTACTGGTGGCTAAGGGCCTAGCCTCTGGTGGATTGTGTTGCTGCTGCATATTATATCTTTAGTTCATGCGTGGTTTTCATTATCAGTTTTGTTCGGTAATCTGATGTGTTTTGTTATTTCACATCACGGTTCTGTTATATTAGATTTATGTTCAACTAAGTAATATCGTTCTCGATTCCAGGAATGTCATATTGATTCATCTTGACTTGGTAACACATTGTTGTTCTATTAAACATTGATATAACGTTGTTGATCCTTACAGAATGTTATTTCTGTTCAATTACAATGTAACCGTGTTGTGACCTTCATAAGTTGGTATTACTATATTCGTCTATGGCTTACACTTAATCGCAATTGTTGTTCAATTGACATTGCTATTCCATTACGGATTACAATTGTTCTTGTTTACAATTGAGATTGATATTTGTGGTACCAAGGTCAGATTACTATTTCTCTCAATACTAAGGCATGCCGTGTGTGTTATTCATCTTGGTTTATCGTGCATTTACATTTGGCTCTGAGTGCTGTTGCTAATTAGTCTCTATTCTATTTTTGTGCTATCCGATTTATTCTTAGAGTAAATATTGTTATCTGATTTCTGTAGGATACACTTGTTGCACTTATTTTTGTAGATTAAGGTGGTGTTGTTTATAAGAATTAGTTGTCATTACATTTCCTAGCTGCTGTTCCATTTCCTGTTATTTGCATTATCTTTGCTTTGGTGTGAAGAATGATCTAAAACTGTAGTGGGCATTGACATTTGTTGTCTAGTTCCCAAATTGATGATTTGTTCATTGATTATCTTCAGCTACATCAGTTTACAAAGGGATGAGTTACTGTTACTATACCCTTGACTGATCATTTGCTGTAGTTTTCTGAATGCATGATTTAAGTCTTAAAGTGCTTTGCTGTAAGTAGATCTCATTTTGAGCATCCGTTTACTCTTGTATTTTGAGCACTGTACTACATCTTTCATAAAATTACTCTTGAGTAAATAGCCACCTCAGGATGAGTACACTCTTGAAATAAAAAGTCGTCCCTGGGTTGACAATTAATGTGAAGGTAATTAGGAATTAAAAAAACCGTTTTTACGGCTCGACATTTTGGCGCCGTTGCCGGGGAGAGTGTAGCCAATTTTAAAGAGTAGTGTGCATTTGATGAGTGCCTATTAGGAAAGAATTGGGTATTAAAAACGGAAGATAAAAACCTAAGTACGGAGCATATAAAAGCCCTGCTCCCCCACCTGCTTTCCAGAAGAATTATTAAAAATTTTCTTCAAGTAGAAATAAATGTTTGAATGACTATAAAAAATAAAAATTAAAAAATTAAAAAACAAATTTTGAAAAACAAATCTCATAAGTGGTGATGTAAGCACCACCCATTTCACTAACCAATTGACAGGAACATTTGAAAAGGGAGCTTCAAAGAAATGCATGAAGAACATCTTCTATTATGGTAAGAAATGGCTCACATTTCTACTTTTGAATTTCCTATCAAAGATCTAGGAGGAGTGACACAAATGCACATAATTCCCCCATCTTCTCTACCAAATTTTAATGGCTTGACAAATGAAGATCTAGATACATTCTTATTTGAGTTTGAAATACTTTGTAGAGGATATGATTATTGTACTAATGATCAAAGGTTGAAAGTGTTTCCTCTTACTCTAAAAGGAGCAGCTCTCTGATGGGTCATGAGCCTAGGAGGGAACTGCATCCAAACATGGGAGGACATGAAGAACATATTCTTGAAGAAGTACCAAGACTATTGCAAGGCCAATGAAGATATTTTCGATATGATACAAGGGGAAGATGAAATCTTGGAGGACTATGTAGATCGATTTCATTACAACTTTCAAAAATCAAAACATAAGCATTTGGAGAAAGAGATCTTAAAAACACTCATTCTTAAAGGAATCAAAGATGAATTTTTAGAACTCTTAAATTTGATAGGAAAAGGTGATGTTTTTCAATTATCATATGATGATGTTTGTGAGTTGTGCATAAGGTATTCAAGAGGAATCTCCAAGGCTAGTAAGAATTCTAGAGATGTTTGTTCTTTCTTTTCCAAATCTACTACAAGAATAGGAGACATAAGAGCTGAAATCAATGCTTTATTTGAAAATTTTAAAGTTGATTTTATTAGCTCTCTAAATGCAAAATTGGATGTTTTGTAGGTTCATAAAAATCAAGAATTTGATGAAGTGTTTTTCACTCATGATCGAAAGGAGCATACCATAGATGGTTGTTCTTCCTTATCTAATTTGGAAGTGGCATATCAAATAGATGTGGAAGCTGCAACAAGGTCAATAGGTATGGTTCAAAACACTTCCTCTTCATTCTCTCACTTGCATAATCCATTATGTAATACTAATGTGTTAGGGCAGCCATGTCAATTTCAATATAACCACCACCAATCTTGTCTACAAGTTTGGCATGGTTCACCCTATGATTGCATGACTACTCTCCCTTATCTTGTAGCACAAACATATTCTCCATATTCTTCACTAGCTCTTCCACAACATCCTGCTTGCATATCAAATTCATCCACTCAACCCAACCAACCACATCATCACAATGCTCCATTCCTTACACATTTTCCTGCTCAACTAATTCCACACCCTTACCATAATAAACCAGTACAACATGCTTGCAATGTTGAACTGCAAAATTTACTCACCCTTCCCACCCATTCTATCTCACATGTGCCATTAGAGAAAACTTACAATGAGATTCAGAATGCTTTGAATTCAAAAATTGTAGAAATTATGGGAAAAAATGAGGTTTCTTTTAGTATGCATCAAAAAACCATTTTAAAAGCCCAAAAACTTCATGATATGATGGCTATGGGAAATCAAGAAAGTAATGGATACATTGAAGATTGGTTTCACACCATCATTTGTTTGCAACATCACTCTACGCTTCAACAATTTTTGTTGCCATTTTTTCAAAGGAAGTTGGCTTCTCATACCCTAATATTCATTAATATGCATTTTTCAAATTTGGGTATGTGTATACGTGAAACCTTATTTCTAAAATGGTTCCACTGGAAATACTCTTATACATAAACATATTAGATTTTCAAAGAAGAGTAGGATAGTGGAGAAAATAAAATAAATAAACAAATAAAACAAACAATTTTTTTTTTATTTTTTTTTGTAAAACTAGTTTTTTTTGTTGCAACACGCTATCGAAATCAACATCTGTGATAAATGTTTCAATTCATTTGTGTATGTAGATGATTTATAATAGAAATAATAGTTCTACAAACACTCATATTTATTTCTATCACCAATTTGAAAAAATGCTTGAATATCATATTTTTTGGCTTGTGGGCTTGATGAAATTTTTGAAAAAACAGTCGGGACAATCATGTTTTAAGAGACCAAAATGCAATATTTTTAAAACCTGTTTCTATCCTAAGCAGAGCTTGATGTCTACTTTCCAACCCAATTTGAATCACTCAATTTGGATTTGAAACAAAAAAGTTAGAACCAAAACATTGACGGGGTGTCTAGCGGGCAGCTCAGGAACAGAGTTGGGACAGTCGGTTTTTGGAGGCCTCAATGAATGAATTTTTAAAACATGTTTCTATGGTAGATTCTCCTATGAATTTAGTTTCCAATGCATTTGTAATCACTCATTTTCGATATCGTATGAGGAAGTTATGATCAAAATACTCACTGTCTACCGTAAATCCGCACCCTTAACACTCTATCTTTCCGGCCGTTCCTTATAGTATTTGACCTATAAATTATTCTTGTGCTCAAAACCTGTTTATATTGGAGATAAATAAATAAATATAATTTAATTTTCAATTTGAATTATTCGAATCCGACATCAAACGAAAAATTTATCCTTGAAATATCAACTGTTGGTCTAAGCTAGGTAATCGAAAATGACTTTGTTATGCAGGACGTTCTAACTAAAATTGACATATCATATCATTGAATTTTTAAAACCTGTTTCTATTGGAGATATACCTTTGAATTAACTCTCATCTAGCTTTAGCATCACTCAATTTGGACCAAAAACAAAGAAGTTGTGATTAAAACAATGTTGGTTAGTATGGTCGACCACTGCTCTCCCGCAGGTGACAAATAAATTTTACTTTGTTATTTTCTCAGTGGATTTGTTATACAGAGTAACTACTTGTTGTTTTTTTGCATAATTCTTAGATTAGGGGAGCCTAATCACCTCTCTTTCTCTATGATTTAATGTTTTATTACAAGTAGACACTCATTTTTTGCAGGTCTTGGGAAAATAAAGAAGGTCAATTTATGGATGAGTGATTTTTGAAAGAAATTTTAATGAAACAAGGGAATTTCATCAAACTCATTACCCAACAGATTCATAATAGAAGAAACAAAGAATTGATTTCCATTTGAAGATTTATGTCTTGTCACTGCTACCAAAACATTTTTCAAGGAGATCTTTTTTTACATAATATCATAGTTGTTGTAACTTAATTTATTTACATACTGTTTTTAAATAAAATGTTGTTTCTTTTCTAATTTCTCTTATATTTGGTGTTTCAGGTGTTGTTTCATTCAAAGTGTAACTCATCCTTAGCATCAATGCCGTGAACAACTAATTTGTTTTTTGCATGCTTTCATTTTATAATTGTCCATTTTGCTATTCCTTTTTCATATTTTATTGTTCCTTTTCAAATGGAATAGCACTTCTGCACTTTCACATTTTTCTGTTCCTTTTCAAATGGAACAACACTTCTGCACTTTCACGTTTTGTTGCTCCTTTTCGAAATGAAACAACACTTCTTCACTTTCACGTTTCGCTGTTCCTTTTCGAATGGAACAGCACTTCTGCACTTTCACGTTTTGCTATTCCTTTTTGAAATGAAACAACACTTCTGCACTTTCACGTTTTGCTATTCCTTTTCGAATGGAACAACATTTCTGCACTTTCACTTTTTGTTGTTCCTTTTTTAATGGAACGACACTTCTGCACTTTCACATTTTGTTGTTCCTTTCTGAATGGAACAACACTTCTGCACTTTCACATTTTTGTTGTTCATTTCCGAAGGAATAACACTTTCACGTTTTTGCTGTTCCTTTTCAAAGGAACAGAAAATGAAGAACATTTTCGCATTTTTTTTCCTCTTAAGGAACAACACTTTTTCACATGCATTTTTTTGCTATTCCCTAAAGGGAACAACACTTTTTCGTGCGTATTTTTGCTTTTTGGTGTGTATTTCCTTTGCTGTTCCCTACACGAAACACCACTTTTAGAGCGTTTTTACTGTTTCTTCAAAGAAACAACACTTTGAGAGTATTTTTGAGAGCAACCCTTCCTTCCTCTTGTGGGATTATTCCTAGTCCATCTCAACCACATTTTACTGATTCCCTTTCATGGCATGAAGTACACTACTTTTATGAAGACAAGAATTATGGATTCTTTTGAAGCTAGTTAATATCATTCATGTCATGATCTTTAACAGGATAGCTTCTTGATGATAGCTTATTTTCAAAAGGGACACAATTATTTATATACTACTCTACTGCATTGTTTTCTGTTGTACATGATATTGATTGATCATTTTAATACCATGTTGGTTCCACCCTTCCTGGTTATAAACTTCTCTGTCTATAATAAATGAGATCATGGGTATACTTTTCTTTTATTGACATGTTCAACTTCTTCCACCATCCCTACTCTTAAGGAGTACTGAGCCTCCCTCTTTTTATCATAAAAATGTGTAATAACAACAAAATTTTGTTCACAAATGGAGGATAGGGGGTCTCATTATGAGCCAGCCTACCATGTTCATAAGGTTGTAACAAAGTGACATTCCCATTATGGCCACCACACCAGGGTTATGATCCATTGGATAGCCAAATTATCCTTGGAACAGGAGGTCTCGTCACGAGCCGGCCTGATCACTTTTGCTACATCCCAGTGAATAGCAGTGTGGTTATCTCGTTACCAAGCTAGCACACTAATCTCTTCTATAGAACAACAATGCAACTCTCCATTTATAAATTGAGGATCCTGGCTCATATGGGTTAAAAAACAACCCTGCTAAGGCTATAGGCACCTGCTGACAGCAGAGACTCTGCTTATGGTATTGAAGTTATATCTTATCGTTAATTATTACTATAATACCCTTTTCTTATTTTTTTCTTTTTATCAGAGAAGTTACTTCCTTAATTTTTTTCCCTATTTTGAACCTTTACGCATGAGAAATTATTTTCTGATCAATCGCATCATTTTCAGCTAGAATAACGTCAGTACAATATCTTTTTAGCATATTGTTGTTGTTTTTCTTTTTTTGCATAAATTATCATCAATCCAAAGCGTCCTATATTTTATTCATAATTATCTTTACACACTCCGCTCTCATTATAACCATAACTCTCACCGTCCTATCATTGATATGTGTACTCTACTTCATTCACTGATGTATTGTTCATTCCCTTGCCTTGCCATCAGCGCAACACCTCTCATATGTGTTATGGCCATGGAATCCCTTTTCCAATTGGAGGGGGAATGTATGCATTATGGGATAGCATGCGATATGATTACTGCACTCTGCCATAACTTGTTGATTTGACAAAATATTAGTATTGCATGTATAAAAAAAAAAATTGATTGAAATTTTTGCATGCATCTTATCTGTTGCTATTCAAAACTAACACTATGGATTCAAGAACATTGTATGCAAAATAGTGATTTGTTTACAGGAGAACAACAAGTATGGGGGGAAACTCTATTTGCAGCACGACCACACTATTGCAACTAACAGAAGAGGCTTGAGCAACTCGCAAATGTGAACAATTCTTCAGACATGATGTGCTTGCCTGGACTCCACCTTTTGCATCACTTTCAGTGCCAACTCTGCCTACATCAACTTCAACAAATACCAATACATATATGTCATTCCACATTTTTCTTTTGGAGGTAAAACTTGAGGTAAAATAGCATACTTTTATGATTTATTACAAATTTAGGAGAATTTAATGAAATCTATTTTGAGCATTATTTATCATCCTTCATTCCACATCTTTACCACTTCCCATTTTTCAGCGGCATATCATCTTTCAGTTTGGGGGAGTGTTTCTTTCATTCATTTTTTTCTTATGACCATGTCATTCATATTTTTTTATCATTCATTGTTATTTTTATTCATTCTCAACACCTCCCTTATTCCATGTTGTTTTACACCAAGTATGGCATTCAACAGATGGTAGCAACCACCTCAATTTTTTTTCTAGCATCGCATGAGGGCATGCTAATTTTTTAGAAAGGGGGAGGAATTGCTATGCATGATGAATATTTTCTATTTTCTTTCTCATTTAAGGCATACAATTTCAGTGTAGAAATTGATTTCCATAATACTTCTAAAACTATGAACTCAATTCTTGTGATTTCTAGAAAACACAGACGTATAATTAAAATATACAAACCTAGATAATTTCATGTTAAATTAGTTCATAAAATTTTGGAAATCATGCACTCTCACCTACAGCCATTTTGTTTATATCTCATGATCAGTGTATCAAAATGATCTGATTTTTGGATCATAGAGGTATTCATATATTACAAATTTACTTGCAACATTTCAACAAAAGCTAGTTTGTAGTTTTTGGGAAAATGGTTAATGAAGGTCACTGTCACTTATATCATATTTTGCTACAACTTCATTGTTATCCCTTCATCAAGATTACTAAAATTGAATATTCATTAATTAAGGAAGAATTCATTTGTTCTATCCATTTCATGAGCTGAGATGAACAATTTTTTTCTATTGCTTGGTTAACACATGGGTTTTGTCTTTGGGTTGCATGAGGACATGCAATATATTCAGTTTTTTGTTGCATGAGGACATGCAATATATTCGGTGTGGGGGTATGTTGGGCTGTGAATACGACCACTTTTTAAATAGTTATTTCATCCATTTTTACTCTTCTTTATCATGTCATTTATTATAATTTACTATATAAATCCATTTTATAATGATTTATGCTCTTATGGATGAATATTATTTATTCTCGTTTATTTCTAATAAATTGATGATTATGCATGATTTTATCAATGATAGTTTCAATAAATTGATTGTAACATTATTCACCATTTTTAGCCCCCAAGATAATTTCCAAATTGAAGATTTGATCGTTAAAAGTGTCAACACAGAAATTCGCTAGAATAAGAAGAGATAGTTTTGCAGTTGAGATTCTGAGCAAATGAAGAAGAATCTAGAAAATCTGGAACATGGGTTTTGTCCAGAACGGACCAAATTAACTTTATTTAAGAACAGTTTGCCCAAATTCAGCGTGTATTGAGAGAAACGTAGGGTTCTTTGAGCACAATTCTCTCTGATTTGCTGTGTGGACATTTCCCAAATCTCAGCTACAAAGCCAAATTCACCTTGCTCTTGTTGAAAAATGAATGGAAATATATTTCATTGTTGATCAATTGCTTGGAAACAATCCAATTTTTTAATAATGATCATATTGTAATCATCACAGTTGTAACTGCTCTCTGCTCTCTTTGTCTTTAAATCAAAACAGAGATCAGAGAAGGGAGAGGATGAATTCAGGGAGAGAATGCAGAATTATGACTTGAGGATTCAAAATTATGGATTCATGATCCATGATGGGTGATTAGAGAGAGATAATAGGATAGGATAGGAGGACAGAGCATGGGTCTCTATTATTTCAAATTGTAATTCTGATTTTCAGACTTGTGGTGCCAAGAGGACGTGATCATATCGTAATGTCAACCAAGTTTAATGATTAATATATGATTTGGGAGTTGTTGTTCATTCTTCTCATCTGAAGTAGCCTAGTAGCATCTACTGGTGGCTAAGGGCCCAGCCTCTGGTGGATTGTGTTGCTGCTGTATATTATATCTTTAGTTCATGCGTGGTTTTCATTATCAGTTTTGTTCGGTAATCTGATGTGTTTTGTTATTTCACATCACGGTTATGTTATATTGGATTTATGTTCAACTGAGTAATATCGTCCTCGATTCCAGGAATGTCGTATTGATTCATCTTGACTTGGTAACACATTGTTGTTCTATTAATCATTGATATAACGTCGCTGATCCTTACATAATGTTATTGCTGTTCAATTACAACGTAACCGTGTCGTGACCTTCATAAGTTGGTATTACTATATTCGTCTATGGCTTATACTTAATCGCGATTGTTGTTCAACTGACAATGCTATTCCATTACGGATTACAATCGTTCTTGCTTACAACTGAGATTGATATTTGTGGTACCAAGGTCAGATTACTATTTCTCTCAATACTAAGGTGTGTCATGTGTGTTATTCATCTTGGTTTATCATGCATTTACATTTGGCTCTGAGTGTTGTTGCTAGTTAGTCTCTGTTCTATTTCCCTGTGCTGTCCGATTTATTCTTAGAGTAAAGATTGCTATCTGATTTCCGTAGGATACACTTGCTGCACTTATTTTTGTAGATTAAGGTGGTGTTGTTTATAAGAATTAGTTGTCGTTACATTTCCTAGCTGCTATTCCATTTCCTATTATTCGCATTATCTTTGCTTTGGTGTGAAGAACGATCTGAAACTGTAGTGGGCATTGACATTTGTTGTCTAGTTCCTAGATTGATGATTTGTTCCTTGATTGTCTTCAGCTACATCATTTTACATAGGGATGAGTTACTGTTACTATACCCTTAACTGATCATTTGCTGTAGTTCTCTGAATGCATGATTTAAGTCTTAAAGTGCTTTGCTGTAAGTAGATCTCATTTTGAGCATCTGTTTACTCTTGTATTTTGAGCACTGTACTACATCATTCATAACATTACTCTTGAGTAAATAGCTACCTCAGACTAAGTACACTCTTGAAATAAAAGTCGTCCCTGGGTTGACAATTAATGTGAAGGTAATTAGGAGTTAAAAAGACTCTTTTTATGGCTCGACAAAAAGCACGGAGTGTGGGCATCCTCTAGGTTGTGCCTGTTACAAACCTCACAGTGGGAAAAGTGGAGACAAATAGAGCATACTCTAGACCCAATTTGGACAATATGATAAAAATTACGTGGCTTTCTTACTTGTATTTATCGATTCCACATTATTTCAACTAGAATAACAAAGCTTTGAACCTTGTGAATAAATCTTAAATGTTTTCAAAACTACTTGGATCTAATTAGTTGAGTTCATTTTCATGGATGAGACCTCGCATCTCATATTGCTTCCCAAAGAGTGTCTCCAAAGTGGTCCAAACTTGATTTGGAATGGTGTGTGGTTCAACATGAAAAGATAATTATGGAAAAATTGATAAGCATAGGAGACTAAAGGCCTCATCCATGCGATTGAAATATTTGTATTTTTCAACTACAAAGTTTGGTTCAATCTTAGCTTTAGGATATTAAACCAATTAGTTTTTCTTTTTTTATTCCTTTTCATTTATATTCCATATTCAACACACAATGAATAATTCTCACAAATAAACCAAAAAAATAATTTGCACCTTAACTCAAGAATAAATTGGGAGATCAAAGACCGTATCTTTCACATTGGTGATGTAGTTGTGTTTGTCAATTGTTCTCTTTTACCTCATTTCTCATAATAATATATATATATATATATATATATAAGTTATTTACATAACATTTCAGTGGTATCTCTCACCATGATAAACTACTCTCATGGGTGATTACGAAAAGGAGTTACAATACCTTGCCTTCCATGGATTACCACAATGAAAGAACCAAAAAACCCCTCAAGTTTAAATAAGTTATGGCACCATTTTAAAAAATAAAACGAGGAAAACAAGAACTCAATAGAAAATTCTTAAGTCATTCTTAACTGTTATATTCATTTCATAGAATTAAATTATAGAATAGGTCATTCACCTCCACTAAATATAAATATCATTAACAACTCATTCACATCACTTCATCCTTAAATAAAAATAACAACTCATAAAAAATTATTTGATACTTTGTGGTTATTTAAAAGTTCACATAAAAAATTATTTGATACTTTGTGGTTATTTAAAAGTTCATATATCTTGGAATTTATAATTTATAATTTATAAAATTATACTTGATACATTAGATATAATTAAAAATAATTTATTTTTTCTCACTACATTTATTTTAACGTTCTGATTAACTTGAAATAAGTTAATTGAGTTATGATAGAATTTAACTGAAAATTTAAAAATTATTTATAATGTTAAAGTTACTATTAAAAAATTAATTTTTCTAATTAGATGAAATGGAGAATTATTTTCACGCAAATAGTCGTATTTATTTCAACTACTGCAGGTGGGCTTGGGACTTTTTTGTTTTTTATTGAATGAATGGTTAATATTTCATGATCAACGAATATTTTTCATCTAATATCCAAACATAGGTATAATATTTTACCCCACTCGACATCTTGCACGTTACAGTATTTAATTAATGTTGGCATTTCTACTGCAGTTGGTGTCGCATGCGGATCGAATGGGAATCAATGGATAGTAGAATTGAAATGTCATGATCGGCTATAGGGGCGATGGTGATGGATAGTCATTGAGGGAGGCAGTTGGAGCATAGGAAGTTTCTCTACATGAGTGATAGGAGTCAACACTCAACTTGTACTTGTGTTTTTCAATTCACTACCAAGAACCATAGAGGCCATAACACTTCGATCACATCATGAATGAGGTTGGAAGATTTTTAGAATTGTGTGAGGGTGAAGAAGCTAGTATTACAATCACTGGCCACGGCTTGGGTGCTTCCTTGGTTGTTCCAATGGCTTACCAGATTGGACAAGAGCTCAGTTCGAACGAGAATGGTATAGGTAAAGTTAAAATTCCATTGACTATGTTTTTCTTTCGAAGAACACAACTGGGTAACCGTGCCTAGGTGGATAAAATGGAGAAAATGGGTTGTAAATCCCATGAATAATGAACGGCCACGATGTTATCACTAAGGTTTCAAGTCTGGTTCTCAAAGAGTGTTGCATGCTACAACAACAATGCCTAAAAAATGTGAAAAATCATAGACATTCTGAATAGGATAGCATGGGCTTACTGTCTGGTTGGAACTGAGCAGCTTCGTGTGAATAATAAGAATTCTTCATATTTGAAACTAGATGTTTCTTGGCAAAAGTTCTTGTCCAATATTGTAGGAGGGGATTATTCAATTGTTGAAAGGAGCAACCAATGATAATTACATAACCTGACATTTGAGTACAACAATAGTGGAATTATTTTAGGCACCGAAAAAAATACATGGGAAAGAAATAACAAATATATTATATATAACTAGAAGAGAATGACCAAGGATACACACCTTGTTACGATTACGAAAAGGAGGAGGTTTGAGAGCGCATGCAACTAATCATCTCATTTCATCTAGCTACTTATAATTTTTGCAACAACTGTCACAATCCACTTTCGATAGCTAAATGAATAATATGATTATTTCATTAGATTCATCTTTTTGAGAGGATCAAAATTGACCTAAATATCACCCAAACTACTTAGGTCTCCCTCAATCCCAAGTGGACCCTCAGGAAAACATATAAATATAAGAGATCTCAAGCTCATTTGGACAAACTAATCAACCCATCTTCTCTTCTCTTATTGTCTTCACAATCTTAGGGTAGAAGCATACATTGATCTAGGGTTTTCTAGTTACTGGACATTGGCACAGAACTTAACATTTTAGTCCTTGGACCCTTGCACAAAATATTATGAGAGTGTCCAGGGTTTCAAATACATATATGAAGGTATCGTTCCGGGGACGCTCGCACAGAGTGAGCGTCAGGGCCATCCAGGATGCACACATAACAACTTGAAGAGAGTGTCCTAAGGTTTTGAAGTAGATGTGGTGAGTTTGACCTGCATGCACATAATGGTCTAGGAGCGTTTGGGCTTCCATAGGCGGTCGCATTCAGTTCACAGATCAAATTCACAAAGAGCATCTAGATCTACTACAGATACTTGTACAACTCTTCCTGCATGCCTCCATGACTCAAAGATGATATTTTAGTATTTTAAAGATTCCACACAGTGTTGAGAAGTGTTTTTCATAGTGAAACTAGTACCTAATAGTTGTCTACACTTAGTGACAACATACTATAGTCATCAGAATTAGGGTTTTGTTTTCAAGTATGATTAGATTTGTTTCATGGATATCATAATTGTTTTGTTGCATAGATAAAGTTATGGATCATTATACTCTCTTTTGCTGAATCATTTGATGACGATCTAAGAAGAATAAGATTTGCAAGGGTTTTCTCCATAGTGAGTTTTGCCCTGGTCTTGGACCAATCCTTGTGTCTTTATGTGTGTGCATGTTTTTCTTCTATTGTTCCTTTATGTACCACTATATCGATGATGTTTTTCTTTCTATATAATTGATGTTGTTACGCTGATAGATAATGATGTAGATTTGAATAATGTAATGATGGTATGGAGTGAAATGCAATTATCAAAGCAAAGAATAATGTAGCCCTATGAAAAATTAACAACCACATGGAAATTGTAATGTTATTTTTGTGATTAAATGAATCGAATCCATTATATTGATTCAAATATCCCATATTATCGTGATGGTTACATTATATTGGTTCAAATATTCTATATTGTCCTAACGGTCACATTTTACTTTGTATTTATTTTTGCAAAGTCTCTAGAAAAAGTATTTATCTATTTATATGACTAAAAGATTGATTTTTCCTTTGTAAAGAAAACTAATACAATAAAGAATAAATTTCTCAAAAAATGGGATGAAAAACAACATATTTATGGTTTTTCTGCAGACAACTTAGCCCAAACAAATGGGAAATGTACAAGGGTGATTTTTCAAATGTATATCATCTACGAAAATGCGTTAACATAATTTTGTGGTAAGGAATAATTTTGTGGTCATTCCTTACCTTTACAGATGGGTACCTAAGATCGAACTATACTTAGGATTACAAAATCGAAGTTTTAATAATACCTGTGTTTTATATATTGAATATGAAAAAAAACATAAAATACTCTATGTGGGTAGTCACTAATAATTACTGTAACAAGGGTGGCGGCACCATCCAACCTCGATAATCAGCATCAATGAAGAACTCAGAAGCCTTGTTCCGTGTTTCATATATATATATAAATAATAATAACACATTATTTTTGAAATAAAAAATGAAGTTAAATTTATTTATATGTATGTTGGTTAAAATAGATCAACCTAATATTATGATTACTTTTATTTAAATCTGTAATATGTATAAATCGCACACTATTAAAGTATCATGTGTATAATGATCACTAGTTTAAATCGCACACTATTAAAGTATCATGTGTATAATGATCACTAGTTTTAAATCGCACATTATTAAAGTATCCTATGTATAGTAACTATTAGTTTAAAATGCACATTCTTAAAGTATTTTGTGTATAGTGATAGTCCTACCATATAATAATATACATATTTATAATATAATTAATTATTTGCCGTAACCTTAAGGTTTATAGGCTTATAATAATAAGGTTTAATATTAGAATTTAAAATTTCAATTTTATAATATTCGGTTATATTAAGATTTTATTATTGGGATTTTTAATATTGATTTTACAATATAGGGTTTATAATATTGGTTTTATAATATAAGGTTTTTAGTATATAAGATTTAATATATATGGTTTAATATATAGTATTTATAGTATTATGTTCTAATATGTAGTATTTATAATATTAGGGATTGGAAAAACACACTTAATATTATTAAATATTTAATATTTAATTATGACATTAATATAAATTATATTAAAACATATATATAACATTATCATTAAATTGATATAAGATTACTAACGTTAATACGAGCTTAACATAAATTTAATGACACATTAATACTATATTAATCTACACATTTATAATGCACTAACTATCAATTAATCTATATTTTAACACATGTTAATTATGGTTGAGTATTGTTGACATGATCAACTATAGTCAACATGGGCATCATAGTCAATAATAATCAACATGACTACCATGGTGGAACATACTTACCATAGACATCATGGTCTATCTATAAGTGGTCTATAAGGAACAATAGTGAAATATATTGAACTATAGTAGATGGTCATGGTTGACCATGGAGGCCTATAGTGCTTGGTCAAGGTTAACCATGGTTAACCATCAATGGCCACCATTTCAATGGTAACCATAGTCAAATTATGGTCAACTATAGACAAACCATAGTCAAAATATGGCCAACTATAGTCAAATTGTATTTAAACCATGGTTATCTATAGTCAATCATATTCAACTATGGTTGAACATAAGAAACGTATGGTCAATTGATGGTCAATTATAGTCAAACCATATTTAATCATGATCAACCATAGTCATCATAATCTCTTCTTAATATTATTTATTCATATGAACATAATCAAACATGTTGTGATGTTGCAATGGCACAAAAATCGATCCAACATCGCATTGCGACAAACAATACCGCAATGCTACAATTACTGACACAATCTTACATTGTGGCATTGAAAAATTAGTCAATCACATTTACTAATGTGGTTGAATATGGTTACCTATGTTTAACACTCAACACTCTTTAACTCCAGTCAAATATAATTTCCTGTTATTATTAATAATTAATATTAATAGTGAAACATTGTCAACCACGCTAGTCAACAAAGTCAAACAAGGTCATCCTTTATAGTGGCTTTTTAAATTGTTGATCATGAGAAAACTATATTGCAAAGTGACAATCATTGTCACAATGTCACATTGCATTGTAATTTATCCAACGTTGCATTTCCACATTACAAAACTAGGAAACCACATTTACTAATGTCGTTGATTACACTTGACTATTTTTTACAGTCAACAATCTTCAAATTTGACCAAACATATTCACCTGTTATTATTTTTGATGATTATTAATAGTGAAACATAGTCAACCACATTAGTTAACCATAGTCAAACATCAACCTTTATAGTCAATCTTCAAATAGTTGACCATAATGTTCAACTTCAATCAAACATAATCTCCTATTAATATTATTGATTCATATTCATAATCAAACATTTTGTGATTGAGAATGGTACATAAATATATCCAACGTTGCATTGTGGAAAACATCGTTGGAATGTGATAATCATTGTTTTAATCTTACATTACATTGCAATTTATACAACATTTCAATGTGGCATTACAAAATCAGTGAACCACATTTACTAATGTGTTTAACTATGTTCAATTATGCTTGTTGACTATGATTGACACTTAACACTCTTGAACATCGATCGAACATAATTTCCTATTATTATTATTCCTTAATATTAATAGGGAAACATAGTCAACCACATTAGTTGACGAAATCAAACAAACCCATCCTTTATTGTCATTGTTTAAATTGTTGACCATTATGAAACTTTGTTGCAATGTGAAAATCTTTGTCGCAATGTTACATTACATTGCAATTTATCCAACATCACATTGCAACATGATCTGAAAATGAGATCTAAGACAATTATTAAGGTATTACATACTCATGTGCACGAATATGCCTATGCTACTTTATGCAATGGATCGATAACATTGTGAAATACATAGACAATGAAGCAGTAAGAGATCATAATAGACAAATGCATATAAACACAACAAGTTTAATAAGGAGCTCACCCAATACTCCTGGGATACATCTCCTGGTCGAGCCTTTAGTGGTGACCTCTCTATTATGTCTTTAGAACAGAGTTCTACAAATTTATGAGCTCAACTCCAGTCTCAACACACAATAGATACAACAACAAGAGTTTTGTTTAAACCTCTCAAGCCTCTCTGAATACACAGACTCTCTTTACCACTCTCTGTCTCTGTCTTTGCTTTGTCTCAGCACTGTCTTCAATACTACCTCCTCTTATTGCTCTTTGTCTGTGGCTTTAAAGCCAATCTACACTGTCTGTTCATTTCACCTTCTCGACTCTCTGTTTCCCGACCTCTATCTGCTCGAATCCCTCTTCTAGAGTTAAATAATCATTACATAATTCCTTAAGGAGGGGTGGCCACCTATTTTGCAAAGAATGAGTGCATCGAGCCTTTGAAATCCCTGAAATGGTCGCTTTTTGTTAACACAAAGAAATGCATTCACAACTGTGAAAATCCGCCAAAATCATTGTTTATCAGACTTCAAAAGTCCTCAAATCCACTTTATTCTCCCATCGAGTCTGCCTACAAGTCGCTATCACATGTCACAATGCCCGTCTCTGTGGCTTCCCTTTGAAAATACGTTAAAATACTGAAAAATCCTGTAAAAATGGCTTTGGGCGGATTTGAAATATTATATAATGTCATTCACAAACCCCTTCAGGTCTGGGTTTCATCACATTGGCGCTTCCCTTCGCATTTCGAAACATGCCAAAATACATTAAAAATTCCCTTTGGCAGATCTCAAATCTTATGCAATAGTTTTTATATTTCCATTGGGTCTCGTTAATCGCATCGCATATATATAGGCCGCTCCTCTGTGTAGCTCTGATTGCGATATCACGATGCGATTGATCGCAATCGCATATCGCGATAACCTCGGGCATTTGGTAAGCATTCTATTGTGGTTTTATAACGTGATGTTGTGATGCAACGTGGGCTGTCAATCTACATGCTTGATCGACAGTCCTTGTTGACCCCGTTGATCATTGTCGCGCATCCCATGTGGTCTCCGCCAATAGCCTTCACTTGCCACTGTCGATTGCAATTTGCGAACTAGATCTGGGCCATTGATCGGCTAGATCTAACGGTTACTATGCATCACTCCTTTGATTGCCAATAAACCTATTTTCACTGTTTTCTTGTGTTTTTCGCCTCCCAATAGTGTTTTTTGATGTTTCTAAGGGTTCTTCCCATGAATTTTTTTTTATCTTTTGAATGATTTTGAAGACTTAGAGAGTATTCTAGGATCCATTTGGATCACGCCTTCCCACTGAAAAATGCTTTTGGACCACCAAAAGTTCGTTTTCAAGCATCGATAAAGTGAGGATACTGCTCCCTCACTTGCCCAATTTCCATCCATCATGCACTACTCGGTTTTGAACCTTTGAGTCTGATTCTTAGGTACTCAACATCCCCTTTGCATGTGGTTCTCTCCTTCCTATCCAGAATTGTATATTCCTACAACTCATTAAGATATTCATGCAACAGATCATTAATGGAAGGCAATTGACTTTGCTCTTTGAGATATTCAATTAATGAGGGTTCAAACAATATTAATTTTTCTACATTAAGCACTGCATAGATGTGCATGTAAGCTGGTAAATCAAGGTGGAAAGTGTTCTCAAAAATTTTCTTAAGTATCTTGAAAGGCCCATACCTTATTGTTTTCAGCTTCTTTCCCTCACCTTGCATTCTATCTTTGCTAATACATAGCCAGACTTGATCACCAACTTGGAAGCTATGCTCCATCCGATGCTTATCATTCCTTGCCTTGTACTTTGCTTGGTTCTTTTCCAGCTGTTCCTGCACTTCCTGGTGAATTTCTTGGATCTGTTCAATGAACTTGGTTGCTTTGTCCACATCACTGTGTCCATCAACCACTATGTCTTTTCTAAAGACAAAATCCAAGGGAGACTTTGGTGTAAAACCAAAACAAGTCTCAAAAGGAGATCTTTGTGTAGAAGAATGTTTAGCACGGTTGTAAGCATGTTGCACATAACACAAATGTTCATCCCAAAGCTTGGGATGTTTGCTGCAATAGCCCCTGAGCAACTGGATCACTGTCCTGTTGACCACTTTTGTTTGGCCATCTATTTGTGGATGAAAGGGTGTGCTCTTCTTCAATCTGGTGTCCATCAGTTCCCACATACTTGACCAAAATTTACCAACAAATATGGAATCTCGATCAGATACTATGGAAGTGGGTAACCAGAAATGCACCCAGACATGTTGAAAGAACAACTTCGTTGTTTGTTCCGCTGTAATATTCTTGTTACAAGGTATTAAAATACACATTTTGCTAAACTTGTCCACAATAATATATAAATAGTCATGACCTTTTCTAGATTTTGGCAATCCCCCAACAAAGTCCATGGAAACACTTTCCCAAGGACGAAAAGGAACTGGAAGTGGAGTGTACAAGCCTAGTTTTCTATTGCTGGGCTTGCTTTTAGCATACATGGTACAACCTTTTACATATCAAAAATTGCTTCATGCATTTTTGCCCAATAACAGAATCTTTGCAGCTGTGCAACTGTTTTACTTACTCGAAAATGACTTGATATTAGAGAAGTATGTGCTTCTTGGATTATGTTAACTCTTTCAGTTTGTGGGATGCATAACTTTCCCAAATGATACAAGAGTTGGTCCTTAACATGATAATCCAATTCTTCTACTCATTTGCCATGACTTAAAGTTGCATATACATCTTTAAAATCTACATCTTGAGCATATTGTTCAATGTAGCTTTCATGCATTACTGAATTATGCTTAAGTATAGTAGATGCATTTATGATTGGTCTAGACAACATATCTACAACTTTATTGTGTGTGCCTTTCTTATATCTAATGACTAGATGAAAACGCCGTAGGAAACCCATCCACCTATAGTGTCTTGATTGCTGCATTTTAATTTGTGAGTTCAAATATTGAAGTGGTTGATGATCAGTGTGTATAACTGTTTCTTTACCCATTAAGTAATGTTTCCACTTTTTTACACTCTATACTAATTCATAGAATTCTTTAGCATATGTGGGATAATTAACTACTACAGAATTAAATGTCTTAGAATGATAACATATGGGTTTACCATGTTTCATCAACACTGCTCCCATGGCATAGTCACTGGCATCTGTTTCGATCTCAAATGGTCTTTGAAGATCTGGCAATGCTAGTACTGGTGCTGTACTAATTTTTTCTTTCAAGGTGTCAAAGGCTTTCTGCTATTTGCCTCCCCACTGAAACACCTTGTTCAATCCTATCAAAGCAGTTAGGGAGCTGCAATTAAGGAAAAGTTAGCAATAAACTTTCTCCACTATTGTGCTACTCCTAGGAAGCTTCTAACTTCTGTAGCAGATTTGGGTTTAAGCCAATTTACAATGACTTCAACCTTAGAGGGATTGATCTTCAACTCACCACCCCCTACTATATGACCCAAATAATTCAAAGATATTTTGCCAAATTCACATTTTGATAACTTAACATAGAGATTTTCTTTTTTCAAAACACCTAGAGTCTCCTTTACATGCTTCAAATGTTCTTCCCATGTTTTACTGAAAACAAGAATGTCATCTAAATATACAATTACAAAATCATCAATAAAAGCCCTAAGTACATCATTCATAACTCTCATGAAAGTGGCAAGAACATTAGTTAAGAAAAAGGGCATAACTAGCGATTCATACAGCCCTTGCCTTGTTTTGAAAGTAGTCTTCCATGCATCTTGCTTTGCTACTCTAACCTGATGATAGCCACTACACAAGTCTAATGGAAAAGTAAATAGCTTCTTTCAGCTGATCGAATAGATCATCAATGCGAGGAAGGGGATAACGATTCTTGATCGTTATTTTATTCAGTGCTCTGTAATCAATGCACATCCTCCTTGAACCATCTTTCTTCCTCACCAACACAATTGGAGATCCGCATGGTGATGTGCTTGGTCTTATGAACCCTTTCTCGAGTAGCTCCTATACCTACCTCTTGATCTCTACATTCTCTAAAGCGGATAACCTATACATTCCGATGTTAGGCAATGGAGCATCTTGCTGCAAATGAATATCATGTACAATTTCCCTTTGGGTGGCAGACCTTTAGGTTCTTGAAATAGGATATCATATTCAGAAACAACCTTTTATAAATTAGCTTTTTGTTTATCATCATAGCCCTCAAATAAATTGGTTTTATCAGGTTTCTTTTCCTTCACAACCATCAGTAAAAATTGCTTGCATGAATTTACAATTCTTTTCATCTGCCTTGAATTTATGAGAGTATAATTATTCTTGAGTTTATGAGCTCTTACAATATATTCTATTCCATCTTTAACGAGTTGATACTTATTTTCAGCTCTATAGAAAATGGCTTTTCTATTATACAAGTAAGGAATTCCTAAAACAATACCACATATATCCAAGGGAATTACATCTAACTCAACCTCATCTACAAATGCTAACCCAATGGCAAATCTAAGTTTACATTGTCTAGTCACTTGTAGCTTTGCTTTATCACATACCCATCCTAATGGATATGGCTTCTTATGAGGTGTGGTTAGTAATCCCAACTTCTTTACAATTGATTTAGAAATCAAGTTTACTTGTGAGCCGCTATCAAATAAAGTATCAATCTTTTGATGCTTGGAAATAACTCTAATATGAAAAAGCTCATGTCTCTTCCTCTCATTTTCTTCATTATCAATAGTTTGTGCAGAATTACTAGTAGATGCTTCATAATTTTTACCTTTTATACCTGTAGCTGTGACTGTTGTTTCATCACCTGAGTCTGACCCCAAATCTTTCTGTATAGCAGCAACAATATTCTTCTTCTTACCATCAAACTTCTTGGGTTTCAGCTCCGGATGCAAAGACCAACAATGTTCATCATCATGTCCATCCTTCTTGTAGTGAGTGCATGAAGGTTTTCCTTTCTGTACAATATTTGCCTTCCTCTCTATCCATTTATGTTTCCTCTTTTCCTTGTTCTTGTTTGTAGTGTGTTTTAATGATCCCCCAATCTTTAGGTTCACATTCTTGCCTCTAGCCTCTAGATGTGTAGCCTGAACGGATATCTCATCTATGCTAGTGGGGTTAAACATGAGAATGGTGTGCCTCAAAAAGTGTTGTAGACCACCTATATACTTCAACAAAGTTTCAAGTGAGTCTAAAGAAATGCCTAGAATTAAAGCTCTTTTTCTAAATTCCTGGGTATAGCTTTGTACACTTTGCCCCTTTAATTGGTGAAGATTTTTCCAACTCATCATCGTTTGCTGCATATAAGCTAGTGGATATAACTATTTTTAATGGCAGAAACAAATTCACTCCAGGTAGAAAGAATTTTACCATGATTCTTCAAATTAGCTTGTGTCATGTCTTTCCACCACACTAGGGTAGTTCCTCCAAGTCGAAGGTTAGCCAGCTTAATCTTTCTCCTTTCTGAATCGATGTTCTACATGCTGCAATATACATCAATCTATCTAATCTAGTTATCTAGCTTCTCTGCATTTAATTCTCCATCATATATTGGCAAATAAAATTTTACATCTAATTTAATCACAAAAGTCTTCTTCTTTTTATTTTGAGGGATAGAAGAAGGTGTGGATAGAGGAGGCTCTTTACCTTTCCCTTTGCCTTTACAATGGCCATTTAGAAGAGGTTCCTTTGTTCCTTTGTCTTGTTTGGAGGTTGAAGTATCTTGACCTCAACCTTTCTTAAATTCTCGATACATCTTTTCTACCATGGCTCTCATGGTCATGAAACTGTCCATGATGTGAGAGTCTGATTCCAAGGGAACTTCTTCTATCATTTTCCTCATACGATAGACTCTACCAATTTTTGGGTTAGCCTCAACTAGTTCTCCATCTCCTCATTTGAGCTTTGACCTAGTTAGCATTCAACAATCTAGCACAAGCTTGTCTAACCTTAACAAACCTAAAGCTTTGATACCACTTGATCTGAAAATGAGATCTAAAACAATTATTAAGGTATTACAGACTCATGTGCATGGATATGCCTATGTTACTTTATGCAATGGATCGATAAGATTGCGAAATACATAGACAATGAAGTAATAAGAGATCATAATAGAAAAACACATATAAACACAACAAGTTTAATAAGGAGTTCACCCAATACTCCTGGGCTACATCTCTTGGTCGAGCCTTCAGTGGTGACCTCTCTATTATGTTTTCAAAACAAAGTTTTACAAAAGTATGAGCTCAACTTGAGTCTCAACACACAACAGATACAATAGCAAGAGTTTTGCTTGAACCTCTCAAGCCTCTCTGAGTACACAGACTCTCTCTACCACTCTCTGTCTCTGTCATTGCTCTGTCTCAACATTGCCTTCAATACTGCCTCCTTTGTTTGCTCTTTGTCTATGGCTTTAAAGCTAATCTACGCTATCTGTTTGTTTCACCTTCTCATCTCTCTATCTCCTGGCCTCTATCTTCTTGAATCCCTCTTCTAACGTTAAATAATCATTACATACCACCTTAAGGGGAGGTGGCCACCTATTCTGCAACGGATGAGTGCATTGGGCCTTTGAAATCCTTGAAACAGTCTCTTTCTATTAACATAGAGAAATGCATTCACAACTATGAAAATCTTCCAAAACCACTATTTATCAGACTTCAGAAGTCCTCAAATCCAATATATTCTCCCATTGGGTTTGCCTACAAGTTGCTATCGCATGTCACAATGCCCCTTTCTATGGCTTCCATTTGTATTTTGAGAATACGTTAAAATACTGAAAAATCCCATAAAAATGGCTTTGGGCAGATTTGAAATATTATACAATGTCATTCAAAAACCCCTTCGGGTCTAGGTTTCATCGAATCGGCACTTCCCTTCGCATTTTGAAACATGCAAAAATACATTAAAAATGCCCTTTGGTGGATCTCAAATCTTATGCAATAGTTTTTATATTTCCATCAGGTCCTGTTAATCGTATCACATATGTGTGTGTGTGTGTATGTGTGTGTGTGTAGCCTGCTCCTTTGTGCAGCTCCGATTGCGATATCACGATGCGATTGATCGCAATCACATATCACAATAACCCCGAGCCATTTGGTGAGCGTTATATTGTGGTTTTCCAATGCGTTGTTGCGATGCAACGTGGGCCATCGATCTATGCTCTTGATCGACGATCCTTGTTGACCTTATTGATCGTTGTCGCGCATCCCATGTAGTCTCTGCTGATAGCCTTTACTTGCCACAGCTGATTACGATTTTCCAACCAGATCTGGGCCTTTGATCGGCCAAATCTAACGGTTACTGTGCATCACTCCATTGACCACCGATAAACCTGCTTTCACTGTTTTCTTGTGTTTCTCGCCTCTCAACAGTGTTTTCTGATGTTTCTAAGGGTTCTTCCCATGCGATTGTTTTGATCTTTTAAATGATTTTGAAGACTTAGAGAGTATTCTAGGATCCATTTGGATCACAACATTAGAAAATTAGTCAACCACATTAAATAATGTGGTTTTGTAATATAGGTTTTATAGTATAGGGTTTAATGTTAGGGTTTATATTACTGTTTAATACATAGTGTTTATAATCTTAGGGTTTATGATTCAGGTTTATATTATTGGGTTTATAAAATTGGATTCAATATTAGCGTATATAATATTGGGATTATAATATAGGATGTTTAATATATAGATTTATAAAAGTAGGGTTTATAATATAGTGTTTATAATATTAGGGTTTATAATTTAGGCTTATAATATTGAGTTTAATAGTAGCGTTTATGATATTCAGTTTAATATTATGGTTTAATATATTAAGTTTTACAATATATAGGTTTATTATATTAGGCTTTAATATTATGTCTTATATTAGGGTTTTTTATTTATAATATTATCGTTTATAATAAAAAATAATAAGAATATATATTTCATAACATGTCATGCAATTTTTTTATATTTAATTAAATTTAGGGTTTATAATATTTGGTTTAATATTATGGTTTAATATTGTGACATTGGAATGATACATGAATCTATCCAATGTCCCATTGTGACAAACATTGTCATGATGTTATAATCAATCTCGCAATTATTGTTTCAATGTTACATTATATTGCAATTTCTTCAACATCATATTCCAACATTACAAAATTAGCATTTAATATCAAGGCTTATAATATTTTCTTTAATATCAGGATTTAATGTTGTGATGTTGGAATGGTAAATAAATATATCCAACACCACATTGTGATAAACGTTGTCACAATGTGACAATCGTTTTCACAATGTGACAATCATTGTCACAATGTTACATTACATTGCAATTTACTCAACATGACATTGCAACATTACAAAATTAGAGTTTGATATTACATTTTATAATATTGGGTTTATAATGTGGTATTTAATATTAAGCTTTAATATTAGGTTTGATATTAGGTTTTATAAGATTGGGTTTTTTAATATTAGGGTTTATAATATTGAGTTTAATATTGTGTTTACAATGTTTGGTTTAATATTAGGGTATATACTACTAGGTTTATAATATTAGGTTTTTTAATGTTAGGGTTTATAATATTGAACTAATATTAGGGTTTAATATTGTAACATTAGAACAGTACAAAAAATTATCTAATGTCACATTGTGACAAGCATTTTCACAATGTGACAATCAATGTGATAATCATTGTCCCGATGTAACATTACATTGCAATTTATTCAAAATTGCATTGAAACATTACAAAATTAGAGTTTAATATTAGGGTTTATAATATTGGGTTTAATATTGGGGTTTGATATTTGGTTTATAATATTGGGCTTAATACCAGACTAGATCCATCTAACTTTGGATATATCATGCTCCAAGAGGGATCAAATCCCTCGAGATGCAGGCCTTCTTTTTGGAGTGTAGAATTTGAGAAATGTTCACACCTCAATGGATTTGACCACTCTTGACACATGATAGATCTGGAGTTAGATGAATATAGGTTGGTTGTAGTTGAGGGAAGTAGTGTTAGATTTTTAGATTATATTTATTATTTATATGTTTGAGATAAAATTCGTACTTTAAAATTTACATTATGTTTTCTTTGCTTGACATGACCATATGATTCTCGTATTTAATTTAGTCTTTGTTGCTTGCCTAGAATGGTTTGCACGTATATGTTTGGATGCTTTGGGTGGTTTTTGTGTTTATGTGTTTGTATTTGGATGATAATGTTTGTGAATGTTACAACTATTGTGTTATATTTGTATATTTGTATGTAATTGTTTGTTTGTAATTAGTTGTTGATGAAGAAGGGAGACAATATTATCAATAGTTTGTAGGAGGATTGATACTACACATCTATTTCACTTAATTTTAGGTTCACAACCTTTGCAACTAATTAATTCTTAATATTTTCCCTCTAGGTATTACTAAATATATCTTGAAGAGAATATTTAATAATTTACTATGCCAATATTAATCTTGAAATAATTTATTTATTTTCTAATGTCTGAAATAATTTATTTCCTTCAAGAATATTTTGATGATTTTTTTTAGCTATAGTTTGTTCTGCAAAGTCAAGAAATAATGATTCCTTCATTTTTTGAATGAGTGGATAGATTTTCACATTCTTTACATAATTATTTGTTTCTCCAAAAAATTAGCACATCTCCAATTTCTATATATCTTAAAAATGGACCTTGAATAACATTTTGATGAAATTTTTTGAGAGATGATTTTTTCTAAATGTTTATAAATATACCTTTTCCTCTAATAAATATTTTGAGTATTGATGCAAGAGCATCTGGCTGATAGGTTAAGACAAAAAGGAAAGGTTGTTTGGTCTCTGAAGAGGACAGAGGAGTAATTTGTTGAGTGAACAATGTGGTTGTTTTTCTTTTAGTTTTATTTGTTTATGTTGTCTAATTTAATAAACGAACAGTAAATAGGAAGGTCAAGAATTAGAATTAATTAGGATAATTGTTACAAGCAATTAGTTTTACTTTCGTAATAATATTGTAAGACAATAAAAATTCCAGAACTAAACGGATGTAACTAAAAAGGATGTAACCAACAGCAGTTGGAAAAACAAAACAGTTCCAAAGAAACAGTTCTAGAAGATCATTTTTAAAAGAGGAACATAACATAATTGGGGGTTCGACTTTTTGAGATGCGAATAAAGAAATATATTTTCTGTGCACATAGACATTCCTCTCTAGTGTCCTATAGCTATTTAAATTATTTATGACATTACATTGATTTCCATTCACAATACAGGTCTGTCTTTATTCTATCCTATAGCTATATTTACATGCATGTATTTTGAGTTACGTTGGTCCAGACAAGCATACGAAACTAGACAGTTGCAAAAACAATTCCCGAACGTATTATAGAGACAAGACCCATGGACCTGAATCAACAAGCATATGAACGCCGAACCTCGAGTAGCAAATCTACAAGAAAAGTGCAAGCATTGACAAAAGGGAAACCAATCAGAGTACCCAAGTATGCCTAAAGAGTAAAATTCATAATTTTCATTTATAAAATAAGTACAGGAAAAACCTCTATTCAATCATACATTGTTCCAAAACCCTGTTCAAACAATTATGCACTCTGTGCCAAAAATTTATTACAAATTCAGGACAATATACAGTGCGGGCTTAGAAACCCTACAGCTAGCAAATAGAAAAAATAGTTATGCAAGCCTACAACTGAGACTTCATATAGTCAATGGCTCAACAAAATTCTAAAACAGAGATTACAGTGACCCCAAACTTAAGGCGTTGAATGTAAACAACAAGAGGAACAAAGAACGACACTACCCGGGTCTAGCCAGAGTTTCGAACAACCAAGTTCTAAAACCCACCAGGTCATCATACTTGCAACAACAACCATACATCAAGTTTCATGAGGACTGAACAACGAAATAAGATGAGAGTACATAGAACAACAAGAACCAAATCCAGAATTTACCTGATGGAGGCGAGTTGCAGTCTTGGTAGTTCAATAAAGTCACCCTGCTCACGAAGGAGAAAAGACATTAGTCGATTGAGGGAAGACAAGGTAATTGTTGATAGCATGGAACCAGTAAACTTACCCTTGCAACATTGAAGGAGTCGAAGAGAACTGCAACCACATTCTACTCGAACCCAAGGAAAGATGACTGGGAACCCAATGTTTGTTACCTAGAAATATTCCAGCCAGAAGAAAATCTCAATGACCATAAGAACCACTAGCATTGACACTGTATCCTAAGAAGGCACAGAGATGTTAACTAGTGAGCCAAAAACAGATAGTAAAATGCCAAAACAAGTGCAGATAAAGCAGAGATCGAAATTACAGTGATAACAACGTTCATACCGGATGGAGGAAAGAAACTTTCAGGTCAAAACCCTGAACCAGAGCACATAATAGTAGAACCTCACATAGAAACTGCCACAGCCTACCAAGAATGCAAAGCTTACAAATTGAATGAATGTGCATGCAAATGACTCATGCTAGGGTTTGATCACCCATACCAAGGTGGGCTCGAGAATTCCAAGGGAGGACACTTGTCCAACAACTAACGCAAAAAGTACAAATCACAAGTGTGGGTTCCAAGGACCAAATCCACATCATTACAATCAATCGCCGGTGAATCCACCTTACACCTAATCTGCTGATCATCATTAATTTCCCTTTATTCACACGTTAAAGATCGTGTGTGGCATGTCAAGGTGGGCTGGACCCATCAAGTATAATGTTGTATCCAATAATCTATTAGTAATTTTGAATACATAATAATTTTGAATATATATATTTTTCTATTGGTAATTAGTTGGTGATGAATAACGGAGATGATATTCTCAAAAATTAATTTGCAGTTTGCAGGATGATTGATTATGCATGTTTATTTCATTTTAATTCTAGGTACAACAACTTTTTACCGCTAATTAATTCTTAATAGTGTCCCTCTAACTCCATAGTATCACAACTTTTGACATATTAATAGTGACACTATTAGTTTTTCCATATTTTCATGTCGATTATATAAAAAGGGAAGTTGAAACTGTAAAACATTCAAATCTTTAACTTGAGATATTGTAGTAAACATCATACCTTATCTCTCTTTATCTCCAATATTAATAGGTTGAATTACTATAACCCAAAAATCAATGCATATTGTCAATAAATTTTTTGTGGTTACATCAAATCTGAAATCAACATCTATGCTAAAATCAATGCATCTAATGCAATAAATCAAATAGGATTAAAAATAGACATATACACTAAAGTTAATTAATATAGTGCAAGAAATCAAATATAATTAGAAATCAACATATACATTGAAATAAATGCATCTAGTGCAAGAAATCAAATATAATTAGAAATCATACACTGAAATCAATGCATCTACTGCAAGTGGTCAAATATAATTAGAAATCAACATCTACAAAAAAATCAACGCATCTAGTGCTAGCAATCGAATAGGATTAGAAATCACCATCTACACTGAAATCAATGCATCTAGTGCAAGAATCTTCTTCCCTCTCACCCCTCCATATATCTATTTCTACCTCCATCTATCCTACTTTGTGTGTCTATCTCACCCCCCCAAGCACACAAGACCTCTCTCTCCATACCTCTCTATCTCTCCCACCCTCCCTCCCTCTCTCTATATCTCTCTTCTTCCCTCTCTTCACCTTCCATTGATATCATTATCCCCCTCTCTCTTCCTGTTGTCTCTCTATATCAACCCGAAAACATGCACACTCTTTCTCGATATTTATTTATCTCTCCCTCCCTCATGCTTTCCCCTCCTCTCTCTCATCCCCTTCTCTCCCTTTCTCTCCCCCCTTCTATCTCTCATCTATCATGCTTTCCTCTCTCCCTCTCTCTCCACCTTTCTCTCTCTCCCCCATCCAACTCCATCTCTCTATCTCCCTCCCTCTCTCCTTCTCTCTCTCATGTACTCTCTCTCTTCCTTCCTCTCTCTCCATTTACTCTCTCTCTCTCTCTCTCTCTCTCTCTCTCCAACTCTATCTTTATCTCCATCCCTCTCTCCTTTTCTCCCTTGCTTCTCTCTATCTCTCCTTCTTTGTCTCTCTATCTCACCCCCAAAGATATACACTCTTTATCCATCTCTCCCGTGCCCCCCTCTCTCTCTCTCTATGTATTTATTCTCCCCTCCCTCTCTCCCCTTCCAACTCCATCTCTTTTTCCCTTCCTCTCTCCTCCTCTCTCTCAATTCCTCTCTCGCATTATTCCCCTCTCTCCCTTTTTCTCCTCCCTCATTCTCTCCCCCCATCACTCTCTCTAGCTCTCTCTATCTCTCTTTGCCCTCCAACCCTATCACTATCTCCCTCACTCTCTCCTTCTCTGTCCCCATTCTATATTTGTGTCTCCCTCTCAATCACTTAACCTCCTCTCCTTATCTCGCTCCTCTCCTTATCTCTCCCTTCACTCCTCCTCTCTGCTCTCCTTAAGCTTATCTCCTTCACTGAAAGAAATCAAATAGGATTAGAAATCACCATCTACACTAAAATTAATACATCTAGTGGAAGAAATATTCTTCACTCTCTCCCCCATTCATCTATATCTATATCTCCCTTCATCTCTCCTTTTTTGTCTTTCTATCTCATCCCCCCAAACACACATGTTGTCTTTCTTTCTCTCTCTCCATACCTATCTATCTATCCCTCACTCACTCCCTCACTCCCTTCCTCTATCTCTCTCTTGTTCCCTCTCTTCACATTCATCTATATCTTTATCTCCCTCTATCTCTTCTTTGTCTCTCTATATCACGCCCAAAAAATACACACTCTTTCTCCATATCTACATATCTCTCCCTCCCTCTTCCTCCCTTTCTCTCTCTCTCGTCCCCTTATCTCCATCTATCTCACCTTCTATCTCTCTTCCCTCTTGTTCTCCTCTCTCCCACTCTCTCCACTTTATATTTCTATGTCTTTCTTCTTACCTATCCCTCTCTCCCCCTCCAATTATATCTCTCTCCCTCTCTATCCCTCCCTCTCTCCTTATCTTTCTCACATCCTCTCTCTCTTCATTCATCTCTCTCCCTTTCTCTCCTACCCCCCTCTTCTCTACCCCATATTTCTCTTTCTCTTCATTCTCCAACTATATAACTATCTCCCTCCCTCTCTCCTTATCTTTCCTTCTATCCCTTCCTTCACTCCATCTCCCATTCTTTGTCTCACTATCTCACCCCCAAACATACACACTCTCTCTCCATATTTCCCTCACTGCCTTTCACTCTCCAATTTTCTATCTCTATGTTTTTATTATTCCCTCCCTCTCTCGTCTTCCAACTCTATCTCTGTATCCCTCCCTCTCTCCTCCTCTTGCACCCCTCCTCTCTCCTCCTCTCTCTCTTGTCCTTCCTCTCTCTCCCTTTCTCTCATACCTCCCTCTTTCTTCCTTTCACTCCCTCCCTCCATATCTCCATTTCTATCACTCTATGTCTTAATTTTTCCCTTCCATATATATCTAGAGTTAATATATATAGTGATATATTAATATATATTATAATATACAAAATTTAATATTGTATTAATCCAAATTTGTTAAATTTAATAATATTAATATTAATATTAGATTTACTAATAATATTAATATTATATTTAATGATGTTTTTTATTTTTCATGATAAAGAAAATAATAAAACTACATCAAGTTAATATTTTCAAATATTACAACTTTGACGTGGAAATATTTGTGTCTTTAAAATTTTTAATATATCCATAGGATATGGCTTTTCATTTTAAAGATTCATTTTACAAATATTTAATTAAAAGAAATATTAAAATAGTTTACTCTATGATTTTAGATGATTTGTTATTGAATTAACCTATTTCCTTTGATTTAAGAAATGATGGATTTAATAAAGAGTAAACATGTTAAAATTTTACCTAATTTGGAATTTTAATGTGGTAAAAAATTTTGTTGAAGGTAAATTTATGATCCATTCAAATTCAACTTATATGATAAAATAATTGCTAAAGGCATGAGATAGTTGTATTGTAGTCCTTTTTTATATATATGGTTATTTTTAGTTTTTTTTAGGGCCCACATTAATTTTTGTTTTATTCTTTTATTGCATGGACATATTTACACATCATTCTCATACTAAGTTGTATGCACCTCTCGACGCAATTACTATTTATAATATCGATTTTATAATATTGGGATAAATATTAAGGTTTAATATATGGTTTCAGTGTTGGTTGAAACTTACTCAGTTGAATACTTAAATTATCCTTAGTTTTATTAAAGCCCCAATACTAAAACCCAATATTAAAACCCAATATTGATACCCAATACTAATAACTAATACTAAGAATATAATTATATATTAATTAATATTAATATATTATAGTTATAAAATAATAGTATTAACTAGCATAATCACATTAATAAATGTTATTGATATATGTCGATAGGAATATATCAATCACATGCACATCCACATTATTAAATGTCGTTAATATACATTGATAGGTGTCAATGGTATGGATTTAATATTATAAATGCGATACCAATTATAACAATTATAATGACAATTTATAATAATTATTATATTATAATATTACTGATATTATCAATAATATAATGAATCTAAAGGTTTATTGATATTATTAACCAAAGGAATTATTAATACTATAAACCCAAGGAATTTATATCATAAGCTCAATGGATTATAAACCCATGGGATTTATATTATAAACCCTACGAATAATATTATACCCTAGGAATATGAAATCTTAGATTAAATTATAAACCTAAGGGATTATTACTAAAAACCCAATGGATTATAAACCTTATACAATAATATTAAACCCAAGGGATTAATATTATAAACACAAGGGATATAAACCATAAGATAAATATTATAAACCCTAAAATAAAAATTGAACCTTAACATTAATATTATAAACCTTAGGATTAGTATTATAAACCCAAAGGATTAATATTAAAAACCCAAGGGAATAACATTAAACCCTAGGATTAGTATTGAACCATAACAATATAAAGCCTAAAATTAATAAACCCAAGGGATTAGTATTGTAATCCCAAGGGATTATAAACTGAAGTGATTAATATTAAACCCTAAGATTAATATTATAAATCCTAGCCTTCAAATTAAACCCTAAGAATATAAACCCTATGATTAATATTAGAAATCCTAGGATAAATATTATAAACCTAAACTATTAATAAACCCATTAGATTAATATTAAAACCTGTGTGATTATAAACCCAAGGGAAGAACATTAAACCCTAGGAATATAAACCATAATATTAATATTATAAACCTTAGGATTAATATTATAAACTCGAGGGATTAATATTATAAATCCAAGGGATTAATAAGCCTGATGTATTAATATTATAACTTCAATGGATTATAAATGAAGGGGAATAATATTAAACCCAAGGGATTAATATTAAAAACCCAAGGATTAATATTATAAATCTAATTGATTAATAAACCCAAAGGATTAATATTATAAACCCTAGGATCAATATTATAAACCCTAGGAATATAAACTCTAAGATTAATAAGCCCAAGTGATTAATATTAAACCCTAAGATCAATATTATAAACATTATTTTATAAATTATAAACCTAGTATCAAAAGTTCAATATTATAAACCCAATATTAAAAGGCTCTGATATTATGAACCTAGTATTAAACCTAAGTTTTGTATTGTAACAACATGGCATTGAATACATTTCAATATAATGTAACATTGTGACAATGATTGTTAGATTGATTTTCATATTGAGACAACCTTTGTCAGAATGTGGTGTTGGACAATGATTGACCATGGTTGATTTTCATATTGGTAAAATCTTTATCACAAACCCAAGGGATTAATATCATTAACCCAAGGGAAATAAACACTAAGATAAATATTATAGACCCTATAAAAGAAACATTACATCCTAATTATTTATCATGATTGACCATGGTTGAAGATGATTGATTTTCATATTAATACAATATTTGTCAGAATGTGACGTTGGACCATGGTTGACAATGGTTGATTTTTGTATTGAGACAATATTTGTGACAATGTGACGCTGGACCATGGTCAACCATGATTGACCATAATTGGTCATGGTTAACCATGGTTGATTTTCATATTGAGGCAATACTTGTCACAAACCCAATGGATTAATATTATAAACCCAAAGGATATAAACCCTAAGATAAATATTATAAAACCTAAAATAAACATTAAACCATAACATTAATATTATAAACCTTAGTATTAATACTATAAACCCAAGGGTTTAATATTAAAAACTAAGTGATTACAAACCTAAGGGAATAACATTAAACCCAAGGGTTAATATTAAACCATAGGAACATATTCTCTAAGATTAACATTATAAGCCCTAGGATTAATATTAAACCCTAAGATCAATATTATAAATATAACTAATTAATAAAACCATTGGATTAATATTAAAAACCAGAGGGTTTATAAACCCAATGGAATAGTATTAAACCCTAGGATTAATATTAAACCCTAAGATTAATACTATAAACCTTATGGTTAATATTATAAACCCAAGGGATTAATACTATAAATCCAAGGGATTAATATTATAAAACCAATCGATTATAAGCCAAGGGAAATAATATTAAACCCAAGGGAATAATATTATAAACCCAAGGGATTGACAAAACTAAGGGATTAATATTAAAAACCCAAGAGATTAATATTATAAACCATTGTTGACTTGGATTGACCATGGTTGTCCATGCTTGATCATGGTTGATTGCAGATGAGCATGCATGAAGATGGTTGACCATGGTCTATTTTCATATTGAGACAATCTTTGTCAAAATGTGATGTTGAACCATGGTTGGCCATGGTTGACCATAATATAAAGAATAATATTAAATTAATATATTAATATTATATTAAACCCAATATTATAAATTATAAACCTTATATTAAACTTTAATATTATAAACTCAGTATTAAAAGGACCACATATTATAAATTGAGTATTAAACCCAAGTTTTGTAAAGTAATAATGAAACATTGAAAAAATTCCAATGTAATGTAACATTGCGACAATGGTTGTCACATTGATTTTCATATTGAGACAATATTTGACACAATGTGAAGTTGGACAATGGTTGACCATGATTAACCATGATTGACCATAATAAAAATATATGAATTTTTATTTTTATTTTTTATTAAAAAATATTTGATTGTTATAACAAATATTAATAATATTTTTTGAAATAAATTAATTTACAATACACAAATTATGTAAAAATTGTAAATATTGATTAATAAAATTGCATAATTTTGATGTTTTAAAAATATTTTTATAAACGAATTATTAAAAAATATATATAAAAAAAGTATATAAAATTACAAAAGTAAATATTTTATTTGAAATTAAAATGGATAAATAAATATATTAATTAATTTTGAAAGAAAAATAACATTAAAACAATGCAAACATGATAAAGCAATATTCTTACAGTATAATGAGTATTGTAGCTGATTGAATCAATGAAGTGTGCTAGGGACAAAGTATTTTATTTAATTATTCAAATATTTAAGCAATATAAGTGAAATATGAAGATGGAATATTGTAATTAACTCATCAAATATTTAAATGAATGTTGATTGAATTAATGAAGTATGTTATGGACAAAGTATAGTAGTTAATTCTTAAAATATTGAACCAATATAAGTGAAATATGAAGACGGAATATTGTAATTAACTCATCAAATATTTTAATGAATGCAAATGTGAAGGTGAGTGTGTATATTAAATAAAGGTGAAGGTGAATCTTAATATTTTATGATTTATAAACCTAAGGGAGCAATACCAAAGCCTAGGATTAATGGTAAACCATATGTATATAAATCTTGAGATTAATATTATAAACCGTAGGCTTAATATTAAACCCTGGGAATATAAACCCTATGATTAATATTAGAAACCCTAGGATAAATATTATTTTAGCTCCTAGAGATAACCTTCAGGTTGATGAAGAGGTCAGTGCCTAGGACATCTTAAATTGTTAGAAGGATATATCAATAGTATTTAAAATTTTAAAGCATATCATGATTTGAAGTTGGTTCAAATATCTTATCCAAAGGAAAATTCAATTAATACACATGGAGAGTAATCTTTTATTTGACTTGACATTTTGATCGGGTGGCCTACCTGCAGAACATGTAGCGATATTGGTTATTGCAGTATGGATGGAAAGAAGAATGCAAGAAAAGGGAGATTAATACAAAGGGCTGATTTCATAATCTTGTACATCAACCTCTAGTAGAAAACATGAAAAAATGATGGAAATGGGAAATTCAGAGGGTGTGGAGTGCATATTAAGGACATTAGACCTCATACATCATAGGCACCATTTATCACAACAAGACATAGATGAATCTATAACTTTGAGACCATATCCAACAACTAAAATTACACACCTTCAAAGAGGAAAGAAAAACATATGAGATAACAAAGAAAGGATTACATACTATGCATTTCAGCATTTGGAATCACCAATTATTCTTTATTAATCTTCAAAAAGATCATACATATCCAAGATCTTCAAACACTTCCAAAAATTTACAGATTAGAGCCACCTATGGATCAGAATTTTGGAACCTTTTTTAATGAGTTTGCTAAGCACTTTTATAGGGTCTCATAGATGAGGACCCATTACAAGATATTCCTTCTTGAGATTTTCCTAACTGTCTAATCACTAAATATATCGAGCATGCTTCCATCACAACTTTCCTAATTATTACATAACAACTTTGATTCTATTCTTCAAATTACATATTTACAAAATATAAAAAACATGAGGTGTCGTTATTGACATAACAAAATATATTCATATTGTGTCCGTTGGTTCCTTTGGAAGGGAGATTGGATCAATGATTTGAACATGAGGTGGATTAACAAAATGATCACACTTTTTCCACAACGTTGGGTTTTGTAAAGGAGAGAGAGAAATTATGGTAAGCTACCTTCAAGTTATTGAGTTTAGTATGGTTTGGTTTATCAACGAACAGTTTTTTTACCAACCATAGTAACTAGATGTCCCTCCTCAAAAATTTGACTATAGTGTTCCCTTTTAGGGTACCATTGGAGGTGCTCGGTACTAACTGATAGCTAAACGAATTCGATCATATGAGGAGAGACAGAGGGAAAGTTTTGGTGATAAAACTAGTTTGAAATTCAAATGGCTAACACGTGGTAGTCTTATAAGTGGGGAGCACGATGGGACGATGCATGGATGAGGATATTATGGAGATAGTTTTGGGGAAGACAGATGGGGCCACAGGGTTGGACAAAAATTGGAAGGGGTGACGCCCTTGACCTCGCAAAAGTCACGCTTTCTTGCTAACTTTGTTTATGTATTGGTGCATTGGAAGTAGGTGTGGTCCCCACACACTTCAATGGGGTGAATGAACAACATTGAGAGCTAGGCTCAACCCAACAAAGTCAATCATGGTCATTGATTAGCAATATCCGCTTACTGACTTTGAATTTCTAGGGGTCAGTGTAAGCGTAAACACTATGCTAATTTACCCCCTGAAGTATCTTTCAGGACTTAGCAGACTTTGGAATGATGGTGATCTACCCACTAATTTCTCATCGATTAGCTCATTCGATTCACGGTGGATCTAGACCCCTTTTCCTTCTACCTTTACCCTTTTTTCCTTTTTATTAAGTTGTCTCCATTGTTGCACCAGGATACAGCACTGAGGTGTTACTACTAGGTGGTCCCCACCCACTCAATTACATCCCTACACTTACATTATATTCTATCGATGTTTCCTCTAGGGTGCTACCACTGGGGGATACCATCGGGGTGACGTCATTCAGGTCCTCTACTCCTGACGCTTAACTTTATTCATGCTTAACCTTTTTCCAAGTTGTTACTACCTAGAGGAGCCTACCCGATCAGTTGCCTCCTATCGCTAAACTTTTCTATGCTCGTAGTATTCTTTTGGGTAACTCCGTCGAGTCAAACTCGGTGGGTGGGTTCCACCTATGGTGAATAGAATTGTTTCCCACAACTAACATGTCAAACGATAATCCAAACTCTTTTAGCTCAATAATCATTTTTAATCCCTGCTTTGTTCTTCTTAAGTTGCTTTTTTCATTTTTTTTTAATTTTTCCTTGCATACTATGGCAGATTTCCTATGTTATATAAAAATAAATAAAAGAGAGGATGAAAAGGGTAAAACATCGGCTCCAAATGGGGACAGTGCCTTGCAAGCAAGGCATTGATAACCTATAGATTGGTTCATTAAAATTACACATGGATTCAATCAAATTCAGATATAAAGCAAGAAAAATGAAAATAAAATGATCATTCTGCTATTGAAAGGGGATCACTGATATTTACAATGGATAAAGGTGAAATTATTTAATGTTAGGTGTAGTGTTTGAGGAAATACCCATTTACATGCAGCTCAAACACTTCACCATCCAGGTTCTCCGGCAGAAAGTTATTTTTCCCTTTGGATTCGGCTATCTTGAAAGGTCCAAACCATAAGCAATTAAATTTCCCATGCTTTCCCTTTTCCTCTCTATGGATATCCCATTTGAGCATTAGATCACTTGGCTAAAAAATCCTATCCTTTTCCTTCTTGTCAAATGGAGCTTTCATCTTATCGTGGTATTTGATCAGACTTTGAGTTACTTGTCCCATGCTTTCTTGCAATTCCACTAATTAATTTATTCTCATGGTTAGAGGGTTTCGCTCATCCTCTACATCCTATAGTAGTTCTTCCACTAGCATAGCCAATTGGGATGGGAAAATTGAAGCAGTCCCATATACCAACTCAAATGGGGATTTCCTAGTTGACCTCTTAATAGTGACTATGTTAGCCCACGGTGCAAACTTAAGTTGAGAGTCCTAATTTCTCTATTTCTATGCTATGGTATTCTTAATGATTATGACTAAGGTTTTGTTGGGTGATTATGCTAACCCATTCCCCTATGGGTGAAAAGTAGTGGAGTGTCCTAAAATAATATTATAATATTGACATAAACTGATAAATTGTCTTGATTTAAATACCTATGCATTATCAATAACATTTTTTCTTGGACAGCCAAATATGGCTAGAACGTTCTCCTCCATAAACTTAATAACCACTGCATCGATTGCATTCCTAGAATGGATGGCCTCCACCCAATTAGTGAATTAATTTGTTGTTGTTAGTATCCATTTGTGTTTTCTACTAGATCATGGATGGATTTATCAAATAAAATCTAGCTGCCACTACTTGAATGGTTCATCTACAAAAATAGGGATCAAAGGGAGGGGTGTTATTTTCTAATCTTCGCAAAATACTTGGCACTTTTTACAGGCTTTGACTTGTGTGCATCGACCTCACCAAATAACTCAGGCCAATAGAAGCCAACTTTGAGAATTTTATGGGTTGTGACCTTCTAGCTATAATGTCCCCCACAAACACATTTACGAAACTCATCTATTACCTTGGGAATCTCTTCTTCCACCAGGAATAACAATAAGATTTCCGCAGGGTCCCTCCAATATAAGTGACCATTATAAATGATAACCTTTTTTCTTGTAACCTTATAGATATGTACTTTACTTCGTCAAATTTAGGCGGGAATTCCATAAATAAAAAATAATGAACAAAATTTTTATATCATTCAGAGACTAAGTATTTCATTTCAATTTTATGAGTTGCCTTATCGATATCCCCCTGATCACCTTATTTCTCTACTTCCGCCTCATCAACTAGCATGTTTATGACCAAGTTCTAATAATTGCCTTATGAAAAAATTTTGGCCAACCTATGCCCCTCGATCAATTTGGTAGAATTGATATCTATTCCATACTCTTGGATCTTGGAAATCTATTTGCCTCTCTTACCCTTGTTCTCTCCCTATGTGAGAATTTATTTAGTGACAGTTGTAGGTACATAAGCAATTATTCTGGATTGCATAATATAAATTCGAAAATATTTCAGAGTCTTCACTGAAGTGTAGGCATGTTTTTCCATAATATTGTATTTCAATTTTGTGTCCCTTAATACCTGACAAAAGAATGGAGTTAGATTTTCCTTCTCTTCCTCACTCTTCTGAAATAAAACAATTGTCGTTGTGTTAGGAGATGCAAAATAAAAAATGAGGAATGGACTTTGATAATTAGGACTAGCTAAAACTGGGGATTTTGCAAAGGCCTTCTTGATTGTGGAGAATGATTCTAGAGCTTCAACATTCCACTTGACTTCCTTGTCTTTCTTCAGTATATCAATCATCTATTTTACAATTTGAGCCTATTTTGGTACAAACCTTCTTAGGAAATTTCTTCTGCCTAAGAAAACCTGTATCTCATTTTTATTCCTTGGTAATGGGATGTTTTTGATAGCCTCCACCCTCTTGGGGTCAATCCTCATTTCTTCCCTTTCCACTGTGTGACCCAACAACTTACCTTCAATTAGATTAAATTGTGACTTCTTTACATTTAGAAACAAGTCGTACTTCTTTCACTTTTTAAAATTAAGCTGCAAATGATGGAGATGTTCCTCATCATTCCTTGAAAAGATAGCTATGTCATCCAGGTAAATTACCACAAATTTGTCTTTTTCCCCAACAAACACTATGTCCATTTCCCTTGGAAAAGTTGCTACAACATTTATGAGACCAAAATGCATCCTAGCATACATAAATGTTCCTGATGGTGTTGTAAAAGTTGTTTCCTTTTGATCCCTAGCATTTACAACAATCAGGTTATATCCAGAGAACCCATCCATTATGGATAGTCTGGATGATCCCACCACTTTCTGCAGAATGTAATCCATTTTGGGCAAGGAGTAATTCTCTTTCAGATATGCCATATTCAAGTTTATGAAGTCAATGCATAATCTTATCTCTGCATTTTTCTTCCTAATAGGGACTAAATTTGCCTCCCAATCTGAATATCTTGGAGGCACTATAATTTTAGTATGTAGAAACTTCTTGACTTTCCTTTCAATTGATGGAAGTAATAAGGGATTTATTTATTTGAGATTCTTCTTTTAGGGCTTCATTCCAGTATTCAAAGGAATTTTGTGTTGTATGATATTGGGATCAAAAGTATTCAAATCATCATAAGGCTCGAAAAAAATATCCATATAATTTTTAAAAGGATCATGGTATCTTTGTTTGTATTCTTTTTGAAATCCTTTATCGAATGTAATAATTTTAGTCTCTTGTTCTATGCCAATATTATAGTCCTCTACATCCTCCTTAAGCTCTTGTTTAGTTGGCTTGACAACTACATCATTTTCTTTAAACAATATTTCTAGTTGAACCAGACCTCTACGAATTTTATTTCTCTCAATCTACAAAACTATATGACCAGCAATTGATTCCTCCCAAGTTGCATGTTGTTCTTCCACTACATCTTCGTATTGCTGGTTAATCACTAAATTATAGAATTCTCCAATGACCTCCATTAAATTCTTAATCTATTTCTCATCCTCAAAAACCTGTGAGTATTTCACATTGTTTGGTACTAAGGGTCTATACCTAAGCTTAACTTCATACCTGGGTAAGGGGCTTTGAGGAGATTTAAAGTTATTGGTAGCAATTGCCAATGAATCAACCATCTAATTATGCTCCCTGGGTAGAAACTAAATATTGAAATCTAGAAAGAAATTTTCAATCAGATCCCATACGTGATTTCTATAGGACTTCAACCTCGAGTGGCTATTTTGACATTCATTTTTGACATGCTTTACAACCATCTCAGAATCCCTGAATACTTCCAAGCATTCAATATTGAGATTTTTAACAACTTGTAACCCTAACAACAATTCCTTGTATTCAACAACATTGTTTGTAGCCTCAAACTCTACATTTTGAATGAGAGAGGGACAAGATTACCCTCCAGAGGTATGAACAAGACACTCACCCCATTTCCTTCCTTAAAATAGGCACCATCAAAATATTATTTCCCAATGTGACTAGACTCTGCTTGTTTTTTACCCATCTAAGAAGGAGACTCTACCTGGGTGTTTTCCATAATTTGATCATCTTCCTCCAACATAAGGTAGGGAAAATATCTACCTTGGCCATACATAGGAGAATTATTTAAGCAATTGGCTTTAATCATTGTCTTCACAAACCTAGACTCTTTGTATAACCTACACTCTTCTCCATTGAACACTATAATAATAGCATATGTGGGATAAATCTTGATAGATCCTCCTATTTTCATTCCCCATGACCTGAAAAGGATCATACCAGATCTTACAATGATATCAACAACTTCAATCTCCATTAGCACACTCTTCACTATGATTTGTGCCAAATTAACCACTAGATTTTAATCATACCCAAACATTTTACTCTGTTGGAGTCAAAGGAATATAAATCCTTATATGGCGTTTTTATTTGCAAACCTAGCTACTCCATTATAGACAATGGAATTAAATTGTGAGAAGCTCTTGAGTCAAGCATACAATTATGGAACAATAAATCATGGATAACTAGGGTGACATAGAATGGAGGAGTGGAAGGATCCTATTCCTCCACATGTGGACCAAACATAACCATGGGGCTTTCTTGTTATAGGTTAAGATTTCCTTGAAGTGGCATAATGGTGGATAAGTCCATTAACTAAGAATCTTGGGCTTTATAACTAGTATGTTTCAACAATTTAGTCAAAGGAATAGATATATTGACCTTTCCTAACTCTTTTTGCAGGCTGAAGGGAGAGGGATTCCTATCAACTTTAACTAGTTCAACTAGTTCATTATTTTCTTTACATATTGGCTTTGTTTGCACTGGTTTTTTCTCTGTTTTGGCATTGTAGACTCAAGATGACCAGAATGGGGGGACTATCCTTTGGTCGACAGGATGGGGTTGATTGGTTTCTTCCCTTTATCATTTGGTTTAGGGGCAATGGGTTGAGTAAATTCCTCATTTTGATCCTACATCGTGGATCTTTTTCTTGACCTCAAATCATATTTCATATGTAGCTAGGCTTGAATGAAATCAACAAATTGTTTACAGTAGTTGTTTTTCTCTTCATCATTCAAGGGGAAAATCAAGTCCTCCCCTTCTCCTTCCTGTTATTTTATCTCATTTTCTCCTTCTGAAAGAGAAGAGAGTTGGTTTTCCTACACTTCTATAGCATCTTCAATATTTTCCTCAGGGTCATCTCAAAGTACAAAGGAGGTTGTATGTGGTCTGGTTGATCCTTTATTTCTATTTACAAAATATGCAAAGGAGGCCACCTATACTGGGGGTTAAAGTTCCAGTTGAGACCTTATTTAACCTATTAAGGAGGGTTTTTTCTCTCCAACTCCAACTTTACAAGTTCATTTTGATATATTGCTAATTAATTTGTTCATCTCATCTAACTTTTGTTCTTTGGTTTCTTTTACTTGGCCATAGGAGATAACATCTTCCTTTCTCCTTATTCTGGCACCATGTTTTCCCTTTCCTTTCCAATTCCTAGTGGATGAAAAATTTGCTTCAACTTCCAAAGCATCAGTCTGGATTTGATCTAGTGTACGAGATTTCCTTTCCTTGAGGGCGAACCCAAAGTATGGCTCAAAGGCTCTAGAAAACACCACTTTAGCAGCTATCTGCAAAGGTTTAATCTCGACAAAAAGACTTTTATATAGTTTATTAAACCTTTTTATAAAGGCTGAGATATCCTCATTATGTTTTTTCTTTATTGCATTGAACTCATTGAGAACATACCCATGATCCTTCTTTTCTCCCCGTTTCTACGTGAAAGAGTTCTCTAGTTCCTCCCAAGTATTAACTGAAGCATTTGGTAGGGTTTCAAACCATTTTCTAGCATCCCCACCTAAATATTGAGCAAATAGTCTCATCTCTACATTTAAGTGCTCAGTAAATGAACATAAGGCTTCTATGTGTTTTTTAGGCTAAGATATCATCCTCCCTAGTGAATCTCGGTAGGAGTTTAAGATAATCTTGAGGAATTCCATTCAAATGCTTCTACAAGTTAAGTGGGGCATATTTCTTAAGTAGGAAACCAAGGAAAACCATATTTTTAAATTTAAGTTGGAAAATGTTTACAACATGGGCTTCTTGAGGAATTGTGTGAACAATACCTAACTAGGCTTGGAATGAAGTGTTAGTAGGGATTTGAGAAAAACTTGTAATAAGGATACCCTTGATTTATTCATCTTTTGGGAAGGTATGGAATGTAAAAGGATGTAAACTAATAGAGGTATCTTCAACCTTAAGTTTTGAAGAGTAAGAGCCAAGTGGAGGGAAATATGCTCCTGAAAATTTTAAAACTCTAGGTCAGGTTTTAGGAGAATTTATCTCAACCTTTTTTGACCTATAAGTTGGAATTTCTAGGGTAAAAACCATAGGGATTGGAGTTCTTAGAGTCCTTTGATTCCAAACTCTCCTAGATGTGATTCTTTTTGGGTCAAATACCAGGGGGTTTTTCTTCAATGAGGTATCAGAATGAGTGCGAGGCCTCCTAAAATATAGTATTTCCAAATGAAAAGGTTTACAGTGGAGTCACTAAGGTGAGAGACATTCAACCCACACTCCCTTTTCTCGCCTAAAAAAAGGCGTGTAAAAATGTATTATGTGGGGAAAAAGTATTCTGATTTGGTTGTCAACAATGGCGCTAGAGGATGTTGTAGCTTATAGATGTTGGGCCACTATTTTTCCCTTATTATTATCACTTTTTAACGCCTATTTCACCCATTTCTACCATTCTTTATCACGTCATTTATCGTAATTTATCATATAATTTCATTTTATAATTATTTATGCTTTTATGGATAAATACTATTTTTCTCCTTTATTTTTAATAAATTGATGATTATTATGCATGACTTTACCAATGATGGTTTATTAATGGATTTGTTGTAACATCACTCATGATTTTAGACTCCAAAGCCTTTTCCAGATTGCAAATTTGATCTCCAACTCACAATTAAATATTCCAACTTATAAATTCGCTGGAATAAGAAGTGACAGTTTTGCATTGGACGTTTCTGACAAATGAAGGAGAATCTAGAAAATTTGAAACATGGGTTTTATCGAGAACGGACCAAATTAGTTTTCTATTGAGCAGTTTTCAAAAATTTAGTCTATATTAAGAGAAACAAAAGGTTATTCGAAGTTGATTTTCTCATATTTGTTGTTGTGGCCATTTTCCAAATTCTTCTAGTTGCAATACCAAATTCGACTTGTTCCTATTAAATGTTGATGGAAAGATCTTTTAGATATGATATTGCTGATCAATTTGTTTTGTATAATCCAAAATTGTAATGAAAATCATTTTGTAATCAACTTTGTTGTAACTTCCCTTTGCTCTCTATGTATTTAAATGAAAACAAAGATCAAAGGGAGGAGGATAATAGGGGGAGAATTAGAGGATAATTGGGAGATAATTAGTAGATAGGAGATGGACAATTCTTAGATAGGATGTAGGAGAATAGATAAGAGATAAGAGATGAGAGGATGAACAATTGTTGAATTTGAGGCAAAGCCAAGAGCTTCATTATGTTGTAATTATTTCTCTCATATGTTTTAATGAAGGAAGTTATCCATTGAGTTCTACATCCGTTATTTGTAATCTGATATGAGTTATTTCTCAAGGTGGAACTGAGTCTTGGGCAGTTGGGCCCACTACCTTGGACGAGGTGCTACCTTGAACATGTAAATTAGTTTACTTATGTGATTGTTTATTTGAATTCCAATTGTCATTCCTTAAAGTAGATTTCCTTTCTTTGAACTAATTTGTTGTTTGCTACATTTTCCAGATTTGTTATTTCATCTAATTTCTAGATTTCATTTAATTTTCTGCTCTAGATTAGCATTTGAATTCTGTTGAGTGCAATAGATTAAATTTCCAATTCAGCAATGTGTGGTTTAATCTAACAATGATTCAAGTTGTGTGATTAGCATAATTGTTTTTCCTATCATTTAGTTTCTTCTTTTTAATTTTAGTTTTATTATTCAAGTCTTACATTTTATTTCTTGGTAAATGAGCTTGATAGTAGAGAGCACAATCATATAGAACTATTATTACTTGTTGGTATTGTTGTGCATAAATTTTGCCGAATACCTTAAAATAAAAAGATGCTCCTCGAGTTGATAATTAATGTCTAGGAGATTAGTTGTTTTATTCATTTATTAAGCAATTAATTTTACCCAACATTTTGGCGTCATTCTCAGAGAGACAATCAAATTTTACTACCGCACTAATATCTGGTTTCAGATGCATACCTGACTTTGTGAGAGCTGTATATTGAAGACGGGATGTAAGAACCTACGTGTGCATCCTGGGGAACCAGTGATGGGTCTACCCTCACTAGTTAGGCTTAGGTCATATAACATGCACTGATAGAAGTAGGAATTTTAGAGGTAGAAGTTTGAAAAAATCTCATAATCCCACTCAAGTGGTGATGTAAGCACCACCCATTTCACTAACCAATTGACAAGAAAATTTGAAGGAGGATCCCCAATGTAGTACATGAAGAAAATCTTCTATTATGGTAAGAAATGGCTCACATTGCTACTTTTGAATTCCCTATTAGAGAGCTAGGAGTGACACAAATGCACATCATTCCCCCATCTGCGCTACCAAATTTTCATGGTTTGGCAAATGAAGACCCAGATACATTTTTATTTGAGTTTGAAGTACTTTGTAGAGGATATGATTATTGTACTAGTGATCAAAGGTTGAAAATGTTTCCTATTACTCTAAAAGGAGCAGCTCTCTGATGGTTCATGAGCCTTGGTGGGAACTGCATCCAAACATGGGAGGACATGAAGAACGTTATCTTGAAGAAGCACCAAAACTATTGCAAGGCTGGTGAAGATATTTTCAATATGATACAAGGGGAAGATGAAAGCTTGGAGGACTATGTAGAGTGATTTCATTACAACCTTCAAAAATCAAAGCATAAGCATTTGAAAAAAGAGGTCTTAAAAACACTCATTCTTAAAGGAATCAAAGATGAATTTTTAGAACTCTTAAATCTAATGGGAAAAGGTGATGTTTTTCAGTTATCATATGATGATGTTTGTGAATTATGCATAAGGTATTCAAGAGGAATCTTTAAGGCTGGTAAGAATTCTAGAGAAGTTTCTTCTTTCTTTTCCAAATCTACTACAAGAACAGGAGATATAGGAGTTGAAATCAATGATTTATTTTAACATTTTAAAATTGATTTTATTAGCTCTCTAAATTCACAATTGGATGTTTTGCAGGTTCAGAAAAATCAAGAAATTGAAGAAGTGTTTTTCCCTCATTGCCAAAAGGAGCATCCCATAGATAGTCACTCTTCCTTATCTAGGATGGAAGTAGCATATCAAAGAGATGGGGAAGCTGCAACAAGGTAAAAACCATGGAAATCATGGCCTACATGTATGGTTCAAAACACTTCCTCTCCATTTTCTTACTTGCATAATCCATTATGGAATACTCATGTGTTAGGGCAGCCATGTCAATCTCAATATAACCCCCACCAATCTTGTCTACAAGTTTGGCATGGTTCATCTTATGATTGCATGACTACTCTCCCTCATCTTATAGCACAAACACATCATCCATATTCTTCACCAACTCTTCCACAACATCTTTCTTGCATATCAAAATCATCCAAACAACCTAATCAACTACATCATCAAAATTCTCCGTGCCCTACACAATTTTCTACTCAACTCATTCCACACCCTCACCATAATAAACCAGTACAACATGTTTACAGTGTTGAAATACAAAATTTACCTACCCTTCCCACCCATTCTATCTCACATGGACCATTGTAGAAAACTTATATTGAGATTGTGAATGTTTCAAATCCAAAAATTGTAGAAGTTATGAAAGAAAATGTGGTTTCTTCTAGTCTGCATCAACAAGCCATTTTAAAAGCTCAAGAACTTCGTGATATGAAGGCTATGGGAAATCAAGAAAGTAAAGGATATATAAAAAATTGGTTTCACTCCATCATTTGTTTGCATCCTCACTCCATACTTCAACAATTTTTGACACCATCCTTTCAAGAGAAGTTGGCTTCTCATACCCTACTATTTATTAGCATGCATTTTTCAAATTTTGGTATGTACATACTTGAGGCCTTATTTCAAAAATGGCTCCACTGGAAGTACTTGTATACGTAAGCATATTCAATTTTCAAAGACTAGTAGGTTAGTGTAGAAAATAAATAAATAAGGACATAAATAAATAAAGTTTTTAATTATTATGTAAAAATAGTTGTTTTTGTTGCAACACGCTGTGGAAATCAACATTGGTGATAAATATTTTAATTTATTTGTGTATGTAGATGTATTATATTGAAAATAACAATTCTACAAACACTCATATTCATTTTTATCACCAATTTGGAAAAATTGCTTGAATATCATATTTTTTGGCTTGCGAGCTTGATGAAAATTCTGAAAACACAGTCAAGACAGTCATGTTTTGAGGGACCAAAAGTGAATATTTTAAAAACTTGTTTCTATCCTAAGTAGCCCTTGATGTTTACTTTCCAACCCAATTTGAATCACTCCATTTGGATTTGAAATGAAAATGTTATAACCAAAACATTGACAGGGTGTCTAGTAGGCAGCTCAGGAACAGAGTTGGGACAGTCCGTTTTTGGAGGCCTAAATTACTATATTTTTAAAACATGTTTCTATGGTATATTCCTCTATGAATATGTTTTACAAAGAAATTTTAATCACTCTATTTTGATATCGTATGAGAAAGTTATGACCCAAATACTAACTGTCTATCATAAATCAGCACTCTTAAAACTTTGTTTTTCCAGTTGTTCATTAAAGTATTTCACCCATCAATTCTTTTTTCTTCAAAACCTATTTCTATTGGAGATAAATAAATGAATCTAATTTCATTCTCAAGTTGAATCAACTCAATCTATCATCAGATGAAAACATTATGCTGAAAATATCAACTGTTGGTCTAAACCATGAAATTGAAAATGACTCTATTATGCAGGTTGTTCCAAGTAAAATTGACATATCATCTCATGTAATTTTTAAAACTTGTTTCTTTTTGAGATATCTCTCTGAATTAAATTTCATTTGGCTTTAGAATCACTCAAATCAGATGAAAAACAAAGAATTTATGATTAAAACACTATAAGTTAGCATGATTGGCCACTCATCTCCCGGAGGTAATAAATTAATTTTACTTTGCTATTTTTTCCATGGATTTGTTTTACAAAGTAAATACTTGTTATTTTTTTTGCATAGATCATGGATTAGGGGAGCTTGATCACCTCTCTTTCTCCATGATTTAATGTTTTATTACAGGTAGGCACTCGTTTTTCGCAGGTCCTAGGAGAATAAAGAAGGTCAATTTATGAACGAGTGATTCTTGAATGAAATTTTAATGAAACAACGACATTTCATCCAATTTAGTACCTAATGGATTCATAATAGAAGAAATGGAGAATTTATTTCCATTTGAAGATTCATGTCACTACTGCTAGACTATTTTTCCAAGAGATCATTTTTTTCCATTGACAAATTGATATTCCCATAGGAAATAACATAGTTGTTGTAACTTAATTTATTTATTTATTTACTGTTTTCAAATAAATTGTTGTTTTTGTTCTGATTTCTCTTAGGTTTTTGTGTTTCAGGTGTTTCTTCCTTCAAAATTGTAGTTTCCACTCCATTGGTGATTGAATAACACTTTTCTGTCTTATTTTCGTTGTTCAAAGGATTGAACGATTGTTGTTCAATCGATTGAACAATGCTTTTGCTTATTTTATTTTTGTTATTCAAAGGATTGAACGATTTTTATTCAATCAATTGAACAACACTTTTGCATGTTTTATTTTTGTTGTTCAAATGATTGAACAATTGTTGTTCATTCAATTGAACAACACTTTTGCGTGTTTTATTTTTGTTGTTCAAATGATTGAACGATTGTTGTTCAATAAATTGAACGATTTTTGTTCAACCAATTGAACAACACTTTTGCACGTTTTATTTTTGTTGTTCAAATGATTGAATGATTGTTGTTCAATCAATTGAACAACACTTTTGCGTGTTTTATTTTTATTGTTTGAATGATTGAACGATTGTTGTTCAATCAATTGAACAACACTTTTGCGTATTTTATTTTTGTTGTTCAAATGATTGAACGATTGTTGTTCAATCAATTGAACAACACTTGTGTGTGTTTTATTTTTGTTGTTCAAATGATTGAAGGATTGTTATTCAATCATTTGAATAGCACTTTTGCGTCTTTTATTTTTGTTGTTCAATCAATTGAATAACACTTGCGTGTTTTATTTTTGTTGTTCAAATGATTGAACGATTATTGTTCAATCAATTGAACAACACTTTTGCATGTTTTATTTTTGTTGTTCAAATGATTAAACGATTGTTATTCAATCAATTGAACAACACTTTTGCGTGTTTTATTTTTGTTGTTCAAATGATTGAACGATTGCTATTCAATCAATTGAACAACAATTTTGCGTGTTTTATTTTTGTTGTTCAAATGATTGAACGATTGTTGTTCAATCAATTGAACAACACTTCTGCGTGTTTTATTTTTGCTATTCAAATGATTGAATGATTGTTATTCAATCAATTAAACAACACTTTTGCATGTTTTAGTTTTGTTGTTCAAATGATTGAATGATTGCTATTCAATCGATTAAACAACACTTTTTACATTTTTGTAGGAATAACTATGATTTATCTTTACTATTTCATCGCTAGTCATTTTGTCATTTTTCTTTCTCTTTTTTTTTTTTGAATAAAAAACCATTTGGTTGGATTTGTGCCTAAGATAAAGAAAAACAATAATATTAATAACATTATGACTTATAAAACCTTTTGATGGTCATCTTTATTCCGAAGCTGACATGGCACACCTATATAATGATTGATTGAATATATTCTCTTTGGACATATCATAAAATGATTTATTATTCTAATACCATGCTAGTTTATCTTTTACACTTTCAAAAGGATAAATCCCTTTGACATGATGATATGGGGGGGAAAGCATAACTTTCATTGGCATTTTTTTTACTTCTTAGGCCATCCCTGACTCTTAAGGAGAAAATGAGCCTCCCTCTCTTTACAATAAAAGCATTAAAATATAAAAATATGAAAATTGTACAAGCATTATCTTCAAGAGGATAGGGGGTCTCATCACGAGCCAACCTACCATGCTCATAAGGGTGTAACAAGTGACATTTCATTATGGCCACCACACCAAGGTAATGACCTTCTTGATAGTTAAAACACTCAGAAGGACAAGGGGTCTCATCACAAGCCAGCCTGATCACTTTATTATATCCTAGTGAATGGCAGTATGATTATCTAGTTACCTTGCCAGCATAGTGGTTTCTTTATAGAAATAAAAAAAGAAAACCATCTAAATACTAAATGGAGGACCGTGACTCATTTTTAGGGTTAAAAAGCAACCCTGTCGAGGTTATGAACACCTACTGGTAGCAGTGTCTTTGCTTGTGGTATTGAAGTACTATGTTACACTACCAAATACTCTTTATCCTATTACCCCCTATGGATTCATTTCTAAAGGAGAATTTACCATTTGAACAACATTTCTAGTTCAATGAGCCAACATGCATGGTAAACTATATCTTTATATGCATTATATCATTATTGTCCAATCACTCTACCACCAGTCATTAACATTTATCGCCAGTCATGCGTTCGTCACTTTTCCACCTAAGGTAAATATCTATTTACATAATGATCTAATATATGTTTATTCTTTTTTGGGCATTTCAAATATTTTGATGTGTAATGCTTTGATTTCCTTTGTCGTATTTTAAGCCGCTTTTATTTGATTGGTCGACTACATTTATGAATCCTCAACGTCCTTTCCCTTTTTCCTATGCTTTATGATCATGGACGCCCTTTTCTGATTTGAGGGGGGAAGGTATGCATTATGGGATAACATGCGTAATAATTACCGAACTCTGCCATAACTTGCTGATTTGACAAAATATTGCATTTATACAAAAGTTTTTTTCTAATTGAAATCTTTGCATGTGGCTTATATGTTGCTGTTCAAAACTAAAACTGTGGATTCAAGAAAATTACATGCAGAGTAGTGAATTGTTTATAGGAGAACAACAAGTATGGGGGGGCAACTCTATTCGCAATGAGCCCACACTATTGCAACTAACAGAAGAGGCTCGAGCAACTCGCGAATGCGAACAATTGTTCACATAGGATGTGCTTGCATGGCTTCCACCTTTTGCATCATCTCAGCCTACATCAGCTTCAATAAATACCAATCCATACATGTCATTCCACATTTTCCCAGAGCTAAAACTTGAGGTAAAATAGCATAAGTTTCTGATTTATTAAAAGTTTAGGAGAATTTCATGAAAATCCATTGAGCATTATTTATCATCATTCATTTGACATCTTTACCACTTCCCATTTTTTAGAGACATAGAAGCTATCCGTTTCGGGGAGTGTTACTTTCATTCATTTATTTATTATGATCATGCCATCATCCACCAATCTCCTTATTCATTCTCAAAACCTCTCTTATTCCATATTGTTTTACACCAAGCATAGATTTCATCCACAATTGTAGCAGCCACCTCATTTTTTGTCTACTACTGCATGAGGGCATGCTAATTCTCTAGTTTGGGAGAGGAATTGCTACACATGATGGATGTTTTCTACTTTTTTTCTCATTTGAGACATACAATTTCATTTTTATATAGTGCAGAAATTGATTTGTGCATACCTTTAAAACTATGAACTGAATTCTTGTGATTTTTGGACAGCAAAGAGGTATCATTAAAATATAGAAACCCAGAAAATTTCAAGTTAAATTAGTTTGTAAAAATTTCAGAAATCACGCACTATCACCTGCAACCATTTTGCTTATATCTCATGCTCTGTGCATCAAAACAATATGATTTTTGAATTAGAGAAGCATTAATATAGTAGAAATCTTCTTTCCAAATTTCAGCAAAATCTAGTTGGTAGCTTTTGAGAAAATGGTTAATGAAATTTTCCATTACTTATATCATATTTTGCTACAATTTCATATACATATGGTTAAAAGTCAATGTGAAAATTGTTACACCTTCATCCACATTGCTAAAATTGAATATTCATTATTTGAGGAAGAACTCATTTGTCCCATCACTTTCATGACTTGGGATGAACATTTCTTATAGCTTGGTTAATACAGAGGCTTTGGGGTTGCATGAGGACATGCAACATATCCAGTTTGGGGGTATGTTGGGCCACTAGTTTGTCCTTATTATTATCACTTTTTAACACATATTTCACCCATTTCTACCATTATTTATCACATCATTTATCATAATTTATCATATAATTCCATTTTATAATTATTTATGCTCTTATGGATAGATACTATTTTTCTCCTTTATTTTTAATAAATTGATGATTATTATGCATGATTTTACCAATGATGGTTTACTAATGGATTTGTTGTAACATCACTCATGATTTTAGCCTCCAAGATATTTTCTAGATTGCAAATTTGATCTCCAACTCAAAATTAAATATTCCAACTCAAAAATTCACTGGAATAAGAAGTAATATTTTTGCATTGGACATTTTGGACAAATGAAGGAGAATCTAGAAAATCTGAAACATGGATTTTGTCCAGAATGGACTGAATTAGTTTTGTGATGAGTAGTTTTCCAAAATTCAATTTGTATTAAGAGAAACAGAAGGTTCTTCAAAGATTATTTTCTCAGATTTGTTGTTGCGATCGTTTTCCAAATTCTTCCAAGTTGCAATACCAAAATTGACTTGTTCCTACTAAATGTTAATGGAAATACCTTTTAGATATGATCTTCTTGATCAATTTGTTTTGTATAATCCAAATTTGTAATGAAAATCATTTTGTAATCATCTTTGTTGTAACTTCCCTTTACTCTCTATGTATTTAAATGAAAATAGGGATCAAAGAGGGGAGGATAATAGGGGGAGAATTAGAGAATTAGAGGAGACTTGGGAGATAGTTAGCAGAAGAGATAAGAGATAAGAGATAAGAGGATGTACAATTGTTGAATTTCAGGCAAAGCCAAAAGCTTCATTATGCTGTGACTATTTCTCTCATATGTTTTAATGAAGGAAGTTATCCATTGAGTTCTACATCCATTATTTGTAATCTGATCTGAGTTACCTCTCAAGGTGGAACTAAGTCTTGGATAGTTGGGCCCACTACCTTGGACGAGGTGCTACCTTGAACATGTAAATTAATTTACTTATGTGGTTGTTTATTTGAATTCCAATTGTCATTCCTTAAATTGTCATTCCTTAAAATAGATTTCCTTTCTTTGAACTAATTTGTTGTTTGTTGCATTTTTCAGATTTGTTATTTCATCCAATTTCTAGAATTAATTTAATTCGCTGCTCTAGATTAGCATTTGAATTTTGTATAATGCAATAGATTAAATTTCCAATTCAGTAATGTGTGGTTTAATCTAGCAATGATTCAAGTTGTGTGATTAGTATAATTGTTTTTCCTGTCATTTACTTTCTTCTTTTTAATTTTATTTTTATTATTCAAATCTTGCATTTTATTTCTTGGTAAATGAGCTTGAGAGTAGAGAGCACAATCATATAGAACTAGTGTTACTTGTTGGTATTGTTATGCATATATTTCATTGATTTCCTTAAAATAAAAAGATGCTCCTCGGGTTGATAATTAATGTCTAGGAGATTAGTTGTTTTATTCGTTTATTAAGCAATTAATTTTACCCAACACTAGAGACAACCTTTGGGTTGATAAGGAGATCAATTCCTAGGACATCTTAAAGTTTCTGATTAGCTTATCTGATTCACTATGAAGGTGGATCCCTTTTTCTTCTTCCTTTACCCTTTTTTCCTTTTTCTTAAGTCTTCTCCATTATCGCTTCATGATACATCACTGGCATGTTACTTCTGGGTGGACACCACCCACTCAGTTACATCTCGTCACTTCCATTGTGTGCTCTATATTTTTCATCTTAGGTGCTACCATTGGGTGGACCCTGCTAGGATGATGTCACCTCGGTCCTCCACTCCTGGTGCTTAACTTTATTCACACTTAACCTTTCATCGGGGTGTTACTTATGGGTGGACCTCGCCTGATCAGTTTCCTCTTGATGTTGAACCTTTGTGCGCTTTTATTATTCTACTAGGGTAACTTCATCTATTCAAGCCTACCAGATGGGTTCCACCTCTGCTTAGTAGACTTGTTTCCTGTAGCTAACATTTCAAAGTCTCATCCAAACTCTTTTAGCTTGGAAATCCTTTTTAATCCTTGATTTGCTCTTCTTAAAGTGTTTTTTTTCCTTTTCTTTTTTAATTCCTCTTTGCATACTATGCTAGATCTCCTCTGCTATATAAACAAAATTTAAAAGGGAGGATGAAAAGGGTACAACAAATATTATAAACTCAATGGATTAATAAACCCATTAGATTAATATTAAAAGATGTGAGAGATTATAACCCCAAGGGAATAACATTAAACCCTAGGATTAATATTAAACCCTAATATTAATATTATAAATCTTATGATTAATATTATAAACCCATGGGATTCATACCATAGATCTAAGGGATTAATAAACCCAAGGGATTAATATTATAAACCCAATGAAATATAAAACAAAGGGAATAAAATTAAACTAAAGGGATTAATATGACAAACAGAAGGGATTGGTAAACCCAAGGTATTAATTTTAAAAACCCAAGCGATTAATATTATAAACCATGGTTGACCATGGTTAACCATACTTGACCATGACTGAGAATAGATGAGCAAGATACGTCATGGTTGACAATGTTCGATTTTCATATTGAAATCATCTTTGTCACAATGTGATGTTGAACCAATTGACCATGATTGAATATGATTGACCATAATATTAAGAATAATATTAATCTAATATTATAAATTGTAAACCTAATGTTAAACTTTAATATTACAAACTCAATATTAAAAGGCCCTAATATTATAAACCTAGTATTAAACCCATGATTTGTAATGTAACAATGCAACACTGAATTAATTCCAATGTAATGTAACATTGTAACAATGTTTATTAGATTGATTTTCATACTGAGACAATCTTTGTAACAGTGTGACATTGAACCATGGTTGACAATGAATGACTATAATATTAACCTAATAATAATATTATAAATTAAACATAATATTAATATTAATATTAAACCTAATATCATAAATTATAAACCCAATATTAAAAGGCCCTAATATTATAAACCTAATATAAAATCCAAGTTTTGTAATGTAACAATGCGACAATGAATAAATTATATTTTAATGTAAGAAATAAAATGTTTTAATACAAAAATTTACCATATGGTTGTGATTTTTGCCAAAAAATTCGAATAATTCGAATGCTCCTTTTTTTCCCTATGTTAGATTGATTTTCATATTGAGACAATCTTTGTCACAATGTGATGTTGGACCATGGTTGACCATGATTTATTTTCATATTGAGACAATCTTTGTCACAATGTGATGATGGACCATAGCTAACCATGATTGGTCATGGTTGACCATGGTTAACTTTTGTTTATTTTCATATAGAGACAATCTTTGTTATAATGTGATGTTAGGCCATGCTTGACCATGATTAACCACGATTGATAATGGTTGACCATGATTGATTTTCATAGTGAGGCAATCATTGTCATAATGTGACATTGGACCATGGTTGACCATGATTAACCATGATTTCCATAATACAAATATATGAATTTATATTTATATTTTTTTAATAAAAAAATATTTTTTGCCTATATTTTTAACAAATATTTTTTTTTTTCTTTGCAAATACTAAATTCTATTAACTGTAAAGAAAAATATTTTTACATAGAGTTGAGGCCTCAGAAAACATAGCTTGAGGGCACTCAACACAGTAGAACTGTCCCCTTACAAAAAGAAGTTGGGGAGACCAGTTACATAGAGCAAAAAACCCGATGAAAAACACAGAGAGAGACATGTTTAGCTGGGAAGGAGACATGGGCCACAGAAACACAAAATCAGTGCAATCCAGCAGTAAGTGTATCACCAATTCCCCAGCGGGAAGCCAAAAACAACAGGTCATGAGTGCTAAATCCTGACTGTGAGCTAGATGCTTGTAGGTGATTATCTGAAAAGTAGCCGAAACAAAAAAGAGAGAAGTAGTCCCAGGTGGCGCTACCCTTCCTTAGCCTTACCATGATTCTTTTCTTCAGCCAGACATGCACTGCCGGTCCTCAGACTCTCATTTCCATCCAAATCACTGACAGGGATTGCCATGGAATGGCTTGCTTCACCACGAGTCCCTTCCTCAACAGCAAGGCCTATGTCTTCAAGGGGCGGAATATTTTTAAGAAATTCCTCCTTACCAGACTTCTCATTTTTCCAATTCTCTGGGCTATCTTTATCCATGGAGTGCTCACTTCTTTGGGAAGGATCAGGAGCAACACAAGCCAGAGGGGAGACCTGATTTTCCTCTTCTGAAAGGATAATGGTGATGTGAGCAGTAATAAGAGGCCTGTTCAAATTACTTTGAAATTTAAAGTGTGTGGTTTGGAAGGCACTGTTCGGAATTGGCTTGCGCCCAGAGCTCAAGGGTGGCACAGCCTCGTGGATGGGAGGAGGATTGAAGGGCGTCTGTTCAGGTTCCACAAAATGACCGGCCAAAGAATGGAAGCCATTGTCACGACGCCCCCCAGAACGATGTCTTTTACCCGAACGAACCATAATGACAGACGAGTGGTCGGGCGCAGAGAGATTATAGACACCAGAGACTACAGAACACGGTTGGTTGAAACGACAGAGATACCAAATAGAAAACACCCCAGACGAAGGCACAATACAGCCAATGCGTAAGTCCAAAACAAGGGAGAGCTTACCCTTGGAAATGTTGGCCTGGAGCTCGTGGCGGTGAGCAAGAATCAGCCCGTCACCATCTACCTCTGCTAACCAAGTTCCGTTGCCATGAGACTGAGCACAAGGCGTGATGAGGACACTGAGGATCGACATGATTATAACAGAGGGAATGTTGCGTCGAACAGCGTGAGCCATTAATGCAAATCTCCTACCAGATCCAGCCTTAAAACCTTCCTCCCGCTCGCACAAGGTGAAGTCTTGGGAAGCCACGCTGCTCTGCAGCTGGCAGTACCAGGCTTTAATTTGCTGCATGATGTGCATTAAGAGTAATGGTGCCACCCGCATCCGTGGATATTTTTAACAAATATTAATAAAATAGTTTGAAATAATTTAATTTACAATACAAAAATAATGAAAAAATTGTAAATATTGATTAATAAAACTGCATAATTTTAATTTATTAAAAACATTTTTATAAACATTTTTTTATAAAATTATATAAATATTAAAATAGAAATAAAAAATTCATTTGAAATAAAAATGGACAAGTAAAGAAGACCCCAATGGTGCAACTTGTTGTCTAGCAAGCACACTGCTAAGGCGTTCATGTCATTGTGCACGTCACAGGTTCAAACCTTATCTTACCCATGCATTGTGCTTGGGGGCGATGGAGTTGCACTTGTAGGTTATAGTGCCAGTGGTAAAGGATTGATCCCATGTCACATGAGTACAAGAGCTGACATATTACCAATTCCACCAATTATAAAACAAAAAAATGGATAAGTAAAAATGTTATTTAATTTTGAAAACATAAAAATAAATTTAAAAAAATGCAAAACATGATGAAGAGATATTCTTGTAGCATAATTAGTATTGCTGCGAATTGAATCAATGATGTGTGTTAGGGATAGAGTATTGCAGTTAATTCTCCGAATAGTGAATCAATATAAGTGAAATATGAAGATGCAATATTGTAATTAACTTATCAAATATTTAAATGAATGCAAATGTGAAAGTGAAATTATATATTGAATAAAGGTGAAGGTGTATTTTAATATTTTACACTACTACATGTAGGGGGGTTTTAAGACAATATTTAAGACAATATTTGAGTCAATTGTCTTAACTTAAGACAAAAAGAAACTTGTATATTGTCTTAAATATTTTCTTTAAGTGGGTGTCTCAAAATATAATGTCTCAAAAATTTGTCTCTATAAAGACAATATAGAACACATATTATTATTGTCTCTATAAAGACAAGAATTATTGTCTATTAAGAGACAATTTCATTTGTCTCTCTAGAGACAATTTCATTTGTCTCTCTAGAGACAATTTCATTTGTCTCTCTAGAGACAATTTCATTTGTCTCTCTAGAGACAACTTCATTTGTGTCTCTTTAGAGACAATTACATTTTTGTCTTTTTAGAGACAATAGCTGAGATTAAAAACATATTGTCTCTATAGAGACTATATGTCCATAATTCAAACTATTGTCTCTCTAGAGACAATATAAAAAATATTTAAAAATAAATAAATAAAATCATTTTGAATGTTCTTTCAAAGTAGTTTCACATTCAAAGTTCCCAAATAGTGATTTTAATTACCTTAAATCTTTGTTGTTTATGGATACCAACAGAATAAAAAATAGATAAATCCATTATTTTTAACGCTAACAACAAAGTAATTTTAAATCTAAATGAAAAAACAATTCTGGAAAGCAACATTGAAAATAATAAGGCAACACACTTATATTTTCTGAAAATGCATTCACATCATTTGAACATGCAAGATCCTCAGTTGGAACTTCATTTTAAGACATAGTATGAGTCAAAAAAGAAATGTTCTAGATTTCTCCATCCTACAAGAGGGTTTACTCTCTAACATAGAAATTCAAAGCTTCAATCACATTAAATGGTGGAAATTAAATTCATATCCAGTTGTTAAACCACAATTTCAATACCCTTGTATAATTGGAATTGGCTTCCTTGATAAAAAAGAATTGTAATAATGTATATGAATTTGAATTTACAATTGATTGGAAATTTTGTCTTCATGAAGGTTTTACAAAAGATGAAAAATTGACACAAGTCCTGGCAACATGATATAGGCCAATTCTCAATCTATTGGTGACCTACATAATTATCTTCTCCACTATTGGCTTTCACAATTCGAGTTGGCTCCATCTCCTATTACAGCCCAAGAATTGCAGCAATTGGTATCCAAATTGGTGGTGATATAGTTCCCGAGGAAGCTTCATATCCAATGAATCTAATTTGGGTAATGAACTATTAAGATTAACTTCATAACAAGTTGAAGTTGCAGAAAAGTCTCTACCACTAGATGTTTTCATAGTAGTTAATCATTACTTAGAGGCGCACCATACCACCCATCCTTCTTCCTGTTAAGACTAAAATAATAAATTCCTATAAGGCAAGTTTTATACCATTGCTCAACCATTTCCAAGAGAGCTACTTACTGAAATAAAATAAAACAAATGTAGTGCGTACCCGAAATAGAAATGTGTGAACTCTTAGTATTTATTCATTATCACTTGCCTTGCCTTTCTTGATTCCCCGGAGCACCTGCAAATGCAATAGTAGAGTCATTTTATTTATTTTTAAATAAAAACCACTACCATCTTTATAATAATTAATAATTGAAATAAAAATAAAATTCTGCAAACTTATTAAACTCTTAATATAAAAACGGATCAAAAACAAAATCAATATACTCTTTAATATAAACATAAATTTTAATGATGATACCATCTCTATTTTTGGTTGGTAGCACTATTTGTTCCCAATCAAAGCCCAAAAATGTCGTGAATACTAGTGAAAATACTAGACAAGTTTCAAACCCTTTTAAAATGAAAGTACATCACCTATTTTTCTTTGCAGTGGGATGGGAAGTATTTGAAAACTTTTATTAGAAGAGTGAACAGAATTTTTGACTAAAACTTGCAGAATCTCAATCAACATTAATACTCAACAATCATATGGTATTTTCCCTAAATGAGGAGATAGGGGAGAGAGAAGTGAAGTCTTCCACCTAGCTAGATGACATGATATCAAGTGGTGATTGAAATGGAAAGCATCAAATAGAGAAGAGGCAAGTTGGTTCAAAACATAATAAATGTCCTCCTTCCCAGTGAACTACTCAACTGGATGGTACTCTAGCTATTGCAGTAAATCACAGAGAGAACTCTCCCACAAATGCCATTACTTATTACAATAATGAGTTGGGAAGCATGAGAAAATGAGTTCAATGAAGAGAGGTTGAGAAGAATGAATCTTCATTCAAAAGGGTTGGTGGTTTGCATTCCCCTGGAGTGTTGGTAGTGCTGAGTATCACCAATCTGGTCTACTAGCAATTGCCCCAAAAGGTGCAAAGACAGGCTGATAGATTTTTTAAATTGTTAAAATAATATGAGGAATGAATTTGTAAATATGTATGCCATATATATTGACAAATTTAAATTTTAGTGGTGTATAACTGTTCAGTCTTATGTATTGTGGTCTTATGCATACAAGTGATGGCTTCAAGGTGGTTGCCTTGGGGTAACTAGTTTAGCATTCTACATGCCTCTTTTGAATGCAAATGCAATATAATATAAATATACACATAAATATAAAATAGATGCTCCTGTGACACTCTACTTATGAGGTTTTTTGGTAAATGACACTCCCACTCTGTTGCGTGTTCTCGCAACTTATGTTGAAAGAAATTTAATAGAAGAGTGAATTAGAGATATATCATAAGATCTATACCTTCAAGTAACATAAACGATATGGGTATGCTGAAGGATAAATCCTTTAACCACAGTGAAGGAAAAACATGATGACAAATTGCCCAATCAAGAATTTTAAGGAGCAGTTTGCAGCAATTAATAAATCTATCATATAGGAAGATGCATCTTTGAAGCTACAAATATCCAAAAATAGCATATGGTGGGAACATACAAAAGTCAATTACTATCAATAATTTCAATTACAAAAGTCAATAATTCCAACAACTAACTAGATCTGATAAGTTTGCTTAGATAGTTGGATTTAGGATAATTTAACATCCTCTAATAGCCATTTCCCAATAATGGCAAATGCCCTTACAATTTCTTTCTAAACTATTGAATCCCTTCCATTACCTTTTGATTCCTTTTCAAATCACTAATGCACAAGTCAGATTAGAGGGTTTCATGTTGCTTTCAACACGTCACCCATCCAACGAATAGACATCCACCACTACACGCAATTTTTTGGACACACACTCATTAAATGGTCTACATACTTTTCGAAAGAAAAGTTGTGTCCACCGAGATCCATCTTGATTCTTTACCCCACGGACATATACCAGATGGCTGGCAATGTTATTTTGATTTTATATAAAATCAAAATGGGAACATCAACCCTCCATAGAGAAAACACAAACAAATTTAAACATAGAGAAATCTTTGAATAGCTTTAAAACTATCGGATGCACCATCATACTGTATACTCACAAACAAATTCCAAGTTTAAACATATCATTCCAGATTCCAAGTTTAAACCTATCATTCCAGGTTAATATAAAAGTATCCTCGGCCATTATAATATTAAAATCAAGTAACTTAGAAAACATCCATAAGCTCTTCATTTGTACTCCTAATTACACAACCTAAAAACCATGATGATGTAATATAATTATGATGTTAACGGTTTCTTCCTTTATATTTATATTAAAGGAGATTGAAATTAGCCCAACAAGAATGCATCAAATCTACCCCATATTGCCTCAGTAAACTGCAAATCAAACAAAGCCAACTTGGAACAATTTAATATGAAACAATTTCTTTAGTATTAATATTGTTTAAACCCTTGAAATTTGAGAGAAGGAATAATGCGTATCCATTTTCACATGGCCACAGTTTTGTCTTTATTCATTACTAATGTTGTTTTTTAACTTTTAAAAGCTAAGAAAAAGGAATAATGTGTACTTGTTTGCCTAGAGCTGATGGCTTGAGGACAGAAACTCTGCTCTGTTGTTTTTAACTCTTAAAAGGCTTAGAAATGAAGTAATGTGTACCTGTTTGCCTAGAGCTGATGGCTTGAAGACAGGAACTCTGCTCCGCCTTTCACGTTTGTTGTCTCGCATGAGCTAACCGACTCAGCTCACCCTTGTAATGGATAATGTTCAATTTGGAGCATGAAATATTGGAAGTGTAATCATACTCGCATACTAGCAAACAAATTCCAAGTTCAAACCTATAAGTTGATGTAAAAGCATCCTCGGCCATTGTAATATTAAAATTAGGTACTCCTAAGTTGTACTAAAGGACAACCTTAAAAGCATCATGCTGTAATATCATTATGATATTAATGGTTGTCAGCTGGGTTTCTTGGTTTATATTAAAGCAGAATGAAATCAATCCAATATCACGTCAAATATACTCTATATTGATTCAATAAACTACAAACCAAACCAAGCCAATATTTCCTCAGAAACATTTATAATAAAACAATTTCTATAGTATTAATACTGCTTAAACCCTTAAAATGATAGAAGGGAATGATGCATATCTGGTTGGCTAGAGCCAATGGCTGAGGAAAGGAACTCAGTTGATTTGTCTTTATTTAGCACTAATGTTGCTTTTAACTCTTAAAAGCTGAGAAAATGGAATATTGTCTACCTGTTTGCCTAGACTTGATGACTTGAGGATAGGAACTCTTCTCTGTAAATTAGTGATTTGAAAAGGAATCAAAAGGTAATGGAAGGGATTCAATAGTCTAGAAAGAAATTGTAAGGGCATTTTACATTATTGGGAAATGGCTATTAGAGGATGTTAAATTATCCTAAATCCAACTATCTAAGCAAACTTATCAGATCTAGTTATTTGTTGGAATTATTGACTTTTGTAGTCAATTACAGTAGTAGTTACAAACCCAAACGAAGTAGAAATAATTTCAGGAAATTAAGGAGACATTAATACACAAGGGTGTATATGCAAGGACTCAGATTTTAGGCCTCCTAAATGAATGCTGTGGAGAAAAACGAGTCTTTGTTTGGAAGCAGCTATCCTTATCGGCCAACAGTTAAAATTTGAAATGGTTATTGAGGAATAATAGAGGCAACTGTTAAGATTTGAAATGGCTATTGAAGAATAATAGACGAAGAGTTGCTCACACTCTATGCCTGCCTCTGAACAGAAAAATTATGTGGAAAGGCATTGTGAAAGCAACCAAGGTGAGGAAATCTTGATGGTAGTGATTCATGCAACAACGAATATATAGTTTATAAAGATGGGTAGTGAGCACCATGAACATCTGTGTCGGTAACAGTTGGATAAAGAGAATGGCAGAGCAAATTAAAGCCATATATCATATGAATATCTGGCTTCAAGTGGCATGAAGAGTTGGTTATGCTGCCAAAAAATATTGACAAATTTCCAACCCAAAATTCAAGGAGCAGTTTGTAGCAATTAATCAGTCTATCATAGATGACGGATAAAGTAAAAAAAATAGACAAATTGCAGACTCAGAGTTCAAGGAGCAGTTGGGAGCAATTAATCAGTCTATCACAGATGACGATACATCTTCTAACCTGCAAGTATCCCAAAGGAGCAGCCAGTGAGAACAACAGTAGCAAGTGCAAAAATAGACAGAGCGGATGCATTTTTAGCAAACTTGGGAGAAATTAATACACAAGAGTTATATGAAAGGACTCAGTTGTTGGCCCTCCCCAGTAAATGTTGTGTAGCAAAATCATTAGAGTGGACTTGCTTCATTTCTTGGTTGTTATATTGATCACGTTGCAATGATTTTACCCATAATAATACTCTATCTGCAACTATGGAATCTAGAATCGTATTTTGATGTATGGATGTAGATTTTTCGGTTGTTTTATGGAGCAAAAAATAGTACATAGATTTTTTGGGTTGTTTTCTTATTGTTTTGTGACGTCATTTTCACTTCTGAAGAAATAGATCCATAATTCCAGCATTAACTTATAGGTTATGGAAAAATGTAACATTGAAAAGAGTTGAGAATACGTACAAAGTTTCCTTCTCAAGTGGCGTTGCCAAAGGTGGTTTTGGGTACTTTTCCTCCAATATCTGGGTTATAACATCGGAGTCTAGAATCCACTTATAATCAATCTTGATGACAGGAATTTTTCCTTGAGGGTTCATATGAAAAAACCATTGCACCAACATCTTCAACTTAGCTCCCCCTAATTTCCCACATAAACATAGGCACAATCTCACACTCATAATTGTTTTTAACCATAGCCATAAAGAAATGGCCTACAATGAAAACAAAAAAATAATATATGGGCCTCGGAACTAGAAAGTTACCAGTTAGGTTTGTTATTGGTATCAATGACTTCATGTTGCATGGGACTTGTTTTTCCTTGAGAGTAAGCAAAACCCTCTGGCTGAAGGGACCTGCTCAAAGATGTGTTCAATACATTAAGCTTTACTTCATACATTAAAATGCCTGAAATGCACTGATAGACAACAAATTGTTTGACAAATAAACATGAAATAAAAGCCAAGAAATGCAACATTGAATCATTATGCTAAAAAAGGGGGAAATAACAGGAAAATTACTTATAGTCCCCAAGGGACCCGTGAAAAGATGTGTTCAATACATTAAGCTTTACTTCATACATTAAAATTCCTGAAATGCATCAATACACCACAACAAATTGTTTGACAAATAAATATGAAATAAAAACTGAAGAAAACAGGAAATGCAAGATTGAATAGTTCTACTAAAACAAGGGAACATGAAAGGAAAAATTATTTACAGTCCCCAAGCTTATCAGGTGCACCTGCGGTAGCCTTAACACAGACTTCCACTGGTTCAACCATGCATACAATTCGTGTAGTGCCAATCTTCCTCCTTTGAAGCAAGACCCTAGATCCAACCCCTTTCTTGCCAAACAAATAGGTACCTGACACCACAATTAAAGGCCCTATGTTACAACACCAGTGATTCCAGAGAATCGCTACACAGATTTTTTGCTACAACGAGAGATGAAGTGGAAGCTACACTAAGCATGGATATCATAGCCATCTCTGACTTCTATAAATAGACCTCACTCTCATAGGTTTCCATCCTCCCCATTTTTATGACACTCACATCTAACACAAGACAAATTTTGTCATAATATCATAAACACTAGTGCAAATATTTGAATCCAAAAATATAGAGCATCGACTGTTGAGTTCCACATATGTAATTGTGAATTCAAATATATAATATCAACACATCATGATTAACAGAGAAAGGAATCATTCACTAAGAAATAGATAATGCAATAGTGTACCCATCTAGACTTTGAAAATACAAAACAAAAGAAAGACTGTCAGCACAAACCCATTTAGATATAGATCAATAGAATGAATACCTCTCCCTATTTGAATTGCAAGGAATGTAACAATTTATTCCTACAACAAAATCATTATGGTACAGAGTATATTTTCTACTCTTACCTGAGAATATTACCCTTTCAGAGTTGTACATGTCCATAACGACATCTCCATGTACAAATCACAAACCTCTTGATACACTAAAAATGAATTCATGAATGGTTAGAGAAATGGTATAAAGAAGGAAAAACAATTATGTTAAACAAGAGAGGCTTACAATGTCTTCTTTATTTATAATATTTTGAATGCAAGAAATTATTCTTATATCGTAGATAATACCCATGTGCTCATACCTGAAGCGGAAAATCTGCTTAACGAATCTACTTGAAATACATGTTTAAAGCACCATCCACATCTTTACTCTTGGTACTCTTTCAGGTATCAAGAAATCCAAGGATTTACCAAATACAAAGGAAAGGTTGTCATTGTGTCAACATAAAAACAAATGAAAGACTGTTAGCACAAAAATAAAGACTTTCAACACAAAATCCATTTAGCGTTAGATCAATATAATGAATACCTCTACCAGATGCAGCACTCTAGATGTGTGACCTGTAAAGCTATCTTATCTTAACCATATATGGATATTTCCATAAGGTTAGCTGGTTCTGGCTAAATCAATGTGAGCAGATAATACCCCTGTGCTCATTCCTGAAGGAGGACAATCTACTTAATGGATATGCATGAGATACATGTTAAAAGCACCAACCGCATCTTTACACTTTGTCCTCTTTAAGGTATCAGGAGCTCCAAAGACTTGCCAAAATCTAAGAGTCTCATCTCCTACAACCAATGCAATGGTGTACCCATCTGGACTCTGAAAATACAAAACAAAAGAAAGACTGTCAGCAAAAAGGCTAAGACTGTCAGCACAAACCCATTTAGCAATAGATCAATAGAATGAATACCTCTGCCTATTTGAATTGCAAGGAATGTAACAATTTATTCCTATAACAAAATCATTATGGTACAGAGTATATTTGCTACTCTTACCTGAGAAGATTACCCTTTCCATGTTAGACTTGTACATGTCTAGAACAACATCTCCATGTACAAATCACAAACCTCTTGATACACTAAAAATGAATTCATGAATGTTTAGAGAAATGGTATAAAAAGGAAAAAAAGTTATGTTAAACAAGAGAGGCTTATAGTGTCTTCTTTATTTATAATATTTTGAATGCAAGAAATTATTCTTATACCACAGATAATACCCATGTGCTCATACTTGAAGTGGTAAATCTTCTTAACGAATCTGCTTGAAATACATGTTTAATGTGTCATCTGCATCTTTACTCTTGGTACTCTTTAAGGTATCAAGAGCTCCAAAGACTTACCAAATACAAAGGAAATGGTGTCATTATGTCAACACAAAAACAAAGGAAAGATTGTCAACACAAAAACAAAGACTTTCAACACAAAATCCATTTAGCATTAGATCAATACAATGAATACCTCTGCCAGATGCATCACTCTAGATGTGTGACTTGTAAAGCTATCTTATCTTAACCATATATCAATATTTCCATAAGGTCAACTAGTTCTATCTAAATCAATGTGAGCAGATAATACCCTTGTGCTCATTCCTGAAGGAGGACAATCTGCTTAGCGGATATGCGTGAGATACATGTTAAACACACCAGTCGCATCTTTATGCTTTATCCTCTTTAAGGTATCGGGATCTCCAAAGACTTGCCAAAACCGAAGAGTCTCATCTCCTGTATCCAATGCAATGGTGTACCCATCTGGACTCTGAAAATACAAAACAAAAGAAAGACTATTAGCAAAAAGGCTAAGATTGTCAGCACAAACCCATTTAGCGATAGATCAATAGAATGAATACCTCTGCCTATTTGAATTGCAAGGAATGTAACAATTTATTCCTACAACAAAATCATTATGGTACAAAGTATATTCACTACTCTTACCTGAGAAGATTACCCTTTCCATGTCAGACTTGTACATGTCCAGAACAACATCTCCATGTACAAATCACAAACCTCTTGATACACTAAAAATGAATTCATGAATGGTTAGAGAAATGGTATAAAGAAGGAAAAATAGTTATGTTAAACAAGAGAGGCTTACAGTGTCTTCTTTATTTATAAAATTTTGAATGCAAGAAATTATTCTTATACCGCAGATAATACCCATGTGCTCATACCTGAAGTGGTAAATATGCTTAACGAATCTGCTTGAAATACATGTTTAAAGCACCAGTTGATATGTAGTATGCTTTCCAACCAGAATGCAATAAAATAGCTAGAAAGTATTGAATATCTATGTCCTCTTACATACTTAAACCAATTCCCCAAAATATTCAGATGAAGACAAGTTGTCTAAAGTCGTCCCTAGTGCATACAAAAGGCTAGGAAATCTTGACTAGACTTTACTTGAAGCATACAATTTTTGGATGTCTATAATAGTATGTTAAAATTTCACTACATGGCAAAAAAACCTGTAAACTTAAGGAACTCTCAAAACTACTTTTGTGTGTTAGGTCTAAAATCTCAAATGCTAACTGAAAACTAACAGTAAAACAAAACAATTTATAGCATTCAAAAAATCATCTCTATTTGTCTTTATTAGCTTGGGAAAGGAAAAACAATGCACACACTCTCTAGTAAACTAAATGGATAATAAAAATAGTAGGGACACCTTAACTAGTGCATCCTAATCAAACCCTAATTCTACTCTAGGGAAGTGTACCTAGGCTACATGCACCATATGCTTATAATATATCACCTCAACTATGGAATAGTGTGCCCTAGCTAAGCGTGATCCACATGGAATTCTAATTTTAGAACTCTGGTAAACTAAATGAATAACAGAAGCAGCAGGGACACCTTAACTAGTGCATCCTAATCAAACTGTCATTCTACTCTAGGGAAGTGTACATAGGCTACATGCAGCAGATGCTTATAATAGATAACCTCACCTGTGGAATAGTGTGCCCTACCTAAGTCTGATCCACATGGCATTCTAATTTTTGAACTGAATTGGACAAAAAAAACACATCTAAGGATGGCACATGCATTTTTCAGCAGATTTGCAGCAACCTCAGCTCAACCATATATTAGCAGCCAAGTTGGACACTAAATTGGTGTCTAATCCCCCCTTGTTTGTGAGACAAGGGATCTCATCCACATAGCAATTTGACCACTAAAGTCTACCATACATGTTAAGGAACCTATCTACTTTTTGTACATTAACGAATCAACCAAATCTAAATCTGAATCTACTAAAAACTTTAAAATATGTATCATAAAAGTAGCCTAGGGTTTATTTTCCATTATCCGAAACTTCTTTAGAATCTCAATTACTTACTTACTCGTGTTCGAGGACCAGCTCACCTCAACTCAGCCAAACCTCCAAGACCAAGAAATAACACATGAGGTTGATGTCCTTCATGTCAACTTCACTTGCCAGTTTCTTATTGCACCATGGGATAGATTTTTTTAAACTAATTGTTAGGACTAGGTAATCTACATACAACACAAATATAAGCATATCAAATTTATCATAATCAAACAAATAATAAAGTTTAGGACCTGCAATGGTCTTAGTGATGCCCATAATCTGTAAGTACTTATAAATCCGTGAGTACCAAGCACAAGAGGTTACTTTAGCCCAGAAAGGGACTTCTTCAACTTGCACACATGGGTATCCCATCCTAACAAAGATATTATATTTGAACCCAAGCTGAAACAAAACCATGAATCACTCTTGCTGCCACCTGCATCTTTGGCCCTATCAAAATCCACTAAAGCATGTAGCAGCTCAAAGCACTGTGTCAGTGTGCCCTTTAAGTACCTCGCATACCTCAGACATGGAGCATATTTGCAGCAACCTCAGCTCAACCATATATTAGTAGCCAAGCTGGACACTAAATTAGTGTCTGAGCCCCCCTTGTTTGTGAGACAAGGAATCTCATCCACACAACAATTTGATTGCTAAATTCTACCAGACATGTTAGGGAACCTATATACTTTTTTTACACTGACGAATCAACCAAATATTAATCTTAATCTACTGATAACTTCAAAATATGTATCATAAAAGTAGCCTATGGTTTATTGTCCATTATCCAAAACTTCTTCAAAATAACACTTGCTTACTTACCCCTATTCGAGGACCACCTCACCTCAACTCAGCCAAACCTCCAAGACCAAGAAATAACACATGAGGTGTATGTCCTTCATGTCAAATTCACTTGCTAGGTTCTTCTTGCACCATGGGATAGAGTGTTTTAAACTAACTTTTAGGACCAGGTCATCTACATACAACACAAATATAAGCATATCAAATTTATCATAATCAAACAAATAATACAAGTTAGGACCTACAACAGTCTTAGTGATACCCATAATATGTAAGTACTCATAAAAAAACAAAGTATCTTCAAAATTTGTTTTGTTGCACATAGAATTAGTTTATGTTTGGACCCTCACAAGCTAGTGCACTCCTTAGAAGCTAGAGCGATGCACGTTCAAGTTATTAAAATTTAACACATATCAATCCTGTTTGTCCTCTTTTTGGGAGGCGCTACATTAATTTTGGGTGTGGAATTCTCATCACATTGAACACCCTCCTCATTATTTCTATCCCCCATTCACTGAAATTCAACAATGGTTTCCTGCCAAGGTTCAGGAATGAAAATTGGATGATTTTGTGCAACAATAAAATCATCATGTGCTTGTATCTCCTCCCCATGCTCACTCCCAGATGTTTCACCTAATTCCTATACACAACACACTTTAACTTGTTATAATAACATTGTGCATCCAATTGATTTATTGCATTATTCATATAATATTATAAAAAACTAACCTCGGATCCATAACCAGTAATTAATTTTTCCCCTCAATTTATCATGTGTTGGTGAAGACCTTGGGAACCATGTAATAAAGCATATTTTAGGTCTTCCTCTAAAGCTTCCTTTCGAAACTGGTGAACCTACATTAACAAAGATACTCATATCTATAAGGTAAAATAACTAATAAGATACAATTAACTCAATGTGACCATGGTTACTTTGCCTAAAATAGAAAATATAATAGATGGAAATATCACTTACCATACCACCATGAATACTAGTATATCCATTAGAGCCTAATTTGTGAGATCTAATTTTTGTCACCCTAGCTTGGGTTGCTTTTCTTGTATCTTGTAGGCCTCTCTTAGCTCCTCCTTGTGCAAATGGTGTAGTTTGGATTTTTGAGGACTTTCCTCTTAAACCTGGCATCTTTCATAAGTTCATCCCACGTCACTTGGTCTGTGATCCAAGCTGGACATGGATACATCAAGTTTTTTGTCAACTTTGCCCTTAAATTGGACCTCTTTGACTGCATATATTTACTTGCAATCTGTAAAATAAGTTCCTTATCAAATCCAGGATTACCAAATGCTATTACTACATCTTTAAATAGTTCCTCTTTTTTGGCATTGGCTTGTTTCCTCCAATCCATTTGGATGGTATTTCCAAATAATTGTTTTGCATGACGAAAAATAAAGTGATAAAATTTCAGCCTTGTTTCATCCTTCAAGACATTCCCTTCTGAAGTGAGCAAGATTGTAACTTCTTGCATTCCTTTTGTGGTCACCATTGATATTTTTGTAGTCTTGGGGATTGAGGAAGGTTCCCTTATAGATACATTAGGCACTTTGTCACTTACTTCCTACGTTTACAATGAAATTGTGGAACTGTTAAGAACCCAACCAAAATATGAAACTATTTTTCATTTCTAAAATAATTATCCTAAACATAACAAATGAAATTAAAAAAAAAAAAAAAAATTACCTGTTGATCTCTTGCAGGAGCTACACTCTCTATCAATGACATTTCCCATAATTGAATTTGTTCAATTATTTCTTGTCTGATTTGAAAAATTGTAGGAATATCTGGTAGGAGCCTTAACATTCTTGTTTGTGAGTCTATAAGACTCCTCAAAGAAACTTGTTCTGGTCCTAGTGGGATAATGCTGACTGGACCCACATTTGATGTAAAGGGCATGTTATGGGGTTCTAGTCTAGGTGTAGATGGCATAACATGACCCTCTATACCAATAGATTGTGTAAAGGGCATGTTATGGGGTTCTATTCTAGGTGTAGATGGCATAACATGACCCTCTATACCGACAGATTGTATACTTGTTGGAGTCACCCTAGAAACATCCTGCAAGGCACAAATATAAATAATAATATTGAATAATAGATGAATAATGTTGAAATATGTAACTAGGTTCAGTCATCATAATAACATATGTAATCACATTTCTATGTAATTTATGTAAAAAAAGGAAAAAGAAGATTATTTTTGTTATGACTGACGCATGGGTTTCATGAACACATGAAGAAGCAAGTCCCATTATAGAATGAAAATATCTTGGAAGACTCATTAAAAGAAGGTCATGAAGGTGGCAAATGATCAATGAAATGTATAGTACCGTTGCAAAGAATCATGGCAACCAAAATACTGATCAATACAGATAGGTGTCCATGAGGTATGTATAATAATTTTCTTTTAAAGGGTCTATCATAAGATATAGTAGGGTTGAATTTATGGGTTTATATTTTAAGAAATACCCTAGTATTTAGAAACCTTAATCTTAAGGTATTTGTTCCCTATGATTTGATTTCTAGGGCATGGGATAAACTCTAGAATGACATAAAGGGAAAAGAGTATGATTTAAGGTTTGAATTTAAGAAACCCTAAAATGGCCTCTTGATTACATAAAAACCCTAGAAAAGTAACTTGACATCATGTTTTGAAATAATATATTACTTGGGTTACTTGTTAATATAGTATTGTATGTACAAGAAGAAAAAAATGGATGGGGTGATCCATTTGAAGGCATGATGTAGCTCTTCGTAGCCTCATAAATCGTGGAGTCATTATGAAAAAAATTTATTAAATAAATGCCCTAGATTTCCCAACAAATAACATAATCAAACTCACACAAATAAATGGTTGAATCTTACATTTTGCATAACATTAGATGTATAAGGGGGCATTAATGATCCCTACATGTCAACATTGGTTGTATTGAGGGGCATAAATGAATCTTGCATGCCAACAAAATGCACACTTAATAAAAACACAAATATTAATAAATATATATAGTGAAATAAGTTAACTAAATGCACAAAAATATTGATCAAGTTTTACCACTAATATTATTTAGATGTATTATAAGGTGTTATAGGGGTTGGAATGACTTTAGCGATTGCCTGCATTCCACAAACATAAATTAGCATAATATAATAAGGAATATAAGATAATTGAACATATAAAAGACAATATTCAAGCTTACCTCATGCATCATCATAGCAGCATCTTGCCCTCATGCATTTGTTAGCATTTCCATAAAAGTAGTGAATATCATTGAATCCCCCATAGTAGCATCGGTAACACCCATAGGTACATTCTTAAAAAAACACATAATAACACAAAAATAAGAAAACCTTGATCAAAAAATCGATAAGAAAATAGAATCGGTAACACCGAATATATATGTCTTTCAAGTAAAACCTTAAACATTCAAATTACTTGATGTTCATTACAATTAAAAACTCATTACTTAACTTGTAAAGAAAAATTATATTGCAGTGAATCCTTACAACCATCTTAAAGTAAACATAGTGATCAAAAAATGTCATCCTCACATGTAAAACATTAAACATTCAAATTACTTAATTTTCATTACAATTAAAAACTCATATGTCTAACTTGTAAAGAAAAATTATATTGTAGTGAATCCTTAAAACTATCTTAAAGTATACATAGTGATAAAAAAATGTCATCCTCACAAGAAATCTCCTCATCTGATGGCATATATACCCCATCATTAATAGACCCTAAATCCACAAATAAATTAATACCATCATTTTCATAGTCTTCATCACCTTCAACTATAGGTAAATTAAAATCAATGAATTCATCATCTTCATGGATTTGATGCCCATGTGGTTGCTCATGTCCTTCAAAAACTTCAATAAACTCATATTGGTCTTCATCTTAGTGATATGCATCATTGACAATAAATTCTTCATCATCTCCATCTTGGCCATCTATGTCTTCAGGGGGAACTTCTGCATCTTCAAGTAAATCATGGTCCTCTACATCTTGAAAAAATGTTACTCTTCGTCCACTTGGATCATAATCAATCACAAATGACCAACCAGGTATTATGGAGCAAGATAGTTTTTTCTTCTCCCACTTCAATAAGCTTGTACCATTCAACACGAAAAATAACTTTCTTGAAAGACATAAAATCAAGCTCGATAATGTCCTCCAACACTCCATAGTAGTGAAGTGTTCTTGTGATTGGTTGTCTGTCATTTGCATGTTAATGACATTCCACGTCAAATGATGCTAAAACTCCACAATAATAAGCTTTTCTCTTTTCATCAACTTTTCTGATGCGAAAATGATGACCAAAATTCCACATTCCTTTGTAATATCTTACCTAAATTCATATGAATATCAACTAATTAGATTAAAGGATATGAAATCTAACAAAAAAATTATTAAATATATGCAATATATTAATATATATCACCTCCCCATTTATGGATCCTTTAATGAGATTCAATTGTTGTTGTGTTACTCTATTATTCCCTTTTGTTGCCTCATGTTCAATATTGGTATTTAGCCAATTCCACGAGCATCTCTCTGGCCACTTTCTTTTATGGCTTGTACGAAATCCTCGATTAGTGTTTTCACCATGTCTATTATATATATTGGCCCATGCATTTTCGTCTTCTAATTTTTTTTTTTCAGCATACTTCTCCATCCATTCCAACATAAAGTCAGAATTGTATGCAACATACAAATGTAATGCCTCCCACTCCTTCGCATCTACAATGAAAAATGTATTTGTTCAATGAATTAATAATTATTTAAAGCCATGTAATATAAAACTTAAGATACAAATAAATCCTAACATTTTTTTATACCTTTTATCCTATTTGAAGTCCCTTCACCCTCTATTTTTTCTCCTTCAAATGATTGAGATTGGTTATAATTCCATAATCACGGAGCTTCAAGATGCAATTGAGGTAAGTACTCACTCAAATGAACCATGGCCTGGAAAACCATGTACCCCTCAACTATGGACCCTTCTAGTCAAGCCTTTTTCCTCACAAATTGTTTTAAGACCTTCATATATCTCTCCACGAGCCAGATTGTTCGAATATGAATAGGACCATACTATTCACCCTCTTCTACTAGGTGTACAAGGTAGTGCTCTTGAGAATTAAAGAAGCTTGGAGGGAAGCACATTTGAATATCACACATCAAAAGTGAAACATTCCTCTTCCAATACTTCAAGTCATCTTGATGTATCTCTTTAGATGAGACCAACCTACAAGTATTACAATAAAGACTTGTTATTTCTTGTAAACTAAAAGTAGAAACTCATATAAAGGCATAACCAATGATTCACTTCAAATGATAAAAGTAATGGAAGAGTATGCATGATGGATTGAAAAATACCTCAGATATTTACATAATTTGTAAATAGTCAAAGTGACATTGTGGTCAAAAGTACTTAGTATTGTTGCAGGCAACACATACTGCATGACCATTAACAAATAACCATGTTCAAATATGCATGAACTGATTTTATCACTATACTAGCATGTCTATTAACAAATAACCATGTTCAAATATGCATGAACTGATATTATCACTAGGATATACAATTTTATAATTAAGTTTCTAACAAATATAACATGTGACAACGTTACCTTTATCCAATTGTGCCAATCATGTGTTTTTAGGCCTGAAAACTCTGATCCATCTCTTGTGAATAAGTCTTTTAATGTCGCGCCAAAGCCAGAAGGAAATCTTATGCTTTTCATAGTAGAAATGATGTTTTTTTTCTCATTTGATGTAAATGTCCATGGAGCATGAACATTTGAGTTCTCTTCATGCAACCACATGTTTGGCATGATATTGGCAACTCGAAGGTCCTTTCTTAACTTTATTTGTGCTTCAATGTTATTTCCATTTAGATGTTTCCACAAGCACTCTGCCACCTTTTTCCCGATGTGCGTAGTATTATTAGCAAGCTCTCATAATATTCTAATTTGTAGAAAATAGAAAGTCTTTTCATTCCTAGGGGAAAGCGTGTCCCTTCATTTTTGACATACATCACTTTCCACCTAGCAAGGTTCATATTTATTGGCTTCCTCATTGCCACTTCCTTTCCATTGAACATATGTTTATCATGCACTTGATAATGATGATTTTGTGGTAAGAATTGTCAATACTCATCATAGACAGTTTTATTGAGATCCCTTGATTGCCTATGCAACAATTTTGGCCCACATGATGGACAACCATGTTTCCCCTTTGTTTGTAGTCCTAAAATAATATTGGAACCCATATTTAGTAAATGCTAAAATGAACGTAATAATTATAAATGTAATTTATATTATATTACCAAAACAAATAGAGAGCCTCGGGGCATCATGAATTGTCCATATAAGAATTGCATGAAATGGGAGGTTTCTATCATTTATAGGTCTTGATACATCAAACATATTTACATCATCCCATAATTCATGAAGCTCATCAATGAGGGGCTCCACGTATACATCCATATCCTTTACCTAATATTTCCCTAAGTGAACAAAGAGTTATTTATTAGGATTAACTGAATTGAAATATTTTTATATAATCTTCAAGAAAACATTGCATTCACATGTTCTAGTACTTGGTATGATAAGAGTTAACATTGCATGTTCCTTTTTCATTGCCATCGAAGGGGGGAGATTGTTGTTTATAATTAACACTGACCAAACAGAATATGTTGTTCTAAGATCTCCAAAAGGATTTATGCCATCCATTGCTAGAGAAATTCTTTCATTCCTTGGCTCATTTCTTAAATGTGGCAATTTTACCTCAATATCTTTCCAATATTTACTATCCACAACCATACGCTTGACACCATCTTGGCTCCTCCCTTGTGCATGATGATCCATATATTTTGCCAACCCCTTGCATTTGAACATTGTCTGAAACCTTGGCTTTAGTGGAATGTGTCGTAATACTTTATAAGGAACCTTCTTGGATAATTGATCTTGACAATACCTATTTGTGTGACACTTTGGGCATTGTTGTAAATTTGAATTATTTCCATAGTACAATATATGGTCATTTGGACATGCATCATATGTCTTGTATTCCATTCCAATGTCATTCATTATTGAAGATACTTCTCTATGACCATGAGGCAACTTATTGTCCTTTGGAAGTATTTTGTTTGCCACAAGTCTGCATAGTGCAACAAATGATTTTTATAAGTATACACAACATTCAAAACTTTTAAGACATCTAGAGAATTAATTTATAGGAATATCAATCCAACCTTAATATATCAGTAAAGCATGTGTTTTTCAGTGCATGTGTAACCTTCAAGTTCAAAAACAACATAAGTGTCACCAATATAGAAGATTCAACATTTGCATAAAGAGGCGTCCTAGCCAAATGAGCTAGGGGTGAATCAACAACTTCTTCAAAAGATGTGTACAAGTCTTCGATAAATTCATTGACACCAGCCTCATTTATTTGTGAAGTGGCTTCTTCCATAAATGTGTCTTGTCCTTCATCTTGAGAGTTTCTATTATCAATATCATCCATTGGTTCTTCATGAATATTGGGAACTGGAAGTGGCTTTTCATAAATAAATAAAAAATCAAATGAAATGATCAATAATAATGTATTAAATAATGTGCATATTTATTTATTATAAGAATAACAATTTGTTCATTATAATGTACCTCTTCTATATAAACTCCATGTTCCAATCTATGGATACCAACAAGCCTTCGCTTCTTTAGTTTCGTATTTTGGCACATTTTGCAACTACAATATATCATTTCATTGAAGTATTCATTTGTACTTGGAGTAGGTCTTGTTTCTCGTTCATCTGAATATTCAGATGATGATGTGCTATTTCCCTGCATGCACCATGTTTTTTAAACAATAAGACTGCAATTTTTAACTTGGGTATTACTTATTTTTCAAGAGAACATGACCAATGAATAAACCTAGGGAGTGAATCTATGAATATGTAGTTTTTTAGTGTATTTTTTGGCTCTTTGATCACTTGATTGTTTTTACTTTTGTTTTTGTTGTTGTTTCAAGGTAGTGTTTAGTGCTTCTGTAGGAATTAGATATGAAAAAAGGTGAGAACTAGGTTCAAAACCTTGAACAAAACTCTACCAATGTGTTGAGTGAGCATTGAAGATCTGTCCAACACTTTGAGGCAAGCTTATGAGAGTGTTCCAACAAGCATTTAACTAGCCACAAACAAACTTTTGAAGTATCGTTTTAAAGTTATTTCTAAAAACAAATCCAGCCTCTAACTAAATCAACAACATAAATAATACAAATACCAAAAGAAACATAAATACCTGGTCTGCCATTTTGTATAGAATAATGTAATAGAAATCTGTGAAGAAAAGTTTGTGGACACTAGTTAAGATCATTACATAAATAAATGTTGAAATATATGACAACGTGTAAAACCATAAAATTATTCTAAAATATGTTGGTTTAAACTTTTATGCATGTAATACTAATTTCATTAAGGAGTTTTGTGATTAAAATGCATGTAGTGAATGTAGACCAATTCAAACTTTACAAGCTACTAAATTCACATGATGTAGTCTTACTAAATTTACTAACATCTCTATAATATTTCTCAAAAACTTATCTCTCTCTCTCTCTCTCTCTCTCTCTCTCTCTATATATATATATATATATATATATATATATATATATATATCTATATATATATATATATATATATATATATATATATATATATATATATATATATCTATATATATATATATATATATATATATATATATATATATATATATATATATACACACATATACATATACATATATATATACATTCTTAATTTTATATATATAAGAGCATCATCTAGAGTTGAGTGGTGGATACCTAGAAATCCACCATTTCACTTTGAACAAAACATAAGTGTACTTGAAGACTCATTAATTACTATAAAAAAATGTTATAAGATGAGGGATTGCAAGGGGGAATGACTTTCCTCCAATATACAACTAAATAAAACTCCTTTTAGATAAGTTTGAGAGTTTTGATATCTGCCATATTAAAATTGATACCAAACGATTAGAAGATGAACAATCCAATATTGGAGTTAACTTGGCACAAGGAATGATTGTGGAAGACCAAAATAATTTATCTGTATACCATATTCCATAATTGCACCCATTCAAGGGAGGACTATAGTTGCTTTAGTTGGAATCATCCTTGTGGGATTTTTTGTGTGGCTAGCTGTCTTCTTCAGTAGCCCAGGTACACAATTGACTCTACCTTTTAATCATGTTCTTTAATATGCTTTTAATGGCAAGGGCTAGATGCTCCCTAGCTTTACAAAAGAAGAGGGCATACTAAAGGCCCGGAAGATAGAGTAACACCTATCCCTTGGCATTTATGATGGCTGTAACTGGATGCCATGGATGTAACATCCATTGAGAAGGGTAGCTGCCACTGTGACAACATATGGATCACTACAACTTCTTGCTATTGTAAATTATGAGATTATTTAGAGGAAGGGTTTACGTTTATTGTCAAAATCACCCCACCCCACTCAACCCAACCCAACCAAACCCACTATATATTCACACTAGTGAAACCAACAAGGTTCCATATATGGTGCTCAAAAAACAAGCAGTGTTCCTAACAAACAAGCATCATTTTCTATATAAATTATTTAAATAAATTATCATCAGTTTATATTAAACTGTGAAATCAACATTTGAAAAGCAATGCATATTAAGCATGCATGGAAACTACTAATCGGAGTCCAAGGAATTATTATGGTAGATGAAGCGATATGGTGTGTTGCCTTAGAAGAGCACCAATATGCAATAAAGAACCCTCAAATATGCTAGGAAAATGAAATGACATAAAATAATGAAGAGTACTAGTGGCAGAGAGGGTATAAAAACCTAGAATTTTGTTTGTGCTCGCTAAAAAATTGTTGAAAACCATAATTTTTAGACCTAAGATAGCCCTGTAAATACTACCATCCAGGGGAGGAAGAGTCACACTGATATAATGTTGAGAACATAGATAGAAGATCTATAGTGATCTATTCATCAAACTATAATAGAATCATGTAGAAACCCTTCAGATTTACAATGACATTTAACAAAATAGCAATATTAATTATAGCAAAATAGCATGAAAGAGCAAAATAGAGAATTGTGCTTGGATAAATATGGCACTGGATCAAAATAATCAATGAATATGTTGTCCAAATGAGTGTGAATGAATTTATTCACATCTTTCTAGGGTTGGGCACTATAAACCACTACCTCTTCACACTAGTGAAACCAACAAGGTTCCATATATGGTGCTCAAAAAACAAGTAGTGTTCCTAACAAACAAACATCATTTTCTATATAAATTATTTAAATAAATTATCATCAGTTTATGTTAAACTGTGAAATCAACATTTGGAAAGAAATGCATATTAAGCATATTAAGCATGCATGGAAACTACCAATCAAAGTCCAAGGGATTATTATGGTAGATGAAGCAATATGGTTTTCTGCCTTAGAATAGCACCACTATGCAATAAAGAACCCTCAAATATGTTGGGAAAATGAAAATACATAAAATAATGAAGAGTTCCGGTGGCAAAGAGGGTATAAAACCCCAGAATTTTGTTTGTGCTTGCCATAAAATGGTTGAAAACCATATTTTTCAGACCTAAGACAGCCCTGTAAATACTACCAACCAAGGGAGGAAGAGTCACACTGATATAATGTTGAGAACACAGATAGAAGATCTATAGTGATCTAATAGAATCATGTAGAAACCCTTCAGATTTACTATGACATTTAACAAAACAACAATATTAATTGTAGCAAAATAGCATGAGAGAGAAAAATAGAGAATTGTACTTGGGTAAATATGGCACTGGATTGAAATAATCAATGAATATGTTGTCCAAATGAGTGTGCATGAATTTATTCACATCCTTCTAGGGTTGGGCACTAGTGCCAAGAGGGAGACTAGGCCAACCTAGTCATAAATAATAAAGTGGATAACTTTCCCATATGTAAGCAAATTAAAGCACTCAATACATCAGGTAGTGGGTCACCATGTGGTCTTAAGTGGAGATTACCCATACTCTAACAATTAATCAATGCTCAAGCACAGATTTTGTATCAATGGAAATCTTAAATCATGAAGGCATTTATGTTACAGAAATAGTGCTATACACATCAACACTGGCTATTGACAATCCATACAGATGAATAATGCATAGATCTGGCTAGAAGGTTTTTTCTCTCTAACCTCTGTGTTAGAAAAAAAAAATCTGACTCAGATCCTCTTTTGGGTAAGAGATGAATTTTCTCTGGATTATATTACAAAGGGCAATGCACTGTCTCAAATTGTTTTCAAATAATGCAAAGTAATCTCTATATAATATTGGGTTTATGTGTTGTCAACCATAAGGTTATAACATTTAAACTACTTATATTATTGTGAAATGTAATTTCCCTTGGCATGTTTTAACAGGTAGTTGTTAGATTTGTTTATTATCTAGTTCCCTTATTTATCTAATGTGATAAAATTATGCCATACACTTATTGTAATTTAGTTTTCTGATACCAATCACTTTAACTTTAGAAGATGAACATGCCAACATTGGAGTTAACTTGGCACAAGGAATGACTGTGGAAGACCAAAATAATATATATGTATGCCATATCCCATGATTGCACCCCTTCAAGGGAGGATAGTCCCAATGAACCTCATTAAGAAGAAATTAAGTTATGACAAACCACATAAAAATGTTTTTAATTCCAAGAAACAGAGTCTTGAGGATTGTCAATTTTGGATGAAGGAGCCCACTAATCAGGAAACTAGATGGAAACACACGAGGAGTATGGAGAGGTATCATGACAAGTGGAGAAACAATGATAAAATATTAACTTCCTATATTAGGGTGGGACCTGATAGTACTATTTCAAAAGAGGTCATACTAAAGCCCCTGAAGACAGAATAATGTGCATTTCTCAGCTAACTTTTCTACTCTGTGATTTTATGTCATAAATTTAAAGGATCACATGTGAGCATATAATAGACATGGAGTACGTGGAAAAACCTGGAAATGGAACATGTAAACTATATTATTCTCCAGACCATTACATCTATGGGTAGCCCTAGGCCACTGTCAAAATTCTCTCTGTAATTATCCCTCTTAAATCCTTTTCTCCTTATACATTACTCAATACATCACCTATAAAAAAATAAACCCATTAAGGTGTTTTAACTATAACAATCGTCAATGTTGAACTTGTTTACATGTTACTAACGTTAATTATAATGTGGACTATTAATATAAATGAAATTTTTGTTGGAGCACAATGTTTGATTACCAATGCTCCCTCTTATTAGATGAGAGCTCCAAAATCAACTTCCAATGAACTCTTTGTAATCTTGAAGAATGATGCCAGTAAAGTCTGCATGAGCTTGATAACTGACTCAACACCACTACTTCCCCTCAGAAAAGAGATTCCGGACAATTTCTAGCTATCCTGTAAAACAACTACTAAACAAGACCATTGATCTAGAATTGAATATTTGTTTCAATCACTTCAACACTTCCATTGAAGACATTACCTTTGAGCTTATGCTTCAAGAATCAGCCATCCATTGCCAAAATTAAACCTACTACCCCCATGTCAGCACCAATATTCTCTTCCTTAAGTTGGATCACCTCCATTTTAGCCACCTACCACCCTCACATAAGTACCTATGGTCACTTCCACAATATGGATTATATCATTGCTTTGTGCATACACAAGTCAGTCTTCCTCGAATAAATGCTTCTAACAGAATCATATTTTAAAGATTCTGAAGCAAATGGACATACTTGGTATGGATGAGAAATCAGTCAATCCACCTACTCTTTATAGTACCACATTCCTGTCTGAAGGAATTCTCATCTATCATCTTTGTATTCCAAAAAATGTGGCATGAAAAATACCTTGATTCTGCACACTACCCTTTGATGATGGGCTATGTATATGGTATGACTAGGTCACCTTATTTTCAATTGTCAAATTTCATTCAAACACATGTGAATCCTATTATTGCCTAAACTAGCATCTTAGTGGAAAAACTCAATCTACAGATGTTACCCTTGGGTAATGGATGGGAGTTATGATTGATGATTGGAAGAGTGTAAGAAAACCTTGATTATGATTAAGCGATTGAATGCAACGATATACTTCAACAAATAACCAAGTGAATCCACAAATATAGTGCATATGTAATATACAGGATCCAACGACTTAGTGATCTAATGCTTCAAGATAGATCTTTAAGAGAACAAGCATAAATTACACGATCCACTTAGATGCTTTATATGAATTAGAAACAAGTGGGTTAGATCTCAAATCTGATTTACTATACATGCAAAAGTGATTTTAGATTTGCAATATGTTGATTAACATCCCAAATTAATGTAAATCTTGAAGAAGTAATGTAACAACTTAGTGAACGTAACTTGCAATAGAAGCAACTTCAAGTTAAATGTAATCACAACAGATGTGTAATATCCCTCTTGGTGAAAATGACCCTTATGGCACAATTTTGAAATAGGGTTTTCAACAAAGTATGATAGGGTAATATTTCACAATAACAATGCAATATTCATCAATCCATATAAAGTAAAGATCCTTCCATTTAATGTACAATTGGAATGAAAGATATTCAAACAGTCATATGTTCTTTAGCTGTGTCCCCGATCCTAATTATTGTCTTACTAGCCTTCAATGCCTTAATGAGGTGACCTTCAGCCCTCCTATCACCCTTGACAGTCTGCTGCCTAGTTCGTCCTCCTCTTTCCAGCACTTACTATCTCTATGTGAGGGGTCACAACCTTTCGGTTGTGTGAGGGAAGTGATATGCTATCTCAGGCGGTGATCTACTACTGTTACAAACCCAGAAACCCTTGCTGTCATAGAGGATGGATTTCCACCTTCCTTGCTACCTATAAACATTACTTCACTATCTCATTGCTGCCACAGTCAACTCCAAACCAGACCTTGCTTGCCTCAAAACCCTAGACCATACCTCAAGATGATTTTCTACCACATAAAAACCTTAGGGGTGATTCGTTGCCACAAACAATCCCTTAGAGGTGGTTCACTACCACAATTAATACCTTAGGGATGATCTGTTGTCATCAACAGTGCCTTAGAGGTATCTTGCTATCTCAGAATTGCTTCATAGACATATTGTTGCCACAGTTAAGCCTCAAATTTAATGTTCTGCTATAGATAATGCCTTAGAGATAGGCCAATGCCTCAGATAATGTCTCAGGGATGATTCGCTGCCCACATAATGCCTTAAGATAGTTTGCTTCCATAGTTAGTGTCTGTTCGATCATTTATATAACAACATTTAGAAGTTGGATTAAAGTGAGAGGTTGTACAAAATTAAATGAAAGTCTAGCTGGTTGACTCTCTGCAATTATGCATTGAAAATATTACACAACTGAAATCCATATTTAAAAGAGAATTAATCATGCCCAGCTCACTGAGCGAAATTAAGAATGGGAGTACTAGAGTTGCTTTAGCTGGAGTCATCCTTGTGGGGTTTTTGGTGTGGCTAGTTGTCTTCTTGAGTAGCACAAGTACATGATCGACTATGCCTTTTAATCATGCTCTTCAATATGCCTTTGATGGCAAGGGCTAGATGCTCCCTAGTTTTACAAAAGAAGAGGGCATATTAGAGGCCCAGAAGACAGAGTAACAACTATCCCTCAACATTTATGATATCTGTAATTGGGCAGCCATGGATGTAACATCCATTGAGAATGGGTAGCTACCACTGTGACAATATATGGATCACTTCATCTTCTTGCTATTGTAAATTATGAGATGCTTTAGAAGAAGGGATTATGATTATTATCAGAATCAACCCACCCCATGCAACCTGATCCTAATTATTGTCTTACTAGCCTTTAATGCCTTAATGAGGTGACCTTCAGCCCTCCTATCACCCTCAACAGTCTACTACCTAGTTCATCCTCCTCTTTCCAGCACTTACTATCTATATGTGAGGGGTCACAACCTTTAGGTTGTGTGAGGGAAGTGATATGGTGTCTTAGGGAGTGAGCTACTACTGGTACAAACCTAGAAACCCTTGCTATCACAGAGGATGGATTTCCACCTTCCTTGCTACCTATAAACATTACTTCACTATCTCATTGCTGCCATAGTCAACTCCAAACCATACCTTGCTTGCCTCAAAACCCCAGACCATACCTCAAGATGATTTTTTGCCACATAAAAACCTTAGGCATGATTTGTTGCCACAAACAATACCTTAGAGGTGGTTCGCCGCCACAATTGATGGCTCAGGGATGATCGGTTGTCATCAACAGTGCCTCAAAGGTATCTTGCTATCTCTGAATTGCTTCATAGACATATTGCTGCCACAGTTAAGCCTCAGATTTAATGTGCTACTATAAATAATGCCTTAGAGATAGGCCAATGCCTCAGATAATGTCTTAGGGATGATTCACTACCTAGATAATCCCTCAAGATAGTTTGCTGCCATAGTTATTGTCTGTTCAATCATTTATATAACAACATTCAGAAGTTGGATTAAAGTGAGAGATTGTAGAAAACTAAATGAAAGTCTAGTTGGTTAACACTCTGCAATTATGCATTGAAAATATTACACAACCAAGATCCATATTTAAAAGAGAATTAATCATGACAAACTCACTGAGCGAAATTAAGATTGGGAGTACTAGAGTTGCTCTAGCTGGAGTCCTCCTTGTGGGCTTTTTGGTGTGGCTAGCTGTCTTCTTAAGTAGCCCAGGGACATGATCGACTATGCCTTTTAATCATGCTCTTCAATATGCCTTTGATGGAAAGGGCTAGATGCTCCCTAGTTTTACAAAAGAAGAGGGCATACTAGAGGCCTGGGAGATAGTGTTGGGTCCCTATAATATTAGTGATTACCCCATTACTATTGTAGTTATACCCCTTATTTATATTGTTGTGCCCCTATTACCCCCATGTTGTTATTTATGTGCCCCATAGAATCCCTCTTTTGTTATTTTTGTGGCTTTATATTATTATTGTTAGGTTAGCTGGATTATATTGTGATTCCTTAGACTCCTATATATAGAAAGGAGGTTTTGTCATTTGTATCATCCAAGAATTGTTCATTTATGTAATGTAAAGGAGGTTGCCCCCTCGAAGAGGCTGAATTCTAAGGCGTTGATCTATCTTTTCTATCTTTTCTTGAGTTGGTTTCATAACATTTGGTAACATTGATGTGTTCATAGGGTCTTTAAAGGATAATATCCAACATGATGTTCGCCTTTGGGAACCTGATTCATTAGAGAAGGCATTCAGGTTAGCAAGAAAAATGGAAAGAAAAATTATGGCAACCAGGAAGCATACCACTCACAACTATAAAGAAGGAAGTGTTGTTGCCCATAGTCTTCCACAACCTATAAGGTTGACACCACAACAATTGGAAGAAAAAAGAGCAAAAGGGCTTTGTTACAGTTGTGATAGCAAATACACTAAAGGCCATAAGTGTGCTGAGAAGAAATTATTCTACATAGATTGTGAAGAGGAAGAAGAAAGGGAGCAAGAAAGGTCAAAAGAAGAGGATATACTCCAGGAACAAAGCCTAGAGGAAGAACAGATAAATCCAACCATATCTTGTAATGCATTAGCAGGAATTACCACTCCTCAAACCATCAAGATAGAAGGACAAATCAAGAAGAAAAAGGTAATAGTTTTGATTGATTCAGGAAGCACCCACAATTTTATTCATTGTAAGGTAGCAAAAGAATTGAATTGCTTCCTTTATCCAGCACCAGAGTGTCAAGTAATGATTGCAAATGGAGGAACAATAAATTGCTCTAGAAAGTGCCATAATATCAAGCTATCCATGGGAGAATATGTATTGACTAGCCCAATGCTTTCCATTCCAATGGGAGGTGCTGATGTTGTACTAGGAGTCCAATGGCTACAATCCTTGGGTACAATAGCTTTTAATTTTCAAGAACTTTTCATTAGATTTTCTACGGAAGGAAAGGAAGTTGAATTAAGGGGTATTGCAGGGAAACCAGGAAAGATAATCAGCTCTAATGGTATGACAAAGCTTCTAAAAAAGGAGCAAAGAGGTGTAATTGCACAATTATGTTCGCTAGATGTTTCCACATTGGAATCATCTATTTCTCCAGATCTCCAAAAATTCCTGGACAATCATTCCAAGGTATTTGAGACTCCCAAAGGTCTCCCACCTATGCGTGATCATGATCATGCTATTCATCTGATTCCAAGAAGTGTTCCTCCAAACATCAGGCCGTACAGATATCCCTATGTCCAAAAAAGTGAAATTGAATGTATGGTTGCAGAAATGTTAGAGGCTGGTATAATTCAACCAAGTCAAAGTTCTTTCTCTGCTCCAGTAGTATTGGTGCACAAGAAGGATGGATCATGGCGCATGTGTCCGGATTATAGGGAGCTCAACAAGCTCACTATTAAAGATAAGTTCCCATTCCTGTCATTGATGAATTACTGGATGAATTGCATGGATCAATTTACTTCACCAAGTTGGATCTTCGTTCGGGATATCATCAAATCAAAATGAAGATTGAAGACATTCCGAAAACGGCATTTAGAACTCACGAAGGTCATTATGAATTTTTGGTCATGCCTTTTGGCCTTACCAATGCACCTTCAACATTTCAAGGTTTGATGAATTCAATTTTCAAACCATTCCTTAGAAAATTTGTGTTAGTATTTTTTGATGATATACTAATCTACAGCAAGTCTTGGAAGGATCATGTTGAACATGTTGACAAGGTGCTACAACTATTGGAGGAGAAACAATTATATGCAAAAAGATCCAAATGTTTCTTTGGAGTCCAGGAGGTGGAATATTTGGGTCATATTGTATCTCATGAAGGAGTTAAGGTAGACCCTAGCAAAATTAAAGCCATTAAGGAATGGAAAATCCCCACATCCATAAAGCATTTGCGAGGATTTCTTGGGTTGACAGGGTATTATCGCAAATTTGTTAAGAATTATGGGAGAATAGCCGCACCTCTAACAACATTATTGAAGAAAGATGCATTTTCATGGACCCCGGAAGCAACAAAGGCCTTTGAACATCTTAAAGAGGCAATGTGCCAAGCACTGGTCTTAGCTACACCGGACTTCACAAAAACCTTTATTGTGGAATGTGATGCTTCAGGAAATGGAATTGGTGCTATTCTAATGCAAGATGAAAGACCCATTGCTTTTGAAAGTCATCCAATCAAGGCAAAGTTTTTAAGCAAAGCTATTTATGAGAAGGAAATGTTGGCAATACTCCATGCACTTAAGAAATGGCGGCCCTACCTAATGGGAAGACACTTCAAGGTAAAAACGGATCATGATAGCCTTAAATACTTTTTAGAACAAAGATTATCCTCTGAAGAGCAACAAAAGTGGGTCACAAAGATGTTGGGTTATGACTTTGAAATCATCTACAAAAAAGGGAAGCAAAATGTGGTAGCAGATGCACTCTCAAGAAAGGATGAGGATGTGGAAGCATTGTTGTGCGCCATTTCTATTATCCAACTAGATTGGATAAACGAAGCAAGGGAGGAATGGAAGAATGATGAAGAAGTGTGGGCACTTATTCGAAAGCTACAACAAGATTCCAGTACGTCTGATACATTTAGCTGGAAAAATGATTCGTTCTGTAAGAATTCCCAGCTAAAACAAAAGATTCTTATGGAATTGCACACTTCTCCCTTAGGAGGGCACTCAGGATTTTTAAAAACTTACCACAGGGTTAAGAAGGAATTTTTTTGGGATGGCCTTAAATCAGATATTCAAAAGTTTGTGGCGGAATGTTTGGTTTGCCAACAAAATAAAGTTGAAACAATTAAGACACCGGGTCTACTACAACCTTTATCCATTCCAAGCCAACGTTGGGAGGAGGTTTCAATGGATTTTATCACAGGTTTACCCAAGTTTGAGGGAAAGAGTGTAATCATGGTGGTAGTTGACAAACTTACCAAGTATGCACACTTTTGTGCATTATCACATCCATTTAAAGCTAGTACAGTTTCTACTGCATTTATGGAAACAATTCAAAAGCTACATGGAAACCCAAAGATTATTGTAAGTGACAGAGATCCCATTTTCACTGGAAATTTTTGGACAAATTATTTTCTTGTCTTGGTACTCAGTTAGCTCATAGCTCATCTTATCATCCTCAATCTGATGGGCAAACTGAGATAGTAAACAAATGTTTGGAAGGATATCTTCGTTGCTTTGTATCTGATAAACAGACACAATGGGTCAAATGGTTGCCTCTGGCTGAATGGTGGTATAACACTTCCTTCCATACAGTAACAAAAATGACCCCATTTATGGCACTTTATGGGTATCAACCACCATCCATCACATCATATTTAAGAGAAAATTCTAAGGTTCAGGCAGTGGAACATCACATTGAACATCAACAACAAGTCCTCCAACTCTTAAAGGATAACCTCGTGTTGGCACAAAATAGAATGAAACAACAGGCAGATCAACATCGCAGTGAAAGAAGTTTTGATGTAGGTGATTGGGTATTCCTACGACTACAACCATATAAGCAAATGTCCCTAAAGCAAGCTAAGAAGGATAATAAATTATCACCAAAATATTATGGTCCGTACAAGGTGTTGCAAAAGATTGGTACTATGGCATACAAATTGGAGCTTCCTGCAGCTTCTCGATTGCACCCAGTTTTCCATGTTTCATGTTTAAAGAAGGTTATAGGTGACAAGCTCCCAATTCAAACAATATTGCCAGAACTTGACGAGGAAGGAAAAATTATATTGGAACCAGAAGTAGTCACAGAAACAAGAACTCGACAGCTACGAAATCGATCAATTTCAGAGTATCTTATCAAGTGGAAGAACTTATCCGCTGAAGATTCCACATGGGAGGATGAGAATTTTATGCAGAAGTATCCAGAACTACTCAAGCGTTGAGGACAACACCTTTTTGAAGGAGAGGGGCATGTTGGGTCCCTATAATATTAGTGATTACCCCATTACTATTGTAGTTATACCCCTTATTTATATTGTTGTGCCCCTATTACCCCCATGTTGTTATTTCTGTGCCCCATAGAATCCCTCTTTTGTTATTTTTGTGGCTTTATATTATTATTGTTAGGTCGGCTGGATTATATTGTGATTCCTTAGACTCCTATATATAGAAAGGAGGTTTTTTCATTTGTATCATCCAAGAATTGTTCATTTATGTAATGTAAAGGAGGTTGCCCCCTCGAAGAGGCTGAATTCTAAGGCGTTGATCTATCTTTTCTATCTTTTCTTGAGCTGGTTTCATAATAGACAAAGTAACACCTATCCCTCAACATTTATGGTATCTATAATTGGGCATCCATGGATGTAACATCCATCAAGAAGGGTAGCTACCACTATGACAACATATGGATCACTTCATCTTATTGCTATTGTAAATTATGAGATGCTTTAGAAGAAGGGATTACGATTATTATCATAATCAACCCACCCCATGCAACTCGATCCTAATTATTGTCTTACTAACCTTCACTGCCTTAATGAGGTGACCTTCAGCCCTCCGATCACCCTTGATAGTCTGCTGCCTAGTTCGTCCTCCTCTTTCCAACACTTACTATCTCTATGTGAGGGGTCACAGCCTTTAGGTTGCATGAGGGAAGTGATATGCAATCTCAGGCGGTGATCTACCACTGTTACAAACCCAAAAACCCTTGTTGTCACAGAGGATGGATTTCCACCTTCCTTGTTTCCTATAAACATAACTTCACTATCTCATTGCTGCCACAGTCAACTCCAAACCATACCTTGCTTTCCTCAAAACCCTAGACCATACCTCAAGATGATTTGCTACCACATAAAAACCTTAGGGATTATTCGTTTCCAAAAAAAATCCCTTAGAGGTGGTTTTCTACCACAATTGATACCTCAAGGATGATCTGTTGTCATCAATAGTGCCTCAGAGGTATCTTGCTATCTCAGAATTGCTTCATAGACATATTTCTACCACAGTTAAGCCTCAAATTTAATGTGTTGCTATAGATAATGCCTTAGAGATAGGCCAATGCCTCAGATAATGTCTCAGGGATTATTCGTTGCCGAGATAATGCCTCAAGATAGTTTACTGCCAGAGTTAGTGTCTGTTCGATCATTTATATAACAACATTCAAAAGTTGGATTAAAGTGAGAGATTGTAGAAAATTAAATGAAAGTCTATTTGGTTGAATCTCTGCAATTATGGATTGAAAATATTACACAACTGAGATCCATATTTAAAAGAGAATTAATCATGCCCAACTCATTGAGCGAAATTAAGATTGGGAGTACTAGAGTTGCTTTAGCTGGAGTCATCCTTGTGAGATTTTTGGTGTGGCTATCTGTCTTCTTGAGTAGCCCAGGTACATGATCGACTATGCCTTTTAATCATGCTCTTCAATATGCCTTTGATGGCAAGGGCTAGATGCTCCCTAGTTTTACAAAAGAAGACGGCATACTAGAGGCCTGGAAGACAGAGTAAAACCTATCACTCAACATTTATGATATCTGTAATTGGGCAGCCATGGATGTAACATCCATCGAGAAGGGTAGATACCACTGTGACAACATATGGATCACTTCATCTTCTTTCTATTGTATATTATGAGATGACTTAGAAGAATGGATTACGATTATTATCATAATCAATCCACCCCATGCAACTTGATCCTAATTATTGTCTTACTAGCCTTTAATGCCCTAACGAGGTGACCGTTAGCCCTCCTATCATCCTTGAAAGTCTACTACCTATTTTTTGCACCCCTTTATAGCACTTACTATCTCTATGTGAGGGGTCACAGTCTTTAGGTTGTGTGAGGGAAGTGATATGTTGTCTCAGGCAGTGATCTACTACTGTTACAAACCCAGAAACCCTTGTTGTCACAAAGGATGGATTTCCACCTTCCTTGTTGCCTATAAACATTACTTCACTATCTCATTGTTGCCACAGTCAACTCCATACCAAACCTTGCTTGCCTCAAAACCCCAAACCATACCTCAAGATGATTTATTGCCACATAAAAACCTTAGGGGGATTCGTTGCCGCAAACAATCCCTTAGAGGTGGTTTGTTGCCACAATTTATACCTCACAGATGATCTGTTGTCATCAATAGTGCCTCAGAGTTACCTTGCTATCTCAGAATTGCTTCATAGACATATTCCTGCCACAGTTAAGCCTCATATTTAATGTGCTGCTATAGATAATGCCTTAGAGATAGGCCAATGCCTCATATAATGTCTCATCGATGATTCGCTTCCCAGATAATGCCTCAAGATAGTTTGCTGCCACAATCAGTGTCTATTCAATCATTTATATAAAAACATTCAGAAGTTGGATTAAAGCGAGAGTTTTTAGAAAATTAAATGAAAGTCTGGTTGGTCGACTCTCTGCAATTATGGACTAAAAATATTACACAACCGGGATCCATATTTAAAAGAGAATTAATCATGCCCAACTCACTGAGTGAAATTAAGATTGGGAGTACTAGAGTTGCTTTAGCTAGAGTCATCCTTGTGGGCTTTTTGGTGTGGCTAGTTGTCTTCTTGAGTAGCCCAGGTACATGATTGACTATGCCTTTTAATCATGTTCTTCAATATGCCTTTGATGGCAAGGGCTAGATGCTCCCTAGTTTTACAAAAGAAGAGGGCATACTAGAGACCCAGAATACAGAGTAACACCTATCCCTTAACATTTATGATATCTGTAATTGGGCATCCATGGATGTAACATCCATTGAGAAGGGTAGTTGCCACTGTGACAACATATGGATCACTTCATCTACTTTCTATTATAAATTATGAGATGCTTTAGAAGAATCGATTACGATTATTATCAGAATCAACCCACCCCATGCAACCTGATCCTAATTATTGTCGTACTAGCCTTCAATGCCTTAATGAGGTCACCTTCAACCCTCCTATCACCCTTGACAGTCTGTTGCCTAGTTCATCCTCCTCTTTCTAGCAATTACTATCTCTATGTGAGGGGTCACAACCTTTAGGTTGCATGAGGGAAGTGATATACTGTCTCAGGCGGTGATCTACTACTGTTACAAACCTAGAAACCCTTGTTGTCACAGAGGATGGATTTCCACCTTCCTTGCTACCTATCAACATTACTTCATTATCTCGTTGCTGCCACAGTCAACTCCAAACCAGACCTTGCTTGCCTCAAAACCCCAAACGATACCTCAAGATGATTTTCTGCCACATAAAAACCTTAGGGGTGATTCGTTGCCACAAACAATCCCTTAGAGGTGGTTCACTGCCACAATTGACACCTCAAGGATGATCTGTTGTCATCAACAGTGCCTAAGAAGTATCTTTCTATCTCATAATTGCTTCATAGACATATTGCTACCACAGTTAAGCCTCAAATTTAATGTGCTGCTATAGATAATGTGTTAGAGATAGGCCAATGCCTTAGATAATGTCTCAGGGATGATTCGCTACCCAGATAATGCCTCAAGATAGATTGCTGCCACAGTTAGTGTCTGTTCGATCATTTATATAACATCATTCAGAAGTTGGAATAAAGTGAGAGATTGTAGAAAATTAAATGAAAGTCTGGTTGGTTGACTCTCTGTAATTATGGATAGAAAATATTGCACCACTGAGATCCATATTCAAAAGGGAATTAATCATGCCTAGCTCACTGAGAGAAATTAAGATTGGGAGTACTAGAGTTGCTTTAGCTGGAGTCATCCTTGTGGGCTTTTTGGTGTGGCTAGCTGTCTTCTTGAGTAGCCCAGGTACATGATTGACTATGCCCTTTAATCATGCTCTTCAATATGCCTTTGATGGCAAGCACTAGATGCTCCGTAGTTTTACAAAAGAAGAGGGCATACTAGAGGCCCAGGAGACAGAGTAACACCTATCCCTCAACATTTATGATATTTGTAATTGGGCAGCCATGGATGTAACATCCATAGAGAAGGGTAGCTGCCACTGTGACAACATATGGATCACTTTAGCTTCTTGCTATTGTAAATTATGAGATGCTTTAGAAGAAGGGATTACGATTATTATCAGAATCAACCCACCCCATGCAACCCAATCCTAATTATTGTCTTACTAGCCTTCAATGCCTTAATGAGGTTTCTTTAGCCCTCCTATCACCCTTGATAGTCTGCTGCCTAGTTTGTCCTCCTCTTTCCAACACTTACTATCTCTATGTGAGGGGTCATAGCCTTTAGATTGCGTGAGGGAAGTGATATGCTGTCTCAGGCGGTGATCTACTATTGTTACAAACCCAGAAACCCATGTTTTCACAAAGGATTAATTTCCACCTTCCTTGTTGCCTATAAACATTACTTCACTATCTCATTGCTACCACAGTCAACTCTAAACCAGACCTTGCTTGCCTCAAAACCCCAGACCATACCTCAAGATGATTTGTTGCCACATAAAAACCTTAAGGGTGATTCATTGCCACAAACAATCCCTTAGAGGTGGTTTGTTGCCACAACTGATACCTCAACGATGATTTGTTGTCATCAACAGTGCCTCAAAGGTATCTTGCTATCTCAGAATTGCTTCATAGACATATTGCTGCCACAGTTAAGCCTCAAATTTAATGTGCTGATGTAGATAATGCCTTAGAGATAGGCTTGTTAGCTCTGCTACAAGCTTCAACTTTTGAATGTCAAATCTGGGTCTAGCGGTGTTGTTTGTGCTTAAAAGGGGACTCGCATCAACCATCTTTCTCACTCTCCTTCACTCTGCTTACACTCGTATGAGCCTTGCTTTCTCTATCTTTTCTCTTAAAAAAACCTTTGCATAGACCCTCTTCCTTAAGCCCCAGGCACTTAACCTAATGGTCCCATGCACTCATAACTTGCCCGCCTATCTTCGCCATCCGATCATTCACCGAACCAATCTAACGGTAGTCGCTCCTCTCGATCGCACGAGTTGCCCACTTGTTAAACAGTGGGGAAAGCAGTTTTCCTTCGCCACGTGTTGCATAATAACTGTGATCACTGGCCAATGTACCTTTACTGTTCACCCACCAAAGGTGGCGCGATAATACCGCTTACCGACATTCACCTGTCACCCCTGTCACATTGCCTCCGCCGTTGATCTGTGCAATCCGACGGCTCATAATCACTCCGCCCGACTTCCTCCTAATATCTCCCTCTGAGTCAATTTCGGCCGTTCATCTACGGAATCCGACGGCTGTTGTTTATTCCCAATCCCGCTCATTTGTTCGCCATGTAGTCTTCGCATCCATAACCATTTGTGTGCCGAAGGACAACAGTGATCAATTACCAGTACGCGGTGCAATTATTCCACAGCAATTGCAATTAACAAGGAAGAATGGCCGAGAAGAAAAGGATAGCCTTGGGCAAATTTCAACATTTACTAGTTATGGAACTTCTTCCATATGGCACTTCGCCTATTCGAGAAGGACAACAGAATATCTCGAAAGGACAATTTTGTTCATCAAGGCATGCAGTTTGCAGCAGAAATATTAGATAGTTAATGTGGTTGGTGGTCCATTATGACCCCTCCACGCATAGAATAGTAAAGCATTTTTGTGATCAACCTATATACATATCCAGAAGACAGAATGTAAGGGCGTTGATGGTTGTAGTTTTGATGTAAGGTTCAACTTCTGGAGACTATAACTACTTTGATACTTATAGTGTCTGGTCTTCAATTTCAGCTAATACAAGCTTCTTTTGTTGTTAATTGCTCATTGTCCACTTCTATCTTGTTCCAAGCTGTGCCTGTTATGCATTTGTTCATGTGCTATTGATTTTTAGCATTAGAGGCGCTGTCATCCCACCTTTGTGTTAGAATCTAGTATGTATCATTGAATGTGTATGCAGGTTTCTATTATTTTAGTGACAGAGAGTTGTCATTCTGTCTGTGCATTAGGAAATAGATTTACAGACCTTTTACTAGTTGCAGTCGGCCATCACATGGTCTTGTGCATCTGCTGGTGTGGTCATTATTCTCCATGTTCACCTATTCTTTAAACTGTGAGTAATTGGTGGTCTAAAACCTTGTAGTCTGGGGTTGTTCACCCATGTCTAGAGTTAAGCATAGTAGAAGTGGTTATCTAGCTTGAATATGCATCATTCCTTCCATTCATCCATTTCCAACTTTTTGTTGAGTTTGTAATGTTCCCGAGCATCTCTGAGATACAACCTAGGAGAGTTTCTTGGGGTGATAACATTAATTGGCGTCATTGCCGGGGAGAGGAGATTGAAGCTCAGCTTCCCTAGGAGAACGACACAGTTCCATATTTTGATGATAGACAAGGTCTAGTCACATTTCTGGTTGTAATCATCTATCTGGCGACTCCACTGGAGGAACACCATCCTTTGGTGACTCCACATTATAGTTCTGGCTCAGTTCTTGAGACCCACTCGAAGGAATCCTCAGAAATCTCTAGCTATTCCAGTGCCTGACCCTGAGAAGATTGTTAAACTGAAGAAAACATCACAGAAAGAAGCATCAAGATCAGGTAAGCCCAAGAAATCTTATTTGTCTCTGTATGAGAAGTTTTTAGTTGAAGATACACAATTTGAAGATTTGAAGCCTAGTATTGCTAGTCAGGAAATACTTGCAAAGATTTATAAAGCTCCTTATTCACTTAGTTTCCCTTTGAATCTCAGTCCAAAGAAAACTTCCCATACAGTCAAAAACATTCCTTTGTCTCTGTCATCTATTTCATTGTTTCAAGTTGTTCAATCTGCTAGTATCCTTCCACATATCCCAATCATGTCAAGCTAGCAAGCACCCATGAACATAGAAAGAATTGTTGCTGCTAGATATGGACCCTTGGTCTTGCCTGTTCCTTTGAATCCCATGCATGTGGGAGAATATCATAAATATATGCCTAAGTTCACTAGCACAGAGGGAGTAACAGCTGAAGAACACCTTGAAGCCTTCTACAGTTATGCTGATAACTTAGATATAAGTGAAAACGATGTGTGGATGACAGTTTTTGTCCAAAGCCTTGATGGAGAGGCTAGAAAGTGGTTGAGAGAGCTAGCTCCTAGATCTATTGCTGATATTGAAGCCTTAGATGAAGCATTTTTGAAGCAATGGGGAGATAAGAAGGACCTGCTATATTATCATACTAAGTTTGGGAACCTGAAGAGGGAGAATGGGGAATCTTTGCTTGATTTTAATAAAAGATTCAATCATATGTATAGTAAGATACCAGCAGAGGTAAAGCCTACCCCCACCTCTGCCAAACTCACTTATGCCAATGCTTTTGACTCTTATTTCTGCCTGTTATTGAGAGAAAGAAGATGTGCCACTCTAGCTGACATGCAGGATGCAGCACTAGAGGTGGAATCTAATATTATGGTTGCAGAAAAGCTCAAAGGTCAAGCTGAGAGAAGGAGGCAGAGAGGTCAGGCTTCTACCTCCTCTACATCATCTTCAGATCCTAAATTAGACAAAATGACTAAGATGATAGAGTCATTGGCTGCTGAAATATCTAAGCCAAAGGTTGAGTAGAATTCTGGGAAGACAAGGCAGTAGAACACATTTGCTCCAAGAAGTTCAAATCCATTCAGAAAAGCAAATGAACAGTTACAAATAATTCAGAGGGGTAAAGAAACAAATGAAGAACAAAAGGTTAAAGCTCCCTTCCAGAATGTAGTCATGGAGGAGGAATAGTTTGAAGATGAGGATGAAATTCACTGCATGGAAGATAAAGGCAGTGCTGCATTTTTGACATTGGCTACATATGAAGAATCATTGCTGCAGGAACAAGACAGTTAGTAGTGGGACAGAGGAGCTTTTCTGCACACTAGTGACCAACAAAGATATAATCTGAGGTCAAATGCAAAAATGTCAAAGAGAATCCTACCCAAGGAGCTGTTGTCCAAACAATGTCATAGAATATCAGACAGAGAAGACCAGCAGGTGATCCAGTCATCCTGAAAGCTCTAGTTCAAGAGGTAAGAGGTTGTGATAAGTTACCTTCCTCTTTCAGCTTTGAGTCAGAAGTCCAGAAGTTAAAAATATTTGTGCCTCTAGTAGAGTTGGTAAAGAGTGAAGTATTTAGAAAGCTTATCCTTGAGGCCCTTGAGCTAGAAATCACACAAACCTCGACTGACTCTATCAATTTGCAAGATGACGAGCCTGCCATTGTGCTTAGCCCCATGAATGAAGCTGCTGATAATAATTCTCCATCTTTTTATGTCTCCGTGACCATTCATGACAAAATCCTCCACAACTGCCTGCTAGATACAGGGGCCAGCCACAATCTAATGCCTAAAGCTATCATGGAGGAGATAGGCCTTGATATCGCTAGACCATATCATGATTTATTCTCATTTGATTCAAGGAAAGTTAAATGCCTAGGATTAATCAAAGACCTGGCTATTACCCTAACTCAGCTACCCATGAAAAGTATGATGATGGATATTATGGTAGCAGATGTCCCTCCTAAGTTTTGCATGTTGTTGTCAAGAAGATGGATTAAGAGACAAGGTGGGACATTACAAAATGATCTATCTTATGCTACTATCCCAGTATTTGGAGGAGAAAGCAGGAGATTGTATAGAGAAGCATAGTTGGCATACATTATCAGTGATGAGAAAAATCCTACTAATCATCCCATATATGCTATGGACACTGATTTTGGAGCATGTATTCTCCAAATAGAAGAATCTCAAAAGGCCTCAATGCAGCTCAGGAAACAAACAGTTCAGGTCGAAGAAGAGCTAGGAGGTTGAGTTTGGGAGATGTTCTTTGATGGAGCATGTTCCAGAGAGACTGTAGGAGCAGGGGTGGTGCTAATATATCCACAACAAAAGAGCACATAACTCTCTTTCAAGCTGGCTTTTCAAGTCACAAACAATATAGCAGAGTATGAGGCTCTGCTATTGGGCCTAAACGCAGCAAAAGACAGAGGAATCAGGGACATAAAGGTGTTTGAAGATGCTGATCTAATTATTCAGCAAGTAAATAAAACATTTCAGGCAAAGCACCCAAGGCTGAAAGCATACAGAGATGAGGTTTGGAGAATCAGAGATTCTTTTGATTATTTATGTATTTCATATATTCCTAGAGCCCAAAATTAGCTTGCTGATTCCCTTGTTGTTTCTGCTAGTCTATTTGTCCATCCAATGCCTCCCAGACTGGTGTATGAAGTCCAAATCAATTATAGACCATCCTTACCTGATAATGTCTAGCATTGGGAAGTTTCTGATGATGATGATGAGATAAATAGGTTTCTTCAAGTCATTCATGAGTTTTCTGAAATGCGAATTGACCAAGAAAATGAAGCCTTGTTAGAAAGCCCCAAATCCCGGCTTAGAAATAAAATTGGTAAAGATAGCATTGTCCAGCTTCCCAGCAATCATATTCCTAAGGGTTTAATTCCTCTGGAAAGACTATTTAACCAAAATGATGTACCTTATAAGGCTGCCCAAAAAGAAGATCAATCTGTAGTCTGTAAGCATGATATAGGGAGTCCAGGTCAGCCTAGATATATAAATCTATCCACCCATTTGTCCGCTGACCAAAGTTCTGAATACTGCAATTTAACGAAGCAATTTGCTGATGTGTTTGCCTGGGAATATAGTGACCTGAAAATGTATGATAAGAAGATTATTCAGCATAAAATCCCTCTAGAGACACCATTACAGCAGTTTTATTGCAAACAGATGAAGAAGGTTCAGAGCATCTAGTGGCATTTTTTAGCAAAAACTTAAGGGGTGCTGAACTAAGGTATGATATCATTGAAAAACAAGTATATGCTCTTATCAAATCCTTCAAAGCTTTCAGAGTTTACATTCTGCATTCCAAGATAATTGCATATGTACCCTTTGTTGCAATAAAAGATGTCTTAACACAACCTGATGCTGATGGAAGGGCAAAATGGATCGCAAAGATGATAGAATTTGATATAGAATTGAAGCCCACCAAGCTGGTCAGAGGTTAGGGTCTTGCCAAGTTATTGGCTGAAGAAAATTGCAGATCATTGGATATTGATTTCCTGTGCACAATTGCAGAAAATGGTCAAACAGAAGAAGAGGAAGCAACTAAACCAGAAAAGAATTAGACACTGGTCAAAAATCTAGCTTCTTGTGATTGGAATTCTGCAATAGTTAAATTCTTGCTGAAGCTAGAGATCTCTCCAGGCCTTACTCAAAGTCAAGCCAGAACTATTAAGCTTAAGGTAGCTAAATATTGTATTAATCAAAATTTGCTTTACTGGAGAGATCCATCTGGAGTGCTTTTGAGGTTTCTAGACAAAGAACAGTCAATGGAAGTCATGCAATAGTTTCATTCCAGCAGGTGTGGAGGGCACCATTATTGGAAAACCACTTCCCACAAAATTCTCAGAGCTAGGTAGTACTGGTCCTCTTTATTTTCTGATGTATTTTCATTTGTTAAATCTTGTGATAGGTGCCAAAGATTTGAAGGAAAGTAGCAGTTGAAGTCCCTGCCCTTAAAACCCATACATGCAAAAGGACCTTTTCAGTAGTGGGGCTTGGATTTCATTGGAGAGATCAATCCACATTCTAGTGGCCAGCAGAGATGGATATTAGTAGCCACTAATTATTTAACTAAGTGGATTGAAGAAATCTCGACCAGAAAGGCTGATCATAATGTGGTCATGAAATTTTTAATTGAAAATATCTTCACCAGATTTGGTTGTCCACATAAATTAGTCACAGACAATGCAGCAGCCTTTAGGGCGAAAGAATTGGTGGAAATGTGTGATTCAATGGGTATTAAACTAGTTCATTCCACCTCATATTATCCTCAAGGTAATGGTCTAACAGAATCCTCTAATAAAAGCCTGATAAGGATAATTAAGAAGCTGTTAAAAGACAATAAAAAGAATTGGGATTCTAAGCTCAAGTATGCACTTTGGGCTGACAGAGTGACCATTAAAAAATCCATGAGGAATTCTCCTTTTACGCTGGTATATGGCACTGAAGTTGTATTCCCAATTCAGTTAATTCTCCCTGTGGAAAAATTCCTTCAAACAAAACAGAATGAGGAAGAAGACATGGCAAAAAGGATCACTGATTTAGCAGAGGTACATCAGATTAGAGAACAGCTGGTTGAAAAGGCTGCAGCACATCAGAAAAAGATCAAGGATGCTTTTGACAGGAAGACAAAGACAGATAATTTTCAGGTTGGAGACTTGGTTTTGAAGTGGGATGCACTAAAAGAAAAGAAAGGCAATCATGGGAAATTTGATGCTTTCTAGACAGGGCCTTTCATCATTTCTTAGATTCAAGGGAACAACACCTTCATACTGAAAAGTATGGGAGGAGAGGCAGTTTTTGATGGCCTAGTTAATGGGCAATTTTTGAAAGTTTATGTTGTTTAAGGTCTTTTGGCCTTAAAGTTGTAAATATTTTGTTTTATCAGTTTAGTGTAAGTAAAGTAGACTCCATGCCCAATGGAACACTAGGAATTTGGATAATTTTTTTTCATTAGAAAGGCAATGGTCTGCAGGTTCTTGAGACCTCACAGGGATGATCTCATCCCCAGAAGGAGCCAATGTTAGCTCTGCTACAAGCTTCAAATTTTGAAGGTCAAATCCGGGTCTGGTGGCATTGTTTGTACTTAAAAGGGGACTCGCATCAACCACCTTTCTCACCCTCCTTCACTTTGCTTACACTCATATGAGCCTCGCTTTCTCTGTGTTTTCTCCTTAAAAAACCTCTGCATAGACCCTTTTCCTTAAGCCCCAGGCGCTTAACCTAATGGTCCCACACACAAATAACTTTCCCACCTATCTCTGTTGTTCGATCATTCGCCAAAGCAATCTGACAGCAATCACTCCTCCCAATCGTGCGAGCTGCCCACTCATTAACCAGTGGCGAAAGTGGTTTTCCTTTGCCATGTGTCACGCAATAACTGTGATCACTGGCCAATGTACCTTTACTGCTCACCCACCAAAGGTAGTGCGATAATACCGCTTACTGCCATTCGCCCATCACCCCTGTCACGTTGCCTATGTTGTTGATCTGTGAAATTTGACGGCTCATAATCACTCTGCCTCGCTTCCCCCAAATATCTCCCTTCGAGTCAATTTCATCCATTCATCTGCACAATCTGATGGCTGTTGTTTATTCCCAATCCCACTCATTTGTTCACGATGTAGTCTTCGTGTCCATAACCATTTTTGCCCTGAAGGACAAAGGCGATCAATTACCAATACCCGATGCAATTATTCCACAACAACTGCAATTAACAAGGAAGAATGGCCAAGAAGAAAAGGACAGCCTTGGGTAGATTTCAACATTTACTAGTTATGGAACTTCTTCCATACGGCACTCCACCTGCTTGAGAAGGACAACAGAATATCTCAAAAGGACAATTTTGTTCATTAAGGCACGCAGTTTGCAGCAGAAATCAATATTAGATAGTTAATGTGGTTGGTGGTCCATTATGACCCCTCCACGCATAGAATAGTAGAGCACTTTTGTGATCAACCTATATACATATCCAGAAGACAAAATGTAAGGGCGTTGATGGTTGTAGTTTTGATGTAAGGTTCAACTTCTGGAGACTATAACTACTTTGATACTTGTAGTGTTTGGTCTTCATTTTCAGCTAATACAAGCTTCTTTTGTTGTTAATTGCTCACTATCCACTTCTATCCTGTTTCAGGTTGTGCCTGTTATGCATTTGTTCATGTGCTCTTGATTTTTAGCATTAAAGGGGCTGTCATCCCACCTCTATGTTAGAATCTAGTATGTATCATTGAATGTGTATGCAGGTTTCTATTATTTTAGTGCCAGAGAGTTGTCATCCTATCTGTGCATTAGGAAATAGATTTACAGACCTTTTACTCATTGCAGCCGGCCATCACATGGTCTTGTGCATTTGCTGGTGTGGTCAGTATTCTCCATGTTCACCTATTCCTTAAATTGTGAGTAATTGGTGGTCTAAAGCCTTGTAGTCTAGGGCTGTTGACCCATGTCTGGAGTTAAGCATAGTAGAAGTGGTTATTTGGCTTGAATATGCATCATTCCTTCTGTTCATCCATTTCCAACTTTTTTTTGAGTTTGTAATGTTCCTGAGCATCTCTGAGATACAACCTAGGAGAGTTTCTTGGGGTGATAACAAGGCCAATGCTTCAGATAATGTCTCAGGGATGATTCGCTGCCCAGATAATGCCTCAAGATACTTTACTGCCACAATTAGTGTCTGTTCGATCATTTATATAACAACATTCAGAAGTTGGATTAAAGTGAGAGATTGTAGAAAATTAAATGAAAGTCTGGTTGGTTGACTCTCTGCAATTATGGATTGAAAATATTACACAACTGAGATCCATATTTAAAAGAAAATTAATCATGCCCAGCTCACTAAGTGAAATTAAGATTGGGAGTACTAGAGTTGCTTTAGCCAGAGTCATATTTGTGGGCTTTTTGGTGTGGCTAGTTGTCTTCTTGAGTAGCCCAGGTACATGATTGACTATGCCTTTTAATCGTGCTCTTCAATATACCTTTGATGGCAAGGGCTAGATGCTCCCTATTTTTACAAAAGAAGAGGGCATACCAGAGGCTCGAAAGACAAAGTAACACCTATCCCTCAACATTTATGATATCTATAATTGGGTAGCCATGGATGTAAAATCCATCAAGAAGCGTAGCTGCCACTGTGACAACATATGGATCACTTCATCTTCTTGCTATTGTAAATTATGAGATGCTTTAGAAGAAGGGATTACGATTATTATCAGAATCAACCCACTCCATGCAACCCAATCCTAATTATTGTCTTACTAGCCTTCAATGCCTTAATGAGGTGACCTTCAACCCTCCTATCACCCTTGATAGTCTTCTGCCTAGTTCATCCTCCTCTTTCCAGCACTTACTATCTCTATGTGAGGGGTCACATCCTTTTGGTTGCATGAGGGAAGTGATATGCTGTCTTAAGCGGTGATCTATTACTGTTACAAACCCAGAAACCCTTATTGTCATAGAGGATGGATTTCCACCTTCCTTGCTACCTACAAAAATTACTTCACTATCTCATTGTTGCCACAGTCAACCCCAAACTAGACCTTGCTTGCCTCAAAACCCCAGACCATACCTCAAGATGATTTCCTGCCACATAAAAAGCTTAGGGGTGATTCGTTGCCACAAACATTCCCTTAGAGGTGGTTCGCTACCACAATTGATACCTTAGGAATGATCTGTTGTCATCAACAGTGCCTCAAAGGTATCTTTCTATCTCAGAATTACTTCATAGACATATTGTTGCCACAGTTAAGCCTCATATTTAATGTGCTACTATAGATAATGCCTTAGAAATAGGTTAATGCCTCAGATAATGTCTCAGGGATGATTCACTGGGCCCAGATAATGCCTCAAGATAGTTTGCTGGCACAGTTAGTGTCTATTCGATCATTTATATAACAACTTTCAGAAGTTAGATTAGAGTGAGAGATTGTAGAAAATTAAATGAAAGTATGGTTGGTTGACTCTCTGCAATTATGGATTGAAAATATTACACAACTGAGATCCATATTTGAAAGAGAATTAATCATGCCCAGCTCCCTGAGCAAAATTAAGATTGGGAGTACTAGAGTTGCTTTAGATGGAGTCATCCTTGTGGGCTTTTTGGTGTGGCTAGCTATCTTCTTGAGTAGCCCAGGTACATGATTGACTATGCCTTTTAATCATGCTCTTCAATATGCCTTTGATGGCAAGGGCTAGATGCTCCCTAGTTTTACAAAAGAAGAGGGCATAATAGAGGCCCAAAAAACAGAGTAACACCTATCCCTCAACATTTATGATATCTGTAATTGGGCAGCCATGGATGTAACATCCATCGAGAAGGGTAGCTTCCACTGCACGACAACATATGGATCACTTCATCTTCTTGCTATTGTAAATTATGAGATGCTTTAGAAGAAGGGATTACAATTATTATCAGAATCAACCCACCCCATGCAACCCAATCCAACCTAACCCACTATATATTCACACTAGTGAAACCAATGAGGTTCCATATATGGTGCTCAAAAAATAAACAATGTTCCTAACAAACAAGCATCATTTTGTATATAAAATATTTAAATAAATTATCACCATTTTATATTAAACTGTGATATCAACATTTGAAAAGCAATGCATATTAAGCATGTATGGAAACTACTAATCAGAGTCCAAAGAATTATTATGGTAGATGAAGCGATATGGTGTGCTACCTTAGAAGAGCACCAATATGCAATAAAGAACCCTGAAATATGCTTGGAAAATGAAAAGACATAAAATAATGTAGAGTACTAGTGGCAGAGAGGGTATAAAAACCCAGAATTATGTTTAACCCTCCAATATAGTTAACCACCCATGGAATAAGTGAATTCCAATGAATGCCAATGCAGTGAATGCCCATGAGCTTTGGTTTCATCAATTCATGAGTAAATGTTGGTGTGGGATTAAACCAATCCACTCGTCAAGCCCTTATGAACCATGTCGAGTTGTTTTACATAACATATGAAGGTTTCACAACCTCTATGGTAGGTTATGGTCATACATGGATGCATAGGTTACAAATTTATCTCATGACCTAACCCATAATGCCAATTTCATGCCTCATACTTCTCAAAGACCCAAGCTACAAATATCATGGCTTGGTATTATACCTATGTGCAAATTTGTGGATATTTGAGATGTTCAGAGGAGAATTAATCATATTTCCATAACACCCCTCTAGAACCTATTTCATGCTAACGAATTAGAGTCTAGTGCCAAACACTTGATCACATATCCAAGCAAAAGATCATCCCAGTGCATCTCCTAAAATGGTAGATATCAAGTGACACAATGTGGTCATTTATTGCATAGAAGTTGAAATATATAACAATGAGCCAATGGGGCGTGCATTTTCATAAAAGGATGACCACATTTCTCAAAACACACCCAAAGGAACTAGGATTGTTACAATGTTGTATGTTGGGTTAGGGTGCAACACTATCATGTTATAAGACACAATTGCATATATCCATTATTAATTTAAATTGTGATGCAAATTTACAACTAATGATTGAATTTTTTGCATTACAACACTAAAAAGAAAATATAATTGAGTGAAAAAAGTGGAAGCAACATCACAAGAAAAACCCAATATGGTATGATGTCCTCTTGAAGAAACCACCCATGTCAAATGTGAGGAATATCAAGAGAGGATGAATGTAGAAAAACCCCTAAATCTTGCAGAAATGGTGAGGATACTAAAGTAGAAACACCCCTAAATCTTGTAGAAACAATGACGATCCTAAAAGAAATGCTCTAAAGCTATATGATAGATAATGAAAGGATAATCCAAGAGAGAGAAAGACAGTTAGAATTGAATGCATTGTTGCTAGAAAATCTATCTGAAATTCAGAAGCAATTGCAACAAAGACCTAATGATACCAATGATTAATTTCAAAGATAAAGATTCGTTGAGAGGTTAAAAAACACATATTATCTACGAATAAAATGAGGAAAATCACCTCCATAAAAATACACCATGCTGAAAGGATAGATACATCTAGTAACAAATCAATATTTGATTTGTCTAAGGTTGGGATAGTCAATTCATATGAGCTTCTTGAAAATGGTTCCAAGAGTGAATTACATAAGAAAAATAAAAATAAGCATTCTTGAACAAAACTTCCTTGAAGGAGAATGGATTCAAATCACAATAATGCAAGACTTTAGGAAATGGTACCAAGATGAGTTTCTTAGCCAAGATAAAACTATAATAGAATCTGAATTACCCTATGCAAAGTGGATCTACACTTATATAAAGCTCAAAGTAAAATGTATATTGGATTTTAATCACAATAGAAAGATATAAGTGTGAAAAAATACTAGATAGTTACTTGCAAAACAAGAAACAAGAGAGAATAAAACCACTAAGAAATTGACTAATGAACGAGAGAGACAATTCAAATTTCTAATAAAATCTAATAATATGTTATTCATGAACATGAATGCAATATATAGACTATGCTAGAGACCAATTAATTCAAATTAGGTTGGGGCTCCATGTTCATGCACTTAGTATAATTCAAAAGTACTTTCCCCAGTTGGAAAATAGGTTAAATTATACTCACAAACCCAAATATACCATTAAAATAATCCCAATGCCTACATCTATACCATAAAAATAATCCCAATTCCTATAGTTATACCAATGCTTATAGCTACGCAAGGAAAATAATACCAATGCCAACAATTTTGCAAGGAAAATACGTGTGGAAAATAAACCCTTTGCTGTCTTCCTTGAAACTTCTAGCTCAGCTTCCAGTTCCTTTACTAAATAATAATGAAAGCCCCAGCATATAAAAAATAAAACAATTTGGCACCAAAATGATTTTCAGCCTCTACACCAAAAAAGTTTCAGTGGTTTCAGCCATCTTGTTTCCATTTTAAGCCAACCTGTTTCCATTTTAAGATGGCCTAGCCTGCTGTTTCCCATTGTTTCCCACTCAGTCAATGCCCATGTCTCCCACTTTTCCTAAGAATGAGGGTCTTAGTATCTATCTCCCACCACCCATGAATAAACGAGTATGTGCTCTGCTGCCTGAATGCTAGTAATGGGTATAACCATTGGGCCTCATGCCCTTAATGCCCATCACAGAAACCCTAGTCTCATGGCTCTCAAACATTGGTGTGTATCTCTCCATTTTCTCGACAAACCCTCCTTAAGTGCATAGATTATGATACTCCTAAGACAGGCCACCACCATCCCCTGTGCATATTTACAGAACCCTAGAATACTACAGAGAGGGAATTCATTCCAACATAGGCTTAGCATCACTACACTCCAGGAGAATATTATGCAAAATAAACATATATTATTTTTCAATGGTATATCAATCTTCTATGTGTGAGAGAGAATTCCTTGCGCAAGGGGCCAAATTGTTGAGCTTGGGGAATTAGTCATTGCAGCCCTTGGAAGTTTTCTTGAACCAACACCATTAGGCCATCAACATGGATGAATCCATACTCTGCATCTTTATATAAGGAGCTTAAAATTTCTTCCTTGGCCTCCTGAAAGACAAGAATTTGGAAGGAAGCGTAGCAAGCGCAAAAGGAATTATTTACAGCAGTTACCTCTGAAATACGTTCAGTACAATAATTAAGGTTAAAGAAGAAGCAAAGGTGTTGGTTCATTGCAGTGTGGAGGAAGGTTTGGTTTATGAAGATGCAGCACCATTCTCCGATGGATTCATAATGGAAAGCCATGGCAAGAATCAAGCAGAGAATGGAGTAGTTCTGCCAAGCCCACCACCGGATTTCGTTCCATCAATTCCTGCCAAAGAACCCAATTTCTCGTGCGGTCTGGTTGATGAAGATGCAACACCATTTTTCGATGGATTCATAATGGAAAGTCATGGCAGGAATCAGGCAGAGAATGGAGTAGTTCCGCCAGGCCCACTGCTGGATTCTGTTCCATCAATTCCTTCCAAAGAGCCCAATTTCTCGTGCCGTCTAGAGAATCCCTCTAGAACAAATCGAGGCAATTCTCTAGCCATCTCTGAGCAAAGTAGAAACAAAGTGACATTGGTGTGGCACTGTCACCATCTTCATGAATTTGCAAACATTTCTCGAGCTTTTTCATTCCTCTGTTCCTTGAAACCCTCTCTGTTCCTTGAAACCCTCTATGTTCCTATATATATACAAATTGGTAAAACCAAAGTAATTAAGGTATCAAACCAATGAGTTATGTTCTTATGTATATATATTGAAAAACTAAGTCAATACTACCTAATTTAACTAGCATTTATTTTCAAATAATCAAGGTATCAAAACCAATGAGTTATGATGATATCTATGTGAATCATAAAAGTAAGTCAATACTACCCAATTTAGCTAGCACTATAAATATTATTCATAGACACAATGATAAGCATTTAAATTTTGTTGAATACATCTAGTTACTTGTCATGTCTTCACTGCTAAGTTTTGGTACAATTATGGAGTATCACATTGTGATGTAAATGTAGTCTAAATTAAAATTTTTAAATTACACCATCTATTACTATATCCACTAAACATAATACAATGACCACAAGGTACCACTACTCATACTAATATGACAAATAATTGAGCTACCACTATAACAAATATATTTTCACTACCATGGACATAGATAAATTAGGGATTGCCTTTTCACATGTATAAAAAAATATATAGATATAGTTTCCCATTGTTACTTCTATCACACTACTTATGAAAACACTTACTTTAAGATAATCTCCCCTTAACAATAAGGACATGATTATTGAAGCAACCTAATTTAATAATATAAAAGAGAAACACATTTTTTATATTGGGACAAATATACTAACCTTGGATCTATCAAGGGAGGAATGGGGTCATATTACTATAAGTGAAAACCTCTTTTACAATGTGAACTTTTGAGTAAATTTTTGCATCATATTTATCATCTCAGCACTTATAGACTATGTGAGTTCTCTTAAACAATTTTATCTTAATTGTTTTAAAACTAACATCAGACATTAAGTCAAGCTAACTATTCACCTTCCAAGGCAAAGAATATGTCAACTTGGCAGTTACCTGCATTATAACTTAATATTAAATACTATTCTTATTTTTTCTATTAATATGAATGCTTCTAATATTTAATATATTGTTAAGTAGATTACCCATCAACTAATTAGTGAAGTATCTAATATTGGATGAGAGAGTTGTAAGGCTAAAATTTTGGCTACCACGGGTTAAATTTGGTGTTTGTATCATTCATGCAAAATTAGATTTCACACCTCTCCAGGAATCAATCAAAATAATTTACACATACCAATCAAGGGCATTCAATAGATGGTTAAAGTAGTGGTTGGGAGGAATTCATTGTTAGAAACATCCAAGGGTTTCCAAACTAGAGAAACAAAGGCATATGTTTGATTTATGGGTTAATGTTTGAAAAATTTCTACAAGAAGAGGAGTTGGTGGGAGTCCTTATGGTAAGGGCTTGCACCTCTTCCTTTATTTCTTAAAGTAGGCTTGAAATAAGTGATTATAGATATATGATACATATAATATGCAAACCACTCACAACACAACAATATTGAACATTTGCATGAGACATAACTTAATTTATTTTCAATATATTTTTTCTTTAAAAAAGGCAATATATGCTACCATGATGCAATACAATGATTCACCAACATTGGGCACCAAACAAATGAATTGGACCATGGATGTTATGTATGATGACAATCATCCATGATAAACTATGATTATTAGCCACTCTGACAACCCTCATTTATGGTCACTCATTGAACATGCTCATGAAATTTGAGATCATTGGACATGGTTAACATGCTTTGGTTAACACAATCTAGTATGGTGTGAGGGTCTTGCCTACAATGCCAGCTTTCTAACACCCTTTACAACAACATTGCTTCATGAAAGGCATTTGACATTGCTTCATAATTTTGCCTTTGTATATGAGAAAGAAAATAAATGTTACTTCTCCCTTATCCAATATAATGCTCTTAATTACAAATTGAACAATGTATCATGACATTGCCTTTCTCTCTTCGTGTGAACTTGCTCAATTAGCATCTAGATACCTTGTGAGATAAAACTCAATGTATGTATTGTATTTGGTATTGTGTCAATTATTCATTTTTTATGTCTTAATATTGTGTTAATGGCCTTCCAATGCATGGTCAATCTTGAATTAAAATTTTGACATGGAAAATCCCAATTTTGCAATTTTGGAAATCAAAGGCACAATGTAGGGACAACATGTATCCATCTTGGAGGACAGTGGGGAAACCCAAAATTTTATTGATGCACAGTTGGTGGAGTGTAGAGGCATTCATAGATTGATATATATCCTGAACAATGTGGGTGAGAGAGGATGCCCATGCTTCACCTCAGTTTTCTTCTTGATTGTTGGTTCGATATGTTGAGGATATGGTTGATGGTTCGATATTGAAGTCAAAATCCTCCCTTAACCCTTTAGCCAAAAAGATGTCTCCTCAAATATCTCCAATAATATCCTATGAAGAGTCATAATATTTAACTTGGAATTATGGCCCACCATGATCTTCTAATAATTAATTGAAATAGCAGTAGACCCAAATTTAGGGATTGGGTGGATCATATGGTTGGACTATGCTAGTGGGAACCCTAAATAAATGACTTGAAGCCCCCTTCATTTTCTACCTTGATGGCATTCATCTCCCAAATTTCTTCTTGGATACACAGGTCTTGAAAACATGACAAGGAAGATGAGAGGAAGTTGACAAGGACATTAGGTTGTCGTAGAACATCATAAAGTGCATCCACATGGATGAACATGGAATGGGAATTAAGGTCATAAAGTCATAAAGGTCACAAAGGTGCATCAAAATATTTTTGGAGTGTCCCAAAGGGAAATATACAATTCTTGTCTCCTCTAAAATAAAATATACATTTATTGTGGTGATAGTATCCACAAGATTCTTAGAACTAGTGGTATAGTGTTTGGCAATGAATGAATAAGCAAGAAACCATAAGCAAGAAAAGGGGGAAAGTATCTAACAAATATGGTTAGAGTACACATAAAAATCCCCATCCTTGAATGAAATGGTGGTTTACACATGGCTCATGAGAGAATATGGGATGGAGGGTAAAATGGCATGGTCAGAAAATGAGAGAAGGGTTTTATCTACAAAAGGAATATGGGATGGAGGTTATGTGTAAGTTCAGGGAGGATTTTAGCTTTTTTGACAAGGATGGAGGTGGATGTATCACAACAAAGGAGCTCAAGACAATAATGCATTCTTTGGGTTGAAACCCCAATGTATATTGGAAGTGGTCCAAATCTTTTATATTCAATAATCTAGTCTCAGATACAATCAACCACAAAAGAGTAGTTATAATTTGCCTGTAAATGCAACATATTAAATACACCATTCCAAAATTATTTTTCTAAGGAGAATCAAATAAATAGATGAGTATGGCTATCCATCACTTCCATACATAGTAAACAACAACCAAGCCCACTCTATCCTTTACGACACATTGTCTCATGCCAAGATGAAGCCAAAAATATACATTTATTGATATTCTTAAGCAGGGCGAAAATATGAAGCCAATATAGAGAGATTCTTTGAAGGACTTCTCGAACTAGAGTCAACTTGCCTCCTAGGGAGAGCCACCTCTGTGCCCATGATAAAATTTTACAGTGGATTTTCTCTATAAGTCAACTCCAAACCTTAATTCCATAACAATTAGGTTGGAGCATAAATCTAAGATTTTCAAAATATGCATCCAGTGGAGTGGAGATAACACCAAAAATATGATAAATCTCCAATACCAATGCATCATCTCGATAAGAAGGAATCATATGAGATTTATTACTATTCATAAGGAGTGCAAATACCAATCAAAAGAGGTCAATCTACCAAATAGTAACACATCATCGACAAATATCGAAGAAGTAACTATGACTTGTCTACCTACACAATTACATTTAATCCATCTACCTCCACACCTGCAACCAAAATTACTGCCTTTGTGAATTTTGTGACTAATTCTTCCTCAATCCAACATTTTATCCTCAATGTCTTCTTCTCGCAAAAGTTGTCATAGATACTTTGAAGTAGGGATATTGTCTACTAACAAATATTCTGTAATTTGCCTCCACCATCTGTTATAGACATTTTTGGGCACTGCAACCCCAATCAATAAATGTCAATAAACCAAGGGCTCTTAAGTCCCTAAAAGTGTTGTTCTAACCCCTAAAAGAACAAGGTCAACTGATTACACCTTCTCCCAAAAGTTCTCCATGAAAAACTACTCAGAACTAGTCAAAACTGGACCATTTCACCTGCTCCATAGGCAAAGTGCGCTGCATCCCACCTAAATACACACAGTAGGTTCGATGCATTTCAAAAAGCCCTTCTATGGGGTGCGATGGGCGAGAAGGGACAAATGGCAGGGTCAATCCGCAAGGTGGAGGAGCATGGAATATTCTAGAAACTTCTCCTGTGACACTTGCCTCTCTGAATTCGACCAGGGATGAGTAAGAGATCATCAATCTCCAAGTGGAATCAAGAACTATCAGAGAGAAGACACTAATCAACTCTCAAAAGCTGACTCATCTCCCTTATAGATATTTATATATGGATCCCTCATCCCAGAGATCCAGAGGCTGGAATTTTGTATCTTGTGAGGAAGTGCTACTGGTTTATTGGTGTGAGATCATAGTGTTGGGTGATCTAAGCTTGTCATGAGGTGAAGAAGGGCTTCTTCTTGCTGAGAGGATGATGTTGGGTCAGAACATTTGGTTGTAACTCTCTTGGCTTTTTCTTGATTATCAATAAAGCTATTCAAGTTTTCCTCCATACTCTTGTGTGATTTATGTTTTATGCATTTGTATGGTCAATTTACATCTGATCCTAGATTGTTTATGATAATAGATCCATGTTCTCGTATAGTATTGTGCTGCTTTGATTCTACAGGTACTCTGTGAAGTTGGGTATACAAGGAAGCATGTAGCAAAGGACTATCAAAAGAGAGAGGAATCGAGCAAGGAACCAAGCGCAAGACAAAGGTTGGTCTCTTTTATTCTTCTCTCATCTATCTCTCATAAAGGAAAACGAAAGTAGTCTTTACTTTGTTTGTTTCTAAGGTAGCCACTAGCCTTAGTGGGATTAGCAGTTCTGTATAGACACTATTCCCGGTAACAAAATGGCGACTCCACTGGGGAGTGACTAGGTTGTTTGTTTATCTACACTTGTTTACTTTATAAACTTACAGACGAAACCTGAAGTTGAGCCAGGTAGCTTTCGAACTGCATTTGCAAAGTAGATAAATGCTGCTTTAGTCAATCTCCAGGTTTTGTTTATGAATTAAACAATTGATTTACAAACTCTCTAATTGCCCTTGTGGTGGCTCTAGTAACCTCCTTAGATCTACCCCTGTGATTGATTTACTGATTACCACTTGCTCGGCCAAAATCCCTGAACTGAACTGCAAACTGTGACCCGGAACCCAATCCAAGTCTCATCCCTGGTCCAGCGCACTGTCTGTTCTGTGAACTTCAAATGCAGCGCACTTCCCGAGTGTAGAAGGTGCGCTACATTTCAGTTTCACTATGTTACAGGTGCACTGATCAGACAAGGCCTTGTTCTTAAATTTTTGGTTTCTGTGCTCATTCTTTTCAGATCTATTTAGGAGTTTTGCTGCCTATAGTCAGTACACCTCTGTTTAAACCCCCTTTCCTTGCTGATATTCCGTCTCCATTGTGCAAAGAACTGTAAATGTTTTTATGTATTTTTTGAGTCATTTCCAGTCCTCCTTTACAAAGAAGTAGCATAATTGTACTGTTGTTTCTTGATTTGAAAGTGTCGCAAGTGTCATTTTCAGTCATAGAAGAGAATCTGATTATTCTTGATAGTCGATTATCTTGTTACTATTGTATTTGGTCTAAATTAGTAGTTTTTCGAAGTGTCGAAAGCAAGTTTTCAATTCCAAATCGCAAAGTTTTGTCATTATCCTCATTTTGTTTTGAAAAGAAACTTGTTAGTAATTGTCGCTTTGAAAATAATTCAGATTTGCGCATTAGCTTTCTTTTTATCATTCACATATTAAGAAGGCTGAAAACAAATACATGCATGTGCATTTGCATTTAGACTGTTTGTTGGTTGATTTAGGACAATGCATATAGTGTGTGCTCTTTGCTCTTTGCTGAAAGAACGCCATCTCTCTTTCCTTAGTAGCTAGGATTTTCATCTGCTAAAAAGAAGATTAAACGACTGTTTATCATCTTAGATTGCATTTCAGGAATTGTACATTTACATCATGCGGTGAACCTGAAAGGCAAATTTCTTAAACAAGATAAATTATAAAATAAATTTAATGAATCTAAAAATTCTTTGGAACCTAACGCACAACATCTAGAAGTCTAGGCTAGAGACGTATTCCGGCGTCGTAAAGCCTGGTAACTGTTGCTTTCACTGTTGGTTGGGTGATTCCTCCACTTTCAGACGATAAGTGCCAGTACAGACTTGTGCTCCCACGTACCGTCGAGTATATTTTGGGAGACCACAATAGGTTTAATCCTTTATCCATAGGAAGCCGTGTCTGCCGCCCTATTGATCGCAATGCACTGAACACAGCATTCGGGAAGATTGACTACCGTACCGTAAAAAGTATTCTGTAGTTTTGCGATTGGTTTGGTAATCCCTCTGTCTATATTTCTAGAGCAGTCCCTTTCATTCCTTTTCAGACTCCTTAACGAAAAAGGTCCATCTAAGCACTTGTCACTTCAGGCTCATTAAAAATCGAAGGCGACTAGAGTCATCTTTTGTTTTTTCTCGAGTCTTTAAAATTGGAAAAACAAGTTGTGTCAAAGCATCTAAAATTTATTTTAAACGAAATAATCATCACTTTTCCTACGTTGGTCTTGGGTTGAGGAAAATGGAGTCCACCAACCAAGGAGTTCCCCTTGGAGGAAATCCTAGTCCCTTCTCCTCTTGGGGAGATGTTGGTGCGCCCCATATGGCCACATTGTCGCTTCCAGGATTGACAATTGGCTTGCCCGTATGGCTCTGTCATTCAGAACACCGCGATTCCTGAACAATCAAGTCAGCAACTAAACGATTCCAGAGTTACCCCCCAACCCTCTACTTCTTCCAATTCTTCCTCTCCTCCTTCCTCTTCGCTTGATGAAGCTGGTAAAGCCAAAAATCAAGTACCTAAGAAGAAGAAGGAAAAGAAGAAGAAAGAGAAGAAGAAGAAGGAGCCAAAGGCGAAAAGGGGCAACCAGAAAATCCACACACTACACTGACCAGGCTTAAATCGCCATGTGTCATTTGCAAAGGAGACCACTATCATCGAGATTGTCCTTACATCCCTCAGATCTTAAGGGACTGGTCTCCTCGTTTGCACAACCCGGTGTCGTCAACCTCTGGTGATCATGTTGAAAGTACACCATCAACTAGTGAAAGTGAAGCCCCTGGACAAAAAGGAAAATGCAAATTTCCTTGTAAACTGTGTGAAGGCGATAATATCATCCACCATTGTCCCTTCTTAGATGAGGCTAAAAGAGTTTTGGACGACCGTCCGGTTTCACCGTTACGGCTTCCTCTTGGATATAAGAAACTCCTGCCGAGTCCGTCACTAGTTGAGAATCCGACTGACACGCCCTTGTGGTCGGTCGAAGCTCCTATCATTGAAGATGAACCATCTGAATCCACACCAGACAAAAGTCAAAAGGTCGAGGCAGCAGTTGACCCGATCTTGCCTTCAGAGGTTCCCTCTTCAGATGATACAATCATCGAAGAGAATAAGGATGACACCGTCCAAATTCTTTTCATAAACACAAACTCCATTGAACATGGGGGCAGTCTACCCGTTCCTTTATTGTAGGAAGGAAGTTCTTCAGATTCATACCCGACCGTCTATTCGGTCCCACCTCCAAGCAACCTAGTTGTTTCCTTTGACTGGAATCTACTAGGCAGACCCCGCTTACCGGCTAGTATACCATTCCGAATCATTACTCAAGTGTATAGAATGGTCATGGCCGGTACCATCATAGATGAAGGGGCTTCCGTGAGTATCCTTTCCTCAACTGCTTGGAAAGCGCTTGGTTCGCCATCGCTTTTGCCTGAGATGAGAAATCTAACAAGCTTTGACAAAGGAACCAGTTGACCGTTAGGGATCCTTCCCAATGTGCCCATAACATTGAGAGGGAAAACCGTTCACATAAACGTAATGGTAGTCCAAGGACCCCTGGATTATAATCTACTCCTTGGACGAGACTATATTTGTTGCATGGGAGCAATTGTCTCCTCACTCTTTAGAGTAATGTGTTTTCCGCATGAAGGAAGAGTGGTCAAGCTCGTAGACCAGCTTTCATTCCTCGGTTCACACATAGAAAATAGTTATATACCATCCCTAAATGGTCTCTTCACATAAGGAATGTCTCATCAATCCCCAGTCCGTCCGCTCGATGAGCGCGAGTGATTCGGGGGACATGATTGAAAGCTAGGGGGCATGCACCCTGGTCTACTTCGGCAGGGAAACTTCAGGTATAGGGTAGGTTTCCACGAGGGATATATGACTAGTCTGACACACCCGTCCGTTTAGGAAAATGGGATTAGGCTAGAATAAGATACTTTCATAAAGGTTATGCTAGGTGACACCACCTCCCTTTGCCTATTTCGATAGACATCGCTGAGAAAGAATTTTATCCGCGGTGCGGATGAAACTTTCTTGGTAACCTAGAAATTTGTCTCTATACCTGGGGGCATGCAAACCTTTTGGCATGCGAGCGAAGAGCGACCATTTATTTTTTTAAATTTGTAGGACCTCTAACCCTTAAACTCGTAGGATTGGTCATTTCCTAACTTGCATAAAGAAAGGATGTGGGGCAAAGCTTTGAAACAATGTCGTTTTTACGAGACATCCTTATTATAAGACTGGATATAATCGAGCAGTTTTAGCACATAGTTCAAGCTCGTTAAAAAATAAACATAAGTCATGAGCAAATGTTTCCCCTAGCATTTAAGCTCATTAAAAAATGAACCAATTTCTGGTAAATAACCGTCGTGAATGTAGTACTTCAGCCTTTAAAGCCTTGGTCATGTTCTCATCATAACCTCCACTCTGTATTGGCCAATCATTCACCTCCACTTGATTGTTTACCCCTTTTGAGGAACAGCTATGAAGAGTGATCCTGTTAGCCATCCTTGTAACACTGTCGTGATTGAGAAATTCGAAACCTTACCTGGAATCAGCTGCTACCCGAATTTATCACTCGTTCCTCAAAGACGAGTCTCCTTTAAGCTCTTTTCAACTGACTCGTAAAATATGAAAAGATTGCCAAGCCATTGGCCTCTCTAGCTCGTTAAAGTGACCAGAAGTGCTATCCCTCCTTTAAATTTTAATCTTTTTGGACCTGAGGGATTATTACACAAAAAGATCGAGCGCTTGTTTTGTTCGGCTCATTAAAAGTATCGAAAATTCATCCCTTCTGTATTATTTTATACTTTTTCGGACTTAAGGGATTAGATGACGAAAAAGGATCTTTGGAGTTTCCTTTACGATCCTTTTCAAACTCTCTAAAATTGAAAAGGACCGAGTTATCTTTGTCGTTAAACTCGTTAAAACCTAATAGCGACAAACTTGTCCATAGCAGACAAAAGCGAGTTTCACTATCACTAGGCTCATTAAAACATAGCGATGGGTTTCCCCGAAGGGAAAATTATAGAACAAGCATATGTTATCCTCCTCAAGCTTGACAAAAATAAAGAGGTACTGGTCAGCAATGACTGGGGAAAAATTGGGAAGAAAACTTGAAGAAACTTTATTGGTAGCAAGTCGCTCTTGAACATGACACTTTCACTCCGCATCCAAGTTGGGTTGGGTTGTTCCTTTCATCGGTCACATCACACCATGGTCCCATCACACCATCCATCTTTGGGGTTAATTCTACCAATCCATCATGTTAGTGTCACCGATATGTTCAAGAGAAGTCACTCAGAGAATTCACCTGTGTCTCACCCACTATAATACATCTTCACTCCATTCTTTCATGACCGCCACCCTGAACCGTATATCATTAGATCATTTTTACCTCCATTAAAATCATTTGCTCCGTTCCATGTCATTGATGTGGGATTCACGAAGGCCCTCCTATGACGGATCGCTTCTTGTCGACATCAGCTCATTATCCAAGAAGTCGATCTAGGAACAACCCTTTCAGTACTTTGAAGCTTGCATGCCTCAATGGCAAGTTTCTCACTTCCTGCGACAGGTTTACATCAATGGCCTTCGACCGAAAGATTTTGCGTGGTGTTCGACGCCAATTCCTCTATTCACACCACGTGAATTGTATTGTAGTACCTTGAGGGTCATCATCATTATCGGTGATTCCTCTCACACCTGTTAACAGCTTACATCATTGGCTGGTAATCAGGCAATGTCTTTCCATGCTCGACTCCAGAACATCTCTCACATGGATCGACTTGTACTTGAGTGAAGATCGAACGAGATTGAAGACCCCGGATCTAGTTTCATCCATCCGGGCTGCGATATATATTCAGGAAAATAAATACATCAAATGTACATCGTTGCTGCACAGATAATCATCCAATCTAAGGGATGATGGCTCTACCAGAATCATCAGTCTACACTCAGACGATTGTCTGTCTCATGTACATGAAAATCAATTTATAAAGTTGAGCATTGGAATGCCTGCCTCAGCTAGATCATGAAGATATTATGAAGATAATGTATTGTATTGTATCTTATTACAGGTCTCCTTCTAGCTTGAAAGAACTTCAGATCCTCATGATAAAGCATTTCACCCGACATCAACAGATTTACGACCTCATGCTTTAGGGGGCAACTGTTATAGACATTTTTGGGCACTACAACCCCAATCAATAAATGTCAATAAACCAAGGGCTCTTAAGTCCCTAAAAATTTTGTTCTAACACCTAAAAGAACAAGGTCAACTGATTACACCTTCTCCCAGAAGTTCTCCATGAAAAACTACTTAGAACTGGTCAAAACGAGACCATTTCACCTACTCCATAGGTAAAGTGCGTTGCATCCCACCTAAATACAAATAGTAGGTGCGATGCATTTCAAAAATCCCTTCTATGAGGTGTGATGGGCGAGAAGGGACAAATGGCAGTGTCAATCCGCAAGGTGGAGGAGCATGGAATCTTCCAGAAACTTCTCCTGTGACACTTGCCTCTCTGAATTCGACCAAGGATGAGTAAGAGATCATCAATCTCCAAGTGGAATCAAGAACTATCAGAGAGAAGACACTAATCAACTCTCAAAAGCTGACTCATCTCCCTTACGGATATCTATATATGGATCCCTCATCCCAGAGATCCAGAGGCTGGAATTTTGTATCTTGTGAGGAAGTGCTACTGGTTTATTGGTGTGAGATCATAGTGTTGGGTGATCTAAGCTTGTCATGAGGTGAAGAAGGGCTTCTTCTTGCTGAGAGGATGATGCTGGGTCAGAACATTTGGTTGTAACTCTCTTGGCTCTTTCTTGATTATCAATAAAGCTATTCAAGTTTTCCTCCATACTCTTGTGTGATTTATGTTTTATGCATTTGTATGGTCAATTTACATTTGATCCTAGATTGTTTATGATAATAGATCCATGTTCTCGTATAGTATTGTGCTGCTTTGATTCTACAGGTACTCTTTGAAGCTGGGTATACAAGGAAGCAAGTAGCAAAGGACTATCAGAAGAGAGAGGAATCGAGCAAGGAACCAAGTGCAAGACAAAGGTTGGTCTCCTTTATTCTTCTCTCATCTATCTCTCATAAAGGAAAATGAAAGTAGTCTTTACTTTGTTTGTTTCTAAGGTAGCCACTAGCCTTAGTGGGATTAGTAGTTCTATATAGACACTATTCCCGGTAACCCCATCCTTGTAGAAATTATGGTGTAGAGTTAAAACTACTTATGAAGTTTTAATCAAAATCACAAGACACAAACCTACTCTATTGATCTCTCAAAGTTAATTCACAATTTAGAACAAAAATTTCATACATGCAATAAGAAATAACACACATGCACACATAATTTTTCCCGAGGAAAGAAATATGCTAAAAACCCCAATCTCTGCTTGCATTAATATGATGAATAGAAATGTATTGCAATTTATTTGCTCAACTGAGCACAACCTGCAAGTGAATAACCTATCTCTCATCTCACTATGAAGCTATAACCAGACTTAGTAAGTTTCTACCTCTGTTTGAACCCATATTTCCTTGCACAATTCCTTGAGAAATTAGGCCCCTATTATTTAGGAAATTTTACAAAATGGATTGTGAAATTCCCAAGGTTGATCATGTGACTACATGCAAAACCTATACACTCAAGGCTACTCTACAATTGATGTTACATTGCCTTGGAATCTCCACCATAGTTGGGTAACTCGAATTCTCCATGCACTAGATATTTTGGGTTGATTGATCAATTAACTAGATGATCACTGAGTTTGACTAAAGTCCCACTTCACAATTGGCCTTCCACTAGTATGGGCTCTGAAATGTTCCATGATAATTTCTTATTCTTAGGGCTTGGTTTTCAAGGCAAAGTCCAACATTCACTCTATACTAACTATGATCATCAATAACCACTTGGTGAATGCTAGTAGTCAACCAGTAAACCAACCGCACAAGAATTTGAAACCGAATAGGTCAAAATGAAAATTAAGTATGTTAACGCAAGAGTTCAATAAGAAATTGAATTTGGTTACTCGTGCCTACTAGGGAGATATTTACATTAAAGGAAATCATAACACAAGAATCAACACAACAAAGTATAAGTGATCTGAATGATGATGTTACCAAATATGTAAGTGAAGGACTCGGAAATTTATAGTGATCATGGGAATGATAGATCTCGAACTCAACATGATGATGTTGTTGGGGAGGGATATATAATTTTGGAGGGATGGATTTAGTTTCTAAAAGGGTCTCTACTCAATCTACCTATTTGGATGGATTGTTTATCTCAGATACATTGAGATTGGTTAAATTCGGCTTATCAGGTTCATGAGGGTAGGAGAGGGAGGTGAAATAGAGATGGGAAGCTTAACAGTCATCGAGAAGGAAAATATATGCCTGCATGTAAAGGTAAAGGGAATGCTAGGGGGTAATTTGATTCAAAGAAAGGGTGAATTATGCTTCCCTAAATGGACATCATGAGACTGTGTTTAAGACTCACCATTCTGAAGCTGTGAGAAGACTAGAGTGTAAGCACAAAAGAGAAGCTAAACATATTGTGGGTTGTGAAGAGGGCCAAGAAGGCCCTTTCTAGTTCTTCCTCTTTTAGATTGGAGACACAAGATTTAAGAGTGTTTATAAGGTAGTAGTAAAGATGAGATGGATTGTCAAGCATATGCTAGCAGGGGTGTTGTTGGATTGTCACAGTGGAATAAATGATCTAATGGATAAAATGAATGTCTACTGAAAAAGAAAATTTCAATGTTGAGGAGCAACTTGGGAGGGGTAGCTAATGGTTCCCTAAGTTAGGTCAAGTGCTTGCAATGGATTAAAGATCAACTTCTGCTACAAAGTCTCACGAGGAATATGATAATGCAATAAATGCACCAGAAAAATTGGAAGTCAAAGTCTAGGACTCATTATAAAGAAGCGATTCAAACAATCACCACTAAGTTTTGAATGGGATCTAAAATTTGACTTTCTCAAAATTGAATGAAGTTGGAACCACTTTGAAACAACTGGAAACAATTAATGTTAATATTAAAAATTTAAGTAAAAGTTGACATTATCCTTATCTTTCGTTTCAAAAAGGAAAGATAAGGAGAATGTGAACTTTTACTTTAACTTTAAAAATTAAATATTACCATTAATTACTAGGGTTAGGTTTTGTAGGGCCCTCGAGTTAATAATTTTTTTTTCCTTTTAAGTAATTTTTTATTTAAAAATTATTATTTGGTGGTCATTAGCTATGTTTCACTACATTCTTTAGATTTGGTCAGTTTATTAGAGAACTAGTGACTTTGGTGTTTTAAGGTCAGTTCAATACAAGACCAACCTTAGCCAATCTGAATCACCAAACTAGACTGGTACAACTCTAAAACCATTGGGACCAACCAATTCCACTATTTCTAGGCTAGTTCGAATAAGAGTTTTCCCTTCTCATCTTCCTCTAAAGTCGTTTTGTTGGATTCTTTCAGGAATGGTGATTTGGAAAGTGCCATAAACTATCGAATTGTTTTGAGCACCTAAGATCATAAGTAGTTAAACCTTGGCAAATAGAAATTTGCAAGGACCTAATACAGACATCCCAAAACATATTTAGTGAGAATGTGCATGCAAGGAACTATTACAAACCTCCCAAGATACTTAGTGAGAGCATGCATGACCAAAAATCATAAAAAAAAAAAAATTATCCACCCTAAAAAACCATGCCCAAAACATTGAAATGTGGTGCAAAACAAATTGTTGGTAGGCTATTAATGCTACCAACAATCATTCCCTCTCCAATTTCACAAGAAGCTCCTACTCAAGCTACCTCCTCCACTATGGTTATAGCAAGTTCTTGCAACTATGTGAGCTACAAGAAATTAAAACTACCTTCGAATCTCCACCAATATTAGGGAACTTGACTTCTCTTCATGCCCCAACTATTTTGGGTTGATTGATCAGTTAACTAGATGATCACCGAGTTTGACTAAAGTCCCACTGCTTAAATGACCTTCCACTAGTTCCTCCAAAAGTTAGAACTAGTTTAACTAACAACAACCTGAGATAATTGACCTTTATTGCTACAAATTAGCAATCGCATATGCAGAACTGAACTCTAACTCCTCCAACTTGAATTTATTGAGTAAACTAGGTGACACAAGCCATGTCACACAAGTTAACATCATCCAAGTTGTCTGTTGATGTGGAAATTCAAATTTTTTCAATTTAATCAAGGAAAAATCAAATTGAGAATTTCTTGCTACATTTTTCAACACATAGTTCATTGGAATGTATTACTTTCACTATGAACTTGGCATAGTTCACATGTTAAGTTCATAAGGTTTTGGGCTGATGTGGTTCTATGTGTTGTGTATATAAATAATAGGTGTCCATCTCTTGCTATTAGAAACAAGACTCCCTATGAAATGTGGTATGGCCACATTCCTTTGGTGAGGCATCTCAAGGTTTTTGGTTCCTCATATTATGCCTTCATACCTAAGGAATAGATTAAAAAACTCAGTGCAAGGAGTCACAAATGTATCTTCTTTGGGTACTCATACCTCCAAAGCATACCATCTCTATGATGAAGTGAATAAGAACTTTATAATATCTATAGATGTGATCTTTCTTAAGTCTTCCCAGATTGACAATGTTGTTGAGTAGTAGCTTAATTGTTTGGATATATTCAAACATGCAAAGTATTTTCAAGAGTTTGATAGTGAGATTCCACATATCCTTCTCTTAGCTCTATAATTTCTATGAAGAACCTTTAAGAAATCAGGTTGAAGGAAATTCCTTCACCTGCTTTGTCAGGAAAAAGCTAAGAGACTATTGGCAGTAGGTAGCCAAATCTGACAAGCGGTGAGGGTACATGCAAGATACAAAGCAATGATTAATGCAAAGGAGTAATGCAGAGGAGTGTATTGACTACATACGTATCATCAAACATCTTTCATCCCACTTAGGATGCCTTGCATCATGCCTGGTTAGTCATAAGATCATGTTGGTCACAACCTCCGTAGCTTAAATAAACAAGTGGTAATGCTCTTCATCTTCTAAGCTATGTAATAAACAAGTGAAAGGTAGCAAGACATATAGAGCAAACACATGGAACGACTTTTAGTTCTTGTAACCATGAATGTCATTGAAGACGGAATGATACGACAATGATAAACAAACTTTTAAGCTACATTAAGAGGTGTATTTCAAAAGATGTGCTTTGTTTTCCATACCTAGCCTCCAAAGGGTTATGCATCAGATGGAGCCTTCATGCAGTCCTAATATTCTATCATCCCTTGGGTTTCTTTGTCTACTTATTTTTCTCCTCAGCTCCTTGAGAGTCATTTATCATTTCATCTTTCTTTGTGGCCCGTGAGAGACATAATTGTGTAGTTTCAATGGGCAGTGACTGTTGCGGGATGAGGCCCTAGGAGAACACATGTACACAGTTTAAGTATGTAAGGCACTACTATGGGAAGAGGCCCTTGGAAGACACATCTATGCAATTTCACAATGCAAGGCAGACTGGGTAGTCAAGGGACAAAACTGCACAATTTTTGGAGATAGTGGGTTCCAGCTGAGGGAAGGACACTAGAGGAAACCACTGTGCATTTTTGAATGGTAAGGGAGGTTGGGATTTCTATGCATTGCATGGTTCAAACAAGCAATGGAAAAGCTAGAGGGTTACATATGTGAAGTGCGTAATTTAGGAAAGTTGGATGAGGCTAGGTTGCTAAGGAAACTCTGAAATTTAGCTAAGTGTGGGATCAGTGAAACTTATGTGAATAGTGGTAAAACTTCACTATGATCACACACTTGAAAACTTATCGATACAACATAGACCATCCAGAACATATAACACATACTTCACTTAATGCAACAACCTTTATGGCAGCTTACGACAACTATGGCTCCGATTATAGACTTTGGGAGGATAAAGGTGACACTTTTGTAAGAGTGTGTGAAATGAGTGTTAAACATTTCTATGTGGTGAGGACAACCCATTCTCATAAATATTTCCCCTTGAAGCAAAACAAACCTCCCTTTACATGAGAAGCGATTACACCCATGCCCAAAGATGACACATTCTATGTAAAGATAAAAGCATGAACAACGCTTAAGATTGAAAAGGGGAGCTTGAGATCATGAACTTACCAATAAGTGACTAAGGAACGATCGATCACAATATCCATAGTAGACTATGAAATTTAAGTGCAGGCCAAAATTTTGGAGGGTGTTGCAGCCTCTACAATAGAGCCTTCACCTTCTTGCTAGCTTCTTTTTCAACTAGTGTCTTGAATTCTACGAACTCAAAGAATGTCTCATCTTTATTCCACGTGAAGAATATCCAACACTTCCATGAGAAGTCATCAATAAAAGTGACAAAATATTTGTGTCTGATAGTGTAGGTTGTCGAGAAAGGTCCATAAACATCATAGTGGATCCTTTCTAGGACTGCATGTGCTTTGTTGTCATGATCATGGAATGTGGATTTTATGTACTTCTGCAATGTACATCCTTTGCATATACCCTATTGCTTAAATGCTCCTTTGGAGAGGCGAGTGGTTATTTGTTCTATAATATTCGAGGTACCATGATACAAATGACCAAGTATTTTGTGCCAAAGTTCATCAACATCGCGACCTTCACTTTCTCTGCCTTAGTGCTTAATGTAGCATAGTCTTCCACATCTCGCTTATATAGGTTCTTCACATGAACCCCGATTTGCTTCACCTGCCTGTGGCTATGTGTCTCAGGAATGTTTTTCCTTCGTTGAATATCACTTCACAACCATGGTAAACCAACCACTCAGTGAATGCTAGTAGGCAGACCCCTAATCCTTTACCTTTATCATTTTTTACTATCGCCTCATATTGAAATTTTGAAGACAAAATATTTCTTTTCTCTTAAAAAATTGTCTTAAAGTCCCCCTCCATGTAGTAGTGCCGAATGCAACAATAGACAAGTTGTCTCTAATCATATCAGCATATATGAAAGAGACGGAAGAGGAATTGATGTCCAAGAAATCTTGTCAGTAAAGCTTGTCGCATTCTTCTTAGTCGACTACCCCCACAAAACAAAGAGCCCAACAAATCGTTGTCTTTATATTAGATAACGTGAATGGTAAGTAAAATAAAAACCTCTGTATAGGCGCAAGACAAGAGTTGTCTACAAGCTGGCCGACTTAGGGCGCACTGTCATTGTATTAAATATAAAGTTTTGTCTTAAAATATTTTTGTCTCAAACCACTTTTGTCTTAAATATAAAGTTTTGTCTTAAATTTTTTTTTGTCTTAAATTGTTTTTGTCTTAAACTATTTTTGTCTTAAATATAATGTTTTATCTTTAAATTTTTGTCTCAAACTACTTTTGTCTTAAATATAAAGTTTTGTCTCAAAATATTTTCGTCTTAAATTATTTTTCTCTTAAATATAAAGTTTTGTCTTAAAATATTGTTGTCTCAAACTACTTTTGTCTTAAAATATTTTTGTATTAAACTATTTTTGTCTTATATATAAAGTTTTGTCTTAAAATATTTTTGTGTCAACCTATTTTTGTCTTAAAGTTTATATTTAAGACAATTGAATTGATATTAAATTTTAATGTAAAATAAGTAAAATAAAAAGTAATTTTTTAAGATAAAAGATTTTTTTGTCTTGAAAAAATGTCTTAAAAATGCTTTCATTGTAGTAGTGTTATAATTTACTTTTATTTTTATTATTAATAATAAAACACTTTATCTTAACTTTCATCAAAATAAATAAATACATTTTATTAAAACAATATTGATCATAACCTAAACATAGATGGCCAACCATCTTATTATAGTTTCTGCTTTCGCTAACATAATTAAGCTTCAACATGTTTCATGCAACATCAAGTACTAAAAGAGAACAACATCCATGGGACACTTCTTCGTAGATGATATTATAATTATTTTGTTTTGGGCATCGTAAAGTAGGAAAAGAACCAAAAGAGAACAACATCAATGGGTTATAAAAATTCCTAGCTATTATAATTAGGATTGTGTTGCTCACATAATATATATACCAAGTATCATGACAGGAGAAGTATCATGACAGGAGAAAGCGTGTGGATATCCAAAATTACCTTTTGTGTGAAAGAGAGAAAGAGAGAAAATAGAAAAAAGAGCAGTCTAATTATTAGAATTTTTTAGAAAAAATAAATAAAAAAATTAGTCTATACAAATTATAACCATAGTAAATCTTTTATTAAAACATTTTTTTCCTTTATTTTTAGTTGGTATCTCGCAATTCTACTTACAATTATAATTGTGCAGAACATTCATCTACACTCAATTTCAATTTCACATAGATGTGTTGAATCGTTGTCGTTAAAAACCCTATAAATAATCAATAAAAATCAAAATTTATTAAAAACTTTATAAATAATCAATAAAATTTAAAATTTATTAATAAGGTCACTTGGACTACTTTTGTATTGTTAGCAAGTTATTTGTAGGTAAATCCCTGCAATCTTATTCGAGTTAAAAATCATTCTAGCAATATGATTCGCGTTAAAGCCATTTCCGTAAAATAACCTTGCATGCTTGTAAAAATTCTTCTAAGTATGAGAAGCTAAACTAATTTCACATCTCAAAAAATATTATATAACTTTTCAAGCTAAAGTTGATGGTCATATTTAAGTCAATATTTAATAGATGACAATTCTGCATAGAGAAAGGTGATTTAATGCTCTACTACTATTAAGATTGTATTGCGATTACCTAAATGGCCTAACACGGTGTAGGTGAAAATTATAATTTTCAAATATGAGTGAATTATAATTTAATTAAAAAATTTATATAACAATATGTTGATGGTGATGGACTTGTTAATATTTAGGGGATTTCCTCGGTATGAAGTCCCAACTAGATCTCGCAATGTTTGGTGTCATCCGGTACAATGGATTGATTGCTATTATCTTAAATATTTACTTTAACTCTTGTTGCTTAGCACATGAGAGTGTTATTCTTGTAACTTCAAGAAAGTGAGGTGAGTATGCTTTGTGAGTGCGTAATGTAACTTTGTGTCTAGGTTCTCTTACTCTAAGGGAGAGGGTAAAAGTGAGCCTCTAGATGAGAGGTAGTTGTACCACCCAAATAGAGACACACGAGAAAACGACAAGGGTCTGTCCAACATCCAATGAAATAGTCCACAACTGATGTGGCGGTTGTTAAAACCAAAGTGCAAGGGAAAACACATACACAGTCCAGCAGAGTAGTCCACACGGGGGTGACGGTCATTATAACCAAGAAAACAAGAATGGTTTGTCTAGTGTCTTGTGGAGTAGTCCACACAGACGAGATAACAATTATAAAAAATACAACACATTCCACAATGTAAGTATTAAAAGAATCGAAGTACTTCAACTATCTTAGTACAGGTTAAGCAAACATGCATTACAAACGTTTAAAGAATAGTCTTACAAAAAAATACAAAACATGTATGAAAACGTGCTGGCCTAAGACATGCTTTTGAATTAAGAAAATGTTTCAATACACATCTGTACACCATACATCACTAGCCCCAGTAGTGGGACATTGGAGACACTCGTTGCTCCTCAAATAACATAGTACAAACTCTCAAGACTATGTGGAAGGAGCCAAGGTGAAAAGTCCTTTGATCATTTAATGAGGGGGTATATATAGCCAAGGGTGATGCTTAACCCTTGGCACTTTTGGACTTCCCTAATGACCATTCAACTTCCTATGACTTTTCAACTTCATGTGACTCTGCAACTTCATATGTGTGTCTCTTGGAATTTCACATTACATTACATTTTATTACAAACAGTATGACCCATGGTAGTGATGTGGCCGAGACAACTCATGACACAACTCGACATGACACTGCTGACATGTACTCATTGATTTTGGTGTCCATGTCGAGTTGATATGATGCTGAGTGATGGATGTGCTCTCGATGTGCTGTGTCTTCACCTCCACATGGCAAAGTGTTGCAGGATCTTTGACGGTCTTGGTATTTTCTTAATGGTTCAAAAACATGTATCCCTTTCGCTTGCTACTCCATGTGCTTGGTACCTTCACTCATCCACAAACAAGTCTTCTAGCATGTGCTTCTTCTTCATCACATTCATCGTCGCTCCATATTCCATTAATATACCTGTTCCTACATTTCACTCATGACTGGACAACATCGAATACAAAAATCTCATAGTCTAGCATGATGCATTGTTTTCGGTTTTAGGTCCAGGCGACTGAGAGGGAAGAAAATACATTGAAACTCTACAAAACGCAGCTAAGACTAGATGAGAGGCTTCAAAGTATTGCGAGGAAAAACTACGCAGAGGTCCCTGGGAGGAAAAATTGTGCAATCGGGAACAATAATGATCGCTGCAAGGTTGTTATAGACATATTTGGGCACTGCAACCCCAATCACATATGTCCATAAACCAAGGGCTTCTATGTCCCTAAAAATGTTGTTTCATACCCTAAAGGAGGAAGGTCAGCTGATTACATCATCTCCTAGAAGTTTTCCATAAAAAACCACTCAGAACTGGTCAAAGCAGGACCATACAGACTGCTCAATGCAAAGGGTGCAATGCATCTCACCTGCCACATGCAAAAAGTGCAATGCATACTGGAAAGCCCTTCTGTAAGGTGTGATGAGCAAGAGCAGACAAATGGCACAAGCAGTTTGCTAGGTGGAGACCCTGAGAATCTTCTAGAAGCTGCTCATTTAACACTTGCCTCCCTCAATTCGCCCAAGGATGAGTAAGAGATCATGAAATCTCCAAGTGGAACCCAGAACTATCAGAGAGATGACACTAATCAAAATCCCAGAAGCTAACTCACCCCCCTGCAAATATCTATATATGGATCCCTCATCCCAGAGATCTAGAGGTTGGAATTGGGTAATTTGCAAAGAAGTGTTGTTGGTTTCTCTTTGAAGACATCGTTGGGTGATCTTGATTTGTATGAGGTGAAAAGGGCTTTCAAGCTGGGAGGATGGCACTGGGTCAGACCAAGTGGTTGTAATCCTCTCTTCTACTACTTTTACCAATAAAGCTATCCGAGTTTTCCTCGATATTCTTGTGTATCTCTGAATATTGTGTTGATATATGCATGTGTATGGTCAATATATATCTGATCCTATATTCTTTATAGTGATAGATCTCTATGCTTTGATGGTATTATGCTGCTGTGATTCTACAAGTGCTCTTTGAAGCAGGACAGGTAAGGAAGCAGTGGTGAGATTCTGTCGAAGGGGAAAGGAAACAAGCAAGGAGCCAAGCGAAAGACTAAGGTTGGTACTCTCTGCTTCTTTCTCATCTATTTCTCGTAAAGGAAAACACAGATAACTTTAGTTTGTTTGTTTCTAAGATAGCTACCCATCTTAGTGGGACTAGCAGTTATGAATAGACACTAGTTTTCTCGGTAACAAAAGTGGAAATCATCTAGAAAAAATTGTGCAATTCCTAGGAGGAGACAAGGCAGGGTGTCCAGTGGAATTTTTGGATAGTTCTACACATTTTCTAAGGTGAGGACTAGGCAAGTCACTCGAGGTGCAGCTAAGAATCCGCTCAATTTTCAAAAGAGAGATAGAGCTACACAGCAAGGGATATTGGCACAACATTTTGTGCAATTTTTCCAGAGCAGGGTATGTCAGGTTGTGGGGAGTTGTTGGTCATGACTACACACTTTTGAGAGACAGTGCATGACAGGAAGTTGTTGCGCAGTTTCTGGAAACACTGCAGAGCGAGGGAGCAACAGGTGTACCAACCAGATCTACACAATTTTCAGGGACAGTGCAAAGAAAGCCAATAGGAGGCCTAACTCAGTATGACTACGTAATTTTTGTAGGCAATGTAGGGTAGGAAGTTGGGTATGTATGCATAATTCTGGAGAGGAGTGCATCCTTGGGTCTCAGTGCAATGTAGATTTTTGACTGACCATAAGGAGGTTTGATAATTGATGTTGCGGGAAGCGCACAGTGGATTAGACCTGGAGACACATTCTGTGCAATTCTAGGAGATAGCCAGGTGACTCACTTCTAGGATTGCGCAGTGTAGCTACTCAGGAGTACATGTTTAAGTACTATGCAATTCAAGGCAATAAATTAGGGTCATTGAGAGATGAGACTTCACAATGCAGATTAGTCGAGGTTCGATTGAAGGGGTTTGTTTGGTCAACAGTTTTTCGGGAAAAAAAGCTAAGTTCGAGAGCAAGTGAACTTGTGTAGACATGACATTGTGATCAGACACTTAGCATGACTTGACGACAAGACACCACAAACCAACAAGACAAACATGTGCTCAGTGAGACTGTATTAAGGTTAAGAGCAACAAGTGTGACACTTGAGATAGACCTTCGAATGACTGTTACGAAACTTGTATGACAGTGCTTATAACTTCGTGTGTGAGTACGATCGATGTTCAAAGAGCGAAAACAACTCATGCACAAAAAAAGCAACCTTCAAAATTGCCAGAAAAAAGCTGCAAACATGACAAAGCAATCAACAAGCGAAAAAATGATCATTGGTCGAACAAGCAAAAGGTGTAAAAGACTCTATAAGAATTCATAGAATAAGCCCAAGTGTTTGCGACCATGAACAAAAAAACCAAAAAAAACTTCGAAATTTAGATGCAAGCCAAAATTTTAGAGAATATTACAACGACTATAACACAATATTAATTTAATTGAACATTATTTATATATAAATATCTATATAAATTCATTTTAATTAACTAATTAAATTCCTTGAATTATAATATCAAAACCTAAAATCATCTTAACTAAACTCACGATGCTCAATAAACCAATTGTCAAAATCAATTAATTATAAAAAACGAAATGTTTTAATATACTCGACAGATTTTGAGTTGGGTGTGAGTCGGTGAAACACAAAGGATATTTTTTCTCCAAAAGTGCACCTCTCCTGCTCCAAATAAAAAAATATAAGTACATTCGGTGGAGTATTTTATTCAATAACGCAAAGTATTTTTTCCGTTACCATTTTCTTTTAATCAATTATCCTCCATGCGTATGTAATATTAATATTATTATACTTATCCATTTAACATGTCGAGATAAATGTAACTCACAAATCCCTTTTTGCAACATATAATCTAAACTAAAATCATTATAAATATCAAACGAAAAAATATCTTTCAATTTCTTTATTATCACTCACAAACAAACATAATGGAAAATAAAGTAAAAAGTGTTGAATGTTGTATTAATTCGCATTCAGTTGATTTAAAATTTTTGAAGGTATGCAAGTCCTCGTCTTATGTGAGAACTCGTTTGCGAAAAATTTAAAAAATTGAAAAACCCCCCAAAAATGGCAAGAATTGCATTCCAAATCCATTCTGAAATATTTATGAGTTTTTGAAACTTCAAACAATTGGTCTATATTCATCCTTCTCCTTCAAAATGAGGGACAAAATACATCTAGTAGAATTGGAGATTGTATTAAAACCCAAATGATATTTATTGATTGATTTGGAATTAATAAACTATCTGCAAAGCCCTCATCATCTCATTATCTTCATGGTCCAACATCTGCAATTCCAAAGAGAAATAAAAATAAAATCTTAATAGTCGTATGTTCGTTTCTAAGATTAACAATCAATATATCAATCAATATGTTGTAGAAGAAGAGGAACGAAGCAAGGTGGAAAACTGAGATGAATTACTTACACTGTCGTTAAATGGATAAGAATCCTGGGAAAGCAAGAGGTGAGAAAGATCATATATGCTCTCTCGTTGCCATGGTTTCATAAAGAGCAAAGATTATGCTATCATTATCGCAAACAAAGAAATAGATAATAACGAGTCTATTGATCTTCGCGTAATAAATCAAATCAAATTAAATATTTCAAATATAGGAGAATCCAAATAATTCTCTCAAATATATATAATTGGGACAATCGTATTAATAAATGATTGGAACAACCATATTAATAAATGTAATTGATATAAATAACAGTTGATTTAATATACACTATATTATAAATTTAATATGCTAAATTAATATATTAATATTAATATTACACAATTAAAATATATATATATATATAGTTAATATATTAATATTAAATTCATATTTTAAATATTGTTAATTATTTAAATAATAAATAATATTCATTATTAAAAATTAAATATAAATAAAGAATTTATTAATTATTAAAAATTAAACACTAAATAATCATGGTTGATAATGAGTGGCTATGGCTCGCTACGATTCACCTTGGTTGGCTATGATTGACCATGGTTGATCATGATTGATGATGGTTCACAATGGTTGATTTTCATATTGAAACAATTTGTGTCTAGACCAAGTTTAACCATGGTTGTCACAATGTGATGTTGGACCATGAGACAATCATTGACACAATATCACCATGGTTATTGACCATGGTTGATTTTCATATTGAGAGAATCTTTGTCAAAATGCAACATTTGACTATGGTAGACAATGGTTGACCATGGTTGGCTATGATTGACTATGTTTGACCATGATAGATATTATAAACCAAACAAAATAATAAACGCCAAGGGATTGATATTATAAACCGAAGGGAATAATAAACCCAAGGGATTAATACTAAAACCCCAAGGGATTATGATCTGACATGAATAATATTAAATTCAATGGGCTAATATTATAAACCCAAGGTATATAAACACTAAGATAAATATTGTAAACCCTAAAATAAACATGGTCGACCATGATTCACCATGGTTGGCTATGATTTACCATGGTTTACCATGATTGATATTATAAACCCAAGGGATTGTTATTATGAACCCAAGGGAATAATAAACCCAACGAATTAAATACTAAAACCCCAAGAACCTAAGGGACTAATATTATAAACCCAAGGTATATAAACCCTAAGATAAATATTTTAAACACTAAAATAAGCATGGTTGACCATGGTTGATTTTAATATAGAGACAATCCTTGTGACAATGCGATATGGACCATGGTCGACCATGCTTAACCATGGTTGATTTTCATATCAAGGGAATCTTTTTCACAATGTGACATTTGACCATGGTTGACCATGGATGACCATGTTTGACATCATAAAATATGGTTGACCATGCTTGACCAAGGTTGACCATTGCTGACCATTATTATCATATTGAGACAATCTTTTTTATAATCTGACACTGGACCATGGTTGAGACAATGATTGTGTTTCATATAAAAACAATCTTTGTCACAATGTGACATTAGCCAATGGTTGACCCTCGTTAACCATGGTTGACCACAATTGATTTTATAAAACATGGTTGACCTTCATTGAATAATATTAAACCAAAGGGACTAATATTATAATACTAAGGTATATAAACCCTAAGATAAATATTATAAACACTAAAATAAACATAATTGACCATGGTTGGCCATGGTTAATTTTCGTATTGAGATGATCCTTGTCACAATGTGACATTGGACCATGGTTGACCATGATTGATTTTCAAATCAAGAGAACCTTTCTCACAATGTGACATTTGACCCTGGCGGACCATGATTGACGATGGTTCACAATGGTTGATTTTCATATTGATACAATCTATGTCCAAATGCAACATTCGACCAAGGTTGACCAAGATTGTCACAGTATGAAGTTTGACGATAGGGACTAATATTACAAACCCAAGGTATATAACCCCTAAGATAAATATTATAAACACTAAAATAATCATGGTTGACCATGGTTGGCTATGATTGAGCATGGTTGATTATGATTTATATTATAGACCCAAGGGATTATTATCACAAACCCAAGGGAATAATAAACCAAAGGGATTAATACTAAAACCCCAAGGTATTATGAACCAAGGGAATATTATTAAACCTAAGGGAATAATATTATAAACCCAAGGTATATAAACCCAAGATAGATATTGTAAACACTAAAATAAACATGCTTAACCATGGTTCATTTTCATATTAAGACAATTTTCATCAAAATGCGACATTCGACCATGGTTAAGCATGATTGACCATGGATGACTGTGTTTGAATTTATAAAACATGGTTGACCATGCTTGACCAAGGTTGACGATGATTGACATCGCTGACCATAATTATTATATTGAGGCAATCTTTGTCATAATGCGATGTTGGGCCATGGTTTAGATGATGATTGATTTTCATATTGAAACAATCACTATCACAATGCAATGTTGGCCAACGTTTGACCCTCATTAACCATGGTTGACCACAATTGATTTTATAAAACATGGTTGACCTTTGTTGAATAATATTAAACCAAAGGGACTAATATTATAAAGCCAAGGTATATAAACCCTAAGATAAATATTATAAACACTAAAATAAACATGGTTGACCATGGTTGATTTTCATATTAAGACAATCCTTGTCACAATGTGATGTTGTACCATGGTTTACCATGCTTGACCATGATTTATTTTCAAATTAAGAGAATATTTCTCACAATGCGACATTGGACCCTGGTTGACCATGGTTAACCATGATTAATGATGATTCACGATGGTTGATTTTCATATTAAGACAATATGTGTTAGAATGCGACATTGGACCAAGGTTGGTCATGCTTGTCACAATGTGATGTTGGACCATGAGACAATATTTGACACAATGTGGCCATGGTTATTGACCATGGTTGACGATGGTTGATTTTCATATTGATACCATCTTTGTTGAAATGTGATATTTGACCATGGTTAACCATGGTTGGTTATGATTGACCATCATTGACCTTGATAGCTATTATAAACCAAAGGGAATAATAAACCCAAGGGATTGATATTATAAACCCAAGGGATTAATACATTGGACCCTCGTTGACCATCGTTGACCATGATTGACGATGGTTCATGATATTTGATTTTCATCTTAAGACAATCTGTGTTAGAATGTGACGTTGGACCAAGGTTGACCATGGTTGTGACAATGTGATGTTGGACCATAGGGACCAATATTATAAACCCAAGGTATATCAATCCTCAGATAAATATTGGAAACACTAAAATAAACATGATTGACCATATTTAACCATGGTTGGCTATGATTGACTGTGGTTGACCATGATTGATATTATAAACCCAAGGGATTGTTATTATAAACCCAAAGGGATTAATACGAAAGCCTCGACAGATCATGAACCCAAGGGAATATTATTAAACCCAAGGGAATAATATTATAAACCCATGGTATATAAACCCTAACATAAATATTGTAAACACTAAAATTGACATGGTTAACATTGGTTGACAATGGTTGATTTTCATATAGAGATAATCCTTGTCACAATGTGACACTGGACCATGGTTGACCATGCTTAACCATGGTTGATTTTCATATTAAGACAATTTTTGTCACAATGCGACATTCAACCATGGTTGAGCATGATTGACCATGGATGGCCATGTTTTACTTTATAAAACATGGTTGACCATGTTTCACCAAGGTTGACCACAATTGACATCATTGACCATAATTATCATGTTGAGGCAATCTTTATCATAATGCGACATTGGACCATGGTTGAGATAATGATTGATTTTCATATTGAAACAGTCATTGTCACAAGGTGACATAGGCTAATGGTTGACCCTCATTAACCATGGTTGACCACAATTGATTTTATAAAACATGGTTGACCTTCGTTGAATAATATTAAACCAAAGGGACTAATATTATAAAGGAAAGGTATCTAAACCCTAAGATAAGTATTATAAACTCTAAAATAAACATCGTTGACCATGGTTGATTTTCATATTGAGACAATCCTTGTCACAATGTGACATTGGACCATGGTTGACTATGCCTAACCATGATTGATTTTCATATCAAGAAAATTTTTGTGACAATGTAACTTTTGACCATGATTGAGCATGATTGACCATGATCATATATGCTCTCTTGTACTTGCACTCATTGTGATGGTTTCTTAAATAGAAAATATTACACCATGGTTAAGACTGAAGTTATCCTCATCGCCAACAGAGAAATAAAAAATAACCAATTTATTGATCTTCGGGTCATAAATCAAATGTTTCAAATATATATTTAAAGTCATAAACCAAATAATTCTCTCAAACACATATAACAACAAGCTGCTATTTCCGTATGTTTTATTATGATCCTATGATAGAATTTAATTGTGACACACACCACAGATTAAGAAAATTCTTTCGGTAGAAATCACATAAGAGAAATTTTTGGTCGACGTGTTTTGAATCAACCAATGTGAAGTTGAATCAACCAATGTGATTCATCTTCAGAACTAGATGATGATTGAATTATATCATGAGAAAAACTATAAAATTTCTTTTCGAATGTTAAAATAATACAATACAATGTAAAAATCGTGAAGGCAAAGGGCAAAACATGTGCCCTTGAGGGTAAACGAAATGATCTGATCCCAATCGGCTTAACAACAACAAAATCTCCATTGGATCTTGCAACTAATGAACATGTGAGGGATGTGTGTGGCAGCATGGCATGCAAGAATCATAATGCCAGTGGACGAAGAATGGAACGACAAAAAAACAAATATTATTTAAAAATTATTTTTTTAACATGGTAACGCGCAAGAGCCAACCATCCCACAACCAAGTTATATGACGAAGAATATTCTTTTATCATTTAATCTTGTGTGTTAATTTATATAAAATAAAATAAAAATCTCCGAGAACCTGAAATAGGTACGCCTAACCTAACAAACATATTATAATTATAATATAATGATAATAAAACTTTATTATTATATTATATATTAATTAATATTAATATTAAGTTCAATAACATTTAGTAATGTAATTGATATATATAAATTAACATATGTAATAAACTTAATTTTAATTAAATTTAACCATAAAATTGACATCAATAACTTGATATGACTTAAAGGTAAAAGGATAAATGATCACATGAAACTTACCAAGTGAGTTCACTCAAAGAAAATGCTTGACCAACAACCAAATTTCGTAGCAAATAAATTTTTGGCAAATTGCTTCGCTTAGGATCGGGAATCTGAATTGGGTGGACGGATTGTCTCGTTTACTCGAAAGAAACAAAATTGCTTTGCTTAGGATAAGGAATCTGTATTGCGTGGACGGATTGTCTCCTTACTCGAAAGAAAACGCTTCATTCACAACCACTTCTTGTAGTTGATAAGATTTTGAAAATTGTTTGGCAATTGATGTGTGACTTGATATTTGTTATGATTTTTAGCACAACCTTTAATTTAGAATGGGTATTTCAATTGGATGGATTAAAATTTCTGATTCACCTTTTTGGATGTTAGGCTAGCCGTTTTGATTTTAGCGAAACAAAAATAAAAAAATTAAAATTAAATTATGGATATTTTATAAAATTTTGATTTAAATATTTTGTATAAAACTAGATATCTAAATTACACAAATAAAAAATAATTGAAATATGTTTATATTGTTTAAATTGTAATTATTGAGATAAGCTTGTTTTTTAGGTTTCTAGAATTTGAATTTAATTATCAATAATTATTAGGTGAATGTTAGAGATTTAACATTTATAGAATATTTTTGGCAGTTATACCATATGAACAAGTGCCATATGAAATGAATTATGGATGTTGGACATGTAGTATAGATAAGTCACCATATTGGTGCATGGTACTATAACAAAAACATATTTATAAGTTAATAATCTCCATAATTATAAAAAAATTTGAGAGTGAAGATTTATAGGGTTATTCATGTTGTATGAAGAACTATTTACATGTTTTCCGTGTCGATATTTCCGTGGACACTCCACCCATTACCAGGGACTAGAAAGTACAGAGATGGTAAGGGTGAGTGTTGATCAAGCATTTAAATAGTGAGAACCTTGAGAATAGATTAATGGGAGACTAGAAAAGAAATAAATGGTAAGGGCGAGTGCCGATCAAGCCATTAAGTAGTGAGAACCTTGATAATAGATTAACGGTCATAAATATGTAAAATATTAAAATGAAGCTATGAATGGTTAAATGATATTAAAAAAATTTAGATGGATGATGGAAAGAGGTAATAAACTATTAAATGTGGCCGGTGGTTAAAATAAACAGTGAATCAAATGGCTAAAAAAAAAGGATTGAAATTAATTAAAGGTAAAAACAAAAATAAAAAATTAGAGAAAATAAATAAACAAAAAATATAAAGAAGGGGGAGGGGATAGATAAAATAATAATAATAATAATAATAAGGGGAGGGGTTATATAATTTTTTTTATTGGAAGAACCATTAAATGGTTAATGATATATATATATATATATATATATATAAATATATATATATATATATATATATATATATATATATATATATATATATATATATAAAATAAATTATACGTTAATATGTAAATATATGGAAGTTGTATAATATAATAATAATAATAATTTATGGTTTTATTAGGGGAGGGAAAATAGACAAAAAAAAAAAATAATAATAATAAAATAAAGATGGTAAAATTATAATTAAAAAGGAGAAGTGAGGAAAAGACCAAGGAGGAAGGAAAATGTATTCTCAAGGTTTTCATTACTTAAAGTTTCCTTACCATCTCTTTGCTTTCTAGTCCTTGATGATGGATGGAGTGTGCATCCTGAAAGTTCAGGTAGGGGAATCTCCATAGAACATAGTTGTGAAGGTTAATTCACACAATTGACTTGCGCAACTAAACAAAAAAAGCTCAGAAATTTTACGCCCAGTTAAATAAAGTAAATGGGAGCAACACAATAATTTTTTTTATGGATGGAGTGTCCACCCTAAAAGTTCACACAGGGGAGTCTCCACAAGACACAGTCACGAAGGTTAACTCTCATAGTTGCAACTAAACAAAAATAAAAGCTCAAAAATTTGACACACAGTTAAACAGATTAAAACAGAGTAAATGGGAGCAACACAATAAAACTTGTGATTATAATTTTGAATACATGAAATACATTCATATGGAAGTTCGAGCTCCTTCACCAAGTAAAACAAGAGTTCTTACTAAGATTTACACTTCATCAACAGTTGTGGAGTAACTCACTGTAAAACTTGTAACTAAATTGCATTCATATGGAAGTTGTGGCTCCTTCAACGAGTAAAACAAGAGCTCTTACTGAGATTTACACTGAACTGACAGTTTCAAAGTAACTCACTGAAAAATATGTAACTAAATTGTTTTAAGGGCCCACCACAAATTGCTCCACAGTTTTCTCTCTAAAAATTTTGATACTTACATTTGCCACAAAGCTAAATAATTCAACTTAAATGTATATTCAAAAAAGCTAAATAATTCAACTTAAATGTATATTCGAAAATAAAATGTTTTAATACATTAATTCATGACAAAGTAAAATATATTAAGGCATGGGATGGGTGATTGTACAAAAAATGATTTTCTATCCACCATACATTTGAACCCTGGATTGAATTCTCATTCATTTTTTATTATACAATGTGTTATGGAATAGGAAGTTCTTATTCCTCTCCAGAACTTCATTTAATCCATATCCTTCAGCCTGTAAATAAAATCCGCAACCTGCAATAAAATTCTACTTGCTTGGTTTTCTCGTGTACCACAACTATGACTGCTGTAAGATTTTTATTTTTTTATTTTTTTTTGTTTTTGTTTTTGTTTTGTTTTTGTTTTTGTTTTAATTAATTAATTAATTAATTTTTTTTATTTTTTATTTTTTATTTATTTATTTATTTTTATTCATTTTATTTATTTATTTATTTATTTTTATTTTATTTAATTTTTTTTTGAATTGGACTAATTCTATTAATCAAAAATATGGTACAAGATGATACAATCAAGAGAGACAAAAAACCAGCAACCAGAAATGATAGGACTATCAACCTCAGTTCCGGAGAAGGAGTGAAACAAGCAAGAAGCTACAACATATGGCTGGAAGCAAAAAGACTGACTTCTACCCAGAATGGGCAGAAGCCTCAACACGAAGCTTTTTCCCTTTCCTTTTTTTGACTTCGACCCAACCATCCTAGGGTGAATGAGCAATAACCATTTGAAGAATGGGGTTCTCCACAAGGGGGACCTCCTTCTCTGAATCAAAGGAGGAGGTCATATGGATGCATTTCTGGGCAATGGTTGTATCGGAGGAATGCGTCGAACCATCGTTGGAAGGGACCACAGAATGAGGGGCTTGATCCAAATTTGTATTGCTACCTTCATCTTCAGACCTAGAGGATTCAGAATCCACAACTGGAGGTGGAGAGCAAGGAGCCCATCGTTTGGACTTGGGTTTGGAGAAGTTATCCTTATTCTTTTTTGCTGGGAGAGATGGGCAGGAGTTCTGCAGATGCCCTGATTGGTGGCAATGGCAGCAACGGAAAGCAGTATTTTCGTAATCCAGTGTCTGGGTCCAGACAAAGTCGTTTATCTTGAGATTGATTTGATCTGGAAGTCCTTTGCTCAAATCTAACTCCGCACAAATTCTGGCATATGTGTAGAGACCTTTATTTTCCTGCCAATAATCTCCCATTAGGAAACTGCCCAAGGTGTTGCCTATAGCTTTATAGACTGCAGTATGCCATAGGTGGGCAGGTAAGTTTGGAAGCCTGATCCATACAGGTGTCCTGGTAATGACTGCAGTTGCTGGATCAAAATCTGGGAACCAAGGAGTCAAGAAGAGCCCTGCAGTTCCCATGAACCAAGGGCCTTCTTCTAAAGCCTTTTCATAATGCTTACTGTCCTCAAATAGAACAATGAAGTATCCTTTTGAACAGAAACTGATCTTATAATGATGAGTCCAGTTTGCATGGATCCATGCATAGAGATCCTGGGATCATGGCCACAGTCTGTTAAATCTGCAAATGATGGATCTTTCTGCAAATTCTTGAAGCTGGATTGCAAGACCTTCATGGGTGATTTGAACAGAGGGAACTTCCTCTATCTTGTCAACCAAAAAAGGTTTAGGTTTAAGAGCTTCTGGGGGTTTGGGGCCCTCAGAGTGTACTGCATCTTTGTAAGAGAAAGGAGGAGTAGAGGATGACTCTCCCGTTGCACCTCCTCTCAAACGAAGGGTTAACACCAAAGAGCTATTTTTGGTAATGCTGTAAGAAGAGAGGGGAAGAAGGTCTTCAAGTTGTTTACCTTGAAAGAGAAGTCTCTGAAGGCCTGAAGGGATCCCAATTCGTCGTTCTAGATCCAGTTTGAGATCCAGCACCAGATTTGAAGAACTGACCCATTGCAGGATGGTTCTACCTATAGGTTGAGAAATTTAGATCTGAAAGGAGTCAAAGAAGTGCCTAGACATAGTGCCAGGGCCTCTTGTGTGTCCGAGAGAAAATTTGCCACAGTGATGATAAGGAGAGGATTTCTCCTCTGCATGCATATCTGGCGAGTTCGAGAAGCAGATCCGCTGCTTGCTTATGGTAGAGATGATGCTGACCTGTTGTTTTAGCTCTGCAACCCAGTCGATGTGTATTGCCAGCATTAGTACCTATGCAGGCAGATCTGGTAGGTTCGAGGGGCAGATCCGCTGCTGGCTTGCCTACCTTACAAATCTCAGATAGAACACATGCTTTTTGGACAGTGATGAGGAGGCCAAGTGTTCAAGCCTCACCCACACCCTCTTCCTGACATCATTCCACTTCAAACCAGCCAGCTGGGTTTCTCCAAGTCCATGCTTCAGGGCCTGACTGGTTGCCTTATTAACCAGAGAAAACGAAGGATCGTCATCTTCGTCCTTTACCATGTTGTACGTCTCATCCATGACCCATTGCTGGAACTCATCACTGGGATTCATATAGGCCAAAACGATAAACCCATCATGGATCGTGAGCCAAAAGTTGGGATTAGTCTGGGTAAAAACCCTCATGACCTGCCCCCGGGGTAGAACGAACTTGCCTCCAGGTCACAGGCACGAATCCCCTTAGGGCCCGTAGCCAGGGCACATGAACGAATCCTCGGAAGGCCCACTGCTAGGTCCCTGGAATGAACCCGAGGGAGTCTCACCTTCTGGTTTCTGAAATGGACCAGGAAATTCCTGGTTCTAGAAATTGGCTTCCCGGGAAAGAATGGCATCCTCTGGCGCTGAGAGGGTGGAGAAAGTCTGAGCTCGGCTGGAAACCGTAGTGATGTTGATCTTGAAGTCGGTGGTGGAGTTGGCATTGTGTGGGAATTCCATTATGTTCCTTACTGGTGCTGCCGCAAGGGATATCCCACTCTCCAACTGTTGTTAGTTTAATAGCTATGGTGCTTGAGATTAATTTTTCCAACACTCCCCCTTAATCATAGTTGTCGCCTTTGACAATTCCCAACCAAATTCTCAGATAAACAAAATTTTCACGTGCTAATGGCTTTGTGAAGATTTTTGCAAACTATTCCTGTGACCTACAGTACTGGAACACAATTTCACCATTATTAATTATTTCTCTAATGAAATTATATTTAGCGTCAGTGTGCTTGGTCCTCTTGGGAAAACATAATTCTTTGATAGTACAATTGTAGAATTATTATTTGTAGAAAATAGTTGTTGTTCCCTCTTGTTCATGGCATAAATCCCTCAATGTTCTTCTCATCCAAATTTCTTGACACGTTTTTGTTGGTGCAGCAACATATTTAGTTCATGTTGTTGACAATGACATTATCGACTTCTTCTTGTGCGCCCATGAAATTGCTCCCGAGCCTAAATGAAAAACATATCGTGATGTTTTCTTTCTATGAGCAACACTTCATGCCTAGTCACTATCAGTGTAACCAACCAGTGTAAAATCATTTGTTGCAGGATACAAAATTCCATACTCCTTTGTCCTATTGACATACCTTAAAATCCTTTTGGTTTCTTGCCAATGTGTTTCCTTGGGTGTCTCCATGAACCTTGACACTAGGCTTATTGCATACATTATATCTGACCTAGTTGCAGTCAAATACATCAAACTTCCCACCATACTTTTGTATAATGTCAGATTGACATTGTTGCTGCAATCTTCTTTGCTCAACTTCAACCCCATGATAGTTGGGGTTGGTGCAGGCTTGATGTTCTTCATATTAAACCTCTCCAAAATAAATTCTACATAATTTGCTTGGGAAATAAAAATACCATTTTATGTTTTCTTCATTTATATGTCCAAAAAATACATTAACAACCCCAAGTCAGTGATTTCAAACTCACTTTTCAAGACTTCCTTCAAATCAACAATGCGAAAATCATCACTCCCTGTAAAAATCAAATCATCTAGATATAAAAAAATAATAAGAAGCTTACCATCACTTTCTTTTATGTAGAGAGTAGGATCCCCATCACATTTATCAAAGCCATTGTCCATCAAGTAAGCATCTATTCTGCTATATCATGCACGTGGTGCTTGCTTGAGCCCCATAAAGAGATTTCTTCAACATATACACCTTCTCTTCTTGGCCTTCTACCTCATAACTCGGCCATTGCATAACATATACTTCCTCTTCCAACACTTTGTTCAAGAACGTTGATTTTAAGTCCATTTGATACACTTTCCATTTATGTTGCATGCTAATAGGCAATAGTTGGTGCACTATTCCATCCTTACGACTGACACAAATATCTCTACATGATCTCTTCCATGTTGTTGCTTGTATCCTTTGACAAATAGCGTTGCTTTATTCCTTTCAACCTTTCTTTCAATGTTGCTCTTGGTATTATAGACCCACTTCACTCCAATGGCCTATTTTCCTTGCGAAAGGTCCACTAACTCCCATGAGCCATTCCTCTATTGCTCTTATTTCTTCATTTATTTCTGTAGCCAATTTTTCTTCTTTTACTGCATCTTCAAAATGGATTAGGTCATCTACATGAAAAAGAATGCAAAGAAGGAATTCGGACCTACACTACTGTCAACTCCATTTTTCTCATAAATTTGACTTAAATTTCTGATTTTTTTTCTTCTTATGCTTGCAAAAGATGGGCTTGACATTTCACTTGATGTTTTTCTTGAAGTAAATGACATTGTGGGTCTTTGCGGTGTGCTTGTAATAGTACTTACTTGGTTGCTCAACATTGTCCTATTATTTGTTGATGATGTCACTTGTTGACTACTTTATTGAGCTTGATAGGAGTAGCACGAGTCACCATTGAGGAATTACATTTTTTGGTCAATTCCTCTTTGTCTTCATGTGGTATACATGTTTTCACATTGATTTTCTTCTTCAAATTTCCATCCCATGCTTCCTCTTCTATGAACTGCACATCTCTACTGATTATGACCTTCTTGGTTAATGGATTGTAGAGCTTGTATGCCTTGGATTCATCACTATATCCAACAAATATGCATTTCTCCCCCTTGCTATCCAACTTATTCATTGATTCCTTTGGGACATGTGCATACACCACACATCCAAACACTCTCATGTGAGTGACACTATGCTTTCTTCCACTTCATACCTCTTCAGGGACCATATTATTAACACTTCTAATTGGACACCTATTAATGATATATGTTGCACAAGTGACAACTTCAGCTCAATAGTCATTTGGAAAATTATTTTCCTTCAACATGCTCCTTTCCATTTCCACAACGATCCCATTTTTCCTTTCCATGACACCATTTTGTTGAGGTGTATACCTTGTTGTAAATTTCTTGTGAATTCCATGCTCCCTGCAAAAATGTAGGAAGTCATTTGAGATGTATTCACCACCTCTGTCAGTCCTCAAAACTTTGATGTAGTGTCCACTTTGCTTCTCAACAAGAGATTTGTATTGGCGGAAGCGCTCAAACACTTCACTTTTATGTCTTAGGAAGTAGACCCATGTCTTCCTTGTATAGTCATCTATGAAAGTCAAAAAATAATAGCTACCACCAATTGATGGTGTCTGCATTGGTCCACATAAGTCTGAATGGACAATCTCCAAATGTGCCTTTTCCCTTATTAACTTTCCTACTTGAAATGTCTCTCTATTTTGTTTTCCCGAAATGCATCCTTAACATAGGTTGTCTGGTTTTTCTATGAGTGGAAATACCTTTAACATTCCTTTCCTATGCAACAAATTCAAGCCTCCAAAATTGAGGTGAGAAAATCCTAAATGCCATAACTAGTTTTCATCTTTGATCTCTGCTTGAAAGTTTAATTGCTTGATAGCGACAACTTTTCTTTCATCTTCTTTTGAATTCATTGACAATTGTGCTTGTGCACCTTCTTCCTTCAAATATGGTTTTATCTTTAGGGGAAACATTATATTGCTTGTCATATGAACTTTTGCAATTAGTTGTTTTCTTGGACACTTATCCAAAAGTGTGCACTCTCCATTCTTGAAAAAGACATTGTAGCCCTTTTTGCATGAGTTGTCCAATTCTTATGCAGTTATGCTTCAAACTAGGGACAAAATAGACATCTAAAATGTAGTTCTTCTCTCACTCCTTTATTCAAATGTTGACTTTTCCTTTTCCCATGACTAAAACTCTGTTATCAGTATCTAATCTCACTTCAAATTTCACACTTTCATCTAGATGGAAAAACATTTCTATGTTCCCTATCATGTGGTTGCTATACCCTCAATCTAGAAACCATACATCCTTTTGTTTTTCTTGTGCTACATTACAAGCTAAAAAAAATGCTATGTTGGTTCTCATTTTCCTTTGTGAAATTTTCACTTGGTTTGTTACTTATATCATGTTGCTTATTTCTACATTCATTTGCATACTATCCATACTTCATATAATAATGACATTGAACTTGAGATTTATCATACCTCTGAACTTGTGCTTGATTCTAGCTTGAGCCGTGACTTGGATTTTGATTGTTGCGCCTTCCACTTTAGCTTGAAGGGCTGCCTCTTTAACCTTTGTGTGGGCTTCTGCCTCTTCCTCTAGAATTTGATCCTCCTCTACCTCTAACTTGACCAACTGAAACTTGTGTCTTGAAGGCATGCTCCAATGAAGAGTTTGTTGCTTTGTTCAGTCTATGTTCATGCCAAACCAGTTATGCATGAAGCCCATCCACTCAAAATTCTGAGAGGTCCTTTGTCTCTTCTATGGCCACAAAAATGACATTAAATCTTACTGGAAAAATTCTCAAATTTTCCTCAACTATTCTCCTTTCCTCAACTGTCTCACCATGAGAATTGTTTTGAGTAACTCATCCAATTACTTGTGTAAAAAACGAGTCTACATTCTCAGACTCTTTCATACAAATTGTCTCAAAATATCTCCCTAGCATTTCTAGCTTTTCCATCTTTACGTTTCCCATTTCTTGGTAGGTTTCCTCGAGGGTATCCCATGCTTTCTTGGACTTTGTTGTTGTTGGAAACCTTGGGAAAATACTTTCATGAACTGCTTGAAAAATGTAAAAGAAGGCTTTTGAATCCTTCTTCATATTGTCCATTAAAAGATCCTGTTCTGTTTGTGACAAGGCATTGTATGATGTTGCATATGCTATTTCTTGGAACCCATTCTCCACCCAATCCCAAATATCTTGAGAAGAAAAAAGAGCCTTCATTGTTATAGCCCAACAGTCATAATTTTTTTCCATTAACCTTAGGTATTTGAGGATTTGTCAACCTTGTTCTTGAATTTACCTGTTAGTAAATATGCTCCAAAAATAATAGCTTCAAAACAAATTTTAACTCACAGTAAAAACACTTGAAAATTTTACACTAGTTGTGATAACATGTGAAAGTTTAGACAAAGGAGGCTTCCTCTAAACAACACAATTGCAGAGGTTAATTCACAGAGGTTAATTCACAAAGTTGACTTGCACAACTAAATAGAAATAAAAGCTCAAAAAATTTATGCATAGTTAAACAGAGTAAAACACTGTAAATGGGAGCAATACAATAAATTTTTTGATTATAATTGCGAATAAATGAAATACATTTATATGGAAGTGTTGGCTCCTTCACTTAGAGTTATAGAGTAACTCAATGTAAAACCTTTAACTAAATTGTTTTAAGAGCCTACCTCAAATTGCTCCATGATTTTCTCTCTAAAACTTCTAAAACTTACATTTGACAATTATATTCACCGCTAAGCTAAAGACTTCAACTTATATGTATATTCAAACATACAAGTTTTAACACTTTACTTCAAGACAAAGTCAAAGCTGTTATGGCATACGATGGTTGATTGTACAAAAAATGATTTTCTATGTTGTGGAGTACATATAATGTCAGGACTATATGTTTTACCAACCTTACCAACCTTGTATTAAATGATCATATGTTCTTGAAGTTTGTAATCCTATCCAAAACTTCATTTAATCCATATCCTTCAATCTGCAAACAAAATCCGCAACCTAATCTACTTGCTTGGTTTGCAAGTGTACCATAAGTATGGTTGTTGCATGTTTAATAAGTGCAGTGGTTGAGATTAATTTTTTCAACACACCCTAAATGTGGGACAAGGAGAACATTTACACAATTCTACAAGATTCAACAACAATTATAAATCTTGTTACATGTTTTTGTAAATATAGATATGATTATTTCATATTATTTTTTTAGTAAAGTGAGCGTGAAACAATATAATTATGAATTTTGTTATATGTGTGTGTGTGTATGTATGTTTAATTTATATAAGTGTTTTACTTTACTTATTATAAGTTATGGTGTTTTTAGGGCATATTTTTCAATAGAATTTGCTTACAATCTGAATTTATTTAGAATTTGGTAAGGATCTCTTAGAATCACCAAGTTGAATTGTGAAATTTCCACAATCCCAATACCCAAAAAATTTCAGAGTGCTGAATCCATATATGTATTGAAAAACATATGTTAAATACCAAAAAATTCATGGTTATACCAAAACTTATTTAGCCAAACAACCCAATACTTATAACCCTATTTAATTTATACAAGCACACTAGTTTTTATCCATTTCTAAATTTATCACAAAATATTAATAATATTAAGAAAATAAAAGTGATAAATCATAACGTGGCGACTTGAAATTCTTGTTAAAAAAAATTTATGCGGAGAGGCAGAGGTAGCTTTATGATTGTTCACGAAGTTGATTTTGTAGCTCGGTTTACACGTAGCTATACAGAGACTTAAAACCACAATATTCACTCATGACAAAAAAATAAGGTAGAACATAGAAAGTTTGGAGCAACACAATAAAAACTTAGGATTAACTTCTAATTCATGAAAAATACATTCATATGAGATTGTGGCTCATTCACTAGGTAAAAACAAGATTTTCAAAGATCTTCACTTCACGTCGAATAACACACAGTAAAACACAGTAACTGTTATTTTCACGTGCCCACCAAAATTTGCTCCACCATAATTTGCTCCACCATTTTTTCCTCAGAGACACTCGCTCTCTTTCACTCTTTTTTCTTACTCTCTTACATGCAAAATGACTTTTACATACATACTTATCTCAACATACAATTTTTACATTAATGCATGACAGAGCAAATAATTAATATGATGTTGTTGTTGAGTTTTGACAGTTCGCGCAGGTGTTTGTGGAGTGTGGGCAATATTCACGCTGTAAATGATTGCCCATATCTATTCACTAAAATACATTAAATGCCTTCCTTCAATTATTTGTTGTGTTGCAGAATGGTTCATGCCTGGCTTAAGTCCTTCCATCTTCAAACAGAGACACAACCTGCAAAAATAGTTGTCACAAGCAAGGCTACTATCAGGAAGTTTATTGCGGTGGTTGGGATTATTATTTCCAACACTCCCCCTTAATCACAATTGTCACCATTGACAATTTTCAAGGAGTTTTTGAGATAAAAAAAAAACTTTCACGTGCCAATGGCTTTGTGAAGATATCAGCAAATTGTTCCTGTGACCTGCAGTGCTGCAACACAATTTCATCATTGTTAATAAACTCTCTAATAAAATGATATTTAGCATCAATATGCTTGGTCCTCTTGTGAAAGATAGAATTCTTTGACAATGCAATTGTTGAGGTGTTGTCACAGAAAATGGTTGTCATTCCCTCTTGGTCATGATGAAGATCCCTCAACATCCTTCTCATCCAAACTGCCTGACATGTTGCCACTGTCGTTGCGACATATTCAGCTTCTGTTGTTGACAATGACACTATTGGCTGCTTCTTGGAAGCCCATGAAATGGTTGCAGAACCCAAATGAAATACATATCCTGATGTGCTCTTTTTGTCATCAACACTTCTTGCCCAATCACTATCAACGTAACCAACCAGCCTGAAATCACTTGTTGTTGTGTACAAAATTCCATACTATTTTGTCCCATTGACATACCTTAAAATACCTTAAACTGCTTGCCAATGTGTCTCCTTGGGTGTCTCTATAAACCTTGACACCAAACTTACTGCATACATTATATCCGGCCTAGTGGAGGTCAAATACATCAAGCTTCCTATCATGCTTTTGTGTAATGTTGGATTGACATTGTTGTTGCAATCTTCTTTGTTCAACTTCAACCACATGACAATTGGAGTTTGTGCGGGCTTGCTGTTTTGCATTTTAAACCTCTCCAAAATGTCTGCCACATACTTTGCTTGAGAGATAAAAATGTCTGTTTCTATTTGCTTCACTTCTATGCCTAAAAAATATCTTAACAATCCCAAGTGAGTCATTTCAAATTCACTTTTTATGACTTGTTTGAAATCAATGATGAAGAAATCATCACTACCTGTGAAAATGAATTCATCTACATTTAAGACAACAATGAGAATCTTACTTTTGCTCTCTTTGATATAGAGAGTAAGCTAACTATCACATTTGTCGAAACCATTGTCCAAAATGTAGGCATCTATCCTTCTATACCATAAGCGTGGTGCTTGCTTAAGCCCATAAAGAGCTTTCCTCAACCAATACACTTTGTCTTCTTGGCCTTCTACCTCATAACCAAGCGGTTGCGCGACATACACTTCCTCTTTCAGTACTCCATTCAAGAACGCTGATTTTTCGTTCATTTGATACATTCTCCATTTATGTTGCATGGCAATCGCCACAACTACGTGCACTATTTCCATCCTCACGACTAATGCGAGCGTCTCCGCTTAATCTCTTCCATGCTGCTGCTTGTATCCTCTGAGAACTAGCCTTTCTTTGTGCCTTTCAATCTTTCCCTCAATGTTACTTTTGGTCTTATAGACCCACTTTACTCCAATGACATGTTTTCTTTTCGAAAGGCTCACTAACTCCCATGTGTCATTCCTTTCTATTGCTTCTATTTCTTCCTCCATTGCCACAACCCATTTTTCTTCTTTGACTACATCTTCAAAATGGATTGGGTCATCTACATGACAAAATAATGCAAATAAGGAATTCAAACCAGCGCTGCTATCAACTTCTTCTTGCTCATAAATTTCATTTAAATTTCTGAATTTTGGTCTTCTTGTGCTTGTTGAAGATGGGCTTGACATGTCACTTGGTGTTGTGCTTTGTGGTGTGCTTAGAGAAGCACTTGCTTGGCTACGCGAAACTGTCCTATTATTTGTTGATGGTGTTGCTTGCTGCCTGCTTTGTTGTGATTGAATAGGTGTAGAGGGAGTCACTATTGAGGAATTACTTGTTGTTGTTAATTCCTCTTTGTTTTCATGTGGTATACATGCTTTGACATTGACTGTCTTCTTTAAAATTCCATCCCATTCTTCCTCTTATATGAATTGCACATCTCTGTTGATTATGAATTTCTTGGCTAATGGATTGTAGAGCTTGTACGCCTTGGATTCATCACTGTATCCAACAAATATACATTTCTCCCCCTTGCTGTCCAACTTCTTCCTCAACTCATCTGGGACATGTGCATATGCCACATATTCAAAAACTCTCATGTGAGCGACACTATGCTTTCTTCCACTCCATGCCTCTTTAGGAACTATGTTCTAGACACTCTTGGTTGAACATCTGTTCAAGATATATGCTGCACAAGTGACAACTTCAGTGCAATAATCATTTGGCAAATGCTTTGCCTTCAACATATTCCTTGCCATTTCCATAATGGTCATATTCTTTCTTTCTTCCACACCATTTTGCTGAGGTGTATATCTTGTTGTAAATTTCTTGTGAATTCCATGCTCCCTGTAAAAATGAAGGAAATCATTTGAGATGTATTCTCCACCTCTGTCAGTCCTGAGGACTTTGATGTAGTGTCCACTGTGCTTCTCAACAAGAGCTTTGCATTGGTAAAAGCACTCAAACACTTCACTTTTTTGTTTTAGGAGATAGACCCATGTCTTCCTTATGTAGTCATCAATGAAGGTCAATACATAGTGGCTACCGCCAATTGATGGTGTCTGCATTGGTCCACATAACTCTAAGTGGACAATCTCTAAAGGTGTCTTAGCTCTTATTGACTTTCCTGCTGGAAATGTCTCTCTACGTTACTTGCCAAAGATACATCCTTCACATAGGCTGTCTGATTTTTCTATGAGTGGCAAACCCTTCACCGTGCCTTTCCTATGCAACAAATTCAAACCTCCAAAGTTGAGATAACCAAATCTCAAATGCCATAACCATTTTTCATCTTTTACCTCTGTTTGAAAGTTTACTTGTGTGACAACTGCCTCTTTTCTTCCATTCTCTTGTGAGTTCATTGAGAGTTGTGTTTGTGCACCTTATTTTTGCAAATTTGATTTTAATTTTAGGGGAAACATTCTATTGTTTGTCATCTGAACCTTTGCAATCAGATGTCTTCTTGGAGGCCTATCCAAAATTGCGCACACATCATTTTTAAATAAGACATTATAGCCCTTTTACATGCCCTATCCAATGCTTATGAGGTTATGCTTCAGACTAGGGACAAAGTAAACATCTGAGATGTACTTCTTTTCCGCCTTCTTTATCAGGATATTAACTCTTCATTTTCCCATGACAAAGACTTTACTATTAGTACCTAATGTCACTTCAGATTTCACACTTTCATCTAGATTGGAAAACATTTCTATGTTTCCTAACATGTGGTTGCTACACCTTGAATCTAGATACCATATATCACTTTGTTTTTCTTGTGCTACATTACAAGCTAAAAACATGCTATCATGGTTCTGATTTTCTTTTGTGAAATTTACACTTGGTTTTTTACTAATGTCATATTGCTTCTTTCTACATTCATTTTCATAATGACCATACTTCTTACAGTAATGACATTGAACTTGAGATTTATTATACCTCTAACTTTGTGCTTGATTTTGGCTTGGCCTTGACTTGGATTTTGATTGTTGCCTCTTCCACTTGAGCTTGAAGGGCTGCTTCTTCCACCTCTATGTGGGCTTCTTCCTCTTCCTCTAGCATATGATCTTCCTCTGCCTCAACCTTGACCAAATGATACTTGTGTCTTGAAGGCATGCTCCAATGAGGAGTTTGTTGCTCTATTAAGTCTATGTTCATGAGAAATCATTGATGCATTAAGCTCATCCACTGAGAACTGCGAGAGATCCTTTGTCTATTCTATGGCCACAACAATGGTGTCAAACCTTGCTAGCAAACCTCTCAAAACTTTTTCAACTATTCTTCTTTCCTCAAGTATCTCACCATGAGACCTAATTTGAGTAACTAGCCCACTTACATGTGTAAAAAACAAATCTACATTCTCAGACTCTTTGATACAAAGTGTTTCAAAATCTCTCCTCAACATTTGCAGCTTTGCTGTCTTGACTTTTGCCATGGCTTAGTAGGCTGTCTGGAGGGTGTCCCATGCTTGCTTGGACTTCGTTACTGCTGCAACCCTTGGAAAAATACTTCCACGAACTTCTTGGAAAATATAGAACATGGATTTCGAATCCTTCTTCCCATTGTCCCTTAACAAATCTCTTTTTTCTTGAGATAAGCATTGTATGCTGTTGCATCTGCTGGTTCTTGAAAACCATTCTCCACCAAATCCCAAATGTCTTGAGAAGAAAATAGGGCCTTAATTGTAATAGCCCAATAATCATAATTTTTGCCATTAAACTAAGGTATCTGAGGATTAGGAAAGCTTGTGCTTGATGTTGCCATTTCTGAGTGAACAAAAAAAGCTTTCTACGTGCTGGTAAATATGCTAAAAGAAATCTACCCTCAAAACAATTTTAACTATTAGTAAAAGCACTTGTTTTTACAATAACAGAACCAATACCATGTTAAGAAATATTTACGCGGAGAGGCAGAGGGGTGTGACTTTCCTCAGCTCTGCTGGTAAATATGCTAAAAGAAATCTGCCCTCAAAACAATTTTAACTGTTAGTAAAAGCACTATCTGCCCTCAAAACAATTTTAACTGTTAGTAAAAGCACTTGTTTTTACAATAATAAAGCCAATACCATGTTAAAAAATATTTACGTGGCGAGGCAGAGGGGTGTGACTTTCCGCAGCTCTATGAATCTTCGCGAAGCTGATTTCGCACAGCTCTATGACTCTTGACGACGCTGATTTCACGCAGCTTGATTTACGCTACTTTCTGCAGCTCTACGAATTTTTGCAACGCCGATTTCACCGAACTCTATGACTCTTGGCGACACTAATTTCGCATAGCTTGATTTATGCACAACTACACAGAGACTTAAAACCACAGTATTCACACACGACAAAAAAACAACGTAGAATAGAGTAAGTTTAGAGCAATACAATAAAAACTTAGGATTAACTTCTAATTCATGAAAAATACATTCATATGAGATAGTGGCTCATTCACGAGATAAAGACAAGATTTTCAGATCTTCACTTCACATTCACCAGATAAAAACAAGATTTTCAGATACAATGTAGAACAAAGTAAGTTTGGAGCAACACAATAAAAACTTAGGATTAATTTCTAATTCATGAAAAATACATTCATATGAGATAGCCGCTCATTCACTAGATAAAAACAAGATTTTCAGATTTTCACTTCAGATAAAAACAAAATTTTCAGATCTTCACTTCAAGCTGAATAACACACACTAAAACATAGTAACTTTTGTTTTCATGGGCCCACCAAAATTTGCTCCACCGTTTTCTCCTCAAAGAATGTCACTCTCTTTGATTCTTTTTTCTTACTCCCTTACATGCAAAATGATTTTTACATACATATTTATCCCAACATACAATTTTTACATTAATGCATTGCAAACCAAATAATTAATATAATGTTGTTGTTGAGTGTTCACATTTCAGGCGTGTGTTTGTGGAGTGTGTGCAATATTCGCTCAGTAAATGCTTGCCCATGTCTATTTACCAAAATATATTAAATGCCTTCAATTCTTTGCTGTGTTGTGGAATGGTGGGCGCTTGGGTTGAGTCGTTCCATCTTCAAAGAGAAACACAACTTGCAAAAATAATTCTAACAAACATGGCTAGGTGTTTATTGCAGTGGTTGAGATTATTATTTGCAACAATTCTGTATTCCACACTCTCTTTCGATTAAGCTACGATAAGAGCAGTTGGGCCTTCAATCTCTGTCTACCTTGGAGATGCGGATTCAATAAGTAGAAAGAGAACATCAATAGCTGTTAATATTTGTGAGTGGATAGCTGACAATGGCCTGGGAACGGGAATCTGTTACAAGATCCCTGTGGGAATACGCAATCGTGGTGGCATGGAGCTTCTTCATTTTCATCTACCCCCACAAGCGGAAGCGGCCGCTGCCCCGGGGCCGTTCCCTTTGCCCATTATCGGAAACCTCCATTTTCTAGGAAAGCTTCCCCACCAAGCTCTTGCAGAGCTTTCTTTGAATTACGGGCCTCTCATGTCCCATCGCCTCGGCTCCTACGCTCTCACCCTAGTCCTCTCTTCTGAGGGAAATTGCAGGGGAGTTCCTAAAGGGCCATGATCGACTCTTTGCCAGCCGAAATTCGTCTGCCACTATTAAGTGCTTTACCTATAATTCCTCGGACGTAGCCTTCTTCCGTACGGTCCGTACTGGAGGTAGAAGCGTAAGATCTGCGTTTTACAGTTCTTGAGCTCCAGACGCATTGATTCATCATAAGAGAAGAGGAAGTCTCAGCCATGATTTTCTCTATTATTAACTCAAACTCGGATCATCCTCAGGATGACCCTCGCCCCTTAAACATGAGCAAAACCATCTCGGCTCTGACAAATGCTATAATCTGCAAAATGGTAGTTGGTAGGAATATTCAGACGAAGACCTAATCGGTAGCACTGGATTCGATTCATTGATCAAAGAAATTCTTATGTTATCTTGGATAGATTATCTGCGAGGTTTACTTTTAACATCGGAGATTATGTACCATACCTGGCCTGGATAGATTATCTGCGAGGTTTCAACCGTTGCTTGAAGCAAGTGCATAATACGCCAGACCACTTCATGGAGAAAGTACTAGAAGAAGACAAGGTTAAGGGGCAGCATGACCCCAACGTCCCGCGAGATCAAGATACGGAGCTCCAAATTACACAAGATAATATAAAAGCCGTTGTCATTGTAGTTTAAAGCTGGGTTAGGTATTTGTAGAATGATACTTTTGGAATTGAGATACAACTTTTAGAAGTGAGGTTTTTGTGATTAGAATTGATTTAAAATTTATTTTCAAAATATAATGGTGGATGAGATTATTTGTCTGGATAATTCTCATCAATATATTAAATTATTTTAATATATTAATTTATTTTCAAGAAATGATATTTAGAATTAATATATTAATTCATTTTAAGAAGTGATATTTAGAATCAATATATTAATTCATTTTTAAGAAGTGATTAGCACGTGTTTATAAACTTATTTGAGATGCTTTGCTTCTTAAAAATGACACTAATGGATACAATGCCTTTTCCACAATGCCTTCCTTTACTTAATGGCTTCGGCTTACTTAATAATGGTATAGCCCCACTTATCATGGAACTACTAAAATGACACCATGAAGCTATCTATAATGATTCTAAACTTAAACCCAAATAATCTCATTGTGATAGATCTTGAAAATGAATTTCAAATAAATATGAAAAGCCAATTATATTGATATCGGCAGGATATGTTGGTGGCTAGCATGGACACATCCTCTACGAGCATAGAGTGGGCCATGTCTGAAGTGCTGAGAAACCCTAAAGTGTTGCGGATGACAAAAAAACAATGAAGACTCTATGAAAAGAGCTTGATATTTCATTATTGAATATAATTATTTATAGATACATAAGAATCAATAATGACCTATAGATACATAAGAATCAATAATGACCTTCGCGGATCTCCGTCGTCTTGAAATGATATTCGACTGATTCCTGCAGAGTCACATTAAACTTGCTGACGTGTGAACAGTGGGCAGCTTCGTTTGATAAGTTGTGATTAATGTTCTAACACTTCTCTTTAATCACGAGGACCTAAACTTTAACTTGCCTGCTAGTGTAAGTCTTAGCTAAGCTTACAACAAAACATTTCATTTTTTGCCTTCTTGTTAAAGGGTCCATGCTTATTCATTTGCTGGTGCAGTTTCATCTTCACCTTTCTGTATTTCTTTATAATCTTCTTCTACTCCTTGCTTACGTACTTAACATCAACAATCTCTTCTCGATTGGGATGCAATGCAAGATTCTGAACAAGGTAATCTAATTCATGTTCTCCCCACTTTCCATGAGGAACCAACAAAGGAGCCACCAAAATGTAGTTATCTTCAAACATAAGCAGCCTCTGAACAACATCCATGGTCATATCTTTCATAGTCGCAGTTATCTTGGAAGCAGATCCAATCAAATTTACAACAATTGATTTTTGAGAAAATCAAGTTTTAGGCGGACTGATTGTAAAATTATATGGAATAGACTTTAGCTCGTGATCATCAATAACATAATCCTCAATAGCATCACATTGTTTGTCAAAGATTTCTTCGAACCCAAAAAAACTGCAAGACCCAAAAATGTTGTCAAATGGGTTGTTGAGAAAATGGTTCATGTTCAAAAAAGATAGACATATCAGCCGCGCTCCACTTTACTTCTGCCACATAGAAAAAAACCCAACAAATAAGACACGATGGAGATCTGACAACGCTTCCACACAACTCTTAGCTAGGCTCAAATTTTTCTTAAACTCTGGCGAGCTTTGACTTTAGAATAGTCTGCCTCTCAGTGCCCTGGATGTGCATCACACTTTCGCTGCCCAACTCTTCTCATCAGCGTTTTCCAACAATTTCCAACAATTCCTTCAAAGGGATCGGACAGCTTCACAGCACTCGCAAGTAGAACACAATCCACCACTCTTCACACACAAACCTTCACAGGAGTCTCCACTCCTCAGCCTTTGTTGAAAATATAATTTCAACTGTGCAACAGTTGAGCCATGCGGCAGCATGAAGACAATAACCGAGCGCGTCACCAAGGATCGGGAGGCAAGAACTTTCAAAAATCAAACTGCAGGCTTAAAGATCCGCTTTAACCTCAGTCATCAGATCTAACCGATCAACGGTCTAGATCGTATCGGCGTATCGGCAAGTCGGCATATCGGCGGGTTGGAGCATCGGAGGCAGGCAGCGACAGCGATATGAAACATCGCCGATGAGCGATCGCCGATATCGCATCGGCGAAGTCGAAGTGAAGGACTTATAAAGAAGCTTTTGTGTTTGCGATGAGCGATCGCCGATATCGCTATCGGCACATCGCTATCGGCAATGTCATAGGGTCGGGGTCTTTAACATGAGTTATGTAGCGATGCGACGGAGCGGACCCGACAATATTATAAATTTTTTTTGATAAATTTTCAAGTCCGCGCTCAGGGCATTTTTAATGTATTTCAGGCATATATATATATATATGATCGGAGGTATCGGCACATAGTGCAATCGGCATATCGCAATCGGGGAAACCATGGGTTCACAACCTTTTTTATATAAGCGCTATGCGATGAAGCACGGACCCGATGGCTTCCCAAAACCAAATTGTATAATGTTTGAAATCCACCCAAAGGCAAATTATTTGTATTTTGCAGCGTTTATGTATGTTTTCAAATATATGGAGAAACAGAGAATTGGCGCGGAGGCAGTTAAAGTGAGCATGGAACAGTACAGCATAGCAGGCAGAAGCTTTCAATTTACAGCATGGGCGAGTAGGAAGACATTCAATCTTCAGCTACCGCAGTTAATAAGTAACTCAGTCAAGGACGAGGAGGACAGCCTCGAACAGTTCCCAGTATGGGACTCCATTTTTGTTCATTAAAACCATTCAGATTTTGTATGTAATTGTTGTTGATGTCGTGTTGAAAAAGACTGTAGAGGTGTGTGTGTGTGTGAGTAGAAGTGCAGCAGCACAGGTGAATGTTTTATAATATGCAGCACCGTAGACTGTAATGAATGTGTGTTTTTTTTGGTTAATCCCTCTGAGCAGGAAGAGGAAGAATTTTGTATCAGGCTTTTCATTTTAATGAATACAGATCCTAGTTTATGGGTGTAATACTCTGTTCTGATAAATAATTTTTAGCTTTCCGTTGTGTGAAAATCCTGGAGAGAAACAGAGCATTGTTCTCTGTGTGCATTTTATATTGTGTTTTTGGGATTTTGACAGAAAAATCCCCAACAGTGGTATCAGAGCTAAGTTCAGGCTCTTTGAAGGTGTCAAAGAAGCTGAAGAAAAGACTTTTGCTGCAGCAGCTTCTCCAGCAGAGCGAAGTTCAGCAAAAGAATCCAAGTTAAAAGAGAAAGAATGGCAGGCACCAGCACCAGCAATAGTATGGGTATGCAGCTCCCACTATTCGATGGCAAAAATTATGACTATTGGGCAATAACAATGAAAGCCCTCTTTGCTTCCCAAGACTTATGGGAAATTGTTGAGGATGGTTTTGAACAACCAGCAGATGAAAATGAGTTTAATGCATTAACTCAGGGAGAGAAGGATCTGTTGAAAAGCCACAAGAAGAAGGACTCAAAAGCCCTCTTCTTCTTGTATCAAGCAGTGCATGGAAGCGTGTTTCCAAGATTAGCAGCAGCTAAGTCATCCAAAGAAGCATGGCAAACTCTCAAAACAGCCTATCAAGGAATGGAGAAAGTGAAGACAACAAAACTACAATTGCTGAGGAAAGATTTTGAGAATCTAAACATGAAGGAGTCAGATAATATTGACTCATTCTTCACTCAAGTAATTGGCCTGGTTACACAAATAAGATCTCATGGAGAGATACTCGAAGAAAGGAGGATTGTGGAGAAAATATTGAGGGTCTTACCCTCAAAGTTTGATGCGATTGTCACCACCATTGAAGAGACAAAGGATCTCTCAAACTTTTCAGTTGATGAGCTTCATGCATCACTGATAACACATGAACAGAGGTTGAGTAGAAATGAAAACTCATCTCTAGAGCAAGCCTTCAAGACCCAGATGTCCTTTGGAAGAGGAAGAGGTCAAGGCAGAGGAAACAAGAGAGGAAGAGGCAGAAGCCAGAACAGAGGTGGAAGGAACAGTCCAGCAAATGCTCAAGGAAGAGGCAGCAATCCAAATCAGAACCAAGGTCAAGGCAGCAGCCAACAAAGTGGACAGCATCATGCTCAAGGACAAAGGTATGAAAAATCCAATGTCCAATGTTATTACTGTAAAAAATATGGACACTATGCCAGTGAATGTAGGAAGAAGCAGCATGATGTGAATAATAGATCTAATGCAAATATTACTAGAGAAAATGTCAGCCAAGGTAATGTGTTGTTAGCTTGTAATATGGCTGAAACAAATAGTGAAGATATATGGTTTCTAGATTCCGGTTGTAGCAACCATATGACAGGAAACATAGCCTTCTTTTCTGCCCTAGATAAAAATGTGAAATCAGAAGTCACACTTGGGACTGATAGCACGATTTCTGTTATGGGTAAAGGTGAAGTTAAAATATTTACAAAGCAAGGAGAAAAGAAAACCATAGCAGATGTTTACTATGTCCCTGGAATGAGATGTAACCTCTTGAGTATTGGACAGCTTGTCCATAAGGGGTACAATGTTTTCTTTAAAAATGATGTATGCACCATCATGGATATAGCACCCAGCAAAAGATGCATTGCTGAAGTGAAGATGACGAGGAACAGGATGTTCCCTCTTAGAATAAGGGCAGATTTGAAAAACAAAGGTGAAATAGCAGCAGTTACCCAAGAGGCTTTCCAAAGCGTGCCAAAGGATGAAAATTGGTTGTGGCACTTGAGATTTGGACATCTCAATTTTGGAGGTCTTAACTTGTTAAGCAGAAAAGGAATGGTAAGAGGATTACCATTGATAGAGAAGCCGGACAGCCTTTGTGAAGGTTGTATATTGGGCAAACAACATAGAGAGAGTTTTCCATCAGGGAAAAGTATAAGGGCAAAGGCATCCTTAGAGATTATCCACTCAGATTTGTGTGGACCAATGCAAGCTCCATCATTAGCTGGAAGCCTATATTTCTTGACATTCATTGATGATTTTAGAAGAAAGACTTGGATATATTTCCTCAAGAACAAAAGTGAAGTCTTTGAGAAATTCCAAAACTTCAAAGCACTTGTGGAGAACCAAAGCGGACTGCACATAAAAGTTTTCAGAACTGATAAAGGAGGTGAGTATATCTCCAAAGAATTCCTGCGGTTTTGTAGAGAAAATGGAATTCACAAGTAGTTTACAGCAAGGTATACCCCGCAGCAAAATGGAGTTGCTAAAAGGAAAAACAGGACCATTATGGATATGGCAAGGAGCATGTTGAAGGCAAAGAATTTGCCAAATGATTATTGGGCTGAAGCTGTAAATTGTGCAGTATATATCTTGAATAGGTGTCCTACAAAAGCAGTCATGAACGAAGTGTCAGAAGAGGCATGGAGTGGGAGAAAGCAAGGAGTCACCCACATGAGAGTTTTTGGATGTGTGGCCTATGCACACATACCAGATCAGCTAAGGAGGAAGTTGGACAGCAAAGGGGAGAAATGCATCTTCATTGGATACAGTGAGGAATCCAAAGCCTACAGGTTGTATATCCCATCTACCAAGAAGTTTTTTGTCAGCAGAGATGTTCAATTCATTGAAGAGGAAGCTTGGGATGGAAGCATAGAGAAAACAGTGAATGTTAAAAACTGTTTGTCTCATGATGAAGATGAAGAGGAGGTGGCTGAAATGAATCCCCAAACAGCAGCACCAACACAAGAACAACAAGGTACACCATTGAGGATAAATGAAAGTGCTTCTCCAAGCACACCACAAGGAGGAAATTCAAGTGCATCCTCAAGCACTTGCAGACCAAGTGAAAGAGGTAAAAAGTTCAGAAACTTAAGTGACATTTATAATGAAGGAATGAATTCCTTATTTGCCTTGTATTGTCATGTTGATGATCCTATTCATTTCGAAAATGCAATTAAAGATAAGAAATGGATAGAAGCTATGGATGAGGAGATGAATGCCATAGAAAGAAACAAGACATGGGATTTGGTTGAGCTACCAAAAGGTAAAGAAGTTATCGGAGTCAAATGGGTCTATAAGACCAAATGCAATGCTGAAGGCAAGATAGAAAGACACAAGGCAAGGCTTGTTGTCAAAGGGTACAAGCAGCAATATGGGAGAGACTATGAGGAGACTTTCGCACCGGTTGCAAGAATGGAAACCGTAAGAGCAGTGATGTCCATAGCAGCGCAAAACAAATGGAAAGTCTACCAAATGGATGTGAAATCAGCATTCCTAAATGGAGTGTTAATGGAAGAGGTTTATGTGGAACAGCCTCTCGGATATGAGAAGAAAGGTGAAGAGCACAAAGTGTGCAAATTGAAGAAAGCTCTTTATGGGCTGAAGCAAGCGCCAAGAGCATGGTACAGCAGGATAGATTCATATCTATTGGATAATGAATTCGACAAGTGTGAAGGAGAACCCACAGTCTACATCAAGGAAAAGGATGGTAAAATTTTAATTGTTGTCTTGTATGTAGATGATGTTATTTTCACTGGAAATGATATTTATCTTATTGAGAATTTTAAATCAGTCATGAAAGAGGAATTTGAAATGACTGACATGGGTTTCTTGAGATACTTCTTAGGCATAGAAGTAGATCAAAATGAAAAAGGAATTTTTATATGTCAAGCAAGATATGTAAATCAAGTTTTGGGCAGATTTAAGATGGAAGAATGCAAGGCAGCAATCACTCCTACAGTAATGGGATTAAAGCTCAGCAGAAAGGACAGCAGCAAGGATTTTGATCCTAGCTTGTATAAAAGCATTGTGGGCAGCCTTATGTATTTAACAGCAACTAGGCTTGATTTAATGTATGTTGTTAGTTTGATTTCCAGATTTATGGAGAGGCCGAAGGAGGCACATTGGCAGGCAGCAAAGAGAATTTTGAGGTATGTGAAAGGTACCAAAATGTTTGGAATTCTATATCATGCCTCAGAACATTCAGATTTAGTTGGATACACTGATAGCGATTGGGCTGGAAGTGTGGATGATCGGAAAAGCACTTCCGGTTATGTTTTTCACATGGGTTCAGGAGCCATTTCATGGGCTTCCAAGAAACAGCCAATTGTGGCGTTGTCTACAGCAGAGGCAGAGTACGTGGCAGCTACAGCAGCAGCATGTCAAGCAATGTGGATGAGAAGGATGTTGAGAAGCCTAGGCCAAGAGCAGGCAAAAACAATAGTGATTTATTGTGACAATAGCTCTGCTATTGCACTGTCCAAGAATTCTGTGTTTCACAAACGAACCAAACACATTGACACAAAGTTCCATTACATCAGAGAATTGGTGATTAATGGAGAAATCAGTTTACAACATTGCAGCACTCAGGAACAGGTAGCAGACATTTTGACAAAGCCATTGGATCAGAAAAGCTTTGAATTTTTGAGGAAGAGTTTGGGTATGATTGAATGCCCAACAATTGAAATTAAAGGGGAGTGTTGAAAATATAATTTCAACTGTGCAACAGTTGAGCCATGCGGCAGCATGAAGACAATAACCGAGCGCTTCACCAAGGATCGGGAGGCAAGAACTTTCAAAAATCAAACTGCAGGCTTAAAGATCCGCTTTAACCTCAGTCGTCAGATCTAACCGATCAACGGTCTAGATCGTATCGGCGTATCGGCAAGTCGGCATATCGGCGGGTTGGAGCATCGGAGGCAGGCAGCGGCAGCGATATGAAACATCGCCGATGAGCGATCTCCGATATCGCATCGGCGAAGTCGAAGTGAAGGACTTATAAAGAAGCTTTTGTGTTTGCGATGAGCGATCGCCGATATCGCTATCGGCACATCGCTATCGGTAGTGTCATAGGGTCGGGGTCTTTAACATGAGTTGTGTAGCGATGCGACGGAGCGGACCCGACAATATTATAAATTTTTTTTGATAAATTTTCAAGTCCGTGCTCAGGGCATTTTTAATGTATTGCAGGCATATATATATATATATATATATGATCAGAGGTATCGGCACATAGTGCAATCGGCATATCGCAATCGGGGAAACCATGGGTACATAACCGTTTTTATATAAGCGCCATGCGATGAAGCTCGGACCCGATGGGTTTCCGGAACCAAATTGTATAATGTTTGAAATCCACCCAAAGGCAAATTATTTGTATTTTGCAGCGTTTATGTATGTTTTCAAATATATGGAGAAACATAGAATTGGCGTGGAGGCAGTTAAGTGAGCATGGAACAGTACAACATAGCAGGCAGAAGCTTTCAATTTACAGCATGGGCGAGTAGGAAGACATTCAATCTTCAGCTACCACAGTTAATAAGTAACTCAGTCAAGGACGAGGAGGACAGCCTCGAACAGTTCCCAGTATGGGACTCCATTTTTGTTCATTAAAACCATTCAGATTTTGAATGTAAATATAGTTGATGTCGTGTTGAGGAAGACTGTAGAGGTGTGTGTGTGTGAGTAGAAGCGCAGCAGCGCAAGTGTATGTTTGTAATATGCAGCAGCGTAGACTGTAATGAATGTGTGTTTTTTTTGGTAAATCCCTCTGAGCAGCAAGAGGAAGAATTTTGTATCAGGCTTTTCATTTTAATGAATACAGATCCTAGTTTATGGGTGTAATACTCTGTTCTGATAAATAATTTTTAGCTTTCCGCTGTGTGAAAATCCTGGAGAGAAACAGAGCATTGTTCTCTGTGTGCATTTTATATTGTGTTTTTGGGATTTTGACAGAAAAATCCCCAACAGCCTTCAGGCTCGTTCACGCAGGGCAGTGCGCTATCCCATTTGAACTCTACCTTCACAACATCTCCAAATACACAGAAAACTCCAGGGTTAACATCAAAGAGCACAAGGCTCACCGCACTTCACAATCCAATGCCCCTGGCTAGCGCCTTTCGACTAACAACCATATAACTAACAGACTCGGCCCTTGGCTTTATTCCACAACGGACTCTCTATATTCAAAACACAGCTCCACACTAATCTACACACAGCATCACATCAACACTCCCTCACTCTGTTCTACGCACAGCAGAACAGCAACACTCCCTCACTCCGTTCTACTCACAGCAATTCTTTAACGCGTCTCATGCTCCTTGTGTTATCGTTCAACAAGAGCACAACAATTGGCCTCACATAGCTAATACCACTTGGCCTCTCGTCACAGCAAGTTCTGTCTCCTCAAGCTAATTTGAGCTCTGATACCATAAAAGAAAATAATGAAGACTCTATTAAAAGAGTTTGATATTTCATTACTGAATATAATTATTTATAGATACATATGAAAGAGAATCAATAATGACCTGCGCTGATCTCTGTCATCTGATGTTCGACTGATTCCTTCAGAGTCACATTAAACTTGTTGACTTGTGAGTGGGCGACTTAGTTTGCTCAGTTGTGATTAATGTTCTAACAGCAGAAGCTTCAGGACAAGCTGGAACGCGTAGTTGGAATGGACAGTATGGTACACAAGTCCGATCTTCCTGGTCTCGTTTATTTTGCGATTCACTCGGCCGTGGAGGACTGCACTGTTTTTGGCTATGAAATCCCCATAAACACTCTCATTTTTCAATCTTTGGGCTATTGGTAGGAACCCAAAGTCGTGGGGGGTATGCCCAAAGTTTTAAGCCTGAGAGATTCCTCGCTGACGCAGAAGCTGGCTTAATCCAGAAAACTCATGAAAACTTTGAGTGGCTTCTGTTCGGAGGAGGGAGGAGAGGGTGCCCCGGGCAGCCATTGGCAACGCTTATTGTAGAGTTTGTGGTGGCGCAGCTCTTGCACTGTTTCAACTGGAGGCCTCCCCTGAATGGGCAGAAACTGGACATGACTGAAAATTTTAATGTACTCACTTTACCGAGAGCGCATGAACACTTGGCATTTCGGACTCCTCGTCTTCCAGTGCTGTAATTTGTATTGCCCGTTGATATACAACGTGTGAGTATTGTTTTTAGAGTAGATTAGAGCCTGATGAAATGTTGTGTCTTTATAAAGAACCCTTGTAGGGCAGAATGCTCCTTCCAATCAAGGTGTAGTTGTTTAACAGAGAATTTAATCATTAGGTACATTTTGTGCTCAGGATTAGTTTCAACGATTCACATTGGAAATTCTGTTTTGACGTTTTTAAACCCTAAAGGTATCTACGACTCTGCAGTATCGCTACGTTTCAAATCAAATAGTTAAACCAGAATTCAATTCTAACGAGTCTATTAATTGCAGCATGATTTATAAGCGTGAGAAGTAATCATTTTATTTGAACGCAATTTTTTTAGCAGATTCCGTCTAGTTTAGATGTTTTATGAGAGAGTTTAGTTTGAGCACAAATATCAATTGCTATATATTAAAATAAATATTTAATTAGTATAACTACATTTATCAATGTGGTTCATATAGGTAGATAGATCTATATTAAACATATATACAACCACATTTTCTAATATGATAGATATAATCCCATAGATGTGAATTTTTTTAAACACCAACTATTTACTATTATTAATAACTATACAAATAATAATAACCATATCATTTATATATATTATTATTATATAATTATTATAATATTAATATAAACACATTATAATAGTATTAGTAATACTAATTAATAATAATAATAACTCATAATAATATTACATTATCATTATATAATAATAATCATAATAATAATTATAATTATAATAATAATTATTATTATTATAATGATATAAAATTATAAAAATAATAATAACAATTATATTGTATTATTATTATAATAATATTATATTATAATTATAATAATAATATTAATCATAATAATATTAATTAATAATAATAATATCTCATAATAATATTGTATTATCTTTTTTTTTTATAGGTAAGCATCCATGGGGATTTGAACCAGTGACCTATCGCAAGGAGTGCTTTAATAGTGCACTCATTCACCGTCAATAATTATAATTTCATATTATTATGATAATATAATATTATCTCATAATAATATTATATTATCATAATAATATAAAATTATTATTATTATTATATTATTATAATAATAACATAATAGCTACTATATTAATAATAATTATTATTATTATCATCATATTATTTTATTATTATTATAATAATAATATTAATTCATAATAACAACCATGATCCAATAATAATTAGAATTGTGATAAGGGAATTATTATGTGTATTTTTTTAAAGATCAACTATTTATGATTATTAATAACTATATAAATAATAACAACGATATTCTCATATATTTATATATTTATGATTATTATATTAATATTATTATTATAATATAAATTCATAATAATAATAATAATAATAATAATAATTGATTCAACCATGTTTATCTTAGTATTTTTAATATTTATCTTAGGGTTTGTATACATTGAGTTTATAATATTAGTCTCTTTTGTCTAATATTATTCCCTCCGGTTCATAATCCCTATGAATGCGAATGAATAATATTAAACAAAAGGGACTAATATTATAAACCCAAGGAACTAATAAACCCAATTGTTTAATATTATAAACCCAAGGAATTAGTGAACCCAAGGGATAAATATTAAAAACCTAAGGGATCAAGAAGCGCAAGGGATTGATATTACAAACACAAGAGATTAATAAAGCTGACCATGATTGATATTATAAACCCAAGTTAATAATAAACCCAAAGGATTAATACTAAAACCCCAAGGGATTATGAACCCAAGGAAATAATATTAAACCCAAGGGACTAATATTATAAACCCAACATTGGTAAACCCTAATATAAATATTAGAAAGACTAAAATAAACATGGTTTATTTTCATGGTGAGACAATCCTTGTCACAATGTGACATTCAACTATGGCTAACCATGGCTGGCTATGATTGTCAATGGTTGACCATGATTGATATTATAAACCTAAGGGAATAATAAACCCAAGCGATTGATATTATAAACCCAAAGGAATAATAAACCCGAGGGATTAATACTAAAACCCCAAGGGATTATGAACCTCAGAGAATAATATTAAACCCAAGGGACTAATATTATAAACCCAATGTATATAAACCCTAAGATAAATATTATAAACACTAAAATAAACATGATTGACCATCATTGATTTTCATATTGAGACAATCCTTATCACAATTCCATGTTGGACCATGGTTGACTATGGTTGACTTCATAATAAACCATGGTTGACTACGGAATAATAAACCCAAGTGATTGATATTATAAACCCAAAGGGACAATAAACCTGTAACACCCCTCCCTTGTGTGCTAAATTATTGTAAACCTAAGATGAGTTAAAGCTAGGTGTGATATCCTCCCTTGTGTGTCAAATGATTGTAAACCTAAACTGAGGAAAGCTAGGTGTGAAACCCATTTTTCTCGTTTAAAATATTCTAAACCAAAGCTAAGGAAAGCTAGGTGATATGTAATATGAAAAGCAAATTTGTTATTAAATAAATTAATAAAATAAATCACTTTGAGGGTGGAGAACCAAGAGAGAGGAGATTCTTGCCTAATCGCATTGAGGAATGGGATAAAGATGAATCTTTCATGATAAAGCTTCTAGATGTGATTCTAGATAAGCTTGGATGGATTGGAGATCTATCGAATGGATGGGAGATAAAGATCCATCGGACATAAAAGATTTGTTGTAGATAAAGGCAAGCCTTTATGAGGAAAAGCCTCATAGGAGATAAATACGAGCTTTCCCGAAAAAGACTTAGGCAAATGGGAAAATCCATAAAAGTGAGATGCCGTTAATGGAAACTAAATCATGAAAGAGGGTATTAAATACCCAGTGCATTGATCAATTGAGGATGGTTGATCCTTGGAAACAAATTCGACTCGGGGGGAATGAGAGATAATTCATGGTTGGGTCGTGGTGCTCCTCCCTCCAAGTGAGGTTTAGTTGGTGTCATATGCCTGGAATGTTTTGTATGATTATTATTACTCTCCCTCTCTCTCTGTTATTGTTCCATTTTGTTTATGAGAAAAGTTCTTAAGTTTCTTCACCATGAGAATGTTTGAGTGAATTACATATTCTTATGTATTAATAGATTTAATGGTGTTTTCCTCTAATATGATGAGATTCACTTGCATGGTATGTGTTTTATATTAATCCTTACTTGTTATGAGGTTAAATCATTTAGCTTAGATATATTGATGGGTGAATTTATCTCTATTATGGACTGACATATTTTATTATGCATGTTGCATTCCAATGTGGAGTTAATTGTAGAAGCATATTCAGTGGGTAATAGTTCTAGTACCCATTCGTGCTAGAATTTGCATGTGACAATTATTCATAAATAGATTACCTATGTTAATGTTTTTCTTATGAGAATGATTGTAGTTTTATATATGTGACTCCTTTCACATTCAAAAGTAGAGTTAATAGCAGAAGCATAATATGTAGTTGTAAATACTAACTTTGTTTATGAGGAGATCATATATAAATATATTTTATCATCTTGCATTTAATAAAGGAATATAGTATGCTTATAATTTCCTAAATTGGTGATTGCTTATGCAAGTGGAACAGTTGTGGAAATAATGCTTCTCATTGTATGACCAATGGTTCAATTATCTGTGTTTTCTTATCAATAAGACTCCCTCCACTTAGGCTAATTCTAGCTAGTTATACATGTGAATGAAAGTTTGGCCAATAACATATTGGTTATATGTATAGGGCTATGATCATGACTTATGGCCATGATAGCTACAGTAAACTTAAATTAATATTCATTAATGCTTGCAAGAGTTATTTTAGAGTTTGATGGTTGCATTTCATTATTCTTTCCCTTTCTCCAAGCTGAGATTAAGATTAAGGACTAATGTAAGAGTGTGAGATATGGTTCATTATCTTGCGGGTATTTAGTAGCTAAGATTTTGAGTATAGTTGCCTAGATGATTACTGTGCATGTAATGATTTGGTTAACTCCACCTGTGAGTCCATTGAAATTTAACTATAAGTAAAAGAAAATTTTAATTAATGGAGCCTAGTAGCTATTTTTCTGGGGTAGGCCCAAAGGGGTACGTTACAAATGGTATTAGAGTGATCAAGTCCAAACCTTGTGGCCTATGGGCCAATTCGCCTTTGCGGAATATGAAAGTGGGAAAACCAAATAAGATAAATCACCCCACAAATTAAAATTTGAAAATAGGTAAATATTATTTGACTCCCAATAGTAAAATAGAGTCACATTTATATTTTGCTCCACTATATATAACCTTTCCAAGAAGATGAAAGGAATGGGGTGTTTTACGCAAATTAATAATACCAATGAATTTCTTGACTTCTTGGGTGAATAACGAGACAAGTCATCTCTCAAGGTAATACCAGAAAAAACAGTTCATATCAAGTCAATTTTAAAAGAAGGACTGCATCCAAATAGGTTGCTTCTCTATGAAGGACTGCATCCAAAGGCTGTACTGTTGTAGATGTATGAGAGTACATAAGAAGGACCCTTTAAAATCGAACAGGAAGCATGCAAGAACTCCATGCACTGTTAGAAATGAGAGAACACCAGATTTATTCCGAACACCTACCTTAAAGGTTGATACCTTGGGGTTGATATATAGAATATATATATCAGTGTCACAATTCTGTACTTTTGAAGGTAAGGATCTTTTGATGCCAAAGTATGCGTCGACAAATGTTACCTGGGGAGGATTATTTAGTTACTTACTATGTTGATTTCTCTATTGATTTCTTTATTGCAAACCAGCGGTGAAAAATAAAAATAAAAAATAATTATCTTCACATAAGTGAAACAATCTCACATTGTTTCAGAATATGTTGAAATCATCCCACATTTCAAAGTAACCATGATTTTTTTTTTTGCTCCTTAGTATATGAAAATAAACAAAAATGATGACTAAAGGATGATGAAAACAAGATGCGACTTACGAATAGACTCTTGAATATTTAGAAGTGACTTGTCAATTGTGTTACGGGCTTTAAATCCGACATGACATGACTTGTCAACATAGGCAGGATAAGAATGCAACACATTTTGAAGGGACAAATCAATTGTATTCCATGTTGGAAATCAATTGTATAACTCTTTATAGAAAATTAATTTTCTATATATGCACAAATCTAATGAAATTAATTCGATGGATTAGAAAAGCAATGATCCCACTTCCTTTGGACTCCATTATTCACAATTCACTAGCAACTGTAAGTACCAAATTACTATGTAGAAAAGGCCTCCATAGAAATGAGTCTTTCAGCCAGAGTTCTGAATTCGAAAATTAGGTTGAACCTCTCAACGAGGAACACAATGGAAGAAACGTGTGACACCCCACACGATGGATTTTTCCCTATGGTTTGGTTGGGTGCTAAACATGGGGGTGTGATGTGTGTGTTAGTGTAGAAGGAATGCTGGTCTAGGTAATTGAAACAAAGAAACTCTGACGACTGTTGTTTCTATTTTCTTTTCTTAGAAAAAAAGGAGGCAGCAATATAAACCAAAAATTAGAAAAAGGTTGCAGTGCTACGAATGCCACTTTATCACCATTTTGGGAGATAAGAAAGTTGGTAGGAAGTTCAAAGAAAAGTTAGGATCTGGTTTGTTGTCTTTTGTCAATAAGGAGTCGTATGTAGGGAAGGGATAATGATTATCCTCCATTGATCAGATTAAGCAATAAAACATACTATTATAAGTAGGTGTGACGTGCTAAGTAAAAGTAGTCACGATGTTTTCTAAATAAAAATTTGGATAGGATGAGAACAGAGATTAGCAGAATAAGGCATGGTGGTAAACATTCTCTAATCAACCACCAGCTTTCATTCTGATTTTTAGGAAAAACATGATTAGTAACTAAGGTTTCCTGCTTTACGGTTTGCTTTAAAGACATTAAAATGACTTTTCGAATTTTCTTAGTTCTTGTTGAGGAGCTCTGGGATAACATTACAAATTCACTACCCCTCTTACTCCCAATACTCATTGAAGATGATAGAATAAATTCTGATGTTGCTAGGCAATGAGGATTTGGTTCACGCTATTGCACTTTCTCTCTCTGAGGGAGAACAAAGAAAGGCGAATAGTAGAGGGGGAAGTTCTGAAGTGGACAATGATGAAGAACCTGCTAGCGCTCTACAAGCAAGCTTGGACATTGGCTTTCCCCCAAAAATGAGTGAGTAGGAAAACCTCGTTATACCTTACAAACAACATAGATAAGCCTTTTGATCAACTTTTTTGGTTTTCATTTGAGAAAACTAGATAATTATATATGCATGGATAGCACATTATATAAAAATTGTTTGCCATTGCAAATACTAGCTATGGTAGATTGGACGTTTGCAAACTCTCCACACCAGGAGAAATTTTTGAGCATTGTAGATATAAAGGTGAATGTGCACTATGTACCTTGGCAAGGAAGTTTAGCATAACTCATATCAAAGGAATCCTATGGAGATGGAATTTTTCCTTCTCTCCAGAGAATTTAATAAAATTTGGGGTAAATGGTGCTAACTATGAAATGGGATGTGAGAACTAAGAATGTACTCTACGCTCACACTACCCAGTGCCCCAGCTAATTAAATTATTTTGCATCACTAGTTCAAAAGGAGATCTAGAACAAAATAAACAATAATAGCTAGCAAGCAGATCCTCCATTAAAACAAGAATTTTAAGAATCATCGATAGGCTTTTGTAAAGGATGCACAAGAAAAAAAATTGAGGGTTTTGTGGGGTTGGCCAAAAGTTGATTTTCCACGTGGGTTTTGTAGGAATGAATCTCCAAGTTCATATTTAACATGGGTTTTACTGCACTAAAAAAAAAAAAAAAACAATTGTATTAATTTCATTTTTCTTTCAATTATACCCTTTGTTGGGTTCCTAGAACCATCCATAGGGAATTTTTGGATATTGAGAGCAATAGAAATGAGAAAAAAAGTATTTAAAACTCTAGAAGCCGAAAACAAAGAAAATAATTGCTCCGGAAGTCGCCGCTCCACAACGAGTAAGTCGTTCATTCCGGTATTGATGTGTCAGTTTTTTCTTTCGGTGAAATAGTTATTATTAGACAATTCCTCTACCGAAAAGCTTATTATCATTTATTTTGATTTATGTTCAGAATTCCACTATAATTTATGCCGAGTTGGAATACAATAGCTCATAAAAATTGATTTCTTAGTCTTGAAATCCCCCTCGGTAAATTTTGTAATGCATTGTGGCTTTTTATCTGAGAGAGACTAGATAGTCGCCAAATGTTGTAATGAAATTGATTATTTCAATGCATTCAGAGATTGCTTCTAAATTTACACAAATCATATCAGATACTTGGGCATTTAGGGTTTTATGCTCTAATTCATTGCAATGTTTATTCATTGGTACAAGGTTTTAATGCAGTAAAATTGGTTGATATGTTGGTCAGGGAGATTTGAGAAATATACAAACTCATTGTTTTACTATTCTCCTATATAGTTAATGCAAGCTCTTTGAGACGTGGTAGAGCTTAAATTATGAAATAAGATTTTCGAGTGGCAGTAACGAATGATGTATGGATGTGTTATAACCCGAATGTAATTATAACCTATTCATGTTATATGAACTTATATGAAGTATAGGAGCATTGATTTCATCAAATGATATTCACAGTTGTGGAAATTATGGAGAAATTCATATTAGGAAATGAAATTTTATCCACGAAAAGAAACAAAAAGTGATATGATCTGTATGTAGGAGAGTTAGTGGACTTAATAAAATTATTTGTCAAGGATGTGGATTCTTTTAGTCCATTTTTAAAGAATAATGCATGCAGTAAAGCATATTGGCAAGTGTGGCTTGCATTTAAGACATGGACATTGCTTGGTTTCTTTTACGATAAATCTGCTACCAAAATTAAGCAGTGAAACATTATTAGCGTGCATGAATTATTAGGTGATTATGATAAGCAACAACGAGATGCAAACTATGAGAAATTCTCATATTTTAAACAATAGATTAATCACACCTTGAAAGGGTTATAGTCAGATTGGAGGATTAACTGAGTAGGTATTAATTTCTACTGCTATATGAAAATCCTTATAACTAACTCATTAAGGCCTACTTAACTATCTTCCATAATAAACAAATGGTGAAAAAGGAAGATGATAGATTGGGAAGATCAATGCCATAGGATATTATACTTGTGGTGAGAGAGGTGTGATGATGGTATGATAATCATCCACTCTCGAATGTTTTATAGCATAATAAACTATGGATACAATGCAATTAACAAGGTATAATGATTAATGATTATTATCATGTCAAAGGTTATGCACAAATCATAGTTTGCTACTATGTCTTTATTATAACATCTAATGTAAAGATGATTATGGAAGAGGGCTTACCTTGTTAGGTACTGACCATGAGCCTCTATAAAAAAAATATGGCCTATTGGTAGAATATGGTTAGTAGATGGTTTTTGAATGTGTTATGTATAAAGAGATGGTTATCTAGGGAATGTTGACTGAGAAAGATTGTGAGCATTTTAAACATTAATGTAATTGACATGGTATTAACATTATATCTAGCTTCAATAGAGGAAGTTCATGTTTGCATCATTGTTTTATTGTTGTATGATACATATACTCATGCATTGTCATGGATTGCTTGGTATATTGTTATCATAAGCCTAGTTAAGCGATCATCAAGATAAACTTGTTGTAGAATGAACAATGCTAAAATCTACACATAATAATGAGGCATACAAATTTTCCATGTCAACATATGAGTGTACAATATTATAGCCTTATAACAATATTGTAGTTATCATTTGGTTGATGAAATATGTCAAGCATCCATGGCATGAAAGAGTCTTGAGTTTAATGGATTGTTGGAATTATCTTGCAACTCATGATGAATTTCGGTATTGGTCTTGGTTCGTTAGGCAATTTATATAGAAATCATTGTACAACAACCTTAAAGATGTGGCTACCCCAATGCCTATAAAAGGGGAGTAATCTGTAGAAGAAAAGAACATGATTGACATAATGATCACGTTGGTAAAGTATAGTGCAGAGTGGTTAAGTTGTTGAAACATAAAAAGGGAAATAGTAAATCACCCGAGATAAATGATTTAAGAATGAAGTATTGATCTAACGATTATTAAACTATGAGTTAATAGTCTTCTTAAGATGCAAATATGCATGAATACATACTATATTACTGATATTGTGTTACAACCACATGAAATCTGAAAATGATTTACACTTGACAAAACTTTCTCTGATTACAAAAATGAACCATGCTCATACAAATTCCTTGTCAACTGAGCACAATTGTTTTAATTGCTAGAAAAAGATAAAGGAATGTTTGGCATGATACTAACATGGTAGAAAAATATGTGGACAAATTTTTTGTCATGCAGGTGATACCATGGGAATGGTATGATGGGTTGTAGCATAGATGGTACTATGTACAACAGTACATATGGTACCCGTATGACTACATATGTTACATGTTTGAAATATGATATGTATATCGGTGTGTATAATACACATTGTGTGTAGGTATGCATGAAGACATTGGGTAGATGTCTAGCAGGACAACTGACTAGGTGGTTGCATAGAAGAAGGAAAGTAAGAAGTGGTTCAAGGATAAGTAACCATGGTTAAGTTTGGCATACATACGATTACAAAGAATATATATATGGTGAACATATGATGAATATATATATTTTTATGACATTGTAGGCATATTGATGTGGAAATTATGCTAATAGATATGTTGTATGCAGAGAAACTTCAAGAAGCAAGTGATCAACAAAGAACACAAAGGCTTGGAAGAATGCCATAAGTGAACATGCATTCTTCAGATAAAATGAAAAATGATCAATAGTTTCTTTAGTAATATTAAGTAACAGATTATGATATGTATCATAGTTAAAATTCTACATCTATAAATTCTCACAAATGGTTTGAAAACAATGTTACAAGTAGCTATGAAAGGAGAACACTCCTTGAGACTGATGTAGCTATGGAAGAGGAGCACTCTTTGTGACCAATGTAGCTATGGAAGAGGAGCACTCTTGGTGACCAATGTATCTATGGAAGAGGAGCACTCCTTGTGACTGATGTACATCAGAAAAATTCCATCAGATGGCAGAGCCATGAGAGTTATTGATTCAGAAACCAGCTACCTGTGAACGAGGACATGATGCATTTATAAACAGAGGATGGTGTAAAATTTAGGAGGGGAGTATGTAACACCCATCCCTTATGTGCTAAATTATTGTAAACCTAAGCTGAGTTAAACCTAGGTGTGATATCCTCCCTTGTGTGTTAAATGATTGTAAACCTAAGTTGAGGAAAGCTAGGTGTGAAACCCTACTTTGTGGGACAAAAATTCTAAACCTAAGTTGAAGAAACCTAGGTGATATGTAATATGAAAAGAAAATGTGTTATTAAATAAATTAATAAAATAAATCACTTGGAGGGTTGACCACCAAGAGAGAGGAGACTATTTCTAAATCCCATTGAGGAATGGGATAGAGATGAATCTTTCATGATAAATATTCTAGATGTGATTCTAGATAAGCTTGGATGGATTGGAGATCCATTAGATGGATGGGAGATAAAGATCCATTGGACAAAAAATATTTGCGGGAGATAAAGGCAAGATTTTATGAGTAAAAGCCTCATGGGAGATAAAGACGAGCTTTTCTGACAAATACCTAGGCAAATGGAAAAATCCATTAAAGCAGGACATTGTTAATGGAAACTAAATAATGAAAGAGGGTATTAATTACCCAGTGCATTGATCAATTGAGTATGGTTGATCATTGGCAAGAAATTTGGCTTCGGGGGAACCAGAGGTGATTCATGGTTGGGTGGTGGTGCTCCTCCCTCCAAGTGAGGTTTTAGTTGGTGTCATATGCGTGGAATGTTTTGTATGATGATTCTTACTCTCTCTCTATTATAGTTCCAGTTTGTTTATGAGAAAATTTCTTAAGTTTCTTCGCCATGAGAATGTTTGAGTGAATTACATATGCTTATGTATTAATAGATTTAATGGTGTTTTCCTCTAATATGATGAGATTCACTTGCATGGTATGTGTTTTATGTTAATCCTTACTTGTTATGAGGTTAAATCATTTAGCTCAGATATACTGATGGGTGAATTTATCTCTATTATGGAATGACAGATTTTCTTATGCATGTTGCATTCCAGTGTGAAGTTAATTGTAGAAGAATATTCAGTGGGTAACAATTCTAGTACCCATTCATGGTAGAATTTGCATGTGACAATTATTCATAAATAGATTACGTGTGTTAATGTTTTTCTTATGAGAATGATTGTAGTTTTATATATGTGACTCCTTTCACATTCAAAAGAAGAGTTAATAGCGGAAGCATAATATGTAGTTGTAAATACTAACTTTGTTTATGAGGAGATCATATATAAATATACCTGATCATATTTCATTTAATAAAGGAATATAGTATGCTTATAATTTCCTAAATTGGTGATTGCTTATATAAGCGGAATAGCTGCAGAAATAATGCTTCTCATTGTATGACCAATGGTTAAATTATTTGTGTTTTCCTACCAATAAGACTACCTCCAGTTACGCTAATTCTAACTAGTTATGCATGTGAATGAGATGTTGGACAATAACATATTGACTATGTGTACAGGACTATGATCATGACATACGGACATGATAACTACATTAAACTTAAATTAATATCCATTAATGCTTGCAAGAGTTATTTCAGAGTTTGATGGCTACATGTCATGTTTCGATCCCTTTCTCCAAGTTGAGATTAAGATTAACGACTAATCTAAGAGTGTGAGATATGGTTCATTTTCTTGCAGGTATTCAGTGCCTAAGATTTTGAGTATAGTTTCCTAGATGATTACTATGCATGTAATGATTTGGTTAACTCCACCTATGAGTCCATTAGAATTTAATAATAAGTAAAAGAAAATTTTAATTAATGTAGCCTAGTAGCTATTTTCCCAGTGTAGACCCAAAGGGGTATGTTAGGGATTATTACTAAAACCCCAAGGTATTATGAACCTAAGGGAATAATATTAAACTAAAGGGGCTAATATTAAAAAACCAAGGTATATAAACCCTAAGTGGAGACAATTTGTTTCATAATGCGAGATCAGACTATGATTGACCACAGTTGACCATGGTTGGTTATGGTTGACCATGATTGATATTATAAACCAAGTTAATAATAAACCCAAGGGATTGATATTATGAACCCAAGAGAAACATAAACCCCAAGGATTATGAACCCAAGGGAATAATATTAAACCCAAGGGATTATGACCCCAAGGGGCTAATATTAGAAACCCAACATTGGTAAACCCAAATATAAATATTACAAACACTAAAATAAACATGGTTTATTTTCATGGTGAGACAATCTTTGTCAAAATGCGACATTCAACCATGGTTGACCATGGTTGGCTATGATTGACAATGGTTGACCATCATTGATATTATAAAGCTAAGGGAATAATAAACCCAAGGGATTGATATTATAAACCCAAAGGAGTAATAAAACTAAGGGATTAATACTAAAACCCCAAGGGATTATGAACCCAAGGGAATGATATTAAACCCATGGGACTAATATTATAAACCCAACATTGGTAAACCCAAATATCAATACTACAAACACTCAAATAAACATTGTTTCTTTTGATGGTGAGATAATCCTTATCACAATGCGACATTAAAACATGGTTGACCATGGTTGCCTATGATTGACAATGGTTAACCATGATCGATATTATAAACCTAAGAGAATAATAAACCCAAGGGACTAATATTATAAACCCAAATGAATAATAAACCCAAGGGATTAATACTAAAACCCCAAGGGATTATAAACCCAAAGGAATAATATTAAACCGAAGGGACTAATATTATAAATCCTACATTCGTAAAACCAAATATAAATATTACAAACACTAAAATAAACATGGTTTATTTTCATGGTTAGACAATCCTTGTCACAATGTGACATTCAACCATGGTTGACCATCTTGGGTGCAGGAATTGCACTTAAGCAAGATCCTTCAACACTTAATTGTCAACCTGGGGGTTTTGTAAACTTAGAGATGAAGCACAGGAAATGCCAGAAGTGGTATGAGCTTTTCCTATTCCTAATCCTACTTACTAAATGAAATGTTGCAAAATCACACATAAAACTATCTTAATTGCAATCGACGCCAAAGAAATTCTAGTGCTAGAATGTAAAAGAATAATTTGTGAGGAAATCAAGTAAAGGAACTTTCACACAACTGGAAGCAATCTTAAATTCTGAAATGAAATAATATGTTTATCTTCAGTATAGATGGCTAATAGATTAACATATGGGCCCTTGCAAAGATCTGTTTCACAATTGATCTTCCTTTGACACCAAGAAACTTGTTCTTGTACTATTGTAATTTGCACGCACTATTGCAGGTACAATACTTATGTGAAAAAGTATATTTTACCTTCTTTACTGAAGACTTAAGTCTTTGTGGAGGTTCTCTAAGCCTCAAGGCTTAGAGCACTCTGTTCCCATGAAAAGAGACCATCTCTTGCACCGAGATAGAGCTTCCTTCACCAAATTTTCCAATTTACTTTTGAAAGAATTAAGGACATGTTGAAAACACTTGCAATTGCAAGCTAGATTCTGAGATAAATTACACGTGAAAAATAATTCTTTAATTAACTAAAATTTGCAATGAAAGTAAACTTCATAAAGCAAAAACAATTCAGAATAATCAAAGCAGCAGTCAAATTAATTTGTATGCATCAAACTAACTTTTGGCAATTCACTTATAACATTCCCGTTCCTTTTTTCTTAAGTCATAAAGTACAAGTGTAAAGTATGGTGTTTGTAATAATGTCCTTCCTTAATTCATGTAAACATTCTTAGATCCTCTAGAAGTATAACTCTTAACATTAAGAATGATTACTTGAATTAACAATACTTTTGCTTGTAGGAATAAATGAAATTATAAGCAGGAAAATGAATGTAACACTTGCTATGAAGTAAATGAATAAACTGGAGTGTAGGAAACTACATACACTGGTACAGGAAGAATCTTCTAGCATGACTCGAGTGGAAGCAAACTAAGACAAAAATTGCAGGAAAATAATTGGAGGAAGGAAATTGCGAGAAAGTAATTGAGGGAAATAAATAAACTTAATTAAACTTCCAAACTACGGGTGTGTTCAAAATTGAATATGAAATGAATTTAACTTAGAAATTCTGAAATAAATATAAGAAAAATCCAAGCCATGCAACTACAAATGAATAAATGTTCACAGAAACATTTTAAATGGCGAAAGCACAAGGGTAAACGAGCTGGGTTGGCTCAGCCCAAGCCAACCAGCTTGTTTCCCATTTAGGAAACGAAATGGTTCAACACATAATCATGCATGAAATAAAAATTAGGCATAGTGTTAAGAAAACATGGCTCGTTCCTTATATTAAACTTGATCAGCAAATATACATGATAATGTGAGTCAAGCCCAGAATTGAGGGAGATACAAAATTACAAAGTAAATGAAATTACAAACTCAGATATCGCTAGCTTGGCTCTACCTACAATATAAATTATATACATTCTCTTGGCCTTAGCCATATTCTACTAACTATAGTCATTTCCCATTCAATCCTTTTAGCCGAATGGATTAAAAAACAACATTGTAAAACTGGCTAATGGTTATAATAAAGCACAAACTTTGCTAGTTGTAGATCATATTCTAGGCAAGTATCCTGGACTATACGCCTCCAACATCCAACCTCAGATATTCTGCAACCAAACTAGGAGTCATGGATCAAAAATGCCCACGTGGAAGGATTCGAACTATCACAGAGATCACGGAGCAACATCGTTGGCAGTGTAGGAATCTGCCTACATTGATCACGCTAAATAATGATTAACACTTAGTTCTTCAATTACTTTTAGGACAGTTAAACATAAGTTACAAGAGATACTAAAAGGTATGAAATAAATGTAAAGTAATTAATAAATCACTTAATAAATCTTAATTATGAAATACGAAGTATATGTAGGAATAGATGATTATCTTGGACTAGTGCAGGAATGAGAGGGTTAAATAGAGATAAAATAGAGGCTAAGGCTTATGGAAATAGGGTAAGAATAGAGCAATTTGGGACAACAACATCCTCCCATCCCTAAGTTATTGTGTGTCCTCACACAACATTTTACCTACTGCAAAAAATCTTCAAATATGGTTGGCTAGCTCTCAATTCTATACTTCAATAATTATCCCTACTTTCACTACCTTTGGCTTTTTACCTCAGGCTCATTTCAACTGATTAGTCACCTTCTTGATGTGTTCGTATCACTTGGAAGCCCGATACTTCCATAGTTTCATTTGTTGTTCCTACTTCTTGACCTCTGTGAGTAGCTCTACCTTGCCTTGCTTTTGCCAATTTTTCTCCTTCACGACCTACTTCAAAGCCTCCAGGTCATGAGCTTGCTTCTCCTATTCCACTATTTGGTTGTTGAGGTAGAGGGTAGAGGGTTCTATGCTCAGATCCTTTGGTGTAAATACCTTCTCTGCAACAGACTCAAAGCAAGTCTTGTCATTTTCAAGATTAAGGTTTTCCAGTGTTCTCTTTATGACATCGCTAAGAGTTTCTACGCCTGGCGTTTCCTTATCGCCGAGGGTTTTGTTTCCCTCCACAACCTTCGTGCCAAGGGTTTCAGTACCTTGCGCACTTAACTCCACAGGGTTTTTAATGCATTCTTCCAATTCTTCAGGGGATTCAATACCCTGTTGATAAAAAAACATTGAGGGTTTCGATGTCCTGTTCATCGAAATTGTCAAGGGCCTCCATGTGCTATGCCTCATCATCCTCCTGACCCTCTACCTAAACTTTACCTGCACTCAGTGTCATCTTCTTCTTTCTTAATCTGTGAACAAAGGTAGACAAAAATATGTCATCTTCCTTTTCCACATTTTCTTCATTTACCATGGTGTGGGCTGCTGCATCTGCAAGCATTGAAAGGTTATGGTCTTTAGGCAAAACCTGAGATGATTCATCAATCACAATCAGAGAGCTTGATTGATACTGATTCATCCCTAGAGAGATAGTGTTCTTCTTTGTCAGGGTTCTTAGTTTTCTTTTCTTGCCGAGAGTGGAGTGTCTTCGACAAACTTCTTTTTCGTTGCATCGGCAAGCTTTTACCCTTTTACTTGGCAGGGGACAGTGTCCCTGCCTTCATTTTCTTGCTTGCACTCGTGCCAGCATACTTCCCTACACTGCTCACCCGAAACTCCTTCAAGCATGCCTTACAGGTCACTCCCTTTTCTTCCAGCACTTTCTTGACGAGGATTGTGATAAGCCCATGATGATATAACTTATATGTGACTTATCTTGCATCCCCAATATGCACACCTTTTGCCATTTTCTCGAGACATCAGAGCAAGTAGTAAGAAAAATTAATAAGTTTCCTTGACTCAAAGTGCAACAACAACTTGATATGGCACACGAATGCTCATGTGTAACGTCCCTCGTAGGTCAAACATTTCTGTAGTATGTACAGGAGGTCTTGCCATTTTTAGAGCATTGCGCTTTGCAGAAGCCCTTTGTTCTTGTCAACTTTAAGCTTTGTTGGCTTAGTGGGGCCTCACCCAGGTTCAGAAGTGATTTAGCTAAGTAAATCCAGTTACTACTGGCACTTTCGGCAACAGTCCGTGGAGCGCAGACTGAGGTCTCACCCAAAGTAGTATGGGAGGATACTAGAACCGAGTTTCCACACTTTGGGGATGTTTGATATGAGGTGATTGGTACGTGGTCCAACCTTCACACTTACTGTGCTACGCGCACCAGTGGGTACCCCTCACCCTATGATATTCTCTTTACACAGTTCTAACCACAGTGCGACCCATGTTATTTACCCAAGTCTTCCTTAATTAGGCTCTGTTAGCTTATTACTTAGATTATTTTCATATATAAGCATTCATACAAGTATTCATCAATTGCGCACAGTAAATAAACAGAGTTAAAGTAATGTATAACATCAAAATACAAATTCAAGAACAAATGCATAGAGTAAACTTCTCTTTATTAACTTTCAGTCCCAAGCACAGACCCGACTCTGCCCTGTGCACTCAACTACAGACTCTACTAGGCCTCTGCGCACTCAGCTGCAGAGCCTCTTCCTACTAATGTGACCTAGTACACTTCATATTCAACTCTACCCTCGAACCATGCCTTCACTATTCTATCTATCATTACCTCCCTTTACACTTAGAGCCTCACTTTATTTATACAATCCCATGGTCCACGGACCATGGGTAGGCTAACAAAACTTTACATTAAATTACAATATTTTAGGGCAGACAACCCTATGACTCATCCTAGACTTCGTGCTCTACACTTGCAATTCATGGAGTTTTACAACATATTTGACCAAAACTTGGGCTTTGAGCCCCAAAACATGCTATGTGGGGATTCCATGCCCAACAAGCCCCCAACAGAATCATCGTGACTCATCCTAAGTCACTCTGATGGTGTAGCTATCTTGGCATAGAGCCCCTCCAACTATGCTTGTGCTGTGCGAAGGTCCGCAATGCATTGTTCTACTGTCTGCTAGATCTGCTCTACTCTTTTGGCTGAGTGCTTGCTGTCAGGGGAAAATCCATGTCTTAAGGCATGAATCACTTCCATCTATGCAAGCTTTCCTTCGATATCGACAGTGATGAGGAAGGCCTCATCAATCCAAGGCTGGATGTGTGCTTTGAGTACTGCCTCTTTCTATCACGCGACATCCACCTCTTCCTTCAATGCCTTCTCTTGTTGTAGCTTCGCCAGCCATTAGGTCAGGAAAATTGTCTGTGCCATTCTGTGCACACTATCATACTACACTTAAAGCTCCCACAGCTCTGTTTCCAGGCGCTATATGGTGGGTTCCTCCTGTAAGGAAGTGAGGATCGCGAAGGATTCTTCCAACATAGTAGTACAGTTCTGCATTGCCTGTCCTATTTCCTCTAGCCCTTTTTAGATAGTGCCAACTAGATGTTCCCTAACTTACAGGGGAGTGGATGACTGTGCCTTTAATCACAATTTGGCAATATGAAGGTTGAGGTCCAGCTGTATCCTCGTTGCTTCCTCCTTTGTGTAGTGCATGACCTTCTCTGGTGAGGAGATCAGCTATGACCCCATCCTGTAACTGGTACAGGGTTTCTCACGGAATGGCAACCAAGTTTAAGCTCAACCCCTTAGTCCTGCCTACCACAGCTCGATCAACTTTGTTTGCTGCCACTAACATGCCATTGGGGAACATGAAAGTGTTGGTCACGCTGGCATGCAGCATCTGTTTTGTATCTAATGCGCCTGCTGTAGCATATGGGGCCATTGTTCCTGTTTGAGGAGGTTGCACCTATAATCCTTGTAACTGCATTCGTAGCACCCCCAACACAATGTTCTGCTCCACCATCACTTCTTAGAGCACATCCTTAGTGACATCACGAACCGTTTCACCAATATCAAAAAGATAACCTTCTATAAGCGTGATTGGGTCCGTGGACATCCTGAATTCCTTTGTCTTCTTTCTGGGGACCAGTTTCTCAGGGATGCACGACTGCTTCAACTATTGTGAGGTAGTTTCTAGATCCACGCGCTCTTTGTCTAAGTCGATGTCCTCCACCCCCTACCGTGTGGACATTTCATGGCCCCCATTAGCCTCTTTTATTGGCATTATTGTTATTTCTACCATCTGCGCCATTTCTACTGCATTGGCCATCTTCCACTGTGCGGCTACTTCTTGTTCCTTGCGCCTCTTTTTGGCTAGCTGTGATACGCTGCTTGGCATCCTTCTTTATTTGTTAGGCTGCGGCCTTCTCCATTTCTACCAAGTTTGGGGCACGCCACTCTGGAGGCCATGTTTCTAATGCTGTGAAGATGGCGTCATCAGTAGCAATAAATGGAAGTTTTGTCCATTCCTTTGTTGGATCCTTTTGTGCTAGGACATGAATGTTGTGCATGTCCACTTTAAACTCTGCAAAGCTTTGCAAAGTGGCATACACTATTGGAGACAATAATGGTCTTCTATTGATCCACATCTAGATTTTGTTATGAAACCAGCTTCAAGAAAGATAGAAAAGATAGATAAACACCTTAGAATTCAGCCTCTTCGAGGGGGCAACCTCCTTTACATTACATAAATGAACAATTCTTCGATGATTCAAATGACAAAACCTCCTTTCTATATATAGGAGTCTAAGGAGTCACAGTATAACCCAGTCGACCTAACAATAATAATATAAAGCCACAAAAATAACAACAGAGGGATTCTATGGGGCACAGTAAAAACAATATGGGGACAATAGGGGCACAACAATATTAATAAGGGGTATAACTACAATAGTAATGGGGTAATCACTAGTATTATAAGGACCCAACATGCCCCTCTCCTTCAAAAAAGTGTTGTCCTCAACGCTTGAGTAGTTCTAGATAATTCTGTATAAAATTCTCATCCTCCCATGTGGAATCTTCAGCGGATAAGTTCTTCCACTTGATAAGATACTCTAAAATTGATCGATTTCGTAGCTGTCAAGTTCCTATTTCTGTGACTGCTTCCGGTTCCAATATAATTTTTCCTTCCTCGTCAAGTTCTGGTAATATTGTTTGAACTGGGAGCTTGTCGCCTATAACCTTCTTTAAACATGAAACATGGAAAACTAGGTGCAATCGAGAAGCTGTAGGGAGCTCTAATTTGTATGCCATAGTACCAATCTTTTGCAACACCTTGTATGGACCATAATACTTTGGTGATAATTTATTATCCTTCTTAGCTTGCTTGAGTGACATTTGCTTATATGGTTGTAGCCGTAGGAATACCCAATCACCTACATCAAAACTTATTTCATTGCGATGTTGATCTGCCTGTTGTTTCATTCTATTATGTGCCAACACGAGGTTATCCTTTAAGAGTGTTGAGGGCCCAGAAATCGGGTCAACAACAAGGGGGATACCCACCCAGTCCGGAACTTGGTTCGCAGCTCCTTGTCCGTTTGGTATAGCGGGTCCGACTGGGGATAATGGGACCAGTTTCCTAGTGTAAGGGGTGTGTGTGTGTGTAGAGTTTGGTGATGCTGATCTAGAAGTAATTTTAGAGCTAATTCAATTCTAACTCCTAAACTGACTCTATGCTATTGTAATCTAATGAAAACAACACATCTAATCTACGCTAACCCGGGGTATATTTCTTCTATTATGCGATCTAAAAAGATTTCGAACAATAACTGGTAATAAAGATCATTCAGCTATCATAAGAATATAAATCAATTAAGATAAACCATTCTGCATAAAAAGTTAGGCCAAACAGTTGTGAACAGCATATCGCATAATAAGTTATTCATATGTTAAGCACAAATAAATGACTCCACCGTACGGAAGTGCCAAATGGTAACCCACACATTCATACATTAACATATAAACAACTAAAACTCCATATCACTCTAAGAATATAAGCAGAAATTGGTCAAGAGATAAAAGTACCATTTATGACTGATTTCACTCACAAACTTCAAGCAATAACGATTTATCTCTACTTGTTCTAACATCTACTAAGAGTACAGAAGTGCAACATCAGTAGCAGACATTAAAATGCAAACATAAATAAATCTCGATCCATCCATTTATCAAAACCTCCTCTGAGGGTGCAGAAGTGCATGTTCCGAGGACAAGTTTTTGACAAATTTTTGGACCCTTCTCCAATGCAATGAGAAGGGTTAAAATACTACTTCCTAATTCTAATAATAGTATTATTACAAAATTTAGGATGCGGTTTTCAAACGACCGTCCTTTTTCTAATCTAGTTGAAGGAAAAAACAACATTCTAAATGAAGTCACTTATGAACTTGGTCCTTAAAGTTGCAAGTGTTCAGCATAGGCTTGAGAAGAGTCGGCTGACTGATTTCTGCGCTGAGCTGGGCTGCGAAAACGGCATCTACGAGAGCTGGCGCTAACTTTTCGGCTATGTTTGTAATGCATTTCACCGTCATCCATTGGCTGTGCGGTTTAACCAAGTACGTCCAATAACATTCCCAATTCAACCTGGCCAATGCTTGGATTGCTTTCCCTTTTGCCTACACTTTCTGCCTCCATTCTGTTTCCAGTTGCAACTTGTTTGGTAGGTACCCCGGGGTGGTCTCTGCAATTAAATTGGCCCTGTGTAAATTCTCAGTTACACAGTCGATAAGAATGCTTGCCTGTGTTGCCCCTGTCTCTGCTGCTCGCTCCGCCTGCCTGATTTGATCGTCCCATTTATTAAAGAGCAACTCCTTATGATTTTCATTTATCCTGGGTGCACCTGCCCTTTTGCCTTCATCATCATCTTTCCAAGTCAAATATTCTGTCACCTTTTTGTCATTCTGATCATAGTCACTCCGCAAATCCACCACTTGACTGGTGATTTTGTCGCTCAGCTCACAATAGTGACTCCACTGTGATATTTTACATCCCAACTCTTCCTGTTGCTGCAGTAGTTGCTCGTTCAAGCCAACAGATTCTGAAATGAATTCTGCCAGCTTGGGCTCATCTTTACGCATTTCTTGTAAAGTCTGCAATTGTTTTTCTTTCTCTTCGAGACTCCTTTGATAGCCTATCTGCATTTGTTGAAAATCTTCCTGTAGTTTCTCGAGCTGTCTGGAAGCTTCAGTGTTAGTGTTGGCTTGTTGCAACTGTTGTTGTAGTAGCTGTATATGATTTTCTTGTTCCTTCAATAGTTGCTGAACTTCTGAGGCCTTGTCGATAGTTGCAGAAGCATATGCTCCTACAATCTGAGACAGCTTCGTGAGATTTTCAGTCGGATTATTATTGGGCTCTTTCCATAAGACGTCCAAATGTTCAGCATCTTGCGACGGTGTATTCTCTAGTTTTCTTTCCTTTCTCTGTCTCCTTACAACTGCTTTGTGTTGGGGACTATAGAATACATCCAGTGGGGGAATTTCTTCTACGTTAGGTAGAAGCTCTGAACGTGGAGCGATAGGAAGGTGTTCTGCTTCTGCGGCACTACTGACTATGGTCGAAACCACTTCTTGCACCACCTGTGTATTATTCACAGGTGTTTTTGGGGCTTGCCCTTCAAGATTGATCAATTCATTGAAGGTTTCCCACTCTTTATCTAGCTCTGTTGTGACAAGTGGTGCTTCGATGACAGGAGGGGGGAGATTTCTTGGTGGGGAGGCGATAACTTGCTGTTGAGACATTGCACTTGACTGAGCTGTATCTTTGGTTGTTTCTTCGTTTTTTCCTCGATCGTAAATAGACTCTTCAGGATGCTCGGATACTTCTTGCACGGCGTTGGACTTAGATCTGGAAGTGCTAGATTTTTCACTGAGGCTGATGCTTGGAGTTGGTTCTCTAGCAGGCAGTCGCAACTTCTCTAGCGGAATACTGGCCAGCCTTCTTTCTCTGTATAACGTGAATTTTTGGCGGTCACCTGGAGACAACCTCGACTGAGCTTCCCGCAAAATTTCTTGGAGTGAACTCTTATTCTGAAACAGATCATCAAACAAATCTTTCTTTCGAGAGAACACTCTTATCTTGACATTCGTTGTGAATTCTTGGGCCACATCATTTGGGTCGAATGGCCTCGCTGGGAATTTAAATAATTGAAGACACGTCACATTCTCCACTTCACCAAAAGCGTGTCCTACATCGAACAAAGAGAAGGTCCCACAAGTTACGGGAAATTGAGGCCATATGGCCTTCTTCTTCTCCTTTAGGTCTTTGGTCAGGCCGCCTTCAGAACAGGTTTGATAAGCGATTTCCCGAGCCAAAAGTTTATCAGGGACATATAGGGGTAGGACATGTGGAGGTACAGTGCTTCCAAAAACTCTAATGTAAGTAAACCATTCTTCCCCGAACCATCTCGCGATGGGGATGATGTCAATTTGGGCCTCGGGAGAGCACCTTGGGGGGTCTTTATCATACATTATTCTATATAGGGGCAAAATAAGCCCATCGCAAATCTGGTAAAAGTGAGGGGAAAACTGGGAATCCCATAATACCTTATGATAAACATGGATGGGCAATGGGTCTTGGGTAGTCCATTTCCAACCCATAGTAGGAAATTTAGATACAAGACAAACAAAATCCATAACATATGCAGCTAGATAAAAAGGAGGATAGACCCTTTGAGACAAGGATCTTTTAGACCGGTAATTGACAACAGCCATGTATAGAGTATCAGAAAGGATTTTGGCCCAATCTATGATGTCGGCGTTTGTGGCAGCATCAATTAATGGTAGCCATTCAGATGAAAACTTGTTGATATCCGGCATCCCAAATAACCTACAGAGCATGGCCACAGCAAAACAATATGGAGAGGTGAGGGAACCAGTGCTGTACATACCGTTTTTATCCTTTTTTAGCGGCTCGTCTCTTCTAGACCATTCTTTAGTGGTGTCTGATAGATCTGGATTCTCCGCCGCGAACTTCTTAACAAATTGTGCGGTATAGGTCACTTGCGGTTCTAGAAGATGATACATAAGCTTCAAATCTTGTGTAGCAAACGATCCGATGAGCCCATGTCCATGAACTTTGAATTGTCTGTTGTTCAAGTCTGCATCATCCAGTATCCACTTGATCATGTCTGTATATGGTAGAATTTTGGGTCTTGCCACTATTCTGTGAAGGAATGAATATGCTAGGTCCTCTAAGGACGCCTCAGAAGAGCGTGGTGCACCCGCGACAGCAGCAACCTTCATTATTCTAGGTTTTTCCTCTTCTAGCAGCCTGTACATGCTTTCCCATGTTGATATCCCCACATCTCTGTTACAGGTTGTGTCTGTATACAGAGGCGCCATCTCCTTAGTCTTCTCCTTTGCTTCGGAGCTTTCAGCTTTATTTTTCTTTCCCATTTCTCTCTGCGTTTGTGTCTGAGTCGTCTTAGTTCTTCGTTCCTGCAGATTATGAGTGAAATGGAAATGACTGATCCAGAAAGGTGATGGGAGAGTTTTAAATGCAACAGATCAATCAAATATGCCACCTTACGTGAAGTAAATCTCTACCAAGGCACGCATCTTTAACCCATTTAATAACTGACAACTAATTCATTTACTATCATTAAAAGCGCATGATTTCGGGTCAGATTATGGTAAGTGGCTTTTCTTTGAATCGCGTGCCTGGAGGATTCGTACTGAAGTGATTTATGATTTGCTGACGTAACCTTGCATATCGCGCGATCGCATCATCGCATCATCGCAAATCACAAGGATGTAGCATCGCAACGAACGCAACATCGCAGATCGCAGAAATTTGATGTTTGCCAAATCTAGCCGACTCATTTCTGCGATATGCGATCTAGCGATCGGCGTTATCGCAGATCGGTGAATCTTTAAGTTTTTATTTATGGGCACTACTTTGTTGCGATGCGATGTTATTGTTAACACGAGGGTCGTGCGCATATCGATATTTGAAAGAGAAATGAAGGTATTTCCTATCCTTTTGCAACGCGACTTTAAAGTTTTTCTTCTCATCATAAACTTAGGCCTAAAATATCCAAGAGGTTTTTCCTAAGCATATGATTGTAACCTCAAAAAGAAACTCTTGCTTTTCCTAAAAATTAACTAAGGGTCCCCATTCGTTTAGTATCTTGGTCGATATTTAAATGAACTAGGGGGGGTGTTTCTGGCCACAACAAAGAGTTGGAGGACTTGTTGTTGATGTTCGATGTGATGTTCCACTGCCTAAACCTTAGAATTTTCTCTTAAATATGATGTGATGGATGGTGGCTGATACCCATAAAGTGGCATAAATGGGGTCATTTTTGTTGCTATATGGAAGGAAGTGTTATACCACCATTTTTCCAGAGGCAACCATTTGACCCATTTTGTCTGTTTATCAGATACAAAGCAACGAAGATATCCTTCCAAACATTTGTTTACTATCTCAATTTTCCCATCAAATTGAGGATGATTAGATGAGCTATGAGCTAACTGAGTACCAAGACAAGAAATAATTCTGTCCAAAAATTTCCAGTGAAAATGGGATCTCTATCACTTACAATAATCTTTGGGTTTCCATGTAGCTTTTGAATTGTTTCCATAAATGCAATAGAAACTGTACTGGCTTTAAATGGATATGATAATGCACAAAAGTGTGCATACTTGGTAAGTCTGTCAACTACCACCATGATGACACTCTTTCCCTCAGACTTGGGTAAACCTGTGATAAAATCCATTGAAACCTCCTCCCAATGTTGGCTTGGAATGGATAAAGGTTGTAATAGACCTGGTGTCTTAATTGTTTCAACTTTATTTTATTGACAAACCAAACATTCCACCACAAACTTTTGAATATCTGATTTAAGGCCATCCCAAAAAAATTCCTTTTTAACCCTGTGGTAAGTTTTTAAAAATCCTGAGTGCCCTCCTAAGGGAGAAGTGTGCAATTCCATAAGAATCTTTTGTTTTAGCTGGGAATTCTTGCAGAGGTATAAGCGATCTTTGTACCATAACGAATCATTTTTCCAGCTAAATGTATCAGACGTACTAGAATCTTGTTGTAACTTTCGAATAAGTGCCCACACTTCTTTGTCATTCTTCCATTCCTCCCTTGCTTCGTTTATCCAATCTGGTTGGATAATAGAAATGGCGCACAACAATGCTTCCACATCCTCATCCTTTCTTGAGAGTGCATCTGCCACCACAATTTGCTTCCCTTTTTTGTAGATGATTTCAAAGTCATAACCCAACATTTTTGTGACCCACTTTTGTTGCTCTTCAGAGGATAATCTTTGTTCTAACAAGTATTTAAGGTTATCATGATCCATTTTTACCTTGAAGTGTCTTCCCATTAGGTAGGGTCGCCATTTCTTAAGTGCATGGAGTATTGCCAACATTTCCTTCTCATAAATAGCTTTATGTAAAAACTTTCCCTTGATTAGACGACTTTCAAAAGAAATGGGTCTTTCATCTTGCATTAGAACAGCACCAATTCCATTTCTCGAAGCATCACATTCCACAATAAAGGTTTTTGTGAAGTCTGGTGTAGCTAAGACCGGTGATTGGCACATTGCCTCTTTAAGATGTTCGAAGGCCTTTGTTGGTTCCGGAGTCCATGAAAATGCATCTTTCTTCAATAATGTTGTTAGAGGTGCTGCTATTCTCCCATAATTCTTAACAAACTTGCGATAATACCTTGTTAACCTGAGAAATCCTCGCAGATGCTTTATGGATGTAGGGATTTTCCATTCCTTAATGGCTTTAATTTTGCTAGGGTCTACCTTAACTCCTTCATGAGATACAATATGACCCAGATATTCCACCTCTTGGGCTCCAAAGAAACATTTGGATCTTTTTGCATATAATTGTTTCTCCTCCAATAGTTGTAGCACCCTGTCAACATCTTCAACATGATCCTTCCAAGACTTGCTGTAGATTAGTATATCATCAAAAAATACTAACACAAATTTTCTAAGGAATGGTTTGAAAATTGAATTCATCAAACCTTGAAATGTTGAGGGTGCATTGGTAAGGCCAAAAGGCATGACCAAAAAGTCATAATGACCCTCATGAGTTCTAAATTCTGTTTTTGGAATGTCTTCAATCTTCATTCTAATTTGATGATATCCTGAACAAAGATCCAACTTGGTGAAGTGATCCATGCAATTCATCCAGTAATTCATCAATCAAAGGAATTGGGAACTTATCTTTAATAGTGAGCTTGTTGAGATCCCTATAATCCGGACACATGTGCCATGATCCATCCTTCTTATGCACCAATACTATTGGAGTAGAGAAAGAACTTTGACTTGGTTGAATTATACCAGCCTCTAGCATTTATGCAACCATACGTTCAATTTCACTCTTTTGGGAATAGGGATATCTGTACAGCCTAATGTTTGGAGGAACACTTCTTGGAATCAGATGAATAGCATGATCATGATCCTGCATAGGTGCGAGACCTTTGGGAATCTCAAATACCTTGGAATGATTGTCCAGGACTTTTTGGAGATCTGGAGAAATAGATGATTCCGATGTGGAAACATCTAGCGAACATAATTGTGCAATTACACCTCCTTGTTCGTTTTTTTAGAAGCTTTCTCATACCATTAGAGCTAATTATCTTTCTTGGTTTCCCTACAATACCCCTTAATTCAACTTCCTTTCCTTCTGCAGAAAATTTGATGAAAAGTTCTTGAAAATTAAAAGCTATTGTACCCAAGGATTGTAGCCATTAGACTCCTAGTACAACATCAACACCTCCCATTGGAATGGAAAGCATTGGGCTAGTCAATACATATTCTCCCATGGATAGCTTGATATTATGGCACTTTCCAAAGCAATTTATTGTTCCTTCATTTGCAATCATCACTTGACACTCTGGTGTTGGATATAGGAAGCAATTCAATTCTTTTGCTACCTTACAATGAATAAAATTATGGGTGCTTCCTGAATCAATCAACATTATTACCTTTTTCTTCTTGATTTGTCCTTCTATCTTGATGGTTTGAGGAGTGGTAATTCCAGCCAATGCATTACAAGATATGGTCGGATTCATTTCTTCTTTATCTAGGCTTTGTTCTTGGAATATATCCTCTTCTTTTGACCTTTCTTGCTCCTTTTCTTCTTCCTCTTCACAATCTATGTAGAATAATTTCTTCTCAGCACACTTATGACCTTTAGTGTATTTTCTATCACAACTATAACAAAGCCCTTTTTCTCTTTTTTCTTACAAGTGTTGTGGTGTCAACCTTATAGGTTGTGGAATACTAGGGGCAACAACACTTTCGTCTTTATAGTTGTGAGTGGTATGCTTTTTGGTTACCATAATTTTGCTTTCCATTTTTCTTGCTAACCTGAAAGCCTTCTCTAATAAATCAGGTTCCCAAAGGCAAACATCATGTTGGATATTATCCTTTAAAGAACCTATGAACACATCAATCCTATGCTCCTCTGGAATATCTTTTACCCTTATGTTCAATTTTTGGAACTCCTCAATGTGCTCCATTATTGAACCCTTTTGTTTGAGACTTATCAATTGACTAAAAAAAGTGTTGCTTTTTGTATCCTCATAATGTGCTATCAATTATTTCTTAAAAATTGCCCAAGTGATAAATTGTTTACGAGAGCAAAGCCATTGATACCATACGAACTGATTTGGTTCCAAATATAAAGTTGCAATTCTTACCTTTTGTGTGTTTTGCACATTATTGAGATCAAAGAATTGCTCCATCTGTAATATCCATGTTGCAGGATCCTTGCCATCAAACTTCCTCATATGGATTTTTGGAATATGGTGGGTCTTCGATCCAACATTAGAGTCTGTGAAATCATGATTAACATTTCTTTTGTTCTCATCATGAGTTTCCTTTACTATCCTTTCACCATTAGTGACCATTTCTTGTAGCAACTTATTCATATTTATCTTCAATTCTTCCATCTTATCATCCATGCCATCAATTTTAGCGTCCATTCCATTCATCTTAGCTTCCATGCAATCCATCTTGGCTTCTATGCCTTTCTTTAAATAATCCATATTAGCTTCTACACCTTTCTTTAAACCATCCATCTTAGTTTCTACATATTTCCTTAAACCATCCATCTTAGATTCTATTGCTTTTTGTGCAAGTGACACTTGTTGCACTTGGTCTCGTAATTTTGATATATCATGTTGCATTTCTTCCTCTTCTTCATGATTCATGCTAGAGATTTTATGTTTCTTACTAGGTGTTTGCATTTTCTTTATTCGAGACATCAATTACCGATTCAAACTAATTTTTCAAACCAAGCTTATGCAAAAATTTAAAAAAAACTACACACCTTTTTTCACTTTGTAGAAGCTTGATGTTGAATCTGATGTATCTCTATAATTTTGGATCATCCAGTTCTAAAATTGTAACCTATAGTAGCCCTCTGTGTCCTCTTTCCAATGCCACCAGTCTGATCCAAATTGAATTCTCCAAGGAAGAGTTATGCACAATCTCCCAAGATGACCTTTTTATAGACTAGTTCAGTAGAGCAAACTTGTATGACATGCCACACGTCACTGATTCGACCTTTGGCCCTGACAGATATCAACAAGAAACTACAGTCTGTCCTCTTTCTGTACCTTCTTACAAAATTTCAATCCGATGCTCAAAGAGAAAGTTATGATGATTTTCCCCAGGTCACCTGTTTGGAATGTGATTCAGGAGTCTGCAAAAAGACCAACTTCCTCAGATCATATCTCCGTAAATATAGTGCGACAAACTCTGAAATTCAGACCCAAGATTTAGGGAAAAGTCTTCTCAAATGGGTTTTTTTTCAACTTCTGAAACATCAAAGAAAAAAAAGTTATAGCGAAAATTCCACGATGACCTGTTTGGAGCAGCGAAACCCTAGAACCCAAAACTCTGATTCGAAATGTTATGAAACCAGCTTCAAGAAAGATAGAAATGATAGATCAACGCCTTAGAATTTAGCCTCTTCGAGGGGGCAACCTCCATTATATTACATAAATGAACAATTCTTCGATGATTCAAATGACAAAGCCTCCTTTCTATATATAGGAGTCTAAGGAGTCACAATATAACCCAGCCGACCTAACAATAATAATATAAAGCCACAAAAATAACAATAGAGGGATTCTATGGGGCACAGTAATAATAATATGGGGACAATAGAGGCACAACAATATTAATAAGGGGTATAACTACAATAGTAATGGGGTAATTACTAGTATTATAGGGACCCAACAGATTCTCACCTCCATTCCCACCCAAAAAACCTTGACCGCATGAATCTGCTTTGCATCCTTCGTGGCCCAGAGCGAAGTGTACTTTGCAGCCTCAGGAAGGTCCTGGTTGATAGGCGGGAATTGTCTATTTGCCAATAGTTCGCCTACTACCAATACAATGGATAAGAGCAACCACATGTAGTGAAAGGTCTTACCCTACTCTTGGGCCTCCTTGTAGTTTACCAAAAATTTCTCATAGAGGAACTCAGCCCAGTTGAACTGGACCCCCTCTGCACATTACTTAGCCAGCACAACCATAGGCACTGGTACTTTATTGGCATGGAACTTCTGCATTAATTTGCCAGTCAGGAGATGGGTGGCTACGTGCACGCCTTTGTCCTTGATACTCGCAATTGCGTAACCGCGCTTCTTCTTCTCTAGCTTGTACTTGGTTTTCATGGCTTCTATGAGAGCCAAATAATTGCTTTTACTAGATATTTCCCTGGGGTCCCTTCCCTTATAGGGAGACTGAGAAATCCTATGAATAAGTTCCGCTGTGATGGGAATAGGCTCCTCCAACCATAGATACCCATCATGCACTAGGCATAGCAGCTGCCTAATGACGAAAATGGTGATGGGCGTAGAGTGAAAGTGGGGTATCCATCGTAGATGAAGTAACCCGGCCTTCTCCACACCATGCAACCATTTTCGTGGCTCCAGCATGATCACTGGTCCTTCCCACTTCTATTTCATTACGCTTTCCGTCGCTAGGTGTGGGAAATTCTCACTATCTGCGAGGTCCCAATCTTTGAACTTTAGGGTAGGCACCTGGCTGAGGAGCGAACCTTCAAAAGTAATGTCGTCGGGGAGGAGCAAGGTCTGGAGCACACTCTTCATGGCCTCTAGGTCTTTGGCTGCCCAAACTTTCCCTTTCCACTAAGGGACGTACGTGGGTAGCTTTGTTGTGGAAGGCATTGGTGGGACATCCTCTTGCATATTGTCTTGTGCCTCTATTTGATCAATTAGAGCCTGTAAGTCTTCCTCCTCTTCATCTGATTCAATGGCAATGGCTTTGCCTTTTTCTTCCATTGATAATTTTCTGAATTATGGGTTTCTTGGGGATACGCAGACTAGTCCCATAGTCTACTTATCTTTCTTCGGCCATGGTGTCTGTGGCAATTTTGGAACTTCTAGCACAACCGCTGCATCTCCGGGTTCCTCATGGACCATATGGGGCTCCACGGCCTCACCAGTGGTATCTTTGGTGAATTGTACTCTCGGTCTAGTAGGAGTCACTATGTTTACACAGGATATGTTTTGTCACATACTCAAAGGTGGTAAGAATGCTCGACACTCAATGCTCTTTAACTGCTCGAATCTCAAACAACCAATTGTTGCCTCGTGGCTAGTCTTGGGGGTTTTATAGCATCTTTTGAATTTTAATTCGACCATTCCCCCCACTTTTGAGTCATTAATTCCTTCTTGGCAGAAGATCATCCCAAATCTAGCTCTTAATTCGTGTCTTAATTGCCCGTCGCCCACTCCTCTTTGTATTAAATTGGACATCTTGTCATGAACAGTGACACCAACGGTCAGTCCTAGCCTACTTGCGTGGTAGCACAACCCCCTCTGTGCGAGCGCAACCCTTGTGACATGCTGATCCTAAACGCAACCTCCTTATCACGTAGCTCCCCCACAGACTCTTTTATAGTCCCGCGCTCTCTTTCAACTACTTGGAGCGCTGAGACTGTGCTCCCTACAGCTAGTTAGGTGGTCACACGACCTATGTGAGACTTCAATTCACCTTCTAGCCTAGTCTCGAGGCACTCCTCAATTACCCTCATGATAGTTAGCGCCACTCATTCTTCTTTATGTGGTGCGCTCCCCTAGTTTCTTTGTTTGGTAAGGTGCAGTTGCAACCATGGTAGCAGAGTCACAAATTCTCGACGACAATATTCTAATGCAATAGTATGGCTATCCATATCTTGTCTTGTCATTCTTAGTTTGTCAATGAGACATGCTTGCGCGATTTCGTTTTCTAGTTTTTTGATCTCTGCGTCCATTAACATGCTTTTCTTCCTCAGTGGTACCCAATCTTCTTTGAGTTCATGAAGCTTAAGGTTCCCTCGCCAAATGGCTTCCTAAATCCACATATGTTCGCCCTCGCATAGCTGCATAATTCCTTCATCCTAGTCCTCGCGTATTGTCCCAACTGTGGGAGCTATTGCATGAGGATTCCTTTCCTCCAAAATTATGGTCTCGACTCTGCTCCTCAGCTTCGGAATCATCTCCGCACTCAAGTTTTTGCACATGGCCCTATAGGCCTGTCAAATCACTGGCAAGTGTAGGTCCAAATCAGCTCATCTTGCCTGGTGAACCTTGTTCAAGACTTTGCATACCTTATTGAATGCTTCCATGCGGAACATCTATGGTGTGCATCACCTTTCCTGCTGCTGCATCGTGTTCCAATTTTCAATCCTGAGTTTGGAGTGTGCTTGTGTGGGTTTCACAGCACATGTCTATACCCATCGAGACATGTGGGCGCACAAGTTGCTCTGTCCTTGTTGGCCGACTCTTGTTCAAGGTTGGGGGCTTCCAAACCATAGGCGCATCATCCTTCTACATCCACACTAGTCCTCAAAAGTTCCTTGACGTGTACCCCACCATCGTGTGGGTGTTACGTGCAGTGCCCACTTGAACACGTCAAACCACTGCTGTTCTGGTACTGCGCTTTCAAACTTTCTCAGGAATTCATCCACCACTATCAATCCATCGTATGCCAGTAGCTCTCTTGCATCCGTTGTCACGCAACGCAGTGATCTACCCATCATGTTTCAATTCAACATTGTCACTTCATGTAACAGATTCTGACATCGCTCTACTTCTTCATCTGAATCTGAAGTGCAAGAGCTTTTGCGCTCCCATGAGATCCTCCCATCTGTAGTCCAATTTACCCAATCTTGGTCTCATGTAGTTATCTTGTAAATACAATCAAGAATGTCATCGCTATCATCATTGCGCACTGGTTCAGTATAGCACTCTCCTTCGGCTGGGTCCAGTGGGACTACTACGCGTAGTGACTTTTTCTCGAAGATCATTTTGCGCTTCTTCAGGTTGATGATTCTGTTCATATCGGTGACCCAGTCTATTCCTAACAATGCAAGATAGGGATTGGTGTCATCGACAATCTCTATTACTTCAAAATCCATCTGTGCACTCGTGCCTTCAATATCAATTGTTACCCCTTACAACCTTCCCATGGGAAAAATCTTTTGTTGGTTCGCCATTCGTAATTGAATAGGGGACCATTGTAATGGGGGCCTGGCCATGCATTCCCATGTTTGCTTCGATATTACATTTGCATCCAAACCCAAATCTAAGATTACCTAATCCATTTCATACTCACCAATCTATGTAGTCAAAATCATTTCCCTTCTAGTGTGCAATGCATGCTTCCCCAATTTCCGGACTACATGCAGTTCTCCTGACCCTGTGCACCTGGTGATCAGTTCTTGTAGTCCTTTAACTGCCTTGTTGTCATGCAGCAGTTTCATACATGTCTCCAGAAAGGTAGTGAGCATTGAAGGATCCCTTCCTAGCTTTGGTTGATCCTTACTACCTAAAGTGGAGGCCTTCGTGAAGCTCTTCTTAGCTTCCACGAATGTCTCCTTTGCGTGTTCTAAGTCAAACTCGGGTTCCTTTGTAGGAACCTTGTGAATGCACATTCTTTCCTCTGGTTGCTTCCCTGTATCCTCTCCTATGGCCATACCACTTCTGAGCATCATGTTAACATTTAGGTCCTATTTACGCAACTCAGACCTCATCATTTGTGTATTCTGAGTCAGGGGAGGTTGGAATACCACTTTTTCGCACATCCTTGTGATCAACGTAGGACAGTCTATTATTTGATGATCAAATTGAGCATAATATGAACAAGATATCCTCGTCAGGTTGGTACAATCATGGGCATAGTGCCCCAGTGGTCCTCTGCAATTGTAACAAATTAATTATCCATGGCCCCTTCCTGGTCCCATTCCACCTCATCCTCGACCATGCCCTTGAAATCTAGCACATGCCATCCCCGCATCTAGGTCGAGGGCTAGGGTCTCTGTCTGCATCCTATAGGCAGGGTCCAATCCATCATTAGCTTGTAACTACGGCAAGTGTGCTCATCGTGCCCTATCGACCTGTAGAAATTACAAAATAATTGTTGGGGTGTCTGTGTATACTTTTGCAACAAATGAAAATTATTCGTCTTGTGTTTCCCTCTTATCTGACAAATTGTGCACCATAAATATGGTGCCATGCTCAGCCCTGCCTATGCCTCCAGTCTCAACGGCATTGGACCTCCTCCTGCCAAGTAGTTCACAAACACTGGGTAGTGATCCTTGTCATGGCCTTGGCCTTTGCATTTTATGCACCATACTTCCTCACTCACCTCTGGTTGTGGTGCCCTATCCTACTTCAAACTTTGCATTTCCAAACACAGATTCTACAGTTGCGCATGGATTTGTTGAACTCCCAACCCAGGGTCTTGTATCAGGGTCTCATGTAATCTCATTGCCATTTCTAATGCTTCGGCCTAGGTGGAAAGTTTTTTTTGTGATAATGCCATCCTCAAGTGCAGTGTCAGAGATGCTACAAACCATGCGCGATGTTGTCCATCTGTCAATGCCATACTGGCTTTGCGGATCATACTCTTCAGCCATTGATCCAAATCCTAGGGGGTCTCACCCGGGAGCATTGTGATTTATTTAAACCCGATGATTGATTGTGTTTCTGACTTTGGCCTACTAAATTCCCTATTCAGCACATTCTGGATCTCTGCTATCCCTGTAATTGGGTGGTTCTTAGAGTGCTTGATATACCATGTTAATGCACAATCCTACAGCGTGCTCACTAATGTAGCCTTCTTAATATTGTCATTCGTGACACCTTGTGATTCCCATATTGCTCTTACCACAAACCAGAATTGGTCTAGATCTTCATTCCCTGCCCCTATGAATACTAGTAGTTTGATTGCGCTCGCCATACTGCACTGTGGAGGTGGTGGAGGTGGAGTGGGTGGAGATGGAGTTGAGGGAGGTGAAGCAAGTGGCAGTGTGGGTGGAGGTGGTAACTGCGGAATGCGTTGCCTTATCAAACTGATCGCGCTTCTTGGAGAGACCTTAGCGAACTCTCCTCGCTCTCTCGCAAGGGTGAAATTAAGGGACTGTTTTCTAATTCTTCGTTACTTTCGTTACTGTCTTCACTCTGTGTAGTCCCAAACATTAATGTATTCACATGACCTTTTTTTCAAATATTTAATATACTTACCTCGTAGTCCTTTGAGAAAGCGTCATTCTACCTTGTTGTAGCTCATAGTCGTGTCTATCGCAAACTCAGTGATAAATCCCCCTATTATCCGGTCAAGCTAATGGTCCATAGCTCGCGCGATCTTATCTTCTGATGCTTCTAGTCTGTGCACTAATTTTGGAGTCCACACTATTGGTTTCTCGAGCCTACAACTTCTCTGGCTGTCAGCTAACTTCGCGATCCACTCATACAGCTTAGAAGGAAAGGATGAAAAGAAAATCTTGTGGATTTTCATATACATATAGCGCTCCAACAACTTTTCCTTAGATACCTGTGGAGTTTTGTTTTCCTGTGTTGCAAACTCGTGAATCTTCTTGTCCAACCACTCTTCAATTTCCTTCTTTATTGGGTTCCTGTGGCATGACATCAGACATCCCTTATGCAGATCCTGGTCGCAGCAATAGAACCATTTGTTGGTTTAGTGGGGCCTGACCCAAGTTTAGAAGTGATTTAGCCAAGAAAATCTCAGTACTACTAGCCCTTTTGGCAATAGTCTGCAGAGCATGGACTGAGGTCTCACTTGAAGTAGTATGGGAGGGTGCTAGAACCAGGTTTCCACACCTTAGGGATGTTTGATATGAGGTGATTGGTACGTGGTCGAACCTTCGCACTTACTACATTATGTGAATTAGTGGGTACCCCGTGCCCTACAATACTATCTTCATGTAGTTCTAGCCACAATGCAACCTGTGCTATTTACCCATGTCTTCCTTAATTAGGCTCTGTTAGTTGATTACTTAGATTATTTTCATATATAAGCATTCATAGAAGTATTCATCAATTGTGCGCAGTAAATAAACATAGTTAAAGTAATGCATAACATCAAAATACGGATTCAAGAACTAATGCATAGAGTAAACTTCTCTTTATTAACTTTCAATCTCAAGTACAAACCCGACTCCACCCTGTACACTTAGCCACAAGGGTCCGCGCACTCAACTGCAGACTCTACTACGCCTTTGCACACTCAACTACAGAGCCTCTTCCTACTACTATGACCTAGTACACTTTAGATTCATCTCTAACCTCGAACCATGCCTTCATTATTCTATCTATCATTACCTCCCTTTACACTTAGAGCCTCACTCTATTTATACAATCCCATGGTCCGCAGACCATGGGTAAGCCGACACAACTTTACATTAAATTACAATATTTTAGGGTATACAACCCTGTGACTCATCCTAGACTTCGTTCTTTGCGCTCGCAATTCGTGGAGTTTTACAACATCATTGACCAAAACTTGGGCTTTGAGCCGAAAAACATGCTATGGGGGATTCCATGCCCAACAAGCTTTCTATCAATCACAAACCAACACCATTGTTTCTTTTCAACTTGCTCCTTCTTGAACCACTTCTCCCCTGTAGTTGGCAATCTAATAGCTCACGCAATGGACTTCTTCATGACTTCAAATTCTAATGACTCAACCCTAGCTCGGACTACTTCAAATGTCTTTGCAAACTCCAGCATCTTGGCCATGTTGAAGCCATCTAACTTCTGCAAAAATGGAAGGAATCTAGATTCTTGCAATAGTGCAGGACTCTTCTGGTATTCTACAATTTGCTTTATATCCTTTAAGGACGATGGCTTATTCCTTATAGGCTCCATGTTTGAATTGGTCACAATTCCCTGTCACAACCTCAAAAGGATTTCAGTGAGTGATACCAACAGTTGCTGAGAATTTTATGCTAGAGGTTCATCCATCCTTTGTTTTTCCAGTCCCATCCAATCGATCATGTTTAATGATAAAATAACAACTCCTCAAATCAAATGCAGATATGTATCATCCTGCTATAGGTGAGAAATAATGATTGGATGTAGTGGAGGCTTATGCGGTGACAGTGTAACGATCATAATGATCGGGTTATGAGGAAAGACAATGATGAACAAGTGATGGGAGATTGTTTCAAAGGAGGTGAGTATGGGATTTCAGAAAATCTGTACTATCCCATGGTCTACCTCATAATTCAATTAAGACATATTTTAGTACTCATTAAAAAAATTAGATTTCAGAACCCAATATATCTTGCACTTTAAAGATTTTTCTATGTCAATAAATGATAAAACAAAGTATTAACTAAAATATATAATTCTATGAACTATTAGTGAAGGAATCACTCATGTGCAGAGTAATAAAATTCCATAAATTTTCTTCATAAGACGCTCCTAGACTGTGTGAAATTTGTTTTGGACTTGTTTCCATAGTCTACCATGCTCCTGCACTGATCCTGCTTACATTGCACCATGCTTACATTAACTACTTGCACTGTGCATCTTGCACCAGGGATTTTACCAAAATAACAATTCTGATAGAACACAATTCTGTAGCTAGATTTAAAAAAAAAAAAATCCTTAATATAAAAGAAAAGATTTATTCACCATCCTTTGGTGTTTCATGAGCATGCCTTATGGATTGACTGCATCAAATTCTGCAATCAATTTATGAGGGAATAAAGAAGTGGGAAAGGGGTAATTTTCATAATGGGAAGGAACATTACAACATGGATTCCAAGAATAATATCACCAAGGGGGATAAATGAGAATGGGATGTGGAAACAATTCAAGGGAGAAAAGAGGGATTTTATGAAATCGAGTAAGGATAGTTTTCTTAGAAGAAAGAGGAGGGTAATTCACTGGGGATTCAGAAAAGAAAAATAGTGGGAATTACAAAATGGGAAAATAGAAGAAAGGAAAAATTTTATCTTCAAGGTCTGCCTGCACTGGTGCCAGAAAAAGTAATTGCAATGGGAATTAAGTGTTTACTTGGATAAAAATTTCCATGCTAGTTACCCCAAACTTGGGTAAGGGCTGGGTTCCTTGAACCTACTTCTTCTTGGTGGCAGCCAACATATCTGAAAAATCAACATTCCCTCTATATTTAACTTTCGATATTTCTGCCAGCATGTTGGTTTTCAGGTTCATCCTTTTGTAATCATGTTAGTCAACATATTTTCATAATTACAGGAAAAAAAATCTACTTTTTATTTTTGTCAATTTTTTTTTCTTTTAGTATTTTTTTTCAAGGAGGAAAAGAAAGAATCAAATCTTCAACAGGTTGGTGTTACCACCTCCCAACTCCTTTTCAGATTGTTATTGGACTTGCTGAATAAAATCTCCTTTAGTAAGGGGCTGAAAATATACTTTCAATCTATGCCCATTTACCAGGAACAAAAAATTCCGTCGATCAATAGTTTTAATATCTACTGCTCCATTTTCAAACACTTTGACCACCACCTAGGGTCCCATCCAGCGTGTATGGAATTTCCCTTTAAAATATTTTAATCTAGAATCGTAAAGGAGCACCCAATCACCTGGTTGGAATTGCTTCTTCTGGATGGACTTGTCATGCCACTTCTTGCGCTGCTGTTGAACCAATATGTTCTACTAAACAACCTCCCTTGAAAGATGTGTTGAAAAGACTTGCAATTGCAAGCTAGATTTTGAGATAAATTACACGTGAAAAATAATGATTTAATTAACTGAACTTTGCAATGAAAGTAAATTTCATAAAGCAAAAACAATTCAAAATAATCAAAGCAGCAATCAAAGTAATTTGCATGCATCAAACTAACTTTCGCAATTCACTTAGAACATTCTCGTTCCTTTTTCCTTAAGTCATAAAGTACAAGTGTAAAATATGGTGTTTATATTAATGTCCTTTCTTAATTCATGTAAACATTCTTAGATCCTTCAGAAGTATAACTCTTAACATTAAGAATGATTACTTGAATTAACAATACTTTTTGTTGTAGGAATAAATGAAATTATAAGCAAGAAAAGGAACGTAACACTTGTTGTGAAGTAAATGAATAAACTGAAGTGCAAGAAACTACATGCACTAGTACAGGAAGAATCTTCCTACACGACCCGAGTGGAAGCAAACTAAGACAAAAATTGCAGGAAAATAATTGGAGGAAGGAAATTGCGAGAAAGTAATTGCAGGAAATAAATAAACTTAATTAAACTTCCAAACTACAGATGTGTTCACACTTGAATATGAAATGAATTTAACTTAGAACTTCTAAAATAAATATAAGAAAAATCCAAGCCATGCAATTGCAAATGAATAAATGTTCACAGAAACCTTTTAAATGGCGAAAGCACAAGGGCAAACGAGTTGGGTTGGCTAGGCCCTAGTCAACCAGCTCATTTCCCATTTAGGAAACGAAACGGTTCAACACTTAATCACACATGAAAAAAAAAATTAGACACAACATTAAGAAAACATGGCTCGTTCCTTGTATTAAACTTGATCAACAAATATACATGATAATGCGAGTCAAGCCCAGAACCGAGGGAGATACAAAATTACAAAGTAAATGAAATTACAAACTCAAATATCACTAGCTTCGCTCTACCTACAGTCTAAATTATATACATTCTCTCGGCCTTAGCCATATTCTACTAATTACAGTCATTTCCTATTCAAGCCTTTCGACCGAACAGACTAACAAACAACATTGCAAAGCCGGCTAATGGTTATAATAAAGCATGAACTTTGCTGGTTGTAGACCATATTATTGGAAAGTATCCCTGACTATACACCACCAATATCCAACCTCAGATAGTCTGCAATCTAACTAGGAGTTGTGGATAAAAAATGCCAACGTGGAAGGATTCAAACTATCACATAGATCACGAAGCAACATCATTGGTGGTGCAGGAATCTACCTACACTGATCACACTAAATAGTGATTAACACTTAGTTCTCCAATTACTTTTAGGAAAGTTAAACATAAGTTACAAGAGATACTAAAAGGTATGAAATATATGTAAAGTAATTAATAAATCACTTAATAAATCTTAATTATGAAATATGAAGTATATGTAGGAATAGATGATTATCTTGGACTACTGCAGGAATGAAAGGGTTGAATAAAGATAAAACAGAGGTTAAGGCTTATGGGAATAGGGTAAAAATAGAGCAATTTGGGACAACAACATCCTCCCATCCCTAAGTTGTTGTGTTTCCTCACACAACATTTTACCTCCTGCAAAAAATCTTCAAATATGGGTGGCTAGCTCTCAATCATGTACTTCAATACTTATCCCTACTTTCACTACCTTTGGATTTTTACCTCGAGTTCATTTCAGCTAATTAGTCACCTTCTTGAGGCGTTTGTAGCAGTTGGAAGCCCGATACTTCCATACTTTCACTTGTTGTTTCTGCTTCTTGACCTCTGTGAGCAGCTCTATCTCGCCTTGCTTTTGCCAATTTTTCTCCTTCATGACCTAGTTCAAAGCCTCTAGGTCATGAACTTGCTTCTCCAATTCCACTATTTGATTGTTGAGGTAGAGGGTAGAGGGTTCTATGCTCAGATCCTCTAGTGTAAATACCTTCTCTACAACGGATTCAAAGCAAGTCCCGTCATTTTGAAGATTAAGGTCGTCCAACATTTGCTTTATGACATCGCCAAGAGTTTCTGTGACTAGGATTTCCTTATCACTCAGGGTTTTGGTGCCCTCCACAACCTTCATGCCAAGGGTTTCAGCACCTTGTGCACTTAACTCCATAGGGTTTTTAATGCATTTTTCTTCCAATTATTCAAGGGATTCAATACCCTGTTCATCAAAATTGTCAAGGGCCTCCATGTGCTATGCCTCATCATCCTCCTGACCCTCTACCTGAACTTTACGTACACTCGGTGTCATCTTCTTCTTTTTTAATCAGTGAACAAATGTAGACAACAATATGTCATCTTCCTTTTCCACATTTTCTTCATTTTCCATGGTGTGGGCCGCTACATCTACAAGCACTGGAAGGTTATGGTCTTTAGGCAAAACCTGAGGTGATTCATCAATCACAATTAGAGAGCTTGACCGATACTAATTCGTCCCCGGAGAGAAAGTCTTCTTCTTTGCAAGGGTTCTTATTTTTCTTTTCTTTGTCGAGGGTGGAGTGTCTTCGAAAAACTTCTTTTCTGGTTGCACCAGCATGCTTTTACCCTTTTTCTTAGCAAGGAATGGTGTCTCTGCCTTCCTTTTCTTGCTTTCACTCATGCCAGCACACTTCCATGCACTGCTCGCCCGAAACTCCTTCAGGAATGTCTTATAGGTCACTCCCTTTTCTTCCAGCACTTTCTTGATGAGGATTGTGATAAGCCCATGATGATAGAGCTTATATGTGACTTGGCTTGTGTCCCCACTCTACACACCTTTTGCCATTTTCTCGAGACATCAGAGTAGGCAGTAAAAAAATTAATAAGTTTCCTCGACTCAAAGTGCAACAACAACCTGATATGGTACACAAATTCTCATGTGTAACGTCCCTCATAGGTCAAAGTTTATGTAGTATGTATAGGAGGTCTAACCATTTTCGGAGCATTGCGCTATGCAGAAGTCCTTTCTTGCAGTCAACTTGGAGCTTTCTAAAAATTACAAACCAATACCATCGTTTCTTTTCAAGTTGTTCCTTCTTGAACCACTTCTCCCCTGTAGTTGGCAATCTAGTAGCTCGTGCAATGGACATCTTCGTGACTTCAAATTCTAATGAGCCGACCATAGCTCGGCCTCCTTCAAATGTCTTCACAAACTCCAACAGCATGGCCATGTCGAAGCCATCGAACTTATGAAAAAATGAAAGGAATCTGGATTCTTGCAATAGTGCAAGACTCTTCTGGTATTCGCAATTTGCTCTATCTCCTTCAAGGACGATGGCTCATTCCTTATGGGCTCCATGTTCAAATTTGTCACAATTCCCTGTCACAACCTCAAAAGGATTTCAGTGAGCGATACCAACAGTTGCTGAGAATTTTATGGCAGAGGTTCAACCATCCTTCATATTTCCAGTCCCATCCAATCGATCATGTTTAATGATAAAAGAATGGCTCCTCAAATTAGATGCAAATATGTACCATCTTGCTATAGGTGAGAAATAATGATTGGATGTGGTGGAGGCTTATGTGGCAATGGTGTAATGGTCATAATGAATGGGTCATGAGGTAAGACAATGATGAACAAGTGATGGGAGATTGTTTCAAAGGAGGTGAGTATGAGATTTCAGAAAATCTATACAATCCCATGGTCTACCTCATAATTCAATTAAAATATATTTCAGTACTCATTAAAAAAATTAGAATTTAGAACCCAATATATCTTGCACTTCAAAGATTTTCCTAAGTCAATAAATGATAAAACAAAGTATTAATTAAAATATATAATGCTATGATCTATAAGTGAAGGAATCACTCATGTGCAGAGTAATAAAATTCCATAAACATTCTTCATAAGATGCTCCTGGACTGTGTGAAATTTGTTTTACACTTATCTCGACAGTTGGTCACGCTCTTGCACTGATCTTGCTTGCTGATCCAAAATCTTTTGCTTATAGATGTATTAAAGAATCACATGTGAAAATTGCAACTTAACCATAGAAATTTAATGCGCACATGAGAGAAGAAGAAGAAACACATCAAAGCATGAAAGAAGAAGACAAAAAGACTTGATAATAGAGTTCATCCAACTTGGACTACGTCTCTGGGCCCTGCTTGATCAATGGGGAGGCCTTCATTCATTAAATGGCATCAGAAAAAGAAATACAATCATCAGTCACAAAAGGGAGTTTTATAATTTTACCTCCATCAAGCTCTATGGCTCTTTGCGGCTCTGCAGTGCTCTAGCTTTCAAGCTCTCTAGTTTTTATGCTTCTCTAGGGGACTTCTTAGCTCTCTCTGGCCCTCTCGCTCTGTAGCTCTGCCACTCTGTCTCTCCCCAAGAAATCCCCCCTGCGACTCTACCTGTATCGCTCTTTTTTTTTTTTTCTGTTACAGGCGCACTGAAATCAGAGGTTTGTTTCATTATAATAGAAGCCATTGAATGGAAGGATCGGCTGGTACAACAAAACCATGAAAATAGGCCTTTTCTTGTTTATACACAAATACACGCATAAACACTAAAAAACTGAAAACCCCGGACTTCAAATTTTATGAAATCAAGCTTATAGTCCTGTCAGGTTTGGCCCTTTATCCCAAATCACTATCGTTGATGTCAATGGCCCTATATATCGGGAATCTCCAATCACCGATATGGCGATTCACCAATCACCGATTCGCTGATTCACCAATTCATTAATCGCCGATATGCCGATCCGCCGATCGCCGATTTGTCGACTCGCCGATCGCCAATGTGCTGATATCAACTTGACCGTTGATCTGTCTTCCAATTCGACGACTGAGATTGCACGTCGCTATCGACATATCCCATCGCTACGGCCAGGGGTGCTTCCATATGGCATATGCTGACACTGATCGCTGACGCCGATCACCGATGCCGACATCGCATGTCGCCTGCCTACCTTCCTCTAACCTGATATATCAGATATCGTTGATTGAGGGTTCTAAAGGCCTTGCCTTAAGTTCTCCCTTTTGACTCCTCTAATTACGATTTTCCTTTATAAGGCTTAAAACCCATTTTTATAAGAAATGCCTCTTTTTTCAAAGGAACTAAGGCAAACTCTTTTCGCAATAACTTCATCATCCGGACTCAGATTGGAGTGCCATTTTCACTGTTGGAATCAGGACGACAAGAACTTCGATCTGATGTTAAGATACTTGCCTTTCTACCACTTTGAACTTTGAGTTTTTCCATGCCATTGAATCTGAAGATCCACTTGGATCAATCCTCCCCATTGAGGATCTTTTGGACTACCAAAAGCTTTTACACTTAGCACACTGTCTCAATCCACACTTTCAATCACCTGCATGTGAAGCTGGTACATTCTTGCAATCATGCATGCCACACATGACTCAAAAACCCCTCCTTGCCAAGAGCCCATCGCACACTCATTGGCCAAGGACTATAAAAAATTAATTAATGCCTCAAATACTAATAAGGAAAGGCCAAAATATCATCATTGCATCTTTGAAGTGATGGGAAACACACCATCATTTTTACATTTACTTGCAACATATGATTTACAACGATGGCCATACCAATCTACTACCCCCTAAAAAACCAACTTAATAAAGCAAACCACTGTGAATGGGGTGGATTTATCTGTTGAACATGTTCGCCTTTCGACTCCTCTAGTGATGTTTCCAGAACATGGAGCATCGGGCACATGGTTTGTTGGTGTCCCTCTTTGTTGCAATGGCTATAATGATTCTTTCTCCTCCAAACTTTGGAGGCTTCCTTGGGGCATTTTCCCCTGGTTTTCCTTTGTTAAATATTCCTGGAGCCTTCACTATCGCTGGACTGTGAGGAATGGGTTTCATCGCCTGTCATTGGTTGGTTGCTAGCCATATTGGAGCTTTCCCCCAACTCCTTTATGGTGTATCCGAGTCCTGCATGGCACAAAAAATCTTCGACTTTGATGGGGTTTATGATGCTGAGGCCCTTTCCTTGATATCCCATTTCCTTCCTCAGTTTGGATCCAATCCCTATAGTATGTTTTTCAAAGGCAGCAAACTCGTCATCATGAAAATCATATGAAATCAAAGCATCACTTTTTACCTCCAGATGGCTGTGTTGCAGCTTTTCCAAGGCCACGTCCTTGGCTTGCAACTGGCATAATAATATTTGGTTTTCTTCCCTTGCCTCCTGTAGAAGCCTCCTCAGCTCAGCATTCTCTGCTTGGGGGCGGTGGTTGATCTCCTCAGGTTCTTGGTGTCTTGCTGTGGGGAGTGCCCTATCGGTTGAAATCCTGGATTCATTACCAGAATCAAACCCCAAATCTATGGGTCCTCCTACCACGATCCCAAAGGCTGCAAACTTCATCTCATCACCAGAGTCAGACCCCAAGTCAATGGGCCTACCTCATGCAAATCTTGTAGCTGTGACCTTCCCATCTTCCTTTGACTCAGAATCTGGGCTTCGCTGCATGGTGGTGACAATCTTCTGCTTCCCTTTTCTATCATTCCTCTCAGGTCTCAACTCAGGGTGCAACTTTCAGAAGTTCTCTTCATCATGCCCCTCTTTCTCACAATGTGTGCAATAGGGCTTTGCTCCCCTTCTCTTGGCTGTCGTGGCTCTCTTTGAGTGGTCATCTTGTCCATGTGTTCCCCTATTTTCCAGATGAATGGCCTTTACACTGGCTGAGTCAATGGTAGTGGGTTCAAACAATAATAATGAATGCTTGATATAACTATGTGGTGATCCAACGTACTTAGTTACTACTTCAGGTGTATCAAGTGCATTACCCAAATTAAGTGCTTGTTTTCTAAATTCCTTTGTAAAACTCTGAACATCCTGACCTTTGCCTTGCCTTAAATATTGCCAATTCATTAAAGCTTTTTGCTTGTATCCCAAGGGATAAAACTATTCCTTTAAGGCAGAAGTAAAATCAGGCCATGAGGAAAAGAGGTTACCCACATTCTTGCTCCTCTGTAATTTTCTCTCCCACCAAATGAGAGCGGCGTTGCTCAGCCGTAGAGAGACCAACTGAATCTTTGCCTCATCCTCCATGATCTCCTAAATCCTACAATAGACCTCAATCTGCCTAATCTAATTATTAAGCTTCTCTGCATTACTTTCACCATTAAACATGGGAAGATCGAATTTAACATCTAATTTAAAGAAAGGTTTCTTGTGTGCATCCCTTGAATTCCTATGATGATGGTGATGGGAGGAAGAAGAACTTTCACTCGTGGAAGGAGAAGGAGGGGGTTCTTCTCCACCATTTCCATGCGCTGAACCTTGTTCTTTTGTAGCTCTTTTCTTTGCACTTTCAAGTTTTTCAAGTCTTGAGAATAGCTTCTCTATGTGATCTACCATTGTATAGAATGTCTTGCATAAGTTTTCCTCCTCTTCAAAATGAGCCTCATCATCTGCCATGTTTCTCCTTCGATGTGCACACCCCACCTCGGGATCAAAAAGCTCTAGTTTCCCTTTGCCTCTTCAGAGCCTATTTCTATGTAGCATATAGACATGCAATTCACAACTAAAAAGACCTTCTCTGATACCACCTGATCCAGAATCTTTTGCTTATAGATGTATTAAAGAATCACATGTGAAAATTGCAGCTTAACCATAGAAATTTAATGCGCACATGAGAGAAGAAGAAGAAACACATCAAAGCATGAAAGAAGAAGATAACAAGACTTGATAATGGAGTTCATCCAACTTGGTCTATGCCTCTGGGCCCTACTTGATCAATGGGGAGGCCTTCATTCATTAAATGGCATCAGAAAAAGAAATACAATCATCAGTCACAAAAGGGAGTTTTATAATTCTGCCTCCATCAAGCTCTATGGATCTCTCCGGCTCTGTTGTGCTCTGGATTTCAGTTTCTCTAGTTTTTATGCTTATTTGGGGGACTTCTCAGCTCTGTCTGGCCCTCTCACTCTGCAGCTTTTCCGCTCTATCTCTCCCTAGGAAATCCTCCCTGTGGCTCTGCCTGTATCGTGTTTTTATAACACTTTTTTTTTTTTTACAGTCACGTTGAAATTGGAGGTCTATTTGTTTATAATAGAATTTTTTGAATGGAAGGATCGGCTGGTGCAACAAAACCCTGAAAATAGGCCTTTTTTTGTTTATACACAAATACACGTGAAAACGCTAAAAAACTGAAAACCCCGGACTTCAAATTTTATCAAATTTGGCTTATAGACCCATCAGGTCTGGCCCTTTATCGCAAATCACCATTGCTAATGTTAATGGCCCTATATATCGGGAATCTCTGATCACCGATCACCAATTGGCTGATTTGTCGATCGCCGATATGCCGATCCGTCGATCACCGATGTGCCCATTTGTCGATCACCAATGTGTCAATCTCATCCTGACCATTGATCTGTCTTCTAAATCGACGGCTAAGATTGCACGTCACTATCAACATATCGCATTGCTATGGCCCAGGGGTGCTTCCATATGGCATACGCTAATGCCGATCACCGATGCTGATATTGCATGTCACCTACCTTAAGTCTCGATATCTCGTGCCTGCCTTCCTCTGACCTGATATATCAGAGATCACTAATCAGGGGTTCTAAAAGGCATTTCTTTAAGTCTGCCATTTTGACTCCTCTGATTGCAATTTGCCTCTATAAGGCTTAAAACCCATTTTTATAAGAAATGCCTCTTTTTTCAAAGGAACTAAGGCAAACTCTTTTCGCGATAACTTCATCATCTGGACTTGGATTGGAGTGCCATTCACACCGTTGGAATCAGGGTGATGAGCACTTTGATCTGATGTCAAGATACATGCCTTTATGTTACTTTGAATTTTGAGTTTTTCCTTGCCATTGTATTTGAAGATCCACCTGGATCACTTGCACTCCACTGTGCTTACACTGACTTCTTGCACTACAAATCTTGCACCAGGGATTTTACCAAAATAACAATTCTGATAGAACACAATTCTATAGCTGGGATTTAAAAAAAAAATGCCTCTATAAAAGAAAAGTTTTATTCACCATCCTTTGGTGTTTCATGAGCATGCCTTCTGGATTGACTGCATCAAATTCAGCAATCAGTTTATGAGGGAATAAAGAAGTGGGAAAGGGGTAATTTTCAGAATGGGAAGGAACATTACAACAAGGATTCCAAGAATAATATCACCAAGGGGGATAAACGAGAATGGGATGTGGAGAAAATTCAAGGGAGAAAAGAGGGATTTTACGAAATCAGGTAAGGATAGTTTTCTTAGAAGAAAGAGGAGGCTAATTCATGAGGGATTCAAAAAAGAAAAATAGTGGGAATTATGAAACAGGAAAATAGAAGAAAGGTAAAATTTTATCTTCATGGTCTGCTTTCCCTGGTGTTGTAAAAAGTAATTGCAGCGGGAATTAAGCATTTACTTGTATAAAAATTTCCATGCTAGTTACCCCAAACTTGGGTAAGGGTTGGGTTCCTTGAACCTGCTTCTTCTTGGTGTAAGCCAACATATCTAAAAAATCAAGTAACATTCCCTTTATATTGAAATTTTGATCTTCCTACTAGCATGCTGGTTTTCAGGTTGATCCTTCTACAATCATGTCAGTCAACTTATTTTCATAATTACAGGAAAAAAATCTACTTTTTATTTTTGTCATTTTTTTTTCTTTTATTATTCTTTTTCAAGGAGAAAAAGAAAGAATCAAATCTTCAACAGGTTGGTGTTACCACCTACCAACTCCTTTTCAGATTGTTGTTGGACTTGTTGAATAAAATCTCCTTTAGTAAGAGGCTGAAAATATACCTTCAATCTATGCCCATATACCAGGAACATAGAATTATGTTGATCAATAGTTTTAATCTTTACCGCTCCATTTTCAAACACTTTGACCATCACATAGGGTCCCATCCAGTGTGTATGGAATTTCCCTTTAAAATATTTTAATCTAGAATCGTAAAGGAACACCCAATCACCTGGTTGGAATTTCGTCTTTTGGATGGACTTGTCATGCCACTTCTTGTGCTGTTGAACCAAGATGTTCTACTAAACAACATCCCTTAAAAGATGTGTTGAAAAGACTTGCAATTGCAAGCTAGATTCTGAGATAAATTACACGTGAAAAATAATGCTTTAATTAACTGGACTTTGCAATGAAAGTAAACTTCATAAAGCAAAAACAATTCGGAATAATCAAAGAAACAATCAAAATAATTTGTGTGCATCAAACTAACTTTCGGCAATTCACTTATAACATTCCCGTTCCTTTTTTCTTAAGTCATAAAGTACAAGTGTAAAGTATGGTGTTTGTAATAATGTCCTTCCTTAATTCACGTAAATAGTCTTAGATCCTTTAGAAGTATAACTCTTAACATTAATATGATTACTTGAATTAACAATACTTTTGCTTGCAGGAATAAATGAAATTATAAGCAGGAAAAGGAACGTAACACTTGCTGTTAAGTAAATGAATAAACTAGAATGCAAGAAACTACATGCACTAGTACAGGAAGAATCTTCCTACATGACCCGAGTGGAAGCAAACTAAGATAAAAATTGCAGGAAAATAATTGGAGAAAGGAAATTGCAAGAGAGTAATTGCAGGAAATAAATAAACTTAATTAAACTTCCAAATTACAGATTTGTTCATGCTTGAATATGAAATGAATTTAACTTAGAACTTCTAAAATAAATATAAGAACAATCCAAGCCATGCAACTGCAAATGAATAAATGTTCACAGAAACATTTTAAATGGTGAAAGCACAAGGATAAACGAGTTGGGTTGGCTGGGCCCTAGCTCGTTTCCCATTTAGGAAACGAAATGGTTCAACACTTAATCATGCATGAAATAAAAATTAAACACAGCGTTAAGAAAACATGGCTCGTTCCTTGTATTAAACTTGATCAGCAAATATACATGATAATGCGAGTCAAGCCCAAAACCAAAGGAGATACAAAATTACAAAGTAAATGAAATTACAAACTCAAAGATTGCTAGCTTGGCTCTACCTATAGTCTAAATTATATACATTCTCTCAGCCTTAGCCATAATTTGCTAATTACAGTCATTTCCAATTCAAGCCTTTCGGCTGAATGGGCTAACAAACAACATTGCAAAACCAGCTAATGGTTATAATAAAGCACGGACTTTGCTGGTTGTAGACCATATTCTTGGCAAGTATCCCTGACTATACGCTGCCAATGTCCAACCTCAGATAGTCTGCAACTGAACTAGGAGTCGTGGATCAAAAACTCCCGCGTGGAAGGATTCAAACTATCACAGAGATCATGGAGCAACATCGTTGGCAGTGCAAGAATCTGCCTGCACTGATCACGCTAAATAATGATTAACACTTAGTTCTTCAATTACTTTTAGGAAAGTTAAACATAAGTTACAAGAGATACTAAAAGGTATGAAATATATGTAAAGTAATTAATAAATCACTTAATAAATCTTAATTATGAAATACGAAGTATATGAAGGAATAGATGATTATCTTGGACTAGTGCAGGAATGAGAGGGTTAAATAGAGATAAAACAGAGATTAAGGCTTATGGGAATATGGTAAAAATAGAGCAATTTGGGAAACCAACATCCTCCCATCCCTAAGCTATTGTGTGTCCTGACACAACATTTTACCTTCTACAAAAAATCTTCAAATATGGGTGGCTAGCTCTCAATCCTATACTTCAATACTTATCCCTAATTTCACTACCTTTGGCTTTTTACCTCGAGCTTTTTCAGCTGATTAGTCACCTTCTTGAGCCTTTTGTAGTAATTGGAAGCCCGATACTTCCATACTTTCACTTATTGTTTCTACTTCTTGACCTCTATGCGCATCTCTAACTCAGCTTGTTTTTATCAATTTTCCTCTGTCATGACCTAGTTCAAAGCCTCCAGGTCATGAACTTGCTTCTCTAATTCCACTATTTGGTTGTTGAGGTAGAGGGTAGAGGGTTCTATGCTAAGATCCTCTAGTGTAAATACTTTCTCTACAACGGACTCAAAGCAAGTCCCATCATTTTCAAGATTAAGGTCATCTAGTGTTTGCTTTATGACATTGCTAAGAGTTTCTGCACCTGGGGTTTCCTTATCACAGAGGGTTTTGGTGCCCTCCACAACCTTCGTGCCAAGGGTTTCAATACCTTGCACACTTAACTCCATAGGGTTTTTAATGCATTTTTCCTCCGATTCTTCAGGGGAGTCAGTACCCTGTTGATCAAAAACATTGAGGGATTCATTGTCCTATTCATCAAAATTGATGAGGGCCTCCATGAGCTATGCCTCATCATCCTCTTGACCCTCTACCTAAACTTTACCTGCACTCGGTGTCATCTTCTTCTTTCTTAATCTATGAATAAAGGTAGACAACAATATGTCATCTTCCTTTTCCACATTTTCTTCATTTACCATGGTGTGGGCCACTGCATCTATAAGCATTGAAAGTTTATGGTCTTTAGGCAAAACCTAAGGTGATTCATCAATCAGAATTAGAGAGCTTGACCAATACTGATTCATCCCTGGAGAGACAGTCTTCTTCTTTGTCAGGGTTCTTATTTTTCTTTTCTTTGCCAAGCGTGGAGTGTCTTCGACAAACTTCTTTTCTAGTTGCACCGACATGCTTTTACCCTTTTGCTTGGTAGGCGATGGTGTCTCTGCCTTAATTTTCTTTCTTGCACTCATGCCAGCATACTTTAGTGCATTGCTCACCGGAAACTCCTTCGGGAATGCCTTACAGGTCACTCCCTTTTCTTCCAGCACTTTCTTGATGAGGATTTTGATAAGCCCATGATGATATAGCTTATATGTGACTTGGCTTACGTCCCCACTCTGCACCCCTTTTGCCATTTTCTAGAGACATCATAGCAAGTAGTAAGATTAATAAGTTTCCTCGATTCAAAGTGCAACAACAACCTGATATGGTACACGAATGCTCATGTGTAACATCCCTTATAGGTCAAAAATTTTTGTAGTATGTACAAGAGGTCTTGCCATTTCCTGAGCATTGCGCTCTCTAGAAGCCCTTTCCTCTAGTCAAATTTCAGCTTTCTGCCAATCACAAACCAACGCCATCATTTGTTTTCAAGTTTTTCCTTCTTGAACCACTTCTCCCCTGTAGTTGGCAATCCAATAGCTCACGCAATGGACTTCTTCATGACTTCGAATTCTGATGAACCGACCCTAGCTCAGCCTCCTTCAAATGTCTTTGCAAACTCCAACACCATGGCCATGTCGAAGCCATCGAACTTCTACAAAAATGGAAGGAATCTGGATTCTTGCAATAGTGCAAGACTCTTCTGGTATTCCGCAATTTGCTCTATATCCTTCAAGGACAATGGATCATTCCTTACGGGTTCCATGTTCGAATTTGTCACAATTCCCTGTCACAACATCAAAATGATTTCAGTGAGTGATGCCAACAGTTGCTGAGAATTTTATGCCAGAGGTTCATCCATCCTTCGTCTTTCCAGTCGCATCCAATCGATCATGTTTAATGATAAAACAATGGCTCCTCAAATAAGATGAAAATATGTATCATCCTGCTACAGGTGAGAAATAATGATTGGATGTGGCAGAGGCTTATGTGGAGATAGTGTAATGGTCATAATGATCAGGTTATGAGGTAAGACAATGATGAACAAGCGATGGGAGATTGTTTCAAAGGAGGTGAGTATGAGATTTCGGGAAATGTATACTATCCCATGGTCTACCTCATAATTCAATTAAGACATATTTCAGTACTCAATAAAAAAATTAGATTTCAGAACCTAATATATCTTGCACTTTAAAGATTTTTCTAAGTCAATAAATGATAAAACAAAGTATTAATTAAAATATATAATGCTATGATCTATCAGTGAAGGAATCACTCATGTGCAGAGTAATAAAATTCCATAAACATTCTTCATAAGACGCTCCTGGACTGTGTGAAATTTGTTTTTCACTTGCTTCCACAGTCGGTCGCACTCCTGCGCTGATCCTGCTTGCACTGCACCGTGCTTACACTACGCATCTTGCACCAGGAATTTTACCAAAATAACAATTCTAATAAAACATAATTTTGTAGCTGGACTTTAAAAAAAAATCCTCAATATAAAAGAAAAGTTTTATTCACCATCCTTTGGTGTTTCATGAGCATGCCTTCTGGATTGACTACATCAAATTCTACAATCAATTTATGGGGGAATAAAGAAGTGGGAAAGGGGTAATTTTCAAAATGGGAAGGAACATTACAACACGGATTCCAAGAATAATATCACCAAGGGGGATAAATGAGAATGGGATGTGGAAACAATTCAAGGGAGAAAAGTGGGATTTTACGAAATCGGGTAAGGATAGTTTTCTTAGAATAAAGAGGAGGGTAACACATTGGGGATTCAGAAAAGAAAAATAGTGGGAATTACGAAACGTGAAAATAGAAGAAAGGAAAAGTTTTATCTTCAAGATCTGCCTAGACTGGTGCCAGAAAAAGTAATTGCAACGGGAATTAAGCGTTTACTTGGATAAAAATTTCCATGCTAGTTACCCCAAACTTGGGTGAGGGCCAGGTTCCTTGAACCTGCTTCTTCTTGGTGGTAGCCAGCATATCTAAAAAATCAAGTAACGTTCCCTTTATATTGAAATTTTGATCTTCCTGTCAGCATGCTAGTTTTAGGGTGATCCTTTTCCAATCATGTCAGTCAACTTATTTTCATAATTATAGGAAAAAAAATCTATTTTATTTTTGTCATTTTTTTTCTTTTATTATTTTTTTTCAAGGATAAAAAGAAAGAATCAAATCTTCAATAGCTTGGTGTTACCACCTACCAACTCCTTTTCAGATTGTTGTTGGACTTGCTAAATAAAATCTCCTTTAGTAAGGGGCTGCAAATATACCTTCAATTTATGCCCATTTACCAGGAACACAAAATTCTATTGATCAATAGTTTTAATCTCTACCACTCCATTTTCAAACACTTTGACCACCACATAGGGTCCCATCCAACATGTATGGAATTTCCCTTTTAAATATTTGAATATAGAATCCTAAAGGAGCACCCAATCACTTGGTTGGAATTGCTTCTTCTGTATGGACTTGTGATGACACTTCTTGTGCTGTTGTTCAACCAAGATGTTCTATTGAACAATATCCCTTCAGAATTCATATAACGCAATCAATTGTAGAAGACGTTGTTGTTGTGCTTCAAAGAGATCTAGCCCAAATTGGACTACAGTCTTGAAAGTCTTGATCTGGAATTTTATTGGCAACAGGACTTGTTTCTCGTACACCAGCTCATATGATGTGTGTCCTGTGCTATTCCTTCAAGTGGTTTGGTATGCCGACAATGCTTCCAATAATTTGTGAGCCCAATACTTTCTGTGAATATTTACTGTCTTTGTGAGGGTGGACTCAATCACCTTGTTTGTGGACTCCACCTGACCATTTGCTTACAAATGTTACGATGTAGATTTCCTATGCCATATTTTGTACTGCTCCATCATAGCCTGTACTAGATTAGAAATAAATTGCGGTCCACTGACAGAAACAATTTCTCTAGGCACACCAAATCTAGTAAAGGTTTCAGTAAAAGGAAAATTAACAACAACTCTTTCAGTAGCAAAAGAAACAGCTTTAGCTTCTATCCATTTTGTAACAAAATATGTACAAACCAAAATATGTTTTTTATTTAATGATGTTGGATTTATTGGTCCTACAAAATCAATGGCCCATTTTTCAAAAGGCTCAATCATAACTTGAGGACATAAAGGCATTTCATTGGTTTGATTAGGTTGGCCAATTCGATGACAGTTGTCACATTGCTTGGCATATTGTTTGGCATCCTTAAATAAGGAGGGCCAAAAATAGCCAACTCGTAACACTTTGTATGCAGTCTGCTTATTAGCGAAGTGACCCCCACAAGGTTCATCATGGGAAAATTTTAAAATATCAAACACTTCTTCCTCTCTTACACATCTACGGATAATGAGATATGTTTTGGTGTAAAAGAGGTCTCCTTGAATCCGAGAATATGCAGCGCTTTTCTATATGATATTCCACTTTTCAAGAGTGGATAAGTGAGGTGGTAATTTTCCAGTACTAAATAATTAGCTATGTCAGCAAACCATGGGGATTTTGATGACATAGCAAAAATATGTTCGTAAGGAAAATCATCATCGACAGGAATTGCTTCACCAGGATTATTTAATATTGAAAGATAATCTGCTACTACATTAGATTTTCCCAGTCTATCAATAATGGTAATATTAAATACCTATAACAATAATAATCACCTAGTCACTCTACCGCTAATTAATGGTTTATTCATCAAATATCTTAGTGTGGAATGGTCATTATGCCAAAGACTTCATATCGTGTAATATAATGTCTGAATTTATTAATGGAAAAAATTATAGCTAAAAACTCTTTCTCAATAATCGTATAATTGAGCTCAGCGGGTGACAAGTTTTTACTAATGAAATAAATAACATAAGATTGTTTGTCTTCTTCTTTCCCTAAATCTATGCCAATAGCAGTATCTAAGGCATCAAAGGAAATATGAAATGGTAGGGACCAGTTTGGTCCTCTCAAAATTGGTTCCTGGACTAGTTTTTCCTTCAATGTCTTAAAGGATTGTTGGTAAGCTGTGGACCAAGAAAACTCACTATCTTTAGCCAAATTTCGGAAAAGGGTTGTAGCTATCCTTGAGAAATTATCAACTAATCTCCTATAGTGGCCCGCATGTCCTAGAAAATCTCTCACTTCCCTTTGAGTTTTGGGTATAGGAAGACTCAAAATAATTTCTATTTTTGCAGGCTCAACGTGGATACCTTTGTTAGAAATAAGATGGCCAAGAACCACCCTCACCTTGCACATTAATCTTCATTTTTTTTTCACTCAAGGAGAGATGAGCTTCTTGGCAACGAAGAATCACTTTCTCTAGATTTTTGAGGGCTTCCTAAAATGAATCACCAAACATAGAAAAGTCATCCATATAGATTTCCACACACTCAAGGTTAGCAAAAATAGTCAATACTTCCCTTTGAAAGGTATCCAAGGCATTACATAGCTCAAAGGGAAGCACTCGGTAAGCAAAGGTACCCCATGGACATGTAAAAGTGGTTTTGTCTTGATCCTCGGGTGCAATCTATATCTGGTTATACCCGCTAAAGCCATCTAGAAAAGAAAAACACTTCTTACCAACAAGGGTATCGAGTACCTGATTGATGAAAGGAAGGGGGAAGTAATATTTGAGAGTGGATTTGTTCAGTTCTCTGTAGTTAATACAAATGCACCATCTCCCATCCTTTTTTGGGACTAATACCAATGGAGAGACTAACTGGCTATCAGAAATAGGATAGATAAAATCAACATCTAAGAGTTTTTTCAATTCTTGCTTTACAACATCTCTTAGAGCTTGGATTATTCACCTTTGGGGTTATCAGACAGGTCAGGTTCCATCCTCAATATAGATATGGTGAGTACAAGTTTTTGGAGGGATGCCTTTCATATCTTCATAGCCCCATGAAAAGGCATCAAGATGGTTGCGCAAGAAATTCACAAGATGCTCTTGCTGGGAAGAATCCAAGTCTGAACTCATATGCAAGGATTTAACTGGACTAATCTCAACAAGAGTGGTATTAGGCTCAAGAGTACAAAGAGGTGTCACTAGATATGGTGGTGAGGGAGGTAGAGAGTCATGACTTTCCTGAAAATATAGACTAAACATCTGATTCAATGACTCAAAATTGGGCATGGTGTCTAGATTGTTCAGGAAGTCTTGAATCTCATCCTCCTGTGAGAACTCAACATTCTGATATATCAGGGAAATAGGATGAGTCTCCTCATCACTAATGTAGTCTAACCATAAAGTATCTCAGAGCTCCTGAATGGATCTAGTGGGTGGATACAAGGGGACCTTCTTCCTGGAATCTCCATGGGAAATATACATGTCACCAAAATGACATCCGATATAAGCATCAGCCGTAGCAAGCCATGGTCGTCCCAAGATCAAGGGATGTCCCCCCCATAGGATTCTTTGGCTGAAGCACAATGAAGTCTGTGAGGTATTCCCAAGAGTCTAGAGAAATGACCAAATCATCTGACACCCCTTCCAGCTTGATTTTAGATCTGTTTGCTAGTTCAAGCACAGTGGGAGTAGGACAATCAAGGTTGATCCATGGCTTGCTTGATCATAACATTAATGGCTACCCCTAGGTCTATAAGTACATTGGAGACAAGGACATCACCTATATGAACAGAGACAACAGAGTTTCTGGGGTTGGTATATTTCTCCATGTGCATACACCCCATCATTAACTCTGCTGCTCTACCAAAAAATTGAATATTTTGTGGTTCTAATCTTCTCCTTCCTGGCTTCTTGAGATACATTTCCCTAATGATTTTTTTGCAAATGGGGATCTCTTTAATAGCTTGGAGTAAAGATACCCTTATGAGAAGGTTCCTAATCTTAGAAGCTAGGCTAGACTCAGGAATGGGGTCTTTCTTCTCCACAAGTAACCTCTCTAGATAGGGAGGTCAGTTGTAAGAAGATGGAAAAGGATTAGAAGGTACAGGGATAGGCTGGATGGTGTCATATTTTTTAAAATGGTTAGGAGTTTCCTCCTCACCTTTCTCATTTTTTTTCCAAGTAAAGGCTAATTCTATTAATAAAAGGTAAAAATACAGTTATAAGGAGGTCAAAACCTCAGAGGAGAGCCGAAACTATCCATCAGTACACACAGACTATCCCAGGGTTGGGAAAACCAGATACATAGAGCCCAAAAGCCATACAAAGAGAACTTGTCATGTTGGTAAGCCATAGAAAGGTCAGAAGAAAAGCTGTAACCATACTATCAGTACTAACCAGATAACCATAGGCAAAACTATAGAACCAAAGACTTGACACAACTGCATAACCAAAAACTGATACAAAAAGACATTAACAAAGCCATAAAGGCATAGCGCAGTGAATTGAAGAGAAAAGAGAGAAACTGGGTAAGCAGACATGGCCTAGGAGGCTTCAAGTGACTGTTTCATGGTCCAGAGCTTCCTCCTCCACCATCCATGAGTCATCAACAGTGTCCTTCGCATCTATACTGTTGCCGCCTGGAAGAGCTGCCAAACACCGAATGCCCCCGGAATCACTTGCTAGGTGAACAGAAGCCGTGACTCCCTGGAGGTTGCCGTCTGGTGGCTTGAAGACATCAGGAACACTTCCCTCTGCCTGCATATCACCGCAATTGAACACAATGCCAACGTCTTCCCCCTGCTGCTCGCTTCCATCCTGAGACTGCATTGCCGAGGTATGCACAGAGTCACTAGGCCGAGCTTCTTCCTCCGCAAAGATTACAGTGATGCTGGCCGAGAGAATAGGCTTATTGAGGCGACTTTGAAATTTGAAGTGGGTGGTTTGGAAAGAGTTATGCGGGAAAGGCTTGCCACTGGCTGAGGGAGGGGAAGCAGGAGCCAGAGGAATAACAGGCGGGGGAGCAGGCTGAGAACGCCCACGGCCTCCACGACTACCACCACGGTGACAACTAGCACGACAATGCACCATTGTCAAGGAGGCAAGATATCTTGAAGGAGATATGGAGTAGGGCAAAACAAAGCAGGTGCCAAGGTAAGGGAGCCGATTGAAATTCAGACCCAGAAGCCAAACTTTTGAAGTTACCTTCAAGACACTGCAGGGATGCAGAGTCTGAGGCCAGAGGGAAATAATAGTGGAGAGAGCCGATGAAGATATAATTAAAACCCCAGGCAAAGCATCTCGATCAAAAGAAAATTAAATTTTGAATGGCAAGTGATCAGCTGGTACCTTGTATGATCCTACTTCATCTGCGGGAGAGCATGCAGGAGTGTGCGGTCCTGCCACCTGTAGGACCAGATTTCGGCACTGTATAGCCCCTCCATTAATATGGCATTAATACACCCACATCCAGGTCTCCTCGCCTTTCTCATTGATAATCACATAGGTTGCTTTTTATTTTCTAAGGTTACTATCTTCCCTGATCTCAATTGGAGGTCATTGACTCCAACTAGCATGGGCTGATATTTGTATGAAGAAAGTGGGTTCATAGAATGGATCATTTGTATCGCTTTGCTATTGGGGTTGGGTAAAGGTTGGGTAGGCAGCTAAGAAGGCTGAAACGCTAGAGGTAAAGGCAATGGTGGGATTGGCTAACTCAACTGAGGTAGTGATGGTTGTGGCATTGGGTAACGTGCATCTGTAGGAGGGTATGACTGCATAGGTGCAAGATAGGAATGGTGTGAATGGTTTGGCCCTCTCCATCCTTACTGCCAAGATTGGGAGGGTTGTCCATAATGGTATTGGTTCCCATGCTACCAAGGCTGAGAGTGACTAGTGTTACGATAGGAATATGAATGTGCATTATAACCAAAAAAATGTAGTGGAGGTTCAGGAGCCATACTTGCACTTACCTGAGGCTAGTTTCTTTGTGCTCCCATAACATGCAATGATTCGGCTTTAGGTTGTCCCCCTTCAAGTATAGCTTTTAGCCCAGGTATGCAGGGACATTTTTCCATGGCATGGTTCTCTGTACAAATTTCACATTTATTAGTTTCTTTAATATCGAGAGGAAATTCTCTTAAAATATACTTTCCTCTACATTTTGGAGAGAAAATAGGCAATGACTCTTGTTCCTCTTCAAGTTTTTGCTGAAACTTCAAAGAGTCTATTTGTTTACTAACAATATTCATTATTTCAATTTATATATTTTCCATTTTGTTTTCTAATCCAATAATCATAACATTAGTAGATTTGGTTTTCTTATTTCTATTCTGAATTCTTTTACTGAATCTATATTGGTTCCTGAAGAATTTCATGCATAAGTCACATATTTGATCAAAAGGTTTTTGAGCAATATCCCCTTGTCCTAACAGATTTAGATTATTCCTAGCATAATTAGTAAGCCCACATAAGAACAAGGTTCTAATGGTACTTAGATCAAATTTGTGCTTTGACCTTTGGAGGATGTACGGGAATCTCTCCAAGTAGTCCTCAAGAGTCTCATCATCATTTTGCACAATATTAATGATTTCATCTTGAATATCTCAAGTCTTATAATATTCCTAATATTTTGACAAGAACACTCTCTTCATTTGTTCCCAAAAAGATATAGTGTTTCCTCCTAGTCCCATGAACGAGTGGAGTGTTGCATCCTTGAGAGTTGCAGGAAACAACTTTAACTTCTAGGCATGAGATGAATAATCATAACTTCTACACAAAATATCAAACTCAAATAGGAAATATTTTGGGTCTTCATGTACCTTACCATAGAAATGAGGAAGAGCTAATGGTGAAATATTTTTCAATTGTACTTGTGTATCAGGATCCACAAATGGGAATCCAAAAGTGGATTATTCCTCATTTACATGATTTTCAGTAGTTCCCTCTGCATGGTCTTCATGATCTACCATTTTTGTTCTTCCACGTGAACCACTCTCAACAGGTTGAGAAGGCTGACTATGGGTTCTAATAGTCCCCTTCTTCCCCTTTGTGGGCTGTATCACACCTGGACCATTGCTACCAGAATCCAAGTAGATTGTTCTTGCATCATGATTCTAGGTTTGTTTGGACTTTCTGACTGCAAAACAAAGCCCAATATGAGATTTGATTTCATATTGACCAGTATTTCCTCGGCCCTTAGTGGGATTCAGACAAAATGAAATTCAAATAAAAGCTTCAATTTCAGAAATAACTCAACACCTATAAATTCCTTCAAACAATAGAAGCACACTTTAGGAAAAAATAATAGCAGACTTACCCCTATTGCAAAAAATGGAAAAATTCTTACCAATCCAAATCACCTCCCCGACAATGGCACCAAAATGTTGGGTGCAGGAATTGCACTTACGCAAGCTCCTTCAACACTTAATTGTCAACCCGGGGGGTTCATAAACTTAGAGACGAAGCACAGGCATTCCCAGAAGTGGTATGAACCTTTCCTCTTTGTAATCCTACTTCTTAAATGAAATATTGCAGAATCAGATAAAAAACAATCTTAAAGGTAATCGACACCAAAGAAATTCCAGTGCTAGAATGTAAAAGAATAATTTGCAAGGAAATTGAGTGAAGGAACTTTCACATAACTGGAAGAAAAATTAAATGCTAAAATGAAATACTATGTTTATCTTTAGTATAGATGGCTAACAGCTTAACAAGTGGACCCTTGCAAAGATCTGTTTACCAATTGATATTCCTTCTACACCAAGCACTGTGTTCTTGTACTATTGCAATCTGCTTGCAATAGTGCATGTACAATACTTATGTGAAAGAGTATATTTTACCTTATTTACTAAAGACTTATGTCTTTTTATAGGTTCTCTAAGCCTCAAGGCTTAAAGGACTTTTTTCCTGTGACAAGAGAATATCTCTTGCACCGAGACAGAGCTTCCTTCACCAAAGTTTCCAATTTACTTTCAAAAGAATTAAAAGACGTGTTGAAAAGAATTGCAATTGCAAGCTAGATTCTAAGATAAATTACATGGGAAAAAGAATGCTTTAATTACCTGAAATTTGCAATGAAAATAAACTTCATAAAGAAAAAACAATTCGTAATAATCAAAGCAAAGGTCAAAGTAATTTGCATGCATCAAACTAACTTTCGGCAATTCACTTATAACGTTTATATTCCATTTTTCTTAAGTCATAAAATGCAAGTGTAAAGTATGGTGTTTGTAATAATGTCCTTCCTTAATTCACGTAAACATTCTTAGATCCTTCAGAAGTATAACTCTTAAGATTAAGAATGATTACTTGAATTAACAATACTTTTGCTTGTAGGAATAAATGAAATTATAAGCAAGAAAATGAACATAACAATTGATGTGAAGTAAATGAATAAACCAGAGTGCAAGAATCTACATACACTGGTACATGAAGAATCTTCCTGCAAGACCCAAGCAGAAGCAAACTAAGACAAAAATTGCAAGAAAAGAATTGCAGGAGGGAAATTGTGAGTAAATAATTGCAAGAAAGAAATAAACTAAATTAAAATTCCAAACTATGGATCCATTCACACTTGAACATGAAATGAATTTAACTCAAAACTTCTGAAATAAACATAAGAACAATCCAAGCCACACAACTGCAAATGAATAAATGTTCAGACAAACATTTTAAATGGCAAAAGCACAAGGGTAAATGAGCTGGGTTGGTTGGGCCCTAGCTAACCATCTTGTTTCCCATTTAGGAAACAAAATGGTTTAGCACTTAATCACGCATGAAATAAAAGTCAGACACATCGTGAAGAAAACATGGCACATTCCTTGTATTAAACTTGATTAACAAATATATATGATAATGCGAGCCCAGCCCAAAACCGAGGGCGATAAAAATTTACAAAGTAAATGAAATTACAAATTTAGAGATCGCTAACTTAGATCTACCTATAGTCTACATTATATGCAGTCTCTCAGCCTTAGCCATATTCTGCTTATTACAGTCATTTCCTATTCAATCCTTTCGGCCAAACGGACTAACAAACAACATTGCAAAACCAGCTAATGGTTATAATAAAGCACAAACTTTGCTGGCCATAGACCATATTCTTGGCAAGTATCACTGACTATACACTGCCAATATCCAACCTCAGATATTCAGCAACCGAATTAGGAGTCGTGGATCAAAAACGCTTGCGTGGAAGGATTCGAACTATCACGGAAGATCACGGAGCAACATCGTTGGTGGTGCAGGAATTTGCTTGCATTGTTCATGCTAAATAATGATTAATGCTTAGTTCTTCAATTACTTTTAGGAAAGCTAAACATAAGTTACAAGAGATACTAAAACATATGAAATCTATGTAAAGTAATTAATAAAGCACTTAATAAATCTTAATTATGAAATACGAAGTATCTGTAGGAATAGATGATTATCTTGGACTAGTGCAAGAATGAGAGGGTTAAATAGAGATAAAACAAAGGTTAAGGGTTATGGGAATGAGGTAAAAATAGAGCAATTTGAGACACCAACAAACCATGGTTGGCTATGATTGACAATGGTTGACCATGATTGATATTATAAACCTAAGGGAATAATAAACCCAAGGGATTGATATCATAAACCCAAAGGATTAATAAGCACAACATATTAATACTAAAAACCGAGGGGATTATGAACCCAAGGGAATAATATTAAACCGAAGGGATAATATTATAAACCCAACATATATAAACCCTAAGATAAATATTATACACTAAAATAAACATGATTAACCAATTCCATTGACAATTCCATGCTAGACAATGGTTGAAATCATAATAAACCATCATTGACTTGGGAATACTAAACCTAAGTGAATGATATTATAAACCCAAAGAACAATAAAACCAAGGGATTAATACTAACATCCCAAGGGATTATGAACCCGAGGGAATAATATTAAATAAAAGGGACTAATATTATAAACCGAAGGTATAAAAACCCTAAGATAAATATTAAAAATACTAAAATAAACATTGTTGAATTAATAAACCCTAAGAATTAATATTTTAAACTCAAGGGATTAATAAACCAAAGGGATTATTAATATTATAAATGCAAGGAACAATAAACCCAAGGGATTAATACTAAAGCCCCAATGGATTATGAACCTAAGGGAATAGTATTAAAGCCAAGGGACTAATATTAATTAACCCAAGTTATATAAATCCTAAGTGGAGATAATTTTTTCATAATGTGAGATCGGACCATGATTGACCATAGTTGACCATGGTTGGTTATTATTGACCATGATTGATATTATAAACCAAGGTTAATAATAAACCAAAGGGATTGATATTATGAACCCATGGGAAACATAAACCCAAGGAATTAATAGTAAAACTAAAGTGATTAGAAACCCAAGCGAATAATATTAAACCCAAAGGACTAATATTAAAAACCCTACATTGGTGAACCTAGATATAAGTAGTACAAACACTAAAAGAAATATGATTTATTTTCGTTGTGAGACAATCCTTGTGATAATGTGACATTCAATCATGATTGACCATGGTTGGCTATAATTGACAATGGTTGACCATCATTGATATTATAGACCTAAGGGAATAATAAACCCAAGGAATTGATATTATAAACCAAAATGAACAATAAACACAAGGGGTTAATACTAAAACCCCAAGGGAATAATATTAAACCCAAGGGCCAAATATTATAAACCCAACATTGGTAAACCCAAATATAAATACTACAAACACTAAAATAAACATGGTTTATTTTCATGGTGAGACAATCCTTGTCACAATGTGACATTCAACCATGGTTGACAATTGTTGGCTATGTTTGACAATGGTTGACCATGATTGATATTATAAACCGAATGGAATAATAAACCCAAGGGATTGATATTATAAACCCAAAGGAATAATAAACCAAAGGGATTAATATTAAAACCCCAAGAGATTATAAACCCAAGGGAATAATATTAAACCCATGGGACTAATATTATAAACATAACATTGGTAAACCCAAATATAAATATTACAAACATGAAAATACACATGGTTTATTTTCATGGTGAGACAATCCTTGTCACAATGCAAAATTCAACCATGGTTGACAATTGTTGGCTATGATTGACAATGGTGGACCATGATTGATATTATAAACCTAAGGGAATAATAAACCCAAGGGATTAATATGAGAAACCCAAAGGAATAATAAACCCAAGGGACTAATATTATAAACCCAACATATATAAACCCTAAGATAAATATTATAAACACTAAAATAAACATGATCAACCATCATTGATTTTCATATTGAGACAATCCTTATCACAATTTCATAATGGACCATGGTCGACATCATAATAAACCATGTTTGACTTGGGAATAATAAGTCCAAGTGATTGATATTATAAAGACAAAGGAACAATAAACCTAAGGGATTAATACTAAAACCCCAAGGGATTATCAACTTAAGGGAATAATATTAAGCAAAAGGGACTAATAATATAAACCCAAGGTATGCAGACCCTAAGATAAATATTAAAAATACTAAAATAAACATGGTTGAATTAATAAACCCTAAGAATTAATATTTTAAACTCAAGAGATTAATAAACCAAAGGGATTATTAATACTGTAAACCAAAGGAACTAATAAACCCAACCGTTTAATATTAAAAACCCAACGAATTAGTGAACCCAAGGGATTATGAACCTAAGGGAATAATATTAAACCCAAGATATTAATATTATAAACCCAACATTGGTAAACCCCAACATACATATTACAAACACTAAAATAAACATGGTTTATATTCATGGCTAGACAATCCTTGTCACAGTGCAACATTCAACCATGGTTGACCATGGTTGGATATGATTGATAATGGTTAACCATGATTGATATTGTAAACCTAAGGGAATAATAAACCCAAGGGATTGATATTATAAACCCAAAGGAATAATAAACCCAAGGGATTAACACTAAAACCCCAAGGGATTATGAACCCAAGGGAATAATATTAAACCCAAGGGACTAATATTATAAACCCAATGTATATAAACCTTAAGACAAATATTATAAACACTAAAATAAACATGACTCACCATCATTGTTTTTCATATTGAGACAATCCTTATCACAATTCCATGTTGGACCATGGTTGACCATGGTTGACATCATAATAAACCATCGTTGAATGGGGAATAATAAACCCAAGTGATTGATGTTGGACAATGGTTGATCATGGTCAAACATGGTTGTTTATTGTTGACCATTGTTGAATAATATTAAACCCTAGGAATATGAACCCTTAGATCAATAAACCGAAAGGATTGATATTATAAACCCAAGGGAATAATAAACCTAAGGGATAAAAATTATAAACCCAACACATATAAACCCTAACATGACTATTATAAACCCTAAAATAAACATGGTTGACCATGGTTGATTTCCATATTAGATTAATCTATTGTGATATTGACATAATCATAAATAGTTGGACAAATATTTAACCCTTAATATTGGGGTTTTATAAAACCAAGGGATTATTAATATTACAAATCCAAGGCATTAATATTATCAAAACAAATCATTAATAAATGCAAGGGATCAATATACCCAAGGAATCAATAAAACCAACAAGCTAATATTAAAAACCCAAATGATTAATAAAGTCGAGGAATTAATATTTTAAGGTCACGAGATTAATAAAACCAAGGGATGAAATGATAAACCAAAGGAATTATTAATATTAAAAAGTTGGAGAATGAAGAAACCCAATAATTTCATATTATAAACCTAGGGAACTAATAAACCCAAGGGAAAAATATTAGAAACTCAAGGGATCAAAAATGGCAAGGGATCAGTATTAAAAACATAAGGGATTATTAAAACATAGGAATTAATACTTTAACCCCAAAGGATTGATCAGCCCATGTGACTATGAATATTATAAACCTAAGGGATCAATAAACCCTAGGTATTGTTAATATTATGAAAGCAACACATTAATAAATTGAAGGGATAAACATTGTAAATGTAAGGGATTAATATTAAACCTTAGGACTATTATTTAAACCTTAATATTGGGGATTAATAAACCAAAGGGAATAAATTATAAACCCAAGGAATTATTAATATTACAAACTTAAAGGATAAATAAACCTAATCATTTAATATTATAAACACAAAGGATTAATAAACCCGAGGAATTAATAAACCCAACAAACCAATATAAGAACCAAAGAGATTAATAAACCCTAAGAATTAATATTTTAAACTCAAGGGATTAATAAACCAAAGGGATTATTAATTTTATAAACCCAAGGAACTAATAAACCCAACCATTTAATATTATAAACCCAATGAATTAGTGAACCGAAGGGATAAATATTAAAAACCTAAGGGATCAAGAAGCACAAGGGATTGATATTACAAACACAAGAGATTCATAAAGCCTAGGAATTAATATTCTAAAAACAAAGGATTGATAAAGTTGCATGATTATTAATATGATAAACCCAAGCGATCAATAAACCTTAGACATTGTTAGTGTTATAAACCCAAAGAATAAATAAACTAAAGGGATAAACATTATAAAACTAACGGATTAAACCCTTAATATTGGGGTTTAATAAACCGAAGGGATTATTATTATTATAAATCCAAGGGATTATTAATATTATAAATAAAAGGGATGAATAAACCCAATGCATTTTTAATTTTATAAACCCAAGGCATTAATATTATAAAAACAAATGATTAATAAACCCAAGCAATCAATAAACCCAAGGAATAAATAACCCAACAAACTAATATTAAAATCCTAAACGATTAATAAACCCTAGCAATTAATATTTTAAAGTCAAGGGATTAATAAACCCAAGGGATAAAATGATAAACCAAAGGAATTATTAGTATTATAAACTCAAAGAACAAATAAACCCAAGGGTTTAATCTTATAAACCCAAGAGAAAAATATTATAAACCTAAGGGATCAAAAAATGCAAGGGATCAATATTAAAAATGGAAAGGATTGATATTTTAACCCCAATGGATTAATATTATAAATCCAAGTTGTTTACACCCCAAAATAAATATTATAAATTGAAAAATAAATATCAATGACCATCCTTAACCATCGTTGGTTTTCATATTGAGACAATATTTGTTACAATGTGGCGTTGGACCATGGTTGACCATGATTCATGATGGTTGATTATGGTTTTCATCTCAAGGCAATCTTCATTATAACACAATGTTCAACAATGCTCATGATGATTAGTTTTGAAAATGTTAGAATATATGTCATATTAAATATTTTTAAACCCCTAAGCCCTAAATTCATGGCATCGATATTATAAACATAAATAATGCTATAACACAAAACAATAACAAAAAACATAAACCACAACCAATATAAGAACCACATTGTAAACCATAAATCATCATCACATTAATAATAACACATTTATATCACTACATTATAAACAATAAATAAATTTTAAGCCATAAATACATTGATATCAATACATGAATGTATTAATAGTATAAATCTCAAGAATATTGATATAAATAGCTAGAACATGAAAGCCCAACAATAATATTATAAATGTAAACAATATTTTCATTTATGAAAGACATGAACAAAGTGAAGGGATCCACACAAAAGACCACAACAATTAAAAATGCAAGAGAAAAAAATAAAATAGTAACACTGCCATTGGAGAAAAGGAACATAAATGCAAAAAACACATCTAAATTGCACACATTGGATTTAAAGAAGAACAACATAATAGGACATTTTAAGACCAAAGATATATAATTTTGTACATAACAACAACAACGAGAAAAAAAATTCAATTTCACCAACATTGCAACCATAGAAAGAACATTGAGTCTTAACATATATTTTTTGTTTTCTTTACATCAAATAATTCCACTACAAAATTCAACTTGAAACACTCCATCAAAAGTCATCTATGGAGTGGCCTCTTCCAAAACACAACCAGAGCAATGACAAAAGTAGCACCAATTCAAATCAACAGGATAATGATCACGATACTTAACGCTTTCCAACCAATTCCTTCTTGTTCTCCTCCCAGACTCCCTCTGGTGCACATGTAACAAGTATTTTACATGTGTTTTGTTTTCATCTAGCACACGAATATTATCATTAATAAAAGCAGGATGGACCCATGTTTTCTTTCAAACTTATTCCGAAGATATGAAAGAAAACTTATAGCTCTAGCAATATTGCACATTGTTCTGGAATAATAGATGACATCATTATTGTCCATATCTGCATTTGAAAGACAAAAAAACAAAAGCAAAATCAATAAAGACATGCACAAATAAATAATCATACACATATATATATATGTATATACATAAAACATAACACCCCATTTGTATTTATGTTAAAAAACTTAATGTTATAATGTTACATGAACCAAATGATATACAAATTTCTACAAGTATAAGCCTCATTTCACAATACAATAGAAAAAACCATGCAAATAGAATAAAATTGTGGCCAATATTCAAAAAATGAATATTGGCCATGGTGATGGCCGATATTCAAAACCTCCACTTTTGCATATCATGATGTAATATGAATCCACAATATTAATATCAATATGAAACATTTATAAAAATGATTTTGAATGATTGGTTCATTTAACTTGTTGTTTATGTCTAAATGGTTTGTTGCAAAGAAAAGAACAATAGGCACTTAAAAAATAAAAAAATAAATTGAACAACATGAAAAACGATGTAAACAACTTTCTTGAATATTACTATGAATATTTTGAATTTATTAATCTCATAAATATATGAAAATGATTATTATATTAAAAGTAAATCAAGAGGATAATAAAATAAATTCAAAAAACATACTATAAAGAAGGTCAGAATGTTATTAGTTGTATGTCTTAGCGATATGGACTTCAACTGCTCCTCTTCTTTCTTCCTAATTGTAACATATGCACTATCTTTCATCTTGTCATAACGTTGAAAAGAGAAAGGCGATGCAATGCGTAAACCATTTATTGATTTCACTCTTGATATGGCTATGAAGGTAAGGCGTTGTTTCTCTTTATTCCCGATATCAACTTATGCTCATTCAAAATTCAATCTCTGAGACTTGTCGATTGTAAGAGCCCATGCAATCTTCAAAGTAATTTGTTTTCAATTTCCTTTTAACACTGGTGTGATAGGCACAATGTTTGGATTTCTTGCATCAAATGGAACACCAACATACTTATAAAAAACAATAGTTGTGAACATTGCAAGTTGAGGTGGCTTAGAGGTAGGTGTATAAAATATATCCTTAACATAACCAAGGGCGCCATTCACCAAGCTAGCTTCAACCCATAAATTACATGTCAACATAACACGTTGACCACGACACAACAAAACTTAATAGTCCAATTGATCATAATCAACACCAGTGATTTCTAAATGCCTTAAATGCTCAGCAATACATCGTGCAATTGTAGAATTTAATGATTTTAACATATGCCTATTATGGAAGGAGACCAAATTATTTGTTGGAAACATGTGAATTGATACATTAAATAAATCTCTTTCTCCAGGATGCAACCTCATATCAGCCTGTGACATAAGAAACTCTCAATCTTCAAGAATAGGTTCTACATTTCTTTAGTTTTTGGGGACTCTACAAAAATAATATTATTTCTCATTATTCCCTTGTTGGAGAAATATTGTGTCAAGAGTGACAACAATGTTGAATTTGTTCCACAAGACTTTCCCTACTGTATTACCTGCATACAACGGCTTATCTCTCACAGGAGGCAGTTAGCTAAGGTCACCCACAAGGATGATGGATCTACCTCCGAAAGGATAATTATTTTTCTCTGTAAATTCTTCTCGTAATTGAGCATCTGTTTGCATAAATAAACTTGATCCTAGAAAGCTAATTTCATCCATCAATATATATCTAAAATGTTGCATTTCTTCTTGGAATACTACAAGTGATTGCCCCTGTAGTGGTTGCATATCTTTAATTGGAATTTTCAGAGCTAAGTGTATTGTTTTTGCATGTATATTAAAATCAACTATTCCTGTTGGGGCAAGAAGAAGCAAAGGGCTTCTTCCATTACTTGACGAATTAGAAAGAGCTTCAAAAATACAATGGATAAGGAAAGACTTCCTAGTGCCCGCAGTGCCCTGAACAATCATAAGAAGAGCTTCATGAATCTCATATTCAGGAAAGTGCCTTAAAACAATTTCAAAAGCAAGTCGTTGTTTTTCCAAAAAAGAACCTATAGATACAAATGTTTTGTTTGAAAGCTCAACAATATCACCCCTTGATTTTTCATTCCTCATAAAATTAATAGCTTCTTTTGCAACATCATCAGAAATAGTTGTACTTTCCTAGTCAAAGGATATATCAAAGTCCCTTCGACCAAGGGTTTGAAGATCAGAAACATTCACATCATTTGTTGGAACCAAGCAAGAGAAAATCTTCCATTCTTGAAAATCATCTTCAAGATTCATTTCTTGGTTAGAAAAATCACCATCTTCTTCATATTCAATATTGTCTATAATTGATAGATTTCGATTAACATGCCATGCTCGATATCGGAAATTCCTCCGATTTTCAATAATAGTTTCAGCTGAAAGGCCAATTTTTGTAGGAATGTCATGAGATGGCTTGTACAATAGAAATTATGTCCAGCAAAAGGTTTCAAATTCCTTTGAAGCCTCACTAGGAATAGAATAAAAACGTGGTCAAACCCGAACAATAGCATGAACATCTCTAGGCTTCCATGGATCTTTTTGTTTCTATCAAAGATAGATGTTCAAGGAAAAAAGGTCTCTTTTGATAATGTTGAACAAAAGTATTCTCAAATGAAGATTGCAAGCCATCCCTTGAGATTTTCCTAAAAACCTTTCTTCCAACATTTAAGGAAACAAATTTTCGACTACAAACAACAAGAGGTAGCTTAAGCAACATATGGCACGTTTCTTGTGCTCCAAAGTCATGGTCAACAGTCATTTCTGCAGGAAACCTTCTATATTCACATAAAGAATGATCCTTAGAGCCAATAGAATTTGAAATTCTAATTAACATATGATGATAACTTTCAGATATTTTTATGCTTTTGATCCATACTTAGCAATATATTTCAAGACATAATCACGAGAAATCACTGGCTAGAAATCAACATTTGCACACCACATTGTTAGAAGGTCAATGTTATGTACCTTAAGCCTGTCATCATTTCTTGCTGGCTCATTTTTTTTCTTCCTTGATCATCTATGAACAATACTAATTCATCACAAAGATCCCATGGAGCATTATATTGACATGTCAGAATAGTGCCCTTTTTGTGCAAATAAGAATCTACAGTACACTTTCTGTGCCTTCGGACACGGTTTAAGAAATCTCCGTAATCATTATGAGGATTACAAGAGAGAATATGACTAGTATTTAATAGGAAAGGGTCATCATTAAGGCTTCGTTGAACCATTATGTTGTGACGATGTATGTCACATGATTTCCATGCAATTACATATTTGTCAAAGAATCTCTTTGCAAGTTGTACTTTAGAACCATTTGACCAATCAAGTCTTTCCATGTTAGGAGCACCTTCTAACCATAGGAAACCATGGATATGGGTTGAACCTCTATGTTGACACTCATATCTAAAAAAATGAAGATATAGTGTTTCTAGGAAAACTAGTGTCTTTTTAGATCTGCTAGTCCCACTAAGATGGGTAGCTATCTTAAAAACAAACATTACAAAGCAACTTGTGTTTTCCTTTATGGATGATAGATAAGAGAGAAGTAAAGAGCACCAACCTCAGTCTTTCGCGTGGCTCCTTGCTTGTTTCCTCTCTTCTTTGATAGAGTTTCGCCACTCTTTTCTCACTTGTCCCGCTTCAAAGAACACCTGTAGAGGCAAAGCAACAAAATACCATCAAAGCATAGAGATCTATAATACCATAAACAATGTAGAATCAAAAGTACATTAACCATACAATTACATTCACAAATACAAGATTTACAAGTACACAAGTATATGGAGGAAAACTCAAATAGCTTTATTGATAGTAGAAGTAGAAGAGAGGATTACAACCTAGCTGTCTAATCCAGCATCATCCTCCCAGCATGAAAGCCCTCTTCACCTCATGAAAAGCAAGATCACCCAACAATACAATGTCTCAAAGAGAAACCAACAACACTTCCTTACAAATTACAAAATTCCAGCCTTTAGATCTCTCAGATGAGGGATCCATATATAGATGTCTTGCAAGGGTGTGAGTCATCTCTGGGTTTTTGATTAGTTTCATTCCACTCATAGTTCTTGGTTCCACTTGGATATTTTTTGGATCTCTTACTCATCCTTGGGCGAATTCAGAGAGGCAAGTGTCATAGGAGAAGTTTCTAGAAGATTCCATGAGCATCCACTTAGAAAACTATCTTGGACATTTGTCCATTCTTGCTCATCGCACCCTATAGAAGGCCTTTTCAGTATGCATCGCACTTCTCATGTGTAGTAGGTGAGATGAATCACACTTTGATAATGTAGTAGTCAGTATGGTCCAGTTTTGGCCAGTTCTAAGTGGTTTTTCAGGTGGAACTTCTGGGAAATGATGTAATCAGTTGACCTTAATCCTTTAGGGTTTGAAACAACACTTTTAGGGGTTTGAGAGCCCTTGGATTATCGACATATGTGAGTGGGGTTGCAATGCCCAAATATGTCTATAATAGTTGCCCCCTAAAGCATGACGTCATAAATCTTCTAATGTTGGGTGAAATGCTTTATCATGAGGATCCGAGGTTTTTCGAATTGGAAGGTGACCTGTAATAAGATACAATACAATACATTATCTTCATAGTATTTTCATGATCTAGCAGAGGCAGGTATTCCCATGCTTAACTTTATAAATTCATTTTCATGTACGTAGGATAGACAACTGTCTGTGTGGCAGACTGATGATTCTGGTAGAGCCATCAGCTCTTAGCTTGGATGATTATCTGTGCAGCTATGGAGTAGATTTGATGTCATTATTTTCCTAAATATATCGCAGACCGGACGGATGAAACTAGATCTAGGGTCTTCAAACTCATTCAATCTTCACCCGATGTACAAGTCAATCCATGTGAAAAGATGTTTTGATGTCGAACTTGGAAAGACATCGTCTAATTATCAGCCAATGATGTAAGCTGTTAACAAGCGCGAGAGGAATCACCGATAATGATAATGACCCTCAAGGTACTGCAGTACAATTCACATGGTGTGAATACATGACTCGATGTTGAACACTATTGGGTCTTAAAAATGCCATTCATTTCCATTACACTTTTGCTATTATATCCATTATATCACCTCAATTTCACCTCCATTTCACTACTATGTCACTACATTCATCCCACTTTCACTATTATTGGGCCACATTTATGTTTTTCCAAACTTTATTAATTCTAAGCCTTTTTAAGTGAATTTGTGGTTAAAAATTAGAAAATAATGTGCATATGCTTATACCTAACAAGTGGGTAGAGATTGTTGACATGTGTAGGTGAAAAGGAGGCTTCTAGAAGACCCTTATGTGGCACTCCAAGGCCAAATTCGAATTTGAGTGGAAAGAATCATGGGATCATGAGGATATGTGTCACATCTCCCAATTGTATTGAAACTCTAAGAAGACATGTGTCTTATCAGTTCCTATTTTGATTAGGACTCTAGAGGTAGAGGGAGAGATTCATGGACTCTCATTAATGAGATGGCTTGTCAACTTTTTGTATAAATAGGAGATCTCTCTCCTTCATTTGTTAGTCTTGGCTTGTTAGTCTTAGCTTAGCTTGGAGTTTATAGTTCTTCCTTGATGGCTTTTGAAATCTTAGGAGAGCTTTGTTGTACTTTGTAATTTTGAAGAATTTGAATAAAGCTTTGATGTTGTCAACATGGAAGGAGATGTGAAGTAGATGTCATGGAGCATATTAGAATGTAAGGTAGAGTAGATTTCATTTTGTAATTTTGCTTTGATTTCATTTTGTCATTTGATTGCTTTCAAGTTTGATAGATTAGATTTTCCATTCATGAAATTTCAATTCATGTAAGTGTGTTCAACCGGTTGATTGTAGATTAGTTTTTCTTTACATGTTTTTGCATCAAATAGTGACATGAGATTTCCCCCTCTACTGACTTTGTTTTTTTTTTTAGCTTTTCAATTTTAGTTATGCTTTGATTTCAGTCTTATTCATTTGCTTTGTTAGCTATATTAGATATCAAATTCCTCATATCATTGATGATTATCTCCAAAAGCCACAGCTTAGACTACCTGGCAAGGAATCGAACTATGAATGATGTGATTTGATTTTAGTTTTACTTTCCTACAATTAGATGTCAACTTGCTCATATCATTGACGATTATCTCCAAAAGCCATAGCTTAGACTACCTGGCGAGGAATCGAACTATGAATGATGTGATTTGATTTTAGTTTTACTTTCCTACAATTAGATATCAACTTGCTCATATCATTGACGATTATCTTCGAAAGCCATAGCTTAGACTACCTGGCGAGGAATCGAACTATGAATGATGTGATTTGATTTTAGTTTTACTTTCCTGCAATTAGATATCAACTTGCTCATATCATTGACGATTATCTCCGAAAGCCATAGCTTAGACTACCTGGCGAGGAATCGAACTATGAATGATGTGATTTGATTTTACTTTTATTAGTTTGCAATTTTTGATTTGTTTGAGTGCAATAGCTTAACTTTTATTTCCGTATTTAGACAAGCAGCAGAGATAGTGATTTCATGATCAGTATTTCATCTTTTGTTTGATTTAAGTAGCTGCATATTTACACTTTTGTTTAAGTACTGATTTTATCAATAACATGTTTTGAGATCTTTTGAAGTGCTAAGTTTTGGAAGTTACTATAAGGGACATAAACCTTGTCTTGAAATCTCTATCCATACTTGAACTTTAAAAGTATTCTTAAGACCTTAGAATAGGATTTCCATTTGCATTAGACACTTTAGGAAGCCAACAAGAACAAAACCCCAAAAACAACATAAACTATAAAACAACGAAGTAAGAAAAAGGTTAACTAAGCACATATGGTGCACCACACTTCATCAGTTTATGATACCCGGATTGATAATTTATGTAGAGCAATTTAAGACGTTAAATTGACTAGACAAACACCACGCAAAATCTTTCAGTCGAAGGCCATTGATGTAAACCTGTCGCCAGAAGTGAGAAAATTACCATTGAGGCATGTAAGCTTCAAAGTACTGAAAGGGTTGTTCCTAAGTCAACTTCTTGGATAATGAGCTGATGTCGACAAGAAGTGACCCGTCATAGGAGGGCCTTAATGAATCCCACATCTACGACATGGAACGGAGTAAATGATTTTGTGGAGGTGAAAACGATATGATGATACAAGGTTCAGGGTGGTGGTCATGAAAGAATGGAGCGTGAAGGTATTGCAGTGGATGAGGCGTTAGCTGGGTTGGTGAATTCTCTGAGTGACTTCTCTTGAAAATATCGGTGACACTGAAATGGGTTGGTAGCATTAACCCCAAAAATGGATGGTACAGAGGACCAATGAACGAAATAACCCAACCCAACTCAATCATGGCGATGGAGTGAAAGTGTCATGTTTAAGACCGACCTGCTACCAATGAAGTTCTTCAAGTTTTCTTCCCTTTTTCCCCAATCATTGCTGACCAGTACCTCTTTATTTTTCTCAAGATTGAGGAGGACAACATATGCTTGTTCTATGATTTTCCCTTCGGGCAAACCTGTCGCTCTATTTTAGTGAGTGTAGTGACAGTGAAACTCGCTCTTGTCCGCATGGAAAAGTTTGTCGCTATTGTTTTAACGAGTTTAACAACAAAGATAACTCAGTCCTTTTCATGTTTAGAGAGTTTGAAAAGAGATGGAAAGGAAACTCCAGTAGTCCTTTTTCGTGGTATAATCCCTTAAGTTCGAAAAAGTATAAAATAATACAAAAGGGATGACTTTTCAATAGTTTTCGCGAGCCAAACAAGACAACCGCTCAATCGTTTTGTGTAATGATCCCTCAATTCTAAAAAGATTAAAATATAGATGAGGGATGGCTCTTCCCTTTACTTTAACGAGCTAGAAAGGCCAGTAGCTCAGCAATATTTTCATATTTTACGAGTCTAAAAAGAGCTTAAAAGAGACTTGTTTTTTGAGGAACGAGTGATGTTTTTGGGTAGCAACTGGTTCTAGGTAAGTTTAGAACTTTTCAAGCATGGCAGTGTAAAGAAGGTGGCTAACAGAATCACTTGTCGCAGCTGTTCCTCAAAAATGGTAAACAATCAAGTGGAGGCGTATGATTGACTAAAAGAGTGGAGGTGACGATAGGAACATGACCAAGGCTCAAAAAGGCTGATATTAATGCAATCACAAAGGTTATTTACCGAAAGGTAGGTTTATTTTTTAATGAGCTTGAACCTTGTGCCAACATGTGCTCAGTGTTAGATTTATTTTTTAACTAGCTTGAACTTTGTGGAAATATTGCTCGTTGGTGGGTTTATTTTTTAACGAGCTTGAACCTTGCGGTAACATTGCTCATTGCTGGGTTTATTTTTTAATGAGCTTGAACTTTGCAGAAACATTGCTCGTACCAGTCATCTTTCTAAAATGTCTCTTATTAGTAGGTTCATTTTTCAATGAGCTTACCCCATGTGAAACTTTGCTCATGAGCCTTTTGTATGCAGGCTAGGAACGACCAACTATAGAACTAAGAGTTAATTAAATACTAAGGTTAGGTAGGATAGTTTCGTACAAAACATTTATTTTACTTTTCCAGGTTGCCGACAAAGGTGAATGGTGGATTACACCAACCACCTAACCTAAGCAGTTGAAGTTAGTAAAATACTACGGGGTTAGAGTTACACTAGTCGCTTTTCACTTGCGTAAAAAAGGTTTGCATGCCCCCAAGAATAAAGAAAAGCAGAGTTTCTAGGTTACTATATGGAAGTCCTTGCATTAAAGCAAGATTGTTTCGTCCACGTAGTAGACAAAACACTTCCTTGGCTTTGCCCATCAAAATAGACAAAGGTGAATGGTGTGAGCTTCCAATCACATAACCTTCGAGGAGATCCTATTTTGGACTAATCCCATATCCTATACGGATAGGTGTGTCAGACCAATCATATAACCTACGACAAGGAAATATTTTTCCAGACTGATCCCATATCCTAAACAGATGGGTGTGTCAGATTGGTCATATATCCTATGAGGAAATCTATCTTTTATCTGGGTTCACCTGCCGAAGTAGACCAGGGTGCATGCCCCCTGGGTTTCATCACATTCACTAAATCACTCGTGGTCATTAGGTGGATGGACTAGAGGTTGATGAGACATCCTTTATGCAAAGAGACCATTTAGGGAAGGTGTTTGACTAGTAGCTATGTTTGAACTGGGGAATGAAAGCTGGGCAACAAGTTGTACCATTCTGCCTTCATACGGGAAACACATCACCCGAAAGAATGAGGAAACAATAGCTCCCATGCTATAAATATAGTCATGCCCAAGGAGTAGATTGTAATCTAGTCGCCATTTGACTACTATCACATTCAAATGAAGTGTTTTCCTTCTAAAAGTTATAGGAAAATTTGGAAGGATCCCTAATGGTCAACTGGTTCCTTTATTGAACCCTGAAAAATTTTGATTATTAGGTAGAAGCAATGGCAAACCAAATGCTTTCCAAGAAGTTGAGAAAATGATACTCACAGAAGCCCCTTCATCTATGATAGTGCCAGCCATGATCATTTTGTACACTTGCACTATGATTCAGAATGGTACATTAGATGGAAGGTGGGGTTCTGCTAGTAGATTCCAATCAAAGGAAATGACTATATTGCTTGGAGGAGGGACCGAATAAATGGCCGGATGAATCTCTTGAAATTGGGAACTTCCCTTCTCTGGTAGAGGAATGGGTAGATTGCCCTCATGTTCATTAGACTTTGTGTTAACAAAAAGAATTTGAATGGTGTCGTCCTCATTCTCTTTGGAGACTGTATCATCTGAAGGTGGACCTTTTGAAGACAAGACTGGGTCGATTGCCATCTCGACTTGTTGACTTTGGTCTAGTGTGGACTCAGAGTGTTTATTTTCAATGATAGATGTTTCAATCGACAACAGAGGTATGTTAGTCAGATTTTCAACTAGCGATGGACTTGGCAAGAGCTTCTTGTATCCAGGTGGAAGTCGCTGCAGTGAAGTAGGATGGTTATCCAAGACTCTTTTAGCTTTGTCCAAAAAAGGACAATGGTGGAGGGCATGATTGCCTTCACACAACCTACAAGGAAATTTAGATTTTCCTTTTCGTCCAGTGACCTCATTTTCATTGGTTGATGGTGTACTCTCAACATGATCGACAGAGGTTGAAGACACTAGATTGTGCAACTGGGGAGACCAGTCGCTCAAGATCCGTGGGATGCAAGGACAATCTCGATGATAGTGGTTTCCTTTGCAAATGACACATGGAGATTTGGGTTTGGAAGATGCAGTGTGTGGATTTTCGCTGAATGATGTATGGTTGCCCCCATGCACGATTGGCTTCTTCTTCTTCTTCTCCTTCCCTTTCTTCTTCATCTCAGCTACTTGGTTTTTAGTATCACTAGTTTTACCAAGCGAAGAGGAAGAAGGAGAGGGAGGAACAAACAAAGTAGAAGGTGAGGGAGAAACTCCAGTATCATCTGGTTGCTAATTTGATTGCTGAGGAATTACGGTGTGTTGAATGATAGAGGTTGAGAATAGCCACACTGGTAGGCCAATTGTGAGTCCTAGAAGGGACAATGTAGCCATGTGTGGGGCACCAATATCTCCCCAAGAAGAGAAAGGACTAGGATTCCTCCAAAGGGGAAATCCTTAATTGGTGGACTCCATTATCTCAACCTAAGACCAACGAGGGAATAGTGATGTTATCCTAAATTAAATAAATTTTATGACGCTTTGACACAACTTGCTTTTTCAATTTTTAAGAGTCGAGAAAAAGTTAAAGATGACTCTAGTCACCTTCGATTTTTAATGAGCCTGAAGTGACAAGTGCTCAGATGGACCTTTTCTTTGAAGGAGTCGTAAAAGAATGAAAGTTACTACTCTAGAAATCTAGACAGAGGGATTACCAAACCAATCGCAAAACTGCAATATACACCTCGGTGGTAAATTATAGAGAAATTATCGAGGACTTTACATATGGTAGTCAATCTTCCCGAATGTTGTGTTCAGTGCATTGCGATCGATAGGGCAGCAGACACGGCTTCTGTTGGAAATAATACTGAGAGGTGGGGGGTGAATCAGTATTATCAGGTCAATTATTTTTCATTTCACAATCAGATTTGTATACGCTACTTCAGTTAGTAAAAACCGCATATGTACGCAACTGCAGTTAAGGAAACCAGCGTATAACCAGCAGACTTGTAATTTAAATTATTCTTTAGATGTTGATCATTAATCTGTGCATCAAACCATATAGACAGTAACTAGGAACACTAAAACAGAATAGGCAGTCACACATAAGAACACAAGATATAGGGTGGAAACCTAATGTGGATGAAAACCACCTACTGCAATTCATCTCTATCTTCTTTTAATTAGAAACTTCTTTTTATGATGTTTCTATACTGGTGCAGTCTTATACCAGTACGCAAGTTGCTACCTGTTAAAGGCTACAATCTTCTCTCGTTCTCCAGCTTCTCCTAGAAGGGAGCTACAACCCCCTTAGCTCTTGTACTAGCTGAGGTACTAGTACATAGGTACTAACCTACAGAAGACTACAACCTTCTCTTTTCTTCCAAGGACCACGTTCCATACATTTTCAGACTGGATCCATGAATAACATCAATCAAACATCTGCATCAACCAATCTCCTTTGTACAAACCAATACTAAATCAAGCAATCACTTCTCTGAATGCTATACCCAGAGAATAATAACAGTAACCAGACACCAATCATGAACCGAGAATACTGTAGCAACAAACAGAAGTAGCTAAAACATATCTTATGAGACGTACGCTACTTCAAGATGAAGAACCTACATGCATATGATTCTGTATTAAGGAAATCTGGCATATACGCTTCTTTGAATTACTGAACCAGCATGTGTATGCGCCTTTGTTGTGCTAAGCCTATGTACAGATCTATAAAAGACAATTTTCCCTTTTCAAGTATTCAGACATCAGTTATACCCAGATTATCAAATTTATAGATCAAGTCATGGGCCAAATATAACAGATAAAAATCACACAAAGATACTATTATTCAAGCCTTAAGATCTTGACCCATCAATAGAACTTATCCTTCTTCTAGTGCTCAGGTTCTTCCTTGGTTCAGATCCAGCTATGCACCCAATTCTAAATCTTTCTCTTCATCAGATATTCAACACTTTTGTGAATACCTTTGCCTAATGATCTCCTTCCCCTTTTATAGCCTTAGGCCTTACTCAATACAAAGGTCCAAAACCATAGAGAATCAATACCATGGACCCAATACCTGGGTTGAACACTTCGGACGAGATACCATGGCTCAAAACCATAGGTCCAAATGCCAAGGACTAAATACCATGGACCAAAAATAAGTTTTCCCACATGTATGCACGTTTCCTTGCATGAAAGTGCGTGCATACGTATACGTGCCTTTTTATCATTGAATCTGCGTGTCTACATGACTTGGTTAAGAGGAAACTGCGTATATCTCTTTTTCTTTCATTTTGAGAGCATGAACAGAGATCTATCATTTGAGTGAGTTGCCATCAAGGACAACACCTCTGTCATAGTGCCAAACCTGCGTCATAATGCCAATAGCTTCCTAAGGATAAAGGATATCATCCTATTATGGTCTCCCAATATATACTCGATGGTACGTGGGAGCACAAGTCTGTATTGGCACTTGTCATATCAAAGAAGAGGAATCACCCAACCTACGATGAAAACGATAGTTACCAGGCTTTACGATGCCAGAATACGTCTCTAGCCTAGACTTCTAGATGTTGTGAATTAGGTTCCAAAGCGTTTTTACGTTCACTAAGGTTTATTTTATAGTTGATCTTTCTTAAGAAGTGTTCCTTTCAAGGTTCACTGTGTGATGTAGATGTACAATTCCTAAATATGAAATCTAAAATGATAAACAGTCATTTATTTTCTTTTAGTAATGAAAATCCTAGCTACTAAGGAAAGAAGAGTACGATTCTTTCAACAGAGAGCAGAGAGCACACACTAAATGCACTTTTCCTAAATCAATTTCTGCATGAAATCTAAATGCAAATTCACATGCATGTATTTTTTTCAGTTTCCTTAATGTGAGAATGCCAAAAAGAAAACTAAGTATAGATCTGAACTACTTTTCTTCAAAGCAACACTTCAGTAATTTCTTTTCAAAAATGAAAGGAAGAATAAGACGACACTTTCAATTTCGAATGGAAAACTACTTTAGACACTTTAAATAATTGACTATTCAAATCAAATACAATGGCAAAAGTACAATTGAATATCTAAAAGAGGAAGACTTTACGACACTCTTTTTCTTGACTGAAAATGACAGTGGCAACACTTTCGAATTAAAAGATGATAGTTCGATTAAGCTACTTTTTGCAAAGGAGGACTGTAAATGACGAAAAATACATAAAAAAACATTCACAATTCCTTATCAATGGAGGCTGAATAATGTCAAGGAAGAAGGTTTCAACAGTGATATACTGATCATAGGCAGCAAAACTACTAAATAGCGCTGAAAACATTAAAGAAAAAAGCCAAATTCCAGAGAGAGAAACAGTCTCATTCAATCATCGCACCTGTCCTTAAGGGAAACAAGGATGCATCTCACCTGCAGCACACGAGAGGTGCGATGCATCTAGACTACCAATGAGAGACAGTGCAATGGTCCAAGGACAAGACTGAGCTCGATTTTCACTCACAATTTGTAGCAGAGTTCAGGGATTTAGGCCAAGCTTATGATGCATAGTAAACACAAAGTATAGGGGTATGATCTAATGAGGTTATTGAGCTACCACCAGGGCACTTAGGAAGTTTGCAAGTTAGATGCTCAATTCATAAACCAACCCAGAGATTGACTAAAGCAACGTTGATCTATTTTGTAGTTGCATAGCAAAAGAAATTCGAAGGCTAGCTGGCTTAACTTCAGGCTCTCTCTATAGTTTATAAAGCAAACAACAGTAACAAACAAACAAACTATTCGCTCCCCAGTGGAGTCACCATTTTGTTTTTGGGAAAACTAGTGTCTATTCAGATTTGCTAGTCCCACTGAGACGGGTAGCTATCTTAGAAACAAACAATTCAAAGCAACTTGTGTTTTCCTTTATGGATGATAGATAAGAGAGAAGCAGAGAGCACCAACCTCAGTCTTTCGCTTGGCTCCTTGCTTGTTTCCTCTCTCCTTTGATAGAGCTTCACCACTCCTTTCTCACTTGTCTCACTTCAAAGAACACCTGTAGAGGTAAAGCAGCAAAATACCATCAAAGTATAGAGATCTATAATACCGTAAACAATGTAGAATAAAAAGTACATTAACCATACAATTGCATTCACAAATACAAGATTTAAAAGTACACAAGTATATGGAGGAAAACTCAAATAGATTTATTGATAGTGGAAGTAGAAGAGAGGATTACAACCTAGCTGTCTGATCTAGCATCATCCTCCTAGAATGAAAGCCCTCTTCACCTCAGGAAAAGCAAAATCACCCAACAATACAATGTCTCAAAGAGAAACCAACAACACTTCCTTACAAATTACAAAATTCCAGCCTTTAGATCTCTCAGATGAGGGATCCATATATAGATGTCTTGCAAGGGTGTGAGTCATCTCTGGGTTTTTGATTAGTGTCATTCATCTCATAGCTCTTGGTTCCACATGGAGATTTCTTGGATCTCTTACTCATCCCTAGGCGAATTCAGAGAGGCAAGTGTCATAAGAGAAGTTTCAAGAAGATTCCATGAGCATCTACTTAGCAAACTGTCTCTGACATTTGTCCATTCTCACTCATCAAAACCTATAGAAGGCCTTTTCAGTATGCATCACACTTTCTGTGTGTAGCAGGTGAGATGCATCACACCTTGAAAATGGAGCAGTCAGTATGATCCATTTTTGGCCAGTTCTGGGTGGTTTTTCAAGTGGAACTTCTGGGAAATGATGTAATCAGTTGACCTTGATCCTTTAGGGTTTGAAACAACACTTTTAGGGGTTTGAGAGCCCTTGGTTTATCGACATATGTGATTGGGGTTGCAGTGCCCAAATATGTCTATAACATATAGTTACTACAAAAAATATAAATAGAATCATAATAAAATTTGACAAAGTATAGAAAACAAATTCAACAACACAAACCTGTACCAAAAGTCTTTAACTTTAAGATATTTTTGGATAACTTACTCTCAAAAAATATTGAATCTATGATGCATAAATGTGGCAACAATATGAGGGTACTAGATAACGTTCTCAATTTTCATATGATGCTCAATTAAAGAACAAGAATGTGAATGTATGGGCACAAAGTTATGCAACTCTGGCCACATTGTGTTAGCTGCACTCAAAGTAAAAAATAAATATGGACATCCTAATTGAGGAATCATGTCAGTCAATTCAGCGTGACATTTAGTCCAGTATGCCCTTGTACCTCTCACAGAATAACCAAACCACATAATATACTCAACCAACTTATTATCTATTAAATGAGATAGTTGGTGATGCAACTCTTCAATTGTTGTAGGTGAGTTATCATGTAAATGTTTCTTTACAAAAACTGTGGCAATTGGTTGGCTTCAATGCCGCATTGTCATGTTTAATAGGTAATATGGAAAGTGAGGATGGCTTCCAAATCTCTGATCATAGTACCTAAGAAGATGCAATGCATACTCATGAGGTTCAACACTACAAATACGTGGTTGCAACCAATCAGCATCACTAGTGGGGAACAATGTTGGGAATGCCATATCTAATAACCCCTCTGTATTATATTCATTGACTCGAGAGGTTCCAATACTGGGCCAATCCATGTCTTCAACATGTGAAGAATTAACATTATCAAGAAATGCTCTAATTTATTGCACTTCTCTTTGTTTGTTTGGTAGGCGAGCAACAAAAGAAGAAGGATGAGATGACAAACGCTCAGTAGGCAACCCCTAATTATTAGTTTCATTGATCTCGGATTCTTCAATATCATAATCAACAAATTTAAGCTTGGAGGAGACATTTGTTGATATTTCGGGCAGAGCATTCATTGAATCATAGTTAATTACAACATCTCGATAATATTGATCATGTTGGATTTTGAAAAGAAATGTGGCCATCACTCGAGATATTTTGACATAACATTCATAACATTTAGATTGAGCGGCATGTCTCCTCACAATCAGAAATTCAATATCTACAACATGTTGGGGAAGACTTTGTATAATTGTATAAATATCTTGAGGAAAGCTAATTGTATGACCACTTTACTTATATTTCCCACCTTGAGCATGTGTCACTTGCAAAATAGGATTCACACGTGCTATTATCATTTCTTCAACTTGAGTAAGGAATCTTAAAATATGAGGTTTCTCACCAGGGTCCATGTTATTATATCAACAAAAATGATGGGCTCCTCTTTCACTCTTACATCGTCTGCAAACAGGTCCTTCAGAATGTCTCAAAACCTAGATTCTGGATATGATTCTTGGCAAATGTGGCACATTTGGACAACTAACAAGCTATCTATCTTTGCTCGAAATATTTTATGCATTGCAATCATGTTTTCATCAAAATGAATATGATCTCTATTGGTTGAACCATGTTGAAAACCATTTGGAAGAGTAAAATTTCTTCTAAAATGTACTTCATCTTTAGGAACATGAGATTCCCTTCCCAAATTTGAAGCATGTGGAATGGATCTATGACAAGGTCTTTCCAAATTTATGGTCTTCATTTCACAAACCTGAGAGGATGTAAAGGTCTCTTTGTCATAAAAGATCTTAAAATTTAATTTCCAACTAATTATAAATGAAAAAGAATCAAATGCATTCAAAATTTACATTTGTGTCTTGATGTGGATGAGGGTTATGAGATGGTTGCCCTCGGCTTCTAACATCAATGGACGGAATATTTTTCGAGTTAGCTTTTATGCCTCTATTCAAATTAGTTGTTTCCTGTTTCAAAAAAATAAAATACGTTATAAAACTAAATGTCTAACAAATAAAGATTCAAAAATGGAAAGCAAATAAAATACATTGAACATCTACATTAGTTATACAATTTGATGTTTTGGATTCCAATTCTCCAACCTAATGAGATGAAATCATGTTTTCTCCATAAAAGGTTACAAAATACAATGTCTAACCAACTGTAAATGAAAAAATGAGAAAAATATCAAATGCACTCAACATTTACATTTGTTTGGCGATGTGGATGAACGTTATGAGATGGTTCCTCTTCACTTCTAACATTAGTAGATGGAACATCTACGAAGTTAATTTGTATGCCTCTATTGAAATGAGTTGTGTCCTATTTGAAGAAAATAAAATACACCATAAAATTCAATGTCCAACCAATTAGAAATTTAAAAAATGAAAAGAAAATCAAAAATATTGAAAATTTACATTAGTTTGGCAATTTGATCATTGAGGAGAATGCACAGGAAGGTTATGACATGCTTCATCTTCACTTCTCAGATTAGTAGATGGAACATTTTGGGAATTAATTTCTAGACCTCTATTAAAACGAGTTGTATCCTATTCCAAGAGAATAAAATAACTTATAAGTTTAGTAAACAAAACTTTGTAAATAGAGGAATGTAATAAAATAGCCACTATTGCAGCAAAAATCAAAATTCCATTGTGTTACTTCCATTATTCAAGGCAAAATGTTATCAGGGATGACTGATTCTCTTGGTGGGACCACATTACTTTGAGAAGCGGGATTGGAAAATATGATGTTTCGAGCAACTGCCTCCAAATTATCAAACAAATGGCTGATTAAAATATCATTCAAATCATCACACACAATTTCATCATTACCTCCACCATGGATGTTTTGCAACCTTTGGTCATCAAAACATGCTATTGGACACACAAAAGGGTTAGGGTGGACATTTGCATCTATGTTATGGATATGACACTCTTCCCAATTGCAAGATGTTTCCCCAATGTTATGAACATTTTCAGGAGAGCATTGAACAACAAGATCATGCTAACGAGGAGCATATTCTGTTAATGAACTATCAACATAAAATGTTCTTTCCATTATATCATCCATAGTACAATACCTATGAGGAATTATAAATTCATTTTCAAGAGTGGCACAACCACATTTACCAATGTGGTTGATATACACTGATAGGCTTATATCAACCACATTAATAATTATTATGTGTATTTTTTTAAACACCAACTATTTATCATTATTAATAACTATATAAATAATAACAACCCCATATATATATATATATCTATATATATATATAGATATATATATATATATAATATTAACTCATAATAATATAATTACAACATTATTATATAATAATTATATTATTATAATAATAATATAATAGTTATTTTATTAATAATAATAATAATATAATTATTATATTATTAGAATAATAATATAAAATAATAATAACAATTATATTGTATTATTATTATAATAATATAATAATTATTATTATATTATAATAATAATAATAATAATATTAACTCATAATAACAACCATATTCTTATATACTTGTATATTTATGATTATTATATTAATATTATAATAATAATATTAACTCATAATAATATTAATTAATAATAATAATAACGGATAATAATTTTATGTTATTATAATAATATAATATATTTAATATATTATTATTACAATAATAATATTATATTATTATTACCCAAGGGATTAATACTAAAACCCAAGGGATTATGAACCCCACGGAATAATATTAAAAAAATGGACTAATATTATAAACCCAAGGGATACAAACCCTAAGATAAATATTAAAAATACTAAAATAAACATGGTTGAATTAATAAAGCCTAAGAATTAATATTTTAAACTCAAGCAAATAATAAACCAAATGGATTATTACTATTATAAAGGCAAGGAACTAATAAACCCAACTATTTAATATTATAAACCCAAGGAATTAGTGAACCAAAGGGATAAATATTAAAAACCTAAGGGATCAAGAAGTGTAAGGGATCGATATTACAAACACAAGAGATTAATAAAGCTTACCATGATTGATATTATAATAATAAACCCAGGGGATTAATACTAAAACTCCAAGGGATTATGAACCAACGGCAATAATATTAAACCCAAGTGACTAATATTATAAACCCAAAATTGGTAAACCCTAATATAAGTATTAGAACAACTAAAATGAACATGGTTTATTTTCATGGTGGGACAATCCTTGTCACAATGCGACATTCAACCATGGCTGACCATGGTTGGCTATGATTGACAATGGCTGACCATGATTGATATTATAAACCTAAGGGAATAATAAACCAAAAGGATTGATATTTTGAACCCAAAGGAATAGTAAACCTAAGGGATTAATACTAAGACCCTAAGGGATTATGAACCCAAGGTAATAATATTAAACCCAAGGGACTAATATTATTAACCCAACATGTATAAACCCCAAGATAAATATTATAAACACAAAAATAAACATGATTAATCATCGTTGATTTTCATATTGAGACAATTCTTATCATAATTCCATGCTGGACCATGGTTGACCATGGTTGACAACGGAATAATAAACCCAAGTGATTGATATTAAGAACCCAAAGGGAAAATAAACCCAAGGTATTAATACTAAAACCCTAAGGGAATAATATTAAACCCAATGGGCTAATCTTATAAACCCAAGATATGTAAACCCTAAGTGGAGCCAATTTGTTTCACAATGTGAGATTGGACCATGATTGACCACAGTTGACCATGCTCGGTTATGCTTGACCATGATTGATATTATAAACCCACATTAATAATAAACCCAAGGGGTTGATATTATGAACCCAGGGGAAACATAAACCTAAGGGATTAATACTAAAACCTAAGGGATTATGTACCTAAAAGAGTAATATTAAACCCAAGGGACTAATATTAAAAACCTAACATTGGTAAACCCAAATATAAATATTACAAACACTAAAATAAACATGGTTTATTTTCATGGTGAAACAATCTTTGTCGCAATGTAACATTCAACCATGGTTGACCATGGTTGGTTATGATTGACAATGGCTGACCATCATTTATATTTCAAACCTAAGGTTATAATTAACCCAAGGGATTCATATTATAAACCCAAAGGAATAATAAAACCAAGGGATTAATACTAAAACCCCAAGGGATTATGAACCCAACGGAATAATATTAAACCCAAGAGACTAATATTATAAACCCAATATTGGTAAACCCAAATATAAATACTACAAACAAAAAAATAAACATAGTTTGTTATATCAATATTATAATAATAATAATAATTATCATAATAATATTAGTAATATTAATTAATAATAATAATAATAATAATAATATTATATTATCATTGCAATAATCCTATTATGATATCTCTACTGTCACTAGAGATTGGTATTCTTCGGAAAAATTGCGATGGCTAGGGTTACAGTGGGAAAGCATTATGCCGCCGCCACCCAGGAAACCAAGGAACCGAGCCGTAATCGATCAACGCGGCAAGGGATCAGTGATGCAAAGGATCAATCGGTCCCTTCCCTTACTCGATCCGTAGCTCACATCGATGCAGGAGGATAAGCCAAATAGGGTAAGGCTGCTCACGATGGAGGGGAGGCCATGCGACCTGTTGAACTCCTGCCCCCAATCCGACCTTCCCGTGCTGATCAATTCAGTTTTCTCAAGCAAATCAATAAGGGAGAGAGCGAATACGCTGAGCCATGGATTAATGAGATTTCCCAGATGTTGGTCTGCTTAAAGGCTCTTCATTTTCACAGAATGATTGTTACGGATGTAGATCTCAGGGCTCTGGCTCGTGTCCATGGCCACATTCTGTAGGTTCCTAAACTAGAGAAGTGCTCGGGGTTTTCAACTATCAGGCTTCTCGAAGTTGCTCGTTCCTATAGATCAGTCATCGATCAATCAGATTGGGCCCTCAATAGACAGATTGGCCAGCCCCTGCTCCCCAACAATCCATTATTTCAGAGGGCTACCACAGAGTTCACCAGTCAGATTTGCAGAGGAAAGCAGAAGTCTGATCACTCTGCCTCGTTCCAGATCCAGATCATGCTCCTTTCTGGCAAAACTCTGCTACAATGGGTGAGCTCTTCGGATCTAGTGCAGGACCTCAAGCAAATCCTGGAATTTAGGTTGGGGATTCCCTGTGCATCTCAACGACTCCTCCACGAAGGTAAACAACTTGAGGATCTTTATCCCCTTTCTTTTTACAGCATTAAGAGAAATGCCTCCATCATTTTTACCCTTCGTTTGAGAGGGGGAGCTGTTGGACAGTCATCTTCAGCTGCGGCTTTTTCATACAAAGATGTTGTCCATGCTCAGTTGCCCAAGAAAAATGATCCACCAGCTCAGGCTCCCAAACCTTTTTTGGTGGACAAACTGGAGGAAACCCCCTCCGTTGAAATAATTCATCCAATGCTGGATGAGCAAATCCAAAAGTATGCAGAGCATGGCATTATTTGCAGGTTTAATGGGCTATGGCCATGCACAGCAGATCTCTACCAATGGATTCACTCTAACTGGACCAACAATTGCAAGGTTCTTCTCTGCTCAAAGGGTTTCTTCATTGTAGTGTTTGCTTTCAGTGAGGACTATCAAAAAGAATTAACTGAAGGCCCATGGTTTTGGGGCTCATCAGGTTTATTCCTCACCCCTTGGTTCCCAGATTTCGATCCCTCTACAACAATCATCACCAAACTCCCCATTTGGGTCAAACTTCCTAATCTCCTGGCGCATCTATGGCACTTTGCTGTATTCCAAGGGATCGGCAATACTCTAGGCCGCTTTCTAGCCACAAACACCTCTAGAGGGGAAAAGGGCATATACACCTTCGCAAGAATCTATGCTGAAATAGACATGAGCAAAGGTCTACCTGATTAGATTAATCTTAAAATTGGAGACATCCATTGGACTCAGGCCCTGGATTACGAGAACACAGCCTTTTGCTGCCGAAATTGCCATCACACAGGGCACCTTCAGAGCTTTTGTCCCTCAATGCCTACCCAAAAGAAAAAAGCCAACCCTAAGCCGAAATCCAAAAGCTAGAAACCTCATGATCCTCCCCCCATGGATGATTTTGATTTCAGCTCAGACGAAGAGGAAGGGGATGCGGAAGGAATGGACGCAAAGCTGGCACAGGACCTGCCCTCGACTGGTCCTAAGGAATCTTCAGTCCCACCTAACTCACAGAAAAGAACTCATGAGTCCTCTCCCTCAGATTCAAAAAAGGAGACCTCTCCGTCTGCCCAGCTCAATTTGCAAATCATACCAGCTCAGCAGAGTCAGCTTGGTTGGGTCAAAGTTGGAAAAAAGAAAGAAAAAAATGTCGAATAGTTGATTCTACCCATGTTGGGTAGAATCCTTTGTTCTACTCTTGTTACTCTATTCTTCTTGTTACTTCTTGCTCGGCACTGCTCTCTTCTTGTTTTCTCTTAGGGGCCGAGGTGGATAGTCTATCCTTTCCGGCTGCCCGTTTTCTTGCTTCTCTTGGGCGTAACTTCATATTGTACCATACTTCCTTTTAGTAGAATTAGTCTTTACCGAGAAAAAAAATATATTATATTATCATTATATTATAATAATAATGATGATGATATTATTATATTATTATAATAATATAAAATAATAATAACAATTATATTGTATTATTATTATAATAATATAATATATTTATTATATTATTATTATAATAAAAATATTAATTTATAATAACAACCATGATCCAATAATAATTAGAATTGTGATAAGGGAATTATTATGTGTATTATTTTTAAAGACCAATTAGTTATGATCATTAATAACTACATAAATAATAACAACCATATTCTTATATATTTATATATTTATGATTATTATATTAATATTATAATAATAATATTAATGCATAATAATATTTGTAATTGTTGAATTGAGGCTTTTGTGATCCATATCAAGTTATGAGAGGAGTCTTCGGCGAAAATCACATCATATTTCATTTGTCGGCACATTTTAAATCCACTAGTGTGGTTGATCATCATGACAAGTGTGCTTCATTGGTAATATTAATTAATAATAATAATAATGGATAATAATATTATAATATTTTAATTGTTATTATATTATTATCATAATAATAATAACCATTATATTGTATTGTATTATTATTATAATAATATAATATATTTATTATATTATTATTACAATAATAATATTATATCATTATTACCCAAGGGATTAATACTAAAACCCCAAGGGATAATGAACCCCATGGAATAATATTAAACAAAAGGGACTAATATTATAAATCATAGGGATACAAATCCTAAGATAAATATTAAAAATACTAAAATAAACATGGTTCAATTAATAAAGCCTAAGAATTAATATTTTAAACTCAAGGGAATAATAAACCAAATGGATTATTAATATTATAACAACCATTTAATATTATAAACCCAAAGAATTAGTGAACCCAAGGGATAAATATTAAAAACCTAAGGGATCAAGAAGCGCAAGCGATCGATATTACAAACACAAGAGGTTAATAAAGCTTACTGTGATTGATATTATAAACCCATGTTAATAATAAACCCAAGGGATTATGAACCCAAGGGAATAATGTTAAACCCAGGAGACTAATATTATAAACCCAACATTGGTAAACCCTAATATAAATATTAGAAACATTAAAATAAACATGGTTTATTTTCATGGTGAGACAATCCTTGTCACAACTCGACATTCAACCATGGCTGACCATGGTTGGCTATGACTGACAACGGTTGACCGTGATTAATATTATAAACCCAAGGGAATAATAAAACCAAGGGACTGATATTATAAACTCAAAGGAATAATAAACCCAATGTTTTAATGCTAAAACCCTAAGGGATTATGAAGCCAAGGGAGTAATATTAAACCCAGGGGACTAATATTATAAACCCAACATATATAAACCCTAAGATAGATATTATAAACACTAAAATAAACATGATTAACCATCGTTGATTTTCATTTTGAGACAATCCTTATCACAATTCGATGTTGAGCCATGGTTGACCATGGTTGATTTCATAATAAACCATGGCTGACCATGGAATAATAAACCCAAGCGATTCATATTATAAACCCAAAGGAGCAATAAACCCAAGGTATTAATACAAAACCCCAAGGGATTATGAACCTAAGGGAAAAATATTAAACCCAAGGGGCTAATATTATAAACCCAAGGTATGTAAACCCTAAGTCAAGAAAAATTGTTTCATAATGTGAGATCAGACCCTGATTGACCATAGTTGACCATGGTTGGTTATGGTTGACCATGATTGATATTATAAACACCATTTAATAATAAACCCAACGGATTGATATTATGAACCCAACGGAAACATAAACCGAGGGTAATAATACTAAAACCCAAGGGATTATGAACCCAAAGGAGTAATATTAAACCCAAGGGACTAATATTAAAAACCCTACATTGGTAAACCCAAATATAAATATTATGAACACTCAAATAAACATGGTTTATTTCCATGGTGAGACAATCTTTGTCACAATGCGACATACAACCATGGTTGGCTATGATTCACAATGGTTGAACATCATTGATATTATAAACCTAAGGGAATAATAAACCTAAGGGTTTCATATTATAAACCCAAAGGAATAATAAAACCAAGGGATTAATACTAAAACCCCGAGGGATTATGAACCCAACAGAATAATATTAGACCCGAGCGACTAATATTATAAACCCAACATTAGTAAACCCAAATATAAATACTACAAACACTAAAATAAACATGGTTTATTTTCATGGTGAGACAATCCTTGTCACAATGCGACATTCAAACTTTGTTAACCATGGTTAGCTATGATTGACAATGGTTGACCATCATTGATATTATAAACTGAAGGGAATAATAAACCCAAGGGATTGATATTATAAACCAAAAGGAATAATAAACGCAAGGGATTAATACTAAAACCCCAAGGGGTTATGAACCAAAGAAAATAATATTAAATTAAAGGGACTAATATTATAAACCCAACATTGGTAAACCCAAATATAAATATTAAAAAAATTAAAATAAACATGGTTTACTTTCATGGTGAGATAATCCTTGTCACAATGTGACATTCAACCATCGTTGACCATGTATGTCTATGATTGAAAATGGTTGACCATGATTGATATTATAAACCTAAGGGAATAATAAACCCAAGGGATTGATATCAGAAAGCCAAAGGAATAATAAAACCAACGGGTTAATACTAAAACCCCAAGGGATTATAAACCGAAGGGAATAATATTAAACCCAAGCGACTAATATTATAAACCCAACATATATAAACCCTAAGATAAATGTTATAAAAACTAAAATAAACATGATTGACCATCGTTGATTTTCATATTGAGACAATCATTATCACAGTTCCATGTTGGACAATGGTTGACCATGGTTGACTGGGGAATAATAAACCCAAGCGATTGATATTATAAACCCAAAGAACAGTAAACCGAAGGGATTCTAAAACCCCAACATATTATGCACCTAAGGGAATAATATTAAACAAAAGGCACTAATATTATAAACCCAAGGTATACAAACCCTAAGATAAATATTAAAAATACTAAAATAAAAATGGTTGAATTAATAAACCCTAAGAATTAATATTTTAAAGTCAAGGGATTAACAAACTAAAGGGATTATTAATACTTTAAACCAAGGAATGATAAACCCAAGGGATTAATACTAAAACCCCAAGGGATTATGAACCTAAGGGGATAATATTAAACCCAAGGGACTAATATTATAAACGCAAGTTATATAAACCCTAAGTGGAGACAATTGTTTTCATAATGTGAGGTGAGACCATGATTGATCATAGTTGACCATGGTTGGTTATGGTTGACCATGATTGATATTATAAACCCAAGGGAAACATAAACCCAAGGGATTAATACTAAAACCCAAGGGATTATGAACCCAATGGAATAATATTAAATCCAAGGGACTAATATTAAAAACCTCACATTGGTAAACCCAAATATAAATATTAAAAACACTAAAATAAACATGGTTTATTTTCATGTTGAGATAATCCTTATCACAATGCAACATTCAACCATGGTTGACCATGGTTGGCTATGATTGACAATGATTGACCATCATTGATATTATAAACATAAGGGAATAATAAACCCAAGGGATTGATATTATAAACCCAAAGGAATAATAAACCCAAGGGATTAATAGTGAAATGCCAAGTGATTATGAACCCAAGAGAATAATATTAAACCCAAGGGCATAATATTATAAACCCAAATATAAATACTACAAACAATAAAATAATCACAGTTTATTTTCATGGTGAGACAATCGTTGTCACAATGAAACATTCAACAATGGTTGACCATGGTTGGCTATGATTGACAATGGCTGACCATGATTGATATTATAAACCTAAGGGATTGATATTATAAATGCAAAGGAATAATGAACCTAGGGGATTAATATTAAAACCCCGAGGGATTATGAACCGAAATAGAATAATATTAAACCCAAGGGACTAATATTCTAAACACAACATTGGTAAACCCAAATATAAAAATTACAAACACTAAAATAAACATGGCTTGTTTTCATGGTGAGACAATCCTTGTCACAATGTGACATTCAACCATGGTTGATCATGGGCTGATATGATTGACAATGGTTGACCACGATTGATATTATAAACCTAAGGGAATCATAAACCCAAGGGATTGATATTAGAAAGCCGAAGGAATAATAAACCTAAGGGATTAATACTAAAACCCCAAGGGATTATCAACCCAAGGGAATAATATTAAACCCAAGGGACTATTATTATAAACCCTAAGATAAATATTATAAACACTAAAATAAATATGATTAACCATCATTGATTTTCATATTGAGACAATCCTTATCACAATTCCATGTTGGACCAGGGTTGACCATGGTTGACATCATAATAAACCATGGTTGGCTAGGAAATAATAAACCCAAGTGATTGATATTATAAACACAAAGGAACAATAAAACGAAGGAATTATGAACATAAGGGAATAATATTAAACAAAAGGGACTAATATTATAAATCCAATGTATACAAACCCTAAGATAAATATTAAAAATTCTAAAATAAACATGGTTGAATTAATAAACCCTAAGAATTAATATTTTAAACTCAAGGGATTAATAAACCAAAGGGACTATTAATATTATAAACCTAAGGAACTAATAAACCCAACCATTTAATATTAGAAACCCAACTAATTAGTGAACCCAAGAGATACAAATTAAAAACCTAAGGGATCAAGAAGTGCAAGGGATCGATATTACAAACACAAGAGATTAATAAAGCTCACCATGATTGATATTATAAACCCAACCTAATAATAAACCCAAGGTATTAATACTAAAACCCCAAGAGATTATGAACCCAAGGGGATAATATTGAACCCAAGAGACTAATATTATAAACCCAACATTGGTAAACCCTACTATAAATATCACAAACACTAAAATAAACATGGTTTATTTTCATGGTGAGACAATCCTTGTCATAATGCAACATTCAACGATGGTTGACCATGGTTGGCTATGAATTACAATGGTTGACCATGATTGATATTGTAAACCTAAGCGAATAATAAACCAAAGGGATTGATATTATTAACCCAAGAAAATAATAAACCCAAGGGATTAATACTAAAACCCTAACAGATTGTGAACCCAAGAGAATACTATTAAACCCAAGAGACTAATAGTATAAACCCAACATATATAAACCTTAATACAAATATTATAAACACTAAAATAAACATGATTGGCCATCAATGTTTTTCATATTAAGATAATCCTTATCACAATTCCATGTTGGAACATGTTTCACCATGGTTGACATCATAATAAACCATCATTGGCCGGGGATTAATAAACTTAAGTGATTGATATTATAAATCCAAATAAACAGTAAACCTAAGGGATTAATACTAAAACCCCAAGGGATATTATAAACCAAAGGGGATAATAAACGAGAGGGATTAGCACTAAAAACCCAAGGGAATAATATTAAAAGAGGAATCAATATTATAAGCCCAAGGTATATAAATCATAAGATAAATATTACAAACCCTAAAACTCAATGTTTTATATACCCAAGGGAATAATATTAAATCCAAGGGATTAATATTATAAACCTAAGTTATATAAATGCTAAAATAAATATTATAAACCTTAAAGGAAAAGAGACTAATAAATACAAGGGTTTAATTTTATAAACCCAATGAATTAGTAAACCCAATGGATAAATATTATAAATATAAAGGATCAACAAACCCAAAGAATCAATATTAAAAACACATGGGATTAATAAACCCTAAGAATTAACATTTTAAACCCAAGCAATTGATAAAACCACAAAATTACAAATATTATAAACCTCAGAGATCAATAAACCCTCAGGATTTTTAACACTATAAACCCAACGACAATGAACATTAATGATATAAATATAATGTTAATTATTAAATTAATGTTCATATTAATAAATATATAATAATAAAAATAATAATAATATTAAAAAATAATTATTATAGTAAAATTGTTATTATTTTAATAATAATATTACAAACCCAAGGTATATACACCCCAAGATAAATATTGTAAACCCTATCATTATCATAGTTAACGATGGTTGATTTTCATATTGAGACAATCTTTGTCACATTGCGATGATTGAGTTTCATATGCAGTGAGTCTTTGTCATAAAGTAATGTTGAACCATAGTTGATTTTCATATAGAGAAAATATTTGTCACAATGTGACATTGGACCATGGTTGACTATGATTATAAACCAAGGGGATTTATATTAGATGAAAGGATTATTAATTATATTTTTTAATATTGTATTTTTTAATAATTAATATTAATGTTATATAATAAACATTAATGATATTTAATAATAATAATAATAATAATAATTTAAATATAAATATTAAAAATATTATACAAAAGTATTGTATTTAATGTAAAATAACTTTTAATAAAAAATAATTAAAATAAATAGTATATTTATTAAAATGTAATATGAAAATCAAAAATAGAAAAACATATTTATTAAAACCTAAATTTAACTAACATTTGTTCTAATGATGTAGTTAAATGCTTGTATTAAATGTTGGAATTAAATGGAATTAAATGTTGTATTTGTTAGATTCAAACGCAATAATACAACAACCTTGTATTTGTTGGAATTAAACATTGTTCTGAACATTGTAAATTTTGTAAACATGTTATATGATATAACTCATTCCTTATATCAAATAGTGTCGGGCATTTACCAAAATGATATCATTGGACACCTAATCATAAACCACACAATGTAATGTAAGGAACTGTACTGTAAACGTTATTCTGAACATTGTAAACTTTGCTCTTGACAATGAATACCTATTCCATAATACTAATGAACACTCCACATTGAACAAAATATTAACCCAATAACCCTAAGAAATGCCAAAACAAATGTTGCTAATATCGAAACAATGTACCAAATTCCAATACGCTACCCAATGGCTTAGATTATGGCACAATATAAACATTGGAGTGCTGCTCCAAACTATTAACATTTCTCCAAAAATATTAATTTATTGGAAATATATTAGAATTTCATAACTTTTCCATGATATATTGAACGTTAGTATTAAATGAATAAAATATGTCATTAAATGAAGAAACATTGTCTTTAAATGAAGAAGAAACGCATGCCTGGTTTATTTTGAATGCTTTCCACCACAATAAACATTGAACATTGAATGTTGCATAATAAAAACATTGTCCAGTGTTGTACATTCTCCAAACTCTCTTCATGGTTCCTTTAAGGTGTCAATATTATGTATGGAGTTGTCAACATTCATTATTTGTTTTTTTGTTTCTTGCCATCTCTGCGATCTTGTTAATTATGCCTTCCTTGTGCCTATTTCATTTACTATTTTTTAAGATCCTTTCACCTTGCATTACTTTTGATAATAAGTGTAATCCATTTTTGTAATGAGACTTGACTTTAACAATTAGGGTGCAAAACCATAAAAAGATCTTTTGAGAGCACTTTCTTCCCAATCAAAAACAATAGGTAACATATCTCATGAAAATGCAAGGATTTTCATTTGAGTGCTATAAGTCTTGTTTTATTTCTTAATTATTTGATTAATTACTTGTCTCTTGATTCATTTGCCTTTCTTTTACCATTGGCTACTATCTCTTGTTTTTGCTTCACCGTGACTATTTTTATTCACCTCCATTTAGGTTCATCAAATGTTATTCAAACTGTTGCTTAGGTTAAAATTTATCTTTTTTTATCAAAATTTTAAAGTAAAACTTTTTTTAATAAAAAAATTAAAGTAAATAATATATTTATTAAAATTTAATGGGTGAATTTAAAATAAAATAACCTTATTTATTTCAAACATTTGTAAGTGAAATGGATTTAAAAATCTGAAGATTCAAACACTTCATGAAACTCATTCATTGGCAACTCATTAAAATCCTAAACCTAATATTATAATATTATATTAATATAAACTAAAATATGTATGATTGAGGCATGTTCAAGTGAAAAGAAATATGGGGATATAAAATATTCATTTGAGCAATATCCTAGTATAACAAATTCATTTTGCACTTAGTAAAGAGGGATTCAATCAAATTAATGAATTCAAGGCTTAGATGAAGGGGCATGAGGGCTTTACATTATTTGAATTTGTCCAAGAGAGCATTTCATAGTTAAGCAAGAGAGCATCTCATGGTCTACAAAGTTTTTATTAAAACAATTATCTCTCTCTCTCTCTCTATATATATATATATATATATATATATATATATAGATAAGCATTTTGATTGAATTTAAATGAAACACATTTCAAATTAACTTTCCTTTTAAATCAAAAAATTTTAATTGAAATTTAGTTAAAAAAAAGTGATTGTCAAGAGAGATATTGAAGAGGAAAAACATAATGATTAAGAAGAAACATCATTAAAATTTAATGTTAAAACCAATTAGTTATATTAAATTTAATATTAATATCTAATATTATATTGAGGATAGTATATTATATATTATATTAACAATACTAAAACCTGATATTATATAAATTATATTAATATTTAAAATCTAAAATCTAAAAATACTATTGTAACCTAAAACCATTAATTTTTGTTACAAAACGATGTTAAAGTTTCGACAGTTTGAATAAACTGTAATTAATAAATACCAATGAATTGAAGAGACAAATATTTGGACCATGCAACCTTTTGAAATTCACACTTTTAAAAAAGTAACGCAGCTTCTTTTATCGAGGATCTTAAGAGAATTAATCTTGAGCCCGAGGACATTTTGGTTAGTTTCGATGTGGTCTCTCTTTATACTTGCATTCCTATCAATGAGGTCATGGGGGTAATTAATAAGCTGACCGACCCTGATACGGCTAAGTTGGTTGAGCTTTGCCTGACCTCTACCTTTTTTAGCTTCGAAGGAGAATTCTAGGAGCAGACTTGTGGGGTTGCCATGGGCTCCCCCTTGTCCCCTGTTGTCGCTAATCTCTTCATGGAGGATTTTGAGTCTAAGGCTTTGGCCTCTCGTCTCTTACCAAAGCTTTGGAAAAGATTCGTCGATGATACTGGTGTTGTCTGGTCCCATGGTCCTGACGAGCTGGATCATTTCTTTTGTCACCTCAATAACCAATCCACCGCCATTAAGTTCACGATGGAGAAAGAAGAGAATGGTTGTCTTCCGTTCTTGGATGTTCTCATCTCGAAGAAGGTGGATGGTTCCTTTTCTCATCAGGTGTTTAGAAAGAAGACGCATACTGAGCAATACTTGCATGCTTCGTCGCATCATTTCCCCACTCAGAAGTTAGGGGTTCTTAGCACTCTTGCCACCCGTGCTGTGAGAATTTCGGATAAGGAGAGCCTGGAAACGGAGAAGGATCACCTCCTAGAAGTGTTTGAGAAGAATGGTTACAATAGGCACCTCGGTCAAAAAGCCTTCCTCAAGGCCAAGAAGGAGCCTTCAATCCGAAAGGTTCCTAAAGATCATGTCCTGGGTGTGAACCTTCCTTACATCCAAGGGACCACGGACAGGATTGCGAGGATTCTAAGGAAATATGATGTATCCACATCTTTTAGACCTCTCAATACTATCCGTGGCTCCCTCAGGTCTGTAAAAGACCCGGTTGACCCTAAGAGCATGAAGGGTGTCTATGTCATTCCCTGTTCCTGTGGGACCCCTTATATCGGTGAAACTGGTCGTTCTATCAATCAGCGGATCAGCGAGCATTCGGCTGACTTAAGACATGGTAGGACCAAGTCCTCGGCCCTGGCTGAGCATGTAGGGAAGACTATGCATCATGTATGCATAGAGGAGGCTCAAGTCATTGCCAAAATTGCACAGTTTCACCATCGCAAATTTAGAGAGGCCCTGGAGATTGAGAAAAGGCCGAACAATCTTAATAGGGATGATGGCTGGAAGATTAGCCGTTGCTGGGTCCCAGCCCTGTCTTCCTAGCCTCCTCATTCGCCTTTGTGTTAGGTCTTAGGGTTTCTATCCTCCTTTAATTTCTCTTTTGGCAGGTTTGTCCTTTTATTATGGAGTGTTTAAGTCATTATAGGTTTTGTTTTAGTTTCGGGCTTCCTGGTATATTACCTTAACTTGTTTTTTATTCTATTGGGCAATTTATAATTAAATTTGATTTTTTCCATATTTCATTATTATTTCTATTACATCTTTAGAATCGAGTTTCCCTTTAACTTATGTCTAATAATTAATTTTTGGAAGAATTAATATTTAAATATATATATGGATTATTAATGAATATAGACTATTTAAGGGTATATTATGATATACCAATATTATTAGTGTTAATATATTTAAACTTGAAATATTGAATTAATACTGAATATTTGACCATTTGTGTAATAGATATTTACGATATACCATTATTATTAGTTACACTTTGATTATGGACTTTAGCAACCCTATAATCTGATATTTACCTTAAGGAGCTAAATTCTAGGAATAATTATGATTTGGTTGGAATTATAAATTATTAAGTAGATTATTTAATAAACATATATAACTTACTAAATTTAAATTTGAACAGGCCATTATATTTAAATGATAGATAAAAATAATATATTCTAAAGATCTATCTTACCATTATTACCAATTACCTAATAGTGTTTATTACCTTTTTTAGAAAAATATATTGGAATAATATCAAATATAAATAAATGTGAAATGACCAATATAACTAGATTATTAAGATATGGTATTACCTAGGAATTCTCTTATTAATATTAGATTTATTTATTTTTAAATTAACTCCGTTATTTAAAAAAAAAAAAAAAAATTTTAATATTAACTAATTTGACTAGGGTCATTGGTCAAAATTAGCCGTTGGAGTCTCTGCACCTCTATTTAATCAAGCTTAGTCAGATTGGTTCTTCAACTTGTCCTGACGATGAACCACACTGGTTGGTTCGAAACGCGTCGACAAAAGATTGGTTATGTGATTTTGCGGAAGATTATCTAAACAATGTGTAGCCACGTTTCAACTTTTCAATAATATAAAAGTTTTAACATTTTTGTTTTTAATTTTATTTCTTTAATCTTCATACGTGTTGAAAACTAACTTGTATGGTAAATTTTTAATAGTGATTTGTAAAGAAATAATTTAAGTGAGGTTTAAACATATGATTTAGATATGCAAGAAAGTGAGTGGTGTGAATTCCATCCATTGATGGAGTGGTGATGACGAGAATATACTGGCATCTTTAAGTTCACACCATCCAATAAAAAAAATCAATTAAAAAATTTATTAAAGTGCCAAATTCCAATAGGGGGGACGCCTTTTGGTGTCCCCCCTATGTATATTAATACAAATCCCTAGGGTTTATACTCATGGTCAACCATGGTCCAATATCACATTGTGATAAAGATTGTCTCAATAGGAAAACTAACCATGGTCAACCAAGGTCCAAACTCGCATTGTGACAAAGATATTCTCAATATGAAAATCAACCATGGTAAACCATGGTCAACCATTTTTATTTTAGAGTTCATAGTATTTATCTTACAGTTTATATGCCTAGAGTTTATAGTATATTCTCTTGGGTTTAATATTATTTCTCTGGGTTTGTATTCCCTAGGGTTTTTTAGTACTAATCCCTTGGGCTTATTATTTTCTTTAGTTTATAATATCAATACATTGGGTTTATTAAACTAAGGGTTGATATTCGTAAGGTGTAGTCTTTAAAAATAATACACATAATAATTCCCTTATCACAATTCTAATTGTTATTGGATCCTGGTTGTTATTATGAGTTAATATTATTATTATAATAATAAGACAATTTAATATAATTGTTATTATTATTATTATTATTACTATTATTATTATTATTATTATTATTATTATTATTATTATGATAATATATATATTATTATAATATATATATTAATAATATTATATTATTTATTATTATCATAATATATTATAATAATAATTATATTATATTGTCTTATTATTATTATAATATCATATATTTATTATATTATTATTACCCAAGGGATTAATACTAAAACTCCAAGGGATTATGAGCCCCACGGAATAATATTAAACAAAAGGGACTAATATTATAAACCCAAGGGATACAAACCCTAAGATAAATATTAAAAATACTAAAATAAACATCGTTGAATTAATAAAGCCTAAGAATTCATATCTTAAACTCAAGGGAATAACAAACCAACTTGATTATTAATATTATAAACCCAAGGAACTAATAAACCCAATAGTTTAATATTATAAACCCAAGTAATTAGTGACTCCAAGGGATAAATATTAAAAACCTAACAGATAAAGAAGCGCAAAGGATCAATATTATAAACACAAGAGATTAATAAAGATGACCACGATTGATACTATAAACCAAAGGGATTAATACTAAAAATCCAAGGGATTATGAACCCAAGGCAATAATATTAAACCCAATAGACTAATGTTATAAACCCAACATTGGTAAACTCTAATATAAATATTAGAAACACTAAAATAAACATGGTTTATTTTCATGGTGAGACAATCCTTGTCATAATGTGACATTCAAAAGTGGCTAACCATGGTTGGTTATGATTGACAATGGTTGACCATGATTGATATTATAAACATAAGGGAATAATAAACCCAAGGGATTGATATTATAAACCCAAAGGAATAATAAACGCAAGGGATTAACACTAAAACCCTAAGGGATTATGACCCCAAGGGAATAATGTTAAACCCATGGGACTAATATTATAAACCCAATGTCTATGAACACTAACATAAATATTATAAGCACTAAAATAAACATGATTAACCATCATTGATTTTCACATTGAGACAATCCTTATCGCAATTCCATGTTGGACCATGGTTGACAATAGTTGAGTTCATAATAAAACATGGTTGACCATAGAATAATAAACCCAAGTGATTGATATTATAAAATCAAAGGAACAATAAACCCAAGGTATTAATACTAAAACCCCAAGGGATTATGAACCTAAGAGAATAATATTAAACCCAAGGGGCTAATATTATACACCCAAGGTATGTAAAACCTAAGTGGAGACAATTTGCTTCATAATGTGAGATCAGACCATGATTGACCATGATTGATATTATAAACCCAAGTTAATAATAAACCCAAGGGATTGATATTATGAATCCATGGGAAACATAAACCCAAGGGATTAATACTAAAACCCAAGGGATTATGAACCCAAAGGAGTAAAATTAAACCTAAGGGACTAATATTAAAAACCCAACTTTGGTAAACCCAAATATAAATATTACAAACGCTAAAATAAACATGGTTTATTTTCATGGTGAGATAGTCTTTGTCATAATGTGATATTCAACCATGGTTGACCACGGTTGGCTATGATTGACAATGATTTACCATCATTGATATTATAAACCCAAGGGATTCATATTATAAACCCAAAGGAATAATAAAACCAAGGGATTAATATTAAAACCCCAAGCGATTATGAACCCAACGGAATAATATTAAACCCAAGGGACTAATATTGTAAACCCAACATTGGTGAACCCAAATATAAATACTACAAACACTAAAATAAAAATGGTTTATTATATTAATAATATAATAATAATATTAATCATAATAGTATTAATAATATTAATTTATGATAATAATAACTAATAATAATATTAGGATAATAATATTATATTATCATTATATTATTGTAATAATATTATATTATCATTATATTATTATAATAATATAATTATTAGTATATAATAATAATAATAATAATTTTTATTATTATTATAACAATTATATTGTATCATTATTAAAATAATATAATATATTTATTATATTATTATTATAATAATATTAACTCATAATAACAACCATGATCCAATAATAATTAGAATTTTGATAAGGGAATTATTATGTGTATTATTTTTAAAGACCAACTAGTTAAGATTACTAATAACTACACAAATAATAACAACCATATTCTTATATATTTATATATTTATGATTATTATATTAATATTATAATAATAATAATAATATGTTATTATTATATTATTATTATAGTAAAATAATACTAATAATAACAATTATATATCTTTTTTCTAAGTAATATTTAGAAAGGCAAAAATAAAAATACAACGAGGCTTTAGCCTCTGCAGTGCTGAACAGAGTTATGTCAAAATTAATAAAAAAAGACTAAACTCAACTGCCCACTGGGCAAAAACCAGTCTGAGTGAACCCATTGTAAAAAGCCCACTCAAGGGTCTCAAAACTTAACTTAAAAAGGCCCACACAGGGGTCCTAAATCAATACCAATCAAAACTAGCCACATGGTTTTTTTTTTTTTTTTTTTTAAACAGTAGAGAAAAACTCCATGAAAACAAACCCATGAAACAAAAATCTGAATGGACACCTGGCAACTCGCTCAACAATCTGAATGGACCCCCTAGGTGTCATCTGGTGGAGGAACTTCCAAAATGCGACATGCGTACTCATACCAGTCATCATCCTCTATTGACATGCCGCGCAGGAGGCCACCGACTGCTTGCGTGCCTGCTAAGCTCCCCTCCGTTGCATGCTTGCCTAACATGCCGCTTGAGATGCCACCAACTGCCTGCGTACCACCCAAACTTCCTTCGATTGCATGCTTGCCTCCAGCTAGCTCCCCTCCATGCAGAATGTTGTCAAGACCAACCTTGCTCGTTTTCTCTGCCATCTGCTGCTTGCTACTGTTTCCTTTCTCTTGTTCACAGTCATCCTTGTTCTTCTGTTGCTCTCTGATATTCCTTTTCTCTAGTCCAAGGTTGTGGGTCTGAGCATCCTGCTCATCCTGCAGACTGATTTCCTCACAAAAGGTCATAGTGACAGTGGCTATGATATCGATGCGATGCAACGTGTTGTGGATGCAAAATTGGGTCGTGTGGTGAGAGGGGTGAGGGGGGGTGGGGAGATTGGCCATTTGGGTATCAACGTTCAATATTCTAGTGCCATGGGCCTGTTGAGGGCCTGGAAATCGGGTCAACAACAAGGGGGATACCCACCCGGTCCGGAACTTGGTTGGCAGCTCCTTGTCCGTTTGGTATAGCGGGTCCGACTGGGGATAATGGGACCAGTTTCCAAATCTAAGGGGTGTGTGTGTGTGTAGAGTTTGATGATGTTGATCTAGAAGTATTTTAAGCTAATTTAATTCTAACTTCTAAACTAACTCTATGCTATTGTAATCTAACAAAAACAACACATCTAATCTACGCTAACCCGGGGTATATTTCTTCTATTATGCGATTTAAAAAGATTTTGAACAATAACTGGTAATAAAGATCATTCAGCTATCATAAGAATATAAATAAATTAAGATAAACCATTATGCATAAAAAGTTAGGCAGAACAGTTGTGAATAGCATATCGCATAATAAGTTATTCATATGTCAAGCACAAATAAATGACTCCACCGTACAGAAGTGCCAAATGGTAACCCACACATTCATACATTAACATATAAACAACTAAAACTGCATATCACTCTAAGAATATAAGCAGAAATTGGTCAAGAGATAAAAGTACCATTTATGACTGATTTCACTCATAAACTTCAAGCAATAACGATTTATCTCTACTTGTTCTAACATCTACTAAGAGTACAGAAGTGCAACATCAGTAGCAGACATTAAAATGCAAACATAAATAAATCTCGATCCATCCATTTATCAAAACCTCCTCTGAGGGTGCAGAAGTGCATGTTCCGAGGACGTTTTTGACAAATTTTTTGGACCCTTCTCCAATGCAATGAGAAGGGTTAAAATACTACTTCCTAATTCTAATAATAGTATTATTACAAAATTTAGGATGCGGTTTTCAAACGACCATCCTTTTTCTAATCTAGTTGAAGGAAAAAACAACATTCTAAATGAAGTCACTTATGAACTTGGTCCTTAAAGTTGCAAGTGTTCAGCATAGGCTTTGTAGGAATTTACAGGGTAAGTTCCTCAGAAAGAACACCAAAAGGACACCACTCACAACCAGATCACAGATCAATACACCAGTATTTTTGATGTGGTTAAAACCCTCAAAGAGGGAAACAGTCCACGGCCTGTCCCAACGTGGGTACTACAGGCAATTTATTAATCAAAGAATGAAAATTTACATAAGCTTCTCTCATGCACGGATTACCCGAACAATGACCCTCCATGCGCTTTAAATAGAACTCATGGACCAATCGGGTGTCAAGCCACGGATCAAGTGTCGGTAATACCGAGGTGAGAGTGAACCGTCGGATCACTACATATCGTGACCGTCGGATTGTAAGTTACAAAATGTACAATGGTAAAGAAACACACTTTACCTAACTCTATACTAGACCAAGTTGAACTTAACTATTTCCTATGTGTCAGAATATCCTAACATCCCCCCTTAAGAACAACTTGGGATAGGATTGAAGGATTTACAAATATGATACAATAGGAGAAGGAAGGAGGCACCAGAGCCTATCCCCCCTTAGTGACAACTTCCTGAACTCCAAGCATATATCGAAGTTTAGTGAACTTCGCCTCTGTGAGAGCCTTTGTGAAGATGTCTGCAACCTGATCATCTGTTGAACAATATTGCCCTTCAAGAACATGGTCATGAATGAGCTTTCTGATGAAGTGCATGTGTAGTTCAATGTGTTTACTGCGCTGATGCTGGACTGGATCTTTGCATAACTGAATGGCACTTTGATTATCACACCAAAGTGTGGTTGGATGCTGCTGCTCAAAGCCAAACTCTGATAGGATCTGACGAAGCCACAAGGCTTCCTTACTAGCTTCCACGACACCACGATACTCTGCTTCTGCTGACGAAAGAGAAATGGCAGCCTGTTTCTTACAAGCCCATGTAATAGGTCCTGAACCAAGAGTGAAGACATAACCGGCAGTGGACTTCCGATCATCAGGGTCACCAGCCCAATCAGAATCAGTGAAACCAACTAATAGAGGAGCTGCTTTGGCACTGTAATGAATCCCAAACTGTATTGTACCTCGAACATAACGAAGTATTCTTTTAGCTGCTTTCCAATGACTTTCACGGGGGTTTTGCATAAAATGAGCAACAAGGCCAACAGCAAAGGAAAGATCAGGACGAGTATGGGTTAAGTACAAGAGTTTTCCTACAAGTTGATGGTATAAGGTAGCATCAACTTCAGGAGAAGTACAAGAGACTGAAAGTTTGACTCCAGACTGAAAGGGAGAAGGGGCTGGCTTACAGTCTTCCATGTGAAAATGACGAAGAATATCACAAGCATACTTGGACTGGGAAAGGGAAATACCCTCCTTGGATTGCAAGACTTGAAGACCAAGAAAATAGTGTAAGTGTCCTAAGTCTATCATTTCAAATTTCTTTTTGAGGCTAGACTTCACATGGTTTATAAGGTTGGGATCACTACCAGTAAGGATAAGATCATCAACATAAAGAACAAGGATGATAAGAGAGTTGCCCACTTTCTTGGTGTAGACAGTATTGTCAGAATGACACCTAGAAAAGCCAGATTCTAAAAGAAAGCTATCCATTTTGGCATACCAAGCCCGAGGAGCTTGCTTGAGACCATAAAGGGATTTCTTGAGTCAACAAACAAGGCTGGAGTCTGTTTGTATGAAGCCAATGGGTTGTTCCATATAGATTTCTTCCTTCAAGTCCCCATGCAAGAAGGCAGATTTAACATCCATCTGATGGACTTCCCATTTTAAAGAGGCAGCAAGGGAAAGAACAAGGCAGATAGAGTTCATTTTGGCAACAGGGGAGAAGGTTTCAGTGTAGTCAATGCCTTCAACCTGTGAAAAGCCCTTAGCAACAAGATGAGCTTTATGTTTATCAATTTTCCCATCTGGTCCATACTTGGTTCTGTAAACCCATTTACATCTTACAAGTTTGCGTCCCTTTGGTAGAGGAACAAGATCCCATGTATCATTTGTCAACAATGAATGATATTCTTCATTCATAGCTGCTTCCTAATGTGGATGGCCTGAAGCTTCTGCAAAAGTGTCAGGATCATGATTTACTGGAGCTTGAGCCAGTAAAGAAGAGGCTCTTTCAAACTGAGAATGTGTACGTCGCTGATCTGTAGGATCACCGGCAAGATCACCTGTTGCATCCCGAGTAGCACGGACCCATCTTGGAAGTTGAGGATCCTGAGAAGGTGGGGGAGGATTATCATCCTCACTTTCATCATCTGAAGAATAAATGTTGTCAAAAGTAGAAGAGATAGGAAGAGGTGGCACATCCGCCGGACTAGGCTCGCAGGCCGATTTATTTTCATCAAATTTTACATCTCTTCTAATGATAACATTTTTGGACTTAAATGGAATAATTCTATAACCTTTTACATCTTCAGAATATCCAACAAAAGTACATTTCTCACTCTTAGGTTCTAAAGCTTTATGCTTTTCATCTGGAATATGGGCCCATGCTTCACTTCCAAAAACACGAAAGTGACTTACATCTGGTTTAATGGAACTCCAAGCTTCTTCTGGAGTGATATTCTGTAGAACCTTAGTAGGAGTGCGATTGATTATATAATTTGCACAATTAATTGCTTCGGCCCAAAAACTAAGACTGAGTCCTTTAGATTGCAGCATACAATTAGCCATTTCCTTTAAGGTGCGATTTTTCCTTTCAGCTACACCATTTTGTTGTGGAGTGTATGGAATAGTATGTTGCATTTGAATTCCATTTTCGGTGCAAAAGTTGATGAATGTGTTTTTAACATATTCTCCACCATTATCAGTTCTTAGCTTAAGAATTTGATGTCCAGATTGTTTTTCAACAAAGGATTTGAAGGCCAAAAATGTGTTAAATACTTCGCTCTTGAGTTTTAAGAAGTATACCCAAGTGCGTCTGGAGAAATCATCAATGAAAGTTAAGAAATACTTGCAGCCAGAGAATGAAGCAACAAGAAGTGGACCACATAAATCACTGTGCACAAGTTGTAAAGGGGCTGAGGCGTGCCAAGAGGCACGTTTTTCAAAACTGTCCCGATGATGTTTTCCGAGTACACATCCGGAACAAACACCATCTCTGCAAGATACCATAGGAAGACCTGTCACCATATTTTCTTTACATAGATGCTGAAGGGAGCGATAGTTTAAGTGACCAAATCGCTCATGCCAAAGTTTGCTCACTTCATCATTATGAGCAACAAATACTGAGGGAAGATTTGATGACCCAAAGTTGTGAAACTTATACAACCTTGTGGAATCATCAGCAATACCAATAGCTAGACTCTGTTTAGGATCTCTTAGATCCTTGATTACAACATCATGAGGTGAAAATTCAACAATTTTACCTTCACCTGAATGAGTTATCTGATATACAGATAGAAGGTTGCAGGATAAGGTTGGAACACATAATACATCATTAAACTGACCATTGTCTAGATGAACAGTTCCAGTCCCTACAACATTAAGAGATCTATCATCACCAACATATATATTTTTGGTGTTACAATCATTTAAAGAAGAAAACATGGCTTGGTTTTTGGCCATGTGATAAGAGGCTCCAGAATCAATGAGCCACTCATGAGAAGGAGAAGAAGAAGATACATTTAATGCATAACCAGACTGAGATGATTGACAACGACATGCAGAAAGTGCCATTCCGGAAGTTGAAGTTGAAGTATGCTCCACATGGATGTTATGTTTCTTCATTGTGGTTTCCAAGGCTTCCATCTTCTTAAAGCATTTAGATTCTAAGTGGCCATCTCGATTACAAAAGTTACAATGTCTATCAGTCTTCTTCCATTTGTTTTTATTGGTCTTATCATTTTGCTGAAATGATCTTTCATTTGGAGGCTGAGGACCATTCTTTTTAGGATATGACTTCTTAGGATTCTTTGAATTTGGTTGCTGCTAGGCAGCTAACGCTTTCGTGGAAGAGTTTCCAAGATTAAGAAGACCAAGGTGTAAGAGTTTTTCTTGTTCTCTTATTAAGGAATCACAAAAGGAGTCAAAGGAAGGGGCCTTGTAGTCTTTTCCTTGACAAATGAAAGCTTCCCTTGTAGAATGGAAAGTGGAAACAAATACAGAGTAGGCGGGTCCCAACTTATTAAGGATGGAATAAATAAGGTTACCATCTTCTTTCTTAACTTTAACACCTTCCAAGAGATATCTAAGGTTCTTGAATTTGGACAAGAAATCTTCAATGCAAGAAAAATTATTAGGATCCAAAGTAAGCAACTCATTTTTAAGTTGATGGGCTCTAATTTCATTTTTAATCCCAAAAACTTTAGCGAGTTTTTCCAATGCTTCATGAGGAGTCTCAAGTTCTGCAATATGGAATCTAAGATCAGGAGAAATAGACATCCCTATCAAACCACATGCTTGATCTTGTCTATTTTCCCATTTTGCATCCTTGTCTTCATCTTTGGGTTTCTTCTCTTGGTCTGTGGCTATTCTGAAGAGACCTTTACTTCTAAGTAAATCTTCCATGTAGGCTACCCATTGGAAGTAGTTAGTGCTGTCAAGAATGACTTGGCATGGACTTTCCATTTTTTTTTTAAAAACTGAAGCTGAAGAAGCTAAAAGTAAGTGTTCCAATGGATAGATCTCGAAAAATTAGGCTGTTTTAAAAAAAACGGCTCTGAAAAAGGCTTCCAGATGAAGAAGTTATGGCTTTTTGAAAAAAAATTGTTGAAGTTGCCGGCAAAGTGCGCGAATGTGCGGGAATGAAAAAATCCGCCCCCACAAAATGGAGACTTGAACCCAAGACCTCTACTCTCTTAAAATAGCTTTGAACCAATTGATTTATACAAAAAATTTGAGAGAGAGAGAGAGAGAGGGAGAGAGAGGGGGGGGGGGCTTGGTTTGCGTGCTTGCCTTGAGAAAGCTCTTTTTCCCTACAAAACACAAAACACAAAACCCAACACGAATATGCAAAGAAAAACGAACCTTGCGGCTCGAAGTTAGCTTTAGCCAAAAAACTAGAAATTTAAAAAAAAAAAACTCAAAGTTAGCTTTAGCCGAAAAACTAAATATTTTTCTCAATGTTTCTGATTTTCCGAGATCACTCTAAGGTGCAAGGAAAAGAGCATACGCATGAGAAAAATCCTTCCTTTCTGTTTCTGATTTGCCCAGATCGCACAGAGTCGCAGGGCAAAGAGCATACGCAGAAATGAAAGGTATAGATCTGGTTAAAAAAAAAGGGCTAAATAAATCGAAACCGAAATAAGCAGAGAGAAAATAACAGTAAACTGCAAAAACACTGTATACCTCCCGATCTGAAAAATGACGCAGCTAGGGCTACCGGAAACCTTTTCGCGTGAAACGAAAGGGGTTCCTCACTGGAACAGATGCTCCGAACGCAACAGAGCAGTCCTCTCGGCCCGAAAGTAGTCAGAAATAGCAGATCTAGGAAACGACAGCCGCATGCAGTTCTACCGGCTTCAGATTTGGATCACCAACGGACGCGGCCCTCAAATAGCTCTGATACCATGTAGGAATTTACAGGGTAAGTTCCTTAGAAAGAACACCAAAAGGACACCGCTCACAACCAGATCACAGATCAATACACCAGTATTTTTGACGTGGTTAAAACCCTCAAAGAGGGAAACAGTCCACGGCCTGTCCCAACGTGGGTACTACAGGTAATTTATTAATCAAAGAATGAAAATTTACATAAGCTTCTCTCATGCACGGATTACCCGAACAATGACCCTCCATGCGCTTTAAATAGAAGTCATGGACCAATCGGGTGTCAAGCCATGGATCAAGTGTTGGTAATACCGAGGTGAGAGTGAACCGTCGGATCACTACATATCGTGACCGTCGGATTGTAAGTTACAAAATGTACAATGGTAAAGAAACACACTTTACCTAACTCTATACCTAACTCTATACTAGACCAAGTTGAACTTAACTATTTCCTATGTGTCGGAATATCCTAACAGGCTTGAGAAGAGTCGGCTGACTGATTTCTGTGCTGAGCTGGGCTGCGAAAACGGCATCTACGAGAGCTGGCGCTAACTTTTCGGCTGCGTTTGTAATACATTTCACCGTCATCCATTGGTTGTGCAGTTTAACCAAGTACGTCCAGTAACATTCCCAATTCAACCTGGCCAATGCTTGGATTGCTTTCCCTTTTGCCTGCGCTTTCTGCCTCCATTCTGTTTCCAGTTGCAACTTGTTTGGTAGGTACCCCGGGGTGGTCTCTGCAGTTAAATTGGCCCTGTGTAAATTCTCATTTACACAGTCGATAAGAATGCTTGCCTGTGTTGCCGCTGTCTCTGCTGCTCGCTCTGCCTGCCTAATTTGATCGTCCGATTTATTAAAGAGCAACTCCTTATGATTTTCATTTATCGTGGGTGCACCTGCCCTTTTGCCTTCATCATCATCTTGCCAAGTCAAATATTCTGTCACCTTTTTGTCATTCTGATCATAGTCACTCCGCAAGTCCACCACTTGACTGGTGATTTTGTCGCTCAACTCACAATAGTGACTCCACTGTGATATTTTACGTCCCAACTCTTCCTGTTGCTGCAGTAGTTGCTCGTTCAAGCCAACAGATTCTGAAATGAATTCTGCTAGCTTGGGCTCATCTTTACGCATTTCTTGTAAAGTCTGCAATTGTTTTTCTTTCTCTTCGAGACTCCTTTGATAGCCTATCTGCATTTGTTGAAAGTCTTCCTGTAGTTTCTCAAGTTGTCTGGAAGCTTCAGTGTTAGCGTTGGCTTGTTGCAACTATTGTTGTAGTAGCTGTATATGATTTTCTTGTTCCTTCAATAGTTGCTGAACTTCCGAGGCCTTGTCAATAGTTGCAGAAGCATATGCTCCTGCAATCTGAGACAGCTTCATGAGATTTTCAGTCAGATTATTATTGGGGTCTTTCCATAAGACGTCCAAATGTTCAGCATCTTGCGACAGTGTATTCTCTAGTTTTATTTTCTTTCTCTGTCTCCTTACAACTGCTTTGTGTTGGGGACTATAGAATACATCCAGCGGGGGAATTTCTTCTACTTTAAGTAGAAGCTCTGAAGGTGGAGCGATAGGAAGGTGTTCTGCTTTTGCGGCACTACTAACTATGGTCGAAACCACTTCTTGCACCACCTGTGTATTATTCACAGGTGTTTTCGGGGCTTGCCCTTCAAGATTGATCAATTCATTGAAGGTTTCCCACTCTTTATCTAGCTCTGTTGTGACAAGTGGTGCTTCGATGATAGGAGGGGGGATATTTCTTGGTGGGGAGGCGATAACTTGCTATTGAGACATTGCACTTGACTGAGCTGTATCTTTGGTTGTTTCTTCGTTTTTTCCTCGGTCGTAAACAGACTCTTCAGGATGCTCAGATACTTCTTGCACGGCGTTGGACTTAGATCTGGAAGTGCTAGAGTTTTCACTGAGGCTAATGCTTGGAGTTGGTTCTCTAGCAGGCAGTCGCAGCTTCTCTAGCGGAATACTGGCCAGCCTTCTTTCTCTGTATAACGTGAATTTTTGGAGGTCACCTGGAGACAACCTCGACTGAGCTTCCCGCAAAATTTCTTGGAGCGAACTCTTATTCTGAAACAGATCATCAAACAAATCTTTCTTTCCAGAGAACACTCTTATCTTGACATTCGTTGTGAATTCTTGCGCCACATCATTTGGGTCGAATGGCCTCACTAGGAATTTAAATAATTGAAGACACGTCACATTCTCCACTTCGCCAAAAGCGTTTCCTACATCGAACAAAGAGAAGGCCCCACAAGTTACGAGAAATTGAGGCCATATGGCCTTCTTCTTGTCCTTTAGGTCTTTGGTCAGGCCGCCTTCAGAACAGGTTTGATAAGCGATTTCCCGAGCCAAAAGTTTATCAGGGACATATAGGGGTAGGACATGTGGAGGTACAGTGCTTCCAAAAACTCTAATGTAAGTAAACCATTCTTCCCTGAACCATCTCGCGATGGGGATGATGTCAATTTGGGCCTTGGGAGAGCACCTTGGGGGGTCCTTATCATACATTATTCTTTATAGGGGCAAAATAAGCCCATGGAAAATCTGGTAAAAGTGAGGGGCAAACTAGGAATCCCATAATACCTTATGATAAACTTGGATGGGCAATGGGTCTTGGGTAGTCCATTTCCAACCCATAGTAGGAAATTTAGATACAAGACAAATAGAATCCATAACATATGCAGCCAGATAAAAAGGAGGATAGACCCTTTGAGACAAGGATCTTTTAGACTGGTAATTGACAATAGCCGTGTATAGAGTATCAGAAAGGATTTTGGCCCAATCTATGATGTCGGCATTTGTGGCAGCATCAATTAATGGTAGCCATTCAGATGAAAACTTGTTGATATCCGGCATCCCAAATAACCTACAGAGCATGGCTGCAGCAAAACAATATGGAGAGGTGAGGGAACCAGTGCTGTACATACCGTTTTTATCCTTTTTTAGCGGCTCATCTTTTCTAGACCATTCTTTAGTGGTGTCTGATAGATCTGGATTCTCCGCCGTGAACTTCTTAACAAATTGTGCGTTATAGGTCGCTTGCGGTTCTGGAAGATGATACATAAGCTTCAAATCTTGCGCAGCAAACGATCCGATGAGCCCATGTCCATGAACTTTGAATTGTCTGTTGTTCAAGTCTGCATCATCCAGTATCCACTTGATCATGTCTGTATATGGTAGAATTTTGGGTCTTGATGCTATTCTGTGAACGAATGAACATGCTAGGTCCTCTAAGGATGCCTCAGAAGAGCGTGGTGCACCCGCGACAGTAGCAACCTTCATTATTCTAGGTTTTTCCTCTTCTAGCAGCCTGTACATGTTTTCCCATGTTGATATCCCCGCATCTTTGTTACAGGCTGTGTCTGTATACAGAGGCGCCATCTCCTTAGTCTTCTCCTTTGCTTCGGAGCTTTGAGCTTTATTTTTCTTCCCCATTTCTCTCTGCGTTTGTGTCTGAGTCGTCTTAGTTCTTCGTTCCTACAGATTATGAGTGAAATGAAAATGACTGATCCAGAAAGGTGATGGGAGAGTTTTAAATGCAACAGATCAATCAAATATGCCACCTCACGTGAAGTAAATCTCTACCAAGGCACGCTTCTTTAACCCATTTAATAACTGACAACTAATTCATTTACTATCATTAAAAGTGCATGATTTCGGGTCAGATTATGGTAAGTGGCTTTTCTTTGAATGGCGTGCCCAGAGGATTCATACTGAAGTGATTTATGATTTGCTGACGTAACCTTGCATATCACGTGATCGCATCATTGCATCATCGCAAATCGCAAGGATGTAGCATCGCAGCGATCGCAACATCGCAGATCGCAGAAATTTGATGTTTGCCAAATCTAGCCGACTCATTTCTGCGATATGCGATCTAGCGATCGACATTATCGCAGATCGGTGAATCTTTAAGTTTTTCTTTATGGGCACTACTTTGTTGCGATGCGATGTTATTGTTAACACGAGGATTTTGCGCATATCAATATTTGAAAGGGAAATGAAGGTATTTCCTATCCTTTTGCAACGCGACTTTAAAGTTTTTCTTCTCATCATAAACTTAGGCCTAAAATATCCAAGAGGTTTTTCCTAAGCATATGATTGTAACCTCAAAAAGAAACTCTTGCTTTTCCTAAAAATTAACTAAGGGTCCCCATTCGTTTAGTATCTTGGTCGATATTTAAATGAACTAGGGGAGGTGTTGCTGGCCACAACAGGGCCTATTCCCAATGTCTACCACTGCGACTGTTAGGGTATCTGCCAGAGAAATGACCTGTGGAATGAGTAGTAGAAGGGGATGAGGAAGAAGTAGCTGGTTTAGGGCTGGGCATCGAGGGGAGTCAAGTGATTCCACCTTGACTACCACCTCTTCTGCTACACATTCGATGGCGAATACACGTCATGGTTGAATGATGGTTGTTGAGTTGGGCCAAAATGGCAGTGTTGTGTTCAGTGATTGCAATTGGGGAGGCATAGTTAACTCTGGAGTGGATGGAGCTATTCAAAAGAGAAACATATTAGTTTTGGGTGAAATTCAGTGCACAGTGAGTTGTTTGAGAGAAATGGAAGCCATTCCCTAGATCAACACAGCTAAGAATCCAACATCACCACCCAATAATTGTGCATGAGCTCAGCTCCGCAACTTGAGGGGGCCAGGAGTAGTCTAGTGGGGAAGGGGTGACTGAGTCATGTCTTGTGGAACCCATGGCCTTATGCCTGCTGTGAACTTGTCGACTTGAGCACCAGAGTAATGGTGCCTACAGGTCAACTGTAACTTGCCATAAATTGGCATGGAAAGGGAAGCGGGTGACCATGTGGCCTGGTAAACCTAAATATAAATATTACAAACACTAAAATAAACGTTGCTTATTTTCATGGTGAGACAATCCTTGTCATAATGCGACATTCAACCATCATTGACCATGTTTTTCTATGATTGACAATCATTGAGCATGATTGATATTATAAACCTAAGGGAATAATAAACCCAAGGGTTTGATATGAGAAAGCCAAAGGAATAATAAACCCAATGGATTAATATTGAAACCTCAAGGGATTATGAACCAAAGGGAATAATATTAAACCCAAGGGACTAATATTATAAACGCAACGTATATAAATGCTAAGATAAATATTATAAACACTAAAATAATCACGATTAACCATCATTGATTTTCATATTGATACAATCATTATCAGAGTTCCATGTTGGACCATGGTTGACCATGGTTGACTGGGGAATAATAAGCCCAAGAGATTGATATTATAAACCCAAAGAACAATAAACCAAAGGGATTAATACTAAAACAACAAGGGATTATGCACCTAAGGGAATAATATTAAACAAAAGGGGCTAATATTATAAACCCAAGGTATACAAACCTTAAGATAAATATTAAAAATACTAAAATAAACATGGTTGAATAAATAAACCCTAAGAAATAATATTTTAAAGTCAAAGGATTAACAAACCAAAGGGATTATTAATATTATAAACCCAAAGAACAATAAACCCAAGTGATTAATACTAAAATCCCAAGGGATTATGAACCTAAGGGGACAATATTAAACCCAAGGGACTAATATTATAAACCCAAGTTATATAAACCCTAAGTGGAGACAATTTTATTCGTAATGTGAGATTGAACCATGATTGACCATAGTTGTACATGGTTGACTATGGTTGACCATGATTGTAATATAAACCCAAGTTAATAATAAACCCAAGGGATTAATACTAAAACCCAAGGGATTATGAACCCAAGGGAATAATATTAAACCCAAGGGACTAATATTACAAAACCGACATTGGTAAACCAAAACATAAATATTACAAACACTAAAATAATCATGGTTTATTCTCATGGTGAGACAATCCTTGTCACAATGCAATATTCAACCATGGTTGACCATGGTTGGCTATGATTAACAATGATTGACGATCATCGATATTATAATCCTAAGGGAATAATAAACCCAAGGGATAGATATTATAAACCCAAAGGAATAATAAACCCAAGGGATTAATAATAAAATCCCAAGGGATTATGAAACCAAGGGAATAATATTAAACCAAAGGGACTAATATTATAAACCCAACATTTGTAAACCCAAATATAAATACTACAAAAACTAAAATAAACATGATTTATTTTCATGGTGAGACAATCCTTGTCACAATGTGACATTCGACCATGGTTGACCATGGTTGGCTATGATTGACAATGGTTGACCATGATTGAAATTATAAACCTAATGGAATCATAAACCAAAGGGATTGATATCAGAAAGCCAAAAAAATAATAAACCCAAGGGATTAATACTAAAACCCCAAGGGATTATGAACCCAACGAAATAATATTAAACCCAAGGGACTAATATTATAAACCCAACGTATATAAACCCTAAGATAAACTTTATAAATAGTAAAATAAACATGATTGACCATCGTTCATTTTCATATTGAGACAATCCTTATCACAATTCCATGCTGGACCATGTTTGACATCATAATAAACCATGGTTGGCCGGGGAATAATAAACCCAAGCGATTGATATTATAAATACAAAGGAACGATAAACCCAAGGTATACAAACCATAAGATAAATATTAAAAATACTAAAATAAACATGGTTGAAATAATAAACCTTAAGAATTAATATTTTAAACTCAAGGGATTAATAAACCAAAGGGATTATTAATATTATAAACTGAAGGAACTAATAAACCCAATAGTTTAATATTAAAAGCCCAACGAATTAGTGAACCCAAGGGATACATATTAAAAACCTAAGGGATCAAGAAGAGCAAGGGATCGATATTACAAACACAAGAGATTAATAAAATGACCATGATTAATGTTATAAACCCAACCTAATAATAAATCAAAGGTATTAATACTAAAACCCCAAGAGATTATGAACCCAAGGGGATAATATCAAACCCAAGAGACTAGTATTATAAACCCAATATTGGTAAACCATAATATAAGTATTACAAACACTAAAATAAACATGTTTTATTTTCATGGTGAGACAATCCTTGTCAAAATACGACATTCAACCATGGTTGGCCATGGTTGGCTATGAATTATAATGGTTAACCATGATTGATATTGGAAACCTAAGGGAATAATAAACCCAAGTGATTGATATTATTAACCCAAAGGAATAATAAAACCAAGGAATTAATACTAAAACCCCAAGGGATTATGAACCCAAGGGACTAATAGTATAAACCCAACATATATAAACCTTAAGAAAAAGATTATGAACACTAAAATAAACATGATTGACCATCACTAGCTTTCATATTGACATAATCCTTATCACAATTCCATGTTGGACCATGGTTCACCATGGTTGACATCATAATAAACCATTGTTGACTGTGGAATAATAAATCCAAGAGATTGATATTATAAACCTAAAGGAACAATAAACCCAAGGGATTAATACTAAAACCCCAAGGGATATTATAAAACAAAGGGGATAATAAACCAAAGGGATTAACACTAAAATCCCAAGGGATTATAAACCAAAGGGAATAATATTAAGTGAGGAATAAATATTATAAACGTAAGGTATATAAATCCTAAGATAAATATTACAGACCCTAAAACTCAATGTTTTATATACCCAAGGGAATAATAGTAAATCCAAGGGATTAATATTATAAACCTATGGTATATAAATGCTAAAACAAATATCATAAACCTTAAAAGAAAAGTGACTAATAAATACAACAGTTTAATTTTATAAACCCAATGAATTAGTAAACCCAATGGATAAATATTATAAACCTAAAGAATCAATATTAAAAACACATGTGATTAATAAAACCTAAGAAATAACATTTTAAACCCAAGGAATTGATAAACCCACACGATTATGAATATTATAAACCTCAGAGATTAACGAACCGTGAGGATTGTTAATATTATAAACCCAACCATAACGAACGCTAATGATATAAATATAATGTTAATTATAAAATTAATATTGATATTAATAAATATATAATATATAATAATAATAATAATAATATTATTATTATTATTGTTGTTGTTGTTGTTGTTGTTGTTGTTATAATAATAATATTACACACAAAAGAATAATATTATAAACCCAAGGTATATACACCCCAAGATAAATATTTTAAACCTTATAATTATCATGGTTGACCATGGTTGATTTTGATATTGAGACAATATTTCTCACAATGCGACGTTGCACCATGGTTGACCACGATGGATTTTCATATGCAGTGAGTCTTTGTCATAAAGCAACTTTGGAACATGGTTGATTTTCATATTGAGAGAATATTTGTCACAAAGTGACATTAGACCATGGTTGACCATGATTATAAACCAAGGGGATTTATATTAGACGCAAGGTTTAATATTATTAACCCTATTAATAATATTAAATCTTAGGAATAATAACCCTTAGATTAACAATAACATTGTTTTCCATATTAATTTGAATGTTATTGTTATTATTAATTATATTTATTGATATTGTATTTTTTAATAATTAATATTAATGTTTTTTTTTTTCCAAAGAAAAATCATAATCTTTCATTAATTTTGAAAAATTACATATAGTAGATGCTTGGCAGCATATGCAGTATTTGGCCCTTAGCCATATCGGTGTGTACCAGTCAAAAAATACATCCATGTCCATTCCAAAAATGGTGCTGAGTAATAAACATATTCACCACGCAGGGTGATAGCATGAGAGAGTCTGAAAATAGAAAGCCATAACTGAGATGTCTACAATATATATACACCACACAGGGCGATAGCATAATATATAGTCTGAATATAAACACATACTATGATATATACAGTGAAAAAAATTATGACTGAGCATGTCCCAAAAAATTTAGGGTCCATCTGCCCTATGATATGCCTGATCAATATATGGCCTGTGGTAGTATTGGTACTGGGTAGTACCCCTCTGCTCCTGAATCATCCACTGGCCTCTGGGTAGTAGCGTGGCCTCCTTGGAAAGCCTATCAGCGTTGTTGTTATGCTCCCTATAAATATGATGACATGAGATGGAGTTAAACTGAGATTTGAATATGTTCACTTCATCCAAAATATTTATAAGAGTGTGTTCATAGCAAGAAGTGATGTTATTGAACCAAATTATAGTGATTTTGAGTCTCCATATATTTCTAGATTGATGTAGTCATGGCCTAGAGAAAATGCAGTAAATGATGGAGGGTGATTAATTTAGCATAATTGTTAGTCCCTTCTCCAAGTCCCATCTTGACCTTGAAGTGATGATGACCAAATAGATACATTAGGAAACCTCCCCCACACCCATTTTCCTATGCAACAATGAAAAAGTATGCCCAGGGGAAGGATTTATCAATGGGATCAGGTGCAAGTGATCTTCGAGGGTGAGGCACAGTGAAATCAGGCAGTTCATGGTAGGTGAAGATGATCTTTGCAGTAATAATCTACCATCTGGCAACACCATCCTCAAATATAATTCTGTTCTGGGTCAGCCAGATAGACCAACATATAAGCAGAGGGAGACAAATCAGATTTGATCCGTGATGCGCGCTGTACCAGTTTCTCCAGGCTTGGTTTATGTTTTCCCCATCCCATCTGCCAGCAAATTGGATCGATGTAGAGATGGACTGCCAAAGGTTAACCGTAGAATCACATTTTAGAAATAGGTGATCAGTCGTTTCAAATGCCTTCTTACATAGGACACACCAGTGTGGTCCATGTATGGCACGGTGGGTTAAGGATTCCCCGGTGGGAACTTTATTACTAAGCACACACCAGAAGAAAAGCTTGGTTTGCGGTGGGGTTTCTAACTTCCAGATAGTCTACCACCAACCTTAAGTAATCTCCAGCTGTCTGTAATTAATCAACCCGAGGTAACTAGTTTTTGGAGTGTATACTCTGTTCTCAGCAAGACACCACATTAGTTCATCAAGTCCCTCCTTTATTCTGATGTGATATTCAATTAGTGCAGAAATGTAATTTTACCATGTTTGGTGCCATTGGGGTGGGATATTAAGCAAATGAGCAGATTTCCAGCCCTGTGCAAATATGGTGGTATTATCCTGATTAGCAATGTGTGCAATAATGCTGATATCTCACTGATTTAGTTGGTGGATTAGCTCTCTCAAAAGATGATGTCGGTCGCCTCCCCTAATCTAGGGATCCGGGCTAATTCGCGCTTTTGAACCATCATTTATCTGCCAGGCCAAATTATTGTGAATGATAGGTAAGGAATGGAGCAGATCTTTCCAAACAAAAGATATACCAGTCCTTGGTCATCGTGGTAGACACACCTAATCCATGAGCTGAAGAGGCCAAATGTATTTGTGATAAGTAAAAGAGGTTTATAGGTTCTGTCTAGTAAGAAGTGTCCATCCCATTTTAGTAGCAAGTGCTTGAGCAAAAAGATTTAAATCTTTTACTCCCCAACCTCCCCATTTTTTAGGCAGAGCAATATTGTTCCAACTAACCCAGGCAAAAATCTTGTTATCTTGATTACCATTCCAAAGATATATGATGCAAATCTATTGGAGACGGGCAAGGATGCTTCTAGGTATCCATACCAAAGCCATCCAGAAAACGGGTGTAGCCACCAGTACTGATTTGAGGAGCACTAGTCTTCCTACTCTAGATAAGAATTGATGACACCAATTTGATAGCCTTTTCTCCAACTTAATCACCAACCATATCTAGTCAACAATTTTTTGGCTCAGGGGTTTGATCCAAAACCCCAGGTATTTGAAACCCTAAGTGGGGGGATGTAGTATGGGAAGTGATCTTGAGCAAATCTAGGCTCATGGATGGATGTGTGGGCTAAAGTAATAGTGGATTTCCCATGGTTTTCCATCATACCTGTAGCCCAAAAAAAGAGGGAGAGTAAATTGGCAAAAGTAGCAGAGTCTTGGATGCTACCGTCAAGAAAAATGAGGACATCATTAACAAATAGAAGATGAGTGAGGTAACATAGATCATTTACTTTTAGTCCAAACAGTCGACCATTTCTCTTTGCTTGTGCAAGGAGCTGACTAAGTCCTTCCATGACAATAAGGAAAAGAAGGGGGGATAGGGGACAACCCTATCTAAGTCCCCTATTGGCATAAAATAAATGTGAAGCAGATCCATTGATGAGTACACTGAAGGAGGTAGTGGGGATGCAATACATGATCCAAGTGATGAAATCATGTGGGAAGCCTAGGTGGATGAGAAGCATTTTGATGTAAATCCAGCTAACACAATCGAAGGCTTTTGCCAAGTCAATCTTTAATATGATGCCCTTTAGCTTTTTTGACCTGATCGAGTGTATGGCCTCTTGAGCAGTGCCAATGGCTTCATGAATCTATTGATTCTCAAGAAAAGCAAACTGCTCGGATGATATATGATGAGAGAGGATGGGTCTAATCCTATTGGAAATGATCTTTGCAATGATTTTGTAGAGACAATTACAGAGAGAGATGGGGCGAAAGTTGTTGAAAGATGATGGAGAGTCAGACTTGGGGATAAGGGCAATGAAGGTGGAGTTTATGGCATCATATAATTTTCCAGTGGTCCTGCATTCCTCCACTACATTGAGCAGGTCTTGTCCCAAGAGTTCATAAAAGGCCAAATAAAATTCAATAGTCCATCCATCCAACCCTGGACTTTTATCTTTTTTAAAACATTTCAAGGTCCCCTCAAGTTCAGCAATTCTCACTGGTGAGTTGAGCTCATCTGCCATATCCTCATCCACAAACTAAGGAAAATGGCTAGCTACATGTATAATATCCACTAGATTGGACCCTAGGGGGGTTTTGTAGAGATTCTGAAAATGAGAGGTGCCCAGATGAGATAGCTTATTAAAGGTGTCTACCACACCTCCATAAGGTAAGGGCATATTCCAGATAGTGTTAGACACCTTTCTTCCCTTGGCATAGTTCTGAAAGAAGTTTGTGTTATCATCTCCAACTTGTAGTCAAATGGCCGTGCTCTTAAGTCTCTATGTTTCCTCTCTTACCTTCAATATCTTGTCCTTCTATTTCTCGAGCTCAATAAGGTGAGATTATTCATTTACAGTTGTAAAACCCTTGTTACGATCATTCATTAGCTCACTCAGTTATGATTTAATCTGTGATAGGGTATGATCATCCCTCTGTTCTTTCTCTTTGGCCTAGGTGATAGATAGATGCTTGAGCTGAGATAGATTGTAATAGAAACCCTTAGCTAGAGATCTTTGTCTCATAATGGGGTTTGCCTTCCAGTAGTTAGTGACCATCTTGATGTATCCTGGATCATGTAGCCATACATGATTGAATTTAAAGGGGGATTTAGGCTTTGAATGGGGGCCAAGGATCTCCAAATATATGGGTGAGTGATCAAATATGTCCCCAGAACCCACCCATTTTCTATATCTATTCAGATGTTGTAATAGGGGCACCTTAATTAGGAATCAATCAAGCCTTCTAGCTAGAGCTGCATCCCTAACCCTTCTATTCCTCCAAGTAGGAAGGGGCTTATTCATGGGGACATCAGTAAGGTTATGCTGCTCCAATAAATTCATCATATACCCTGATAGAGGATCCACTTGGGCTTGGGAACCCCATGATTCCCCAAATCCCAGGGAGAAATTGAGGTCACCCCCAAGGACCAGATGATCAGATGAAGTAATCGATAGGTTGAGGAAAAGCTGCTAGGAATCCTCTCGCTGATGATAAGGTCCATATATGTTAATGACCTGAAGATTCATACCAACTTTGGCTGAGAAAATATCCATACTAATAAACCCTAATCTACCCCACCATGATATGATCTTAATGGTGTGAGGATTGTAACCAATGGTTATTCCCCTAGAATGTCCCATAGCATTAAGGGAATAAAAGTGCCAACTAGGTTTTAAGGGTGCCAAGGTTCTGTTGATGAGATCAGCATCACTAAGGGTTTCTTACAACATAATGATATCCACAGTCTCAAATTCAAATAATCTACGCAGGGCTAGTTTTTTGGAGGCACTAGCCATACCTCTGTAGTTGAAGGGGAGCCAATTTATGGGGGAAACCTTCCCAAGGTGTTCAATGCCTTAAGAACCCCTTCCAAGGTGGATTGTTTGCCTGAGACGATTTTTTCCCCAACCTTTTGTATGGCTTTAGAGAGATAGGATTTATGGCCACGAGATGATTGAACGAAGGATCCAGGTAGGGTGAGTCCCAGTCCTGTATAGGAGGGAGTATGACCTTTAGGGTGTGTGCGAGAGTGAAAATTATATGTGTGAGGTGAATCAGTCCAGTCCAAAGAGGATGGTAGAGGAATGGAGGGTGATGGAGTGGTGGTAGAAAAGATGAGAGGGGGTAGGGGAAGAGTGCAGGGTATGGTGGGAGTAATGTTCATAGTAGATGTAGTATCATGTAATGCACTGCAAGAAAGAGATATAGAGGAGATAGGGTGAGAGGAAAGAGGAGTACCCACTTTTATCGCAGCCTCAGCAGTGGCTCGGGATTGCATCATAGGAGGAGATGGTATCTTGTGTCCACCTTCTGTAGCCATGGGAGGAATGTCCCAAAAAGAGGCCTGGGGGGTTGAAACAGGAGTACGATCTGGGAGGGAGATTGCTTGACCCTTTGAGGTTACTAGAGCGCTTAAAGGATCAAGTGATTTCTTGATTAGTGAGCTTTCCTTGAAAATGTGCCCCACCTTGTGACATCTTCTACAACGAAACGGGACTCCTTCATAGTCCAAAATCTGAACCCGAGTGAAATGCCTCCATTGTAATGTGATTTTTTCCTCCAAACCCTCACGCATATCCAAATGAACCAAAATGCGGGCTAGGGTTCGATTCTTGGTCTAGACATATGATTTATCATAGTCAAGGTAGGTGCCGAGCATATTTCCAATCCTGACGAAAACATCTTCTGACCAATACTGAAGTGGGAGACCAGGTAAACGAACCCAGAGTGGTCCAACCCCAATCTGTTCCCTTTCTAGATCAAACAGAGGACTCCATCGCTTAAGGAGGACCGGAGCCATCTCTATATGCCAGTATTGAGCAAGTAGCAAATCTATATACTTCTCCTTCGAAAAATGCAAAGAAAACCACCCCCATGGAAGGATCTGGACCTCTGACAATTCTTTGAGGGTGTTGCCCCAAATTTCATGTACCTAGAGGGTCAATCTCTCCATCGAATAAGCCCTGCCACAGACATGCCCAACTAGAACAGAGATAACCTTATTCGCAACTTTTCCCATTGATATACCCTCACCGAAATAAATGGTGAGATCCTTTTTCGAGGCCTTCACGCACTTTTCTTTCCTTTTTCTAGTCCGAGGCACAGATGGATGATCCTGAAGCGGGTCGGAGGAGGTGTGCCCGTCCCGTTGTAGTTGAGCCATCGATTTTACCCTAATCACAGGATTTTCAATACAACTTGACAGTGAATTTGCAGAATTTGACGGGTTGATGCTGAGATTGAAGGGCCCCGAGTTGTATGGTCCGTAGGTAGCAAAGAGCTAGACAGGTGGAGATGGTCGTTCGGAGGGTTTGGCTCGAACGTGGTAGAGGGAGGTGAGACCGCAGCAAGAAAGTGTAGTGTACCAGGGGAGAGCGGTGGACAATCCAGTGTAGGTGAGTCGATAGAGAGGGTGCCAAAGTGAAGAGAGGAAGCAATGAGACCAGGGAGGGTGACCACAAGGGCAGAGTAGGATGGAGTAGATGCTGGAAGCTGAGGGGAACCAGAAACCGACGGGTTAGGATTAGGGTTTTCGAAAATGGGCTGATTAGGAAACAGGTTCGGTGAATAGTCCACCTCCTTGTAGTCCATGACTTCATCCATGTTCAAATAGGGAAATGACACCATGACCGCTGACAATAGTTGACAGCAACGAAAGGAAACAGATGCAGACGGTCAGCCAGAGGACCGTGGGGTAAGCTACAGTACTACAGTAAAAACCAAGAGATTTACCCTAAGCCCTTGCTAGGTAGGCTATTCGATCGCTCCACCATCCAGAACCCCTATTCCCATATAAATTAAATTAAGGTTTTAATCATAATTAATATTAATGTTATATAATAATCAGTAATAATATTTAATATCAATATCAATAATAATAATAATAATAATGTTAATAATTATTATTTGAATTTAAATATTAAAAATATTATACAAAAATATAGTATTTAATGTAAAACTACTTTTAATAAAAAATAATTAAAATAAATAATATATTTATTAAAATTTAATTTGAAAAAAATACATATTTATTAAAACCTAAATGTAACTCACATTTGTTCTAAAGATGTAGTTAAATGCTTGTATTAAATGTTTGAATTAAATGGAATTAAATGTTGTATTTGTTGGATTCAAATGCAATAATACAACAACGTTGTATTTGAAGGAATTAAAGGTTGTTCTAAACATTGTAAATGTTGTAAACATATTATATGATATAACTCATTGCTTATATCAAATAACGTTGGGCATGTACCAAAATGATAACATTGCACAATTAATCATAAACCACACAATGTAATGTAAGGCACTCTGTTGTAAACGTTATTCTGAACACTGTAAACTTTGCTCTCCATAATGAATACGTTTTTCCATCATACTAATGAACACTCCCTAATGAACACTATATCAACCCAACAACCCTAAGCAATGCCAAAATAGTTGTTGCTAATATATAAATAATGTACAAAATTCAAATACACTACCCAATGGCTTCGATTATGGCTCAATATAAACATTGGAGTGTTGCTCCAAACTATTAATGTTTCTCCAAAAATATCAATGTATTGAAAATATATTAAAACTGCATAACTTTGCAGTTATACATTGAATGTTAGTATTAAATAAATAAAAGATACCATTAGATGAAGAAACGTTCTCTTTAAATGAAGAAGAAGCAAATTTCTGGTTTATTTTGAATTCTCTCCACCACAATAAATGTTGAACACTGAATGTGCATGATAAAAACACATTCCAATGTTGTACATTCTCCAAATGCTCTTCATGGCACCTTTAAGGTGTCAATATTATGTATGGAGCTGTCAATATTCATTATTTGTTTTTATATTTCTTGCCATCTCAATGATCTTGTTAATTATGCCTTCCCTGTGCCTATGTCATCTACTATTTTTGAAGAGCGTGTCACCTTACATTACTTTTGATCATAAGTGTAATGCATATTTGTGATGAGAGTTGACTTTAAGTGTTAGGGTGCAAAACCCTAAAAAAATCTTTTGAGAGCACTTTCTTCCCAATGAAACAATAGGTAACATATTTCATGAAAATGCAAGGATTTGGATTCGAGTACTATAAGTATTGTCTTATTGCTTAATTATTTGATTAATTACATGTCTCTTGATTCAATTGCCTTTTTTTTAACCATTGGCTACTGTCTCTTGTTTTTGCTTCACCATGACTATTTTTATTGACTTCCATTTAGGTTCATAAAATGCTATTGGAACTGCTGCTTATGGTAAAATTTATCTTTTTTATCAAAATTTTAAAAGTAAAACTTTTTTTAATAAAGAAATTTAAAATAAATAATATATTTATTAAATTTAATGGGTGAATTTAAAATAAAATAACCTTTTTTTATTTCAAACATTTATAAGTGAAATGGATTTAAAAATCTAAAGATTCAAACACTTCATGAAACTCATTCATTGGCAACTCATTAAAATCCTAAACCTAATATTATAATATTATATTAATATAAACTAAAAGATGTATGATTGAGACATGTTCAAGTGAAAAGAAATATGGGGATATAAAATATTCATTTGAGCAATATCTTGGTATAGCAAATTCATTTGGCACTTAGTAAAGAGGGATTCAGTTAAATTAATTAATTCAAGGCTTAGATGAAGGGGCATGTGGGGTTTACATTATTTGAATTTGTCCAAGAGAGGATTTCATTGTTAAGAAAGAGAGCATCACATGGTCAACAAAGTTTTTATTAAAAAAATTATATATTTATATATATATATATATATATATATATAGAATTTAAATGAAACACATTTCAAATTACCTTTTATTTTAAATCAAACAAATTTAATTGAAATTAAGTAAAAAAAAAGGTGATGGATCAAGAGAGATATTGAAGAGGAAAAACATAATGATTAAGAAGAAACATCATTAAAATTTATTGTTAAAACCAATTAGTTATATTAAATTTAATATTAATATCTAATATTATATTGAGAATAATATATTATAGTAGCAATACTAAAACTTCATATTATATAAATTATATTAATATTTAATATCTAAAATCTAAAAATACTATTGTAACCTAAAACCATTAATTTTTGTTGTAAAACCATGTTAAAGTTTTGGTGGCTTGAATAAACAACAATTAATGAATACCAATGAATTGAACAGACAAATATTTGGACCATGAAGCCTTTTGAAACACATACTTTTAAAAAAGTAACGCAGAACAATGTGCAGCCACATTTCAACTTTTCAATAATATAAAGTTTTAACATTTTTGTTTTTAATTCTATTTCTCTAATCTTCATACATGTCTAAAACTAACTTGTATGGTAAATTTTTAATAGTGATTTGTAGAAAATTAATTTAAGTGAGGTTTAGACATATGATTTAAATATGTAAGAAATTTAGTGGTCTGAATTCCATGCATTGATGGAGTGGTGATGACAAGAATATTCTGGCACCTTTAAGTTTACACCATCCGATCAAAAAAATTAATTAAGAAAAATATTATAGTGCTCAATTGCAATAGGTGAGACGCCTATCTACACCCCCCCATGTATATTAATATAAATCCCTAGTGTTTATACTCATGGTCAACTAGGGTCCAATATCACATTGTGATAAATATTGTCTCAATAGGAAAATTAACCATGGTCAACCAAGGTCCAAACTCGACATATCTCATGAAAATGTAGGGATTTGGATTCGAGTACTATAAGTCTTGTCTTATTGCTTAATTATTTGATTAATTACATGTCTCTTGATTCAATTGCCTTCTTGTTTTTTAACCATTTGCTACTATCTCTTGTTTTTGCTTCACCACGACTATTTTTATTGACTTCTATTTAGGTTCATCAAATGCTATTCGAATTGTTGCTTATCATAAAATTTATCTTTTTTAATCAAAATTTTAAAAGTAAAACTTTTTTTAATAAAAAAATTAAAATAAATAATATATTTATTAAAATTTAATGGGTGAATTTAAAATAAAATAACCCTTTTTTTATTTCAAACATTCGTAAGTGAAATGGATTTAAAAATCTAAAGATTCAAACACTTCATGAAACTCATTCATTGGCAACTCATTAAAATCCTAAACCTAATATTATAATATTATATTAATATAAACTAAAAGATGTATGATTGAGACATGTTCAAGTGAAAAGAAATATGGAGATATAAAATATTCATTTGAGCAATATCCTGGCATAACAAATTCATTTGGCACTTAGTAAAGAGGGATTCAATCAAATTAATTAATTCAAGGCTTAGATGAAGGGGCATGTGGGATTTACATTATTTGAATTTGTCCAAGAGAGGATTTCATTGTTAAGAAAGATAGCATCTCATGGTCAACAAAGTTTTTATTAAAAAATTATGCACACACACACACACATAGAGAATTTAAATGAAACACATTTCAAATTATCTTTGATTTTAAATCAAACAAATTTAATTGAAATTAAGCAAAAAAGAAGTGATGAGTCAAGAGAGATATTGAAGAGGAAAAACATAATGATTAAGAAGAAACATCATTAAAATTTATTCCTAAAACAAATTAGTTATATTAAATTTAATATTAATATCTAATATTATATTGAGAATAATATATTATGTATTATATTAGAAATACTAAAACTTCATCTAATATAAATTATATTAATATTTAAAATCTAAAATCTAAAAATACTATTGTAACCTAAAACCATTAATTTTTGTTAGAAAACCATGTTAAAGTTTTGGCAGTTTGAATAAACTACAATTAATGAATACCAATGAATTGAAGAGACAAATATTTGGACCATGAAGCCTTTTGAAATGCATACTTTTAAGAAAGTAATGCACAACAATGTGCAACCACATTTCAACTTTTCAATATATAAAGTTTTAACATTTTTGTTTTTAATTATATTTCTCTAATCTTCATTCATGTCGAAAACTAACTTGTATGGTAAATTTTTAATAGTGATTTGTAAAAAATTAATTTAAGTGAGGTTTAAACATATGATTTAGATATTCAAGAAATTTAGTGATGTGAATTCCATCCATTGATGGAGTGGTGACGACAAGAATATACTGGCATCTTTAAGTTTACACCATCTGATCAAAAATATTAATTAGGAAAATTATTATATTGCCCAATTGCAATAGGGGGGATGCCTATTAGAATCCACCTTATGTATATTAATATAGATCCTTAGTGTTTATACTCATAGTCAACCATGGTCCAATATCACATTGTGATAAATATTGTCTGAATAGGAAAATTAACCATGGTCAACCAAGGTCTAAACTCGCATTGTGACAAAGATATTCTCAATATGAAAATCAACCATCGTAAACCATGGTCAATCATTTTTATTTTAGAGTTCATAGTAATTTTCTTACGGTTTATATACCTAGCATTTATAGATATATTCCATTGGGTTTAATATTATTCCTTTGGGTTCTATTCCCTAGGGTTTTTAGTACTAATCCCTTGGGCTTATTATTTCCTTTAGTTTATAATATAAATACATTGGGTTTATTAATCTAAGGGTTCATATTCGTAAGGTGCATTCTTTAAAAATAATACACATAATAATTCTCTTATACAAATTCTAATTATTATTAGATCATGTTTGTTATTATGAGTTAATTTTATTATTATAATAATAATATAATAAATATATTATATTATTATTATTATAATAATACAATAAATATATTATATAATAATAATAATACAGTAAAATATAATTGTTATTATTTTATAATAATGTAATAATAATTATAATATATTATAATTATTATTATAATAATAACAATTATATTATATTGTATTATTATTATAATAATATAATATATTTATTACATTATTATTACCCAAGGGATTAATACTAAAACCCCAAATTATTATGAATCCCATGGAATAATATTAAACAAAAGGGACTAATATTATAAACCCAAGAAATACAAACCCTAAGATAAATATTAAAAATACTAAAATAAACATGGTTGAATTAATAGAGCCTGAGAATTAATATTTTAAACTCAAGGGAATACTAAAACAAATGGATTATTAATATTATAAACCCAAGGAACTAATAAACCCAACAGTTTAATATTATAACCCCAAGGAATTAGTGAATCCAAGGGATAAACATTAAAAACTTAAGGGATTAAGAAGTGCAAGGTATCGATATTACAAACACGAGATTAATAAAGCTCATCATGATTGATATTATAAACCCATGTTAATAATAAACCCAATGGATTAATACTAGAACTCCAGGGGATTATGAACCCAAGGCAATAATATTAAACCCAAGAGACTAATATTATAAACCCAATATTGTTTAACCCTAAGTCACAATGTGACATTCAACCATGGATAACCATGGTTGTCTATGATTGACAATGGTTGACCATGATTGATATTATGAAACTAAGGGAATATTAAACCTAAGGGATTGATATTAGAAACCCAAAAGAATAATAAACCCAAGGGATTAATACTAAAACCATAAGGAATTATGAACCCAAGTGAATAATATTAAACCCAAGGGTTTAAAATTATAAACCCAAGATATATAAACCCTAAGATAAATATTATAAACACTAAAATAAACATGATTAACCATCGTTGATTTTCATATTAAGACAATCCTTATCACAATTCTATGTTGGACCATGGTTGACCATGGTTGAGTTCATAGTAAACCATGGTTGACCGTGGAATAATAAACCCAAAAATTGATATTATAAATGCAAAGGAATAATAAACCCAAGGTATAAAAACTAAAACCTCGAGGGATTATGAACCTAAGGGAATAATATTAAACCCAAGGGGCTAATATTATAAACCCAATGTATGTAAACCCTAAGTGGAGACAATTTGTTTCATAATGTGAGATCAGACCATGATTGATAAGAGTTGACCATGGTTGGTTATGGTTGACCATGATCGATATTATGAACCCGAGGGAAACATAACCCAAGGGATTAATACTAAAACCCAAAGAATTATGAACCCAAAGGAGTAATTAAACCCAAGGGACTAATATTAAAAAGCCAACAATGGTAAAACCAAATATAAATATTATGAACACTAAAATAAACATGGTTTATTTTCATGGTGAGACAATCTTTGTCACAATATGACATTCAACCATGGTTGGCCATGATTGATAGTGGTTGACCATCATTGATCTTATAAACCTAAGGGAATAATAAACCCAAGGGATTCATATTAGAAACCCAAAGGAATAAAAAAACCAAGGGATTAATACTAAAACCCCAAGGGATTATGAACCCAACGGAATAATATCAAACCCAAGGGACTAATATTACAAACCCAACATTGGTAAACCCAAATATAAATACTACAAACACTTAAATAAACATGGTTTATTATATTAATATTATAATAATAATATTAATCATAATAATATTAGTAATATTAATTAATAATAAAAATAACTAATAACAATATGAAGATAATAATATTATATTATCATTATATTATTATTATTATTATTATAACATTTATATTGTGTTATTATTATAATAATATAATATATTTATTATATTATTATTATAATAGTAACATTAATTCATAATAACAACTATGATCCAATAATAATTAGAATTGTGATAAGGGAATTATTATGTGTATTATTTTCAAAGACAAACTAGTTATGATTATTAATAACTAAATAAATAATAACAACCATATTCTTATATATTTATGATTATTATATTAATATAATAATAATAATATTAACTCATAATAATATTAGTAATATTAATTAATAATAATAATAATAATAATAATGGATAATAATATTATGTTATTATAATAATATAATTATCATTATACTATTATCTAATAATATAATAGTTATAATAATAATAATAATAATTATTATTATTATTATTATTATTATTATTACAATAATAATATTATACTATTATTACCCAAGGGATTAATACTAGAACCCCAAGGGATTACGAACCCGAGGGAATAATATTAAACCAAAGGGATTAATATTATAAACCCAAGGGATACAAACCCTAAGATAAATATTAAAAATACTAAAATAAACATTGTTGAATTAATAAAGCCTAAGAATTAATATTTTAAACTCAAGGGAATAATAAACAAAATGGATTATTAATATTATAAACCCAAGGAACTAATAAACTCAACCATTTATTTTATAAACCCAAGGAATTAGTGAACCCAAGCAATAAATATTAAAAACCTAAGGGATCAAGAAGCACAAAAGATCAATATTTCAAACATAAGAGATTATTAAAGCTCGCTATGATTGATATTATAAACCCAAGTTAACAACAAACCCAAGGGATTAATACTAAAACTCCAAGGGATTATGAACCCAAGGCAATAATATTAAACCCAAGAGACTAGTATTATGAACCCAACACTGGTAAACCCTAATATAAATATTAGAAATACTAAAATAAGTATGGTTTATTTTCATGGTGAGACAATCCTTGTCACAATGCGACATTCAACCATGGTTGACCATGGTTAGCTATGACTGACAATTGTTGACCATAATTGACATTATGAACATAAGGGAATAATAAACCAAAGGGATTGATATTATAAACCCAAAGGAATAATAAAACCAAGGGATTAATACTAAAAGCCTAAGGGATTATGAAGCCAAGGGAATAATATTAAACCCAAGGGACTAATACTATAAACCCAACATATATAAACCCTAAGATAGATATTATAAACACTAAAATAAACATGATTAACCATCGCTGATTTTCATATTTAGAGAATCCTTATCAGAATTCCATGTTGGACCATGGTTGAATTCATAATAAACAATGGTTGACCACGGAATAATAAAACCAAGCGATTGATATTATAAACCCAAAGGAACAATAAACCCAAGGTAGTAATACTAAAACCCTAAGGGATTATTAACCTAAGGGAATAATACTAAACCCAAGGGGCGAATATTATAAACCCTAGGTATGTAAACCCTAAGTGGAGACAATTTGTTTCATAATGTGAGATCAAACCATGATTGACCATAGTTGACCATGGTTTTTTATGGTTGACCATGATTCATATTATAAAACCAAGTTAATAATAAACCCAAGGGATTGATATTATGAACCCAACAGAACCATAAACCCAAGGAATTAATACTCAAATCCAAGGGATTATGAATGCAAAGGAGTAATATTAAACCCAAGGGATTAATATTAAAAACCCCACATTGGTAAGCCCAAACATAAATATTACAAACAATAAAATAAATATGGTTTATTTTAATGCTGAGAGAATCTTTATCATAATGAGACATTCAACCATGGTTGACCATGGTTGGCTATGATTGACAATGGTTGACCATCATTGATATTATAAACCTAAGGGAATAATAAACCCAAGGGATTCATATTATAACCCCAAAGGAATAATAAAACCAAGGGACTAATACTAAAACCCCAAGGGATTATGAACCCAATGGAATCATATTAAACAAAAGGGACTAATATTATAAACACAACATTGGTAAACCCAAATATAAATACTACAAACACTATAATAAACATCGTTTATTTTCATGGTGAGACAATCCTTGTCACAATGTGACGTTCAAACTTGGTTCACTATGGTGGTTATGATTGAAAATAAATCCAAGGGATTAATTCTAAAACCCCAAGGGTTTATGAACCCAAGGGAATAATATTATTCCCTTGGGTTTAATATTTTATCCTTGGGTTCATAAACCTAAGGGATTGATAGTATAAACCAAAAGGAATAATAAACCCAAGGGATCAATTCTAAAACCCCAAGGGTTTATGACCCCAAGGGAATAATATTAAACCCAAGGGACATTGGTAAACCCAAATATAAATATTACAAACACTAAAATAAACATGGTTTATTTTCATGGTGAGACAATCCTTGTCACAATGTGACATTCAACCATCGTTGACCATGTTGGTTATGATTGACAATGGTTGACCATGATTGATATTATAAACCTAAGTGAATAATAAACCCAAGGGATTGATATTAGAAAGCCAAAGGAATAATAAACCCAATGGATTAATACTAAAACCCCAAGGGATTATGAACTGAAGGGAATAATATTAAGCCCAAGGGACTAATATTATAAACCCAACATATATAAATCCTAGGATAAATATTATAAACAATAAAATAAACATGATTGACCATTGTTGATTTTCATATTGAGACAATCATTAACAAAGTTCCATGTTGGACCATGGTTGACCATGGTTGACTTGGGAATAATAAAGCCAAGTGATTGATATTATAAACCCAAAGAACATTAAACCAAAGGGATTAATACTAAAACCCCAAGGGTTTATGCACCTAAGGGAATAATATTAAACAAAAATGACTAATATTATAAACCCAAGGTATACAAACCCTAAGATAAATATTAAAAATACTAAAATAAACATGGTTGAACTAATAGACCCTAAGAATTAATATTTTAAAGTCAAGGGATTAAGAAACCAAAAGGATTATTAATATTATAAACCCAAGGAACAATAAACCCAAGGGATTAATACTAAAACCCCAAGAGATTATGAACCTAAGGAGATACTAATAAACCCAAGGGAGTAATATTATAAACCAAGTTATATAAGCCCTAAGTGGAGACAATTTTTTCATAATGTGAGACCGGACCATGATTAATAACAGTTGACCATGATTGATATTATAAACCCAAGTTAATAATGAATCCAATGGATTGGTATAATGAACCCAAGGGAATGATATTAAACCCAAAGGACTAATATTAAAAACCCGACACTGGTAAATCCAAATATAAATATTACAGACACTAAGATAAACATGGTTTCTTTTCATGGTGAGACAATCCTCCTCACAATGCGACATTCAACCATGGTTGACCATGTTTGGCTATGATTGACAATGGTTGACCACCATTGATAATATAAACCTAAGGGAATAATAAACCCAAGGGATTCATATTATAAACCCAAAGAAATAATAAACCCAAGGGATTAATACTAAAACCCGAAGGGCTTATGAACCCAAGGGAATAATATTAAACCGAAGGGCCTAATATTATAAGCCAACATTGTTAAACCCAAATATAAATACTACAAACACTAAAATAAACATGGTTTATTTTCATGGCGAGATAATACTTGTGACAATGAGACATTTAGCCATGGTTGACCATGGTTGGCTATGATTGACAATGGTTGGCCATGATTGATTTATAAACCTAAGGGATTGATATTATAAACACAAAGGAATAATAAACCCAAGGGATTATGAACCCAAGGGAATAATATTAAACCCAAGGGACTAATATTATAAACACAAGATTGGTAAACCAAAATATAAATATTACAAACACTAAAATAAACATGGCTTATTTTCATGGTGAGACAATCCTTGTCACAATGCAACATTAAACCATTTTTAACCAGGTTGGCTATGATTGAAAATGGTTGACCATGATTGATATTATAAACCTAAGGGAATCATAAACCCAAGGGATTGATATCACAAAGCCAAATGAATAATAAACCCAATGGATTAATACTAAAACCCTAAGGGATTATGAACCCAAGGGAATACTATTAAACCCAAGGGACTAATATTATAAACCCAATGTACATAAACCCTAAGATAAATATTATAAACACTAAAATAAACATGATTGACCATCTTTGATTTTCATACTGAGACAAACCTTACCACAAGTCCATGTTGGACCATGGTTGACCATGGTTGACATCATAATAAACCATGGTTGGCTGGGGAATAATAAACCCAAGCGATTGATATTATAAACACAAAGGAAAAATAAACCCAAGGGATTATTACTAAAACCCCAAGGGATTATGAACCTAAGGGAATAATATTAAACAAAAGTGATTAATATTATAAACCCAAGGTATACAAACCCTAAGATAAATATTAAAAATACTAAAATAAACATGGTTGAATGAATAAACCCTAAGAATTAATATTTTAAACTCAAGGGATTAATAAAAAAAAGGGAGTATTAATATTATAAACCCAAGGAACTAATAAACCCAACAAATTAGTCATCCCAAGGGATACGTATTAAAAACCTAAGATATCAACAAGTGCAAGGGACCGATATTACAAACACAAGAGATTAATAAAGTTGACATGATTGATATTATAAACCCAAGGTATTAATACTGAAATCCCAAGAGATTATGAACCCAAGGGTATAATATTAAACCCAAGAGACCAATATTATGAACCCAATATTTGTAAACCCTAATATAAATATTACAAACACCAAAATAAACATGGTTTATTTTCATGGTGAGACAATCCTTGTCACAATGCGACATTCAACCATGGTTGGCTATGAATTACAATGGTTAACCATGATTGATATTGTCAACCAAAGGGAATAATAAACCTAAAGGATTGATATTATTAACCCAAAGGAATAATAAACCCAAGGGATTAATACTAAAACCCCAAGGGAATAATATTAAACCCGAGGGACTAATAGTATAAATTGAACATATATAAGCCTTAAGACAAATATTATAAACACTAAAATAAACATGATTGACCATCACTATTTTTCATATTGAGATAATCCTTATCACAATTCCATGTCGGACCATGGTTCACCTTGGTTGACATCATAATAAGCCATCATAGGCCGGGGAATAATAAACCCAAGCGATTGATATTATAAACCCAAATGAACAATAAACCCAAAGGATTAATAATAAAACCCCGAGGGATATTATAAACCAAAGGGGATAATAAACCAAAGCAATTAACACTAAAAACCCAAAGGAATAATATTAAATGAAGGATAAATATTATAAACCCCAAGGTATATAAATCCTAAGATAAATATTACAAGCCGTAAAACTCAATGTTTTATATACCCAAGGGAATAATATTAAATCCAAGGGATTAATATTATAAACCTAAGGTATATAAATGCTAAAATAAATATTATAAACCTTAAAAGAAAAGAGACTAATAAATAAAATGGTTTAATTTTATAAACCCAATGAATTAGTAAGCCCAATGGATAAATATTATAAACCTAAAGGATAAGCAAACCCAAAGAATCAATATTAAAAACACATGGGATTAATAAACCCTAAGAATTAACATTTAAACCCAAGGGATTGATAAACCCACATGATTGTGAATATTATAAACCCAAGGATTGTTAATATTATAAACCCAACCATAATGAACATTAATGATATAAATATAATGTTAATTATAAAATTATTATTGATATTAATAAAAATAATAATTATAATATAAAATAACTATTACAATAAAATTATTATTATTATAATAATAATATTACACACAAAAGAATAATATTGTAAACCCAAGGTATATGCACCCCAAGATAAATATTGTAAACCCTAGAATTATCATGGTTGACCATGGTTGATTTTCATATTGATACAATCTTTGTAACAATGCAATGTTGCACCATGGTTGACCATCATTGATTTTATTATGTAGTGAGTCTTTGTCATAAAACAACATTGGACCATGGTTGATTTTCATATTGAGAAAATATTTGTCACAATGTGATGTCAGACCATGGGTGACCATGATTATAAACCAAGGGGATTTATATTAGACGCAAGGATTAGTATTATTAACCCTATTAATAATATTAAACCCTAGGAATAATAACCCTTCGATTAGTAATAACATTGTTTTCCATATTAATTTGAATGTTATTGTTATTATTAATTATATTTTTTAATATTGTATTTTTTAATAATTAATATTAATGTGTTTGTTTTCACGTGTGGTTCACGGACACTCATGGTCATTGAGTGGCCACTACATCCATGTAAATATCTTAGCTTTATCAAGGGTATCAAACCCCGCAACCAATAGCTAGGACTAACACCAAGGGCTTCGGGGAGAATTGATCCTGTGACATCCCAAAAGGAGAGGCACTTATTTGACGAGTTGAGCCAACCCTTGGGGCTAATTAATATTAATGTTATATAATAAAAATTAATAATATTTAATATTAATATCAATAATATATAATAATAATAATAATAATAATAATGTTAATAATTATTATTTGAATATAAATATTAAAAATATTATACAAAATATAGTATTTAATGTAAAACTTCTTTTAATAAAAAATAATTAAAATAAATAATATATTTATTATAATATGAAAATTAAAAGTAAAAATAAAAACATATTTATTAAAACCTAAATGTAACTCACATTTTTTCTAATGATGTAGTTAAATTCTCATATTAAATGTTGCAATTAAATGGAATTAAATGTTGTATTTGTTCGATTCAAACACAATAATACAACAATGTTGTATTTGTTGCAATTAATTGTTGCTCTGAACACTGTAAATGCTGTAAACATATTATATGATATAACTCATTGCTTATCTCAAATAGTGTTGGCATGTACCAAAATGATAGCATTGGACAATTAATCATAAACCACACAATGCAATGTAAGGCACTGTATTGTAAACGTTATTCTGAACATTGTAAACTTTGCTCTCCACAATGAATACATTGTTCCATAATGCTAATGAATGCTCCCCAATGAACACAATGTTAACCGAATTACCCTAAGCAATGCCAAAACAAATGTTGCTAATATAAAAACAATGTACCAAATTCTAATGCGTTGCCCAATGGCTTAGATTATGGCACAATATAAACATTGGAGTGTTGCTCGAAACTACTAATGTTTCTCCAAAAATATTAATGTATTGGAAATATATTAAAACTGCATAAATTTGCAATTACATATTGAACATTAGTATTAAATGAATAAAAGGTTCCATTAAATGGAGAAACATTGTCTTTAAATGAAGAATAAATGCATGTCTAGTTTATTTTGAATGCTGTCCACCACAATAAACATTGAACACTAAATGTTGCATATTAAAAAACATTGTCCAATTTTGTACATTCCCTTAACGGTTTTCATGGTTCCTTTAAGGTGTCAATATTATGTATGGAGATGCCAACATTCATTATCTGTTTCTATGTTTCTTGCCATCTCTGCGATCTTGTTAATTATGCCTTCCATGTGCCTATGTCATCTACTATTTTTGAAGATCCTATCACCTTGTATTAGTTTTGATCATAATTGTAATGCATATTTGTAATGAGACTTGACTTTGAGAGTTAGGGTGCAAAACCCTAAAAATTTCTTTTAAGAGTACTTTCTTCCCAATGAAACAATAGGTAACATATCTCATGAAAATGCATGGATTCTGATTCGAGTACTATATGTCTTGTTTTATTGCTTAATTATTTGATAAATTACTTGTCTCTTGATTTATCTGCCTATTGTTTTTTTACCATTGGCTACTATCTCTTGTTTTTCTTCACCATGACTATTTTTATTGACTTCCATTTAGGTTCATCAAATGCTACTTGGCTACTTATCTCTTCTTTTTCTTCACCATGACTATTTTTATTGACTTCCATTTAGGTTCATCAAATGCTACTCGAGCTGATGCTTAGGTTAAAATTTATCTTTTTTTATCAAAATTTTAAAGTAAAACTTTTTTTAATAAAAAAATTTAAATAAATAATATATTTATTAAAATTCAATGGGTGAATTTAAAATAAAATAACCTTATTTATTTCAAACATTTAAAGTGAAATGGATTTAAAAATCTGAAGATTCAAACACTTCATGAAACTTATTCATTGGAAACTCATTAAAATCCTACACCTAATATTATAATATCGTATTAATATAAACTAAAATATGTATGATTGAGACATGTTCAAGTGAAAAGAAATATGGGGATATAAAATATTCATTTTAGAAATATCGTGTCATAAAAAATTCATTTTGGACTTAGTAAAGAGGGATTCAATCAAATTAATTAATTCAAAGCTTAGATGAAGTGGCATGATGGTTTTACATTATTTGAATTTGTCCAAGAGAGTATTTCATAGTTAATAAAGAGAGCATCTCATGGTCTAAAAAGAGTTTTACACATATATATATATATAACCATTTTAATTGAATTTAAATGAAACACATTTCAAATTCACTTTTATTTTAAATCAAACAAATTCAATTGAAATTTAGTAAAAAAAAAAAGTGATGGATCAACAGAGATATTGAAGAGGAAAAACATAATGATTAAGAAGAAACATTATAAAAATTTATTGTTAAAACCAATTATTAAATTTAATATTAATATCTAATATTATATTGAGAATATTATATTCTACATTATATTAACAATACTAAAACATGATATTATATAAATTATATTAATATTTAAAATCTAAAGTCTAAAAATACTATTGTAACTTAAAATGATTAGTTTTTGTTATAAAACCATGTTAAAGTTTTGGCAGTTTGAATAAATTGCAATTAATAAATACCAATGAATTGAACAGATAGATGTTTGGATCATGAAGCCTTTTGAAACACACACTTTTAAAAAAGTAATGCACAACAATGTGCAACCACGTTTCAACTTTTTCAATAATGTAAAAGTTTTAACATTTTTTATTTTAATTCTATTTCTCTAATCTTCATGCGTGTCGAAAAACTAACTTGTATGGTAAATTTTCAATAGTGATTTGTAAAAAATTAATTTAAGTGAGGTTTAAACATAAGATTTAGATATGCAAGAAAGTTAGTGATGTGAATTCCATCCATTAATGGAGTGGCGGCGATGAGAATATACTGGCATCTTTAAGTTTACATCATCTAATCAAAAAAATTAATTAACAACTTTATCTTGATTTTAATAATGATTATTTTATGAGAACTATTACCTTAATGCAATCATATTTTTTTTAGTTTGAATTCATTTTATTTGAATTTGGATGTATGTGCACCAAGATCTGATGACTATTCATCAAATCTTGGTGCAGATACATAAACTTTAATTAACTAGTACTAAGTGTTGGAACTATTTCCTTCGCTTATTGACTTCATTTTCAGTTCAAATTCAAAGTTGGTCCAAATCCCATTTTACCTTGCTCTTGGTTGAGAGGGGGACTAATCCTTCTTTCAATCGAGATATATTTAGGATTTATTTTATGTTACTTGCATATTAGAGTAGATATGCATTCAGTTTTAATTATTTCATTCTAGAAGTCCTCTTACATAGAGACAAACTTTAGAGTGGCTTGACTGGGCCATTAATTTAAGTTAAGGATCAGTGTCTTGCAAGAGCCCTACAAGAGGGAAAATCTTATATCTCTTTTCTATTGGCAAGAAAAATACATACTATAAGCCAAAAAAGAAAGGGAGAGGGTAATTAGACCCAATAGAACTAGTTGGAACCACCATATCAAAAAGAAAAAAGAGCTTAGTTTTGGGCTTTGCCTAGGTGGTCTCCCTTACATGTTGATGAGGTCATTTTTTACCATCAAAATTTTTTGCTCTAGAAGGAGAGCCATAGTAAATTTTGTCTTTCAAGATTTTGTGCTTTAAAAATTTATTTTATTACTATTCCTCCACTTAAAAGACCTCTTTGGAGTTTTTGATTAGACCTCACCCAACAACTACTCTGGTAAAGGCAATCCAGACCCTGTCTAAGGTAAAGTATGATGGTATGTCATCTGCCTTTAATCATCTACTTCAATTTACTTTAAGTTGAAAAAAATCAATATTGATGAAGATATTATTTGCAGGATCTTTACTCTTAATTTGACAAGTAAATCCAAAGGCTGGTGCTTATCTCTTGCAGTTGCCTCCATACATAGTTGGGACAAATTTTCGAAGATTATCCTTAACACTTTTTAGGAATATGATTACGAAAAGGTGTGTGATCAGTTATAAGAATCACATAGGATGAAAGGTGAGTCTTTGGATAATTTTTACATTAGATTTGAGTTAACTTTAATGCAATTTTAGTCCAAAAATTTTCCTTCTAAATTCCAGTTAAATGGATGGTTATGACATTTAGTGTCTTTATAGTGATTTTTGTCAAGACATTGATCAGCAATTAGAATTCTACAGTGGAACAAATGTGGAAGAGTCTATTTTGGAAAATGAGCAATCATCTGTACATAGAGAATAATTCAAGAATATATCTTCAACTCCTTATTTCTATCTCTATCCCGATATTTTTAGAAACAATAATATAATTCATAATAAATTAGTAGTCCCTTTGAACCGAAATTTAATTTTAGAAAACAAAGGAGTTTCATTAATGATAAATCATTGTTTACTTCTCATATTTGTAGAGAAAATTTAACCAACAATATTTTCAATTATCCTGGAAATTCTCTCAATATGACATTTAATTATCTTCCTAGTTCTAATTTGTTTTATTCAAAGAAAAATAATACTAATGATGTTATTTATAATGAAGAATTAAAGAATGAGAATGTTGATCCTATTTTCTCTTCAAAAATAATTTTAATTGACTCCAATTTTCTCAATTCTCCCAGCATCATCCTCCCAGCATGAAAGCCCTCTTCACCTCATGAAAAGCAAAAGAACCCAACAATACAATGTCTCAAAGAGAAACCAATAGCACTTCCTTACAAATTACAAAATTCTAGCCTTTAGATCTCTCAGATGAGGGATCCATATATAGATGTCTTGCAAGGGTGTGAGTCATCTCTGGGTTTTTAATTAGTGTCATTCCGCTCATAGTTCTTGGTTCCACTTGGAGATTTCTTAGATCTCTTACTCATCCCTGGACAAATTTAGAGAGGCAAGTGTCATAGGAGAAGTTTCAAGAAGATTCCATGAGCATCCACTTAGCAAACTGTCTCCAACATTTGTCCATTCTCACTCATCAAACCCTACAGAAGGCCTTTTTAGTATGCATCACACTTCCCGTGTGTAGCAGGTGAGATGCATCGCACCTTGACAATGGAGCAGTCAGTATGGTCCAGTTTTGGCTAGTTCTGAGTGGTTTTTCAAGTGGATCTTCTGGGAAATGATGTAATCAGTTGACCTTGATCTTTAGCGTTTGAAAAAACACTTTTAGGGGTTTGAGAGCCCTTCGTTTATCGACATATGTGATTGGGGTTGCAGTGCCCAAATATGTCTATAACATATAGTTACTACAAACAATATAAATAGAATCATAATAAAATTTGACAAAGTATAGAAAACAAGTTCAACAACACAAACTTGTACCAAAAGTCTTTAACTTTAAGATATTTTTGGATAACTTACTCTAAAAAAATATTGAATTTATGATGCATAAATGTGGTAACAATATGAGGGTACTAGATAACGTTCTCAATTTTCATATGATGCTCAATTAAAGAACAAGAATGTGAATGTATGGGCACAAAGTTATGAAACTCTGGCCACATTGTGTTAGCTGCACTCAAAGTAAAAATAAAGATGGACATCCTAATTGTGGAATCATGTCAGTCAATTCAGCTTGACATTTAGTCCAGTATGCCCTTGTACCTCTCACAGAATAACCAAACCACATAATATACTCAACCAACTTATTATCTGGTAAATCAGATAGTTGGTGATGCAACTCTTCAATTGTTGTAGGTGAGTTGTCATGTAAATGTTTCTTTACAAAAACTGTAGCAGTTGGTTGGCATCAATGCTGCATTGTCATGTTTAATAGGTAATATTGAAAGTGAGGATGGCTTCCAAATCTCTGATCATACTACCTAAGAAGATGCAATGCATACTCATGAAGTTCAACACTACAAATACGTGGTCACAACCAATCAGCATCACTAGTGGGGAACAATGTTGGGAATGCCATATCTAATAACCCCTCTATATTATATTCATTGACTCAAGAGGTTCCAATACTAGGCCAATCCATGTCTTGAACATGTGAAGAATCAACATTATCAAGAAATGCTCTAATTTATTCCACTTCTCTTTGTTCATTTGGTAGGCGAGCAACAAAAGAAGAAGGATGAGATGACAAATGCTCAGTAGGCAACCCTTAATTATTAGTTTCATTGATCTCGGATTCTTCAATATCATAATCAACAAATTTAAGCTTGGAGGAGACATCTGTTGATATTTCGGGCAGAGCATTCATTGAATCATAGTCAATTACAACATCTCGATAATATTGATCATGTTGGATTTTGAAAAGAAATGTGGCCATCACTCGAGATATTTTGACATAAGATTCATAACATTTAGATTGAGCGGCATGTCTCCTCACAATCAGAAATTCAATATCTTCAACATCTTGGGGAAGACTTTGTACAATTGTAGAAATATCTTGAGGAAAGCTAATTGTATGACCACTTTACTTATATTTAACACCTTGAGCATGTGTTACTTGAAAAATAGGATTCACACGTGCTATTAGCATTTCTTCAACTTGAGTAAGGAATCTTAAAATATGAGGTTTCTCACCAGGGTTCATGTTATTATATTGAAAAAAATGATGGGCTCCTCTTTCACTCTTACATCGTCTGCAAACAGGTCATTCAGAATATCTCAAAACCTAGATTCTGGATATGATTCTTAGCAAATGTGGCACATTTGGACAACTGAAAAAGGTATCTATCTTTGCTCAAAATATTTTATGCATTGCAATCATGTTTTCATCAAAATTTATATGATCTCTATTGGTTGAACCATTTTGAAAACCATTTGGAAGAGTAAAATTTCTTCTAAAATGTACTTCATCTTCAGGAACATGAGATTTCCTTCCCAAATTTGAAACATGTGGAATGGATCTATGACAAGGTATTTCCAAATTTGTGGTCTTCATTTCACAAACCTCAGAGGATATAAAGATCTCTTTTCCATAAAAGATCTTAAAATTTAATTTCCAACTAATTATAAATGAAAAAGAATCAAATGCATTCAAAATTTACATTTGTGTCTTGATGTGGATGAGGGTTATGAGATGGTTGCTCTCGGCTTCTAACATCAGTGGACGGAATATTTTTCGAGTTAGCTTTTATGCCTCTATTCAAATTAGTTGTTTCCTGTTTCAAAAAAATAAAATACGTTATAAAACTAAATGTCTAACAAATAAAGATTCAAAAATGGAAAACAAATAAAATACATTGAACATCTACATTAGTTTTACAATTTGATGTTTTGGATTCCAATTCTCCAACCTAATGAGATGAAATCATGTTTTCTCCATAAAAGGTTACAAAATACAATGTCCAACCAATTGTAAATGAAAAAATGAGAAAAATATCAAATGCACTCAACATTTACATTTGTTTGGCGATGTGGATGAACGTTATGAGATGGTTCCTCTTCACTTCTAACATTAGTAGATGGAACATCTACGAAGTTAATTTGTATGCCTCTATTGAAATGAGTTGTGTCCTATTTGAAGAAAATAAAATACGCCATAAAATTCAATGTCCAACCAACTAGAAATTTAAAAAATGAAAAGAAAATCAAAAACATTGAAAATTTACATTAGTCTGGCAATTTGATCATCAAGGAGAATGCACAGGAAGGTTATGACATGCTTCATCTTCACTTCTCAGATTAGTAGATGGAACACTTTGGGAATTAATTTCTAGACCTCTATTAAAACAAGTTGTATCCTATTCCAAGAGAATAAAATAACTTATAAGTTTAGTAAACAAAACTTTGTAAATAGAGGAATGTAATAAAATAGCCACTATTGCAGCAAAAATCAAAATTTCATTGTGCTACTTCCATTATTCGACACAAAATGCTATCAGGGATGACTGATTCTCTTGGTGGGACCATATTACTTTGAGAAGCGGGATTGGAAGATCCGATGTTTCGAGCAACTGCCTCCAAATTATCAAACAAATGGCTAATTAAAATATCATTCAAATCATCACCCGCAATTTCATCATTACCTCCACCATGGATGTTTTGCAACCTTTGGTCGTCAAAACATGCAATTGGACACACGAAAGGGTTAGGGTGGACATTTTCATCCATGTTATGGATATGACACTCTTCCCAATTGCAAGATGTTTCCCCAATGTTATGAACATTTTCAGGAGAGCATCGAACAACAAGATTATGCTAACGAGGAGCATATTCTGTTAATGAACTATCAACATAAAATGTTCTTTCCATTATATCATCCATAGTACAATACCTATGAGGAATTATAAATTCATTTTCAAGAGTGGCACAACCACATTTACCAATGTGGTTAATATACACTGATAGGCTTATATCAACCATATTAATAATTATTATGTGTATTTTTTTAAACACCAACTATTTATCATTATTAATAACTATATAAATAATAACAACCCCTTATATATATATATATATATATATATATATATATATATATATATATATATATATATATAGATATAATATTAACTCATAATAATATTAATTAATAATAATAATAACGGATAATAATTTTATGTTATTATAATAATATAATTATAATAATAATGTAATAGTTATTATTATTACTATTATTATATAATATATTTAATATATTATTATTACAATAATAATATTATATTATTATTACCCAAGGGATTAATACTAAAACCCAAGTGATTATGAACCCCACGGAATAATATTAAAAAAATGGACTAATATTATAAACCCAAGGGATACAAACCCTAAGATAAATATTAAAAATACTAAAATAAACATGGTTGAATTAATAAAGCCTAAGAATTAATATTTTAAACTCAAGCAAATAATAAACCAAATGGATTATTACTATTATAAAGGCAAGGAACTAATAAACCCAACTATTTAATATTATAAACCCAAGGAATAAGTGAACCAAAGGGATAAATATTAAAAACCTAAGGGATCAAGAAGCGCAAGGGATCAATATTACAAACACAAGAGATTAATAAAGCTTACCATGATTGATATTATAATAATAAACCCAGGGGACTAATACTAAAACTCCAAGGGATTATGAACCAAAGGCAATAATATTAAACCCAAGTGACTAATATTATAAACCCAACATTGCTAAACCCTAATATAAATATTAGAACAACTAAAATGAACATGGTTTATTTTCATGGTGGGACAATCCTTGTCACAATGCGACATTCAACCATGGCTGACCATGGTTGGCTATGATTGACAATGGTTGACCATGATTGATATTATAAACCTAAGGGAATAATAAACCAAAGAGATTGATATTTTAAACCCAAAGGAATAGTAAACCTAAGGGATTAATACTAAGACCCTAAGGGATTATGAACCCAAGGCAATAATATTAAACCCAAGGGACTAATATTATTAACCCAACATATATAAACCCCAAGATAAACATTATAAACACTAAAATAAACATGATTAATCATCGTTGATTTTCATATTGAGACAATTCTTATCATAATTCCATGTTGGACCATGGTTGACCATGGTTGACGGCGGAATAATATACCCAAGTGATTGATATTAGGAACCCAAAGGGAAAATAAACCCAAGGTATTAATACTAAAACCCTAAGGGAATAATATTAAACCCAATGGGCTAATCTTATAAACCCAAGGTATGTAAACACTAAGTGGAGCCAATTTGTTTCATAATGTGAGATTGGACCATGATTGACCACAGTTGACCATGCTCGGTTATGCTTAACCATGATTGATATTATAAACCCACATTAATAATAAACCCAAGGGGTTGATATTATGAACCCCGGGGAAACATAAACCCAAGGGATTAATACTAAAACCTAAGGGATTATGTACCCAAAGGAGTAATATTCAACCCAAGGGACTAATATTAAAAACCCAACATTGGTAAACCTAAATATAAATATTACAAACACTAAAATAAACATGGTTTATTTTCATGGTGAAACAATCTTTGTCGCAATGTAACATTCAACCATGGTTGACCATGGTTGGCTATGATTGACAATGGTTGACCATCATTTATATTACAAACCTAAGGTTATAATTAACCCAAGGGATTCATATTATAAACCAAAAGGAATAATAAAACCAAGGGATTAATACTAAAACCCCAAGGGATTATGAACCTAACGGAATAATATTAAACCCAAGAGACTAATATTATAAACCCAATATTGGTAAACCCAAATATAAATACTACAAACACAAAAATAAACATAGTTTGTTATATCAATAATAATAATAATAATAATAATAATAATAATAATAATAATAATAATAATATTATTATTATTATTATTATAATATTATTATAATAATATAAAATAATAATAACAATTATATTGTATTATTATTATAATAATATAATATATTTATTATATTATTATTATAATAAAAATATTAATTTTTAATAACAACCATGATCCAATAATAATTAGAATTGTGATAAGGGAATTATTATGTGTATTATTTCTAAAGACCAATTAGTTATGATTATTAATAACTACATAAATAATAACAACCATATTCTTATATATTTATATATTTATGATTATTATATTAATATTATAATAATAATATTAACGTATAATAATATTGGTAATTGTTGAATTGAGGCTTTTGCAATCCATATCAAGTTATGAGAGGAGTCTTCGGCGAAAATCACATCATATTTCATTTGTCGACGCATTTTGAACCCACTAGTGTGGTTGATCATCACGACAAGTGTGGTTCATTGGTAATATTAATTAATAATAATAATAATGGATAATAATATTATAATATATTAATATTTTAATTGTTATTATATTATTATTATCATAATAATAATAATAATAATAATATTGTATTGTATTATTGTTATAATAATATAATATATTTATTATATTACTCTTACAATAATAATATTATATCATTATTACCCAAGGGATTAATACTAAAACCCCAAGGGATTATGAACCCCATGGAATAATATTAAACAAAAGGGACTAATATTATAAATCATAGGGATACAAACCCTAAGATAAATATTAAAAATACTAAAATAAACATGGTTGAATTAATAAAGCCTAAGAATTAATATTTTAAATTCAAGGGAATAATAAAACAAATGGATTTTTAATGTTATAACAACCATTTAATATTATAAACCCAAAGAATTAGTGAACCCACGGGATAAATATTAAAAACCTAAGGGATCAAGAAGCGCAAGGGATCGATATTACAAACACAAGAGGTTAATAAAGCTTATCATGATTGATATTATAAACCCATGTTAATAATAAACCCAAGGGATTAATATTAAAACTCCAAGGGATTATGAACCCAAGGCAATAATATTAAACCTAGGAGACTAATATTATAAACCCAACATTGGTAAACCCTAATATAAATATTAGAAACACTAAAATAAACATGGTTTATTTTCATGGTGAGACAGTCCTTGTCACAACGCGACATTCAACCATGGCTTACCATGGTTGGCTATAATTGACAATGGTTGACCGTGATTAATATTATAAAACCAAGGGAATAATAAAACCAAGGGACTGATATTATAAACTCAAAGGAATAATAAACCCAATGTTTTAATGCTAAAACCCTAAGGGATTATGAAGCCAAGGGAATAATATTAAACCCAAGGGACTAATATTATTAACCCAACGTATATAAACCCTAAGATAGATATTATAAACACTAAGATAAACATGATTAACCATTGTTGATTTTCATTTTGAGACAATCCTTATCACAATTCGATGTTGGGCCATGGTTGACCATGGTTGATTTCATAATAAATCATTGTTGACCATGGAATAATAAACCCAAGCGATTCATATTATAAACCCAAAGGAATAATAAACCCAAGGTATTAATACAAAACCCCAAGGGATTATGAACCTAAGGGAAAATATTAAAACCAAGGGGCTAATATTATAATCCCAAGGTATGTAAACCCTAAGTCGAGAAAATTTGTTTCATAATGTGAGATCAGACCCTGATTGACCACAGTTGACCATGGTTGGTTATGGTTGACCATGATTGATATTATAAACACCAGTTAATAATAAACCCAAGGGATTGATATTATGAACCCAACAGAAGCATAAACCGAGGGTAATAATACTCAAACCCAAGGGATTATGAACCCAAAGGAGTAATATTAAACCCAAGGGACTAATATTAAAATCCCTACATTGGTAAACCCAAATATAAATATTATGAACACTCAAATAAACATGGTTTATTTCCATGGTGAGACAATATTTGTCACAATGCGACATACAACCATGGTTGGCTATGATTCACAATGGTTGAACATCATTGATATTATAAACCTAAGGGAATAATAAACCTAAGGGATTCATATTATAAACCCAAAGGAATAATAAAACCAATGGATTAATACTAAAACCCCGAGGGATTATGAACCTAACGAAATAATATTAGACCCAAGCGTCTAATATTATAAACCCAACATTGGTAAATCCAAATATAAATACTACAAACACTAAAATAAGCATGGTTTATTTTCATGGTGAGACAATCCTTGTCACAATGCGACATTCAAACTTTGTTAACCATGGTTAGCTATGATTGACAATGGTTGACCATCATTGATATTATAAACTTAAGGGAATAATAAACCAAAGGGATTGATATTATAAACCAAAAGGAATAATAAACGCAAGGGATTAATACTAAAACCCCAATGGGTTATGAACCGAAGCGAATAATATTAAACCCAAGGCACTAATATTATTAACCCAACATTGGTAAACCCAAATATAAATATTAAAAACATTAAAATAAACATGGTTTACTTTCATGGTGAGACAATCCTTGTCACAATGCGACATTCAACCATTGTTGACCATGTATGTCTATGATTGAAAATTTTTGACCATGATTGATATTATAAACCTAAGGGAATAATAAACCCAAGGGATTGATATCGGAAAGCCAAAGGAATAATAAAACCAATGGGTTAATACTAAAACCCCAAGGGATTATAAACCAAAGGGAATAATATTAAACCCAAGTGACTAATATTATAAATCCAACATACATAAACCCTAGATAAATGTTATAAAAACTAAAATAAACATGATTGACCATCGTTGATTTTCATATTGAGACAATCATTATCACAGTTCCATGTGGGACAATGGTTGACCATGGTTGACTGGGGAATAATAAACCCAAGCGATTGGTAATATAAACCCAAAGAATAGTAAACCAAAGGGATTCTAAAACCCCAACATATTATGCACCTAAGGGAATAATATTAAACAAAAGGCACTAATATTATAAACCCAAGGAATACAAACCCTAAGATAAATAAAAAATACTAAAATAAACATGGTTGAATTAATAAACCCTAAGGATTAATTTTAAAGTAAATGGATTAACAAACCAAAGGGATTATTAATACTCTAAACCCAAGGGATTAATACTAAAACCCCAAGGGATTATGAACCTAAGGGGATAATATTAAACCCAAGGGACTAATATTATAAACGCAAGTTATATAAACCCTAAGTGGAGACAATTGTTTTCATAATGTGAGGTCAGACCATGATTGATCATAGTTGACCATGGTTGGTTATGGTTGACCATGATTGATATTATAAACCCAAGTTAATAATAAACCCAAGGGAAACATAAACCCAAGGGACTAATAATAAAACCCAAGGGATTATGAACCCAATGGAATAATATTAAACCCAAGGGACTAATATTAAAAACCTCACATTGGTAAACCCAAATATAAATATTACAAACACTAAAATAAACATGGTTTATTTTCATCTTGAGACAATCCTTATCACAATGCAACATTCAACCATGGTTGACCATGGTTGGCTATGATTGACAATGATTGACCATCATTGACATTATAAACATAAGGTAATAATAATCCCAAGGGATTGATATTATAAACCCAAAGCAATAATAAACCCAATGGATTAATAGTGAAATGCCAAGCGATTATGAACCCAAGAGAATAATATTAAACCCAAGGGCATAATATTATAAACCCAAAATTGGTAAACCCAAATATAAATTCTACAAACAATAAAATAAGCATGGTTTATTTTCATGGTGAGACTATCATTGTCACAATGAGACATTCAACAAGGGTTGACCATGGTTGTCTATGATTGACAATGGTTGACCATGATTGATATCATAAACCTAATGGATTGATATTATAAATGCAAAGGAATAATGAACCTAGGGGATTAATATTAAAACCCCAAGGGATTATGAACCCAAATAGAATAATATTAAACCCAAGGGACTAATATTATAAACACAACATTGGTAAACCCAAATATAAAAATTACAAGCACTAAAATAAACATGGCTTGTTTTCATGGTGAGACAATCCTTGTCACAATGCGACATTCAACCATGGTTGATCATGGGCTGATATGATTGACAATGGTTGACCACGATTTATATTATAAACCTAAGGGAATCATAAACCCAAGGGATTGATATTAGAAAGCCAAAGGAATAATAAACCTAAGGGATTAATACTAAAACCCCAAGTGATTATCAACCCAAGGGAATAATATTAAACCCAAGGGACTAATATTATAAACCCTAAGATAAATATTATAAACACTAAAATAAATATGATTGACCATCATTGATTTTCATATCGAGACAATCCTTATCACAATTCCATGTTGGACCAAGGTTGACCATGGTTGACATCATAATAAACCATGGTTGGCTAGGAAATAGTAAACCCAGGTGATTGATATTATAAACACAAAGGAACAATAAATCGAAGGAATTATGAATGTAAGGGAATAATATTAAACAAAATGGACTAATATTATAAATCCAATGTATACAAACCCTAAGATAAATATTAAAAATACTAAAATAAACATGGTTGAATTAATAAACCCTAAGAATTAATATTTTAAACTCAAGGGATTAATAAACCAAAGGGATTATTAATATTATAAACCCAAGGAACTAATAAACCCAACCATTTAATATTAAAAACCCAACTAATTAGTGAACCCAAGAGATACATATTAAAAACCTAAGGGATCAAGAAGTGCAAGGGATCGATATTACAAACACAAGAGATTAATAAAGCTCACCATGATTGATATTATAAACCCAACCTAATAATAAACCCAAGGTATTAATATTAAAACCCCAAGACATTATGAACCCAAGGGGATAATATTGAACCCAAGAGACTAATATTATAAACCCAACATTGGTAAACCCTAATATAAATATTACAAACACTAAAATAAACATGGTTTATTTTCATGGTGAGACAGTGCTTGTCACAATGCAACATTCAACCATGGTTGACCATGGTTGGCTGTGAATTACAATGGTTGACCATGATTGATATTGTAAACCTAAGGGAATAATAAACCAAAGGGATTGATATTATTAACCCAAAAAAATAATAAACCCAAGGGATTAATACTAAAACCCTAACGGATTATGAACCCAAGTGAATACTATTAAACCCAAGAGACTAATAGTATAAACCCAACATATATAAACCTTAATACAAATATTATAAACACTAAAATAAGCATGATTGGCCATCAATGTTTTTCATAATGAGATAATCCTTATCACAATTCCATGTTGGACCATGTTTCACCATGGTTGACATCATAATAAACCATCATTGGCCGGGGAACAATAAACTTAAGCGATTGATATTATAAATCCAAATAAAGAGTAAATTCAAGGGATTAATACTAAAACCCCAAGGGATATTATAAATCGAAGGGGATAATAAATGAGAGGGATTAGCACTAAAAAGCCAAGGGAATAATATTAAAAAGGAATCAATATTATAAACCCAAGGTATATAAATCCTAAGATAAATATTACAAACCCTAAAACTCAATGTTTTATATACCCAAGGCAATAATATTAAATTTAAGGGATTAATATTATAAACCTAAGGTATATAAATGCTAAAATAAATATTATAAACCTTAAAGGAAAAGAGACTAATAAATACAAGGGTTTAATTTTATAAATCCAATGAATTAGTAAACCCAATGGATAAATATTATAAATCTAAAGGATCAACAAACCCAAAGAATCAATATTAAAAACACATGGGATTAATAAACCCTAAGAATTAACATTTTAAACCCAAGTAATTGATAAAACCACAAAATTATGAATATTATAAACCTCAGAGATCAATAAACCCTCAGGATTTTTAATATTATAAACCCAACGACAACGAACGTTAATGATATAAATATAATGTTAATTATAAAATTAATATTCATATTAATAAATATATAATAATAAAAATAATAATAATATTAAAAAATAATTATTACAGTAAAATTGTTATTATTATAATAATAATATTATAAACCCAAGGTATACACACCCCAAGATAAATATTGTAAACCCTATAATTATCATAGTTAACGAGGGTTGATTTTCATATTGAGACAATCTTTGTCACATTGCAATGATTGAGTTTCACATGCAGTGAGTCTTTGTCATAAAGCAATGTTGAACCATGGTTGATTTTCATATGGAGAAAATATTTGTCACAATGTGACATTGGACCATGGTTCACCATGATTATAAACCAAGGGGATTTATATTAGATGAAAGGATTAATATTATTAACCCTATAAATAATATTAAACCCTAGGAATAATAACTCTTAGATTAATAATAACATTGTTTTCCATATTAATTTGAATGTTATTCTTATTATTAATTATATTTTTTAATATTGTATTTTTTAATAATTAATATTAATGTTATATAATAAAAATTAATGATATTTAATAATAATAATAATAATAAATTTAAATATAAATATTAAAAATATTACACAAAATATTCTATTTAATGTAAAATAACTTTTAATAAAAAATAATTAAAATAAATAATATATTTATTAAAATTTAATATGAAAATTAAAAAAAAATAAAAAACATATTTATTAAAACCCAAATTTAACTAACATTTGTTCTAATGATGTAGTTAAATGCTTCAAACGTAATAATACAACAACCTTGTATTTGTTGGAATTAAACATTGTTCTGAACATTGTAAATTTTGTAAACATATTATATGATATAACTCATTCCTTATATCAAATAGTGCCGGGCATGTTCCAAAATGATAACATTGGACACCTAATCATAAACCACACAATGTAATGTAAGGCACTATATTGTAAACGTTATTCTGAACATTGTAAACTTTTCTCTTGATAATGAATGCGTGTTCCATAATACTAATGAACACTCCCCAGTGAACACAATATTAACCCAATAACCCTAAGCAATTCCAAAATGAATGTTGCTAATATAAAAACAATGTACCAAATTCCAATACGCTACCCGATGGCTTAGATTTTGGCGCAATATAAACGTTGGAGTGTTGCTCCAAACTATTAACATTTCTTCAAAAATATTAATTTATTGGAAATATATTAAAATTTGATAACTTTTCCATTATATATTGAACGTTAGTATTAAATGAATAAAATATGTCATTAAATGAAGAAACATTGTCTTTAAATGAAGAAGAAACACATGCGTGGTTTATTTTGAATGCTCTCCACCACAATAAATGTTGAACATTGAATGTTCCATATTAAAAACATTGTCCAATGTTGTACATTCTCCAAACACTCTTCATGGTGCCTTTAAGGTGTCAATATTATGTATGGAGCTGTCAACATTCATTATTTGTTTTTTTGTTTCTTGTCATCTTTGCGATCTTGTTAATTATGCCTTCCTTGTGCCTATTTCATTTACTATTTTTTTAGATCCTGTCACCTTGCATTACTTTTGATAATAAGTGCAATCCATTTTTGTAATGAGACTTGACTCTAACAGTTAGGGTGCAAAACCCTAAAAAAGGTAACATATCTCATGAAAATGCAAGGATTTTCATTTGAGTGCTATAAGTCTTGTTTTATTTCTTAATTGTTTGATTAATTACTTGTCTCTTGATTCATTTGCCTTTCTTTTACCATTGGCTACTATCTCTTGTTTTTGCTTCACCATGACTATTTTTATTCACCTCCATTTAGGTTCATCAAATGTTATTCAAACTGTTGCTTATGTTAAAATTTATCTTTTTTAATCAAAATTTTAAAGTAAAACTTTTTTTAATAAAAAAATTAAAATAAATAATATATTTATTAAAATTTAATGGGTGAATTTAAAATAAAATAACCTTATTTCTTTCAAACATTTGTAAGTGAAATGGATTTAAAAATCTGAAGATTCAAATAATTCATGAAACTCATTCATTGGCAACTCATTAAAATCCTAAACCTGATATTATAATATTATATTAATATAAACTAAAATATGTATGATTGAGGCATGTTCAAGTGAAAAGAAATATGGGGATATAAAATATTCATTTAAGCAATATCCTAGTATAACAAATTCATTTTGCAATTAGTAAAGAGGGATTCAATCAAATTAATGAATTCAAGGCTTAGATGAAGGGGCATGAGGGATTTACATTTTTTGAATTTGTCTAAGAGAGCATCTCATGGTCTACAAAATTTTTATTAAAACAATTATATATATATATATATATATATATATATATATATATATATATATATAGATAGATATATAGATAGATAGATAGATAGATAGATAGATAGATAGATATATATATAGATAAGCATTTTGATTAAATTTAAATGAAACACATTTCAAATTAATTTTCATTTTAAATCAAATAAATTTAATTGAAATTTAGTATAAAAAAAAAGTGATTGTCAAGAGAGATGTTGAAGAGGAAAAACATAATGATTAAGAAGAAACATCATTAAAATTTATTGTTAAAACCAATTAGTTATATTAAATTTAATATTAATATCTAATATTATATTGAGAATATTATATTATATATTATATTAACAATACTAAAACCTTATGTTATATAAATTATATTAATATTTAAAATCTAAGATCTAAAAATACTATTGTAAACTAAAACCATTAATTTTTGTTACAAAACCATGTTAAAGTTTTGGCAGTTTGAATAAAATGCAATTAATAAATACCAATGAATTGAAGAGACAAATATTTGGACCATGCAACCTTTTGAAATGCACACTTTTAAAAAAGTAACGCACAACAATGTGTAGCCACGTTTCAACTTTTCAATAATATAAAAGTTTTAACATTTTTGTTTTTAATTTTATTTCTTTAATCTTCATACGTGTCAAAAACTAACTTGTATGGTAAATTTTTAATAGTGATTTGTAAAGAAATAATTTAAGTGAGGTTTAAACATATGATTTAGATATGCAAGAAAGTGATTGGCATGAATTCCATCCATTGATGGAGTGGTGATGACAAGAATATACTGGCATCTTTAAGTTCACACCATCCGATCAAAAAAATCAATTAAGAAAAAATATTAAAGTGCCCAATTCCAATAGGGGGGATGCCTATTGGTGTCCCCCCTATGTATATTAATACAAATCCCTAGGGTTTATACTCATGGTCAACCATGGTCCAATATCACATTGTGATAAAGATTGTCTCAATAGGAAAACTAACCATGGTCAACCAAGGTCCAAACTCACATTGTGACAAAGATATTCTTAATATGAAAATCAACCATGGTAAACCATGGTCAACCATTTTTATTTTAGAGTTCATAGTATTTATCTTATAGTTTATATACCTAGGGTTTATAGGTATATTCTCTTGGGTTTAATATTATTTCTCTCGGTTTGTATTCCCTAGGGTTTTTAGTACTAATCCCATGGGATTATTATTTCCTTTAGTTTATAATATCAATACATTGGGTTTATTAAACTAAGGGTTGATATTCGTAAGGTGCAGTCTTTAAAAATAATACACATAATAATTCCCTTATCACAATTCTAATTGTTATTGGATCATGGTTGTTATTACGAGTTAATATTATTATTATAATAATAACATAAAAAATATATTATATTATTATAATAATAAGACAATTTAATATAATTGTTATTATTATTATTATTATTATATATATAATAATAAAATATTATATATTATTATAATAATAATTATATTATATTGTCTTATTATTATTATAATATCATATATTTATTATATTATTATTACCCAAGGGATTAATACTAAAACTCCAAGGGATTATAAGCCCCAGGGAATAATATTAAACAAAAGGGACTAATATTATAAACCTAAGGGATACAAACCCTAAGATAAATATTAAAAATACTAAAATAAACATCATTGAATTAATAAAGCCTAAGAATTCATATCTTAAACTCAAGGGAATAACAAACCAACTCGATTATTAATATTATAAACCCAAGGAACTAATAAACCCAACACCTTAATATTATAAACCCAAGTAATTAGTGACTCCAAGGGATAAATATTAAAAACCTAACGGATAAAGAAGCGCAAGGGATCAATATTATAAACACAAGAGATTAATAAAGATTACCACGATTGATACTATAAACCAAAGGGATTAATACTAAAAATCCAAGGGATTATGAACCCAAGGCAATAATATTAAACCTAACAGACTAATGTTATAAACCCAACATTGGTAAACCCTAATATAAATATTATAAACACTAAAATAAACATGGTTTATTTTCATGGTGAGACAATCCTTGTCACAATGCGACATTCAACAGTGGCTAACCATGGTTAGTTATGATTGACAATGGTTGACCATGATTGATATTATAAACCTAAGGGAATAATAAACCCAAGGGATTAATATTATAAACCCGAAGGAATAATAAACGCAAGGGATTAACACTAAAACCCTAAGGGATTATGAACCCAAGGGAATAATGTTAAACCCATGGGACTAATATTATAAACCCAATGTATATGAACCCTAACATAAATATTATAAGCACTAAAATAAACATGATTAACCATCGTTGATTTTCACATTGAGACAATCCTTATCACGATTCCATGTTGGACCATGGTTGACCATAGTTGAGTTCATAATAAACCATGGTTGACCGTGGAATAATAAACCCAATCGATTGATATTATAAAATCAAAGGAACAATAAACCTAAGGTATTAATACTAAAACCGCAAGGGATTATGAACCTAAGAGAATAATATTAAACCCAAGGGGCTAATATTATAAACCTAAGGTATGTAAAACCTAAGTGGAGACAATTTGTTTCATAATGTGAGATTAGACCATCATTGATATTATAAACCCAAGGGATTGATATTATGAATCCATGGGAAACATAAATCCAAGGGATTAATACTAAAACCCAAGGGATTATGAACCCAAAGGAGTAAAATTAAACCCAAGGGACTAATATTAAAAACCCAACTTTCGTAAACCCAAATATAAATATTACAAACACTAAAATAAACATGGTTTATTTTCATGGTGAGATAGTCTTTGTCACAATGCGATATTCAACCATGGTTGACCATGGTTGGCTATGATTGACAATGATTTACCATCATTGATATTATAAACCTAAGGGAATAATAAACCTGAGGGATTCATATTATAAACCCAAAGGAATAATAAAACCAAGGGATTAATATTAAAACCCCAAGCGATTATGAACCCAACGGAATAATATTAAACCCAAGGGACTAATATTGTAAACCCAACATTGGTAAACCTAAATATAAATACTACAAACACTAAAATAAAAATGGTTTATTACATTAATATTATAATAATAATATTAATCATAATAGTATTAATAATATTAATTTATGATAGTAATAATTAATAATAATATTAGAATAATAATATTATATTATCATTATATTATTGTAATAATATTATATTATCATTATATTATTATAATAATATAATTATATTATAATAATAATAATAATAATAATAATATTATTATTATTATTATTATTATTATTATTATTATAATATTGTATTATTATTAAAATAATATAATATATTTATTATATTATTATTATAATAATATTAACTCATAATAACAACCATATTCTTATATATTTATGATTATTATATCAATATTATAATAATAATAATAATAATAATAATATGTTATTATTATAATACAATTATTATTATATTATTATTATAGTAAAATAATACTAATAATAACAATTATATATTTTTTTCTATGTAATACTATTCTATTGAGAAAGGAAAAAATAAATATACAACGAGGCTTTGGCCTCTGCAGTGCTGAATAGAGTTATGTCAAAATTAATCAAAAAAGACTAAACTCGACTGCCCACTGGGGCGAAACCAGTGTGAGTGAACCCATTGTAAAAAGCCCATGCAAGGGTCTCAAAACTTAACTTAAAAAGGCCCACACAGGGGTCCTAAATCAATACCAATCAAAACTAGCCATGTTTTTTTTTTTTTAAACAGTAGAGGAAAAACTCCATGAAAATAAACCCATGAAACAAAAATCTGAATGGACACTTACCAACTAGCTCAATAGTCTGAATGGACCCCCTAGGTGTCATCTGGTGGAGGAACTTCCAAAATGCGACACGTGTACTCATACCAATCATCATCCTCTATTGACATGCCGCGCAGGAGGCCACCGACTGCTTGCGTGCTTGCTAAGCTCCCCTCCACTGCATGCTTGCCTAACGTGCCACCTGAGATGCCACCAACTGCCTGTGTGCCACCCAAGCTTCCTTCAATTGCATGCTTTCCTCTAGCTAGCTCCCCTCCATGTACAATGGTGTGAAGACCAGCCTTGCTCGTTTTCTCTGCCACCTGCTGCTTGCTATTGTTTCCTTTCTCTTGTTCATGGTCATCCTTATTCTTCTGCTACTCACTGATATTCCTTTTCTCTGGTACAAGCTCGTGGGTCTGAGCATCCTGCTCATCCTGCAGACTGATTTCCTCATTGAAGGTCATAGTGACAGTGGCTATGATATCGAGGCGATGCAACGTGTTGTGGAAGCGAAATTGGGTCGTGTGGTGAGAGGGGTGACGGAGGGTGGGGAGATTGGCCATTTGGGTATCAACGTTCAATATTCTAGTGCCATGGGCCTGTTCCCAACCTACTGCGAGTGTCAAGGTATCTACCAGAGAAATGACCTCTGGAATGAGTAGTATAAGGGGATGAGGAAGAAGTAGGTAGTTCAGGGCTGGGCATCGAGGGGAGGCGAGTGATTCCACCTTGACTGCCACCTCTTGTGCTACACATTCGATGGCGAATACACATCATGGCTAAATGATGGTTGTTAAGTTGGGCCAAAATGGCAGTGTTGTGTTCAGTGATTGCAATTGGGGAGGCATAGTTAACTCTGGAGTGGATGGAGCTATTCAAAAGAGAAACATAGGAGTTTTGGGTGAAATTCAGTGCACAATGAGTTGTTTGAGAGAAATGGAAGCCATTCCCTAGATCAACACAGCTAAGAATCCAGCATCGCCACCCAGTAATTGTGCGTGAGCTCGGCTCCACAACTTGAGGGGGGCAAGAGTAGTTTAGTGGGGAAGGGGTGACTGAATCATATCTTGTGGAAGCCATGGCCTTATGCCTAGTGTGAACTCCTCGACTTGAGCACCAGAGTAATGGTGCCTGCAGGTTGACTATAACTTGCCATAAATTGGCATGGAAAGGGATGCGGGTGGCCATGTGGCCTGGATGCCTACCATCTTTCTGTCTAATCTGCATTAACTTCATAATAATCACCCGCATCTGGGTAATAATAACAATTATATTATATTGTATTATTATTATAATAATATTATTAGATTATTATTACAATAATAATATTATATTATTATTACCCAAGGGATTAATACTAAAACCCCAAGGGATTATGAACCTCGGGGAATAATATTAAACAAAATGGACTAATAGTATAAACCCAAGGGATACAAACCCTAAGATAAATATTAAAAATAATAAAATAAACATGGTTGAATTAATAAAGTCTAAGAATTAATATTTTAAACTCAAGGGAATAATAAACCAAATGGATTATTAATATTATAAACCCAAGGAACTAATAAACCCAACCACTTCATATTATAAACCTAGGGAATTATTGAACCTAAGGGATAAATATTAAAAACCTAAGGGATCAAGAAGCGCAAGGGATCGATATTACAAACACAAGAGATTAATAAAGGTGACCATGATTGATATTATAAACCCAAGTTAATAATAAACTCCAAGGGATTATGAACCCAAGGCAATTCTATTCAACCCAAGAGACTAATCTTATAAACACAACATTGGTAAACCCTAATATAAATATTAGAAACACTAAAATAAACATGGTTTATTTTCATGATGAGACAATCCTTGTCACAATGCGACATTCAACCATGGTTGACCATGGTTGCCTATGATTGACAATGGTTGACCATGATTGATATTATAAACCTAAGGGAATAATAAACCCAAGGGATTGATAGTATAAACCCACAGGAATAATAAACCCAAGGAATTAATAGTAAAACCCTAGGGGATTATGAAGCCAAGGGAATAATATTAAACGCAAGGGACTAATATTATAAACCCAACACATATAAACCCTAAGATAGATATTATAAACACTAAAATAAACATGATTAACCATTGTTGATTTTCATAATGAGACAATCCTTATCACAATTCCATGTTCGACCATGGTTGACCATGGTTGAGTTCATAATAAACCCTAGTTGACCGTGGAATAATAAATCCAAGCGATTGATATTATAAACCCAAACGAACAAGAAACCCAAGGTATTAATACTAAAAGCCCAAGGGATTATGAACCTAATTGAATATTATTAAACCCAAGGGGCTAATATTATAAACCTAAGGTATGTAAACCCTAAGTGGAGACAATTTGTTTCATAATGTGAGATTGGACCATGATTGACCATAGTTGACCATAGTTGGTTATGTTTGACGATGATTGATATTATGAACACAAGTTAACAATCAAGGGATTGATATTATTAACCCAATCAAAGCATAGACCTAAGGCATTAATACTAAAACCCAAGGGATTATGAACCCAATGGAATAATATTAAACCCAAGGACTAATATTATAAACCCAACATTGGTAAACCCAAATATAAATATTACAAACACTAAAATAAACATGGTTTATTTTCATGATGAGACAATTGTTGTCACAATGGGACATTCAACCATGGTTGACCATGGTTGGCTATGATTGACAATGGCTCACCATCATTGATATTATAAACCTAAGAGAATAATAAAACCAAGGGATTAATACTAAAACCCCAAGTGATTATGAACCCAACAAAATAATATTAAACCCAAGGGACTAATATTATAAGCCCAACATTGGTAAACCAAAATATAAATTCTACAAACACTAAAATAAACATTGTTTATTTTCATGGTGAGACAATCCTTGTCACAATGCGAAATTCAAACTTGGTTGAGCATGGTTGGCTATGATTGAAAATGGTTGACCATCATTGATATTAAGTATTTAAGGGAATAATAAACCAAAGGGATTGATATTATAAACTAAAAGGAATAATAAACCCAAGGGATTAATACTAAAACCCTAAGGGGTTATGAACCCAAGGGAATAATATTAAACCCAAGGGACTAATATTATAAACCCAACATTGGTAAACCCAAACATAAATATTACAACCACTAAAGTAAACATTGTTTATTCTCATGGTGAGACAATCCTTGTCACAATGCGACATTCAACCATCATTGACCATGTTTTTCTATGATTTACAATTGTTGAGCATGATTGATATTATAAACCTAAGGGAATAATAAACCCAAGGGTTTGATATGAGAAAGCCAAAGGAATAATAAACCCAATGGATTAATATTGAAACCCAAGGGATTAAGAACCAAAGGGAATAATATTAAACCCAAGGGACTAATATTATAAAAACAATGTATATAAATGCTAAGATAAATATTATAAACACTAAAATAATCATGATTGACCATCATTGATTTTCATATTGATACAATCATTATCACAGTTCCATGTTGGACCATGGTTGACCATGGTTGACTAGGGAATAATAAACCCAAGAGATTGATATTATAAACCCAAAGAACAATAAACAACAAGGGATTATGCACCTAAGGGAATAATATTAAACAAAAGGGACTAATATTATAAACCCAAGGTATACAAACATTAAGATAAATATTAAAAATACTAAAATAAACATGGTTGACTTAATAAACCCTAAGAAATAATATTTTAAAGTCAAAGGATTAACAAACCAAAGGGATTATTAATATTATAAACTCAAAGAACAATAAACCCAAGTGATTAATACTAAAATCCCAAGGGATTATGAACCTAAGGGGATAATATTAAACCCAAGGGACTAATATTATAACCCCAAGTTATATAAACCCTAAGTGGAGAAATCCTTTTTCATAATGTGAGATCGAACCATGATTGACCATAGTTGTACATGGTTGGCTATGGTTGACCATGATTGTAATATAAACCCAAGTTAATAATAAACCCAAGGGATTAATACTAAAACCCAAGGGATTATGAACCCAAGGGAATAATACTAAACCCAAGGGACTATTATTACAAAACCGACATTGGTAAACCAAAACATAAATATTACAAACACTAAAATAATCATGGTTTATTTTCATGGTGAGACAATCCTTGTCACAATGCAATATTCAACCATGGCTGGCTATGATTAACAATGATTGATGATCATTGATATTATAAACTTAAGGGAATAATAAACCCAAGGGATTGATATTATAAACCCAAAGGAATAATAAACCCAAGGGATTAATACTAAAATCCCAATGGATTATGAAACCAAGGGAATAATATTAAACCAAAGGGACTAATATTATAAACCCAACATTTGTAAACCCAAATATAAATACTACAAACACTAAAATAAACATGGTTTATTTTCATGGTGAGACAATCCTTGTCACAATGCGACATTCAACCATGGTTGACCATGGTTAGCTATGATTGACAATGGTTGACTGTGATTGAAATTATAAACCTAATGGAATCATAAACCAAAGGGATTGATATTAGAAAGCCAAAGAAATAATAAACCCAAGGGATTAATACTAAAACCCCAAGGGATTATGAACCCAAGGAAATAATATTAAACCCAAGGGACTAATATTATAAACCCAACGTATATAAACCCTAAGATAAACTTTATAAATAGTAAAATAAACATGATTGACCATCGTTCATTTTCATATTGAGACAATCCTTATCACAATTCCATGCTGGACCATGTTTGACATCATAATAAACCATGGTTGGCCGGGGAATAATAAACCCAAGCGATTGATATTATAAATACAAAAGAACAATAAACCCAAGGGATTAATACTAAAACCCCAAGGGATTATGAACCTAAGGGAATAATATTAAACAAAAGGGACTAATATTATAAACCCAAGGTATATAAACCCTAAGATAAATATTAAAAATACTAAAATAAACATGGTTGAAATAATAAACCCTAAGAATTAATATTTTAAACTCAAGGGATTAATAAACCAAAGGGATTATTAATTATATAAACCGAAGGAACTAATAAACCCAATAGTTTAATATTAAAAGCCCAACGAATTAGTGAACCTAAGGGATACATATTAAAAACCTAAGGGATCAAGAAGAGCAAGGGATCGATATTACAAACACAAGAGATTAATAAAATGACCATGATTAATATTATAAACCAAAGGTATTAATACTAAAACCCCAAGAGATTATGAACCCAAGGGGATAATATTAAACCCAAGAGACTAATATTATAAACCCGATATTGGTAAACCCTAATATAAATATTACAAACACTAAAATAAACATGTTTTATTTTCATGGTGAGACAATCCTTGTCAAAATGCGACATTCAACCATGGTTGGCCATGGTTGGCTATGAATTACAATGGTTAACCATGATTGATATTGGAAACCTAAGGGAATAATAAACCCAAGCGATTGATACTATTAACCCAAAGGAATAATAAAACCAAGGAATTAATACTAAAACACCAATGGATTATGAACCCAAGGGACTAATAGTATAAACCCAACATATATAAACCTTAAGACAAATATTATGAACACTAAAATCAACATGATTGGCCATCACTAGTTTTCATATTGACATAATCCTTATCACAATTCCATGTTTGACCATGGTTCACCATGGTTGACATCATAATAAACCATGGTTGACTGTGGAATAATAAATCCAAGAGATTGATATTATAAACCTAAAGGAACAATAAACCCAAGGGATTAATACTAAAACCCCAAGGGATATTATAAAACAAAGGGGATAATAAACCAAAGGGATTAACACTAAAATCCCAAGGGAATAATATTAAATGAGGGATAAATATTATAAATGTAAGGTATATAAATCCTAAGATAAATATTACAGACCCTAAGACTCAATGTTTTATATACCCAAGGGAATAATAGTAAATCCAAGGGATTAATATTATAAACCTATGTTATATAAATGCTAAAACAAATATTATAAACCTTAAAAGAAAAGTGACTAATAAATAAAAGGGTTTAATTTTATAAACCCAATGAATTAGTAAACCCAATGGATAAATATTATAAACCTAAAGAATCAACAAGCCCAAAGAATCAATATTAAAAACACATGTGATTAATAAAACCTAAGAAATAACATTTTAAACCCAAGGGATTGATAAACCCACATGATTATGAATATTATAAACCTTAGAGATTAACAAACCGTGAGGATTGTTAATATTATAAACCCAACCATAACGAACGTTAATGATATAAATATAATGTTAATTATAAAATTAATATTGATATTAATAAATATATAATATATAATAATAATAATAATAATAATAATAATAAAAAAATATTATTATAATAATAATATTACACACAAAAGAATAATATTATAATCCCAAGGTATAGACACCCCAAGATAAATATTTTAAACCTTAGAATTATCATGGTTGACCACGGCTGATTTTCATATTGAGACAATATTTCTCACAATGCAACGTTGCACCATGGTTGACCACGATGGATTTTCATATGCAGTGAGTCTTTGTCATAAAGCAACTTTGGAACATGGTTGATTTTCATACTAAGAAAATATTTGTCACAATGTGACATTAGACCATGGTTGACCATGATTATAAACCAAGGGGATTTATATTAGACGCAATGTTTAATATTATTAACCCTATTAATAATATTAAATCTTAGGAATAATAACCCTTAGATTAACAATAACATTGTTTTCCATATTAATTTGAATGTTATTGTTATTATTAATTATATTTATTGATATTGTATTTTTTAATATTTAATATTAATGTTTTTTTTTTTTTTCCAATGAAAAATCATAATTTTTCATTAATTTTGAAAAATTACATATAGTAGATGCTTGGCATCATATCCAGTATTTGGCCCTTAGCCATATCTATGCGTACTAGTCAAAATATACATCCATGTCCATTCCAAAAATGGTGCTGAGTAATAAATTATATTCACCATGCAGGGTGGTAGCATGAGAGAGTTTGAAAATAGAAAGCCATAACTGAAATGTCTATAATATATATACACCACACAGGGCGACACCATAACATATAGTCTAAATATAAACACATACTATGATATATACAATGAAAAAAAATTATGTCTGAGCATGTCCAAAGTAATTTAGGGTCCATCTTCCCTATGATATGCCTGATCAATATATGGCCTTTGATAGTATTGGTACTGGGCAGTACCCGTCTGCTCTTGAATCATCCACTGGCCTCTCGGTAGTAGCGTGGCCTCCTTGGAAAGCCTAAAAGCGTTGTTGTTATCCTCCCTATAAATATGATGACATGAGATGGAGTTAAACTGATATTTGAATATGTTCACTTCATCCAAAATATTTCTAAGAGTGTGTTCATAGCAAGAAGTGATGTTATTGAACCAATTTATAGCGATTTTGAGATCTGTAGATTGATGTAGTCATGGCCTAGAGAAAAATGCAGTAAATGACGGAGGGTGATTAATTCAGCATAATTGTTAGTCCCTTCTCCAAGTCTCATCTTGACCTTGAAGTGATGATGATCAGATAGATACATTAGGAAACCTCCCCCACACCCATGCTCCTATGCTGCAACGACAAAGTATGCCCAGGGGATGGATTTATCAATGGGATCGAGTGCAAGTGATCTTCAAGGGTGAGGCACAGTGAAATCAGGCAGTTCATGGTAGGTGAAGATGATATTTGCAATAATAATCTGCCAACTGGCAACACCATCTTCAAATATAATTCTGTTCCGGGTCAGCCAACTAGACCAACATATAAGCAAAGGGAGATAAATCAGATTTGATCCATGATGCACATTATACCAATTTCCCTAGGCTTGGTTTGTGTTTTCCCCATCCCATCTATCAGCAAAATGGATCGATGTAGAGATGGACTGCTAAAGGTCAACTATAGAAACACATTTTAGAAATAGGTGATCAGTCGTTTCAGATGCCTTCTTACATAGGACACACCAGTGTGGTCCATGTATGGCTCGGTGGGTTAAGGATTCCCCAGTGGGAACTTTATTACTAAGCACACACCAAAAGAAAAGCTTGGTTCGCGGTGGGGTTTTTAACTTCCAGATAGTCTGCCACCAAACTTAAGTAATCTACGGCTGTCTGTAATTAATCAGCCCGAGGTAACCAGTTTTTGGAGTGTATACTCCGTTCTCAGCAAGACACCACATTAGTTCATCAAGTCCCTCCTTTATTCTGATGTGAGATTCAATTAGTGTAGACATGTAATTTTACCATGTTTGGTGCCATTGGGGTGGGATATTAAGCAAATGAGCAGATTTATAGCCCTGTGCAAATATGGTGGTATTATCCTGATTAGCAATGTGTGCAATAATGTTGATATCTCACTGATTTAGTTGGTGGATTAGCTCTCTCGAAAGATGATGTTGGTCACCTCCCCTAGTCTATTGATCCAGGCCGATTCGCACTTTTGAGCCATCATTTATCCGCCAGGCAAAATTATTGCGAATGATAGGTAACGAGTGGAGCAGAGCTTTCCAAACAAAAGATATACCAATCCTTGGCCATCGTGGCAGACACACCTAATCCATGAGCTGAAGAGGGCAAATGTATTTGTGATAAGTAATAGAGGTCTAGAGGTTCTGTCCAGTAAGAAGTGTCCATCCCATTTTAGCAGCAAGTGCTTGAGCAAAAAGATTTAAATCTTTTAATCCCCAACCTCCCCATTTTTTGGGCAGAGCAATCTTGTTCCAACTAACCCAGGCAAAAATCTTCTTATCTTGATGACCATTCCAAAGATATATGCTGCAAATCTGTTGGAGACAGGCAAGGATGCTTCTGGGTATCCATGCCAAAGCCATCCAGAAAATAGGTGTAGCCTCCAGTACTGATTTGATGAGCACTAGTCTTCCTACTCTAGATAAGAATCGATGACACCAATTTGATAGCCTTTTCTCCAACTTAATGACCAACCATATCCAGTCAACAATTTTTTGGCTCAGGGGTTTGATCCAAAACCCCAGGTATTTGAAACCCTAATCAAGTGGGAGGATGTAGTATGGGAAGTGCTGATGAGAAAATCGAGACTCATGGATGGATGTGTGGGCTAAGGTAATAGTGGATTTCCCATGGTTTGCCATCATACCTGTAGCCCAAGAGAAAAGGGAGAGTATATTGGCAAAAGAAGCAGAGTCTCGGATGCTACCGTCAAGAAAAATGAGGACATCATCGACAAATAGAAGATGAGTGAGGTAACATAGGTCATTTATTTTTAGTCCAAATAGTCGACCATTTCTCTTTGCTTGTGCAAGGAGCTGGCTGAGTCCTTCCATGACAATAAGGAAAAGAAGGGGAGATAGGGGACAACCCTATCTGAGTCCCCTCTCGGCATGAAAGAAATGTGAAGCAGATCCATTGATGAGTACACTGAAGGAGGTAGTGGTGATGCAAGACATGATCCAGGTGATGAAATCATGAGGGAAGCCCAGATGAATGAGAAGCATTTTGATGTAAAGCCAGCTAACACGGTTGAAGGCTTTTGCCAGGTCAATCTTTAATATGATGCCCTTTAGCTTTTTGGACCTGATCGAGTGTATGGCCTCTTGGGCAGTGCCAATGGCTTCATGAATCTGTCGATTCTCAAGAAAAGCAAACTGCTCAGATGATATATGATGAGAGAGGATGGGTCTAATCCTATTGGCAATGATCTTTGCAATGATTTTGTAGAGACAATTGCAGAGAGAGATGGGGTGAAAGTCATTGAAAGATGATGGAGAATCAGACTTGGGGATAAGGGCAATGAAGGTGGAGTTTATGGCATCATATAATTTCCTAGTGGTCCTGCATTCCTCCACTACATTGAGCAGGTCTTGTCCCAATAGTTCATAAAAGGCCAAATAAAATTCAATAGTCCATCCATCCGACCCTGGACTTTTATCTTTTTTAAACCATTTCAAGGTCCCCTCAAGTTCAACAGTTTTCACTGGTGAGTTGAGCTCATCTGCCATATCCTCATCCACAAACTAAGGAAAATGACTAGCTACATGTATAATAACGGCTAGATTGGACCCTAGGGGGGTTTTGTAGAGATTTTGAAAATGAGAGGTGCCCAGATGAGATAGTTTATTAAAGGTGTCTGCCACTCCTCCATCAGGTAAGGGCATATTCTAGATAGTGTTAGACACCTTTCTTCCCTTGGTATAGTTCTGAAAGAATTTTGTGTTATCATCTCCAACTTGTAGCCAGATGGCCCTGCTCTTAAGTCTCTAAGTTTCCTCTCTTACCTTCAATATCTTTTCCATCTGTTTCTCGAGCTAAATAAGGTGAGATTTTTCATTTACAGTTGTAAAACCCTTGTTACGATCATCCATTAGCTCACTCAATTATGATTCAATTTGTGATAGGGTATGATCATCCCTTTGTTCTTTATATTTAGCCCAGGTGATAGATAGATGCTTGAGCTGAGATAGATTGTGATAGAAACCCTCAGCTAGAGATCTATGTCTCGTAATGGGGTTTGCCTTCCAGTAGTCAGTGACCATCTTGATGTATCCCAGATCATGTAGCCACACATGATTGAATTTAAAGGGGGATTTAGGCTTTGAATGGGGGCCAAGGATCTCCAAATATATGGGTGAGTGATCAAATATTCCCCTAGAACCCACCCATTGTCTATATCTATTCAGATGTTGTAATAGGGGCACCTTAATCAGGAATCGATCAAGCCTTCTAGCTAGAGCTGCATCCCCAACCCTTCTATTCCTCCAAGTAGGAAGGGGCTTATTCATGGGGACATCTGTAAGGTTATGCTGCTCCAATAAATTCATCATATACCCTGATAGAGGATCCACTTGGGCTTGGGAACCCCATGATTCCCCAAATCCCAGGGAGAAATTGAGGTCACCCCCAAGGACCAGATGATCAGATGAAGTAATCGATAGGTTGAGGAAACGCTGCCAGAAATCCTCTCGCCGATGACAGGGTCCATATATGTTAATGACCCGAAGATTCATACCAAGTTTGGCCGAGAAAATATCCATACCAATAAACCCTAATCCACCCCACGATGATATGACCTTAATGGTGTGAGGATTGTAACCAATGGCTAATCCCCCAGAACATCCCATAGCATCAAGGGAATAAAAGTGCCAACCAGGTTTTAAGGGTGCCAAGGTTCTGGTGATGAGATCAGCATCACCAAGGGTTTCTTGCAACATAATGATATCCACAATCTCAACTTCAAATAATCTATGCAGGGCTAGTTTTATGGAGGCACTAGCCATACCTCTGCAGTTGAAGGAGAGCCACTTCATGGGGGAAACCTTCTCGGGGTGTTCAATGCTCTAAGAACCCCTTCCAAGGTGGATTGTTTGCCTGAGACAATTTTTACCCCAGCCTTTTGTATGGCTTTAGAGAGATAGGATTTATGGCCACGAGATGATTGAACGAAGGATCCAAGTAGGGTGAGTCCCAGTCCTGTATAAGAGGGAGTATGACCTTCAAGGTGTGTGAGAGAGTGAAAGTTATATGTGTGAGGCGAATCAGTCCAGTCCAAAGTGGATGGCAAAGGAATGGAGGGTGATGGAGGGAAAGATGGAGCGGTGGTAGAAAAGATGGGAGGGGGCAAGGTAAGAGTGCAGGGTATGGAGGGAGTAATGTTCATAGTAGATGTAGTATCATGTAATGCACTGCAAGAAAGAGATATAGAGGAGATAGGGTGAGAGGAAAGAGGAGTACCCACTTTTCTCGTAGCCTCAGCAGCAGCTCAGGATCACGTCATAGGAGGAGATGGTGTCCTGTGTGCACCTTCTACAGCCATGGGAGGAATGTCCCAAAAAGAGGCCTGGGGGGTTAAACAGGAGTACGATCTGGGAGGGAGATTGCTTGAATCTTTGAGGTTACTGGAGCACTTAGAGGATCAAGTGATTTCTTGATCAGTGGGTAGTCCTTGAAAATGTGCCCCACCTTGTGACATCTTCTACAACGAAACGAGAATCCTTCATAGTCCAGAGAAAACCACCCCCGTGGAAGGATTTCTTTGAGGGTGTTGCCCCAAATTTCATGTTCCGAGAGAGTCAATCTCTCCATCAAATAAGCCTTGCCATAGACATGCCCAACTAGAACAAAGCTAGCCTTATTTGTGACTTCACCCATTGATATACCCTCACTGAAACAAATGGTGAAATCCTTTGTCGAGGCCTTCACACACTTTACTTTCCTTTTTCTAGTCTGGGGCATAGATGGATGATCCTGAAGCAAGTCGAAGGAGGTGTGCCCATCCTGTTGTAGTTGAGCCATCGATTTTACCCTAATCACAGGATTTTCAAAACAACCTGACAGTGAATTTGCAGAATTTGACGGCTTGATGCCGAGATTGAAGGGCCCCAAGTTGTATGGTCTGTAGGCAGCAGAGAGCTAGATAGGTGGAGATGGTCATTCAGAGGGTTTGGCTCGAATGTGGTAGAGGGCGGTGAGACTGCAGCAAGCAAGTGTAGTGTACCAGGGGATAGCGGTGGACAATCCAGTGCAGGTGAGTTGATAGAGAGGGTGCCGAAGTGAAGAGAGGAAGTGGTGAGACCAGGGAGGGTGACCACTGGGGCGGAGCAGGATGGAGCAGATGCGGGAAGCGGAGGGGATCCAGAAACGGATGGGTTAGGATTAGGGTTTTCGAAAATGGGCTGATCGGGAAACAGGTCCAGTGAATAGTCCACCTCCTCATAGTCCATGACTTCGTCCATGTTCGAACAGGGAAACGACACCATGACCGCCGGCAACTGTTGACAGCAATGAAAGGAAACAAACGCAGTCGGTCAGCCAGAGGACTGCGGGGTAAGCTGCGGTACTACAGTAAAAACCAAGAGATTTACCCTAAGCCCTTGCTAGGCAGGCTATTCAATTGCTCCACCATCCAGAACCCCTATTCCCATATAAATTAAATTAAGGTTTTAATAATAATTAATATTAATGTTATATAATAAACAGTAATAATATTTAATATTAATATCAATAATAATAATAATAATGTTAATAATTATTATTTGAATTTAAATATTAAAAATATTATACAAAAATTTAGTATTTAATGTAAAACTACTTTTAATAAAAAATAATTAAAATAATTAATATATTTATTAAAATTTAATATGAAAAAAATACATATTTATTAAAACCTAAATGTAACTCACATTTGTTCTAATGATGTAGTTAAATGCTTGTATTAAATGTTTGAATTAAATGGAATTAAATGTTGTATTTGTTGGATTCAAATGCAATAATACAACAACGTTGTATTTGATGGAATTAAAGGTTGTTCTAAACATTGTAAATGTTGTAAACATATTATATGATATAACTCATTGCTTATATCAAATAACGTTGGGCATGTACCAAAATGATAACATTGCACAATTAATCATAAACCACACAATGTAATGTAAGGCACTATGTTGTAAACATTATTCTGAACACTGTAAACTTTGCTCTCCATAATGAATATGTATTTCCATAATACTAATGAACACTCCTAGTGAACACTATATTAACCCAACAACCCTAAGCAATGCCAAAATAACTGTTGCTAATATAAAAACAATGTACCAAATTCAAATACACTACCCAATGGCTTAGATTATGGCTCAATATAAACATTAGAGTGTTGCTCCAAACTATTAATGTTTCTCCAAAAATATTAATGTATTGAAAAATATATTAAAACTACATAACTTTGCAATTATACATTGAACGTTAGTATTAAATAAATAAAAGATACCATTAGATGAAGAAACATTCTCTTTAAATGAACAAGAAGCACATGTCTAGTTTATTTTGAATTCTCTCCACCACAATAAATGTTGAACACTGAATGTTGCATGATAAAAACACATTCCAATGTTGTACATTCTCCAAATGTTCTTCATGGCACCTTTAAGGTGTCAGTATTATGTATGGAGCTGTCAACATTCATTATTTGTTTTTCTATTTCTTGCCATCTCTGTGATCTTGTTAATTATGCCTTCCCTGTGCCTATGTCATCTACTATTTTTGAAGAGCGTGTCACCTTGCATTACTTTTGATCATAAGTGTAATGCATATTTGTGATGAGAGTTGACATTAAGTGTTAGGGTGCAAAACCCTAAAAAAATCTTTTGAGGGCACTTTCTTCCCAATGAAACAATAGGTAACATATTTCATGAAAATACAGGGATTCGGATTCGAGTACTATACGTCTTGTCTTATTGCTTAATTATTTGATTAATTACATGTCTCTTGATTCAATTGCCTTTTTTTTTACCCATTGGCTACTGTCTCTTGTTTTTGCTTCACCATGACTATTTTTATTGACTTCCATTTAGGTTCATAAAATGCTATTGGAACTGCTGCTTATGGTAAAATTTATCTTTTTTTATCAAAATTTTAAAAGTAAAACTTTTTTTAATAAAAAATTTAAAATAAATAATATATTTATTAAATTTAATGGGTGAATTTAAAATAAAATAACCTTTTTTTATTTCAAACATTTGCAAGTGAAATGGATTTAAAATTCTAAAGATTCAAACACTTCATGAAACTCATTCATTGGCAACTCATTAAAATCTTAAACCTAATATTATAATATTATATTAATATAAACTAAAAGATTTATGATTGAGACATGTTCAAGTGAAAAGAAATATGGGGATACAAAATATTCATTTGAGCAATATCTTGGTATAACAAACTCATTTGGCACTTAGTAAAGAGGGATTCAATTAAAATAATTAATTCAAGGCTTAGATGAAGAGGCATGTGGGATTTACATTATTTGAATTTGTCCAAGAGAGGATTTCATTGTTAAGAAAGAGAGCATCTCATGGTCAACAAAGTTTTTATTAAAAAAATTATATATATATAGAATTTAAATGAAACACATTTCAAATTAGCTTTTATTTTAAATCAAACAAATTTAATTGAAATTAAGTAAAAAAAAAAGGTGATGGATCAAGAGAGATATTGAAGAGGAAAAACATAATGATTAAGAAGAAACATCATTAAAAGTTATTCTTAAAACCAATTAGTTATATTAAATTTAATATTAGTATCTAATATTATATTGAGAATAATATATTATATTAGCAATACTAAAACTTCATATTACATAAATTATATTAATATTTAAAATCTAAAATCTAATCCCGGATGCGGGTGTTCAATCAGCGTAAGGGTACGAAGGTGGCGCTTCACATGGGCAGGTGTCAGCCCATGCGCGCCACGAGGAACCGTGCAGATCAAGTGAGCTGGTCTCACGCAGGGTTATTAATGTGGTTCGTTTACTCCTCCATCTACCTCCTGGTAAATTGTGCAATGGCGCTTCATAATGTTTGTGCTCCCGCGGCCTCCTCGCATTCCTCTGTGGTTTCTTGGCATTCCTCAGTGGCCTCTTCGCATCCCTCTGCTGCCACTTCACACTCCTCTGTGGTGCTGTTGGCAGCTCAGGGGCATTCACTCTCTGTGCCCAAGTCCGTCTCCGTCTCAGGCTTGAGCGTGTTTCACGGGAATTTAGCTCCAGTTCATCGAGCTCACGTTCTGGTTAGTTGCTCCCCTCCGTGTATTTGTGCGCTGGTCAATCCACTGTATACTGCAATGCCGATAGAGCATCCAAGAATGGGTAGCAGACGCAGAGGCTCCCATGGATGCGCCACCTCAAAGAGGTCTGCCCCCATCTCTCCCTCCTCCTCGGTTGAGGTGGCACCTGAGCAAAATCGCCCTCAAGTTTCCAGAGCTGGAAGAGGCAGAGGTCACGGGCGTGGAAGGCTGGTTGAATGTGAGCATGCAGCGCATCCAACAGTCCGCTATCGTATCCCCTGCACTCTTGCCAATTCCACTTTCTTAGTCTCTGTTACTATTGAAAATTGTGCAAATCTCAGCGGCCAGGCAGCAGCTCATCAGGAAATTCCGCCAGAACAAGGGACAACGCCTCCAATTGACACTCAACGCCCGGTCACGGGAAGTTCCTCCTTGGCGACTCAAGCCGCCCCTGATGGTCCAAGCGAGCCTGCTCCGGGAGTCCCAACCGGCTCGGTGGTCCTTCGCTCAGACTCGGAAGACTCTTTGCAATTTGGGTGCAGGGTAGTGGAGGAACCCTACACTACAGATGACAACTGATCTCGGATGGCACTCTGCTCTCGGCAGCCTAAGAAGTAGGTGCATTACTCTGTTTTTGGAACTCGCAATTCTGCCTGTGTCAGGTCATAGTATGTGTCTATATGTCTCTGTGTCGACTGTTTGGATCTATGTCTATTTGTCCTTGTTCAGCGCTGCACAACAGTGCAATAGTTGTTTGTATCAGCTTGTCTGTTTCGCAATATTTAGAGTCTTAGGAGAAGATGTAACAGATGGAAGTCCACCATTTTTGGAAGGTGTTCAGCTGTGCTAATTGTCAATCTCATGGCAATATTTTCAAGGCTACGGCCTTGCTATAACATTTTGAATCTTTTTGTATAATAATAGAAGTAGACAGATTGAGAAAAAAAAAAAATCTAAAATCTAAAAATACTATTGTAACCTAAAACCATTAATTTTTGTTGTAAAACCATGTTAAAGTTTTGGTAGCTTGAATAAACAACAATTAATGAATACCAATGAATTGAACAGACAAATATTTGGACCATGAAGCCTTTTGAAACACATACTTTTAAAAAAGTAACGCACAACAATGTGCAGCCACATTTCAACTTTTCTTTTTTTTTGCAAGCTGAGGTGGTACTCTTTCTATTACTGGATAGAAAATAAAACATTACATCATATCAAAAAACTTGTAGACCCGCCCACATGGGGAAACTGGGTGACTAATCCATCTATAGTTTTTAATAGCCGCCCAAAAGTAAAAGGCCCACAGTCTGATAATCTTAGCCAAAATAACAAGGCAGTCTTGAGATTTCCTAATGCTACTAGTATGCAGAAAATGCATATCTCTATTTAAGTCATGCAAGAAACTATAACCAAAAAGACTATTAGATTTTCTAAACATATCTCATGTCAAATAGTGTCCATTGCCGGTTGCTGACTTGCTCCGTTCTCTGCATCTTGCTGGTCTCCCTTCAGCAGCTGATGAATTGCGTCCAGCTTCTCCTCTTGCCTCTCCATCGCAATGCGGATGAAGCTTAATTCCCTATGCATGTCCGGGTTTCCCAGGGCCATCTCAACCATATCCTTAGCCACTTGCTCTAGAGCCTTTGCCAGCAGCCCCTTCATAACCCAATATATGTGCAAAGATTGTTTAAACAATGACATTCTCCCCCTTGTATGCCCAGGATCATGAAGCAGGAACTCCCACTCCTCCATGTCCTCTTCCGATTGATCTTGAAGAGACTCCTCCTCCAGATGCTGCATAATTCTCCTCACTGCTGGGTTGGAGTTACGCTGGTAGGCCCTTTCTGCCCGCCGGACCCTGTGATTCACCGTTCTCCTTGCCTTTTTAGCCGGGTTCTTGTCCTGCCTGGAGTTTTCTCCTTCCTCCTGCGTCCTCCTTTTCTGTCCCCGGCCCCTTTTCCTGTTCGAGTCCACGCCTCTGCCAGGGGCTCTCTCTCGTTTTCTCATGCCATACCGCCGAAACTTTACCTCCTGCGGAGCAGGGTAGTTTTCTTCCATCTGTTGGTGCTTGTCGTCTGCTGCCCTGTCCTGAGAGAAAGACCGCACATTCCTTTCACCCTGTGGAAGCTCTTCCTCCGACTCATCCTCGATATCCCAGACCTTGATTGGCTGGTCATCCTTCATAATTCCTTTTCCTTTCCTGCTCTTATTCTCAGCAACTGCATTAAACTGCTCCTCTGTCTCCCTAGCTTTCTGTCTTGTTTCCATACTGCCCGTGGGTCTGGCGCAGAGAAATCTCGGGTTCCCGGAAGCTTTTACCTTTAGATGTTGTTTCTCGGCAGCAATATCCGCACCTCTCCAAATTAGGAAACAGCTTGATATGAGATCCTCCATCCCCAAATGGGTATATATCGAATTCCTATCCTTATCGTACGTCCTTGGCTCAGTTTTCGTTTGCCGCCGGTAGCTTTCCGGGATGACGATTCCTCCGACCATCATTCCCTGATTAATTTCTGCTGTCAAGGGATCTGACAGACCGCTCCAACCTCCTCTAATGTTTCGATCATTTATTGCTTCACCTCGGATGTCTTCCTGGGCCGTTCTCCACGCACGCCGCCTCTGTACTAGCCTGTATCTTATGATCATATCTTTTCTCTGTCCCGTCTGATCTGAGATCATTACTCGGGACCTCCACGTCCTCTCATTGCTCCAACTCATCGATCCTCGTGTTCCCGCTTGTAGCTTGATCATAGTCTGATTTAATTACTTCTGCCAGGTCCTTCCACTCCCTATGCTCGCACACTGCTCTCCATTGATTATCCACCGTGCTACCACGACCTTTACAGCCCCAGTTTGCCATGAAATCGGCCGCCTGGTTCCCTTTCCTTCTAACGTGGCTTATAATTTTGTATTCAATTCTTTTCAGAAGATCAGCGATTTCCTGGATAATACCTGCCGTGCGCCAACTATTAGTGACCTTCTCCCAATCCCGACCATTACTAAGCTTTTTCAGTGTCTCGACCGCAATCTGAGAGTCTCCAACAATTTCCAGATTGGTGTAACCATTTCTTACAGCAATTCGCAATCCCTGGTGGAGAGCCCAGAATTCTGCCTCGTTATTTGTCATTTCTCCACCCCAGTCTGCGAAAATCCATCTTACCTGCTTGTTACTATCCCGGAAAATGCCCCCAAAGCCAGCTTCTCCCGGGTTCCCCTTCGAAGCCCCGTCGAAATTTAATTTGATAAAGTTTCCTCTGGGGAAGCTAAATTTATCAGGGCTTTGAGTCTGCATATCTAAATGAGAATTCTTCTTGTAATGAACCATCTCAAACTTTAGATTTAACTTATTCAGAATGCCCTCCTCAACCGGGTTGGCCTTCCAATCCTCCCCATCCCACTTTTCAACCAGGATTGTTTCCCGCATTAACTGGACTGCTCGATCCCAGATTACTTCAGGTTCTTTCTCTGTATTTTGAAATACCCTGCGATTCCTCTCCTTCCAGATCATCCACATTACAAACCCTGAGATGAGACTCCACGCTCTTTTGACCACTCTACACTGAAAAACTTCTTTATTCCATTGAAAGACAGTTTCAGTGAAATCGCTAGGAGCTATCTCAGATTTACCAAATACTCGTTTGGTGTTCATCCACAGCTTCTTAGTGAATGGACACTTAAGCAGAAGGTGATTTCTGGTCTCAGTATCAGTGTTGCATAGACAGCACCTCGAAGGACCATTGAAGCCTTTTTTTTGGAGTTGATCCCAGGTTAAAATCTTATTCTTAATTGCAAGCCAAATAAATATGGAGACTTTTGGCCACCAGTTGCTTTCCCATATCATTTTCCAGTCTAGATCCTCTTCATCTCTGGTTTGGGTATCAGTTAAGAAGTAAGCTTCTTTGGTGGTGAAGGAGCCTTTCATAGAGTTCCCCCACCTAAGGATATCCTTACCGGGCTCTTATTTTCCTAGATTAAACCTCTTTTCTGTAAGCTTCCTGATGATCTTGGCTGAGCTCCCTATCCCACTCAGTCGGGTCAGTCCAAACTCTCCAGCTTCCATCTGGTTCATTAGCTTTCCAGTAGTCTCTGACACATATCCTATCTCCTGCTATTCTATCCCGAATTTGATGTAGCCTCTGTATTTGATTCATTCTTTCTTTCTGTTACCACCTATCTTCCTAGAAGTTGGCTTCTTCCCCCCCTCGGATCTCCCAGAAGGTATGGTTTTCCACCAGATCTTTGTTTTGACGTGCAAGGTCCCATATTGCTGACCCTTTAGGAGTATTTCTCTGTCGTAAAATCTCAACTGTGGAGTCAGGCATATTGTATTTGGTCTTCCATATGATTTTCCAAAGATCATTGCCTCCTCTAAGCCAGCGCCACCAGAGCTTGGCTCCCAAGACTCTATTAAGAGTTTCAGGGTCCCTCAGCCCCAAACCTCCTCTCTCTTTTCTCTTTGTTACCTGTTTCCAAGAAACTAAGGCCCACTTTTTCTTCTGGCTAGTCCCTCCCCATATAAAAGTTCTAATGATCTCTCTAATCTTAGCACATGCTCCTAAAGGGGCAGCCATTATTGACAAGGGATAAATGGGGATAGCTTGAAGGACAGATTTTGCCAGAACTATCCTCCCTGCTATATTTAAAACTCTGAAGGCCCAATTTGCGATTCTGTTTCTCAGCTTATCCAGGACTCCTTGCCAGTTTTTCATCTTTTTGGAAGTGAAGTCTAATAAATTACCCAAGTATTTCGTAGGAAGTTCTCCCCTTTTGAAGCCCAATAATCTTATAAGGTGGGTTTTGACCTGCTCCACTGTATTAAATATGAATATACAGGATTTATCTCTGTTAATTTCTAGACCCGAAGCCTCAGCAAATAAGTCCAGAATTTTTTTAAGCTGTCTTACTTCTTTGACCGTTGGTTCCCCGAATAGCATTATATCATCAACGAATTGCTGATGAGTTAAAGGCAGATTATTTCCCCAGAGTTGCAGACCTTTGATTCTGTTTGCTTCTCTTTCTTTTTTAATAAATCGACCCAGACCTTCAGCTGCTAGGATGAAAAGAAACGGAGATAATGGATCTCCTTGTCTAATCCCTCTAGAAGCATTAAAAGTTTTTGAGGGAGTACCATTAACCAGAATAGAAAAATTTGGAGATGAAATCAAACTATGTATCCATCTAATCCATCTACTATTAAAACCAAAACTTCCCAACACTTCTTCCAAGTAATTCCAATTGAGCCGGTCATAAGCCTTCGACAAGTCCAACTTTATCATCATACCTTTTTGCTTCTTTGTTTTTAGAGAGTGAATAACTTCTTGAGTTACAACCAGACCATCAAGGATCTGTCTACCTTCAACAAAACCTGTTTGTTCAGCAGATATTAACTTGCCCAGAAGGGGTTTTAATCTCTTGGCGATCAGGGATGTTATAATCTTGTAGATAACATTACACAAAGCAATAGGTCTAAAGCCATTGGCATCTTCTAAATTATCCCCCTTAGGAATTAAGGCATAAAAAGTAGAGTTGATGGCAGGCCATACCTTTTGGTTCATCCTGGACTCTTCGACCAAATCAAGGATCTCTTTCCCCAGAAAGTGCCATCCCGCCTGGTAGAAATCGACTGTGAAACCATCCGGGCCTGGAGCAGTGCCTTTCTTCATTGCTTTCACAGTATCCTCTAACTCTTCTAATGTCACTGCTCTCATTAACGCCATATTTTGGTCCTCTGTGACTAAACGAGGAATAGCTGAGCAGATCTCCTGAATTGCTCTCGATCTATCTGCTTGAGGTTCAGTTAGGATTCCTTTATGGTGATCCATTAGGACTTGTTCTATCTCAGCTTGTTCGACCACTCGATTCCCATTCCTATCTTTGATGGATAGAATCATGTTGCTCTGTCTGTGTTTGATCATAGCATGATGGAAGAATTTGGTATTCCTCTCCCCCTCCCTTAACCATTTTATTCTTGATTTTTTCCGCCAGAGAACTTCCTCCTGCTTTCTTCTTTCTTCTAACTTACCAAGGACTATCCCTTCTTCTCTAGTGCTTTCCTCTGTTCTGCCTTCCACTATCATTTTTTGTTGAAGAGATTCCATTTCTCCCTCTAGCTTTTGTCTTTCTTCCATAATGTTGCCAAATTCCTCCTTGTTCCATTTTTTGATTCTACCTTTCAACTCTTTCAGCTTCAACTGGAATGTATGCATTTTTCCTTTGCCCTGCACTGTACTTTGCATCCACCATTCTTCAACTTTCTTCATGAATTCTGGGTCCCTTAACCAGAAGGCTTCAAATCGGAAGGGTCTTTTTCCACAGTTCCTTTTGATATCCACCTCAAGTCTAATCGGCCAATGATCAGAACCCAGGGATGGTATGATTTTGGCTTCAACAAAAACATCCTTATTCATGATAGCTTCTGAAACTAGGAAGCGGTCAAGTCTTGAGGCAATTTGATTTTTGCCCCCCCTCCTGTTGTTCCAAGTGTGTATCCCGTTGATAGTCTGAATGTCTACTAATCTTAATTCCTCGATCATTTCATTAAATTTATCCATAAAGTGGTCCACCCTCCTTATCCCGCCTTTTTTCTCGTCTAAGGATCTGATTAGATTGAAATCACCTCCTATGATCCAAGCAGCTTCTGAATATATTCTTCTGATGGTTTTCAGGCTATTTATAAAGTTTTCTTTTTCCCCTGGGGACGGGGGGCCATAAACCCCTGAGATGACCACCTGTTCCTTCGTCCCTACTATCCTACCCAAGCCTGTAAGGACTCTACTCATGCTAGTCCAACTTTCTAAAATGATATCATTAGGATTCCACAAAATTGCAATACCTCCCGCAGAGCCGATAGCGTCTTGCCCCATAACTTCATATTGCAGTTTATTTTTGTCCAATATTTTTTCAAGCTGTTGAACAGTGATTTTTGTCTCCTGTAAAATCATAATGCTAGGCTTCTCCTTTTTCAATTTATCTTTCAGATATCTCTGTTTACCTTTACTATTCAGGCCCCTAATATTCCAACTGATAACAATCATTTAAAACTTTTGGTAGGAAGGGAAGAATACCTCTGACAAAGGTATCACTTTACCTGAGTTTATCAACGTCTCTCCCACCGTCTGGATGGTTTCACTCATCATTTTTCGACCTCTTTTCCTACTGTTTTTGCCAGAGCCGTCCATTCCCGCCTGTTCATTTCCTATCATAACCTGCTGATTCATGTTCTCCCCTTTTTTTCCTTATACTTCTGAAATGCTTCCTTATACAGTTGTTTCTGTTTTTCAGGTATAAATCTATTATCTAGACGTTTCCATTCCTGGATTAGCTGTTTCATAATTCTCTCCTCTTCCACCTCAATTTCTAGTTGGTTTTCCACATCCATCTGCGATTGCGCTTCTGTATTTTCTGTCTTTCCTTCGTTCTGGGTCTCAATGATTTTTCTTAAGTTTGCACCTTTTCCTTTATCCTCACTTACAATTTCCATTGGTGAATTTCCTGGATCCTCGTCATCCTCCAGATTCACTTCATAGTCCTCGTTCTCGCTCTGAAGCACTTGGAACTTGTTTTGACTTGTTGCTTGGCTGGGTTTTTCTTGTGAGTGATATTTTGGTCCCTCCTTACTCTGCTTCCGTCTCCTTGTGACCTGTTGAAAACCCCTGTCTGTCTCCTCCACTCTTTCTGAGTTTTTCTGGTGTTCCTCTTGATTTCTTTTTGATTCCTCCTCCTTATTCAGCGGACACTGCCGGTATAGATGGCCATACTCATGACACCTGCGGCATCTAAACGGTATATGTTCATAGTCTATGGGCTGTTGCCAGACTTCATCATGATATTCCAATTCAATATTTTCTGGGAGGGGTTCTGCCAAATTCATGTAGACACAGATCCTTGCGTATGAAGTATATTTGCCTCGTTTCGTATTTTCCGCAATTTTAACAAAACTCCCGATTGAGTTCCCGATTCCTTCTAAAATTTCAGGGTCCCAGAATTCGTCTGGCAACCCAAATAATCGAACCCAGATTGGGGCGTCCAGCATTTTTTCCTTCTCTGGGTTGTATCTTTCTTCCCAGTATTTCATGAACAGGCCTGCATTGTTCATGAAGTATGGGCCTTCTTCGAAGATCCTATTTTTGTCTTCCAAGTTCGTGAAGATAGCTGTGAAAAACCCTTTGGCTCCCAGTTTCAGATCTATATGACCTCTTGGTCTCCACCTTTGGTCAATCCATCTGTACAACTCTTTCTCTGATGGCCAGTAGCCTATGAATTTACATATCAGGGCATGGTCCTTCATATAACAGTTGTATTCCTCCAGTTTGTTGCAAGGGATGACGTATCTTGGTTGTTTTTGTGCCCTAGGTAAGCATTTTCCTCCCATCCTTTTCTGCCATAGATTACCCATCACTGGGGCAGAGCTTTCCTTCTGATTGTGCTGCATTCCACTTGCACTAGTCTCTCCTGCTACCACATTTTTGAAGGAGGGGATCTCTCCCCTCCCCTTTGGGTTTTCCATATCCCCCTCAGCGCTTGCCTCGAATTATTTCCTTTGACTTTGCTGCTGAAATCTCGTTGCCTGAGATGAGGGTATTACTAGATTCTAATCCCTGCTACGATTGCTTCAGTCTTCCACACCCTCTCGACCACGATAAGCCCCTGTCAACCCCGTCTGCTGCGCCGTCTGCAAACCCTAGCAGCGCGCATCGCTCAAAGCCCTCCCCTGGCTAGTGGTTAGTTTTAATTAAAGCATTATAAAATATTAATAATCCGAGTCACATTTCAACTTTTCAATAATATAAAGTTTTAACATTTTTGTTTTTAATTCTATTTCTCTAATCTTCATACGTGTCGAAAACTAACTTGTATGGTAAATTTTTAATAGTGATTTGTAAAAAATTAATTTAAGTGAGGTTTAAACATATGATTTAAATATGTAAGAAATTTAGTGGTCTAAATTCCATGCATTGATGGAGTGGTGATGACAAGAATATACTGGCACCTTTAAGTTTACACCATCCGATCAAAAAAATTAATTAAGAAAAATATTATAGTGCTCAATTGCAATGGGGGGTTGCACCTATCAACACCCCCCCTATGTATATTAATATAAATCCCTAGTGTTTATAGTCATGGTCAACCATGGTCCAATATCACATTGTGATAAATATTGTCTCAATAGGAAAATTAACCATGGTCAACCAAGGTCCAAACTCAACATATCTCATGAAAATGCAGAGATTTGGATTCGAGTACTATAAGTCTTGTCTTATTGCTTAATTATTTGATTAATTACATGTCTCTTGATTCAATTGCCTTCTTGTTTTTTAACCATTTGCTACTATCTCTTGTTTTTGCTTCACCATGACTATTTTTATTGACTTCTATTTAGGTTCATCAAATGCTATTCAAATTGCTGCTTATCATAAAATTTATCTTTTTCAATCAAAATTTTAAAAGTAAAACTTTTTTTAATAAAAAATTTAAAATAAATAATGTATTTATTAAAATTTAATGGGTGAATTTAAAATAAAATAACCCTTTTTTTATTTAAAACATTTGTAAGTGATATGGATTTAAAAATCTAAAGATTCAAACACTTCATGAAACTCATTCATTGGCAACTCATTAAAATCCTAAACCTAATATTATAATATTATATTAATATAAACTAAAAGATGTATGATTGAGACATGTTCAAGTGAAAAGAAATATGGAGATATAAAATATTCATTTGAGCAATATCGTGGCATAACAAATTCATTTGGCACTTAGTAAAGAGGGATTCAATCAAACTAATTAATTCAAGGCTTAGATGAAGGGGCATGTGGGATTTACATTATTTGAATTTGTCCAAGAGAGGATTTCATTGTTAAGAAAGATAGCATCTCATGGTCAACAAAGTTTTTATTAAAAAAATATACACACACATAGAGAATTTAAATGAAACACATTTCAAATTACCTTTTATTTTAAATCAAACAAATTTAATTGAAATTAAACAAAAAAGAAGTGATGGGTCAAGAGAGATATTGAAGAGGAAAAGCATAATGATTAAGAAGAAACATCATTAAAATTTATTCTTAAAACAAATTAGTTATATTAAATTTAATATTAATATCTAATATTATATTCAGAATAATATATTATATATTATATTAGCAATACTAAAACTTCATCTAATATAAATTATATTAATATTTAAAATCTAAAATCTAAAAATACTATTGTAACCTAAAACCATTAATTTTTGTTAGAAAACCATGTTAAAGTTTTGGTAGTTTGAATAAATTGCAATTAATGAATACCAATGAATTGAAGAGACAAATATTTGGACCATGAAGCCTTTTGAAATGCATACTTTTAAAAAAGTAATGCACAACAATGTGCAACCACGTTTCAACTTTTCAATATATAAAGTTTTAACATTTTTGTTTTTAATTCTATTTCTCTAGCTTTCATTCGTGTCGAAAACTAACTTGTATGGTAAATTTTTAATAGTGATTTGTAAAAAGTTAATTTAAGTGAGGTTTAAACATACGATTTAGATATGCAAGAAATTTAGTGGTGTGAATTCCATCCATTGATGGAGTGGTAACGATGAGAATATACTAGCATCTTTAAGTTTACATCATCTGATCAAAAATATTAATTAAGAAAATTATTATAGTGCCCAATTGCAATAGGGGGGATGCCTATCAGAATCCCCCTTATGTATATTAATATAAATCCTTAGTGTTTATACTCATGGTCAACCATGGTCCAATATCACATTGTGATAAATATTGTCTAAATAGGAAAATTAACCATGGTTAACCAAGGTCTAAACTCGCATTGTGACAAAGATATTCTCAATATGAAAATCAACCATCGTAAACCATGGTCAATCATTTTTATTTTAGAGTTCATAGTAATTATCTTACGGTTTATATACGTAGCGTTTATAGGTATATTCCGTCGGGTTTAATATTATTCCTTTGGGTTCTATTCCCTAGGGTTTTTAGTACTAATCCCTTGGGCTTATTATTTCCTTTAGTTTATAATATAAATACATTGGGTTTATTAATCTAAGGGTTCATATTCGTAAGGTGCAATCTTTAAAAATAATACACATAATAATTCCCTTATCACAATTCTAATTATTATTAGATCATGCTTGTTATTATGAGTTAATTTTATTATTATAATAATAATATAATAAATATATTATATTATTATTATAATAATAATACAATAAATATATTATATAATAATATTAGTAATAATACAATATAATATAATTTTTATTATTTTATAATAATGTAATAATAATTATAATATATTATATATTATTATATTATTATAATAATAATAACAATTATATTATATTGTATTATTATTGTAATAATATAATATATTTATTACATTATTATTACCAAAGGGATTAATACTAAAACCCCAAATGATTATGAATCCCATGGAATAATATTAAACAAAAGGGACTAATATTATAAACCCAAGGGATACAAACCCTAAGATAAATATTAAAAATACTAAAATAAACATGGTTGAATTAATAAAGCCTGAGAATTAATATTTTAAACTCAAGGGAATACTAAAACAAATGGATTATTAATATTATAAACCCAAGGAACTAATAAACCCAACAGTTTAGTATTATAACCCCAAGGAATTAGTGAATCCAAGGGACAAATATTAAAAACTTAAGGGATCAAGAAGCACAAGGTATCGATATTACAAACACAAGAGATTAATAAAGCTCATCATGATTGATATTATAAACCCATGTTAATAATAAACCCAATGGATTAATACTAGAACTCCAAGGGATTATGAACCCAAGGCAATAATATTAAACCCAAGAGACTAATATTATAAACCCAATATTGTTAAACCCTAAGTCACAATGCCACATTCAACCATGGATAACCATGGTTGTCTATGATTGACAATGGTTGACCATGATTGATATTATGAACCTAAGGGAATATTAAACCCAAGGGATTGACATTACAAACCCAAAGGAATAATAAACCCAAGGGATTAATACTAAAACCCTAAGGAATTATGAACCCAAGTGAATAATATTAAACCTGAGGATTTAAAATTATAAACCCAAGATATATAAACCGTAAGATAAATATTATAAACACTAAAATAAACATGATTAACCATCTTTGATTTTCATATTAAGACAATCCTTATTACAATTCTATGTTGGACCATGGTTGACCATGCTTGAGTTCATAATAAACCATGGTTGACTGTGGAATAATAAACCCAAAAATTGATATTATAAATGCAAAGGAATAATAAACCCAAGGAATTAAAACTAAAACCCCAAGGGATTATGAACCTAAGGGAATAATATTAAACCCAAGGGGCTAATATTATAAACACAATGTATGTAAACCCTAAGTGGAGACAATTTGTTTCATAATGTGAGATCAGGCCATGATTGATAAGAGTTGACCATGGTTGGTTATAGTTGACCATGATTGATATTATGAACCCAAGGGAAACATAACCCAAGGGATTATGAACCTAAAGGAGTAATTAAACCCAAGGGACTAATATTAAAAACCTAACAATGGTAAAACCAAATATAAATATTACGAACACTAAAATAAACATGGTTTATTTTCATGATGAGACAATCTTTGTCACATTGTGACATTCAACCATGGTTGGCCATGATTGGCTATGATTGACAGTGGTTGACCATCATTGATCTTATAAATCTAAGGGAATAATAAACCCAAGGGATTCATATTAGAAACCCAAAGGAATAATAAAACCAAGGGATTAATACTAAAACCCTAAGGGATTATGAACCCAACGGAATAATATCAAACCCAAGGGACTAATATTACAAACCCAACATTGGTAAACCCAAATATAAATACTACAAACACTTAAATAAACATGGTTTATTATATTAATATTATAATAATAATATTAATCATAATAATATTAGTAATATTAATTAATAATAAAAATAACTAATAATAATAGGAGGATAATAATAATAATAATAATAATAATATTATTATTATTATTATTATTATTATTATTATTATAACAATTATATTGTGTTATTATTATAATAATATAATATATTTATTATATTATTATGTTATTATTATAATAGTAATATTAACTCATAATAACAACTATGATCCAATAATAATTAGGATTGTGATAAGGGAATTGTTGTGTATATTATTTTCAAAGACAAACTAGTTATGATTATTAATAACTAAATAAATAATAACAACCATATTCTTATATATTTATATATTTATGATTATTATATTAATATTATAATAATAATATTAACTCATAATAATATTAATAATATTAATTAATAATAATAATAATGGATAATAATATTATGTTATTATAATAATATAATTATCATTATATTATTATCTAATAATATAATAGTTATTATAATAATAATAATTATTATTATTATTATTATTACAATAATAATATTATACTATTATTACCCAAGGGATTAATAATAGAACCCCAAGGAATTATGAACCCAAGGGAATAATATTAAACCAAAGGGACTAATATTATAAACCCAAGGGATACAAACCCTAAGATAAATATTAAAAATACTAAAATAAACATTGTTGAATTAATAAAGCCTAAGAATTAATATTTTAAACTCAAGGGAATAATAAACAAAATGGATTATTAATATTATAAACCCAGGAACTAATAAACTCAACCATTTATTATTATAAACCCAAGGAATTAGTGAACCCAAGCAATAAATATTAAAAACCTAAGGGATCAAGAAGCGCAAAAGATCGATATTTCAAACACAACAGATTAATAAAGCTCACCGTGATTGATATTATAAACCCAAGTTAACAACAAACCCAAGGGATTAATACTAAAACTCCAAGGGATTATGAACCCAAGGCAATAATATTAAACCCAAGAGACTAGTATTATGAACCCAACACTGGTAAACCCTAATATAAATATTAGAAATACTAAAATAAATATGGTTTATTTTCATGGTGAGACAATCCTTGTCAAAATGCGACATTCAACGATGGTTGACCATGGTTGGCTATGACTGACAATTGTTGACCATGATTGGTATTATGAACATAAGGGAATAATAAACTCAAGGGATTGATATTATAAACCCAAAGGAATAATAAAACCAAGGGATTAATACTAAAAGCCTAAGGGATTATGAAGCCAAGGGAATAATATTAAACCCAAGGGACTAATACTATAAACCCAACATATATAAACCCTAAGATAGATATTATAAACACTAAAATAAACATGATTAACCATCGTTGATTTTCATATTTAGAGAATCCTTATAAGAATTCCATGTTGGACCATGGTTGAATTCATAATAAACAATGGTTGACCACGGAATAATAAAACCAAGCGATTGATATTATAAACCCAAAGGAACAATAAACCCAAGGTATTAATACTAAAACCCTAAGGGATTATTAACCTAAGGGAATAATACTAAACCCAAGGGGCAAATATTATAAACCTAAGGTATGTAAACCCTAAGTGGAGACAATTTGTTTCATAATGTGAGATCGGACAATGATTGACCATAGTTGACAATGGTTTCTTATGGTTGACCATGATTCATATTATAAACCCAAGTTAATAATAAACCCAAGGGATTGATATTGTGAACCCAACGGAACCATAAACCCAAGGAATTAATACTCAAATCCAAGGGATTGTGAACGCAAAGGAGTAATATTGAACCCAAGGGATTAATATTAAAAACACCACATTGGTAAGCCCAAATATAAATATTACAAACAATAAAATAAACATGGTTTATTTTAATGCTGAGAGAATCTTTATCATAATGAGACATTCAACCATGGTTGACCATGGTTGGCTATGATTGACAATGGTTGACCATCATTGATATCATAAACCTAAGGGAATAATAAACCCAAGGGATTCATATTATAATCCCAAAGGAATAATAAAACCAAGGGACTAATACTAAAACCCCAAGGGATTATGAACCCAACAGAATCATATTAAACACAAGGGACTAATATTATAAACCCAACATTGGTAAACCCCAATATAAATACTACAAACACTATAATAAACATCGTTTATTTTCATGGTGAGACAATCCTTGTCACAATGCAATGTTCAAACTTGGTTGACTATGGTGGTTATGATTGACAATAAATCCTAGGGATTAATTCTAAAACCCCAACGGTTTATGAACCCAAGGGAATAATATTATTCCCTTGGGTTTAATATTTTATCCTTGGGTTCATAAACATAAGGGATTGATAGTATAAACCAAAAGGAATAATAAACCCAAGGGATCAATTCTAAAACCCCAAGGTTTATGAACCCAAGGGAATAATATTAAACCCAAGGGACTAATATTATAAACCCAACATTGGTAAACCCAAATATAAATATTACAAACACTAAAATAAACATGGTTTATTTTCATGGTGAGACAATCCTTGTCATAATGCGACATTCAACCATCGTTGACCATGTTGGCTATGATTTACGATGGTTGACCATGATTGATATTATAAACCTAAGCGAATAATAAACCCAAGGGATTGATATTAGAAAGCCAAAGGAATAATAAACCCAACGGATTAATACTAAAACCCCAAGGGATTATGAACTAAAGGGAATAATAATAAGCCCAAGGGACTAATATTATAAACCCAACATATATAAACCCTAAGATAAATATTATAAACACTAAAATAAACATGATTGACCATTGTTGATATTCATATTGAGACAATCATTAACAAAGTTCCATGTTGGACCATGGTTGACCATGGTTGACTTGGGAATAATAAACCCAAGTGATTGATATTATAAACCCAAAGAACGTTAAACCAAAGGGATTAATACTAAAACCCCAAGGGCTTATACACCTAAGGGAATAATATTAAACAAAAGTAACTAATATTATAAACCCAAGGTATACAAATCCTAAGATAAATATTAAAAATACTAAAATAAACATGGTTGAACTAATAGACCCTAAGAATTAATATTTTAAAGTCAAGGGATTAAGAAACCAAAGGGATTATTAATATTATAAACCCAAGGAACAATAAACCCAAGGGATTAATACTAAAACCCCAAGAGATTATGAACCTAAGGAGATAATAATAAACTCGAGGGAGTAATATTATAAACCCAAGTTATATAAGCCCTAAGTGGAGACAATTCTTTTCATAATGTGAGACCGGACCATGATTAACAATAGTTGACCATGGTTGGTTATCATTGACCATGATTGATATTATAAACCCAAGTTAATAATGAATCCAATGGATTGGTGTTATGACCCCAAGGGAATAATATTAAACCCAAAGGACTAATATTAAAAACCCGACATTGGTAAACCCAAATATAAATTTTACAAACACTAAAATAAACATGGTTTGTTTTCATGGTGAGACAATCCTCCTCACAATGTGACATTCAACCATGGTTGACCATGTGTGGCTATGATTGACAATGGTTGACCACCATCGATAATATAAACCTAAGGGAATAATAAACCCAAGGGATTCATATTATAAACCCAAAGGAATAATAAACCCAAGGGATTAATACTAAAACCCGAAGGGATTATGAACCCAAGGGAATAATACTAAACCCAAGGGCCTAATATTATAAGCCAACATTGTTAAACCCAAACATAAATACTACAAACACTAAAATAAACATGGTTTATTTTCATGGCGAGATAATCCTTGTGACAATGAAACATTTATCCATGGTTGACCATGGTTGGCTATGATTGACAATGGTTGGCCATGATTGATTTAGAAACCTAAGGGATTGATATTATAAACACAAAGGAATAATAAACCCAAGGGATTATGAACCCAAGGGAATAATATTAAACCCAAGGTACTAATATTATAAACACAACATTAGTAAACCGAAATATAAATATTACAAGCACTAAAATAAACATGGTTTATTATCATGTTGAGACAATCCTTGTCACAATGCGACATTCAACCATTTTTAACCATGGTTGGCTATGATTGAAAATGGTTGACCATGATTGATATTATAAACCTAAGGGAATCATAAACCCAAGGGATTGATATCACAAAGCCAAAGGAATAATAAACCCAATGGATTAATACTAAAACCCTAAGGGATTATGAACCCAAGGGAATACTATTAAACCCAAGGGACTAATATTATAAACCCAATGTATATAAACCCTAAGATAAATATTACAAACACTAAAATAAACATGATTGAACATCTTTGATTTTCATATTGAGACAAACCTTACCACAATTCCATATTGGACCATGGTTGACCATGGTTGACATCATAATAAACCATGGTTGGCTAGGGAATAATAAACCCAGGCTATTGATATTATAAACACAAAGGAAAAATAAACCCAAGGGATTAATACTAAAACCCCAAGGGATATGAACCTAAGGGAATAATATTAAACAAAAGTGATTAATATTATAAACCCAAGGTATACAAACCCTAAGATAAATATTAAAAATACTAGAATAAACATGGTTGAATGAATAAACCCTAAGAATTAATATTTTAAACTCAAGGGATTAATTAAAAAAAGGCATTATTAATATTATAAACCCAAGGAACTAATAAACCCAACCATTTAATATTAAAAACCCAACAAATTAGTCATCCCAAGGGATACATATTAAAAACCTAAGATATCAAGAAGTGAAAGGGACCGATATTACAAACACAAGAGATTAATAAAGTTGACATGATTGATATTATAAACCCAACCTAAAATTAAACCCAACGTATTAATACTGAAACCCCAAGAGATTATGAACCCAAGGGGATGATATTAAACCCAAGAGACCAATATTATGAACCCAACATTTTTATGCCCTAATATAAATATTACAAACACTAAAATAAGCATGGTTTATTTTCATGGTGAGATAATCCTTGTCACAATGCGACATTCAACCATGGTTGGCTATGAATTACAATGGTTAACCATGATTGATATTGTCAACCAAAGGGAATAATAAACCCAAGGGATTGATATTATTAACCCAAAGGAATAATAAACCCAAGGGATTAATACTAAAACCCCAAGGGATTATGAACCCAAGGGAATAATATTAAACCCAAAGGACTAATAGTATAAATTGAACATATATAAGCCTTAAGACAAATATTATAAACACTAAAATAAACATGATTGACCATCACTGTTTTTCATATTGAGATAATCCTTATCACAATTCCATGTTGGACCATGGTTCACCATGGTTGACATCATAATAAACCATCATTGGCTGGGGAATAATAAACCCAAGTGATTGATATTATAAACCCAAATGAACAATAAACCCAAAGGATTAATAATAAAACCCCGAGGGATATTATAAACCAAAGGGGATAATAAACCAAAGGGATTAACACTAAAAACCCAAAGGAATAATATTAAATGAAGGATAAATATTATAAACCCCAAGGTATATAAATCCTAAGATAAATATTACAAGCCGTAAAACTCAATGTTTTATATACCCAAGGGAATAATATTAAATCCAAGGGATTAATATTATAAACCTGAGGTATATAAATGCTAAAATAAATATTATTAACCTTAAAAGAAAAGAGACTAATAAATAAAATGGTTTAATTTTATAAACCCAATGAATTAGTAAGCCCAATGGATAAATATTATAAACCTAAAGGATAAGCAAACCCAAAGAATCAATATTAAAAACACATGGGATTAATAAATCCTAAGAATTAACATTTAAACCCAAGGGATTGATAAACCCACATGATTGTGAATATTATAAACCCAAGGATTGTTAATATTATAAACCCAACCATAATGAACATTAATGATATAAATATAATGTTAATTATAGAATTATTATTGATATTAATAATAAATATAATTATAATATAAAATAACTATTACAATAAAATTATTATTATTATTATTATTATGATATTACACACAAAAGAATAATATTGTAAACCCAAGGTATATACACCCCAAGATAAATATTGTAAACCCTAGAATTATCATGGTTGACCATGGTTGATTTTCATATTGATATAATCTTTGTAACAATGCAACGTTGCACCATGGATGACCATGATTGATTTTATTATGTAGTGAGTCTTTGTCATAAAACAATGTTGGACCATGGTTGATTTTCATATTGAGAAAATATTTGTCACAATGTGATGTCAGACCATGGGTGACCGTGATTATAAACCAAGGGGATTTATATTAGATGCAAGGATTAGTATTATTAACTATATTAATAATATTAAACCCTAGGAATAATCACCCTTCGATTAATAATAACATTGTTTTCCATATTAATTTGAATGTTATTGTTATTATTAATTATATTTTTTAATATTTTATTTTTTAATAATTAATATTAATGTTTTTGTTTTCACGTGTTGTTCATGAACACTCATGGTCATTGGGTGGCCACTACATCCATGGAAATATCTAAGCTTTATCAAGGGTATCAAACCCCGCAACCAATAGCTAGGCCTAACACCAAGGTCTTCGGGGAGAATTGATCCTATGAACTCCCAAACGGCGAGGCACTTATTTGACGAGTTGAGCCAACCCTTGGGGCTAATTAATATTAATGTTATATAATAAACATTAATAATATTTAATATTAATATCAATAATATATAATAATAATAATAATGTTAATAATTATTATTTGAATATAAATATTAAAAATATTATACAAAATATAGTATTTAACGTAAAACTTCTTTTAATAAAAAATAATTAAAATAAATAATATTTCTATTAAAATATAATATGAAAATTAAAAGTAAAAATAAAAACATATTTATTAAAACCTAAATGTAACTCACATTTTTTCTAATGATGTAGTTAAATTCTCATATTAAATGTTGCAATTAAATGGAATTAAATGTTGTATTTGTTGGATTCAAACGCAATAATACAACAACGTTGTATTTGTTGGAATTAATCGTTGTTCTGAACATTGTAAATGTTGTAAACATATTATATGATATAACTCATTGCTTATCACAAATAATGTTGGCATGTACCAAAATGATAACATTGGACAATTAATCATAAACCACACAATGCAATGTAAGGCACTATATTGTAAACGTTATTCTGAACATTGTAAACTTTGCTCTCCATAATGAATACATTGTTCCATAATGCTAATGAATGCTCCCCAATGAACACAATATTAACCAAATTGCCCTAAGCAATGCCAAAACAAATGTTGCTAATATAAAATCAATGTACCAAATTCTAATGTGTTGCCCAATGGCTTAGATTATGGCACAATATAAACATTGGAGTGTTGCTCGAAACTACTAATGTTTCTCCAAAAATATTAATGTATTGGAAATATATTAAAACTGCATAAATTTGCAATTATATATTGAACGTTAGTATTAAATGAATAAAAGGTTCCATTAAATGAAGAAACATTGTCTTTAAATGAAGAAGAAACACATGTCTAGTTTATTTTGAATGCTCTCGACCACAATAAACGTTGAACACTAAATGTTACATATTAAAAAACATTGTCCAATTTTGTGCATTCCCTTGACGATCTTCATGGTTCCTTTAAGGTGTCAATATTATGTATGGAGATGCCAACATTCATTATTTGTTTCTATGTTTCTTGCCATCTCTGCGATCTTGTTAATTATGCCTTCCATGTGCCTATGTCATCTACTATTTTTGAAGATCCTATCACCTTGTATTAGTTTTGATCATAATTGTAATGCATATTTGTAATGAGACTTGACTTTGAGAGTTAGGGTGCAAAACCCTAAAAATTTCTTTTGAAAGTACTTTCTTCCCAATGAAACAATAGGTAACATATCTCATGAAAATGCATGGATTTTGATTCGAGTACTATATGTCTTGTTTTATTCCTTAATTATTTGATTAATTACTTGTCTCTTGATTTATCTGCCTATTGTTTTTTTACCATTGGCTACTATCTCTTGTTTTTCTTCACCATGACTATTTTTATTGACTTCCATTTAGGTTCATCAAATGCTACTCGAACTGATGGGTGAATTTAAAATAAAATAACCTTATTTATTTCAAACATTTTAAAGTGAAATGGATTTAAAAATCTGAAGATTCAAACACTTCATGAAACTTATTCATTGGAAACTCATTAAAATCCTAAACCTAATATTATAATATCATATTAATATAAACTAAAATATGTATGATTGAGGCATGTTCAAGTGAAAAGAAATATTGGGATATAAAATATTCATTTGAGAAATATCGTGTTATAAAAAATTCATTTTGGACTTAGTAAAGAGGGATTCAATCAAATTAATTAATTCAAAGCTTAGATGAAGGGGCATGATGGCTTTACATTATTTGAATTTGTCCAAGAGAGTATTTCATAGTTAATAAAGAGAGCATCTCATGGTCTAAAAAGAGTTATATAGATATAGATATAGATATAGATATATATGCTCTCTTTATTAACTATGAAATACTCTCTTGGACAAATTCATATATATATATATATATATATATATATATATATATATAACCATTTTTATTGAATTTAAATGAAACACATTTCAAATTCACTTTTATTTTAAATCAAACAAATTTAATTGAAATTTAGTAAAAAAAAAGTGATGGGTCAAGAGAGATATTGAAGAGGAAAAACATAATGATTAAGAAGAAACATCATTAAAATTTATTGTTAAAACCAATTATTAAATTTAATATTAATATATAATATTATATTGAGAATATTATATTATACATTATATTAACAATACTAAAACCTGATATTATATAAATTATATTAATATTTAAAATCTAAAATCTAAAAATACTATTGTAAATTAAAACCATTACTTTTTGTTATAAAACCATGTTAAAGTTTTGGCAGTTTGAATAAACTGCAATTAATAAATACCAATGAATTGAACAGATAGATATTTGGATCATGAAGCCTTTTGAAACACACACTTTTAAAAAAGTAATGCACAACAATGTGCAACAACGTTTCAACTTTTTCAATAATGTAAAAGTTTTAACATTTTTGTTTTTAATTCTATTTCTCTAATCTTCATGCGTGTCGAAAAACTAACTTGTATGGTAAATTTTTAATAGTGATTTGTAAAAAATTAATTTAAGTGAGGTTTAAACATAAGATTTAGATATGCAAGAAAGTTAGTGGTGTGAATTCCATCCATTGATGGAGTGGGGATGACGAGAATATACTAGCATCTTTAAGTTTACATCATCTGATCAAAAAAATTAATTAAGAACTTTATCTTGATTTTAATAATGATTATTTTATGAGAACTATTACTTTAATGCAATCATATTTTTTTTAGTTTGAATTCATTTTATTTGAATTTGGATGTATGTGCACCAAGATCTGATGTCTTTTCATCAAATCTTGGTGCAGATACATAAACTTTAATTAACTAGTAATAAGCCTTGGAACTATTTCCTTCACTTATTGACTTCATTTTCAGTTCAAATTCAAAGTTGGTCCAAATCCCATTTTACCTTGCTCTTGGTTGAGAGGGGGACTAATCCTTCTTTCAATCGAGATATATTTAGGATTTATTTTATGTTACTTGCATATTAGAGTAGATCTGCATTCAGTTTTAATTATTCGATTCTAGAAGTCCTCTTACATAGAGACAAACTTTAGAGTGGCTTGACTGGGCCATTAATTTAAGTTAAGGACCAGTGTCTTGCAAAAGCCCTACAAGAGGGAAAATCTTATATCTCTTTTCTATTGGCAAGAAAAATACATACTATAAGCCAAAAAAGAAAGGGAGAGGGTAATTAGACCCAATAGAACCAGTTGGAACCACCACATCAAAAAAAAAAGAGCTTAGTTTTGGGCTTTGCCTAGGTGGTCTCCCTTACATGTTGATGAGGTCATTTTTTACCATCAAAATTTTTGGCTCTAGAAGGAGAGCCATAGTAAATTTTGTCTTTCAAGATTTTGTGCTTTAAAAATTTATTTTATTACTATGCCTCCACTTAAAAGACCTCCTTGGAGTTTTTGATTGGGCCTCACCCAACAACTACTCTAGTAAAGGCAATCCAGACCCTGTCTAAGGTAAAGTATGATGGTATGTCATCTTCCTTTAATCATCTACTTTAATTTATTTTAAGTTGAAAAAAATCAATATTGATGAAGATATTATTTGCAGGATATTTACTCTTAATTTGACAGGTAAATCCAAAGGCTGGTGCTTATCTCTTGCAGTTGCCTCCATACATAGTTGGGACAAATTTTCGAAGATTTTCCTTAACACTTTTTAGGAATATAATTACGAAAAGGTGTGTGATTAGTTAGAAGAATCACGTAGGATGAAAGGTGAGTCTTTGGATAATTTTTACATTAGATTTGAGTTAACTTTAATGCAATTTTAGTCCAAAGATTTTCCTTCTAAATTTCAGTTAAATGGATGGTTACGACATTTAGTGTCTTTCTAGTGATTTTTGTCAAGACATTGATCAACAATCAGAATTCTACAGTGGAACAAATGTGGAAGAGTCTATTTTGGAAAATGAGCAATCATCTGTACATAGAGAAAAATTCAAGAATATATCTTCAACTCTTTATTTTTGTGCTCAATTGAATATTAGGTTTAGGATGCTACACATATTTTATAAAGCCACATAATGATAATTCTAAATTTTTAATTCTTGTTGATGGTCTCATAGAGTTTAATATGTAGAAGACATTAATAATAATTTATATTTCATCATAATTCCACCATTCTTTAATCGTTGAAGAAAATTTTACATATTGATATGTGAAATAGCTATAGTTCTTGACTTTTGTGCGCTTTCATTTTTCCATAATATGATTTTGTGTGAATTTTGGTAGGTTTGACACTAAAACTACTGTAGTTGTTACTAGATTTTAATTCTTGTTGATGGTCTCATAGAGTTTAATATGTAGAAGACATTAATAATAATTTATATTTCATCATCATTCCACTGTCCTTTAATCATTGAAAATAATTTTACATATTGATATATGAAATAGCTATAGTTCTTGACTTTTGTGTGCTTTCATTTTTCCATAATATGATTTTATGTGAATTTTGGTAGGTTTGACACTAAAACTATTGCACTTGTTACTGAAGAAACACAACTACCATTTCTTACAGTCAAGAACAATTTTGAAGCTCTAGTATGTCAAAATAATTGATTCTTTTGGAATTATTTTCTAATAACTTATAAGATTGCATTGATGGAATGACTTACAAGAATTGAATATTCGAGACTTTGCAAGGATCTTCCTCCCTTCTTATCTTCAGAAACTTTGTTGCAAGGTCAATTTTGTTGTGAATTGCCCTCTTCGTTTGCAATCCATAATTTTTGGAGACAAAAGAAGGTATGTTAATATTTTATCATCTATATGTGTTGTAGGTTGCCTTCGATGCCTTAAGATTTGCAGCTCCAATTCAAGCTTTGGGAACATGATTGTGAATAGGATGTGGGAAACAAACCCTTACATAGCTTTTCATTTATGAATAAAAACTTTATGGATGCAAATTGCCACAACTAGTATTTGCACTCCACTTGAGGCACTAGACATAGTGACTATTAGTATAGACTACAATGCCCATAATGTCATGTGAAGGATGCAAGATGGTGAATGCATTCCATCAAAACTTTGGTTAAATTGTAAGTTACATCTAAAAAGCATGGCAATAAGACATCAAAACTTTGTTTAAATTGTAAACATGAACACTTTGGATAAAAACAACTTGAAAAATATGTATCCACTGAGATCTCTAATAAGGCCCAAACATGTATAGCCAATGAAAATTTATTATATAATTCTAAATATAAGATTTTTTTTTTAATTTGACTAAACCATTTGATATTAGAAAAGGTCAAAAGAATTAATTGTAAGTCAAAGTTATCGTTATATACCATGTTCTTGTATAATAATAACTTTACTAAAACTAGATAGTACTTGGATAGCGCTTACCATGCAAGAAAAATAAATATTTAAAGAAAGGGACTAGCTGCTTTGCCTCTATCTCCCTAATTAGTAATGTATCAACCTAATGCAATTATGTGAGGAGAAATATTTCACCCCATAATGCCAGTAATGCATTTAAGAGCGTAAAGAAGACAACCTGAAGCTGAAACATAGAGATTCTTGTTGACAAAGTTTCCTTGCTATAAAGATGATTGTGAAAGAGAACGGTAGCCACACAATTTAAAATTTAATTGTGTGAAAAGGATATAGGTTGTAGTTTAATCACTTGCCTAACAATGTTGAAATATTAAGGTTTAGTGGGAGTATATTTTTAAATTTTTATTATTATTTTGAGTGGTAGTTAGTTTCATGTTTTAGATAGTGTTGAGATATTAAGATTTAGTGATAATAATTTTTTTTTAATTTTTATTATTATTTTGAGTGGTAGTTAGTTTCATGTTTTAGATAGTGTTGAGATATTAAGATTTAGTGATAATAATTTTTTTTTAATTTTTATTATTATTTTGAATAAGTGATTAATTTCATGTTTTAGGTAATCATTGATTTATGTAATTGATTGCCAATTAAGTGAATGTGATAATTACTCTAATAAATCAATACAATTGATTCGTAATGAAATGAGTGAGATATTTGTTCCCCTAAGCAGTACGTCATCTTTTTTTCGCAAGAGAAAACTGTCGAATAAGGATGGGCTTGTTTTCCGGGTCGTTAGTCAACATTGGGTACACACTAATATTCTGGTTCTCGGCCAAACCCCGGGCCAGACTTTTCAGTAATATATCGATTTATTTTGGGGGTTTATATATTGCTCAACTAGGTATGAGTTTCAAAAGGGAGGAGGCTCCAAGCACTAGCGCTACGATATGTAAACTAGCGTGGTCACCGTATAGTAGGCAGAAAGAGGAAAGCTATCCAGGATAGCTATTAAGTTCAGTTCCTCACAGTGCAAAGACATAATGCGGGCTGAATATAATATTTTTAATGCGGTATTGGAATTTGACCTGGTGATCAAATACAGTTAAAAGAGATTGTGGTTGTCAAAAAAATCTTTAACTCATGGGTGTATTCTTTTGAAAGTGGAGATTTAAATTACTACTTTATTTAATGTCAAACTATTTTGGCCTGGTTGGAAAACAACGAAGTTGAAGTATTAGCATGTTGTGACAATTGAACGGGTTGGACGAAGTTGAACTCTAATTGAAACTGCATGCACATTATATTCGTTCTCCTTAAATAATAATGGACAGCAATTCAAGCGTGATAAACTGTGGGAGCCACGGTCGTATTCTTTGTTATACCAAGATCATTACATATGAATTCAAATACAAATCATTGGAGAGGTATTGGAATTACTATTTACCTTTGACTTTGGATGTATTATGCTTTGAGATGGATTATCCAAATTTCTTTTTGGAAAGTTTATATCATTAGGAATTTGATCCTTTTCGTACGATAGATTTAGAGTTTTGGAATGTTTATATCATGAGGAATTTGATCCTTTTCGTACGATAAATTTAGAGTTAGACTAATCTGGATGGGTGGCTATACAATTTACAATAATAATGAATTATGACCATACCATCTCTAAGTTTATACAACAAATTAGAACTCAAAATCATATACCCAAATGACATGTCCACACATAATTGTTACTCATAACCCTACCACATAGCCTATGTAATAGTTTATCATATTTTTAATTTATTAATCAATTTGCCTAGATTCATTTTAACTCAGATTTATCAAGCATCAGGAGGGATCCAATCTCAAGGTGCAAACCTTTTCTTCGAGTGTAAAACTTGAGGAAAGGTTTGCACCTCAAGAGATTTGATCCCTCTAGGTGCTTGATAGATCTGAGTTAAGATGGATCTAAGCAAGTAACATAATACTATATAATATCTATGTTTCTCTTTCTTATTCCCTCTCTCTATCTCACCCCAAACATACACACTCTATCTCCATATCTATCTATCTCTCTTTACCTCCCTCTTCCTCTTCACCTCTCTCTCTTCCTCTTCTCTCCTTCTCTCTCTCCTTCTCTGGCTCTTTCCCCCGCTCTCCTCTCTCTCTCTACATTTATCCCTCTATGTATTTCGTCTTCCTTCCCTCTCTCTCTCCTTCTCTCTCTTGAGTCCTATCTCCCCCTTTCTCTCCCACCTCCCTCTATCTCTCCCCCCATATCTCTCTCCCTCTCTCTCTCTCCAACTCTATCAATATCTACCTCCCTCTCCCCTTCTCTTTCTCTCCTCCATATTTGTGCCTCCCTCTCTCTCCTTCCCTTTTTTCCCCTCCTCTTCTCTCTCCCTAACTCTCTCTCCATCTCTCCCTTTTCACTCTCTCTCTCTCCACCTTTATCTCTCTATGTATTTTTTATGCCATCCCTCTCTCTCCCTTTACAAATCCATATCTCTCCTTCTCTCTCTCCCTTCCCCTCTCTCTTCCTTCCTCGCTCTTCCATCTCCCTCTCTTTGTCTCCCCCCATCACTCTCCCTCTCTCTTTCTCTCTCTCTCTCTCTCTTTTCCCTCCGACTTTGTCACTATCTCCCTCCATCTCTCCTGCTCCCCCTTTCTTCCCTTCCCTTTGCTTGTTGTCATTGCTTGGATCCTTAGTTGAGATGGATCTATGTTGATTCTTACTAATACTATTTGTATTATATAAATTTCACATCTTTAAATATAAAATTACTCTCATTTTTTATTTTATTAAAACCTTACTTTAATTTAGGAATATTTTTAGTAGTCCCGAGGATAGAGGGTTTAGATATATCTCAAAAGTAATTACAACCTTTTGGTTTTTAGCTTCAATTAAAAAAATGTTACAAAATTAAATTAAAACAAAATATTTTTATTGTGAAATAAGTTATAGTTTTTGGGCATGTGGTATTGGTAAGCCATGGTATTGACCCATGGTATTGTAGCAAACCCTATTTACAAGTTGATAATATCCATGTTAAAGTGGGGGTGAATATCCATAGTTAAGAATCTTGTCATATTATTATAAAATATTTTGATTGTGAAATAAGTTATGATTTTTTGGTATGTGATATTGCTAAGCCATGGTATTAGCCCATGCTATGGTAACAAATCTTATTCACAATTTCATAATATTAATGGCAAAGTGGGGTGAATATCCATGATTAAGAGTCTTTTCTTATTGTTTTGGGCATGTGGTATTGATAAGTCATGGTATTAACCCATGGTATTGTAACAAAGCCTATTTACAAGCTAATAATATCCATGGTAAAGCGGGGATGAATATCTATGTTTAAGAATATTTTTATATTGTTATAAAATATTTTGATTGTGAAATAAGTTATATTTTTTGGCCATATGGAATTGTAACAAACCCTAATTTTTACAAGTTAATAATATCCACGGTAAAGTGGTGGTGAATATTCATGGTTAAGAATCATGTTACATTGTTATAAAATATTTTGGTTGTGAAATAAGTTATGGTTTTTGGGCATGCAGTATAACAAATCCTATTCACAAGTTAATAACAAAATCAAAATATACAAAAATGAATTTTATTATTTTTATTACTTTAACTTTTTATTATTAATTGAGCCAACATTTAAATGTTTGCACTCATCCCTATCACTTTCAACGTTCTTTTATCTTTTAATGAAACAAACATTTAGAATTGTTTACATATTACATTGCACCTACACATCTACTCTATATTGGGTTGTAGAATGCCTCATGGAACAACCATGGTTCCAACTATTAAATTACTAATTTCAAACATATGCATCCATAGATATGGTTAAAATGTAAATTTTAAAGTGTTATAATTTGTATCTAATAATAAATGACTTTTATGTGAGGCAAGGATCAACCTTCATACAATAACACATTGCATTCATCCAAGCAACAACAATTACATATATAAAATATATTACAAAGAAATTGAACAAACTCCTCCTAAAAGGGATCTAAAACTTAATTAAAAAACATCTTCACAATGAGAGAATAATCACTCATCCTAATAATATAAAAACCTTTCTCCATTATTTTCACACTCCCCATTAATGAAAAAATAAATTATTTATCATTCAACGAAAGTCTAACTTTTCCTTTCTTGAGTCATCTTACGCATTTTGATATGGTTTGTCATAATAGCTCGTGTTAAATAACAATCCAAGGAATGCAAGCTAACTTGGAGTATTTCTCCTCTCACACTCCCCATTAATGAAAAAATAAATTATTTATCATTCAACGAAAGTCTAACTTTTCCTTTCTTGAGTCATCTTACGCATTTTGATATGGTTTGTCATAATAGCTCGTGTTAAATAACAATCCAAGGAATGCAAGCTAACTTGGAGTATTTCTCCTCTCACCACTACTAGTGTCAAGCGTCAAGCATCTGAAGATGGGATTCATTCCACCGAGACAATGTTTTATCTCTTCCATGTGCTCTTTGTGGATCACCCCATAAGGGCTTATCTTGCTAATTGTTGAACATGTATAATATGATATGTTTTGTCCTCTATAGGTTACTTCGGAGCCTAGAGATGAGAAAGTTTGAGATAATGATTACCTCGGAGCCTAGAGATGAGAAAGTTTGAGATAATGATTACCTTAGATAATAATAAGCGTTAATTCCATTAAACACGCTCTTTTATGCCTATATTGTGCTGTCCATCCTGTGTTGCCTTGGCCATCATCTGAATCTTCAACAAAAGTTCCAGACGCAACTAGTTACACCTTTCGTCATGATCAAGTAGAAACTCTTCAATGGTAGGATATATTTTGTTCCAGACTCAACTAGTTACACCCTTCGTCATGATCAAATAGAAACTCTTCAATGGTAGGATCCAGTGGAGAAGAATGTAACTCCTTATACTCATAGTCATCGATAAAACCATTATGTTTATCCGGTGGAGAAGAATGCAACTCCTCATTATTTTTATCCGGTGGAGAAGAATGCAACTCCTCATACTCATAGGCATCGATAAAACCATTTTGTTTACTGGATAATTCTTCTAACTAAGAACGGGTGAAAATGCTTTCAAAAGCATCATCTAAATGATCGTTGTAGAAAATTTCTAAAAAGAAAAAACATATCGCTCGTGAACCACTGCGAGATAAGATCAATCACACTTTACCAAGTGATTTCCAATCTTTATGAAAATATTCCGACAAACTTCCCAAAACCACAAATTTTGCAATTCGGTATTCACAAAATTACACTAATGACAAAATAAATACCCCAACCATCAGTACAGCAACAAAGCTACTGAGACTTGGTAGCTAGCCCCCAACAACTCGACTTTCAAATTTGTACGAGGTAAAGTAGAGAATGCCCGAATCAACCAATTCGAGTCTAAAGAAAGTAATCATTGACTTTTATACAAAATGAATCCGATTTGCGTATGCGTGACACACACCCAACAACAGAATAAAACTTCGCAAAAAATGTACACATCTACTGTAATTGAAATCATTGAAAATTGTCATAAATTAGGTAGGTTTGATACCAAAACAGAAAGAAGGAAAGACAAAGTAATAGGGAGATGGAGAGATGCAGCTCTTAGGTGAAACAAGGCTCAACCTAGAGACTATGTACACTGGCACATTGCATTCATCCAACAAACAACGATTACACATTGAACAGACTCCTCGAAGATAAGATCTAAAACCTAATTAGAAAACACAATCCCACAAGGAGAATAGTCACTCATCTAAGATGAAGCACTCCAGAACTTTCTCCATTATTCTCACACAACTTGATTGCAGAATGAATTCTACTGAAGACAGTATTTCTAGAACTAAGAGAGAGTATCTGCCTGGTTATTTAGAAGTATACAGTTATTAATATGCAATAATTACAGCACTGGAAGCCGAGGGGTTGGAACAGCCCAGAGTTCATGCGCTCTTGGAAGGGTGAGTCCATTGAACTTTTCAGTCATGTCCAGGTCACAGTCCCGTCCATTCAGGGGAAGCCTCCAGTTGAAACAATGCAAAAGCTGAGCGACCGCAAGCTCTATGACCAGCGTTCCCAGTTGCTGTCCAGGGCATCCTCTCCTGCCTCCTCCGAACGGAAGCCACTGAAAAGCTGCGTAGGTTTTGTGGGTCAAACCAGCTTCTCCTTCAATTAGGAACCTCTCAGGCTTGAAACATTGGGCATCCTCCCCCCACGATTTCGGGTCCTTTCCAATCGCCCAAAGGTTAATCATAACGCGAGTGTTTACGGGGATTTCGTATCCCATGACACTGCAGGCCTCCACAGCCGAGTGAGCAGCAAACGGCACCACTGGGTGGAGCCTGAGTGTTTCTTTCACCACGGCTTGCAAATAAACGAGACGAGGCAGATCAGACTCGCGTACCATACGGTCCATTCCAACCACGCGTTGCAGCTCGTCCTGAAGCTTCTGCAGCACTTCAGGGTTTCTCAGCACTTCAGACATTGCCCACTCTATGCTTGTGGAGGATGTGTCAATGCCACCCACCAACATATCCTGCCAACATCAAATACAATATCATAAACATAAATTGATCATCATATTTATATGCTTTCAAACCCCAAAAAAGGGCATTTTTATTTTCATTGCAGATTCTGGAATATTTTAGAATTTTATCCAACCTATAAAAATTGAGCACTCTTATTTCCATTACAGAGTCTTCAATATTTTAAAATCTATAATCAACATAATTTCAAAACTTTCATTGCAGATTCTAAATATTTTAGAATCTTTGTCAATTCTGGATATTTTAGAATCTGACCACCAAAAGAGGGATCAATTTTTTAACCCTTCTAAGACTATCAGATTCTTGAAATCTGCAATCAGATCCCCAAAATCTATAATCAACATAATTTCAAAACTTTGATGGCAAAACTTTGATCAATTTTTTAACCCTTCTAAGACTATCAGATTCTTGAAATCTGCAATCAGATCCCCAAAATCTATAATCAACATAATCTCAAAACTTTGATGGCAGATTCTAAATATTTTAGAATCTTTGCCAATTCTGAATATTTTAGAATCTGACCACCTTTTAACCCTTCTATGACTATCAGATTCCTGAAATCTGCAATCAGATTCCGGAAACCTGCAATCTAACATAAATTCAGAACAAAAATCTACACCATTTTAACCTACAAAGAGAACGGCCTTTGTATTATCTCGTGTAATTCGGAGCTCCATATCTTTATCTTCAGAGACTGCAAGTAAAACATCCACAAGATCTCGCGGGTCGCTGGGGCCATTCTGGGCAGTAACAGCAATGTGTTCTTCTATTACTTTCTCTAAGAATTGGTCTTGCTCCTTATGCACTTTCTTCAAGCGACGGTAGAAACCTCGCAGATGATCCATCCAGGCCAAATATGGTATGTAATCTCCCATGTTGAAAGAACCAGCTAACAGAAGACTCTCTTTGATCACTAAATTGAACCCATGGCTGCCATTTATGTCTTCGTCCGAATACTTTTTACCTAAGGCCATTTTGCAGATTATAGCGTTTGCTAAAGTTGACATGGTTTTGCTAACGTTTAAGGGGCGAGGGTCATCCTGAGGGTGATCTGAGTTTGAATTAATAATAGAGAGAATCATGGCTGAGACTTCCTCTTCTCTTGTCGATCTGAAGGAATCAATGCGTTTAGAACTCAGCAACTGTAAAACACACACCTTACGCATCTGCCTCCAGTAAGACCCATACGGAGCAAAGACGATGCCAGAGCAATTATAGGTCAAGCACTTAGCGGCGGTAGAAGGAGCTCTGCTGGCGAAACGCTGATCGTGCGTCTTAAGAAACTCCTCCGCCATATCTGCGGAAGAGATGACTAACATAAGAGTGGAGGAGCCGAGGCGGAGAGACATGAAAGGGCCATATTTCAGAGAGAGAGCTGACAGAGCTTGGTGGGGAAGCTTTCCCAGCAGATGGAGATTTCCAATAATGGGCAATTGGACTGGCCCTGACGGCAGCCTCCGCTTGTTGCGGTAAATGAAAATGAAGAAACCCCATGCGGCCACCAATGCAACCAGAGCTTCAATATAAAACCCAGCGGATTCCCAAACAGCCCTCATCTCATACCCCAACTCCTTGCCCATTCTCACCCACCAAGAAACCATTAATAGCAGCTACTCTCCGCTCACTTTCATGCTCCTTGTTCAGTCGCCACCTCATGATGACAGATATTCGCCGTGCAATATAAACCTCAGCTGAGGATAGATTTTTTATATCTTCTAACAAATTTGACTAAATTCTTAAAATATATTGTAAACAATGCTATTAACATTTATACTGTATTTGGTAGAATATTCCTTTTTATCTAAATTAAATTAAGAAATCTACTTAATTATTTTATCCATAACAACACCCATAATTTTATCCATAAGAGAGTGGCACAAGAAATCCATTTTTATGGATGTCCCATGTTTATTCTTTCTAAGAATTTTCCCTTTGGATGTCATGCTTTGGTAGAGGCCTTGGAATGATATTACTAAGAATTTTCTCTTCGGATGTCATGCTTTGGTAGAGGCCTTGGAATGATATTAATGTAAGCCGATATGAAAAAATCAATGACATATTGTGCAACTTTATATATACATGGATTGCTTTCAACTTTTCTAATTGTGACGTTTTATGTGCTATATATCATGCTCTATACAATCTATATCATTTTATGTCTTCATAGAATCTACTTTGCAACATTATAAGAGATTGTATTTTAAGTTGTTGCAATAGGTTGTTTCATTGGGGTAATGACATAGTTAGGGTTTTGAGCAATTGTTTTGTAATTCTTCTTTGTAAGTAATGGAGAATTATGTGATTGTTATTGTACATTTTATTTGTAGTTTAATTTTTTATTCTTTTTCTTCCATATGCCAAGAGGATATTGATGATGATGATGATGATTAACGTCCACTAAGACCAATGTAGTCTATCAAACCTTAAAAAGAAAAAGAATCTAATTGAGATTCTTCAAGATCTTATTTCTATGATAAAAAAGAAGGGAAAGAAGCAGTCCAAGATCATTGTCGTTGGGTTGACTTAAAAAGTAAAAAAGATTACAATATCATGCTTGAAATTGCACATGGATGATTATCATACCATTATAACAAACTCCAAGTAAAATGTGGACGTGCGGATCTACAACTAGGGTTCTGACAGATCGGATTGGAAACCCTGCAACATCAGTATTGGCAAGCTAATGTCGATCGACCTCTCCCCCTACATAGATTCTTCTCACGGTGCATGCTCTTTTGGCTACAGAAACACTAGTGATGGGTGCGAAATGGCAGGCGTAGGGTCAGAACCATTGCCTCCCAAAGGCATAGAAGAACCCCAAATTTGTGATCCCCATCAATCCTCTTAAGAAATCAAGACAATACATGAAATATCATGCCCTACTCTGCAAGATTTTGGGTATTTGGTCTTGGGAGCAAGATATTCTTTAGTGGATCCAGAACAAATGGGCACCTTGGGGTCAAATCGAACTCCACTTGTGAGCCAAGGGCTTTTTCATAATGATCTTTGTAGATCTGGACGACTGAAAACACATTTTTGAGAATGGGCCTCATTTCATGAATAGTGCGAGACTCTTTCTTCGTTATTGGGAGAAATGTTATAATCCTGACAAGGAAGAGTTCCAGGAAGCTCTGGTATGGGTAAGGCTATTCTCCCTTCTGGACGAATTCTCGGAACCTGATATCCTAGAAGGAATAGGTAATGTGATTGGTCAATTTATGAAAGTCTTAGATATCACAAAGTGTCAAAGGCATGCAATATATGCCTACATCTATGTCCATATGAATATCTCCCAACCCCTCCCTAAAGCAATCGAGTTGGTCTATCATGACTCAATTTGGTTGCAATCGCTTGATTATGAGCGTGTCCCTTTTAAATGTCATCGTTGTCAAGAATACAGCCACCTATTTTGTGATTGCTCCCTTACCATAGTCGAGGAAGCCCAACATGCAACCCAGCAACGTGATGATGAAGGTTTCCAACTAGTAGGAGGTAGACGCAACTGCCAAAACTAATCTTAGGATGCACCCTCAACTGCCCACCTTAACCCTCCAACGCCTCATCTAGGATTTGACCGGACAACCCACCTGGTCGGTAAAACCCGTCCTCAAGAGGATGAAAACCCCTTTGCACTTCTAGGAACTCTGGAGTCAGTGCAAGAGTCTCAACAATTGCTTCAAGAAATGGATGTCAACAAACAAACCACAACTTCCATAAACAAAGCTACACCTAAGTGGAAAATGTTGGAAACTGCAGAAGAAGGTCAAAGAATAAAGGAGATCCTTAATCATACAAGCAAAGTTTTGGAGACTGAGGAATGAAACAATCGGCTCAACCTGGAGGAAAGGAAAATGCTTGACATATTCAAAGTATGGCTCAAAGGGAACATTAAAGAAATCCTAACTAACCAGTTTTCACACTTTAGTAAGATTTTCAACCAATAGAGCGTCAGACTGGGAAAACAAGAGATCGATCCCAAACCTCCCAGTTCGGGCAAAGAAGAAGGCATATTGGCTATAACCCTCCCAAATCTAGGTCTACGTGATAGAGGAAAAAAAGGGAGGAAGACGACCAGAGAAGTAATCAAGGAAGAAAGTGAACTTATGTTAAACTCAGGACAAATGGGTCAATTAACGGATTCTTTTCCCAAATCTGTACCCCCCTCTTAATGAAAATCATCTCTTGGAATATTTGGGGCTGCAACAACAAATGTAATCTTTGATCTTTGAAGGAAAAAAATCATTAAAGTTAAACTGGATATTGTGATGCTACAGGAAACCAAAATGAGAGCAGCAAAAATAAAGGAGGGTAGCCAGCATTGTTGGAAGAATAGTGAAGTCATGATGATAGATGCCATTGGCATGGCTCGTGGCATTGCAGTGCTTTGGAACCTAGCCAAAGTCATCTTCAAGGACTGGTTTGGCACCCACTATACCCTGTGTGGTACCTTTCGATTAGTCAGCTCTAATGTGCAGTATAACCTATCGGCAGTCTATGGACCCTCCATTCCTCAAGCTAAGGATCTATTTCTGAAAGATCTCCAAGCCATTTGATCCATCATATCATCCTTTGAATGGATAATAAGGGGCGACTTCGACCTCATCCGGAATTTGGAAGAAAATGGTGGAGGGGTTAGATGGTTGGAGCCCAACTCCATTGCCTTCAATGATCTAATTGAGGAACTTCATTTGGTGGATGTGAAACCAAAGACGGGGCTTCACACTTGGAATAATCAGAGAGGAGGTCAAAACCAGGTGGCCTGCCATTTGGATCGATATTTTTTCTCGGAGGAACTCCTTTTAAAGGATATTTTCATTGAATCTTCCATTCTTCCCTCCTTGGATCAGATCATTGGCCTATATGTCTCAATATAGCTTCCCATGCCCCTTCAAAGAATAAACCCTTTCGCTTGGGAATTTTTTGGCTACGACACTTGGGATTTGTGGGAAGTTAGAAGAATGGGGGGAGACCCTTGAGGTTCCCCTCGGCTCCTACATGCAAATCTTCCAAAGAAAACTCAAATCTATCAAATTAAAAATCAAAATCTGGAGTCGAGAGGAGTTTGGGCACATATTCGCTGAAAAATGGATTTAGAGGAGCAGATGGAGAATATTCAAATGCATATTGCCTGTGAAGGCCGCTCAGAGGCATTGGTGGCCACAGAGGGACAACTCCTAGTGTAGTTGGAAGAAAGGAGGTTCCAAGAGGAAGAATTATGGAGGCAAAAGTCTATAATTCAGTGGCTCTAGGAGGGGGAGCAGAACTCAAAGTTCTTCCATAAATCCATGATCAGCAACCGACAACATAACCACATCACTTTGCTTACTTCTGGGCAAGGGGTCTGTCTGGAATCACACCAATCAATGGAGAAAGAACTCATCTCTTTTTATTCATCGCTCTTGTCTGAAGAATACAATGACCAAATTGAAGACATAGAGAAAATTACCCATCACATCCCCAACCTCCTGTCAGAGGAGAAAAATGAGGCCTTAATGTAGCAAGTGACATTCGAAGAAGTGGAGACCATGGTTAAAGAGATGCCTTCCAACAAGGCACCTAGTTCGGATGGGTTCACTGCAGAGTTCCTCAAGGCTTGCTAGTCATTCCATGGTCCAGATATTGTAGAAATGGTGGAAGAGTCCTGACAATGAAGATAGGTTTGGTTTGGATTGAATACAACTTTCCTCACTCCAATTCCAAAATCCAAAGAGGAAAACACCCCAAGTGGATTTAGGCCTATTGCGTTATGCAATGTGATCTACAAGATCCTTTCCTCCATCTTGGTTCGACGATTGAAACCAATTCTTCACCATGTAATCATTCAAGAGCAATCAAGATTTGTAGAAGGGAGGGAAATTTTGGATGGTATAGTCTCACCCCATGAAACTATCCATTCACTCCAACGACATAAGAAGTAGGGGGTGATACTAAAGCTAGATATTTCTAAAGTCTACGACTGCCTCAGTTGAGCATACTTTCTCTCAGTCATGAAATCCTTCAGTTTCGTAGAGGAGTGACTTAGTTGGATTCATTCAATGATCTCCACCCCTTTCTTCACAATTTTGGCTAACAGGGCTCCTTCTCCTACTTTTCAATCTTCCAAGGGTCTCAAACAAGATGATCCAATATCACCATTCCTATTCATCATAGTTGTTGAAGGTCTGATTCATCTAATTAAGGTGGCCAAACTCAACAATGACTTGAAAGGACTATGCCTCCCCGGAACTGATATCGTCATGACCCACCAACGATAATCTATTGTATGGCGAACCCAAGGTCCAGGAAGTAGTAGCGATCGATGGAATTCTTGTGGAATTCCAAGCGGCCTCAGGTATGATCCTTAATAAGGAAAAATCCCATATCTATTTCTTTAATACTCCTTGCTCAATCTAACTTTTTCTGGCTCACGTCCTAGGCTTCTCCATAAGGACTCTCCTGTCAAAATATGTGGGCGCTCATTTACTAGATAATCCTCTTTGAATTTCCCACTGGAAATATTTATGCTCCAAAGTCCTTAAAAAATTGTCAAACTGGACACTTAGGGTCCTTAACCTGGAAGGTCATGCTACTCTTCTCAAATTTGACCTTCAAGCTATCCCTCTCTACTAAATTTTTGTTCGTCTTGCCCCCAAAAGCATATATCAAAAATTGAAAGCTATCTTCAGAAATTTCTTGTTGCATGATGCAACCCTTGAAAAAGAATGGCCCCTTGTCACCTGGAATAAACTTCGCATCCCCAAAGTGCAAGGGGGTCTTGGTCTGTGGGATCCTGAGGATTTGAATGCGGCTTTAGGGGCCAAGCTCTGGTGGCGATGGATACAGAGTGGCACGAAGCAATGGAAAGAGATCTGGTCACAGAAATATGGGAAAGGTAAAACCTAGTGTGTGTTACTCTGAGATCCCTCCTATCCTATAGGATTGGCCATATGGAACTAGAAAAATCAGAACAACTACCTCATTCGGGTTCACTTCTTCTGGGAAATTAAGGATGGAAATACATCTTTATTTTGGGAGGACTCATGGTAGCAACTCCCTCACTTGGATAGAGAGGCTCCCCAGCAGGATGTAAATCTCATTCTTCAACATCATAGTGAGGGACTAGTAGCTAACTACTAGAAGGAAGAACCACACCCTCATGGTTGTTGAGAATGGAAAAGAGTAGCCGATTGGCATCTTGCGGCACCTCGGGAAGCATGGTAGAACCTCTCACAATAGTTGAATCATAGATATATCCCTGTCTCCCTGAGGCCTAATAAACTAAGATGGGGGTACTCGACATATGGCTCCTTCACCCTCAAATAAGCTTATATCATCAAGGTAAATACACAAACCATGCCCCACTAGAGAATCTGGAGTTCCATCTAGGGGGGGAGGTTTGGCCCAAGGTAGCCCATTTTCTTTGGCTCATTGGGCATAAACGAATCCTAACTTGGGATCGCTTGCTAAAGAAAGGCTTCCTGGGCCCCTCACAATGCCCCCTCTGCAAAAACCAGGAGGAAAATTTACAACACCTTCTAAACGCATGCCCCACTACGGGATAAGTATGGGATTTAGCAGTTGTCTTGTTTGGCACCTACGAATGGCATCAAGATGACATTCTGGATATGATCGAAAACTGCCTGCAAAGTCAATTCAAAAACCCAGTTTTCAATAGAGCATGGTGCCTAATCTTGGGATTTATCATATGGAACATCTGGAAAGAAAGGAATTGAGCCATATTTCATGATCAGACTCCCTCCAATGCCTCCATTTGGGGGATAGCCAAAGACAACACCAGGGAGAAAATCCTGTCATAGAAATGGGATCTCGATGATTGGCAAGCTACTCCTTCAAAGTCATACATTCTCCTCTCCCTTAATTTATCTCAAGATATGATTCTTCCCCTTCCCTCTATGATCAAGGACCCTCCTATATCAACTCCTTTTTTTTTCTCTCAACCTCCTTCAGGTTGCATTCAAATCAACTTTGACAAAGCATCCAAAAGCAACCTTGGTCCTGTGGGTTATGGGGGAGTCTTTCGCAACTCCAGGGGAACCCTGATAAGCATTTACACCATGTATTGTGGTCATGCCAATAAAAATGTAGCAAAACTCATGGAAATGGATAAGGGTCAAAATCTAGATGGACAACAAAATTTCTTAAGGATTCATATAGTCGAGGACTCCAAAATGGTGGTTCAGATGGCCCAAGAGATCATTGATGGCTCTCCCATTTGTAAAATTGCCAAAAGTTGGCGTTTTGAAGCCCAAATAGCAAGAATAAAACACCTCTTGGAGAGATTTGAATACGTCACGACAGGCCAAATCCTCGGGGCTAGAAATAAAGTGGTTGATTCGTTGTCTAATCAAGGAGTGATACACCAGCACAAATAATTTTCCATTCTGTGGCATGTTTCTTTAAGTGTCGCTGATTTAGACCCTTGTGAGGTGTAGACTCTTCAAGATATCCTAAAATCAAACACTTCTTCCCCCGATGGGGGTGCACATGTAGACGTACAAGTGGCGTGTGAAAGGCCATCCGGACCTGCTCCTCCTCCATGTGAGTATTAACTCCACATCAATGAACTTCTCCAACATTTACTCCTTTTGTGCGATGATATCCCTCACAAGCTCTATAGATAAATGTGAAGCCTTGCAAGCGAATTGCTTTAGTTTGGCAGTTTGGGTAATGAATTTGGGTGGTAAGGTGATTGGTTGTGTCTGGGTATATGTCTATTGCGCCTCACTGGGGTTCCGGCCTTGGGTGTGGAGGGAAGACAACATTTGTATTTTTTGGTGTGGTTGGGATATGTCTACCGGTCTGCCCTTGGGACCCAGGTACTCAGATAGTTATGGTTTCGTACTGCTCCCTCTCCTTCGTTGGTTACAAGTCTGTTTCACTCCTATGCCAATTTCTAGCTCCACTCATGCTCCCTAGGACCCTTGTTGGTTTCACAAGTGCGGGGTTTTCATCTGGTTTTTGGTGATTTTTGCAATGGGTTCAGGTCTCTCTTTTGGTCGGAAGGTAAATACCATGTCTTGCTTAGCACTTAGGGTTGTGGGTTATGTTTGTGTGGATATTCAGGGTGGTTGTTGAGAATTGCTTTGCTCTGTCACCCGGTCTGAGTAAACGTGTGCTCATCTCACCTTTCTGTTAGGGGTGTCAGTCTAGTGTTTCATTCTTCCTCGAGAAAGTGGGCAGGTGGGTTTGGAACGTTTCATCTCTGGTGTAGGTTCTCTCAATATCTCTTTATGGACTCCCCTTGTTGTGAGTCGTCAACCACCATGACCAACAAGATTCCATGATAATGGGGTTGTCCTCGTCATGGGCGGGGGCAACAAACCCAGGTTGGGTGTCCCGAGATAGGACATCACTCATCCTCTGCCACCTCATCTAGCCCAAAAACAAAGGACACAGAGGATATTTCTCCATCTAATTTGGCAGGACGCCTAGCGGCTCCCACCTTCATGGACTCTATCGTCGAGCAGTTGCGATACATACAAATTGACATTGGTATTATAAGGGATCATAGGTATGAATACTGCAATGAAATTGTAGCACATCTTACTATATTCAAGATAGTGATAATGTCATTTTGGAGTAGTTGGAAGACCTCCGGCATAGTCAACGATGTACTAATGACCACCTCTGCTTGGAGGCACGGGTGGAACACATTGTCTTACACATTCATGGCCGTGTTGGTTACTTTGCAACTCCCAATGTAATTCTCCCTCATTCCCCTCCTTGATATGTTGTTATCATTTCAGGTCTCCTTTTGTGTCTCTCATAGTATTCTAAGGCCACAAGGCCCTCTGGAAATCATGTATGCAAATTATCTATCTTGGCATTCTGCAGCCCCCAATCTCAAAAAGTTTGGTCGGAAAGAGGGAGCGGGGGTTGTTGATAGCATTTTTATATGCTATGATATTTTGAAAATCTAATGAAATCCATTTTGAATGATAAAAGAAAACAAGTCAAGAATATTGGAAGTGTGGCAGATGTTAGGGAAATGAGAGCAGTTGTGAGTAAGAGATGGGCAATCTAAGAGAAAGTGTTTTTCATCTTCCACCCTCTTCAAATCACAAAGCTGATAGATTCTATCATACTAAGGAGACTTAGGAGTAGACCACCTCCTAATTTCACTTCGAAGCTCATGAGAATTAGTTCTAATAGCGATGTTCATTTTTTTCTTAGTGTTGGCTCAAATAGAGAGATAATTTTGGTTATCAAGGGTGGGTATGATCACCTCCTTATAATATCTTATCCTCCTTTTACCCTCCATCTCCTTATCATCCTACAATTTATCCTTAAATTTGGAGGTGGTACTATCTTTGACACTATCCTTATTCCCACGATGATCTCCTCCTTTATCCCCTGATGGTTGAGCCAATACTGGGCATCCTTATACCACCCATGCTTGAGGCGGAGGTGGGGGTTTTAACTAAAGTTAGAAGAAATTTTGGGAAGCCTCTTGGCTTCCATGTTGTAAATCTTCTTCTTATACATTAGATACTTAAACATAGCCCTTCTTTCAATGGGGGGAAGGCCAACTTTGATCAGGAGGATAGGGTTGGGGGTATTTCCATTGATCTTGATGTTGTAGGTAATGAATTTCTTTTGAATCATCTCAATATTTCTCCACGACTCTCTCGATATAATGCAACCCCAAACTTCACATTTGTATAAGACAATAGGGGTGATGAGGGTCTAAAAAAGGAACCTTTTTTTACTCCAAATACAAATATTGGCCGACTTACAATTATTTTCAAGCTCATAATAAGCTTTCCAGCCTCCAATAATCCTTTTCTCAATGTTATAATTCCATTTGACTTGATGAGGAATGTCAATATCCAAATATTTATAAGAAGAAACATGTTCTAAGCAATTTTTATCATAGACAAAATTACCATGGTTGATATTTTTGGATTTGATAATCATAACTTTAGTTTTGTCGGTATTAACCATCATACCCATATTGGAGTAGTAATCATGAAGAGTCCTAACATGCTTGTCTAGGTTAGCATGGATTCTAGCAAGAAGAATCATATCATCAATGTAAAGGAGAATAGTAATGATTATACCAGCAAGCTTTGTGCCCTTGCAAACCGCAGTTTCCAAATTCTCCTCTGTCTTATCGATGTAAATGCCAAAAATGGTAGGAGATAGGAGACACCCTTGGTTAACCCTGATATTGCATTTAATATCTTTAGACCACCCTTTTTTGGTCTTAAGCCTAGTAACAACAGTCTCATAGAGGTGAATCACAACAATCCTCAACTCAAGAGGAACCATTATCTCATCAAGACGGTTCCATAGCTTATCCCTAGGAACAGTGTCAAAGGCTTTTCTAAAGTCCACAAAGAAGTAGAAGAGATCGACTTTACTATTGCAACATTCCTCGATAATGGTCTTGAGAGTGACAATATGGTCGATAATCTAGTGATGTCTCCTAAACCCAGCTTGCCCTTTAGCTATTTTACCATCATTTTCAAGCCAAAGGCTAATATTCTTTTCCAAAATGAGCCCATAAAGTTTGGCTAATATGTGGCTAATCATAATGGTCATGTAGTTAGAGGGAGCATTTTTGTCCCCATTTTTAAATATAGGAACAATAAGGCTTTGCATCAAAGGCTTAGGGAGGCCATGCTTTAAAACCAAATTAAAAATCTTGTGGAGATGAGGAATGAGGATAGATCTTCCTATTTTAAATATTTCAACTTGGTATCCTTCGATATATTTAGCTTTCCCATTAGCAAGCTTATTAATCCCACACTCAACGTCTTCAAAAGAAAAGATATATTCCTTAATAGGAGTGTTTACGATGGTGTCCATGGTGCCCAGGGGGTCATACAACTTCTTAAGATATATGTCTTAGTTATCTCAGGGGATTGAATGATTATTTGTTAATTTATGAACAAGCACATTCTGCCAAAACTTTATGGGCATAAGTTTAGAAAGGTGAAGCAAATGCTCTTATCTCTTATTAAACTAAGTCTACCGCTTCTTATTTTTTATGAGGGATTTATATATACTAATATTCTAAAGCTTTACAGTTTCGTTAGGAGCATCTCTAATCTCTTTTCTGGAAATTTTAATAGTCTTTATCATACCATGGGTTGGAATTTTTTTTAATCTATTTATATGAAACCTCAGTAGAGAAGTTGTTAATTGTAGTCAAAAGGGTAGTAGTAAAATTGTAATAAATTTGATCAATGTTGTCATTATAAGTCAGGGAGCCTAAATCCCTCTTTAAACCCTTTAAGAAAAGGTTTATATTACTACGATTGAAATGAATATGTCTTTGGATTTCATTGTCTTCCTACGTCTGATTGGTATGCATAGAAAGATTGAGGGTTAAAGACAAATGTATGTGGTCAGAGTCAGGCTCATAATTGTTAAGTAGTGAAAAGTTGGTAATATGGTAAAGGACATGGGTGTCTGAAATTGCATAGTCCACAACACTACTATCTAGCCCATGGACACAAGTCATTTGGCCAGAGGAAGGCCACTTATTAATACCATTTCAAATAATCAGGTCTTGGGAACTACAAAGCTTGAGAAGCTTGGTGCCAAATAATTTCTCGATTATGTCTTGAGATTTTCTCTTGAATCTATTAGCTAATTCATCATCTTCATCAAGCCATAAGACGTTAGGGTTAGAGTTGTTACTTAACATAATAGCTTGGTTAGTAGCAATTCTAGCATTGAAGTCCCCAAGAAAAAGGATATTACCTTCATTCCTAAGGTTGTGGATGTCTTTTTCTAAGGTATTGAAAGGACAATTCTTATCCAAGTTATTTTTCTTATAGGAGGTAGAGTTGATAGGAGTGAAATAGTAGATTGCAAGAAAAATCCTACTAGTGGTAGAATCAGAGATCTCGATCCAAATGTACTGATTGAAGGGATCGATTTTATGAAGTCGAATGTGAGAAGAAATAATGTTATTTATATAACAGGTTATACCACCAAGACCCCTCTGAGAGGATTTCTTATTCCAAGTTGACCAAAGAATGAATTCGTCAAGGTGAGGAACCCTAGATTCATCATGCTCCCAAGTTTCAACTAAAAAAATAAGATCAATATCAATCGGGATCCAACTTATCTTAGGACCTTTATACCATGGAAAGCCATAGAAGTTCCAAAAGAGGATCTAGAGTGACCCTAGTCCCTATTTATCACTCGTATTTTGGATTTTTTCACTAATAATAGCTTTTTGATTCCTAATGATAGCCTATTATTCATAGTTCAATCTTTTATTCACTTTCTTCCACATAACAAGAGGATATCCCAAAATAAGGTTTATCCTTGTGTTATACAATGGAATTGAATGAGCAGAGGCTTTTCATATATGAAACCAAGCTAACTCATTCATAGATATAAACCTAGATTCAATGAACCTATGTTCCGAAAAATGTTGTCCTCATTCATATAACTAATAGGTGTTCCTTTTGTTGCTAGAAATTGACATATAAAATTTATAATCTATTTGTGGTTTTTTATTAGATTTGTTGGTTAATCTTGGTTTTTTTGGGTGAGAGACATTATGTTAACGTCATGTTCTATTTGCTTAGTACTCTATTCATATGTATGTTGATTGCTTTTAACTATTGTAATTAAGATGTTCTATGTGTTATATCATCCTCTACATTTCCTAAATGTATCCTGATTTTTAGTGGGATGGTGTTTCACTAGAGTGGTGAGAAATATAAGGTTTTTACTAGTTTCTTTGTAATTTTTTTTTGCAAGTAATGGAGAATTATGAGATTGAGTTCTTGTACATTCTATTTCCCATCCATTGTTTTTAGAACAATGTTTCGTAGATTGAGTTATATATTGTTTATTGTTTTGATTCCTTACATTATGCAATGTATGTACTTTTGCATATATATATTTAAATTCTTAGCTTATAGAGTCTGGTATTTTTATAAGTGTTTAGGTGGGTTTCAAGTTTTAAATATATAAATTAAAATTAGACAATGAAAAATTTGAGTTGTGATTCCAATCAAGAATATTAGTATCGAGTCACTATGTGATAATTGTTTCCAAAAAATTCAAAAGAAAATGACTTCACTACTCATGACATTTCCTTTACTAAATATTTCATCTATGTTCTCATGGTCCATTATATCTCTTACTCATGTTGAAATCACTTATCTAATTTTCATTTAATAGTTCAAATACACTTTTTAATATTTTTACTTGTTTCAAATACAAGTATGAAATATAAAATATACTTGGTTCTCATATTTCATTTTGAGAGCCTATTAACAAACTACAGTTAGAAAAAGGTGCAGTGGTCGCTTCTTCATCTATTATTTCAATGTATTTCCATAATTCATTCACTCTCTCAACTGGTACATGCACCACTAAAATGACCCTTGTTCAATATACATAAAAGAATAATTTACAATTCAAAATTTTAGTTATACTCCAAAACCAACATATATATTGTTTTTATTCAATGTTTAAGTTTTCATAGAATTTTCATTGGATAAAATTAAATGTATATGACAATAAAAATAGTTAAATATATACTTTTCTAATAAATGGAGAAAATAATTGCACTAAGAGGTGCATTCTACAACCTAATATGAGGTTGATGTGTGATTTTGTCTATGTTCAATGTGGGAATTTTTGCCCCATTATAATTATCTTTTGAAAATTTATTTTCCCCACTATAGTTAGATTTGAGCCATTCAAAAATTTGGGGTTTAGGGGTCTGTTACAGATCCATTTGGGCACATCATTCCCATCATCCACATCAGTGTTTTAGGGCTCATCAAACCCTAATTTTAGTTGTTACATGCCCTAAACAAGTCAACCTTTTGAATGCCTCCTTCCCATAAAGTTTCATGGCTTGAAGACATCCTAAAATGATCTCTAAAGGCACCAGTGTAGGTAGGCCCATGTAAGGGTGTGCTGCAGAGCAGTTGAGTCCATGTCAGGGTGCTCTGCAGAGCAATTAGGCCCTCTTTGACCTACGGTGGGTGAGATTGAGCAAAATTCACATAGGGTTTGGGGAATATTCTTATCTCTTGGAGTCTTCTAGAATTTTCCCTCACTTATCAACTCCTATGAGCTCGAAAATGGATGAGGAATGAGTTAAGATGCATCCTATCCTCTCATCCCTTCCTCCATGGAACTAATTCTAAGTATGGAAGGCCATTCAATACCCCCATTTATGACATAACATCCTTCATCTTCCTATAAATTGAGCACTCATCTAAGTGATCAAGCAGTTGGACTATGTTGAATTATAAGGAGATAATGTTGCTATGAAAATTGACTTTGAAGCAAGTATTGTTATTCTTTTGATGTGATGTTGATGGGATCAAAGCTGGAGGAGTGACTTCGAATCAGATTTGATGGTTTTAATTCCTTCTTCTATTCAATAAAGTATTTTAACCTTTTTCCATATGCCTATCTTGTTATATGATGCTTATATGTGTGAATGTATCTGATTCCATTTACTTGTAATCAATAGATCTTTTTCTTTGATTGCTTCTTTGTCTTCTGTTGATGTTTACAGGTACCTCTCAAGCGTGTTAAGTATGAGAAGGAGTGACAGGACCGATACAAAGGAGACAAGAGGAAAGAGGAACTACAAGTAGGTCTTCTCATTCTCTTTGTCTTATCTATTGCTTATAGGAAAAGGCTAAAGTGCTTTAAACTATTGTTCTAGATATGGCTACTTATCTAGGGAATTAGTATTTATCCGTAGATACCAAATTCTCCAAAACAAATTGGTGACCATAATGGGGAACGATAATCATTCCAAGTGGCTTATCTACATCCTAGGACACTCTAGCAGACTTTACTTCCTTTCATTGATTCTATTTCATCCTTGTTTAAGTGTTTTTTAGTCAAAAAATTGAGGTTAGATGACTCTTGAGTGGCCTCTTAGGAATCAGCATAGGCTTGGTCAGGGGACAGTGCTCCGTAGAGAACCCTTGAGTGAGAGACAGTGCTCTACAGTGCAATTAGGCGCTCTTTGACCTGCACTGATCCACCTTACGGATACTTTTCACCTTTGGATTGGGCTTTTTCTCCAAATTTCCTTTTGTTTATGCTTGCTGAAAGATCAATGATTGTAGTATCTTTGAAATCAATTTGTATTTCCTTTTTCTAGCCCCACTTTGGCTTAATTGATTAATGTTTCTTAAGTTATTTCTTTATCATTATCATTTCTTTGCTAAAGCTAGATTATAGTTGATTAATCTTTGTTCAAAATAAAGTGTTGTAAAAGTCTTATTTTCTTTCGAAACAGAATTGTTGTAAAGTCTTCGTTCTTGCAAAAAGATTGATTGATTATATGTGCATTAGTTTCCTTTTTGTTCATCTAAACATTAAAGGAAATTGAAAAAGAAAAACTTGCATTGTCCATATTGTCGTTTGTGAATGCTTGATAGGAATAGCTAGGGAAATTGCATTATATGTGCTCTTTGCTCTTTGTCAAAGATCCGATTGCTCTATCCCTTTCTAGCTAAGGTTTTCATTGTTCAATTGAACGAGAAAAATTCTTATCATATTAGTTGCATTTTAGGAATTGCAAACATACATCACGTGGTGAACCATGAAAGGCAAATTCTAAAGAAGATCAACTTAAAATTTATCTGAATTAACCTGATGGAGCATTGTCACTTAATGAAAAGCATTTAGAGGTCTAAGCTAGAGACATGTTCCGGTGTCGTAAAACATAGCAGCTATCGCTAACTTGTCTGCAGTACATCCTAAGTGTGATACCTCATTCCACGTATGTGATTATATCGTAGCTCATCCACATTCCTTCAGGTATATAGGGTGGTGTTATAGTACGTAAAGTATATGGGAATGCTCTCACTGTGCGGTTTTGCATTAGACAACGCTAATATGGAATGAGCCTCCACGTACTTTCGGGTATATATGGTAGGACAACATTACGTTGCTATCCATCCTTAGGTAACCAAGTTGGCCTCCTTGTACACTGTGATACACCGAACACAGCATTCAGGGAGATTGCCTGCCTGTACTTCTTGATTCACTAGGAAGTATTCTGCAGTTCATAGTTACTTGGTAATCATCTTGCCTAGATCATCCCTGTTTTGTTTTGTTTTGTCATTTTGATTAAAATAAATTTGATTGACCGCAAATAACATCCTCCACACTCACTCCTTAGTTGATCTTAAGTTGAGACATATGGTGACAAATCCTGAGTCCACCGATCAAGGAATTCCTTTTGATGGGAATCCTAGTCCTTTTCCTCCTTTCAGAAATATTGGTGCCCCTTATATGGCTACATTGTCCCTTCTGGGACTTACCATTGGCTTGCCAGTATGGTTGTTTTCAACCTCCTTGGTTCAAAATTTCGTTCTTTCTTCGTAATCGAGTACTCCTCCAACTGGACAAAATCAACCTCTAATTGATCCTAAAGTTGACCCTTTACCTTCTTCCTTGATTATTTCTTCCTCCCCTTCTTCCTCTTTGCTTGGTGAAAGTATTGGTACTAGTAACCAGGTGGCTAATAAGAAGAAAAAAAAGCAGGGTGGAAACCAAGCAACCATTACTTTGAATGCAACTTCTGATGAGAAACAAGCGATAAGCCTCACAAAGTTTGATATCCATGAAAATTTTGTACGGGAGACCATCTTCTTCTAAATTGTCTTGATATTCCTTAGACCTTAGAAGAATGGTCTTCTTGTTCACGTCATCCTATGTCATCAACTTCTCGAGATCATGTTGCTGACACACCATCAACTAGTGGTAGTAAAGTTCATGGAAAGAAGGGTAAAGTTAAGTTTCCTTGTAGGTTGTGTCAAGGGAATTCCTTTGAGAAGTTCCAACATCACTAGAACCAGTTTCTATCTTAGGCACAACTCGTTCCTTAAAGCGGAGTCCTCTTTAAGCTCTTTTCAGACTCTCGAAATATGAAAAGATTTCCGAGCACTTATCCTTTTCAACTTGTTGACAGATTGGAAATGACATCTACTCAATATAAGTTTAACCCTTTTTAGGGCTGAGATAGATTATTTATGAAAAAGGAATAGATTTACCGAACATGGTCAGTAGGTTCTCTCTCATATTGTTTTACACTTTTCTGGACTTGAGAGACAAATCTACGAAAAAGAACTTTTGGAGTTTTCTTTTTTTCCCTTTTCAAACTCTCTAAACATGAAAAGCACTGAGTTATATTTGTCGTTAAACTCGTTAAAACATCGAATAGCGACAAACTTGTCCATCTAGACAAGACCGAGTTTTGCCTTCGCTAGACTCGTTAAAACATCACATAGCAATGGATTCACCTGAAGGGTGAAATTTTACAACAAGCATATGTTATCCTCTTCAAGATTGATAAAAAATAAAGAGGTACTGGTCAGCAATGACTTGGGAAAATGGAGAAAGGGGAAAACCAAATTATGATAGCAGGCCACTCTCGAACATGACACTTTCACTTCATCACTGTGACTACTTGGGTTGGGTTATCAGCTTGATGGTTATCATACCATTGATCTATCATACCATCCATCACTTTGTTTTGGTCAATGCTACCAATTCATTTCAGTGTCACCGAAATGTTCAAGAGAATTCATCCAGTTAAAATTCATCCTTTGCAATACCATAAACCTTCATTTTCATGACCACCATTCCTGAACCTTGTGTCGTCAGTCAAATTCCGTCTCCAAAATCATTACACTCATTTTGTGTCGTTGATCTGGGATACATCAAGGCCCTCCTACAATGAGTCACTTCTTGTTGACATTATTACATTATCCAAGAAGTTCACTTAGAAACACCCTTCCAGTACCTTGAGGCTTACATACATCAATGGCAAGTTTCTTGCTTCCGGCGACAAGTTGACATCACTGGCCTTCGATCGAAAGACTTTGTATGGTGTTCGACATCAAAACATCTATTCACACCATGCAGAATGTACTGTAGTACCTTGATGATCATTATCATTATCGGTGTTTTCTCTTGCATCCATTAATAACGTACATCATCGGCTGGTAATCAGACGTTGTCTTCCCATGTTCGACTTCAGATCACATATTCACATGGTTAGACTCGTACTAGAGAAAATTATTGAATGAGATAGAAGACCCTAGATCTAGTTTCATCCATCTGAGCTATGATGTCAAGAGTACTAAATCATATGTACAATGGCCTTACACTGATGGCCATCCATTTATGGGTCTATATCTTTAAACGAGTGTCTATGTACATGTAATGAAAATTTATATGTTGAGCATGGGTATGCCTTCCCTCAGTGATTCATGAGAAGAAATCAAAATATCATGATATTGTATTGTAATCGATGCAGGTCACCAACCACTTTGGAACCTCCTCATCACATCGTAAGGCATTTCACTCGACATTACATTTTCAACTTCATGCTTTAGGGGGCAACTATTACAGATCCATTTGGGCACATCACTCCCATCATCTAGATCAGTGTTTTAGGGCTCATCAAACCCTAATTTCGGTTGCTACATGCCCTAAACAAGTCAACCTTTTGAATGCCTCCTTCCTAGAAAGTTTCATGGCTTGAAGACATCCTGAAATGATCTCTAAAGGGAATAGCACAGGTAGGCCATTGTAAGGGTGTGTTTTATAGTAGTTGAGTCCATGCCAGGGTGCTCTGCAGAGCACTTAGGCCCTCTTTGACCTGCACTGAGCGAGATTGAGTGAAATTCACATAGGGTTTGGGGAATATTCTTATCTCTTGGATTCTTCTAGAAGTTTACCTCACTTATCAACTCCTATGAGCTCGAAAATGGATGAGGAATGAGTTAAGATGCATCCTATCCTCTCATCCCTTCCTCCATGGAACTAATTCTAAGTATGGAAGGCCATTCAATACCCCCATTTATGACATAACCTCCTCCATCTTCCTATAAATTGAGCACTGATCTAAGTGATCAAGGGGCTGGACTATGTTGAATTGTAAGGAGATAATGTTGCTATGAGAATTGACTTTGAGACAAGTATTGTTATTCTACAAGTTTTTCATGCTTTTGATGTGATGTGGATGGGATCAAAGCTGGAGGAGCGACTTTGAAATAGACTTGATTGTTGTAATTCCTTCTTCTATTCAATAAAGTATTTGAACCTTTTTCCATATGCTTATCTTGTTATATGATGCTTATATGTGTGAATGTATCTGATTCCATTTACTTGTAATCAATGTATCTTTTTCTTTGATTGGTTCTTTTTCTTCTGTTGAGGTTTACATGTACTTCTCAAGTGTTTTAAGTAAGAGAAGGAGCAATAGGACCAATACAAAGGAGACAAGGGGAAACTGGAACTACAAGTAGGTATTCTCATTCTCTTTGTCTTATCTATTGCTTATAGGAAAAGGCTAAAGTGCTTTAAACGGTTGTTCTAGATATGGCTACTTATCTAGGGAATTAGTATTTATCCGTAAATACCAAATTATCCAAAATAGGGTCCCTAGTCTCAGCCCTTAGGAACTCAACAAGAAGGGTCTAAGCAAGGAAGGTAAAATGTTAGGATATTGACATTAGAAATACCTCAAATAGTAGCCAACTTGAATATTGACATTAATGGAGAGTATCATTGTCCTTTGACTATAATTTAATTTATTAGTTGTCATATCAATTATCGAAATATTGCGTACTAGTTGTTGGGGAACAAGACATCAGTCACCAACAAGAAAACCTCGATGCTAGTGGATCTCAATGATGGCCATCAATTGACAGGGAGAATTCCATGATTCTACTATGGCATAAGGTGTCGGCTATATACCTTACAAATTCCAAGATAGGTATGATATTGGGAGGTTATATATCATCCTTGGGCTGGCAGAGGATGTTTTATCAACCTTTAGGATATTAATGTGTTGGTTATCAGGACCATCAACTAATAAAAACAAGCACTAAGCCTCAATACTAATAGAATTAGACACATCCTTTAGTTAACAAAGACAAATATTTGGGAGCATTATCATGTGATAGCATTAGCTATTAGGTGTCGATATGTTAGATATTAGGATATCAGGTGAACATATGTGTGGGATGCGAAGCAAAGCCATGATATAGAGAACATGATACATTAATATGCAGGAGTTGTTTACAATATATGATAGATGGAGATCATTTATGAGTTGTTAGGTGTAGGGATGTTGGAGGTTAGACATCAAGAGGATGAATCGTAGCCATGAATATTTCCTCCTTATGTTGATGAAGTGTGATAAGGAATGCATATAGGCTAGAGGAAGTGGTATGATTGCATGGAAGAATTGGTGACATCGTATGCTAAGTGGCAAGTAATGTGGTGAGATGACAGCGATAAATCTTCCTATATGATGTGATAAGGTGTCATGTCATGATGATCTCGCACTAAGGAAAGTATTTAAATATGTCATAGCTGACATAACATTGATGTAACATCCTCCTCCCACATTTACCCAAGCTAACCAGTCCACTAGGGTAAACATGTGACAAAGAGTTACTTGCTGAGGAAGTGGAACCAACAAGACAAGACCGATCTAACCCTCCTTAGAAGCTATAAAACCTTTAAGAGCGAGCCAACCCCTCCAGGTGTCCAACCCCTAAGACAACTTGATGTTTTGCTGAACTAGACCCCCAGTCACTCCCAAGACAATCCATCCATGTGACTGAGACCTTCCAGTCACTCCCACAACAAGGCATTCATGTGACTGCAACCTTTTTTAGGTAGTTCTATGCCAACAGCCGTGAATTCTAAGCCACTTTTTTAGGGCTATGACTCAGGCCTCTTCCTAGAACTTCATGCAACTTCCAAAAATGGTAAATAACAATGAAATAAGGATAATAATGCAATAACATGAATAAGGAATTGACCTGACCCCTACCATCCATGACAGACATTTTGTCAAACATATCATACACATGTAATGTACAGGTCATAAATACACATCTGAACATAGGGGTCTCATACTTATCTAAGAATCATCAAGAAGGACTGATGCCTCCTCACAATAGCTGCAATATCATCTATTAGGTCATCCGTTCATTAAAATTTCATCTACTAATCAAAACATGATGAGATCCATAACTCAAGTCTATCATAAAACATGCTTATAGCTAGAAAATAGCAAGATAAATATTAATGAAGAAACGACCATTTAAGCCACATAATGACAAGCAAATTTACTCATATAATACCAAAGGAAAAGGAACTCTTATTAACATATGAAAATCCAACCAAGTCGGGGACTTTCACGTACCACCATGACCATAGATTGGGATGAACAAAATCTGTTTGTTAACCAATCACCCCCGTGCCATATTCCAAGAATGAATGTGGGATCTCATGGAATAAACCAAGAACATCAAACTAGGGCTTCTAAAGGCCAAAATACCTCAACCCTCAACCAGTGATTTCACCTCACAGTCAAACATCACTAACCATCACCAAATTTTTCTCTACCCAAGTTGTCCAGGGCTCCAGAGCATTTGTTCCAACCAAGGCTTCTAGGACTAGTAACTCAATCTGTAGTTATTGTTGGGCTCTAGAGAATTTGTAAAACCAGAGATTCTAGGACTAATAACTCAACGCACCAAGGGCTCTAGAGTGTTTGTCCAACCAAGACTTCCAGGACTAGTAACTCAACCCAGGTTGTTACTGGTCTTCTAGAGCGTTTGTCCAACCAAGGCTCCAAGAACTAATAACTCAACCCATAGCCATAAGGAACATAAGCACCAACTAAAAAAAAAAAGGAAAAAATCACAACACCATAGATATCCAAGAAATGGAAAGGCTAAGCCAAACCACTGTTAATACAATCAATCTTCCATGCCAATGATATATCATAACCAAGAAACCACATGCATATTCCATGCATGTCAAAAATAGCAAGGAAATCATACACACAACTTGGTACCTACAATCAAAACTCATTGTAGCTGCTTTCTTACTCCAAATCCCATGTATGCCACACTCCAAGTTTTCTCCAAGAAAATTCTAAGTTTCTAGGAGTATGAGAGAGAGAGAATATAATGAGAATGCCAAAGATTGAACTAACAAAAGCTAACACTGACAAAAGATGTGAACTGATCCTCAGAAGCCTTTTTATCATTGATGCATCTATTCTCTTCATTTTCCTTATTTTTCCTTCAATTTCCTCCTCACATGCAATTTGTGACCTTTCGCCTTCCTTTTCTCCTATTTTCCATTATTTTCACAAATAAATGCCAATTAGTGCCATATGATTTTCCAAAGCCTTTTTCATTTCCTTTTCCAATTTCCATAGCCATTAATTAACCATAAGTGATCCCATCACTTTGTTTATGCCCAACATTAAACTTGGAATACGTGTCCCATGACCTTGGTTATTATTTTCCTTTATTAACTTTATTACATGGATTTTTGATCAGGTCTATTACAAAACCCTCCCATTGGGGGAACATTGTCTCAGTGTTCAATGACACCTATAATCAGCAAGACTATTGAAAATCAAAACATACTTCCCATAGATATTTATAAATTAGCTTGTTACAGTATTTGCGATGAACAACCTACTGAGAAGAAAACCAACATGACAAACATAGCAACAGGACAACCATGCCTCTTATTGGAGCTTTATAACACATCTCATAGAGATATTTACATCCATATACATATATACATAAACCAAAACTACTTTACCTTAACCGAGAAACAATGAAGGATACATAGCCCACATTTGATCATCCATCTTCCATGTAGCGTCATCAGGTCCTAATTGCTTCCACTGCACCTTAACCTACTCGATTGATAAACTCTATAGCATGAGCATTTTCCTATGCAAAATGCACTTAGTTTCCAGTTGGAAATCTCCTTCAGGCTCCACCCGCAATACATACTAGTCAATAAAATGATCAACATCTTTAACATACTTCTTAAGAAATGACACATGGAAAACATCATGGACTTTCACTGTTAGAGACAGTTGAAGTTGGTAGGCTATTGGTCCAATCCTCTCAAGAATCTAGAAAGGTCCACAATACCAAGGTGCCAACTTGGCACATGATACAATCCTCAAGTAGATCTTCTTGGGATTGATGTGTAAGTACACCTCTTCCCCAACCTGAAACTCCTTAAACATCGTGTTCTGATCTCCATAACTCATGTTTATCTTGTGTTTCCTTTATATTATTATTAATAACCCACAGTTCCTACTCCATCTTTGCCAACATGTTTAGTCCTATCAACACCCTGTTCACTGGATCACTCCAACTGATGGGAGTATTACAACTCCACCCATAGAGTGCCTCAAACAAACTCATCCTCGGAGACTTGTGAAATCTATTGTTGTAAGAGAACACAATTAGTGGAAGATAATCTTCCCACTTTCCCTGTCGATGCATGACCTACATTCTCAACATGTCCTCCAAAATCTTGTTGACCCTCTCTTTATGTGCATCTGTTTATGGATGATAAGTTGTACTGAAGGAAAACTTTGTACTATAGTGATATTAATGCAAGAAGATATGAAAAATTCAGCAACATGTTATGGAACTTCATATGTAAATGGACTGCTTTCAACTTTTGTAATTGTGATGTTTTATGTTCTATATCATGCTCTGCAAAATCCATATCTTTTCTTGTCTTTATCATAATCTACCTTGCAATGTTATAAGAGATTGTGCTTACTAAATGTATCCTAATTTGTTGTAGCATGTTGTTTCATTGGAGTAGTGAGATAGTTAGGGTTTTGAGCAGTTGCTTTGTAATTCTTCTTTGCAAGTAATGGAGAATTACATGATTGCTCCTGTGCATTTGATTTGTAGTTCAATCTTTTATTCTCTTTCTTCCATATGGCAAGAGGATATTCTTCATAGTTTAATAATTTATTCACTTTATTCCACATCACAAGAGGATATCCCAAAATAAGGTTTATCCTTGTGTTATGCAATTAGAAATTGATGAGCAGAGGCTTTTCATATATGAAAACAACCCAACTCATTCATAGATATAAACCTAGATGCAATGAACCTATGTAAATGAACCTATGCCCCTAAAAATTTTGTCTTCATTCATATAACTAATAGATCTTCCTTTTGTTACTAGAAATTGATAGATAAAATTTATAATCTGTTTGTGGTTTTTTATTATATTTGTTGGTCAATCTTGTTTTTTTTGGGTGGGAGACATTTGTATAAATTTAATGTGTAGATTCAAAACTTCTCATGAAATTTATTGTATCACAAGACTTGAAGCTACTCTACTCATCTTCAGAAAGAAAATCACGATCAAGAACAAAAATCATTAACATGCATGGATTCAACACACATGCACAAAGATTTATTTAGGGGAAAGCAACTGCTCAAAACCCCTTACTATCTGTATTACATTAATCAAAGAATATGGATGAATACAATATGATTTACTCAAGATTGAGCTCAACTTGCACCTATATCTTCTATCTTCTGCCTGACTAACTCACCTTGGACAATACTTATCCAAAATTTCAAGCCTCCAAGCCCCTATATCCTTGTGTTGTTCCCTTGGGAATTGGGACCCTATTAATTAGGAAATTCACCAATTTGGATTGTCCAATTCCTATAGGTCGTTATCAAACTGCATGCATGACTTGTACAACTTTGACTAGTTTGCAACTGATAGTACACTTCCCTTGAAATCCAATCTCAACTGGGTAACTCGAATTCTCTGCATGCATGAGTTAATTTATGTTTATTGATTAGTTAACTGGATGATTAATTAGTGTGAAAAAATGTTACAACCCTTTCACTGAACCTCCACTGGTTCTATTAACAGTGAGAACTAGTTACACTAACAAAAACTCAAATTAACTGAAATAGATTGCTACAAATTAGCAATCAATCATGTAGAATTGCACTCAAGTGTCTCCAACTCAAATTTACTAAGTTAGCTAAGTGACAAGAGCTATGTCACCTCAGTTAACTACCTCCAAGTATCTTGCTAAAATCGAAAGGTGAATTTCTCCTAATTTAATCAAGGAAAAGGTAAATTAGGAATCTTTTGTTGCATTTTCAACACTCCCTCTGAGCAAGAGAGGGATTATCAAATAACCCAATCCTACTTTTATGGAACTCGAATTTAGCTCTTGACAAAGCCTTTGTCAAAATATTTGCATCTTGATCCTCTTTGGAATGTATCACAACAACATAATTTGCCTCTGCACATAATCTTGTAGATGGTGACACTGGATGTCGATATTCTTCGATCAATCATGAAATAATAGATTCTCAGAGAGTTTGATACAACTCTCATTGTCATAGTAAATCATTGTAGGACCCATCATCTAACCAAATAACCCAAAAATAATCTTTCTCATCCAGATAGCCTCACATGTTTCTTGACTTGCAACCATGTACTATGCTTCTGCTGAGCTGAGTACCATAGATCTATGCTTCTTGTCGTAGCAAGAAAGTTTTGTTGACACAACACTGAAAATTACTCCTAAAGTTCTTTTCCTGTCTAATGGACTCCCTGCCCAATGCGCATTAGTGAAGCCTTGCATTTTCACTCCCTCTATCTGTCTATACCAAAGAGAAAACTGAGTGGTGCCTCTGAGGTATCTAAACACATGCTAGCCTCCACTTCCTCACCTGAAGTGGCATCCTCTTTCCTCTAGTTACCTGCTAGAGGAGTTTCCATGGGTTTATTTCTCTCCATACTTCCAAACCGAGGAAATAATGCATGAGTCCCATGTCCTTCATCCTAAACTCTCTTGCAAGGTTCTCCTTGCAAGATCTAATCAACTTCTCATCCCAGTAAGGATCAAGTCATCAACATATAAAACAATAATCAATAATTCACCTTCTACCACATTGTGATAAAGGCTTGCATCTACTTCACTTTTGGCGAAGCCCAAACTGGTGAGATAGCTATCGATCCTGGTATACCAAGCATGAGGTGCTTGCTTGAGTCAATACAATGCTTACTTGAGTATACACACATGTGACTCTCTGTCAAAGTTCTCAAACCCCTCAGGTTTCTCAATATACACCTCCTCCTCAATCACTCCATTGAGGAATTTTGTCTTCACATCCATCTAGTGGATCATCCACCCCATCTGCACTAATAATGCTATAATTGACCTGATGGATGAGTACCTTGCTACTGGAGTAAAAGTATCCTCATATTCAATTCCCTCCACCTAAGAGAACCCCTTGGCCACAAATCTGGCCTTATTTTTCTCTATGCTCCCCTCTGCTTCATGCTTTACCTTGTAAATCCATCTCGAACTAGCCATTCATTAGTTTACTGGTCTTGTAACCACTTCCCAAAAAAAATTTCTAACAATGAAATCATATTCCTCTACCATAGCATCAACCCATACTAGTTGTTGCATTTCCTTGAATGAGGATGGTTTTGTCTCAACTAGCTCATTCATCATAGCCATGTACCTAGTGTATTTATTCGATGACCTCCTCTATTTGCATTGTGATGTGGGTGCTTCCACATTCTCTCTATTATCCTACAATAATCTACCAGCTTCCTTCCTTCTCTGGATGTATCTGCTTGAGTGGATGTCTCCACTCTCTCCTCCTCTTCTTATGGCTTCTCCACAACTTACTGAGGTTCTTCCTTTGGAGCCAAAATCTCATGATCAGGCTGCAACTAAAGTTCCTTCTCAACAGAACACCTCATTTCCTTCTCCTCATCAAACTTCAAATCTCATTTGACCATTTTCTTCCTGAGGGATGACAATTACACCCAATAGTTGTGAGGTGTATCTGTGTACCCCACAAATATGCTCAACTCTACTTCTGGCTCTAGATTTTTCCTTTCTTCCTTGGAAACATGACAGTAAACTAATGATCCAAAGATACTAAAATGTGACATATATGGTTTCTTCCTTGAAAAAGCTTCCTCTGGTGTACTCATTCCAAGAATCATGTGAGTACTTCTATTTTGCAAATAGACCATTATGTTTCATGCTTTAGCCCACAAGTGTAGAGGTAGGCTTTGTTCATGCAACATCGCTTGTTATGCTCCCACAATATTCTTGTTCTTCCTCTCAGCCACCCCATTCTATTATGGGTTATGAGGTGTTTTCAACTCCTTTCGAATGCCTTCCTTTGCACAAATTTTTTTAAACTCATTCAACATGTACTCACAATTGTTATCACTCCTAAGAGCCTTCAATTTCCTACCAGTCTCTTTCTCAAAAAGTTCTTTAAAATCAACAAATTTGGAGAATGTTTGGTATTTCTTATCCATGAAGTAGATCCAACACTTTTGTGAGAAATCATCCACAAATATAACATAATACTTGTGCTTGGCGGTGGAGGCTATCAAGAAAGGTCCACATACATTAGAGTGGATCCTTTCAAGGATTGCATGTGACCTGTTGTCCCAATCATTGAAGGTGGATTTTGTGTACTTTCCCAATGTACAGCCTTTGCATGTATCGCATTGCTCTAATGCTCCATTTGGGAGGCCTGTAGAAATATGTTGTGTGATCTTCAAAGCCCCGTGATGCAAATGGAAAAGTATTCTATGCCATAATTTGTCGACATCTCAACTCTGCACCTTCTCTGATTCTGTGCTCAATGCTTCACAGTCTTCCACTTTTAATTTGTAGAGGTTATTCACTCCAACCACAATCTGCTTCACTTGTCCTGTGGCGATGTGTCTCAAAAAAGCCTTCATCTTGCTAAATATCAAATCATATCCATTGTCTTACAACAGCATGACGGAAACTAGATTCTTCTTCAGAATCGGTACAAACATCACATCCTTGAGCCTAAGAGGGGAGCCAGACTCCCTCTAAAAAGTAACGGTACCAATGTCAGTCGCACTATACCTTCTATCATCTCCCGTCTCAATGTGCATATGGAGATCCTTCTCCTCCTAGTCACTGAAAATATCTTTGTTGATTGACATGTGGAATGAGGCACCATTGTCGAGATACCACACGCTACCTATCATTGTGCTTTCCATGCATGCAATGAGGGTAAAATCAAGTTCGAATTGTGAAGCCAAGGCTTCACCCGCTGCTCCTCCCACAGTCATCTTACTTCTTTCTTGTGTGGACATTTTGTGGTAGTGTATCCGAGTTCATAGCAATGAAAGAAATTGCTTTTGGACAAGTATTTCTTCTTGCCCCTTAACCTAGTTCTACTTTGGATTGGGATTTCTTCCCTCTCTTTGCCCTTTTAGCCAAGGATCATTTCTCCTCATCATCATGCTTGGAAGAGGTTTTGTCTCTGGTGTTCCACCTTATCTCCTCCTATACTAAATCAGACCAAAGGCATTCTCGATTTGGTAGCTTCTCCCTTCCATTTACCAAATCCTAGTAGTTATGCTAGCTCTTGGGAAGGACTAGAAGTTCTAGGCTTACCAGATCATCCTATGCTAAAGTAACACCAACTTGACCAAGTTCCTCATGAAACTGTGTGAACCTGCTCAAGTACGATGGTATTGTGTCTCCCTTTTGTATCTTGATATTTCGAAGCTTGTCCTTAAATGCCAGCTTCATGTGGTCATTATTGCTCTAGAACAAATATGTCAAGGCCTGCCACATTACATATGGAGTCTCTTTTTTGTGAATATTCAAGACAATATGGTCTCTAACTCCTTCCAATATGATCTTACTTGCCTTTGCTACACACTTGTTCCATTTTTCTAGATCTTGAGCATCATATGTTGGAGGCTTTGAGATATCATTATCTATGAATTCCTTCAGCCCATTATCTTCAAACATTGCCTCTTTCCTGTCCTTCCAAGAAACATAATGTGAGCTAACCTCAAGGGCATACTCGAGTCTTAGTCCATAGAAATCCATCCTGCTAACTCTGAATAATTGATCCTGCAAGTTCGATCCACTTGTAAAGACAACTTTGAATTCTCTTCTCTATTATGGTTCCTTCTCTGATACCATGTAGAAATTTAATATGTATATTCAAAATTGCTCATCAAATTTACTAGATAACAAGACTTGAAGATAGTCTACTCATATGCATAAAGCAAATCACGATCGAGAACACAAATCATTAACATGCATCAGGATTCAACACACATACACAGAGATTTATCTAGGAGAAAGAAACTGCTCAAAACCCCTTACTATCTGTATTGCATTAATCAAATAATCTGGATGAATACAATATTCTATGCTCAATCTTGACATCAACCTGCACCAATACTTAGCCAATACTTAGCCAAAATTTCGAACCTCCAAGCCCCTATTTCCTTACGTTGTTCCCTTGGGAATTAGGCTCCTATTAATTAGGAAATTAACTGATTTGAATTCTGCAATTCCTATAGGTCCTTCTCTGAATGCATGCATGAACTGTACAACTTTGACTAGTTTACAATTGATAGTACATTACCCTTGAACTCCAATCTCAACTGGGTAACTCGAATTCTCTACATGCATGAGTTAATTTAGGTTGATTGATTAGTTAGCTGGATGATTAATCGGTGTGAAAAAAATTTACACACCTTTCACTGAACCTCCATTAGTTCTACTAACAGTGATTAATTACACTGACAATAACTCAAATTAACTTAAATAGATTGCTACAAATTAGCAATCAATTATGTAGAACTAAACTCAAGTGTCTCCAACTCAAATTTACTGAAATTGAAATTGAAATTTCTCCTAATTTAATCAAGGCAAAATTAAATTAGGAATTTCTTGTTGCATTTTCAACAACATTATGTTAACGTCATGTTCTATTTTCTTAGCACTCTATTCATATGTATGTTGATTGCTTTTAACTATTGTAATTAAGATGTTCTATGTGTTATATCATCTTTTGTATTTCGTAAATGTATCATGAATTTTAGCAAGAGAGTATTTCACTAGAGTAGTGAGAAATATAGGTTTTTTAGTAGTTGCTTTGTAATTCTTCTTTGCCAGTAATGGAGAATTATGTGATTGAGTTCCTGTAAATTCTATTTTCTATCCATTATTTCTAGAACATTTTTTTTGTAGATGTAGTTCTATATTGTCTATTGTTCTAATTCCTTACACTATGCAATGTATGTACTTTTGAATATATATACAGAAATTCTTAACTTATATAGTAAGCTATTTTGATAAGTGTCGAGGTGGTTTTCAAGTTTTAAATATATAAGTCAGAATTAGACAATGGACAATTTGAGTTGTAATTTAAATAAAAAACATTAATATTGAGTCACTATGTGATAATTGTTTCCAAAAAATTCAAAAGAAAATGACTTCACTACTCGTGACATTTCCTTTATTAAATAATCCATCTATGTTCTCATTGTCCATTATATCTCTTACTCATGTTGAAATCACTTATCTAATTTTCATTTAATAGTTCAAATACATTTTTTAATATATTTACTTGTTTCAAGTACAAGTTTGAGATATAAAATACACTAGGTTCTCATATTTCGTTTTGAGAGCCTAAGTCATATTAACACACTATAATTACAAAAAGGTGCATTGGTCGCTTCCTCTATTATTTCAATGTATGTCCATAATTCATTCGCTCTCTCAACTAGGACATCCACCACTAAAATGACCCTTGTTCAATATACTTTCATAAGATAAAAGAATAATTTACAATTCAAAATTTTAATTATACACCAAAATCAACAACATATATATTCTTTTTGTTCAATTTTTAAGTTTTCACACAAATTTCATTGGATAAAAATAAATGTATATGACAGTAAAACTAATTAAATATATACTTTTATAATAAATAAGCAAATAATTGCATTGAGAGGTGCACTCTATAACATAGTATGAGATCGATGTTTGATTATGTTTTTGCTAAACATGGAGTTTTTTGCCCCATTATAATTAGCTTTTGGAAAGTCATTTGCCCCACTGAAGTTAGCTTTGAGCCATTCGAAAATTTCGGGTTTAGGGGTCCCCAGTCTTAGCCCTTGGGAACTCAACAAGAAGGGTCTAAGCAAGGAAGGTCAGATGTTAGGCTATTGACATTAGAAATACCTTAAATAGTAGCCAACTTGAACCTTGACATTAATGGAGAGTACCATTGTCCTTTGACTATAGTAAATTGATTTGTTCTCATATCGATTATCGAAGTATTGGGTACTAGGTGTCAGGGCACAAGACATCAATCACCAACAAGAAAACCTCAATGGTGATGGATCTCAATGATGTTCATCAATGGACAGGAGAATTTGATCATTTTTCTATGGAATCAGGTGTCAACCATACACCTTACTAATTCAAAGATAGGTATGATATTGGGAGGTTATGTATCATCCTTGGGCTAGTAGAGGATGATTTTTCAACCTTTAGGATATTGATATGTTGGTTATCAGGGCCATCAACTCTTAAAAACAAGAACTAAGTCTCAATACTAACAGAATTAGGCATGCACATTTGTTAACAAAGACACATATTTGGGAGGATTATCATGTGACAAGATTGATTATTAGGAGTCAATATTTTGGAGATTAGGATATCAAGTGAACATATGTGTGGGATGTGAAGGAAAACCATGATATACAGAAATTGATACATTAATAGGAAGGAGTGGTTTACAATAGATGATAGATAGAGATTAGATATGAGTTGTTAGGTGTAGGGATGTTGGAGGTTAGGCATCAAGAGGAGAAATCATAGCCATCAAGATTTCCTCCTTATGTTGATGAAGCATGATAAGGAGGGAATTTAGGCTAGAGGATGTGGCATTCTAGCATGGAAGAAATGGTGACATCGCATGCTAAGTGGAAACTAATGTGGTGAGATGACAGGGAGACAACTTCCTATATAATGTGATAAGGTGTCATGTCATGATGATCTAGAACCAAGGCAAGTATTTAAAGATGTTATAGATGACATGACATCGATGTGGCATGATATTGTTGCATGTTAACATATAATTAGAGTGCTAACATGGTAGTGAGGTGGCCAAGATAATGATGAGATCGATGTTGAGCTATCGAGTGTCAAGATATCAAATATTTAGGTATCAAAAAATTATTTATCTTCTTCTCAACGGCCTATTTATTTTCTTACTAGGTGTAAGGACATCAAGATTTAGGTGTCAATTATTAGGAAAATCCATTGTGAATTAAGTGTCCTAGGGACCTTGGGAACTAGTGACATAGTAGATGCATAAGGTGGGTGATGGAAAAGCTAGGCTCCATTAAATGATGACCCTATGTCGGGTTGGGTAAAGACCATGTAAATAAGGTTAACTTGATGGATTATTTCCCAAGCGGTTGATATCAGATATAATAGCCAAAAAATTGGGAAGGCCATTTTCGTAACTAAGAAGAACTCATATGATGATGACATGTCGGCCAAGGGATGACACATGTCTTCCACTTGGAAATAACATGAGTGTTTATGTGGCATTGGAGGATAAGTTTCAAATGGCATAACTTTGTTTCCAGAGCTCAGAATAAAGTGGAATTTATGTGATTGGAAAGATTTAAAAAAATAGAATACAATGGTTCTCTCAAAAATAAGTTTCCAAGTGGTCACAGAAAGAGGAAATTTGGTAACCCCGTCTCCATAATATCGCATTGGAAGTTGGGTTTGGATACCTCATATCCTTAATTAGGAAATAAGGGGTTGGGTATGTTACAGATGGCATCAAAGATAAGGTTCAATGCTAGACTAAATGGGTCTAGGAGATATAAAATGATCAATGCTCTATATTCCAAACACTAGCATTGGAGTGCAAAAAATGAGACACAAATTAATTTGGAGAAATATAGAGATATTTTTGGGTATGTTTTTCAACAGTAATATTACCTAGGTTCAACCTTGGAAAGGAGTTTCATGTTTTAGAAGTATTACCTACATAAGGCAGTGTAAAAAAAAAAAGTGTGAACCTTGTGGTTGGTGTTAATCTTAAAAATTATAGAGTTAGGAATGAAAAATGTAGTAAATGCACTTGCATATATACAAAACACATATGGATATGCATGTATGGAGGATTTAGGATGCCATGGAAAATAATGTTGGATGAGCATTTCTAGAAGCCACATTGCCATTATTTGAAGCAATGATTTAAGTAATGATGAAATGCATTGTTGAAATATAGATGTGCATGATTGTATCCCATTAGGGAGATTTTAGTTTAAGTAGTAAGAGTCATGACTTGTAATAATATTAGGAAATGCCAATAGTTATTAGAAACATTGTTTGGATGATTATGGATGCCTTAAAATGGTTAAGAAACATCTCTCTATGATAGGGTGGCATGGCATTAACCATAATTGAATATCCTTAAAATATTTCATCCTTTGATGGATAATGTGGCTACACAAAATACTTCAATGAGGATGGGAAGTTTGGTAAATGGTTAAAAGGCATAAATGGATAAACTTGGTTATGTTAGGAATGATAAATAGTGCTTGCACTGGGTGTGAATAATGGAAGGAATGAGTTAAAAGGCCTTAGTTTTAGTTTTAAGATAGGTGGCCAAGATGCTTAAGTATAATGTATATTGGAGAGTATGGTTAAGGATTGTTGAGTCAGTGAGTAAGAAGGTAGCATTGAGATTTGAGTGAAAAGTATCATTGGTAAAGTAATGCACATGGATATATGTGTATGTGCACATGAAGGTATATAAGACATACCCCAATGGTACCATTGAATTCCTTGTATAATGAATACACATAATTGGTATGAATGCCAACCTTAGTAATTACTTATGCCTAATGGAGATGAGCTTCTTCATGGATAAGCTAGTGCAAGCACTCACTTGGAAAGTGAATGAGATTGATTTCGTAGATGTACTCTCAAGAAGGGATGTGGATGTGGATGCATTGTTCTATGTCATTTCTATTATCCAACCTAATTATATAACTAAATCAAGGTATGAATGAGAGAATGATGAAGAGGTGTGGACACACATTCAAAAGTTGCAAAAAGATCCCAGTGCAGCTGATACATTTATCTAGAAAAATGATTCAATGTGGTACGAAGATCATTGATATCTATGTAAGAACTCCCAACTCAAACAAAAGGTTCTTTTTGAATCGCACACCTCTCCTACAGGAGGGAACTCAACATTTTTAAAAACTTACCACAGAGTTAAGAAGGGTTTTTTGTTTGTTTGTTTTTTTTTTTTTTGGTTTTTTTTAATGGCCTATGTATCTCAATTATGGAAAAAGAAGGTCTCTTTACAAGGAATTCCTAAGTAAATTTCCCCAATGATAATGGAAATGCCTTGAAGATGCCTTAAAATTTAAAAGGAAATAAAATGGCAGGTTTATGAGAGTGATGTAGTTATTAGAAGGACATGTTGATGCTATACTTAATATGAGAACGAACCTAATGTATTTATATGAAATTTATTTCCTTCACATAAATGAAAATGGAGACCAACAAAATATTTGTAAGGTTAATGGTTGAATGCCTTTATGTTGCATGAGAGAATGAATAAATCTCTAAGGAAAGGAGTTATATATTATGAGCTTGTGCTAAGGATTTAAGGACTAATGTCCAAGAATTTAATGAAATAAAATAGACATTGTTGTTATCCTCAAAGAAAAATGGGATGGCTTAAAAATTTTAAGTTAATTGAATCTCTTGTGAAGTGCAAGTTTGTAAAATATTTATCTGAAGGTTTTCCACTTGAATAAGTGTTGGCCTAATCAGGAGACTAAGTGGTTTGATCATGTTGGATTAGGCATAATGCAACAAAGCGATATTACATGGAAAATGGTCCCTTAGGTAGACTATGGAAAGACATATCAATAGCATAGGGCTATAATAAAAGATAAAAGGAATAGGGGGTTTATAAAAATTGATTTTTCTTGTGGCAAAAGTTTTATTGGAGAGACTGGGCGCTCATTACAAAGAATACTAAAGGAACATGGAGCTAACATTAAGAATGGGATATTGTGCACTTCATTCCTTGCAGAACACTCCTTAAAAACTAAGCGTCATGTTTGCTTATAAAGTGCCACGATTATCACAAGGGAAGAACATTATCAAAATTGGAAAATTAGAGAAGTTCTTGAGATTATGAAGCATCCACATAATCTCAACAGCGATGGTGGGATCAAGATCAGTGGAAACTAGCTTCCTCTAATCGAGCAGATTAGTTCTTCTAGTTCTTCTTAGGTATAACATCACATGTATAACCTTCTATCCCTATATTTTACTTTATTATTTAGTTTCCATATTAAATTTCAGTAAAAAAAAAGTATAATTTAATAGCTCTAGATGAATTTATTTATTAATATTTATAAAAAATAATTATTAAAGATTATTAAAAAATAAATTTAGTTATTATAAATAAATAACTATTTTTAATTATTATAAATAAATAAATATTATTATTAATTAATTAATTATAATATTTATTTATTTATTTATAAAAATTATCTCATCTTTTAGATTTATTATTCTAATAATATTTAATTATTATTATCAATAATTATTATTAATATTAGTTAATTATTTATAATGTTTATTTATTTATTTATAATATTTAATTTATTTATTTATAATTATTATTTCCTTTATTTGATTATCTATTACTTATTTTAATAATATTAATTTAGGTTTAGTTTTGGTTTTATTATTTTAGACAATTTTTTAGGTTTGAATTTGTTCATTTATTATCTATTTATTCCTCCTCTGCTTTGGCTTTTTTATCATTTGTTCACTATCATGATGATGGATCCTCTTTGAGATTCGAAATGTCAACAAAATTCATGTTCTACTATGAAAAATCTGAATTCTCTCTTGAAAAGAAAACCACAGAAGTCTAACATAAAAGGAATAGATTCTCACATAAAAAGAAATTATCTTTTAAATCATCATCAAATTAAAAGATAAAAATAATGATATAAATTATATTGGGACAACTAGTTTGTACAAGAATGCAGGGGAATGTGTCCTCTAGGTTGTTAAGATAAATAATTGGGTTATTGAGCTCGTTGAATATCATTGCAAAATTTCGATTAAAAAAATAATTGTTGAATAATAAAACTTCATAGTGAATTTGTAAAATGCCCTTGCTAAACAAACCTAGAAGGTATATTTGTAAAATGCCCTTGCTAAACAAACCTAGAAAGTATATTTGGGGAAAAATCAATCAAGGAGAACTTGATTAGGTCAGTGTGGATACAGAGAGAGTGAAGTCACAACCGTGAGAAAGATCAAGAAGGGAGTCTTCTCTTAAATGATATTTATCTATTCGTTGATATGGATTAAAAAAAAAAATTGAATTAAAAGAAATAAAATAACGTTAAATGGTGAAATAAAGTATGATTGAGAATGCTTAATTGGTCGCTGATATGAAATGCATTATAATACTTTGAAAATTACATGAATGAGTGCATAAAAATTAAATGAGTTGGGATGATAATTGGGAATGTTGTAGCACATGTTTTAATTGATTGATTAACAATTAACATGCACATGAAGATGTGCATGAAGACAAATCATGAATTGTTCTCAAGAACATGATATTAAATGGCACTTAATTGAAGTGGAATTTGAGGTAGTAAAAGTTCCTTCAACCAATGAATTACCTTGAAGAAAATTACAAGAGGATGTTAGCCAAAAATAACTTAGGTATACACTATGATGGAAGCCGTGTAAGTATGGAAACCAACCATGCAACAACAAAAGGTAATTTGAAGGAAATAGGTAAGAGTTCCTTCAAGCTATATTTATATTTCAATGATATATTTTTCTGCTTTAGATGCAGGACCTACATGATACCCCACTCAAGAAATGTTCAAGGAAGGAAGCTTCCAACACACAAGATTTGTTAAAATAATAAAATATTAATAATGTGTACATGTGTGAACTATCATAAAGGACAATAGTTAAATAAGTGAGTGATCCAATAACATGTAAACTTTTAATATTTGAAAATGCATGATTATGTATGATGTATGAAAAGAATGATATCACTGCAATGTATGCATGGGAATATGGGTAACGGACAAGATCTTTTAGTAATGAATAAAATAATTTCACCACTAAGTGATGAGTGAATAAAATGGTACTATATGCATGAATTCTAGAAGGTTCTAGGGTAATTTTTGAATGCTAGAATGTGAGTGACTGTGAATCTCTATGTGTGGACAAACTGTTAAAAAAATTAGTAATGTCTAGTTTTGAAACATGGAATAGATGCATGCTTGTATGGCACAAGAAATTACATTTAATGAATGTCATAAAATAAAATGTTGAATGCATTATGAAATATTGAAATAATTGAGAAGAAGATATATGATATTGATAATATGTATTTATATAATGAAAATAATGTTTCTTTTCAATTTTAAATAATATTCCATGAATTAGGATTAGAAATTTTTTTGTGGATTTTGGTGAAAATTATATTGAAAGAATTTTAAGCATGAATACTAATAAATTCTATGGTTGAGTGGAAGTCCATATTGTAGGTGAAATAACTACAGGTATTGCATTAAATTTAATCTCATAAGAACATTGGATATTATCACTTTAAAAAGAGCCAAATGTTATCACAAAGAGTCACCTATTTGTGAAACATTATTTCTATATCAAACAAGTTGAAATCAATGATTTGATATTTAATTTGAATTAAAATGATTAATCTCAAGAAAATTGTATACATGTGACATAGATAAGAGAACATATATAACCGTGGATGATAAATGTAATGGACCATACATTAAACATAATTAAATAAGAATTTTTTATATAAATTCAAGGCAATTAATCATCAAAACAAGGATTATTTTGATTAATTAGTACAAGAATGATGAGTGGTGAAAAATTACCTATAAAACAAAGAATTAACTTACCTGTAATTTTAGAATAGTTGTTCTATTATGGTTTGGTTGACCACAACCAACATGTTGGGGTTGATTGGTCAGTTGCACTATGTATTTCTATAGCTTGCCACTTTCAATCCCTCAATCAACTCTCTCTTCCAGTGAATCCCTTCTATCCTAGAATTATCCTGGTAAAAGGATGCATCACACCCTCCTTCTCATCCATTAAATAGAACTATTTGTTCCAAAAATGAAAAGAAATTTTGTGTGCACATAATCCTTGTGTCATTATGCAATTTTCTATTTTTGTCCTAAGTTTTTCTTAACATACATTTCTATTAACTATTTTTTTACTATTTTTTTTAAAGTAGTTTTTATTTATTTATTTATTATTATCTACACTTTATTATCTATTATTTTATTTTGTTTATTACTTATGATTCTTTCTTTTTATTTTTTAATATTTATTGAGTATTATAATAATAACTATTTATTAATTTAATAATATGGGGCATTACATACTCCACTTGTTCAAGGAACATTCTCCCGAAATTAAGTTTAATCATTTAACTTATTTATTTATTTCTTCTCTTCCACCTAATGCTTTCGATATAACTAGTGTAAGGGCCACTTAAGCAACCATAGAAAACATCAAAAGCTACATCATAACATCGAGGGAAAGTGCAAGTACTCTCAATATGTTCTTTCTAAACTATTGGAACTAGGCTTAAAGCCCCATCGATCTACACCAGATTCACATGGTTGAAAACTCATTTGGCCTAAGGAAGGCATCTAGTCTGGTACTCATGTACCATAGAAATCTCAAAAGGCTATCCCAAACTCCCTCCACAACTCTCAATAGGTATAGCTCGAGGAATTGAAGTCCCTCACACAACTCCATCCCACTTCTAGACTCCAACATCAAATCAACAATATCAGGGACTCGACCTTATTAAGATGATCTCATATCCAATAGAGAAATATACAAGGAAAAAAAACACTAGCATAAGTAGTTGATTGAGTTCATTCCTAGCCCATAAGTTGTTACATATTCTCCCTCATATGTATGGGCTCCCGCGAGATCATCAAATAAATCAACCCTCTTATCCCACCAGTGTATCCCTTGTTAGTCACCACCTTATAACATGCAATCAATACAAGAGTTATAACATCATTATCTCGTAGAAAATAATCCTCATGTAAACTCTTGCATGTCATAATGGAAATACAACATCATTGTTATCACAAGATCCTAATTAGTAAGGAATTTCATGCTCATGAATGTCATCATTGAACATATCATCATTAAAAATGCATGCAATTACAACGTGGCATAAAATCGTGAAATTTCCTCATAATATTATAACATTATCTTTATCAAAGATATAGTATTACACCAACATAATAAATAAAACCATATGTTAATATAACAACATGGCTTAACACCATAAATATGATAATCTTCTCAACACATATCACATGGAGAGGAAAAAAAACCATAAGAATTCTTATCATGAATCAATCAAATATATTAAGATGCATAAACAATGAATACTCTCTAGCTCATTTAATGCAAAAATATCATTAAACATCCATATAGAATATATTTGGCTAAGTTATTTAGCCTTATTTGGATCATCAATACTATGAGTGCCATGTTTTAATCAAGATACTAGTTACAATAAAATAATTATTTCCTCTTCTTATATCTAAGAAGTTAAGACTCTATGGGTAGGTATATGAGATTCAATTAACTACTCTAGTCCTAAAAATTCCTTAGTGATGTTTAGTGACCTTTCTTAACTACCATGAATTCTTATAAGGCTAGAGTACTACCATTATGCTAAGGTATTTCTTCCTTTCCCTTTTCCACAATTTTTGTTATCTCTTCTTTGTCCCATCCTATATGCCTAATGGGTTTACTACATCCTCACTTTAATCTCACCACAGTTTCTACCTTTGTCACTATCATTTAACTTCATTAGTTGATTGAAAATATTTTCCCAATAGGAATAATTCTTATTTAAACCTTATAAGGGTTCTTATCGTGTTCTTATATGGAAATATTATTGTGATTCCACATCCATTTTTCACAAGGTTAATCATTCACATCATATCTCAAGAGTGCTAAGTAATTCAATCATGATTATTTCTCAATCTAAAATCTTCTATAACATCTTCTACAATATGTGACTAATTTTGATTAACTTTTTCTACTTTCTTTCAATACCATTTGCCACAAGATTATATATTCTAGGGATACCTCCCAAGCACTAAGTTATTCCAAAATATTGCATCATGTGCTATGATAGGTTATTTCTACTTGTTGATTTCTTATACTCATTTATGAAACTTCCACTCACTCATATATAGTATTATTGTATGTCCATCTCATCATTTAAGGTTGACCATGGTTATTAGGTAAGCATGCATTATCATCATTAGAAAATTTGTAGATTTCTTCCTTATCCTTCCTCCCTAGATAAGTTTATCCAAATATCACTGCTAATGTTAGGCATCACCTTAGAAATTTTTAATTATTTTGTTAATCCCATCATATCAAGTATGTTTATTATCTTTCTTGGATAATTTAATACAATACCTTGCTTCAATTATGACTTCATTTGACAAGTACTTTTATGAAATTGTATTATTATCCTCTTAATTTAATCATTATAATTTCTCCACATTTTTCTTGAATAGATAGTGTCTTATTTAGGCCACCTCAACCAATTTAACATTTTAAATTATAGTGCATACTTCATAAATAATATCTTCTTCTTAAAGTTGATATCTAGCTCTCTAGGTCTACTATATTATGCATAATGACCACACTTTAATATGCATCTTGATTATTATCATGTACTCATCAATTCATTGTTGAGCATTGGATAAACCAATGCTCCCCATGTGTTTCACGACATCTACTAGCCACCTCTCGTGGATCATTATCTCTGGCGATGTGATCATTGACTACACTTGCAGGTTTGGTCTAACGACAATCGTTATTACCAACAAGTGGTATCAGAGCATAGGTCATGAGTTAGATATACACCTATCTTGCATTGGGGGGGAATTGTTGGACATTGGATAAAACAATCATCCTGGTGTGTTTTGCCACATGGACTAGATGCCTCTCGTAGATCCTTATCTCTGGCAATGTGATTATTGACTAACACCCGGAGTTTTTGGTCTAATGGAAATCGTGATTACCAACATTCCCATCCTCAAACAAATGTTATTTTAAGTAAAATTATCTTAATCCCACTAGGTATCTAGTTAACCTATAAAAGGACCCTAATTTAATTATTAAAAAAGTTGTAATTTCCCCCTTTATCATTTTAAAATTTATAAATCTAATTGATGGTGTTATTTGTTTCAAATTGATTAATTGGTTGTATTTGCCTCACTATTATTCCTCTTTTCCAGAGGTGACGTTTTTGTAGAAAGGTTTACCATTTAATATTTTAATCCATCTTGTTCCTATCCTTATCGTCTTCTCTCACTAAATGTGGTTTTACCTTAACATTACCTCTTAATGGCCATTTACACAGTCACTCTCGAGAACTATATAATTAAACATCCCTAATATTTCAAAACCCTTAAATCCCAAAACATAGAAATATGAAATATAAATTCATTCAATATTTATCTAAGATTAATTTATTTACTGATAATTTGATGCTCTCTCTCTCTCTCACACACACACTTAATTAATTAATTAATTGCATCCACGAGGTCTTGGATAGATGGTGATCGAGTGCATTGTTAAGGAACTCCTAGATTTTAAGTCACTGATTCAATTCCCCACCCTATTTGGGTGTTACTTTTAGACATGACCATGATGTCACCTCACCAATGCCGAACTTATATATATATATAATGTCAAACCATAACCAACACTTCCAAGTGTCTATAAATTTTATAAAAGAAGTTCAACTTATAATAAAACTAAATGAATATGAATTCATAATCTCTCAAATAGACTTAACAATTCCAAAAGCACTAGACATTTATATTAAATTCTTCTCTGCTATTGTTTTGATATAACATTTTATTTATTGTCAACATAATTATATGACTAGCACAACCACATTATTAAATGTGGTTGATATATGCCAAAAACATTTCCATCATTTATATGCCAGTCAACTTTTGTAAATGAGGCCAATCAACATAATTTAAATGAGACCTATTGGAAGTTATAGCATGGCCTATGAATAAAAATGACTTGCGTTTTAATATCTAGTTTTCCTTATAATTGTGACATGACTCTTTCTTGTTAGCCGTGATGATGATTATGCATGTCATTGTCCTAGTTATAATGAAGTCCTTTGATTATGCCTTGCTCCAACCTGCATAATTGAATTTAGGGTTTTTTTAATCCGTTTATGAATATCCCATGTTTTCCTGTTCTTTCATGTTGGAATATATATGGAAAATATAGATAGAAGATGAGAAAAACGAAATCACTACTTCTCGGGATGTTGAGGGATGAAATCTAAAACCTTATGAACATGTCCCCAACCAAATCTTGCATCATTTTTTTCAACAATATCTTCATGAGGGTTACACACAGACCTTTACAATTCCAATGTGTTAACTGCTTCATATTTTTGTTGAGCGATGCTAGTAGGATGTAGTGGAAATAACTCTAGTGTCAGAGGTTCATTATCGTCCACAACAACTTTCCTATGAAAACTAAACAAACGTTATGAATCTTGATTATCCTATTTTTAGGAAAGACTGATAGTTTATATTCAAGTTATCCATGGCTATTCAAGTTATTGATAAGTAACGAAATCAATGGACACATTTAGGAAACTAAATGTGATCATTACCTCAGGAATGCCCACGGCCGACTGCTGTTGTATTTAGCAAATTTCCGGTGACGAAGATTCAAAAAGGTTAGATTAGACACAAATGAATTGCAATGATAAACATGAGAACATATCAAAGTACTATTGATGATTTTGTTTGGGAGACTGAAGTAGGTATGAAAGAGCTTACCACTTGTGAGTGATGCACCTGCTAAGTAAGGTGGTCTATCAGACTGATGTATGGATGCCACAGAAAAACCCACGGCAAAGATCACCAATATCCACATCGACTCATAGTGTTTCTTGTACAGTACATCATAAAGGAGGGTGATAAACAGGTGTTCCCATAGCGCCCCGGCACGTTTCATAAGACGAGGGAAAACACTTTGAAGATTTGAGGGAAAATGTTTCGCAGATGTTTGATTGTCTTTCTTGAGCTCAAATGTTTCATGTAGATATTATTTATAACCATTAGTCATGATACTGCATCACATAGCTACATTTCAGAAATTATTATTTAATAAATTAAAGTGAGGAATTAATTTGAATCGGAAAATTTTTCATTTTTTTTTCCATTAGATTATGTATTAGAGAAAAAATATTTTAAAATTATCAAATCTCCACCATCCATAATTTAAAGATTTAAAATTTCTCATATAAATCAAAGCAATTAAAAAAAAATGCCTATAACTTATTGTCTATTATTAAATTCAACATAAAAATATATTAAACAATGTATAAAGAGTTTTTCAGAAGAAGTGACTTTTTCAATGTGACTTTTTTCGAAAAACTCTTTATACATTATGATATGGATCACAAAAGCTTGAATAACGAATCAAAATAAAACTGTATGTGTACATTTTCACTCGAATCATATGCATAACATCAAACCGTGGATATATAATTAGCCCATATCGCTCATAATATCAAACTGTGAATATATAATTAGTCCACATCCTCTTTATTCACGATATTAAATTTTATTAAAATCAATAAATTAGCATAATCATATTTATTTAAAAAATAAAACTGATAGGTGTTAACCGTATAAATTTAATATTTATATTAATATCTGTTGGACACCTAATCCTAAATGGGTTAGTGTGGAAGCCGAATAGACCAAAGCAGTCCAAGAGACCTCGGGATCTAAAACCCAAGAGTCACGTATTGTACTATAAATGTATATCTCATGTTAATAAAAAAAAATGAATTGCATGTTTTATCTTTCATACCTCTCTTGTTGTCCATGTGTGTTTAACATGGTATCAGAGCGGGCGATTGCTGGTCCTGCTCCAATTTTAGCCATTTGTTTTATGGCTTTTCTGTGCAAGTCAGTTCTGCATTTCATGAATGTTTTATCAGCAGTATTTTAGCTGCTTTCTCTGCGCGCATTCCCCAAATAGAAAATTATGACATTATTCTCCTGCTCTGACGCTTCCACTGGCCTGAACGCTGCTCCTAGCTGCTCCACTTGCATACAAAACAATGCTCTCTGTCTATTATTCACCTGCATATAAAAGCGCTGCTCCTCTGCTCTGCTCTGACATATAATACGCTGCTGGTACACATATAATACGTTGCCCATAGCGATTTAGTTTCCCATATAATACGCTGCTCATTTCCCATATAATACGCTATTGTTGCTTGAAGCCTGCTCCATGCAGATGGTGTCAGTATACGTTTTATTCTTTGAATAGGCCGCCCTCCAACCATTATGCTCAGTGAATATCACTGGTCCGACTTGCCAAATGGTGGTTACTTGCAATGGACAGCCAGCCATGGATGATGGCCTTTCGAGTTTGATTTTGAAGAATTGATTGTTGAAGGTTCTGATAGTGTCGTTGCTGGTTGTGAAAGCAGACTTGTGAAGTCAAATCCCAAGCTCTCTCAGTGAAATTCTGTGCGTTGATTGACCTCATATGCAAAGAAGTTTTTATATTTTGGTTCATATATATGCATTGCAGTCCTTGATGCATTAATTAAGGATTAAATTTTATGCGTTCATCAATTTATGTTGAAGTTCGTGAGTTAATTCTGAAGTGCGATGCTATATGTTGGATAGCACGTGTGCTCCTTTGAAGTATGATTGATCTCTTCCTTAATGGCCACTGTGTGTTGTATGGATACGCTGCATTGAGTTAAGCTTAATAACCTTTTATGTGTGGCATGGTCTGGACAAAAAAAAAGAAATGAAACAGACAACTGCACAATCACAAGTTTGCCACGGACTTCCACAGCACTGGATCTGAATGGTATGCGCTCTGTTGAATGCGTTGAAGGGGGTACTGCACTCCGATATACCTGTAGTGTTTTAACGCTGAATGGTATATGCCCGTCCAAAGTTGAATTGCGTTGAATGAATTTTTAACACAGCGTTCCTTGCTGATGCGTGAATATCTGAGACAGCTGATACGCATGGTTATGTTATTGAACTGATATGCATGGTTTTGATACCTCTGCGGCTGATTAAAGTTCCACGTCTTTTCCAATTGGTTTAGTTTGTAAGGAAAATGTTCACGGTATAGAGCCATCCTGCCTCTTTTCTTGTCCCAGCCCGGGGTGTGTTAAAGAAAGTCTGTGAAGTTTATGCACTGGTATGATGGTACCCATGTGAAATTACAGTGAAATATTGGATCAAAAAGGCCTCTGGACTCTACATTTTGATGGGGCTTGCAAAGTAGATGGGAATGGAGTGGAGCTATTAGTGGTTTCTCCTCATGGAAAGGCCTTCCCTCCTGAATTCAAGGAATGCATTTGAATATGAGAAGGCTGCAAACAATGAACAAATCCATCAAATGCAGGCAATGGAAAAGAACTTGCTTCCTATCATAAGAGAAGTACAGAAACTACGTGCTCAGTTTGCAATTGCTGACAAAAGAATTCATGGTAATTGTTCCATTTGGAAATGCTATGTTCATGAAGATCATAATATCAAATGGTATTGTAGTTTGCACAAATGTATTATTGTTCTAGCTTGAAGCAGTTTCATGGTTATAATAACTACTTCCAGCACTTCAGAGATCGTGCGTGGGAACTTGTGGATTCTATGTGAGCCTGAACTCATTCCGATTGAATCGCGTCCAATTTTAGTAGCTTTTGACCTAGAACCAGCAAAAGATTCGGTTTAAGGTGCAGGCGAAGCCTGAATTACCATTTCCAGACTATGCAATTTGCATTGTCTTGACATTGCATACGTTGTATATGGAGACCTAGACGTGGTTTTAGGTATGCTGACTTTTCTTGAAGGCCAAAATACGTTGGAACAAGTTCTTATCAGGGACTGAAAACAATGAATTGTGTATGCGTTGAATGCCTTGGTGCGGTGTGAATCCTGCATTCATTAATATATTCGTTAATCCTAATGCGGTCATATAAAAACCTGTGTATCTGTACTTTCTTGCCCTGTGTTCATGGTTGTGTTGAATTTTCTGCCACTCCTGCGCGATGAGACTTTGACTAGCAGTTTAGTATCAAATTTCTTGCTACCATTTCACAAAATTACTGCGCTACGGTGAGTTAAATTTCTCTGATCCGAGCATAAATTTAAGAGCACCGGATCCATAGCTGCTAACATTGATAACAGTAATTGTTTTGTTTGAATTTGTGATATATTTCCATACAACGTTGAGTTGCTGGCGACGCAGAGTGCTGGGCTTTGGGCTGTCATTGTAAAGACGTTCCAGAACTTCCACCTGCTTTGCTATATACCGAATGTACTTGCCCGCTTCCATTCCAAAAGGAGAAGCTACTGAATGAGCTGGATTGGTGGTCTCAAAGTATCCAAATTTCATCAACTGTTTCCGACTTTTCAGCATACACGGCTGCATGTTCAGATTTAGTTTCAACTGAAGTGACTACAGTTTCAATATTTTGATTTTGTAACTTGGAGGGACGAGATATATCAGTGCTTGCAGTTTCAGCAATTTGATTTTGTACGTAAAAGGGGCAAGATGTATTGATGGCCGCTGTTTCCATAGTTATATTTTGTACAGTGGAGGAGCATGATGTATTAGTGGGTGCTGTTACAGTATTTTCATATCATACCTTTGACAAGAAAGACAATAATTACGAAAATGCCATGAAGATGAAAATAATTTGTTCACATATATCTTTGATATTTCTTATGAATTTGGATTGAGATAGCTTTGAAGATAAATTATTCTGCCTAATGGAGTATTAAAGTATATAGAAGTTATCATCTTATTCCAAAAGTTGTATGATTTTACCATTCAGCCGGAACTTGGTGCAAATCAAAAGAGGAGCCACTTCTAATATCTTTGAAAAAAAAAAGAAAAAGAGAGGTTAAAATAAGTGTATTTAACAGAGTTTGAGTTCTTGACAAAATGGGAAGACTTTATGGAGTATTAGAGTTATTGAACACACTAATACATTCTAGTGCCGAAAACATAGTCAACATCAACAAAGACACTCTCTGTGACATTCAGAGCTGCCTACGTAATGCACAGGAAAAGATCGACTTTTTTGCAGCTTGAATCACAGCTACAGCAAGAAGAGCTACATAAAAGAAGACATCATTCTGAACCTGTTTTTGTTCAGAACATTGAAACAACCACCTATTAACAGCAAGTCAATAATGTTATAGTTCATTCAAATAAAGCAGCAATTGTACATGCAGATGCAGAAACTCAGTCTGCACTTCCCAAGCCCATCATCAAACCTTGGGAACAGCTTGTCCACAACAAGCACAGAACTGGTCTTGGATATGACAAGGACTTGTCCTTTCATATTCCAGACTACGCCAAGTCCATTCAGTTTCAGAGTGCTGGATTCATTCATGACAGTTCACCTGCTCCTCATGACAGTGCACCTACTCCTCATGACAGTTCACCTTCAGCTGTTCCAGATTCTGCCCCTCTTCCACAGCAACAACAACAACAACAGATCGTGAAATGCCAACACTGTGACCGAGTTGGCCATTTGAAAGATCACTGTTTTGATCTTCATCCATGTAAGCATTGTCATAAAACTAGCCATTCTTCACACAGATGCTTCAAAAACAAACGTCCTGCAAGAACAAAGATTCATCTTGGATGGATCGCTTCTTGGCAATGGGCATCAACAGCCAAGAAGATATTCCAAACACATGTCAGAACTTGTTCCAGAGTATTGAACAGTCTTGCAGTTGAGTTTTCTCCATCATCTCACCTTGTATCTGACAAGGGGGGAAATGATGGTCATCTACAAGCCTCAAAGTCACATCAAGCGAGCCTGAGCCACAACCTGCCACACCAGTTTCAGAGTTGTAGCCAGAGACAAAGATGCCCGTGAACATGCCTTCAGTTGGCAATCTGGGACACTTCCTCTAGCAGAAGACTTCAGCTTCTTGCCAGCTTTGGAAGAATTCCAGGAACAAAATTGAGAACACTTCCTCTAGCAGAAGACACCAGCTTCTTGCCAGCTTTGGAAGAGTTCAAGGAATTGCATTAAGCATTCCAGAGTTCTTGGTTATCCTTAAACCATCACAGGTTGAGACTTCCCTTTTCAGGTTGAAGTTTTACCTTTTATGCGGGGTGAGACCTCTCTTTTATGGTTGAAGGTTTCCCTCTTTAAAACAATAGGATCACTTCCTCTAGCAGAAAACTTCAGTTTCTTGCCAGTTTTGGAAGAGTTCCGGGAACTGCACTAAGCATTCCAGTGTTGGTGGTCATCCTTAAACCACTGCCCTTTATACCAACATTTCATAGAGCACATTCAGCCTAGTGCTGCCATGCATTTTTTGCACATTTTGTATTACAGCTCTCTTCTTGGACTCATACATAACCCTTCGGATTAAGGGGGGGAATGTTGGACACCTAATCCTAAATGGGTTAGTGTGGAAACCGAATAGACCAAAGCAGTCCAAGAGACCTTGGGATCTGAAACCCAAGAGTTACGTATTGTACTATAAATGTATATCTCATGTTAATAAAAAAAATGAATTGCATGTTTTATCTTTCATACCTCTCTTGTTGTCCATGTGTGTTTAACAATATCCATATTGGTCTTGGTGAAAGTTAATCATCATCATCATCAATAATAGTAAATTCCTTCTAATTTTAATATTAATCTCATAGGTTTAATATTGATTAATTAATACTAATTTAGTTAATAATTAAATTAACCTAATTATTAATATTAATATTAACTAGATTAATATTAATTAATGAAGTTAAAAATTAATTAATTGTTAATATTAATTAATAATTAATTATAAATATATTATTATTATTAATCAAGTTAATAATTAATGAAATATTTATATTCCCTTGGGTTTTTAATATTATTTTCATGATAGTTATAATTTTATTATTATTAAACTTAAGAGATCAATAAAATTAAGAAATGTGTATAATAAACCATGCATATTGAAACCTACTGAATATTTAATAATAATAAGAATAAACCCAAGACACTAATATTATAAAACTAAGAGGTCAATTAATTATTATTAAATAATCAATTTATAGATGGAATAATATTAATTAAGATAACTTAATTATTAACTAAATTAATATTAATTAATCAATATTAATTTACCCTATTAATCACTAATAGTTAAATAATTATTGATTTATTAATTATTAATTAATTAAAGTTAATCCATTAAATATTAAATTTTTTATTTTTAATTATAATTAATTAATTTTCAAAATTAACAAGTGTGTTTGTAACTTTATTAATAAAAACAAAATTACAATCGATTTCTTATTTTTATTACGTTTTATTTTTACTTTTTAAATTGAGTAGACATTTTATTATGGACTTGTCTTTATAGGGTGACTTTTTGGAAGCTTTTCTTGTGGGGTTTTTTTGTCTAATTTCTCTAAAATCCGGCAGGAATTTATTGAAATCACATGCTTGATGGATAACGCCTGCAGAATCAAAGTGCCCAAGGGTTTTTTAGGGTGTTGAATCATATATACAGTAAAAAAACTAGTTTAAATAACACAAATCAAGATTTCACCTCAAATTTTTCCATCTTATTCGCTCATTGGAAAGTCCGAAAATTGCACTAATGGGCAACCCCTGCAAAATCAAAGTGCCCTAAGGGTTTTTCAGGGTGGTGAATCATATATACAGTCAAAAAACTACTTTAAATAACACAAATCAAGATTTCAACTCAAATTTTTCCGCTAGATTCGCTCATCGGAAAGTCCAAAAATTGGCACCAAAGCCATGATTATTATTATTATTTTCCGGGCATCCATTCTATATTGAGCTGACATTTAAATGTTTACATTCAAACATAAACATATAAAAAAAAAAAAAAATTATGTGATATGTACATTATAATATTTTTTTTCTTAAGTGTTTGTAATTTTATTACTAAAAATAAAATTACAATAAATAAAATTGAATTGATTTATTGTTTTAATTATTTTTATTTTTATTTTTTTAGTTGTGTAGACATTATTATTATTATTTTGTAGACATCCATTTCATATTGAGTAGAAATTTAGATTATTACATTCATATATGGACACTACAATATCTCCCTCTATATTGAGCCTATATTTAAATGTTTACGCTCATTTATTAACCATACAATATCTCTCCATAATAAATTATAGAGAACCTCTCAACCCAATAATAATTGTATATCAAAACGAATAACACTTTTAAGATTTATATTTCATATAATTGTATATCAAAACTAATAACACTTTTAAGATTTATATTTCATCCTTAAATTATATTAAATAAAAATTAATAATACAATCACAATCAAAATAAAAAAAATAAAAAAAATAAATCATTAAAAAAATTACCAAATAATACTTTTCAAAATTCATTTAAATCCTTGAGACAATATTCCACCCAACAAACTTTCACATTAAAACGATGCATTATCCACCTTGTGGACTTTTAATCAAACCTATCTAACTACAATGATAATAAAGCATCATGTTGAGTGACATACAATATTGGTTGGTTCTCATTAGTTCCCGCCTCTTTAATTTTTACAAATATTTTGTTGAGTTTTTCAGTTAACTTTGGTCTTTCATTCACAGACAATAACAAATATGAGTTACCCATATCAGAGACTAGAATGTGACGCTTCCTCTTATTTGTTCTTGCGACCTAGCTGTAGTATTTCCGAGGCTTCGATTGCGTTGCCTGGCTACGGGCCTACGGAGGTTTCTTTCTCGCGGCCTGGAAGGTCACGAGGTTTTTAACTAAGGCTAATCCTAATTGTTGGGTTGCGAGCCATAATGGGTCTACCATTTTGGTCCATGAAAATGCCCATGTTAAGTCCCAGCAATGGGTGATGGATGAGAAGGAAATCGGTCACGCCCTAAAGCATGGATTTGGAGAAACCCCACCTGCCAGGTTGAAGTGGACTGACAATAGGAAGAGGGTGTGGGTTGAATGCACGAAGTCTAAAAAGTGTGCGTTATGTCCTAGATTTGAAAAAGAGTGAGGAAGAAAACAATGTGTTTAACAAAATGCATCAATTAGTTGGGGAAGGAAATCGGTCACACCCTAAAGCATGGATTTGGAGAAACCCAACCTGCCAGGTTGAAGTGGACTGACAATAGGAAGAGGGTGTGGGTTGAATGCACGAAGTCTAAAAAGTGTGCGTTATGTCCTAGATTTGAAAAAGAGTGAGGAAGAAAACAATGTGTTTAACAAAATGCATCAATCAGTTGGGGAAGGAAACGTGGACAGTTCTCTCCAAAATTTCCTTTTTTGTTTGATCTTTGTCTGGTAACTCCCTGTACATCATGGTCAGTGTAATTGATGGTTTTTTTTTATCCTCAAAGACAAAATTAAAGCATTGACAGGAATTCAGGAGGGTGCGTTTAGGCTCATTTACAAAGGAAGGAAATTATAGAGAGATCAGAGATTACAACATTGTGAAGCATGTCTCCATATCTCTCATTGCATGTCTAAATGGTGGTGCCAAGGGAGGTGGGGCGTATTTGGCTTCAAAGTCGCTTTCCTTCAAGGATACCCTCAAGTTAAGATCTAGCTCTATAGAAATTTCAAACCTTACTCTAGAGAACTACCTTCATATCTACTCTGAGAAGGGCTTCATTTTTCATTTCAATGGATTTTGGCCATACTCAGTAGACCTTTATAAGTGGATTCATGTGGCCCGGACTTCAATATGCAGGATTATCTTTGTTTCTAAGGGTTTCTTTATAGTGTTGTTTAGTGAATAGGAGGATTACCAGAAGGCCTTAACTTGTGTACCTTGGTTTTGGGGTAAAATTGGTTTGTTCAATACCCCCTAGTTTCCATATTTCGATCCCTCTACAACAGCCATCACCAAACTTCCAATGTGGATTTGGCTACCAAATTTTCCTTCCCATCTTTGGTATTTCTCAGTGTTTGAGGGAATTGGTAATTCCTTAGGCCATTATCTTGCCACAGATATCTATTGAGGAAAGTATGGCTTGTACACCTACAGAAGAATTTGTATGGAAATTGACATTAATAAAGGGTTATCGAATATAATAAATTAAAAAGTCTGTGATTACCATTAAACCCAACCCCTAGATTATGACAATACAATGTTTCAACGTCGTTTTTGTCTTCAAATGGGGCATCTACAAAATTATTGTCCTAGGTAAATCTCCACCAAGAAGTGACACAATAGAATGTCTAAATCAAAAAGTTGGAAACCTTGTGACTAACCCCCTCTGGAGGGTGATCCTACTCCTTTTGATCAAGAGGATGAGGACACCGATGATGATATGCTTCTAGGAGATCAGGATCAAACCGTTACTACACATCACCCTCATGAGAACTCTGTTGGGATCCTAGTTCACCCTATAAATAGGGAACTAGTTATGAAAGATGTTTCTTCGAGTATGTTAAAGTGTGTTCATGGATCTGCTTCTTCTGACTCCGACAAGGAAACACCTTTAGCGCTCAACAATAACTTGGAGATTACCTTGGTTGATCTGCCTCCTGTAGGTTGGACCAAGGTTGTGAGGAAGAAAGGCAAGAAGAATCATTTCGAAGAAAAACCAAGTCAAGTGATATTGTATAGTCTATCTCTTCCATAGTAGTTTTTTCTTTAAAACTGTGTCAAATTCCTTAGATAGAGATTGTTATCTATATGTAAAAAATGTAAAACTTTTTATATTAACATAAATCCTTTTATACCAAAAAAAAAATAATAAAACATCACGTTGTATATATGTTTCATTCATTAATATAATATATTTAAATATTTGAAAAAAAAACTTACACATGCTACTGTGGATGACGATGCAAAGGTAGACAAGCCCATTCAATGAATATTGAAACATCAAATTGTTTAGTTACAGAGAAGACAATGAAGTTCCACTGAAACAATGGGTGTTTTTTTCCGACCATTCATATTGGAAGGCAATCAAGTTTCAAATAAATGCCCTTGTATATTCGATGTAACATTAATGCACAAAACAGAGTTGAACGGGAGATAATTAAAGTTAGCTTGTTACATTTTTATGATTTCAAATGGAAATATTTGAAGTGTGGTTGAGCTAACCACAGTAAAGTTTGTGTATTTTTATGTCTAATAATGTAGAGATTTGAAATAATTAAAGTTAGCTTGTTACATTTTTATGATTTCAAATGGAAATATTTGAAGTGTGGTTGAGCTAACCACAGTAAAGTTTGTGTATTTTTATGTCTAATAATGTAGAGATTTGAAATTAGTTTTTATAGTTGAAGAAAGAAATAGTTATATAAATTAAATGCATTGTATGTTTTTTCGTGGGTATAGGATTGATGGTGAATTGAGTGAATTTTATAGATAAATATTTTTAAAACATAAATAAATATTTAAAATTTTCATTTGGAAAAAAAAATAATAATTGAAAAAGAAATGTTTATGAGGGAAGTATGTTATGAAGTATTATGTAAATTATCAGATTCAAGGTTCAAATTTTTAATGGTTCAAGCCACTCAAAAAAATAAAAATTGAAAAGTCGATAATATAATTTAATTTTATAAATATAACTTTTATTTCACATTTTTCTTCAATGTTAATTGATATTAAATAAAATCTCACTATAACATAGTTATAAAAATAATTGTATACATCAAATTAAATTTTACTATAGAATTTGTGTACTGTCATACAATATATCTACCTATTTTTGTATTTATGGAATTAAAATTATCCATATAATTTGTAAACCACATGATTTGCATACCAAATTATGATTCAACTTAACTTTTGTTGTATTTTCCTTTGTGCTCCTCTGGATGAAATTGAGGAGAAATCATCAAGGGAAACCTAATCCAAGTATCTCCAAGTTAACTATTGGATCATTATACCAAAATCCATGTCTTTTCAAGTTCAATAATGAAGTCAATTAGAATTATATAGGCACACTCTATTGTATTCACATCAAATATCTTCACGATATAAATGCATGAATGAATTCTCAAGATAGAGAAACTATCTTGATCTCATAATCCACTAGTTGAGCAAATATCTCAACTGCACATCAATCTAGGAAATATCTTGTTGAGGAAATATCTTTCAAACCAACTAGATGTAACAACTCCTAAATGATAAGATTGTACTTGTTTTCAAAGTAATGATCGTTGTTAGAGTTCCAATAAAGAAGCTTCCATTGCACTTATAAATTAGATAGTTGTAAATCCTTTTACTCAAACAATGAAATGTTTTATTCTTCGTCCTTCAATTCTCATTGGTTTGTTTCGTAAAAGGTTTTTAGATTTTCTAATATGGTCCTTGGGTGTCTATATAATCCGACATTGTATCATAGCTTTGACTGCAAGAACCTTCCCATTTTTTTAGACACCTATTGTAAGCTACATTGGATCACTTGTGATCTAGGTAGGAGACCATTTTTCAAGATCCTATGGTCAGATCTAGAGCAACAAAGTGACCTTGATTTCACCAAATATCTCATGATTTTCAAGGTATTCGTAAAAAAAATTTTAGAAGAGGTTATGCTTTGGTTGTGTGAAATATTATTTTATTCTACATCAATGAAAAATCTTAAGCTTCGGAAGCCTATCATTACAAGAGGCATCGATATTGTTTTTGACAATTTTTCATAAGTGTAGAGTCTCATTACTTTTGAAGACTCGCTAGAGATCCTAGGGAGATAGTTGGAAAAAATTTAATGGGTTCTATCAATTCTTAAATTTTCCCAAGATTTTTTTTTTAAGGAAATTTGAAGTGAAAAGTTTTTAATTGTGGGGAAAATTTTAATTCTCAAGGAAAAAAATTTGAGTAAGTTTTTTTGATATATAAAGAGGTCATTGGGCATACTATTAAATTATAATTGTTCTTGTTATATATATGTATTAGATATTACGGTGGAGTCAAGGACCATAGAGCTCCTTACTCCCTATCATTATCATAAATGGAAAAAAAATGCACAACTCTTACAATCCAAGGTACTGTGGAAAATGTTGAGTGAAAACCAACCCACTTTTACAAAAGAAGACGAAATTTTTTCCTGTAGGAATAACAATATGAAGCTATGGGGTTAACTGATTTGCATGTTCCAAATAACCTATTTTTAATCTTGAACAACTTACTACTCCATGGGAAAACTAGGATAAGTTGGCCTTTATGTTTGAAAAGGTCAGTGACTCCTTAGCTTCAAAATTGGAAGCTATATTATAAACCTTAGTAACTAAAGAGAATGCCTCTATTGAGAAGTACCTTACAGAAATCAGGTCATTAGTTTCCTAATTAAAATCATGTGGCAAGGAGAAAATAGAAGCGAATGAATTTTTTTGATATTATCAAAGCTAAAGGGTCATTTTCTCATTTTCATTATATTCAACAATGGATGCTCATAATGATAAGCTCTAGACACGCTCAAAATTCAGCAATGGTTATGGATAAGCTCAAAAATCAAAATCCTCAAATTAAAGTGAAACTAGAACCAGATTATATTGCTCATCACCCTGATTCCAATGGTGCGAACGACACTCAAATCTGATTTCGAATGGTCAAGTTATAGTTGGTCAAATTTTCAGACAAACTTGGCCAAGTGGCAAGCTTAAAGAGGAAATAATTTGGCAAAAGCCTAGCACACAGAATCCGGCCACCAGAATGGGAAAATTTGTTTCCTACTTAATTTTGCCAGTGACCCCTAAAAACCAACAGATTAATTTTACCTTATTGGTTGTTAAAAAATCAAAAAAGTATTAAAATTGGGGGGTGGGCTACCACGTCCCCCGGCACTATATATGAAAACATAATATATATGCAAGTGGAAGGCAATCAAAACCTGCCACCGACCGCATTACCCACTACCCAACCAACAGTCAACATATATATATTAAGTTGTGAATTTGGTAGGGTATGAACCCGCCCGGACCATGTGGGTCGGCGCCCGATGGGTGGCCCTGTAACCGCTGGCTACAACAGAGTAAACACACTATTTGTTACCACTGATAAACAACACCACGTAACTGCCACAGATTGTTACAATGATTTAATAAAACTTCGGCCCATTTGTTAATTAAACGCCATGTAAATGGCACCGCTCTAACTACCAGTTGTCCAACGGTTAACCAAACATTTAAATTTAAATGCACCAAACCATAAATGTAATGGGTGATAAAACATATGCACCGAATGGGGGTTTGTTGGTGTTGGAACCCCCAACCACCCTACGCCCAAGTTGGCTCTTTAATCAATGGGCCAATGACCCTACTTGGTAAAGTTTGCCCATCATTTTTATTAAATACCACCAGTAAATCATTCGCCCAACCAACAAAGGAGTGCCGAGCTAGACCCAAGCAAAACCATGAACAGGAAGAGGTTGTGGAACCCTAAATGTGGAGAACCTTAAGATGATGAAAAGATTCCTTAAAGGGTCAGAGGTGCCAGTGAGAAAATTTGTCAAGATTAAAGTCATTTTTGCATGCTTTCTCCCCAGGAGTCTAGCTGTGTAGTCTGTTTCCCCATCTGAGCAGCAGAAATACAAGTGAAACTTTGGAGAATCTTTTAGAATCTAAAAGATTCCCTTGGAGGTAGATTTTGACTGAGACAAAATGATGTTGATTTATATTCATTTTTCATAGAATTTCGTAGGGAGCTTAGTGGTGTACTCGGAATTTCCATCCAAGCAGCAAATTTTTTAGCCATCTTCAGGAAGGAATCTTTGGGTAAATCTTCAAGATGCCCAAGGGTCTAGAATTTGACAGTGTCAGAAAGGGGCAAATTTTATAATCGAGGGGAAAATTTAAAGTGTTTGACATGATTTTGCACCATGAGTTAAATGTTGTAGTCCATTTTAGTGCTGAGCTTTTTATTTTTCCTCATCTTTGAGAGTGGAGGTATATGGTGCAATTATGTCATTTTTTCTTTTGATTTGCTGAGATGATGTTTTTGTTGTTGAGATCCCTGATTACCATTATGTTGTGGGATACTTGTATGCCACATCATGTAAGATTTTATGAGCTTTTCATGTTGAAGGAATGCCCATTTGAGTGAGAGATCCTGAGAACGTCTCGTGGAGAGAGACACCACTTTGTTTGAGGGTATTTATCCTTGTAATGACAAATAAAATGTCATGTACATCACCATCATGTTGTAGAATTTAATGAAGGAGCATCCCCATTCTTGACACTAGGGTCCGGAGACGTAATTCATATTGGATGAACTCCGTTATCAATGTGTTTGTGTTATTGATTTGATGGTCATCGTTATGTTTCATTTTCTTTACAGTATGTACACGTGACTTTTCATACTCTTTTATATGCAATTCTGCTAACATCACAAAAGTAAAAGATCTTGGTTAATTTCAGTATTTGAAGAGATCCAGATCAAGTTTGGTATTAGAGAAGTCTTCTCACTGATGTGAATTGTGAGTGAATGATTTAACGTGCAATAAGAAAGAAAATGGATAATGAAAGAGATATGTGCAAGGCCTTCTATAGGATGTCAAAAATGGTAGACATAATGTATGTATCTTATGAGGAGAAGATTTCAAGAGAGGAATGGGCGAAAGAAGGAGTAGAGGAAAATGCTCCATCTACCCCCTTGAGTGTACATTCATCTTCTTCGTCTTCTTCGCATCATTCAGATGAGGAGATAAATTCAAGTCTTCAAGCAAATAATGTTGAGTTGAGGAGACTTCTATGGGAAGAAAAAGAGAAGAAGCAAAGATTGCAACTTCAATTACGAGCCACAAAAAATGCCTTCGAAAAATTAAAGCGCAATGAAGGCTTAGTGAAGCCATCATCAATTCTTTCAGAATCGACAGTTGAGGTAAACAATGTTGATCGTTCTTCAGTTTCATCTTCACATGATTTTATTTCTATTGGAAATTTGGAGGTACCCATTTCAGGATTTGGCATGAGACTCCTTACCAAGATGGGGTATAAAGGAGGAGCACTTGGTGTTAATAGCCAAGGGATGACTTAGCCATTGGAGGTTGTACAAAGACCTCGATTTTCAGGTTTGGGATACATTGAAGGAGAGTGCTCAAAGGTGTCAGAATCTTCCAAGACATTGTTGAAACTATCGAGGAAAGAGGATGATGGGAACACATCACCATCCTCCCATGACAATGCACATCACAAAGGGAGAGCTAAGGCAATATTTCATCGACATAATTGCACCAGAGGGAACAAAGAGAGGTATAAATAGTCTCAGTATTCTAGATTTAATTTTGATTACAAGAATGTTAATAATGAACAAAAATCATGGCATAGAAAGTCGTGTGGTTTTTGTGGTTTACATAACCATGTGCTTATTGAGTGTTGGAAGAGAATGGTAGCAAGAAAGAGGATGAGGCGTGAAAGGCCTTCTCCACATCAGGGAAGGAAGAAGGTAAAGAAGGTATGGAGGAAGAAGACATTTTGCAGTCATTGCAATAGAGGTGGACATCAAAGAGCCACGTGTTGGAGGCTCCATCTAGAGCAATGTCTTAAGGACAAAGCATCCATGCAGTAACTAGTTGAAAAAGTTGTTCGACAAGAAAATTTACTGCAGGCAGATGACCCATTCACTTTTATTAGTGAGATATGGTTTTACTAGAAATGGTAGCTTGTCATGGCCTCATTTTTTAAATCATGTGTTGCAATTTAAAATGTAAAAATGATGATGTGTTTTCCATCGCTTATTGGTGATAGTTAGGCTATTGGTTTCTATTCTAATGTAAACTTGACCAAAGAGTGTGTCTTATAAAATCTTGGAAAGTATGAGGATTCTTGGGTCATGGTTGGTCATTGAGCATGTAATTTTAAAATATGCGCTATAGGTTTGCAGAGGATGTAGGTGTCGGCTCATCCCTTAACGTTCCGAAGGACAAAGGTGAATGAGAAGGAAGTGTGACTTGATAAGACAGTTGTGGTTGAGACAATGTAACATAGCAGTTGCATATTATGTTCATGATTTTGGAGGAATAAAAGCTCCTCATTGGGAGGAATGATCCATGTGGCTCCAAACACACTCAAAATTCAGCAATGGTTGTGGATAAGATAAAAAAATCAAAATCCTCATATTAAAGTGAAACTAGGACCAAATTGTAGTGTTCATTATGCTAATTCCAATGACACAAACAACACTCAAAGTCAAGTTCATATGGTCAAGTTATAGTTGGTCAAAGTTTCGGTCAAACTTGGCCAAGTTGCATGCTTAAGGAGGCAACAATTTCGCAGCGGCACAACACATGGAATTTGGCCACCAGAATGGGAAAATTTGTTGCCTACTTGATTTCGCCAATGACCCCAAAAAACTAGCAGATTAATTTTAACTTGTTGGTTGTTAAAAAATAAAAATAAAAAAATATTAAAAATGAAGGGTGAGTTGCCACCCCCGACACTATATATGAAAACATAATATATATGCGGGTGGAAGGCAGTCAAACCCCGCCACCAATCACATTACCCACGGCCCACAGTTGTTCAACCAACAGTCAACATATATATATATATATATATATATATATATATATATATATATATATATATATATATATATATATATATATATATATATATATATATATATATATATATATATATATATATATATTACATTGTGGAGCCGTCAGATTCGAACCCGCCCGACCCACATGGGTTGGCCTCTGCAAGGCAGCCCTGTAGCCGCCTGATGCAATGGAGTCAACACACTATTTCTTACCGCCAGACAACAACGCTAACCAAGCCATTCAACATTATGAAATGTGCCACGTAACTACCACACATTGTCACAATGGTTTATTAAACCACCAACCCATTTGTTAATTAAACGTCATGTAAATGACATCGCTCTAACCTCTAATCGTCTAAGAGTTCCAAAAAAAAAAAAAATTTAAACATGCCAAATCATAAATGTAATGGGTGGTAAACCATATGCACCAAATTGGGGGTTGGTGGGGTTGGAACCCCCAACTACCCCATGCCCAACTTGGCGCTTAAAGCAACGGGCCAACAGTGGTAAAGAGTGCCCATAATTTTTATTAAATACCAACAGTAAATCATTCACCCAACCAACTGAGGGGCATCGATTGAGAGTCGAGCAAAACCTTGAACAGACAGAGGGTGTGGAACCCTAAATGTGGAGAATCTTAAGATGCTGAAAAGATTCCCTTAGAGGGTCAGAGCTGCCAGTGACAGAATTTGTCAAGCTTATAGTCATTTTTGCACATCTTTCTCGTCAAGAGTCCAAGCGTGTAGTCTATTTCCACATTTGAGTAGCAAAAATGCAGGTTTCCAGTAGCAAAGAATCTTTGGAGAATCTTGTGGAATCTAAAATATTCCCTTAGAGGCAGATTTTGATAGAGATAGAATGATGTCGAATTTATAGTCATTTTTCACAGAATTTCGCAGTGAGCACGGTGGTGTACTTTAAATTTCCATCCAAACAACAGAATTTCTAGCCATCTTCAGGTAGGAATCTTTGGGGAATCTTCAAGATGCCCAAGGGTCCAGAATTTGACGGTGTCAGAAATGGGTAAAGTTTATAGTCATTTGACACAATTTCGCACCACGAGTTTAGTGATGCAATCCATTTCAGCAATTGAGCTTTGCATTTTTTGGCCATCTCCGAGAGTGGAGGTATATGATGCATTTATGTCATGTTTTCTTTTGATTTTCTAAGATGATGTTTTTGTTTTTGAGATCATTGATTTCCATTATGTTGAGGGATACTTGTATGCCACATCATGTGAGATTTTATTAGCTTGTCATGCTGAAGGAATTCCCATTTGAGTGAGAGTTCCTGAGAATGTCTCATGGAGAGACATGCCACTCTCGTTAAGGGTATTTATCCTTATAATGACAAAGTTAAGCCATGTACATCATCGTCATATTGTAGCATTTAATGAAGTATCCTACCCATTCTTGACACTAGGGCCTAGAGACGTAATCCACACTGGGTGAACTCCATTATCAATGTGTTTGTGTTGTTGATTTGATGGTCATCTGTATGTTTCATCTTATTTATAGTATGCACATGTGCCTTTTCATACTCTTTTATATGCAATTCTGCGAAGATCACAAAGGCAAAATATCTTGGTCAATTCCGGTAACTAAAGAGATCTGGATCAAGTTTGGTATCAGAGCAGTCTTCTCACTGATGTGAATTTCAAGTGTGAATGATTGAACATGCAACAAGAAATAAAATGGAGGATGACAGAGATATGTATGAGGCCTTCTACAAGATGTGAAAAATGGTATACATAGTGTATGCAGCTTATGAGGAGAAGATTGCAAGAGAGGAACGAGAGAAAGAAAGATTAGAGGATGATGCTCCATCTAACCCCTTAAGTGTACATTAATCGTCTTCGTCATCTTTGCATCATTCATATGAGGAGATCAATTGTATTCTTTAAGAAAAGAATGATAAATTGAGGATACTTCTATGGGAAGAAAAAGAGGAGAAGCAAATACTAGAGCTTCAGTTACAAGCCATGAAAGAGGCCTTGGAAAATTTAAAGTGCAATGAAGGTTTAGCGATGCCATCGTCACTTGTTTCAGAATCGACAGTTGAGGTAAACAATTTTGATCTTTATTCAATTTCATCTTCATATGATGTTATTTCCGTAGGAAATGTGGACGTACCCATTTCATAACTGGCATGAGACTCCTTACCAAGATGGGGTATAAAGGAGGAGGACTTGGCATTAATGGCCTAGGGATGACTCATCTATTGGAGGTTGTACAAAGACCTCAATTTGAAGGTATGGGATACACTTAAGGAGGTGCTCAAAGGTGTCTGTAGAGTCTCCAAAATGTCTTCAAAATATCATCCACTTTCACCTTTATCGCCACCATTTCACTCACATGTCGCAACTCCATGACCATATAACCTTTCATTAGCCTCCATTTTCATAATTATATGGGTTCCATTTGTGTTTTCCAAAATTTAATGATTTCTAGTATTATAAGTGAATTAAATGGTTAAAATTTAGAAAAATGATATATAATTGCTAATACTTGAAAGTGGCTTGATTTTTATGACATGTGTAGGTCATTTGGAAGCTTCCAAGATACCCTTATGTGGCCTCCAATGCTCAAATTCGAATTCCCTTCAAGATATGGAAGAAAATTTGGATAAAGGTCAAAGAGGATATGTGTCTCATCATTACCTATTTGAGTTGTAACTCTATATGTGTCTCATCATTACCTATTTGACTTGTAACTCTATGAGATTTTCTAGGGATCTAGGGAGAGAATAATGGACCTCCATTAATGAGGTAGCTTCTTATGTTCTTGTATAAATAGGAGAGCCTCCTCCTTTCAAAGGCATGTGTAAAGTTTTGGAAATGCTCATGTTTTGAATATAGAATTTGGATTTGGCACCATGATCATGAGTGATTTTCACTTTGATTTGGTTATGCTTGCATTTGGAGCCTCTCAACTTTCCATCCCTCATGCGTTTGAATTGGCCACCTATAATGCGTGAGATTTATTGTTGTTCATAGATTAAGATTTATTGCTTTCATAGATTAAGATTTATTTCTTCCATATCTTTTCATGTGTGAGAGGTTAAGAGTGATTTTTTTTATTTTCTTTCATATCTATAGGTTAAGAATGATTGTTTTTGCTTTCATTTTATATCATGTGGTTTTGATTATTCATTCCATAGGATCCTAATTTGATAATGCACAGATGACCCCTTAGAGTAGATTTCATTTCATGTAATTTAAATTCCTGCAAGTGTGGTAGATTAAGATTTCATTCTTACAAGTGCGGTAGATTAAGATTTCAATTTCGTGCATTGTACTATAATTTCTTTTGAATTAATTGTTGAATCATAATAGGTGAACTTGGTTTTTCATTATTTTGTTTCGTAGTTAGATGGATATAAATTGGAAATTAATTTCTAGCATATACAGTGCACGCATGCTTTGCAAGTTTTACGAAACCCCCGAGTTAACAATTAAATGATAGGTAATTAATTTGCCTCAACATTTTCGCGTTGTTGTTGGGGAAGTGTGCATATGAACTAGCTTTCAGTCTAGAGTTCATTTTTAGTTTTTTTCTAGATGCATGAATCATTTAGCTATATATCAATTAAAAAAAAAAAAAAAAAATCGATACTAACCATTTATGGACGAAAGATCTAGAATGCAGATTAAACATTCTTTGGAGCCATAAGGACCACATTGAGGAATGGTATCAAAACGTGATTGTACCATGATATTCATCCATTCTTCAAGAGATCTTTGCAGTAAATCTAAAGGTTAAAATGATTTTTCATGTCCTCATGCACAATCAGGTACATTTTGCAAATTTGGATATGAACACTCTAGGAAGTCTAATCCTTATTCTAATCCTTAAATGGCTCCATTGGAAACATTCATATACTTAAAAAATTAAAATTAAAAAATTCTTTCAAGTAGATAAATTAGGAAAAATAAAATCAAGCTTGATTGCATTTTTTTAAAGTTTTTAGACTTTAAAATCTTTAGATTTTTATTTATTCTTACATTTTCACTAACCTCACAAAAATATTTTCAATAAAAAATCATGTTTTGATTTTAAATAATAATAAATAAATAAATCATGTTAGATTTTCAAAAAATAAAAATAAAAATAAAAAATCATGTTTTTGAATAAGGGAAATGTAAATTTATAAATAAAAATTATCAATTTTTTTTAAAAAAATTGTGAAATTGACAATTTAGGCTCTCATGCGACCTGTAATAAAAAACAAATCGCGTTAGCTTGAAATCCAAATTCAAAAATCTATCATAATAAAAAATATAAAAATATAAAAATCTTGCTTGAATAGGCTACATATTTGGTGCACAGCTACATAAACAACTACTTTCTGCAGCCAAGCCTGATTTGATCCATATCACCCATGTGAGAGCCATCACGATCTGATAATCTTGGTAATCTATCACCAATATGTACTGAGAGAAAAGGCCACTTCAACACTGGATCCATCCACAAGGTTTCCCTATTCTACGCTTTTACTTAGCTATAGGATCGCTTGGTAGGAAAACTTTTCCTTTTCTTTGTCTTCCTTGGCCTAAACTACCATCTCTTTCTACACTCACATCATGAATGTTAGCCAAAAGAGACAATTCAAAGATTATCCATAGTAATATATTAACATGATCTAATGGTATACTCGAACAAGAAATTGCTGATTGCCGAAAGATGAGTTGACCAGTGACACAGAAGGAGAACCAAAAAGCCCTTCACACTTAACAACCAATGTGTCCTTTCCCCCACACTAGCTTGATTCTGCTCTATAACCAATGGAAGATTCAAAGTGGCAGCATGCTTAGTATATAGAGACAAATGCATATTGGCCATCCATATGAATTCAGACTAGGAAATGAAATTCTTATTTCAATAATAGAAACAAATATGTGTATTTCTCTTGTGTCATTCTATTGGGGTGAGCAGTTAAATATAAATTTTGTTTACTATACATTTGTTGTTTCCTCGACCACATAGTAGAATTGGTAGCTAGCTTATATTAGAGAGTTTAAATCTGAGACTATGCATATCAGTGATCTAGTAGAAAATCCAATTTTTTTTCTCATCAGAAACCCATGGAAAAATTGAGTAGCCCAACAAGCATGAAGGGTATAGACTGTATCCTAAAACCCCAAATGAAGTAAACGTTGAAGAATGTAATGTTGAATCTCCTTTGCAAAGTACCCCCAATAAGGCCACAGAGTAAATTTTTATCAGAATCCCACCAGCTAGCTTTCAATTTCCACCAACGTTAGAAGTAGTTACCTGAAGCAAAGGAAATGCGTAGTAGTTTTTGACACGTCATTTTAAAACACATTTTGTGACCAAATTAAAATGAATTTCAAAGAACTAAAATGCGGGTTTTATTCAGAAAGGGGTTAATTATATATATATATATGTTATTATTTATTTATTTATTTTATACTAGAGGAATTGGCAACGACGATGGTATCATACTCGCATTACACAGGGTCGAATCCCATCGGCTACCTCTATAACCTCTAGGAGGGTCCGCCCAGGCCGCCTTGAACATCCCTCGGGTATTCTTGGGGTTTGAACTCGTGACCTGCATAGCTGCACGAACGACTTAGCAAATCGTTCGCTTGCCACTAGACCAAACCCCCACGGCCGAAAGGGGTTAATTATATTAATCAACAGTGATTATCTCAAATTCGTAACCGTTTGAGAGATTTGCAGGGTTCTTTAAAGCCTTATTTGCGAGATTGCATGACAAAAATGGATTTTCAATTCAATGCACATACAGTGGTTGTGGCCATGCAAAAAGGATCAGATCCAGTTTTGGATGCCATGGTGGTTTGAAAAACCAGAGCTGTGATTTGCTGTCACGTAAATCCATGGATTCGCTACCACAGACTTTGAATAAAATCCTTGATCGCCATTTCGTATCTCTCTACTGCCCAGTACAAAAAAATGTTTTATACATGGCAATTTCATTTTTTTATTTATTACGTTGTTTTTTTTGTCATGTTTTATTTTTTTGTTACGTTGTGTTATATGTTTTGTTTTGTTTTTTTTATGTTATGTTTTATAATGGAGTGTTTGATTTTTAATATTATTTGTGTTTTCTTTTTTTGTCATTTATATGTTTTGTTTTATTTTTAATGTATATATTTATGTTATATGTTACAAATGTTTTTTTTATATGTTTTAATTTTGATGTTATGTATGTTATGTTTTAATGTTATGTTATGTTTTTTGATTAGTGTGTTTAATGTTTTGTTTGTATATTTCACTTTTTAATTTTGTAAATATTTTATTGGTTTTATTGCTTGTAAGAAAATTGCCGCAGAAAATTGTCATAAAAATTGATGTGAAATTCATTTAATGACGGGAGCAAATTGAGGGAAGGTTGTTGTGGTGATTCACTTAAACGCACCCACTGAAGAAACAAAGGAAAGAATCAGAAAACATGAGACAAAAACAATTGAATACAAGCGCAATAGCTCACCTTAGCTAAACTTAATTGCAAATCGAATTTTGTTAAGATTGAGTTTTTACATCATCAAAATCATGCTCAAAAATTTGTTATTTGTTTTATCTAATGTTATGTCTTCAAGCATGATGCGGGAAAAAAGAAGAACTATAAAGGCACTTTATTTGTAGGATCGAATGATCAATTTCTGATTGAAGATTGTTTTGCATGAATCATCAAGCATTCACAAATAATACTTCTTTATCTTTATGAAATGTTATGATTCAAACATAAATTGAGGAATTTTTTTTTTTTAGAAATCAGATTTATTATCACAATTGTGAAATTGGACCAACCATTTGAAATGAAGACATGTCATGAACCTATTTAATTATGCAGATTTTTCGTATGTATCAAAAAGAAATTGATCACTTATCTTTGAACACACTTACATTTTATTGCCATATTAGTGACATGTTTTTTTTCAGGTTCTAGGACAATCGAAGAATTGAAGGAGGCCAATTTGTGCATGATTGGTTTTCTACGACCAATTTCAAGAAACATGAACCAATTGAATTCATTTCTATCATCCATAAATGCCATCATTTTTCCTCTCCAATCTCACAAGCTATTCAAGCATTTTTGCTAAAGCATCATCATCGCCATTTTCCTTGCAAAGAGTCACACATTTCCTTCACATTTTCCATAATTTCCATTCATAGAGACATTGAGCTTGCTTACATGCTGATTTGTCCTTTTTCTTTCTGTTCGCTTGTTTACCCTCTTGTCATTTTCCTTTCCATTAAATAAACCTTAATCCACTGCAAAAAATTTCATTCATAGTCCTTCCAAAATCATCATTTCATACTCACATTAGATGATGGGGGATTCATAATGCCTCCCTTCTAACAAGTCTTAGCCTATCAACATCAACAAATTATCTAGGTTGAGGGCTAGATTCCTTATTAGTACCTTGAGGCTTGTATGAATCAATGGTGGGTTCTCTCGCCAACAATCATGGGAATACATCAATGTCCCTTGATCGTTGGATCTTGCAAGTGGCTCGACATCAACTCATTTATTCCCACTTTACAAGATGTACTTAGGTACCTTGGCACTCATTGAAATTAATGGTGAGTTTGCCTTGCATTGGTTAACGACATTCATTAATGGTCGAGATCTAATGACTTCTCTTCATGCTCGACAACAACACATTTATTCGCATGACTAGAATTGTACTATTGGGGTTTGTAGCAGGTGAAGGCTATATCATTTCAGCATTTTGCAGTAGACACAATAGATTTAGCAGTAGAAATAAAGAATCCACTTTCACCACCTCATCTACCATTTATGCAACCAAGAAGTAGATGAAATTCTACATTATATTCCATGATCTAGCAGTAGCTACAACTTCTCTACATATGCACAGTTTTTCCACTTCCTAGGTAAGTAAAGGTATGTTCTTTTCTAGCTTTTAATCATAGAATTCCTTAAAAACTAAAATTATAATTTTTGGAAAATAGTTCACCATATTTCCTTTCTCATTTGAAAAAAAATCGTAAACACCTTTAGTTAGGGGGGAAGGGACATCCATTTATTATCACATCCATATCACTTCATTCCATTTCACTTCATTTCATCTAACATACTTGTCATAATCATTATAATTTCATTATGGTTCAAAAGTTATATGATTTGCAAATAATGCCTAAATGATGAGCATATTATATGGCTGATTTAAATATTCATTCTTAAACATGTTTAATGAATCTTGCTGGAACGAAAAGAAACAAGGTATTGAAACACAAGAACCAATACCAATTAAGATTTGGTTGTCACACAAGAACCAACCAAACATGTTGCAATTCAATGTATGACAAGGAATACTTTGCAAAATGAAATAAAATTGCCAAATACTATCAAATGCAAAGTTTAAGGACATATGATATAAGCCAAGCTCATTCAAAATCAAATCATAATTAAACAATGAAGTAGATTGCATGAGGACATGCAATAACGTCAGTTGGGGGGTATGTAGAGTCTCCAAAATGTCTTCAAAATATCATCCACTTTCATCTTTATCGCCACCATTGCACTCACATGTCGCAACTCCATGGCCATATAACCTTTCATTAGCCTCCATTTTCATAATTATATGGGTTCCATTTGTGTTTTCCCAAAGTTAATGATATCTAGTATTATAAGTGAATTAAATGGTTAAAACTTAGAAAAATGACATATAATTGCTAATACTTAAAAGTGGCTTGAGTTTCATGATATATGTAGGTCATTTGGAAGCTTCCAAGGTACCCTTATGTGGCCTCCAGAGCTCAAATTCGAATTCCCTTCAAGATATGGAAGAAGATTTGGATAAAGGTCAAAAAGGATATGTGTCTCATCATTACCTATTTGAGTTGTAACTCTATGAGATTTTCTAGGGATATAGGGAGAGACTAATGGACCTCCATTAATGAGGTAGCTTCTTATGTTCTTGTATAAATAGGAGAGCCTCCTCCTTTCAAATGCATGTGTAAAGTTTGGGAAATGCTCATGTTTTGAATATAGAATTTGGATTTGACACCATGCTCATGAGTGATGCTCACTTTGATTCGGTTATGCTTGCATTTGGAGCCTCTCAACTTTACATCCCTCATGCTTTTGGATTGACCACCTATAATGTGTGAGATTTATTGCTTTTCATAGATTAAGATTTATTGCTTTCATAGATTAAGATTTATTTATTTCATATCTTTTCTCATGTGAGAGGTTAAGAGTGATTTTTTTTATTTTCTTTCATATCTAGAGGTTAAGAATGATTGTTTTTACTTTCATTTCATATCATGTGGTTTTGATTATTCATTTCATAGGATCCTGACTTGATAATGCACACATGATCCCTTAGAGTAGATTTCATTTCATGTAATTTCAAGTCCTGCAAGTGTGGTAGATTAAGATTTCATTCTTACAAGTGTGGTAGATTAAGATTTCAATTCCATGCACTGTACTATAATTTCTTTTGAATTGATTGTTGAATTAGAATAGGTGAATTTGGTTTTTCGTTATTTTGTTTCGTAGTTAGATTGATCTAAATTGGAAGTTAATTTCTAGCATATACAGTGCACACATGCTTCGCAAGTTTTACGAAACCCCCAGGTTGACAATTAAATGATAGGTAATTAATTTGCCTCAACAGTCTCAGAAGATTCCAAGACATTGTTGAAACCATCAAGGAAAGAGGACGATGGGAACACATCACCATCTTCCCATGATAGTGCACATCACAAAGGGAGAGCTAAGGCAAGCTCCCAATTCCAAAATTGCGCCAGAGATAGCCAAGAGAGGTATAAACAGTCTCAGTATTTTAGAGTTCATTTTGATTACAGGCATGTTAATAATGAATGGAAATCATGGCCTAGAAAAATGTGTGGGCTTTTTGGTTTACCTAACCATGTGTTCACTGATTGTTGGAAGAGAATGGCAGCAAGAAAGAGGATAAGGTGTGAAAGGACTTCTCCACATCAAGGAAGGAAGAAGTTAAAGAAGGTTTGGAGGAAGAAGACTTTTTTGCAATCATTGCAACATAGGAGGGCATCAAAGAGCCATGTGTTGGAGGCTCCATCCATAGCAGCATCTTAAGGACAAAGCGCCCATGTAGGAGCTAGTTGAGAAAGTTGTTCGACAAGAAAATATGTCGCAGGGAGATGACCCATTCAGTTTTATGAGTGAGAGATGGTTTTACTAGAAATGGTAGCTTGTCATGGCCTCATTTTGTAAATCATATGTTGCGATTTAAAATGTAAAAATGATGATGTGTTTTCCATCGCTTATTGAAGAAACAATGATGTTTTGGCCTATTGTTGATAGTTGGGGTATGTGTTTCTATTATGGTGTAAACTTGACGAAAGAGTGTGTCTTATAAACTCTTGGAAATTATGGGGATGCTTGGTTTATGGTTGGTCATTGAGCATGTGATTTGCAAATATGTATTACAGGTTTGTAGAGGATGCAGGTGTCGGTTCATCACTTATGGCTCTAAAGGACAAAGGTGAAGGAGAAGTGTGACATGTTAGGATACTTGTGGTGTAGAAAATGTAATACAATAGTTGCAGATTATGATTATGCATTTGGAGGACCAAAAGATCCTCAGTGGGGAGGAATGATCCAGGTGGCTCTAAACATGCTCAGAATTCAATAGTGGCTATGGATAAGCTCAAAAATAAAAGTCCTCCTATTGAAGTGAAACTAGGACCAGATCGTAGTGCTCGTTTCTCTAATTCCAACAGTGTGAGTAGCACTCAAATCCGAGTTTGTATGGTCAAGTTATAGCTGGTCAAAGTTTCGATCAAACTTGGCCAAGTGGCAGCCTTAAAGAGGCAACAATTTGGTAGCAGCCTGGTGCATGGAATCCAACCACTGGAATGGGAATATTTTTTTTTTACTTAATTTCACCAGTGACTGCTAAAAACCAATAGATTAATTTTAACTCATTGGTTGTTAAAAAATCAAAAAAATATAAAATTGGGGGGCGAGTTGCCAACCCCAGCACTATATATGACAACATAATATATATGCAAGTGGCAAGCAGTCAAACCCCACCACCTGTTGTATTAACCACATTCGTTCAATGAATAATCAACATATATATATTACGTTATGGAGCCGATAAGGTTCGAACTCGCCTAGCCCACATGGGACGACCCCTGATGAGCAGCGTTGTAACCACCAGATGCAATGAAGTCAACAAACTATTTTGTTATCATCGATCAAAAACACCAACCAAACCATTCAATGTTACAAAACTTGCCACGTAACCACCACAAATTGTTAAAACGGTTTATTAAACCGTCGACCCATTTGTTAATTAAGCGCCATGTAAACAACGCCGCTCTAACTGCCAACCATCCAACGGTTAACCATGTAGGTTTTAACCCTGTACAGAAATTACCTGCATACGAATTCTAAAACACAAAAAATAAACAATGCGAGAGCATAACACATTAACACATATACACAAAGATTTTCTCCTAGATCCCAAAACCGGGACTACCAACTTGATTTTTCATTATGTTCCTTTCAATGTTACAATACATATTTATACATGCCGAAGCATCCATTACCATAGACCGAAAACCATCGCATCCAAAACCATGGACTAAAAACAATCACATCCAAAACCATGTGCGAAATCATGCACAAAACCATAGATAGGTCCGCCCAACCTAATATAGGGTCCAAAAAATAAAATTTTCCAGGGCGTTGCCCCGAACCCCATAGAGAGGGGTTACCTGTACCCCTCAAACCCCCTGTGACCCCCCCGCTATGCAATCAGCGCAACGAAGGGGGGGCGCATCTAGCCCCCTAGTTAACTACGTGGCCTAGTCGTGGAAAGAATATAACACAACCCAACATTCTCCCACTTGTTGTTTTCTTTACACAAGGGGCTACAAGAGAGCTCAGTGATTTATCCAGCCCTTCAATGCCCATTGTGTCTCTACACCAAGAGAACTTCTCAGAGCTCACAGATTTTGTCAATGCATCTACAGTATTCTTCAAAGTGTCCATGTTTACCAGCAACACCTTTTTGTCTTCTATCATATCCCTCACAAAGTGATACTGAACATCAATGTGCTTTGTCTTTGAATGATATGTAGGGTTCTTTGCCAAGAAAATTGCATTTTGGCTGTCACAATCTATCCTTATAACTCCTTGTACTAACCCCATACTTGAACACAATCTCTGCAACCAAACTTCTTCCTTGCTTGCATGAGTGGCTGCCATGTATTCTGCCTCTGTAGTTGATAGTGCCACTACATATTGTTTCTTACTCATCCAACTCACTACACCTCCAAATAGGTTAAACACATACCCACTTTTAGATCTTCTCTGATCCAGATCTCCAACCTAGTCTACATCAACAAAGCCATGAATATCCAACACTCTATCCAATCCTAGTCTTCCTTGGTAGCACAAACCATAATCAATAGTGCCACGCAAATACCTATAAACCCGCTTCACTAATGTCCAGTGCTCCTTCCTTGGTTTTTACATAAACCTGCTCAATACTCCCACTGCATGTGAAATGTCTGGTCTAGTACAAACCATTTCATACATCAGGCTACCAATTGCACTTGCATATGGAACATGGGACATGTCCTCTTCCTCTTCTTGTGTCTTGGGACACTGTTCAACAAATAACCTCACACCTACAGGAATAGGAACCTTCACCGGTTTACTATCCTTCATATTAAACCTCTGCAGTATTGTCTCGCCATACTTCCTCTGGTTTAACCAGTGCTTCCTCTTTGCCCGATCTCTTTTAATTTCCATGCCCAAAATATAGTTTGCAGCACTAAGATCTTCCATGTTGAATTTGGAGGACAATTGGGTCTTCAAATCCTAGATAATTTATTTGTCATTTCCAACCAGCAACATATCATCCACATAGAACACCAGATAAATAACACGGTCACCAATTAATTTAAAATACACACAGTGATCTGCTTTGCTTCTGGTGAAGCCAAGTCCTCGTATAAATGTATCAAATTTCTGATACCACATCCTTGTTGGCTGTTTTAACCCATACAGAGACTTCTTTAACTTGCATACTAATTCTTTCTTACCCTTCACTGCAAAGCCTTCAGGTTGCTTCATGTAGATTTCCTCTTCCAGATTCTGGTGAAGAAATGTTGTCTTCACATCCATCTGTTCTAACTCAAAATCAAAAGTAGCAGCAACAGATAAAAGTAATCTAATAGAAATTACCTTGGCAACAGGAGAAAAAATATCACCAAAATCAATTCCCGACACCTGGGAATAAACTTTTGCTACCAACCGAGCTTTGTATTTCTCCACCTTTCCTTCTACATGTGTCTTCTTCTTGAACACCCTTTTGTTGCTAATATGTGTCCTTCCAGCCGGCAACTCCACTAGATCCCAAGCCTCATTTTTGTGCAAAGATGCCATTTCATCAACCATGGCCTCTTTCCAAAGTTTTCCATCCTCTGAGTCTACTACTTCCTTCACAGTTCTGGGATCATCGTCAGTAATAGATAAAGCAAAATTTGAACAGAAAGCAGATGGACTATACCTTTCCGGCTGCCTTCTTTCTCGAACTGATCTTCTCACACCCGGAGGTTGTGGCTCTTTATCTTCTGATTCCTCCTCTGTTGTAGAGTCTGATTCTTCCTCCTTAAGCTCAAACTCTATCTTCTTAGGTTCCTTTGGTTGGACTTCATGTTTAATAACATATTTTACCTCTATGAACACCACATCTTGGTTGTAAACAACCTTCCTTGTTACTGGGTTCCAAAGCTTATAACCCTTTAGACCATCCTTATACCCAATAAAGATGCACTTTTTAGATTTACTATCCAACTTGGTTCGTTTCTCCTTTGGAACATGTACATATGCATCACATCCAAATGCCCTCAGATGTGAAAGAGAGGGTTTCTTACCAGTCCATACCTCTTGTGGAGTCTTATCCTCCAATGCTGATGAAGGTGATCTGTTGACCAAGTAACATGTTGTCTCCACCACCTCTGCCCAGAATTCTTGTCCTAACTCGGCACCACTGAGCATGCTTCTTTCCCTTTCCATCAACATCTTGTTCATTCTTTCTGCAACTCCATTTTTCTCAGATGTGTATGGAGTAGTCTTCTGTTGTTCTATACCACACTTCTTACAGAATTCTTCAAATTCCTTGCTGCAAAACTCTCCACCATTATCTGTCCTCAACACCTTTATCTTCTTATCTATCTAGTTTTCCATGAGAGCCTTAAATTCATTAAACCTATCAAAGACTTCAGATTTATTCATAAGGAAATATATCCATGTATTCCTTGAGAATTCATCTATAAATGATACATAGTACATAGACTTACCCAGTGATGGAACCTTCACAGGTCCAAACACATCACTCTGCACAAGTTCTAATATATGTTTCGCCATCTTACCACCAGAGGGGAAACTCACCCAAGTCTGCTTCCCATATACACAATTTTCACATAAATCAAAATCCAGAGAGCTATTACTCATACCTTATACCATACATTTACCATGAAGTATTCGAAGGCCCTTCTCTCCAATATTTCTAAGCAATTGATGCCACAACATGGTCTTCTCTCTAGAGACCACTAGATTTTTGCTCCACTTTCAGGAACCATAGAACTATTGCCCCCATCAACAACAGTGCTACCTTGCAGCTTGTATAGAGTTTCAATTCGAACTCCCCACATCAATACCAATGCCCCCTGAACCATCTTGCAAGTATCCTTATCGAACACTATTTTTACACCTACATCATCCAGCTTGCTTATAGAAATCAAATTTATAGCTAATGCAGGAATATGCAGAACACCCGGAAGTGTTCTAACCCTTCCACCTTGCAACTTCAACTTTACTTTTCCCCGACCAATGATTCTAGCCTTCCTATCATCCCCCAAGAAGACATCACCACCATCATATTTCTCATACTCATAGAACCACTCTCTATGGGGAGTGAAGTGAAAAGATGTACCTGAGTCAATCAACCATGCCTCATGATCTACATGTGTACTTGAAGAAGCCAAGTACACATCCCCACCTTCATCTCAGGTGGTTTTTGCCTCTGCAGAAGGATCATCATCAGATCTCTTTCCTTTATTAGGAGCTTTAGATTTACAGTCCCCTTTGTAGTGCCCTTCCTTTCTGCATTTCCAGCACACCACCTTTAGAGCTTTTCCTGGAGATTTAGATCTCCCTCTAGATTTAGACCTCCCACTTGATGACTTATTTTTGTTTCTATTCTAGGACCGTCCTCATACAAACAAGGCATCACCATTCTGGCTCTACATATTTTTCCGTCTCATTTCCTTCGTTAGCAAGGATGAGACTATTTCATCAAACTGCAACACAGTTGCATTGCTACCTATTGCAATAACCAGACTATCCCACGAATCTGGTAGAGAACACAACAAACTAATGCACTTATCTTCATCTGAAATTTTAATATCAATAGATAATGACTAACTTACCACAGTATTAAATGCATTCAGATGCTCTGTCACCGAGTCTCCATCTTTCATCCTCGGGTTATACAGCCTTTTCTATAGGAACAATTTATTCACCAGAGACTTAGATTGGTACATAGTCCCTAACTTGTCCCACAAAGCCTTCATCATAGCTTCCCCTAATACATTTAGCAATACTGAATCTAAGACACACAATCGTATTGTGCTCTTTGCCTTCTGATCCAACTTCTTCCATTCTTCATCGGACACTCCCATTAGTTTAGTACCTAGATCTATCGCGATCCACTGATCTTTATCCACCAACAGATCCTCCATCTTGAGTTTCCATAACTCAAAACTTTAACCATTAAATTTCACAATCTCTATTTTTCCACTTCTCACCATCTTCTTTCACCAACAGAATCGATCTCGCAGATCTCCCACTGAACAGGGTCTACCACAGGCCCGAGTGAAACCCCTCAGCAACAAAGGCATCCCCTTGAAGCCAAAAACAACTTTGATACCAAATGTAGGTTTTAACCCCGTACAGATATTACTTGCATACGAATTCTAAAACACAGAAAATAATCAATGCAAGAGCATAACACATAAAACACATATACACAAATATTTTCCCCTGAATACCAAAACCAGGACTACCAGCTTGATTTTTCATTATGTTCCTTTCAATGTTACAATACAGATTTATACATGCCGAAGCATCCAATACCATGGACCGAAAACCATCGCGTCCAAAACCATGGGCGAAAATCATGCACAAAACCATAGGTAGGTCCGGCCAACCTAATATAGGGTCCAAAAAACAAAATTTTCTAGGACGTTGCCCTAGACCCCATAGAAGGGGGTTACCTACACCCCTCAAACCCCCTGTGTCCCCCCCGCTATACAATCGGTGCAATGAGGGGGGGGCCTACGCCCCCCCTCTAACCCCCTGTTAACTACGTGGGTTAGTCGTGGAAAGAATATAACACAACCCAACAAACCAAAAAACATTTAAATTTAAATGCGCCAAATTGTACATGTAATAGGTAGTAAAACATATGTGTCGAATGGGGGGTTGATGGGGTTGGAACCCCCGACTACTCCATGCCCAACTTGGCGCTTTAACCAACGGGCCAACGACCCTGCTTGGTAAATTTTTCCCACCATTTTTTTAAATACCTACAGTAAATAATTGACCCAACCAATGGAGGAGCGCTGAGCCAGACTTGGGCAGAACCATGAACGGGTAGAGAATTTGGAACCCTGAACGTGGAGAATCTTAAGATGTTGAAATGATTTCCTTAGAGGGCCAGAGCTTCTAGTGACAAAATTTGTGAAGCTTATAGTAATTTTTGCACGTTTTCTCGCCAGGAGTCCAACCATGCATTCTATTTCCCCATGTGAGCAGCAAAAATGTAGGTGCCCAACAGCAAGGAATCTTCGGAGAATCTTCTAGAATCTAAAAGATTCCCTTGTAGGCATATTCTGACTAAGACGTAATGATGCCGACTTTATAGTCATTTTTCATAGAATTTCGCAGGGAGCATAGTGGTGTACTCATATTTCCATCCGAACGGCATATTTCTCAACCATCTTCAAGAATGAATCTTTGGTGGAATCTCAAGATGCACGAGGGTCCAGATTTTTATAGTGTCAGAAAGGGGCAAAGTTTATAGTCATTTGACATGATTTTGCGCCACGATTTCAGCGGTGCAATCCATTTCAATAGTTGATCTTTGCATTTTTTGGCCATCTCCGAGAGTGGAGGTATATGATGTAGTTATGTCATGTTTTATTTTGATTTGATGAGATTATGTTTTTGTTGTTGAGATCCCTGATTACCATTATGTTCAGGGATACTTGTATTCCACATCATGCGATATTTTATTAGCTTTCCATACTAAAGGAATGTCCCTTTGAGTGAGAGTTCCTAAGAACGTTGTGTGGAGAGACACGCCACTCTGGTTGAGGTTGCTTATCCTTGCAATGAGAAAGAATATGCCATGTACATCATCATCATCTTACAACATTTAATGATGCATCCTCCCCACTCTTGACACCACAGCCTGGATACGTAACCCACACTAGGTGAACTTCTTTATCAATGTGTTTGTGTTCTTGATTTGATGGTCATCTTTATGTTTCATCTTATTTACAGTATGCACATGTGGATTCTCATACTCTTTTATATGAAATTCTGTTAACATCACAAAGGTAAAATATCTTGGTTAATTCTGGTAACTAAAGAGATCTGGATCACATAGAGACTCATTCAGAATGTTATTTTTTGATATATTATGTGATTGACTCACATGAGAATAATCTAAGCTTAAGTAGCTAGATTCTCTCTCTACTCTTTGAATCAATCCCTTGTAGTCCATATCTCCAAAGGTCAACATAAAGCACAATCCCAACAAAAGAAAAATTTTGTTCAACCCTCTGAGACTCACTCCAAATCTTACCATAATACTAAGTATCCATTTCTAGCTTCCAAGACCAATGGATCCTCCTCCAAGATAGAGAAGAAGCAAAAGAAGAAGAAGAAAATAGATGAAACATGTACCTTTTGTGGAAAATTTGGGCACATTAAAGAACAATGGTGGGAAAAGTTGCAAGTATTATATGATGCCATGAAGAAACACAATATTTCAATAGGATATGGACATTATTTATTGGCTCAAGTTATACGTAGATATACAAAACATTTGATACTTAATTTAGGAGCATCACGCCATATGAATCCTTGTCAATATTTGCTTCCTTCTACATTCCACATTAGCATTTCACAAATCATCATTCAAGACTTTACTCAATTTGAGTTTTTGGGTCAGGTACTATGCAATTGACTTATGGGTGAATTAACAATGTATTCCTAGTCTTGAGATCTTTGCAAATATTATACACCTATTATAACAAATATTCTAATGATGGGAAAACAATCAATATTTTTCCCATTTAGGTAGTTATTTGAGAACTACATGATCCAATAGTTGTTGTTACTAATAGAAAATTTGATCATGCCTCCAAATTATATAATTTTATCATCATTCATCGTTCCTCATTTTCTTCTTTCATAGCTCATGTTGATTCCTTAAGTAGGCTTTGGCATGAAAAAATTGGCCATCTAAATTTTAGATGTTTGCAACAAATATTCACTCAAAATTTGGATTATGGTATTCTAAAAGTTTCTTGTACTAATGTGTTGTGTGTATTTTATGCTCTTGGAAAAACACCAAGATCGCTTTCCTTAAGGGAAACCTTCAAGGGCAATAACACCTCTTGAGTTGGTTCATAGTGATTTAATAACATTTCCAACTCTTCCTTTTTCAAGGGCTAAGTATCTAATAACCTTTATTGATTATTTCTCATGGAAATCTTAGGTTTACTTCCTCATGTACAAAAGTGAAGTATTTACAACCTTCAATACCTTTAAATATTTTGTTTAGAAACAATCATCATGCTCCATCAAGAAGCTATGCACTAAGAATGGGCGGGGGGGGGGAGAAGTGGGGGGATATTTCAATAAGACATTTCAAAACTTTTGTAGAGAATAAGGTATCATTCATCATCACTTTGTTCCCTACACCCATCAACAAGCTAGTGTTTTTGAAAGGAAGAGTTGAACACTAAGGAGATGGAAAATTGCATGATTTAGTCCAAGAACATGGAACACCTTCCTTTTGGGCCAAAGTATTTAATTATGCCAATTATATTCAAAACGAGATGCCTCATAAGGTAGTTTATCATATGACTCCATTGGAATCTTGGACACATGAGAAGTTTGATGTCTCTTCTTTCAAGGAATTTGATAATCCTTCTTGGGAATTGATTCTGTATGAAAAGTACAAAGCCATGGAAAAGAAGAGTCAATAATTTATATTTATTGGTTACCCTAAGGACATGAAGGCTTATTAGCTCTTATACCCTACCTCTATTGAATTTTTGTTTCGAAGAGACATTCACTTTGATGAAAACAAAAATCTAGGATCGGCTTCCCCTCCTTCCTCATCTTTTAGTGTTGATAATGGTTTTAATATTTTCAATGATTTTGTAGATATGGAAGATGAAGAAATTTATATTGAATGTCCTCATCCAAAATAAAATCTACCAACAACGCCATCAAAACCTAAGCATTCATATAAGGATTTTCTTATTCTAGATGAATCCCTAAGGAGGATCCTTTACAATACAAAGTGATCAGATAAATATGGCTATGAGGAAACTAATTTCAATTATCTTTCCTCAAATTAGTCACAATCAAGAGGAATCTCTCATTTGAGTCAAGCAGTTTTAGAAGATCCACAACATTTTTTTGATGTTGTTGGATACTTGAGTGGGAAGTTATCATGATAGAATAGTATTCTGATTTGATGAAGAATCGTACTTGGGATCTCATTCCTCTTCCAAAAGGACATAAGGTGGTCCACTGCAAGTGGGTCTATAGAACCAAATATGTTGCAGATGCCTCTATTGACAAACATAAGGCATGTCTTGAGGCCAAGGGATTTTCATAGGTTGAAGTGATTTATTATTTTGAAACCTTTTCCCCTATTGCCGAGATGGATTCTATACATCTTACTTTTTCTCTGGCTTCCTCTCAAGGAGGTTCAGTTTAACAAATTATAGTTACTACTTGACCTTATCAGGATAATTTTGATTAGTGTTTAATTAACTTGCATATATTGACTTACAATTATTAAATAATATTGATATAAACCTACACTTGTGAATCTATAATTTTATTTTACTGAAATGACTTTTATTATTTATTAGTATTTAATTCCCAATATATCTTTTCAAATCTACTTTTGATAAGATATGGTCTTCTCCAATTTATTTCTAAATTAAATATACATATTTTTGTTTTCAAGGTGTCTTCTAAAATCTACTTTTGGAAAAGATATGGTATTCTCCAATTTAATTCTAAATTAAATATCAATATTTTATTTCCAATGTGTCTTCTCAAATCTACTTTTGGAAAAAATATGATCTTCTCCAATTTAATTCTAAATTAAATATCAATATTTCATTCCCAATGTGTCTTCTCAAATCCACTTTTGGAAAAGATGTGGTATTCTCCAATTTAATTCTAAATTAAATATCCATATTTCTATTCCCAATGTGTCTTCTCAAATCTACTTTTGGAAAATATATGGTCTTTTCCAATTTAATTCGGAATTAAATATCCATATTCTATTCCCAATGTGTCTTCTCAAATCTACCTTTAATAAGATATGGTAAGGAAAGTCAAGGATATTAAAATAAAAGGATGAGGGGGTAGTCATGACATTAATGATAGGTGGTTGAGGTCGATGGGAGGAATAAACATAAAAGGGGAAGAAGGATGAGAGGAGAGGGGGGATCATTGGTCTTTGTGTTGGAATTGGACGATTTTATTTTGGGGAGGAATGTGGAGAAAGAGAAGGGGTAGAATGGAGAGAAAAACGAGAGAACTCAAACTTGGATCTATTAGAGAGTGTTTATTTTAACTTGGACACACTACAGCTGGTTGGATTTGGGCTTGGATGGCTAGGGAACCTGTGGAGGTTCCTTGGGCTAGGAAATCATTCCTAGTTGGCTAGGACATAAATTTAGTTAGGTAGCCAAGAGGAGCACCCCAACAGAGTCAGGAGCATATCAACCAAGCTATTGGAACAAGTATTCTTCCATTTGTTGATTACTTATGTAAATTGTTGCAATGAAATTTCTTGCTTGTTTAATATGTTGTAAATAAATTTACTTGTATATTATCATCAAATAAATGTTGAGCTATAAAAAAGGAAAATCAGATAGGCGCTTGAGATTAGGAAATGTCTAAATGACCTCAACAGGGATGGTGGGAATGAGATCAGTGGAAATTGACTTCCCATGATTAGGCGTATCAGCACTTCCAGGTCTTCTAAGGTATAGTACTCTAGGTATGAACCCTCTTTCCTGACCTTACTCTCTAATTATTTATGAAACATAAATAAATTAATAAATAAATGCATATAAACATTAATAAGTGGATTTAATTAATAATTAAAAATTAACTCTTATAAGAAATTTAATTTAAATATTAAAGTTTGTAACAAACTCATCAAGAATTAAGTATTAATTATTAATAAATAAAAAATTTATTATTTATTTATAATTTGTATTCATAATAATTATTTATTTGTTCATCAATAATTAAATTAAATTACTAATCATTATTAACTAAATAATTTAATAATTATTATTAATATTATTATTATTAATTAGTTAATAATCATTATTATTTTATTTGTAATAAATAAAAAATTAATTAGGACTTTCTCTTATTATTAGTAGATGATATTAATATTAATTTAACATAATAATTCTAAATAGATAAATCGTTATATATTTCATCATAAAATTAATATAATATAAATTAGTAAATTATTCTTATCATTTATTATTAATATTACTTATAAATTAATTAATTTTTCACTTTTAATAAAATTTTATCAATATTAATTTACTAATAATTAAAACAAAAAATTTATTAATTTAGTGTTTCTCATTAAAAACATATTAATTTTTATGTATTTTATAAAATAATTTAATAATAAGTTTTATAAAATTAATTAGGTTGAGGATGTAACTTTCACTTAAATTAAAAATCTTTAAGAAATTAATTAAAAAATATTGGATATTTGATAATGAAAACTAAAGAAATGATTATTAAATATTACTTAATAATAAAACAACTACATTTAATATAATAAATTAAATATTTTTGTATATTAATTAGTCTCATGTAGGCTTAGGTTTAGTTTTTTAAAAATTAGGCATTTTTTGTTTTTATGTATTAGGTATTTGTTTCTTCTGGTTGGTAAGCTCCTCCAATCTATCACTTATGTCCTGAAGATGGATCCCCATATGGATTCGAAAAGTTGACCAGAGGCACACAATACTGTGGATGATCCAAATCAAAAATCTATAAATAAGTTATTTCGCTTCTTATTGCGTTTAAATTAAATGATAAATTTAGTTTCGTTAGAAGACTTAGGTTAGGTCCTCACATATGGTATCAGTGCCTAGGTTCAAAATATGGACCTGGAAACCTACCTACTACCACCACCCTTATATATGTGTGTGTGTGTGTGTGTGGATGTGTTTTTTGCATTTATTTATGTTAGAAGAAAGGAAAAAAACAAACAAACAAACAAAACAACGTTCCAAACAAATTGAATTATATTAGAAACCAAAATAAATTGAATTATTAAATTATTAAATGATATTAACCATAAATTTAAATGATGGAAAATTAATATTTTTATGTTTTTTTATTATTTTCCATATTTTCATCAAAATATATATATGTGTGTGTGTGTGGGGATGTGTTTTTGCATTTATTTATGTTAGAAGAAAAAGAAAAAAATAAACAACAACAATAACAACATTCCAAACAAATTTAATTATATTAGAAACCAAAATAAATTGAATTATTAAATTATTAAATGACATTGACCATAAATTTAAATGATGGAAAAATAATATTTTTATGTTTTTTTATTATTTTTTGTATTTTCATCAAAATATATATATATATATATATATATATATATATATGGCAAAATTTCACTATTACTTTATCCCTACAAATTGTAAAGAGCAGAATTTCACCATTGCTAGATGTAAGGGCAATGTAGCAAAAATTCTAGATTTAACAATCAACATTTTGAAAAATAAAAATCTTTTGAAAAATTAAAAAAAATATATCACAAAACAAAGGTGTTAAACAAGAGAGAAACTATATAAAATTTTAAATTGGAACGAAGTTTTTAATGTGGAGCATTCGAAATAAATAAATTGATCGTCTCCTTTAAATGATGAAGAATGAGAGAATATGCAATAAGTTATAGGTTTTTAAAGTTAAATTAAGGGTTACATGTCTCTGTTATGAAACCAACTCCCAAAAGGATAGAAAAGATAGATCAACGTCTTAGAATTAAGCCTCTTCGAGGGGGCAACCTCCCTTACATTACACAAATGAACAATTCTTGGATGATACAAATGACAAGACCTCCTTTCTATATATAGGAGTCTAAGGGGTCATAATATAATCAAACCGACATAACAATAATAATGTAAGAGCACAATAATAACAATAGTGGGCTTCTATGGGGCACAATAATAATAATATGGGGACTACATGGGCACAATAATATAATAAGGGGGTTGTACTAATAACAATAAGGGCTTAGACTAGTAGTATAGGGACTTAACATGCCCCTCTCCTTCAAAAAGTGTTGTCCTCAACACTTGAGTAGTTCTTGATGCTTCTGTATAAATTCTTTTCCTCTCATGTGGAATCTTCAGTGGGTAAGTTCTTCTACTTGATGAGATACTTTGAAATTGATCTATTTCGTAGTTATCGATTTCTAAGTTCTGTGACTTCTTCAGGTTCCAATATGATTTTTCCTTCCTTGTCAAGTTCTCACAATATTGTTTGAACTGGGATCTTCTCCAACTTTTGAATGAGTTCCCACTCCTTTGGGCATATGGATATCTGTAAGGCCTGATGTTTGGAGGAACATTTCCTGGAATCAAATGAATAGCATGATCATGATCACGAATAGCTGGGAGGCCTTTGGGAGTCTCAAATACCTTGGAATGATTGTCCAAAACGTTCTGGACATCTGGAGAAACACATGATTTCGATGTGGGATCTTATAGTGAACATAATTGTGCAATTACACCCCGTTTTTATTTATTTAGAAGCTTTGTCATGCTATTAGAGTTGATTATATTTCTAGGTTTCCCTTCGATACCCCTCAATTCAACTTCCTTTCCTTCCCAAAAAATTTCAAGAAAAGTTCTTGAAAATTAAAAGCTATCGTACCCAATGATTGTAGCCATTGGACTCCTAGTAAAACATCAGCACCACCCATTGGAATGGAAAGCATTGGGCTATTCAATACATATTCTTCGATGGATAGCTTGATATTATGCCACTTTCCATAGAAATTTATGGTTCCTCCACTTGCAACCATCACTTGACACTTTGGTGCTGGATATAGGAAGCAATTCAATTCCTTGGCTATCTTACAATGAATAAAACTATGGGTACTACCTAAATCAATCAACACTATTACCTTTTTCTTCTTGATATGTCCTTCTATCTTGATAGTTTGAGGAGTGGTAATTTCTTCCAATGCATTACAAGATATGGTCAAATTCATTTCTTCATGCTCGATGTGATCTTTCAATTCTTGAAAATTTTTCTTCTTGATATGTCCGTCTATATTGATAGTTTGAGGAGTGGTAATTCAGGGCATTACAAGATATGGTCGGATTCATTTCTTCTTTCTCAATGTGATATTTCACTTCTTGAACCTTTTTCTTATTGATATGTCCTTCTATCTTGAGAGTTTGAGGAGTGGTAATTATTTCCAATGCTTTACAAGATATGGTCGGATTCATTTCTTCTTTGTTTGGGGTTGGTTCCTGGTGTATATCCTCTTCTTTTGATGTTTCTTGATCCTTTTCTTACTCCTCTTCATAATCTATGTAAAATAATTTCTTTGCAGCACACTTATGACCTTTAGTGCATTTGCTATCACAATTGTAACAAAGCCCTTTTTCTCTTTTTTCTTCCAATTGTTGTGGTGTAAACCTTGTAGGTTGTGGAAGGATAGCAGAAAAAACATTTCCATAATTATAGTTGTGAGAGGTGGGATTCCTTGTTTCCATAATTTTGCTTTCAATTTTTCTTGCCCACCTGGAGGCCTTCTCTAATGAATCAAGTTCCTAGAGACGAACCTCATGTTGAATGTTATCCTTTAAATTACCTACGAAGAAATCAACCCTTTGCTTCTCTGGAATATCATTTACCCTTATATTCAATTTTTGAATGTCCTCAATGTGCTCTACCATTGAACCCTTTTGTTTGATATTTATTAATTGGCTAAAGAACGTGTTTCTCTTTGTATCCTCATAATGTGTGATCATTTCCTCCGTGAAAATTGACCACGTAACCAGTGGTTTACAAGAAAAAAGCCCTTTATACCATAAAAATTGATTCAATTCTAAACAATTATATGCAATACTTACCTTTTGTAACAATGGTACACCATGTAGATCAAAATATTTATCCATCTATAGTATCCAATTTACCAGATCCTTGCCATCAAACTTCCTCATCTTGTTTTTTCTTGATTTTAGAATATCAATCTTGAAATGAATGTAGCTCTGTAATTTCAGATCTTTAAGTTCTGTAATTTTGGCCTGTAATAGCCCTTTAAGTCCTCTTTCTAACTCCACAAGTCTGATCGCAATTGGATTCTTGATGAAAGCTTTATTCCCGATCTCCTGCGATGACCTAATTATAGACTAGTTCAGTAGAGCGAACTTATACGACATGCCACGGGACACTGTTTCAACCTTACGTTCTAAAAATGATACCCAAAAAAACTATAGTCTGTCCTCTTTCTGTAACTTCTTACGCAAATTCAATCTGATGCTCCGAGCAAAAGTTATGACGATTTTCCCAAGGTGACCGGTTTGGAATGTAATTCGAGGGTCTGCAAAAACCCTAACTTTATCATATTATATCTCCAAAAATATAGGGAGACATGATCTGAAATTCGGAGCCGGACTTCAAGACGATTTCTTCTCAAATGGGTTTTTTTTTTAGCTTCTAAAACCTCGTAGAAAAATAGTTATAGTGACAATTCCACGATGATGTGTATTAGATGAAATTATGGGCCTTGCAAAAACCCTAACTTCCGCAGATCATATCTCTAAAAATGCAGCGAGACAAAATCTGAAATTTGGACCAGAGGTTCAGTGTGATTTCTTCTCAAATGGGTTAGCTTCTGAAACATCGCAGAAACAAAGTTATAGTGAAAATTTTGCAATGACATGTTTGGAGCAACGAAACCCTAGAATCCAAAGCTCTGATACCAAATGTTATGAAACTAGCTCACAGAAAGATAGAAAAGATAGATCAATGGCTTAGAATTAAGCCTCTTCGAGGGGGCAACCTCCTTTACATTACACAAATGAATAATTCTTGGATGATACAAATGATAATACCTCCTTTCTATATATAGGAGTCTAAGGGGTCATAATATAATCAAAGCCAACATAACAATAATAATGTAAGGGCACAATAATAACAATAGTGGGCTTCTATGGGGCACAATAATAATAATATGGGGACTACATGGGCACAACAATATAATAAGGTGGTTGTACTAATAACAATAAGGGGTTATACTAGTAGTATAGGAACCTAATAGTCTCAAAGATCCTAGAAACCAAAAACTTCCTCCCAGAACATCCTATACTTTGGTTGGTTACGAAATTACAGTGCAAAAATGTTGCTCGTATCTTAACAATCGGATGCAAACTTTTGCATGTATCATTAACATATAGAAGAAACACCCACGATCGAGACCAATTTGAAGGTCCCATAACCACCATACACCCATCCTCACCATCTTTGAAGTACTATCACTAGCTTGGCTCAAATTTTGAATATTGTCCGTCATTGCTCAGAAATAGGGGGAACTCCTAAAGTTCCGTTGCTAAGATTTGGTCGCAAATGTGTAGGGTATTATTGCTATGTACAGTGAAAACTATTAGAAGAAATCAAGTTTAATATTCTTATTTTCACTTGCACAAACCTTGGAGTGACCCTACTTATCATGTATGATTTTTACAGGGAGGAAGCTCGCAATATTTAAATTTAATATTTTTATTCTCCCCTACACAAGCCTTGGAGTGACCCTACTTATCGTGTATGATTTTTATAGGGAGGAAGCTCACAATATTTTGGGATGGAACCTCATTACAAGGTAATAGAATAGGGTTATAGAAAGGATATTGGCATACCCAATATCAAAATTTGAAATCCTCCAATTAATAATTATACAATTTAAAAAAATATTATGAAATTATACAATTAATAATTATAATACATGTAACCTTATTTTAAACATTTTTACATGGTATATATATATATAAAAGAAAATTAAGAATTACTCTATGTTAAAAAAAAATAACTTTGAACTAAAATAATAAAGTAAACTAGACTTGGTGAAGTTACTCGTGGTTTTTGAGCTCCATGTTTATGAGAACCCATGGTATTCATGGGTCATATTTGTTAAACAATATGCTTGGAATTTTATGGTTAGTTTTGTTATAGTGCAAATTAACATATATAAGATGTTAGATTCTAAAATAAATTTGATAAATTATTTACGAAGATTTTAACATTCTTACAATATAACTTGTTAATAAATATGTGTAATAATTTTAAAGTAAATTTGACAACTTATATATCAAGTTTCAGAAAATAATAATACCATTTTACAATATAACATCTCTATAGAAAAGTAAAATAATTTTATAATAGATAATATTAACTCTTTGACAAGATAACTTGTATATTTATTAGTTATAAGTTATTAGCTTATCCTATTAATATTTCATGTTTTTTTTCTTTTTACTTTGAATTAAAAAAAAAAATACTTATTATTATTATTATATGATTTGTTATATATATATATCTATATATATTATTATATATATATATATATATATATATATATATATATATGTATGTATGTATGTATGTATGTATGTATGTATGTATGTGTATATGTATATGTATATGTATACATATATATATATATACATATATATATACATACATACATATATATATATATATATATATATATATATATATATATATATGTATATATATATGTATGTATATATATATATGTAGAATTAGATAAATTTAATTGAAATATATATATAGAGAGAGAGAGAGAGAAAGAGAGAGAATAAAATATTAAATTCAAGGCTTATTCATTTAGGTTTGAATTACACATAATATTTTAACCTTAGTTTGATTTTCTTTTAGAATGTGTATATCGTTAGGTCCCTATACTACTAGTGTAACCCCTTATTGTTACTAGTACAACCCCCTTATTATATTGTTGTGCCCATGTAGTCCCCATATTGTTATTATTATGCCCCATAGAAGCCCACTATTGTTATTATTGTGCCCATACATTATTATTGCTATGTTGGCTCTGATTATATTATGACCCCTTGACTCCTATATATAGAAAGGAAGTCTTTTCATTTGTATCATCTAAGAATTGTTCATTTGTGTAATGTAAAGGAGGTTGCCCCCTCGAAGAGGTTGAATGCTAAGGCGCTGATCTATCTTTTCTATCTTTTTGTGAGTTGGTTTAATAACATTTGGTATCAGAGCTTTGGATTCTAGGGGTTCGCTACTCCAAATAGGTTATTATGACATTTGCGCTATAACTTTTTCTCTGTGATGTTTCAGACGTTAAAACAAAAACCCATTTGGGTCGAAATCGTTCTAAACCTCAGGTTCTGAATTAATGTCTGATTACTGATACTGTGTTCTAAGAACTTATTGATTCAGTATTTGTACAAGGAAGTTGCTTGATTGCAGATCTATTTGATGTTTGATTGATATTCATGGATCCAGTCTGAAAATTTATGAAACGTGGTCCCTGGAAGGAAAGAGAAGTCTTATGTAGGTCAACACCTACGTACTAGTACCTCAGCTAGTACAAGAGCTAAGGGGGTTCTAGCTCCCTTTCAGGAGAGTCTGGAGAATGAGAGAAGGTTGTAACCTTCTGCAGGTTTAAGCCTGCGTACTGGTATAAGACTGCACCAGTACAGAACTATTGTAAAAGAAGTTTCTTATTAAAAGAAGATTAAGACGACTTGCAGCAGGTGGTTTTCACCCACATTGGATTTCCACCTTACATCATGGTGTTCATGTGTGCTTCTTGTGTGTGATGATCTATTTTACTGCTCCTATTCACTATTCATATGGTTAATAATGTTCTGATGCACTCATTAAGGATCAACTAAATCATAAGTAATATGGAAATGAAAAAGTTTTATTGATTTGATAATACAGATTCACCCCCCCCCCCTCTCAGTATTATTTCCAACAATTGGAATCAGAGCAGGTCCTTCAGAAGAAGCTTGATCGCTTGAAGGAAGATCTAGCATCATGAGCAACTACGAAAAAGAAGCATCTATCAGGCCACTGATTTTTTATGGAAGCAACTTCGTTTATTGGAAGGTAAGAATCACTGCTTATCTTCAATCTCTTGGTACAAAAGTTTGGGATATTGTGAAAATAGGATACACATTTCCATCAACAACTCCTACAGATGCAACTGGTAAGAAGCAGTATGAAACAAATGCAAAAGTTGTCAATACTCTATTAGGAAGTCTATCTCAATCAGAATTCGTCAAGGTTATGCAACTCAAAAGCGCAAAAGAAATATGGGACAAGATCGTTCTGAGTTATGAAGGAGATGAACAGGTAAAACGAGCAAAATTACAAACTCTTAGAATTCAATATGAAATTCTCAGAATGCATAATGATGAAAGTGTGGCTAGCTATTTCCTACGTATAGATGAATCGTAAATTGTATGAAGAACTTGGGTGAAGAAATAAAAGAAGTTGTTTTGGTTGAAAAGGTTCTAAAATCTTTGTCTCCTAAGTTTGATTCAAAAGTTTCTGCCATAGAAGAAAATAAGAATCTACAGAGCCTTACCATGTCATAACTGCACAGAATTCTAACTGATTACGAAATGAGAAAAGGAGGACCATCATACGGGAGATAAGCTGCATTCAAGGCTTCAGGAAAAGGAGATTACTATGAGTCCGGACATATGTCAAAAGAAGAGGAAGAATCAAATTTTGTCAAGAACCTTCAATGGGGAACTGGAAGATTCAGAGGTAAGCTGCCTTTCAAATGCTTTGCTTGTGGAAGATTCGGTCATTATGCTACAAAATGTCCTCATAAAGATAAACTAGACAAAGGTAAGGAACCTATTAGATGGAACAGAAAACATAATGTAAATAAGAAGAGCTATTACACACATGAAGACAGTGATGGATTGTCAAATAGTGATGAAGATGAACAAGGTAATGATGATAGACTTTTGATGGCTTTTGAAGATGATGATTTCTTGGATGCTATAAATGAAGAAGGTATTTATGAAGAAATTTCTAAACTTAAAGTTTGTTTAGAGGAAAAGAATATGATTATAGATACTCTAACATTCCAACTTGCTGAAAAAGATAAACACAATGAAGAGTTAGAATGTGAAATTGTGGAACTTAGAAAGGAAATTGAGAAAACAAAAGCCCTTAATCTCAGATTTGCTAAAGGATCTGAAACACTAGATGAGATTATCAAAGTGCAGCATTCTCCTCTAATCAAGATAGGTCTCGGATATTCCAAAGAAGCATCTCAAGCTCAAAAGCAAGCGTAGAAGCCATCCACCTCCAAAAGTTATCTTGATGTAGCAAGGAGAAGTGAACAAGTTGACAATCGACAGCAAAAGCATAATGCAAATCACCAGGTAAATCAGGGACAATTTGCTTCAAGAATGATCAAAGATTATCAAGTAAATCGGGGGCACTCTACTTCAAGGATGAACAGAAGCTCCAACCAACCACAGGTAAATCACTGTCAATTTGGCTCAAGAATGGATGGAAACTACAATCATATGGTTGGTAGATTTGATAATTGCAAGAGTTTCTTCAATGGCCAATGTTTCTCTTGTCATAACTTTGGTCATAAAGCTGCTCAATGTGTTGCCTACATGACCATCATGACTAGGGAAGCTCAAAAACAAAGGAGTATGACAGGAATCATGAAAAGAACCTACAATAACTTCTCTGCTCTTGAAAATGAAATAGAATGTTCTATTTGTAACAACTTCGGTCATGAAGATTCTGAATGCAGGAGTAGGTTTCGGCAAACAACTCAGAAGGAGCAAGCTTCATTGAGTTCCAAAACATGGAAAAAGAAAGAAACGCAACCGAAAAGATGTGGGATAGCTTTATATGTAGAAGGACAAGAAAATCAATGGTACATTAACAGTGGATGTTCGAAACATATGATAGGTGATAAAGAAAAACTTCAGTCATATAATGCCTTAGAAAAGGAAAAGAAGGTCTCATTTGGAAATGACACCCCTGTGTTCATAAAAGGTAAAGGTTCTATTCAGTTGAAAGAGAAGGTCAAAGCTGGAAATGTTATGTATGTTGATGGCTTCAAGCATAATCTATTGAGTGTCAGTCAGATGTGCGATCAAGGAAATGAGGTAATATTTCGATCAAATGGATGTATTGTTCGTGAACTTGATACAGGAAAAACAGTGATCAAAGGCATAAGAACTCCAAATAATTTATACATATTCAAAGGAAGATATCAACAATGATATCTAAGCAAGAATGATGAACACTGGATATGGCACAGAAGATTAGGGCATCTTAGCTTCTCTCAGATAAGGAAAGCATGCAAATATTAGGCGGTTTGTGATCTTCTTGACATTAGAATTCCAGACAATACAATATGCAAATCATGTCAGTTTGGTAAACAAACCAAAACTAATTTCCCTGAAAAGGAAGGATCAGCTAGCAGGCCACTTGAACTTGTCCATACTGATATATGTGGTCCAACTAGGAAGAGGTCACCTCGAGGAGAAGAGTACTTCATATTGTTTATTGATGACTTTTCAAGGATGTGTTGGATAGGACTCATGAAGTATAAAGATGAAGCTTTCGAAAAGTTCAAATCATTCAAAGCCTTGGTTGAAAACGAATCAGATTGCAAAATCAAATGCCTCAGATCTGATCGAGGAGGGGAATTTACCTCAGATGAATTTTTCGATTTTTGTGAAGAACATGGAATAAGAAGGGAATTTTCTGCTGCAAGGACTCCTCAACAAAATGGAGTAGTAGAAAGGATGAACAGAATGGTTCAACAAATGGCTCGTGCTATGCTTGATGAATCTGGAACTCCCGCAACCTTTTGGGGTGAAGCCGCATTTGCTGCAGTTACTATTCTTAACAAGACAAATGTCCAGGTAAATAGCACTCAGACTCCTCATGAACTTTGGTATGGTAAGACTCCCATAGTAAAATACTTCAAAATTTTTGGAAGCAAATGCTACATTAAAAGGACTAATGAAAATCTTAGCAAGTTTGAACCTAGAGTAGATGAAGGCATTCTCCTTGGATACTCTCCCCACAACAAAGCATATAAGTGTTACAATAAAAGACTTGGAAAAATTATTGAAAGTATTGATGTAGTGGTTGATGAAGAAGGAAATACCCCTAGGCAAGAAAGATCTAAAGTTTTCAAAAATGATGAGGACTATCCTTCAATGTCAAATCAGATTCATGATGAAGAAGAAACCCATGAGGCACTAGAAGAACAAATAAGAATAGAAGAAAAGACTCCATCTAGATACGTTCAGAAGAATCATCCAAAATCTCAAATTTTGGGGCAGAAGGAGGCAGGTGTACAAACAAGGAGAACCATTTCAGAAGCCTCAAGCTATCTAGCATTGCTCTCCTCCACCGAACCACAAAATGTAAAAGAGGCATGCAAAGATGAATACTAGGTCAAGGCCATGGAGGAAGAACTCGAACAGATTGAAAGGAATAACACTTGGGAGTTGGTTCCTAGACCAAAAGATAAGAATGTCATAGGGATAAAATGGATTTTCAAAAATAAGCTGAATGAAAATGGAGATGTGGTTAGAAACAAGGCAAGACTAGTTTGTAAAGGGTATGTGCAACAAGAAGGCATAGACTTTGAAGAAACTTTTGCACCAATTGCTAGACTTGAGGCTATAAGAATGTTCCTGGCTCTCTCTAGCTTTCAGAAGTTCAAAGTATTTCAGATGGATGTAAAATCAGCCTTTCTGAATGGAGACTTGAATGAAGAAGTGTACATTGAGCAACCAGATGGATTTATCCTTGGAAATGATCCAAATTTTGTATGCAGACTCAAAAAGGATCTCTATGGCCTTAAACAGGCTCCAAGGGCTTGGTATTATCAGTTGGATAAGTACCTTCATCAACAAGGTTTTGTAAAAGGATCAACTGATAGCAATCTATATATTAAAATTGACAATGACAAGTTGCTAATACTTGTTGTGTATGTTGATGATATCATCTTTGGTAGCAATGAAGAAGACATGAGTCAAAATTTTGCCTTGGTGATGCAGAAAGAATTTGAAATGTCCATGCTTGGTGAGCTCACATATTTTCTTGGTTTACAAGTCCAACAAAACAAAGACAGTATTTTTCTATCACAAACCAAGTACCTCAAGCAGATCTTGAAGAAATATGGGATGGAGGACTTGAAACCAGTATGTACCCCTATGGTAACAGGATGCAACCTCAGCGCAAATGATGAATCAGCAACAGTACATCATCCAACCTATAGATCCATGATTGGTAGTCTACTCTATCTAACAGGTACCCAACTAGACATTATGCATGCAGTGGGAATAGTTGGAAGGTTTCAGGCAAATCCAAAGGAAACTCATCTTCAGGCAGTTAAGAGAATTTTTAAGTATCTTCAAGGAACTCAAAACTATGGTTTATGGTATCCTAGAGGTATAGATCTTACACTTCATGCATATATAGATGCAGATTGGGCAGGAAGTGTGGATGACAGAAAAAGCACTAGTGGTGGTGCATTCTTTATGGGTCCTAGATTAGTGTCTTGGTTCAACAAGAAAAAAAGTTCTATTGCATTATCTACAGCCGAAGCAAAATATGTAGCTGCTACATCTTGTTGCACTCAACTCCTTTGGATGATGCAAACAATGCATGATATGAAAATCACTTGTACTCCACCTATCTCCATTTTCTGTGATAATACAAGTGCAATCAGTATTTCAAAGAATCATGTCATGCATTCAAAGACTAAGCACATACCAATCAAGTATCATTTTCTCTGAGAACAAGTTCTTGAACAAAAGGTCAAATTGGAGTATGTTCCCTTTAAGGAACAAGTTGCTGATATTCTCACCAAATCACTGCCCAAGGAGACCTTTGAATATCTCAGACAGAAGCTGGGGTAGTTGATGCATCTTCTTACTGTTGAATCTTGTCTGTTTTAGAGATTGTTGGTTGTACACAAGTTTCATATGGGGTATACGCGTACATACGCTGGTTTATGTGGGTACAGTCATGTATATGTTGACTTAAAGGAAAAGCAAAAAGCAGTGGGGCTATGCTCAGGATGAGAAGAGACTGATATGGGTCTGTCAGAGACCATTTGGCACAGGTTCAGGGGGAGCATATATTCTTCTAATAATGGATTGTTGGCATTATCATAGAAGATTTTGGTTTCAGGGGGAATAGGTGCAGAAGGAGAACATGGTTGTTGGTTTGAATGATGATTGACAGATGCTGCTGATGATAGTTGTTGATAACTATCATAGTCTAGTTGTAGATATTTCATCTCTATGTCATATAATTCTTTTCTTGTCAAGGTCATGTAACGGCCTTCTTTGATTTCCCCACTATGTCTGGGATGGACAATGTAATGTTCTTGTTTTATCTTGTGTAAACTTTTGGTGTATCCCCTCTTGGTTGGGAGATGGATGTATGTATGATTCTTTGGTGATAGGAAGGTCAGTTATGATGTATAAAGTCAGATTTCTTTTGTAGAACATCTTCTTGCAGATCTTGCCTATATGTCAGGGGGAGCTTGGATAGCACAGCAGAGTAGAGATTTCAGCATGTACTCAGGGGGAGCATAACCCTTTTCCCTTGATGTCAAAGGGGGAGAAATACTTTGAGTGACTTTGGGTTGCCATCAAGTCCAAAGGGGGAGATTGTTGGCATTATGACATAGGTTTGGCATAGGTTTGGCTCAATGACATAAGTGTTGTCCTTGATGGCAACTCACTCAAATGGTAGATCACAATTCAGGCTCTCAGAATGGAAGAAAATGAGGTACCCGCAAGTTCCTTTTCACGAAGTTTCGAAGATACACAGGTGTACCGATCAAAAGGTGCAGACATATACGCAGGTGTACCGACCAAAAGGTGCGAGCGTACAGTACATGCACTTTCATGCAGAGAAAAGCACGCACGTGTGGAAATCTTATGGTTGGTCCATGGTATTTAGTCCGACATTTTTGAACCTATGGTTCTGGTTCGTGGTTTTGCATCTAAAATATTGAACCCAGGTATTGGGTCCCTAGTATTGGATCTCTATGGTTTTGGACCATGGTTTGAGTAAGGCCTAGACTATAAAAAGGAAAGGAGATCATTTGGCTTAGGGGTGACTAATGTGTTGAATATCTTGAGAAGAGCAAGATCTGAAATACTAGTGATCGGTTGGTGAGTTTCAAGGAGAAACCTGAGCATTACAAGAAGGATCTACTAATGGGTCAAGATCTCTTTGGCGGATGATCAGATCTGTAAATCTGATAACCTGGGTATAATTGAAGTCTAATAAATTATCTATACCTGTTGGTTTAACACAGCGCAGGTATGGATACCCACAGGCTCAACACAGCGCAGGCGCGGATATACGCAGGTTTAATAGAGTGCAAGTTTGGATACCTGCAGGTTTGACACAGCGGAGGCACGGATGTCCGCAGGTTAAAGAAGTGAATACTGCGTACGTACGCAAATTTCTATTGGTGAAGTTGCAGACTTATCTTGAAATATGTTTTAGTTGCTTTTGTTTATTACTGCGGTGTTCCGGGTTTTGAATTGGTGTTTGATTACTGATACTGTGTTCTGAGAAGTTATTGATTCATTATTTGTACAAGGAAGTTGATTGATTGCAGATCTATTTGATGTTTGATTGATATTCATGGATCTAGTTTGAAAATTTATGAAACGTGGTCCCTGGAAGGAAAGAGAAGTCTTCTGTAGGTCAACACCTACATACTAGTACCTCAGCTAGTACAAGAGCTAAGGGGGTTGTAGCTCCCTTCCAGGAGAGTCTAGAGAATGAGAGAAGGTTGTAGCCTTATGCAGGTAGAAGCCTGCATACTAGTATAAGACTGCACCAGTATAGAACTATTGTAAAAGAAGTTTCTTATTAAAAGAAGATTGAGACGACTTACAGCAGGCGGTTTTCACCCACATTGGGTTTCCACCTTACATCATGGTGTTCATGTGTGCTTCTTGTGTGTGATGATCTATTTTACTGCTCCTATTTACTGTTCATATGGTTAATAATGTTCTATTGCACTCATTAAGGATCAACTAAATCATAAGTAATATGGAAATGAAAATTTTTTATTGATTTGATAATACTGATTCACCCCCCCCCCCCCACCTCTCAGTATTATTTCCAACAAAGAGAAACACCTTCTTTAGAGCAACACCACAACAATTGGAAGAAAAAAGAGAAAAATGGCTTTGTTACAAAGTGGAAAGCAAAATTATGGAAACAAGGAAGTCTACCCGTCACAACTATAAAGATGGAAGTATTGTTTCTCCTAGCCTTCCACAACCTACAAGGGTTACACCACAACAATTGGAAGATAAAAGAGAAAAAGGGCTTTGTTACAATTGTGATAACAAATGCACTAAAGGTCATAAGTGTGCCGAGAAGAAATTATTTTACATAGAGTATGAAGAGGAGGAAGAAAAGGATCAAGAAACATCAAAAGAAGAGGATATACACCAAGAACCAACCATCAAGAAAGAATAAATGAATCCAACCATATCTTATAATGCATTGGTCGGAATTACCACTCCTCAAACTCTCAAGATAGAAGGACATATCAAGAAGAAAAATGTTCAAGAAGTGAAAGATCACATAGAGCATCAAGAAATGAATCTGACCATATCTTGTAATGCACTTGAAGAAATTACCACTCCTCAAACTCTAAATATAGAAGGACATATCAAGAAGAAAAAGATTCAAGCAGTGAAAGATCACATCAAGCATCAACAACAAGTTCTCCAACTTTTAAAGGATAACGCCACTTTGGTGCAAAATCGAATGAAACAACAGGTAAATCAACATCGCAATGAAAGAAGTTTTGATGTAGGAGATTGGGTGTTTTTATGGTTACATACATACAAACAAATGTCCCTAAAGAAAGCTATTTATGAGAAGAAAATGTTGGGAATACTACACGCACTTAAGAAATGGCGACCTTACCTAATGGGAAGACACTTCAAGGTAAAAATGAATCATGATAGTATTAAATACTTTTTAGAACAAAAATTATCCTGTGAAGAGCAACAAAAATGCATCACAAAGATGTTGGGTTATGAGTTTGAAATCATCTACAAAAAATGGAAGCAAAATGTTGTGGCAAATGCACTCTCAAGAAAGGACAAGGATGTGGAAGCATCATTGTGCACCATTTCTATTATCCAACCAGATTGGATAAATGAAACAAGGTATGAATGGAAGAAGGACGAAGAAGTGTGGCCACTCATTCAAAAGTTGCAGAAGATCCCAGTTCAAACAATATTTCTAGAACTTGACGAGGAAGGAAAAATCATATTGGAGCCTAGAACAGTCACAAAAACAAGAACCTAACAACTACGAAATCGATCAATTTCAAAGTATCTCATCAAGTGGAAGAACTTACCAGCTAAAGATTCCACATGGGAGGACAAGAATTTTATACATGAGCATCAAGAACTACTCAAGTGTTGAGGACAACAATTTTTGAAGGAGAGGGGCATGTCAGGTTCCTATCCTACTAGTGTAACCCCTTATTGTTATTAGTACAACCCCCTTATTATATTGTTGTGCCCATGTAGTCCCCATATTGTTATTATTGTGCCCCATAGAAGCCCACTATTGTTATTATTGTGCCCATACATTATTATTGTTATGTCGGCTCTAATTATATTATGACCCCTTGACCCCTATATATAGAAAGGAAGTCTTTTCATTTGTATCATCTAAGAATTGTTCATTTATGTAATGTAAAGGAGGTTGCCCCCTCGAAGAGGCTAAATTCTAAGGCGTTGATCTATCTTTTCTATCTTTTTGTGAGCTGGTTTCATAACATATATTAAGGAAGAAGTCATGATTCAAAGGTTGTAACATAAAAATATAAATGTTATAAACAAACAAAAAAATGTGATAAGTGATAACAGACATATTATTTTGTGATCCATATTCAATTATGACATAAATTTATGAGAAGATCATTTGTGAAACCAATATTGCGATAAACATAAAATTGTTTCTACTCATATATCATCTAGAGAAATCTAGTTAGAATGTGATATATTCTTTTATATTATCATCATTTAGGAATGATCCAGATTTGAAAGAGTTATAGTAGTGTAATTTGAAATAACCATTTGGTTTTGATGTATGATGTCAATTGATGGATAAAAAAATGCAACATACATTCATGGTTTTTTTTTACTAAAACTTGCTTCAAGGACCAATTATTTATATGTTCCCTAGGAAATCCTAAGATTCATAAAATAGACATAAATGATTTTAAATATAGTATAGAGGTTGGGAAGGAGCAACTAATTCCCATAGAAGGAAGTCATGACTAAAAAGGTATTATTCACATTAGTATTTAATTTAATTATTTAAACCAATTTATTAATTAACTTTAATATTAATAAATAATTATGGTTAGTAAATAAAGCATCAGAGCATCACTGACACAAACATTGCACTAGTAACCTAGCTAGTATCAATAGAAAATTTGTAGGTTATGTAGAGCTCACACATGAGAAGACTTAGTAGATCCTTGGGATCTACCTAGTATTAATAATGGTCATTTACGAACATAGTAAAAGAAAAACTTATGCCTCTCATTTTATATATATGTGTGTGAGTCGATTAAGAGTGGAAAGTCCTAAGTTGCATCAATAAGTCTCATATGGAACAAATAATTTAACAACTCAAAATGGTGAAGATGTGAGGAAATCAAGGTCAAAGAGGATCATCACAAGCACCTCCTACAAATAATGCATTGCCATCACAGGATTTGGCTCTCATCTTGCGCTCCCTAGAAGCAATTAATGAGACTTTAAGAGGGTGTCAAATAACTGAGGTAGAAATGGAGCACCCTTTATTAGGGCTGGTAAATATTGAGGGATTAAGTGACTCTGATAGAGGACCTCCAATCGAGGACATTACGAGGGAGCTCGAAACATTAAGATCCTTGAGTTTGCTAGAGGTCGTGCTAGCAAACGAGCAGAAGCTTGGCTAGAAGGAATGAGAAGGCGCTTCGCACTAAGAGATTATACTTCCAATTCAAAAGCTAAAATAACAATCTTCCAACTCATAGATAGTGCTCTCAATTGATGGGGTAACTTAGAGCATTAACTACATCTCATTCTAGAAACAGTTACTTGGGAGTTATTCAAGGAGAGATTCAAGAAAAAGTACCTACCAGCATATTATGAAGAACAACAAGTAGGAGCCTTCCATGCTTTGGTACAGGGAAACTGTATGGTAGAGGAATATGAGATTGGATTCATGGAATTGGTCAAGTATGTATCCTACATGGATATTGATCAACACTAAGCAGATCATTTCATTTATGGATTGAACCCTAAGACTAGGGCATAGGTGTGGATGTGGAAACCATCCTCAGCTGCAAAATTTGTTGAACATGCTCATTATGTTGAAGAGCACTTAGACTTAAAGGGTGGAAACAAAACAATTTTTCCACAACAACCAAGGTTCATGGAGAATGCCCCTCGTAACTTGTTTAGGGGACGATGTTTGAGGCCACCACGATATGGAAATAGGATTATACCAAAGCACTGACATTGGGTATTTCAATGGCTATTAGTGTAGCTTCACCGACAACTTTGTGGACTCATGCAAATCATGGTCAAACACGAGGAGCCACAAGCAAGGGTAAGGGTCTTAGGGGAAGGGTCTCTTTCCAAAGAACTCCACAACATTATGTTTATATTCTACCTCGCATCACTTATTGGCAATGTGGGGGACCTCATTACTAGTGTGATTGTCCTAAGTTACAAAGTTTTAACAACCATAGAGAAGGAAAAGCACCAATGGGGATAGCAAGCATTCACCATCGAATCTATACAGAAGTTGATAACCAGCAAGTTGAACACCAATCTATCGTGGTAAAAACCTCAGGTATGATAAACAATGTAAAAATTAAAATTTTGTTTGATTCTGGTGATACATATAGTTTCATTTCACCAGTTTCATTAGAAAAATGTGGGTTGCAGCCTATTGTTAAGAAATTTACTACATAACATTAATAATTACCAAGAGGAATATATATAAGAAATAACCAGCAACAAGCATAAACACATAAACATAAATGTTTATCTGGGAAAACCCCAAATCTGGGGAAAAACCCAACCTAATAAGATCTCATTAGCATTGGCCAAAACCCTGGCCAATCCGACCAAGTGAGCCTTCACCACTCACCTCCAGGTCTTGCATTACAATGAAGCCCTTCTAGACTTTTATAAGCTCCATTACATATAATACCACAGGTAGAATACTATGGGTGCACAATACCATGTGCCCGAAAACCATCACTGTTTAACCTGGTGAACTTTGACTCTATCCTAAGTCAAGTTTACCTAACAATTCCCCCCTTTAACTTGACTTAGGGTTCCTTGACTAACTCTAGCCAAACCTGCTAAGTGAGACAATCCTACTCACTCTAACTCTTAACCCCCCTCAGAGTTTTTACCCGGGGTATTGTTAACCCAACATCCCCCCTATCACCTAGGTCTAACCCAATCATTGAGGGGTACACATGCCTTACCAGGTCTTATAGTAGTATGCCCATTTACATGCAATAATTTTGACTTCATTAATTTTATTTTTTTTTGTTTATTGTTGTTGCGATTCTAATCCATCCTCTCTCAATTTGATTTGCTCAAAAACTTCTATCAAACCACTCCAACTACAAGCCCAACAAGAACCTCATAGTTTCCAGCATCGGTAGCCTTACATAGTAGAGAACGAACAATTTTCGAAGCCGCATGAATCCCGAACAATTCGTCAACATGTTCCAAACCAGTAAATATAAAAAATGCACTGGGATCCCTAATGGCTATGACACTATCTTCCGCACATTCTCCTCGAGGTTCTTCTGTGTAAGATTGTTCCACCATTATTTTCTAGACCCAGATCTGTAAAAACGTTGCATTGATCTCATTAGGCACTATAAACCCCTGGCATCAAAGAATCCCTTTGAAGCCAATATGTGGCTCTAATACCAGTTGTTAGAAATTTATATATTATGGAGCAATGGAACACATAAAATATTGCATAAATATAAACACAGAAAATGCATAAAACAAGAGAGACACAGATATATGTGGTTCACCTAGTTTGGGCTACGTCCACCTCGAATAGCCAGTCCTTCCTTTCTATTATCCATTGAAATAAAGAGACACAACCTACAATAGATCCGTTGTAACATCCTCTGTTTTCTCTGGACACCACATATCTCCACAATGGTATGATATTGTCCACTTTAGGCCTAAGCCCTCATGGATTTGTTTTTGGGCTTTACCCCAAAAGGCCTCATACCAATGGAGATATTTGTCCATCCTTATATACCCATGATCCTCCCCACTTCTAGTCAATGTGGGACTTTGGTTGTATACCCAACACCTATGAGCATGATGACCTTAAACAAGTTGAAATGGATCATGGGATAAAAAAAGAAATAGGACCTAGTGTTGAACAATATCAGGTGAACCTCGGGATGTGTATAACTAAGTTGAAGGCATACGTCACCACAATGGGGACATATGATGTAATCATCAGAATGGACTAGCTAGAAGCTCATCGAGCTTTGGTAGACTATTTCAAAAAGAAGGTTATTTGTTTAGATGATGAAGGTAGATCAATTAATATTTGTGATGTCAAGAGAAGAGTGTCCCTACAATTCATCTCCACAATGAAGGTAAAACATTGTCTACGACAAGGTTGTAAACTATATGTGGCCAAGGATGTAAGTGACCAAAAAGGACCCTCCCTAGATCAGCAACCAGTTTTTTCAAAATTCGAGGATGTTTTCCCTAAGGAATTACCTGGATTATCACTGGTGAGGGACATAGATTTCAAAATCAACCTAAAACCTAGTGTAGAACCAATCTCCAAGACAACTTACATGATGACAGCTCCAGAACTTTGTGAGTTGCAGATGCAGTTAAAAGGGATTTTAGACTTGGGATTTATCAAATCTAGTATTTCACCTTGGGGTACACCAGTGATTTTCATCAAGAAGAAGGATGGTTCCTTAAGGCTATGCATAGATTATAGGGACTTGAGTAGAGCCACAATAAATATTAGGTACCTGATACCTATAATAGATTATCTATTTGATCAAATGAAGGGAGCAACAGTTTTCTCAAAGATCGACCTACAATCTAGATACCACCAATTGAGAACTAAGGAAGGTGACATCTCCAAAACCACATTTCGAACTCAATTTGGGCACTACGAGTTCGTAGTTGTTCCATTTGGTTTGACCAATGCACTAGTAGTATTCACGAGCCTCATGAATGGTGTGTTCAGCAAGTATCTGGACCAATTTGTGCAAGTCTTTATTGACGATACTCTGATGTATTCCAAGAATGAAAAGAAGCATGAATAGCACCTAAAGGTTGTATTGAATTGCTTAAGGGAAAATCAATTGTATGGAAAATTGTCAAAATGTTCCTTCTTTCAGAAGAAAATTCATTATCTTAGGCAAATCATTTCGAGAGAAGGGGTTTCCATTGACCCAAAAAAGGTAAAGGGCATGATTGATTGGCTAGTACCAAAAAATTCTCATGAGTTGCATAGTTTTATGGGGCTATCAGGTTATTATCGTAAGTTTGTGGAAGGGTGTTACACAACATTTTGTCATTGTCCCTGTACTCCCCATTCCTTGATCCTGGAGGACCACTACAGTGAACCCCGCATGCTTTGTCTTCATGGAGAAACTCCCATTATGTCCCTCTTCATGAGCAGATCATTTCCCTTTTGCACCATTTCCCCTGAAACTTTTGTTTTGCCCAATTTACAAGACTAGCGCTAATGGCCTTTGTATCCCCCACGCCAATGTGCAGAGATTAGCACCATTCCCCGCACCGATCTGCGTGACTAAGCTATGTTCTAGTTGCGCTAGTCCTGTTATGGAAATTTTTTAAAATTAGAGTTGAAGTTTCCATCTCTAGAAGCTCCATAATGGAAATCTGGTAAATGGTTTGGCCGGATGGGGTCGAAGATGATAGTTTGGGCTCCTTTCCCCTATGATGATGGAACTACCTCAAGGGATAAGTCCTTCTCCCATGAGAAGAGGATCCATCTCCCATCCATCTTTCCTAGATAAACCTCCCTTCTTCCCAAGCACAAAATAGTTGCAGTGATATAGTTAGAGTGTTTGCTGAGTGTGAGTATGTTATTAGACAAGCAAGCTATCACTAGATGTATCCATCTAGTGTGTGAGGGAGAAGTGTGTTTGGTTTGGAGTGAAGTCTAAAGGGAACAGTATTTAAACTATTCTTGTTTGAAGCCATCATGAAGTGCTAACAAAAGTGTGTGGGAACTTGGTCTTGTCAGAGGAAGACTGCGACATCAAGACAAATGGTTGTAATATCTCTTTGATATTAATATATGCAACTATCGATTGATTTCCCACATGTTTTGTAATATTACATATTCATGCCTTGATGCTTCTTGACTCATTAAGTAGGTTGGATTGCAATTTTTCTATTATTATGTTTGTGTGTTGTTGTTGTTTACTTGTTTTAGGAGCTTGAAGAAGGAAGCGAGAGGTTGTTGGGGCGAGCAAGCGAGGATATCATCAAGCAGGATAAGCAACCAAGAGGTAGGCCCTCTTGATTGATCCTAACCTAAGGAAATCTTCCATGGAATGTAACTGTTGTGGCTAGACCCATTATTGGGCTAGAGGAATTTGTTCGTGTCTACACCTATAATTTTACTTCACCACAAATTGGTGACTCTGCTAGAGAGATCCCATCTTTTTGTTTGTTTTGGATTTCATGATTTCATGACAACTTTGCTAGTTTCATGTTTTCCCTTTTGTTCTGTTGCTTTTCTCCTACTTACTAGCTTAAGTCTAAAAATCATAGTAGCAGATTTGGTCCCTATTTTGAATTTTCTTTTATTTTTTCTTAGTTTCCTTGGATAGTGTGTTTAATCGGCTGATAGTCGTGTTGATCAACATGAATTGCAGAGGAACAGTCACTCCGACCCGCCTCTGGTGCTTGTTGTCAGTTAGGCAGTCGCGCTGATTCCTGTAAGTGAAGATTAGGGCTACACCCCAATCTTGGCCAGTGTATTCTGCTCTTGTGTTTTTGACCCTATGAGCCTATTCACTATTTTTCTCCCTGATTAGAAAGCTACTCTTCCTTTGCTTTTGCTTTCTTGTAGGCTTGTCATCTTGTTGTTTGATTGATTGAGTCATTGAGTGGCCAACGGCACTAGGACATCTAGCTAGTCATCCATTCAGCAGCTTGTAGACTCATCAAGTCTGGATGTGGGTGTGTTTGCTCTTTGCATTTGTTTTTGGTCCCTTGTATGACTTTAACCTCTTTCTACACAAGCTTGAAAAAATTTTGTTTACTAGTTTGAGTGTCTTTTTCCAACATAGATTACATTATCAGTCTTGTGTTTGGAAAAGCCAATTCTTAGTCGATCTAAATGAACTTCTCTTTTCATGTTTTCATCTACTTGAAGAGCCCATAGTCTCAAAAATTTTCTCATTGAAAGATTGTATGTGAAAGTTTGTTTCGTTGTTTTATGAGAAAATATGAAATTCTAGCTTATTGCATCATTATGATTCGCATCTCTTAGAAACTAGAATTGCATTAGCATTTGAAAAGGAAGAGAAATTTTTTCATTTCGAAAGGACTAATAGACAAGTGCTTGTTAGGAAATTAGGAATTGGAATGCATTTTTCATTAGTTTATTTTTTTCAAAAAGTGAAGTAGTGGAAAATCATTTCGTTTTCAGTTGCTTGATTGTTTGCATTTGATTGAGTAGTTTCTACCCTCTCTAGTGTAGGCATTTCATCAAATTGAAAGGGTCTTGTCCCATTTAGTTGCATTTTAGGTTCTTCGAGTAGCATCGCTAAGACCTGAAAACTGAAACTTATCTCAATATCAACTCTAAAATGAATTCAATTTACCTAAGGCACATTTGACATTAATGATCACATCTAGAAGGTCTAGGCTAGAGATGTGTTCTGAAGTTTGTAAACCTAGCAGTTGTCGATAGCCTCGGCATTAAATAGTGCTAGCACAGATTTGTGCTCCCCGTACCATCGCGTATATAATGGGAGACCCCATTATGCTGCAATCCTTTTATCCTTAGGAAGCCAAGTCAACCACCTTTCGAACGTGATACACCGAACACAACATTCAGGGAGATTTCCTTCTTGTACTTCTTGGTTCGCCAAGAGGTATTCCGCAATTCACAACTTCCTGGTAATCTTGTTTACCTAGATCATCCAGAGTAGTCATTTGGTCTTTTTGACTCATTAAACTTAAAAGGTCATTTGAGCACTTGTCCTTTTGAGCTCGTTTCCAATCGAAAGTGATAGAGTCATCTTTGTTTCATTCTCGACTCTTTAAAAATGAAAGAACATCAGTCTTTTATGCGTATTAAGTAATTGATTGCCCACAATCTAAAACATCTTGTTAGATTTTTTGGCCAAATTGTGAGTTCCCTTAAAAGGAAATTTTTAAATCCTTGAAGCTATTTGTTCTATCAGCTAAGACAAGGTCATCGTGACTAAACCATCTGGTTCATCCATTTCCACTTCCTCTCCTCTGTATGAAAGATCGTCCGAGGAGCCACTTCCTGAGTTATCAAAGCCATTTGAGGGCCAAAATGTTGAACTCGCAATTGTTTTGAGTGTTCAACCATTATCATCTCGTCCTCCACCTGCTTTCGATTCAGGGTCATCCGCTGGTCTTGACCCAGAATCTCCAGATAATCCCATTCGAACTCCAGAGAAATCACCGACCACTGACAGTCATCTTGGACTAATTATCTATCCTTTGAACCCTCTGTTTGACATTGTTGAGATATCACCACAGCTCCCTTACAGTCCATACGGTCAACCGGGTGTTCCTTTGGAACTATCCCCTACTACACGTTCAGTTGTTTGTCGTCGTTTGTTTCCAAACATGGAACCCGAGGGCGATGCTCCAGTCACTTCTTTGGATGAGTTTGAAGTCTCAACTCCACACACTGTTGAGGGAGAAGAATTGCAGCTACAGTTCCCTCCCAAGGGTTTCCCTTATTCAGATGGTATTCCCACCAGCTTGCCACCTGGCTATGTGTCTTTAGGGCACTTAGTTTCGAGCACATCAAGTGCCTCATCACTCTACCATAACTTTGTTTGGGCATTAGGTGTGAGACCTACGTCAGGTCTGTTCGTCATGAACATGACCTCCCAACCAGTTGTTACTTCCTGGTGCAACCCACCATCTCGAACACTCTTGTACCATCAATCCCAGTTATGTGTCAGTCACAATTGGTAGTTTCAAAGATTGTCTCTACCAGTTCTTCTGTCCCATTATTCAGTGGCCAGATTGTGCCACCGCTTGGGGGGCAGAATCTGAATGTCTCTATGATGTCAGGTGCCACTAAAGTGAGTGGCTCACAAGCTCACATGCTTGGTATAAACCAGCCCTTGTCTGGTATTATTTACAACCTTGTTGACCCTACTAGATCAAGCAATGTCTAGTACCAACAGATTTAGAATCCTGGTGGTCTGTCTGGATCGAAAAATGTTCAGTGTCAGCAGCCTTATGGGGCTTAGGTCCAATACCAAAATCCTTACATTCCATACGGTTCTCAAGGATTGATTAATCAACCTTACACCATCCCGTCTGGGCAGTACATCCAACCTAGCTACGGCCAGATTCAGTTCGGTAATTTCCCAAGCATTGTTCAAGTACCCTTGCAATAGCAAGGACAGCTTTTGTAACAACAAGGGAAACTTTTGTGGCAGCAAGGGCTCTTCGCGCAAAAGCAAGGGTAGATTATACCACATCAAGGTCACCTGCAACAACAGCAAGGTTAGTCCTTCCAACAGTTGCAACAAACCACGCAGCAACAGACGCAATATGCTCTGCATACCTCTCAACCCATACCCTCGCAGGGCCAATCTCTGCAAACCCAAGGACAAATTTTACAGCCACAAGGCAAGCAAATCCAACTTGGGTAGCAGCAACCCTTGTATACCTATCAACAAGGGCAACCCTTGCAGGGATAGGTTCAAGGTCAAATCCTACAACAACAGGTGTAGAATCCTCTTGTTTAAAGCCAACAGGTTCAGAATCATATCGGCCAAGGTCAACAAGTACAGAACCCCTACATCCAAGGGCAACAAGCATATCAACCTTATGCCCAAGGATTTCAAGTCTAGAATCCTCTTGTTCAGGGACAACAGGCCCAATAGCCCTATGTTCCAGGACAACAGGTCCCATACCCACATGTTCAAGGTCAACAGGCTCAACAGCCTTTTAACCCATATGTTTCCTATCAACAACCTGTGCATGGACATTTTCAAGGTACTCCTAGTCTGAATCCTCCCTTTGGTCAAGGTAACCCACAATGGGGACAGCCTCAGATGCCATATGGCCAAAATCCCCCATTGTGGGGTCAAAATCCTTACCAGCAGGGATGGGCTCCTCCTTATGAGCCTGCTTATCGACCTCCCATGCCTTTTAACACTCAATTACCCTTTTTGCCTACACTTGAGTTTTCGGATGTATAACGTCTCACGATGATCTGGTTCTTTAGTCGTTGTAATGGCCTCTGGTGTCATCCAAGATACCAATTTATTGCCCCAAGTTCGATGGGAAAGCTAAGGAAGATCCTCAGGCCCACATGATGACATATTACCTCTGGTGCTCGTCGAATTCATACGTGGATTATTCCATTCGTCTTCGTCTTTTCCAACGAACCCTTATGGGTGCCGCAGCAAAATGGTACATCGAGCTACCTCAAAGTACTTTTCATGACTTCAATTCGTTAGCCATGGCCTTCCTCACGCATTTTCAACTGCCGGTTTGTTATGAAACAGGCACCTATTTGCTCACATTGCTTAAGCAATACACTGCAACGCACATCTCTGATCATATCCATGAATGGAGACACAAACATTGACTAATCAAGTTTGAAATAGTTGATTAGTTGCTCACCAAATGGTTTACCAAATCATTCGTAGCCCCAATTTCTCGCAATATATCCATGGGTGGCTGCGTCACTAAAGAGAAAGCCATCGCTCATGCCCAGTACTTGGACTTGGTCTACTCTCAGTCTGGCACCTTATACGAATCATTACCCAATGCTCCATGACCATCATCTGATCCTGCAACATCAAAGTCATCCGCTATCCCTCCTATTGATGGAGTTCTTGGTTCAGTATCACAGGCCCCTACCAAAACTTCTTCCAAACAGAAGTCGGTCTCGAATACTTCTCCCAATAGTTCATCTCAGAACCATACAAGCCTTGGTAAAACCTCAGAGGTCCATGTTTTCCAATCTACCGTAGCAGACAAATCCTTGAAATGAAAAAAGAAAGGCAGAGGCAAAGCTAAAGTCGACACCCCGAAATAGGGACCTCCCAAATTGTCTTCCAGTGAATCATCACAATGGAAACCTAAGTATCCTTGTCTCATTTGTGAGGAGGATCACTATACTAAGGATTGTCCATGACAATCCGAAGTTAGTCAATTGCTCAAGGGGACCCCTGTTGTCCTTAAAGAACCCTTTCTGTCTCAGCAGACTCAAATGATAGACCAACCCCGATCTGCTTCGTCTAGATCTCAAGTGTTCATGATGATTGTTGGACAGGTAAATCCCCTCTGCGAACAGAGGTGATCCCACTAGTCTAAAGCAGAACTAGCCACAATCAAACCACGCTGCCACGCAAGTTCCTAGTTATGCATCAAAGGTGGATTAAAAAGACCAACCTGGAGTCCAACGCAGGTAGAGCTGATATCCAGAACGAACACCTGCACATAGATACCAACATAAAATCTACCAAAGCATCTATATTTCAGTCCAGGAAAAGTTACAACCAAGAACCTCTCCTGGCTTAACTATATGTGTCTTGCACTGCATCTCCTCTCCGGCAGCATAACCTCTCTAGCTCTCATTAGCATTCCTGAACTCAAGACATCTAACACTCCATAGCTCTGACTCTTAGCACTAGCGACTAGCTTGTCAAATGCATCTCTTTTGTGGTTCATAGAGCTCGGCGTAAGACATCTTCAGCTCCATGTAATAACGTGCATTAAGGCAAAAAGCATGACTAAAGCGACTGCTGCTCTAAGACAGAGCGCCAAAGGATCATAACTTCCAATGTCCACACATGCTCAAGGAACATAATGCAAAGAGAAAAAGAAGGTTCCATTATTGAGCACACCCATTAATGTGGCTACCTGATGAAAGGATTATCAAACTCCAGCTCCCACAATAGGGAAAGAAAAAGAAGTTCCATATTCTTCTTCTAGTTCTGGCCCTCTACAAATCGAGCGCCCTAACCCTGATTCCACTCCACAACCACCCTATCGAGGTGTGCTAAGGAAATCCTCGTACAATCCCAATGCCCGAGCCACTCAGCATTACAATATTGTTGAAGATTTGGCTCAAGCACCATCAGCTATGTTGGCTCTCGAGGTACTCCAAAGCTACCCATCACAATGGAAATCTTTGCTGCTAGCTTTTGGGGGCATCAATCCCACCGACTCTAATTTGATCTGTTTCGATTTAGAGAACCATGTTCCAAGACTCCCTCATCAGATTTCCTTTCTTATTCAAGTAATCATTAATGAAAAGACCATCCACCACACTATCGTAGATGAAGGTGCTTCTACCTGCATCATGTCAACTGTGTGCTGGAAGGCTATTGGTTCCCCTGCACTTAACCAATCTCCGAACACATTGGAAGCTTTCGATGGTCACAATTTGTAACCCTTTGGTGTTTTAACCAACCTTTCCATCACCTTGGAAGGTAAGACAATGCAAGTCGAAGTAGAGATTGTTGACACCAGTCTCAATTATAATCTTCCACTTAGCTGAAGTTTGGCTCATGCCATGCATGCCATGGCCTCCTCTTTGTTTTGTCTGATTCGATTTCCCCATCAAGGTAGGATTGTCACTGTCAATCATCTATCTTTCTTTGCCTCTTCCTCATCCAATGGCAACGTTTTGAATGTCAAGCACTCTGGCGCTCCCTTTGAGAGTATGGGGGCAGGTCTTTTCAAAGATTTTTCCTTAATGGGAATTTTCCACTCCCACCTCCTCATGTTACCTCCATCAACATGATCTTGGTCAAATCTGATCCCTGGATCATACCTATGCTAGATATAGTTGATGCTTGGGGAAACATCATGCCACTTAGTCTCGCTGAAGTCAATTACGTGGAAATTGTTTCGGCTATGAACTTTATATCCTGTGATTCACATATCTCGAAGACCTCTCTCAATATGTATTCTCAATCCCCCTGGCTTGGCACTTTGGAATCATCTAATCCCTTAGTCGAGACCTTCATCAGCGGAAATCATGTCTCTCGAGGAACTGCCATGGATTGATACCCATCATCGCTCCTCTTTCTTGCCTTAGCTGGCAGTCATGTCTACCTCTTTCAAAGAGTCCTCTTCTCCATTTCCACCACCGACTGTTACTCATGAAGTATGGTAAGAAGGAAATCTAGGTAATATTACCCAAATGATGTTGCTTCATATTTCTATCAAACCCGGTATCGTTGAACACGTTCATATCGGGGTATCTTGTTCTCCAAATGAGATCAAGACATATACTCGTCTTTTTCAAGAATTTTGTGATGTGTCTGCATGGTCTTACGAAGAAATTCCTAGCACTGATCTCAACATCGTGGTGCATGAAATACCAACGTATCCAGATGCGAGGCCTGTTCGCCAACAGCTTCGTCTGGTGCACCCTAGAAAGGATGCTGCTATTAGGGGTGAAGTCAAAAAGCTTCTAAAAGCTGGATTCATTTATCCCATTCCCCTTATAGATTGGGTGTCCAATATTGTCCCAACGAACAAAAAACAAGGCACAATCCGCATTTGTGTGGATTATTGAGATCTTAATCATGCCTGTCCTAAAGACAACTTTCCTACTCCCTTCATTTATCAAATCATTGATGAGTGTGCCAAGAGCGAGATTTTTTCCTTTATGGACAGTTTTTCTCGTTACAACTAGATCAATATCGCACCGACTAATCAAGAGAAGACAACCTTTATCTGCCGATGGGGTACGTTCGCATACAAGAAGCTCCCTTTTGGCCTAAAAAATGTTGGGGCCACATTTCAGTGGGCAATGTCCTATGTGTTTCATGATATTCGCAACATTGACCAACCTTACTTGGATGACCTTCCTACCCATTCTTGTAAGCGACAAGATCACCGGAACCACCTACGGCAGATTTTTATACGTTGCAAGCACTATAACATCTATGTAAATCCACACAAATGTGTTTTCTGCTTGGAATCAGGACGACTCCTTAGCTTCATCATTTCCAAGGATAGGATTCGCCTGGATCCGCTAAAATTCAAGGCCATTGTAAATTTACCCCCTCCATATTCACTGCACCAACTCTAGAACCTTCAAGGTAAGGCCATCTTTCTTCATCATTTTATACCCAACTACGTCGGGCTAGCTCTAGGATTTTCTCGGTTGCTCAAACAAGGAACAACCTTTGCATGGGATGAGATAGCCCAAAACGATTTCGATGATATTAAGGTTGTCCTCATAAATGCTCCTCTATTGCATCCACCAGATTATTATCGAGATTACTTCTTTTACCTAGCCATAGCCCCTAGCACCATAGCTCTGGTGTTAGTTCAAGACAACGATGAAGGCTCCAAACACGTCATCTATTACCTGAGTCAGATTCTCCTCGACATTGAAACGTGTTATGCACATGTCAAGAAGTTGGCTTTGGCCATAGTCCAGGCTGTCCAACATTTTCAAAATTATATTCTCTTACGAACGACTACAGTGATTTCTGAATGCAACCCTATGACCTACATCCTGACTCGTCAGTTGCTGGGGGGCAAGTATTCTAAATGGATCGTTATCCTGCAAGAATTCGATTTGGTCTTCACTATGGCCAAATCTAAGAAGTCACTTGTTTTCACAGAATTGATTTGTTCCCTTCCCTCTAAAGCTCTCCCTGCTAGTGCAAATGAACAACTCCCAGATGAGACCCTTTTCCTGATTAGCACCCTTGATCCATGGTACAGTGATATCATCGTGTATCTCCAAACCTCCACGTTTCAGTTTGTGTTGACCAAAGATGATCATCGAAGGATTTAGCATCATTCTCAACCCTACCATATTATTGGTGATACTTTATACTCTGTCGATGTCGACTCTGTTCTTCACTGATGCCTCACAATTGAGGAAGATGAAAGAGTTCTCAATGATTTCCACTCTGAGGCATGTGGTGGTCATATGTCTGGTTATGCTACACCTCAGAAAATCCTTCATGCTGGTTATTTCTGGCCATCCATCTTCAAAGACTACATTTTTGTTATCTGCAAGTGCCACGAATGCCAAATCTACCAATGCAAGATGTGCATCCCACCCGCTCACCTACACCCCGTCATTACCGTTGGTCCCTTTGTCAAATGGGGTATCGATTATATGACATGTAACCATCATTCGGTCGGGGGGCATGTCTACATTATTATTCTTGTGGACTACTTCACCAAATGGGCCAAAGAAATGCCTACATATTCGGCAGATGGTAAGATGGCAGCTCAATTCCTTTTTAACCATGTTATTTCCAGGTTCGTCGTACCCCAAGCCATTGTCACAGATCATGGTTCCCACTTTAGAAATTACATGATGGCAGAACTAACATATGCATTGGTCTTGTGCCAAGATGGCTCAACCCCATATTACCCTCAGGACCATGAACAAAGTTTTGGTCACCATGCTTCAGTGTACTATTGGGATTCACAAATCAAATTGGCATCTCATGCTTTTTTCAGCTTTGTGGGCCTACTGAACTTCAACCAAAGATGCCACAAGTTTCACACCATTCCAGTTCATCTATGGTCTGGAAGCAACATTACTAATCAAATGTAAGATTCCTTCACTTAAGTTAGTTGTTGAACTCCTCCCTGAAACATCACCTCAAGAGGAACTCCTCTTATATTTGGAACGACTAGACGAGACTCACCGTCTCGTTGCCTTGGTCATTGAAGCACAAAAGAAACAGGTCAAATCCCATTTCGACCAATCAATCTCCCCTCGCGCTTTCTCTAAGGGTGATTTGGTCTTGTTATACGACCAAGCTAATGATAAGCTGGGGGCAGGCAAGTTCGAACCTATGTGGCACAGGCCCTATATTGTAAAACATGTTTTGTAGAAAGGAGCCTATGAACGTATTGATTATGAAGGAAATCCTCTCGATAAGCCCTGAAACTGGCTTTACCTCAAAAAGTACTACGCTTAGGTCATCTTGCATGGTTACTTATGTACATTAGTGTGTGATTCATTTCCATGCAGTGTGGTTTTGTGTGGAAGTTTTCGAACAACTTTCCTATTTACTATACTTTTTGTGCTTTGCAGATGTCTGCAACTCCTCACGTCGATTTCACCGATGGTGCTGGACAAAGTACTCGGAACCTATCATCCGCGGCATGGGCTATCTACAACCCTAACGGTGAGTTGATTGATCTTCAAGGTATCTGCCTAAGTCATACAACCAATAACATTGCTGAATACAGTGCGGTCATCAAATTCTTATCAGAAGTTATCGCTCTGGGCATCAAAGAATTGGTTGTCAACCTAGATTTGTAGTTTGTCGTCCTTCAACTCAACAGGCAATATTCCATCAGGAACCCTCAAATATTACGAATGTATCTTCGTATCCATCTGTTGGAAATACATTTTGATTATATCACATATCATCATATTCCTAGACGCATGAATACATTAATAGATGCATCAGTTAATTATGTGTTGGATAAACATTTATGAAACATGTAAAAGATAAGACAAACCATTTGTACCATAATAGACAAGAAAATATAACATATATACATATGTGAAAATGTTTGATACACCAAAACCCCAAAAAAAGTATGTATGTCTCCAATAACATCAGTGGCTCGTAGGCCTCGTACATCCGTGGCACATAGGCCTCAAACAATATGTAAGTACTAGACCTAGGAACTACTCGGCATGGTGGTCATGATAGCATGAAACAGCTCGCACTACGCGAATCAGTAATCGGTGGATCCGATCTGAGACTCCCACTGTGTGCTCTGGTACCGCCGAGGCATGTCTCCTATCCAAGCATACTTAGAGATACCATGAGTCAACCCCTCAAGGATCCTTGCAATCTCCTCCTTGTTATCACTCCCTTCCTGATAAGGGGTGACAACATAAATATGACAAGGATAGCACCTGGCTATTGGGGACATCTCGACTGGCCACTCTGGTCCAACATCTGCATACACAAGAGAAATGTTATAAGCATGCATATACAAAAAACAATTAAAAAACATAAAAATCAAAATTTGGTTTGGTTTTTTACCTTCGTCATCGAAGTCCTCCCCATATGGAAAGGGCATATCCGGGTCTCCACAGAAATCAATGCTGTTGTATGGCCAGTCCTCCACGACAATTTTTTGTCATCGTAACCACAAAAAGAATGCTGGTCAATAGGACATCTGCTGACCCCCAGTGATCCTGGGCATCAAACAACTCCAGTGGGCCATCTACAGATCACGTGGCACAAGAGGATCAACCTCAATCAACTGATACTAGAACAGTGGCACTCGTTCTAGGAAGAAGGTCACAAGTACTGATCTGAAGCCAAATTGCTTGAGATTTCCTGCCTTCACCTTAGATAACTAGCACTTGATATTCATCTGCATGGCCTCTGCCCAATTGAAAATCGTGGGAGTTGTGCATTCTATAGCATAAAGGAACTTCGACTTATTAGTCTCATGTTTTACCTAGGACCCTGCCACTCTGTTGATGGTCAACAGAAGCACTCTCAGTGTCAAATCCCATACATTGGAAATCTCAATCTTCCCACTTTTGGATTTCAAGGCCTCAGGACAATGCGTGACAAGTAGGGAAGACATGTTGCCCCGACTGGACGTGATCCATACAAATTCACTGGCTCACCTCTGCAAGACAGCCTTGTGATGAAGTAAATGTCTAACATTGTCAGCTCTAGCTCCTAGTCCCCAATGACAAAAATCTCACGATTAATGTCCCAAAGTCTTATCAAATACCGAAGCAATTCAAGTTGGGCCCGCATCCCTAGTGTAAGGAAAAAATTGAGGAGCCCGCAAGCCCTCAAAGCCTCAAGGGAATTTGAATCATTTATTTCTTGGGTGTCCACATCTTCATGTTTTCTTTCCTTCCAATCCACCATTTTTTACATTTTCTCTCCTGTAAAAGCCATTTATTTGAGTCAATCATCAATTTTGGTACATAAAAATAAAATTTTAACAATTAGTTATTGAGAAAACTTATTTTTGACCTATCCACGGCACCAACACGCCTATTTTAGAAACAGTTGCACTAGTCGGTGCAGATGGCCATGCAAATGACCCTCGGCCAGCGTGATCTCATGCCCGGAAATCGCCCCAATCAAGGGCGAAAACATTTCTAAAAAACCTCTCTAAAAGTCCATAAAAATGGAGCTCAGGGCTTCGGCTGTTACCTGGAACTGATGGCTCATCGATTGGCCTCCCAGATCTCCCACAATTCGCTCTGGAAAAACTAAGGCAAAAGAGGGTCAAAGACTTCACTGCAAAGGTAAAAAGGTAAATGGAAAAAGTATATTTAATTTTCTCCTATTTATTCATGTTTTTCATGAAAATATCAAGACTTGTAAATATTTTTTCACCTATTTTGCCTCAAGGACTCGATAATACACTTTGCCTTACTTGTGCAGTGACAGGTGATGGATGTTCAATGATGGCGATGAGTCATATTTCAACGCTTTTCTCGACTTGTTAAACTCATATGAAAATATCGTCGAGTATTTTTCCCTTTTTGACTTGTTAAAGAGAATAAAAATGGGGGGTTTGCTTTCAGCTATTTTCCAACCCTTTAAAAATGAAAAGATGGTCGAGCCCTTGTTGTTTCGAACTCGTTAACAGATGCGAAACATCGTGCACCCAGTATAAGTTTGCCCCTTTTACGGGCTGGGAGGCACTATTTATGGAAAAGGTACTCCTTGACTGAAATGGTCAAGCGGTTCTCTCAAGTATTGCTTTCTACCTTTTCGGGCTTGAGAGACACAAATGTACGAAATGGGACCATGTGGAGTTTTCTTTTATGTGTCTTTTTCAAATTCTCTAAACATGAAAAGGATACCGAGTTACACCTTTGTCAGACTTGTTAAACTATTAAATGACATCGAATTCATCACCATGATGAATATGAGTTTCTCCTTCCTAGGGATCACTAAACTTACTAGGTTGGATTCATCCGAAGGATGAACTTATAGTGCAAGCATATGCTATCCCCTTCAAGCTTGTGATAAAAAATAATTGGGGTACTCGCCAGAAATGGTGGGGGAAAATTTGGAAGTCTATCGAGTCGTGTCGGTAGCTCACTCTTGAACATGACACTCTTTCCTTCGTGTTGGGTTGTGACATCCTCCTTTACATCGTTAACCTCCCTGGGTTTTGGTTGTTCATTTTTGCCTTCCATCTGATCTCTGCTATGTCACCATGACCACCAATCCCATGGATCCAAAAGCTGCCAAACTTCAAGTTGTGTCACTGATATGTTCAAGAGTCGTCCTTCTATAGTTACACTTACCTCTGATTCTCTGTATCATCCAAAATCATTTTTGCATCCTCTCGTCTCACGTTAATGATGTGGGATTCATTATAGTCAAAATTAGTCGTTGGTCAAGATAGTCGTTGGAGGGCTCTGCTCAGACTATTTAACTTGCATAGCTAGATCTGTTTCTTCAACTTGTCTTGACGATGAACCACACCAGTTGGTTCGAAACGCATCGACAAAGGTCTTTCCTCATGTGATTTACGCTGAAGTTCTTCTTACAACTATTATGGATCACAGAAGCCTCAATTCAATAATAGATGTGGGATTCATTATGGCCCTCCTTTGACACGATCACTTTCCGTTGACATCAACTCATTATCTAGGAAGTTGATCGAGAGACCCCCTTCCATTACTTTATATCTTGCATGCCTCAATGGAAAGTTCTTCGCACTCAATGACAAGTTCACATCATTGGCTTTCGATCGAGTGATTTCGCGAAGGCTCAACTTCAATTCCTGTATTCACATTCCGTGAATTGTGTTGATAGTACCTTGAGGGCCATTGTCATTATTGGTGGTTCCTCTCGCACTTGTTAACAGTTTACATCATTGACTGGTAATCAAGCGACGTGATTTCATGTTGGATTTCAACACATCTATTTGCATGCTAGGGTCTGTACTTTGATCGGGTCATGTTGGAGCACAAGATCCTAGACTCAAATTACAAAAAAGTCTAGGTTGCGAAATGGTGTGACATGGTTATGATGATATGCATGTCTCTTTCAGAGGGTTGGTTGCGACTAGACCATGAGTTATCATATGTGATCCTTCTCATTATTGGATGGTTGCGACCATACCTTGGTTTCATTATGATCCTCTTTGACGGATGGATATGCCCATACCTGGATCCATTTACATGGTCATTCTCTGAATGGTTGCATCCATGCCACGATTCATGTATCTTTTGACAGAGATCTCAGTTTATGTATATGTATTTGTACTTGCTTGGAGGTCTTCCAACTGCAGACCAGTTCCCCACACTAATTTATAAAGCATTTCATTCCTCACTCTGGTTTGACCTTCATGCTTTACAGGGCATCTATTACATAGCATTTTGTCATTGTCCCTGTACTCCCCGTTCCTTGATCCTAGAGGACCTCTACAGTGAACCCCGCATGCTTTGTCTTCATGGATAAACTCCCATTATCTCCCTCTTCATGAGCAAATCATTTCATGTTTGCACCATTTCCCCTTAAACTTCTATTTTTCCTAATTTACAAGACCGACGCTAATGGCATTTGTATCCCCCGCACCGATCTGTAGAGATTAACACTATTCCCCGTGTCGATCGGTGTGACTAAGCTGTGTTCCAGTTGAACCAGTCCTGTTATGGAAAGTTTTTAAAATTAGAGCTGAAGATTCCATCTCTAGAAGCTTCGTAAAGGAAGTCTGGTAAATGGTTTGGCCAGATGGGGTCGAAGATGACAGTTTGGGCTCCTTTCCCCTATGATGATGGAACTACCCCAAGGGATAAGTCCTTCTCCCATGAGAAGAGTATCCATCTCCCATCCATCTTTCCTATATAAACCTTCCTTCTTCCCAAGCACAAACTAGTTGCAGTGATATAGTTAGAGTGTTGGCTAAGTGTGAGTATGCTATTAGACAAGCAAGCTATCACTAGTTGTAGCCATCTAGTTGTGTGAGGGAGAAGTGTGTTTGGTTTAGAGTGAAGCCTAAAGGGAAGAGTCTTTAAACTATTGTTGTTTGAAGACATCATGAAGTGATAACAGAAGTGTGTGGGAACCTGGTCTTGTAAGAGGAAGACTGCGACGTCAAGACGAATGGTTGTAATCTCTCTTTGATATTAATATATGCAACTATCGATTGATTTCCTACATGTTTTTTAATATTAAATATTCATGTCTTGATTCTTCTTGACTCATTAAGTAGGTTGGATTGCAATTTGTCTATTATTATGTTTGTGTGTTGTTGTTGTTTCCTTGTTTCAGAAGCTTGAAGAAGGAAGTGAGAGATTGTTGGGGCGAGAAAGCAAGGATATCATCAAGCAGGATAAGCGACCAAGAGGTAGGCCCTCTTGATTGATCCTAACCTAAGGAAATATTCCATAGAGTGTAACTGTTGTGGCTAGACCCATTATCGGGTTAGAGGAATTTGTTCGTGTCCGCACCTATAATTTTACTTCACCACAAAGGGTTTTCGAGGATTGCAAAACCCATCACCACATTATAGAAAAAAGGGGTCAAGTATGAATGGACATATGAATGTGACATTGCATTCACTGAACTTAAGAGGTTACTAACTAGTGCACCAATCCTTTGAGTACCATACATGGAAAAATACTTCACTGTTTGCATTGATGCTTTGAAGCAAGGGATGGGAGTATTGATTCAAGAAGGTGGAGTAATAACTTACATATCTAGAAAATTGAAGAAACATAAAGAGTTGTATGTTACCCATGACTTATATTTAGAAGCAGTGATGTTAGTTTTGAAACTGTGGAGATGCTACCTCGTTGGGAGAAGCTTTGAGTTAAGAACAGATCATCAAATGCTAAAGCACCTCTTCACTCAAAGGGATTTAAATGCTAGACGGAGGCAATGGAGTGAATTCATGAGTGAGTATGATTTTTGGATCTCATACATTAAGGTAAAGGAGAACATGGTGGTTGATGCACTAAGCAGGAGGCCATGAACCTTCTCCCTAGTACCCTTGAGGGCCAATTTGAGGGAATGTGTGTTGGATAAACTCTTTGAAGGTAGTTGGTATATAAAGGTTATATCATCACTCTAGAGTGGGAATTAGATAGAACCAAAGTTTGAGGGATATGTCCTTTAACCAGATGAACTATTGAGATTTCAAGGGAGAATGTACATGCCTAAGGAAGGGGGTATAAGAAGAATCATCCTCGAAAAGTCACATAATGCACTCTATTGTGAACATCTTGGAGTGAAAAATATGTATGCGTACATGAAGAAACTCTTCTTTTGGGAAGGCATGAAGCACAAAATATTCCATTTTATCACTAGATGCCTTGAATGTCAATGAGTGAAAGTTGATCATCACCATCCAGTAGGACTCCTACAACCACATGGCATCCCTATGTCTAAATGCGAGGTCATTTCTATGGATTTTTTTATGGGTTTTCTACTCACTTCACAGAGGCACAAAGTTATATTGGTTGTAGTTGCTAAATTGACCAAAAATGCCCATTTAATCCAAGTGAGAGACACTTATGATGTTATTGATGCAGCAAAAGTTTTTATAAGTGAATTTATTCGACTACATGGGTTACCAACAAAGATCATTTCTGATAGAGACTCTCACTTTACATCTAGGGTTTGGACAAGCTTGTAGTCAAAATTGGGGACTTAGTTGAACCTCAACATTGCATATCATCCAAAAACAGATGGGCAGACTAAAAGAGTAATTTAGGTTATGGAAGGCATGGTTAGAATTTACGTCATGGATAATATCACTCAGTGGTAAAGTTACTGACCATTGGTAGAGTTTTCCTACAATTACCACAGTTCAATCGAGATACCTCCTTATCAAACACTATATGGGAGGCCATGCAGGACGTCATTGAGTTGGGAAAAGTTGGAGGACCAAGTAATAGTTGGGCTGGAATTAGTTCAAGAAATGGAGGAATAGGTAAGACAAATTCAACAAAGATTAAAAGAAGCATAAAATATTTTAGTGAATAATACCTAATCTATCTAATGATTTATATAATTAGTATCATCTATCCAACTAAAATGCATCAATATTACATAGTGTTCATAAATTAAATAACATGGAACTACAAATAGAGCCTTAGCATAGGTATCTATCTAAGTCAAAATGGGCATCACATATGCTCAAAAAGTGAGGGGTAGTCATGACATATAGTCTCTCCATCCTCCCAAGTAGCAGATCCTGGGCTATATTTATCCCACTGAACCTTAACCTGGTCCACCATGTGACGTCTGAATTGTCGAACCCTACGGTCCAATATGCATAATGGTTCAACCATTATGGTTCCCATGTCTGATACCTACAATTCCCTCCAATCCAGTTTGTGAGATTCATCAGAAAAATAATGTTGTAAAATAGATACATTAAAAAAATCATGAGTGTTATGCAAATGGGGTGGCAGTACAAGGTGATAGGAAACTGGTCCAATCTTCTCCTTGATTCTAAAAGGTCCTATAAACTGAGCTGACAACTACGTCCCTCTCCCAAACTGAATAGTTCTTTTGTTAGGTCGGATACAAATAAAAACTTGGTCTCCTACTCCATAACTTCGATTAGTCCTATGTGAATCGACATAACCCTTCTATCTATCATGTGACTCACATAGGACTGGTCAAAGTTATGAAGTACGACTTACTTGGTTATGATTTATCTAGTGTATGACTTATCCGAGTTATTGTTGTTTAATGTATGGGGATATGATTTATCTAATGAATGACTTATCAAAATTATGATTTATCTAATGTAAGATTTATTTCCAATATGTTGTTATGAAGTACAAAGTTAACATGTTATATTAGACTTAATAACATGATGATTAATATCACTTATATATTTTGTTGTTATGTATATGCATGAATGAGAACTAACCTGTAGATTCGAAAGGAATATATGATAACCAAGATCTACACTTCTGATGGTGGAGTTTTGAAACATCCAATGAGGAATGGTATGATGTACATTGTTCTATTACATTTTGTATCTACTTGATATGCAATATTATGACATGGGTAAAGTGTAAATGGCAGGTGACAATACTACCTGACTAGATTATTCAATGACAAGTATCCAACCAACATCTTAGTGTGGTCCATATTAGGGTGTTGACCCTAGTCTTGAGGAGGAGTGGAGCCATTTCCCACCATGTAACCTCCAAGCCTAGAATCGTGGGAGGGCAGTGATGGACACGCTCGCTTAAACGTGTGATGATGATTTCTAGTTTCTCATTGGGGAAGTTAGGTCGATATAGCTAACGCTTCCACCATATTGGTCTTATCATTATCTAGATCAGTATCCGATGCCATAGTATATTGGAGCAGAGGATGGATAGGATGGGAGTGGAAGTAGGTTAGGAAGGATAGGAGGCTATAGGTTAGTTGGAGACTATTGATGGGAAGTGGTATCATTGCTTAACTTACTCAATTTGACTACTATATCTCTCTTTATTTTGTTATTTCTTATTGTCAAACTTCTTTCAAACTCCTTGTGTCATTTTCACTCTAACTTCAGGACGAAGTTTTCTGAAGGAAGGGTGTATGTAATGCGCTACTTGACCCTTTCAGGCTAATTTTGATTATTGTTTAATTAACCTGCAGATATTGACGTACAATTATTAAATAATATTGGTATAAACCTGCATTTGTGAATCTGTAATTTTATTTTTCTAATATGACTTTTATTATTTTTTATTATTATATTCCCGATGTGTCTTATCAAATCTACTTTTGATAATATATGGTCTCCTCCAATTTGTTTTTAAATCAAATATTCATATTTATATTCCCAAGGTGTATTCTCAAATCTACTTTTGGAAAAGATATGGTCTTCTCCAATTTAATTCTAAATTAATAATCCATATCCTATTCCTAAGGTGTCTTCTCAAATCTACCTTGGATAAGATATGGTAAGGAAAGTTAAGGATATTAAAATAAAAGGATGAGGGGGTAGTCATGACATTAATGATAGGTGGTTGAGGTGGATGGGAGGAAGAAACATAAAAGGGAAGGAGGATGAGAGGAGAGGGGGGATCCTTGGTCTTTTTTTTGGCATTGGAGGATTTTATTTTGGGGAGGAATGTGGAGAAAGAGAAGGGAGAGAATGGAGAGAAAAATGAGAGAAATCAAACTTGAATCTATTACAGAGTGTTTGTTTTAACGTAGACACACTACAGCTGGTTGGACTTGGGCTCGGAGGGCTAGGAAACTGGTGGAGGTTCCTTGGGCTAGGAAATCATTCCTTGTTGGCTAGTAGGTAAATTCAGTCAGGTAGCCAAGAGAAGCATCCTAACAGAGTCAGGAGCATCTCAACCAAACTACTGGAATAGGTATCCTTCCATTTGTTGATTACTTATGTAAATTTTTGCAATGAAATTTATTACTTGTTTAATATGTTGTGAATAAATTTTACTTGTATATTATCATCAAATAAATATTGAGTAATAAATAGGCTATTTTCGTTCTTATTGTATTTAAATTAAATGATAAATTTAGTTTCGTTAGAATACCTAGGTTAGGTCCTCACACAAATGGATGTAAAGGGTGTTTTCTGCATGGAAATATACAAGAGGAGATTTACATGGAGCATCCTTTTAGTTTTTTGCAGGATCATTCACTTATTTGCAAGATTTAATGTCCCTTGTATGGTTTCAAACAATATCCTAGATCTTGGTATTAGAAGATGGATAAGTTTCTACTTGCTTTAGGGTTCAACCATTGTCATTCTGATCCTACAGTTTACACTCAAAGACATGGATTTGATTGATTATTCTAGATTTTTATGTAGATGATTCAATATTCATAGGGAGTTCATCATCTATGATTCAAAATGTTAAGGAAGGATTTATGGGATAGTTTTCTATGACAAACCTTGGTCTACTACATTACTTTCTTGGATTGCAAGTTCACAAGTCTTCATAAGAGATCAACAATTGCTAGCAAAAAAAATCCCCTTGATTTACTTCAATGATTTGGCATGGATATTTGTAAGCCTACACCTACTCCCTTTAAGTAAAGTGCTGCTCGTACCACTAGTTTCACCTCACATAGGAAGATCTTACACTGTGCCAATAACTAGTTAGAAATCTACTCCATTTGACTCACACCTAACCCAACATTTCTTATGTAGTAGGGATAGTTCCTTTATTCTCCTAGGATCATCATCACATACATTGGAAAGCATCAAAGTATATTCTGAGATATATTTAGGGAAATTCTAATTTTTACATTTAGCATACTTTTGCTACTCTTAAGCATGTGGATTTCATATATTCTAACTAGTTTGGATCAATTGATGATCAAAATTCCACCTCTTCTTTTGTTTTATGTCTTGTTTCTGCTCCTATTGCTTGGTCTTGCAAGAAAAAATTAGTAGTTTCATTATCTACAAGATAATTTGAGTATTGAGCCATAGTGTTATGTAACCATATCACAAAAACATAAGAAAAAATAGATAAACAACATGAAAATAAGCCTCTTTGAGGGGGGAACATCCTTTTACATCACTTAAATGAACAATTCTTGGATGATTCAAATGACAAGACCTCGTTGGTATTTATAGGAGTATAAAGGGTTAAAATGTAATTAGGGCCTACATAACAATAATAATGTAAGGGCTCTACAATAACAATAGTGGGTTTCTATGGGGCACAACAATAACAATATGGGGGTTCTATGGTGCACAACAATAACAATATGGGGGCTATACTAGTATTATAGGGACCTAACATGCCCCTCTCCTTCAAAAGAGTGTTTTCCTTAATGCTTGAGTATTTATGGATGCTTTTGTGTGAAACACTTATCCTCCCATGTACAATCTTTAGTAGGAAAGTTCTTCCATTTAATGAGATACTTTGAAATTGATCGATTTTGTCACTGTCATATTCTTGTTTTTGTGATTGATTTAGGTTCCAATATGATTTTTCCTTCCTCATCAAGTTTTGGCAATATAGTTTGAACTAGGATATTGTCACCTATAACCTTCTTTAAGCATGAAACATGGAAAACTGGGTGTACTCATGAAGATGTAGGCTTCTCCAATTTGTATGCCATAGTACCAATCCTTTGCAACACCTTGTAAGGGCCATAGTACTTGGGTGATAATTTATTATCATTCTTTTCTTTCTTGAGGGACATTTGTTTGTATGGTTGTAGTTGTAAAAATGCCCAATCACCCACATCAAAACTTCTTTCACTGCAATGTTAATATCCATGTTGTTTCATTTCATTTTGCACTAGAGTTGGGTTATATTTTAAGAGTTGGATAGCTTGTTGTTGATGCTCGATGTGATCTTTCACTTCTTGAACCTTACAGAGGTATCTTAAAGACAATATGATGGATGATGGATGATATCCATAAAGTGCCATAAATGGGGTCATTTTTTATTGTGGTATGGAAGGAAGTGTTACACCACCATTCTACTAGAGTTAACCACTTGACCCATTGTGTTTGTTTATCAGATACAAAGAAACAAAGATATCCTTCCAAACATGTGTTCATTGTCTCAGTTTTCCCATCAGATTGAGGATGATAAGATGATCTACGAGCTAATTGAGTACCAAGACAAGAAAATATTTTTTTCCAAAAATTTCTAGTGAAAATGGGATCTTTTTCACTTACAATAATTTTTGGGTTTCCATCTAGCTTTTGAATAATTTCCACAAATTCCGTAGCTATTATACTACCTTTGAAAGGATGAGATAATGCACAAAAGTGTGCATATTTGGCAAGCCTATCAACTACCATCATGATGACACTCTTTCCTTCAGACTTAGGTAAACCTATGATAAAATCCATTGAGTCCTCCGAATACTGACTTGGAATGGATAATGGTTACCAAATACCTGGGGTCTTAATTGTCTCAATTATATTTTGTTGGAAAACCAAGCATTCTGCCAAAAACTTCTAGATATCAGATTTAAGGCCATCCTAAAAAAATTCCCTCTTGACCCTATAGTAAGTTTTTAAAAATCTTGAATGCTCTCCTATAGGAGATTTGTGCAATTCCAAAAGAAAATTTTGTTTGAGTTGGGATTTCTTACATAAATATAAGAGATATTTGTACCATAATGAATCATTTTTCCAGATAAATGTATTAGATGCACTAGGATCTTGCTGCAACTTTCGAATGAGTGTCTAGATCTCTTCATCATTCTTCCATTCAACCCTTGCTTCAGTTATCCAATTAGTTTGGAAAATAGAAATGGCATAGAGAAATTATTCCACATCCTCATCCCTTCTTGAGAGTGCATCTACAACAACATTTGCCTTCCCCTTTTTGTAGATGATTTCAAAGTCATAACCCAACATCGTTGTGACCCATTTTTTTTTTTCCTCTTAAGATAGTGTTTGTTCCAAAAAGTATTTAAGACTCTCATGATTTCTTTTTACCTTGAAGTGTCTTCCCATTAAGTAAGGATGTCATTTCTTCATAGCACGTAGTATTACCAACATTTCCTTCTCATAAATAGGTTTGTGTAAATACTTTCCCTTGATTGGATGACTTTCAAAAGAAATGGATCTTCCTTCTTGCATTAAAACAAAACCAATTCCATTTTCTAAGGCATCACATTCCACAATAAAGGTTTTTGTGAAGTCTGGTGTAGCTAAGATTGGTGCTCGACACATTGCCTATTTAAGAAGTTCAAAGGCATTAACTACTTGTGGAGTCCAAAAAAAATCATCTTCCTTTAGTAATGATGTTAGTGGTGCTACTGTTTTCCCATAATTCTTAACAAACTTGCAATAACACCTTGTTAATCCGAGAAATCCTCGAAGATGCCTTAAGGTTGTGGTGATTTTCCATTCCTTTATGGATTTAGTTTTTTTAGGGTTTTCCCTAACACCCACATGAGATACAATATGATCCAAATATTCCACTTCTTGTACCCCAAAGAAAAATTTGGAGGGTTTTGCATACAATTGTTTCTCCTTCAATAGTTTGAGCACCCTGTCAACTTGTTGAAGATGATATTTCCAAGACTTGTTGTAGATAATTATATCATCAAAAAATATTAACACAAATTTTCCAAGGAAGGGTTTGAAAATAGAATTCATCAAACCTTGAAATGTGGAAGGTGAATTAGTAAGACCAAAAATTCATAATGACCTTCATGAGTTCTGAATGTTGTTTTCAAAAGGTCTTTTATCTTCATTCTAATTTGATGATATCTTGAGTGAAGATCTAGCTTGGTGAAGTTAATTGTTCCATGTAGTTCATCCAACAATTCATTAGTGGTATGAATTGGAAATTTATATTTAATAGTGGCCTTATTGAGCTCTCTATAATGCAGACAAATACACCATGATCCATCCTTCTTGTGCACCAATGCTATTAGAGAAGAGAAGGAACTTTTTGTAGATTGAGGTATGCCTGCCTCTAGCATTTTTGCAACCATACGTTCAATTTCACTCTTATCGGAATAGGGATATCTGTGAGGTCTGATGTTTGGAGGAACATTTCCAAGAATCAGGTGAATAACATGATCGAGATCGCGAATAGGTGGAAGACTTTTACAAATATCAAATTCCTTGCAATGGATTTCAAGGGCTCTTTGGAGATCTGGAGAAATGAATGACTTAAATGGTTGAACATCTAGTGAGCATAATTGAACAATTTCCACTCATTGTTCCTTCTTCAAAAGCTTTATCATGCCATTAGAGCTAATTGTCTTTCTAGGTTTTTCTATGATAACCGTTAATTCATTTTCCTTTCCTTCCAAAAAACATTTCAAGAAAAGTTCTTGAAAACTAAAAGTTATCATTCCTAAAGATTGTAACCATTGGACTCCTAATACAACATCAACACCACCCATTATAATTGCAAGAATTGGACTAATCAATAAATATTCCCCCATGGTTAGATTGATATTATGGCACTTCCCTGAGCAATTTATAGCTCCTCCATTTGCAACCATCAGTTGACACTATGGTGCTAGATAAATAAAGAAATTCAACTCCTTGGTTATCTTAAAATGAATAAAATTATGGGTACTTCCTGAATCAATAAGCATTATTACTTTTTTCTTCTTGATATATCCTTCTATCTTGAGAGTTTTAGGAGTGGTAATTCATGACAATGTGTTACAATATATGGTCAGATTTATTTCTTCTTTTTCAACCCCTAGGGTTGGTTCTTGGTGGATATCTTATTCTTTTGATGTTTTTTTTTCCTTTTTCTTCTCCTCTTCACAATCTATGTAAAATAATTTCTTCTCGGCACACTTTTGACCATTAGCATATTTGCTATCACAACTATAACCAAAGCTCTTTTGCTATTTTTTCCTCCAATTGTTGTGGTGTCAACCTTGTAGGTTGTGGGAGGGTAGGAGCAGAAAGACTTACATCTTTATAGTTATGAGTGGTAGAACTCCTTGTTTCCATAAATTTTCTTTCAACTTTTCTTGCCACCCTAAATGCATTCTCCAATGACTTAGGTTCCCAAAGGTGAACTTCATATTGGATGTTATCCTTTAAAGTCCCTATGAATACATCAATCATATGCTCCTATGGAATATTATTTACCTTGATATTCAATATTTGGAAGTCCTCAATGTGCTCCCCAACTAAAACCTTTTGTTTGATATTTATCAATTGGCTAAAGAAGGTATTTCTCTTTGTATCCTCATAATGTGATATCAATTCCTCAATAAAAAAATTCCAAGTGACAAATGATTTACGATAACAGAGCCATCGATACCACACAAATTGATTGGGTTCTAAATATAAAGATGTAATGTGTACATTTTGTGTGTTGCACATCATGTAGATCAAATAGTTTCTCCATCTATAGTATCTATGTTACTGGATCCTTGCCATCAAACTTCCTCATATCAATCTTTGAAATGTGGTTGATCTTCAACCCAAAGTTGGAGTCTCTAAATCATTATTCACATTCTTTTTGTTTTCATCACGAGTCTCATGGGATACCTTGTCACCATTAGGGAGTATTTCTTATAGCCACTTTGTTAAAACTTCCTTCAAACCTTCCATGTCTTCTTTTAAACCTTCTATATCCCCTTTTAAACCATCCATATCCCCTTTTAAACCATCCATGTACTAATCTGAACTTAAACAGGAACACAACAACTTATAGATATAATCATAAACACACAAATGCAACAAAAAAACAATTCATTTCATTAATAGTAAAATATTGAATTATGCTTACAAACTAAATGGAAATAAGATATCTTAGGCGATGGTAGCTTACCTCTGTGAAGAGATGTGGCGAATACATGCCTCTGAACTGAGTTACAATGAAGCTCAAGGGCCTTTTTATTATTGAACAATAAGAGAAAACCCTAACCCGAGGAGATGTAACACCAAGAGTTTATGGGCCTCGTTGGGGTTAGTTCGGCATCCAACTTCCCAGGGTCGTAACTTGGTCATATTATCTCTGTTTGACGCATATAATACCTCGTTGGAAAGATCTCTCCCAGGACTACAGCTAATAATGCAATTCTTTTAGCAATCACAAAAAATATTTGCCAAAAAAATGTCGTTTAGGGCCTCAAAACAGCTCTAGAAGTTCAGGACCCAAAAAACTACCAAAAGTAGTAAATTGTGCTACAAATAAGGAAACTGAAAAACTGAAAGAGACAATGGTTGGGGTCCAAGTGGGATATGCAGGTGGCCACCAATATCCACCTGGATCATGTACCCTTTTAGTTCATTTTTTGTGGCTCTTTGTGAGAGCAAAATTTGTTGTTGGTCTCATAAATTTGATATATCATGTTGTATTTCTTCCTCTTCATGCATCATAGTGGAGCTTTCTGGGGGCTTAATGGGTGTATATTTTTTTTGTTTGGGTGGCATTTTAGAACCAATTAATGAAATATTTCCTTCACTATGCCCTTTGAATCACTTCAAACTAAATTTTCAAACCAAAGTTATGCAAATTTAAAAATAGACACCTTTTATAGCTTCATTTTGAGCTTGTTGATAAGGCTGACATTGAAATTATTGTATCTTTCTGATTTTGGCCTCTCAAGGTCCAAAATTTTGTCCTATGTTAGCCTTTTGTGTCTTCTTTCCAACACCACCAATTAGGATGAGATTGTGTTCTTCAAGATAAGGTTAGGCCAAATCTCCCATGTTGACTTACTTGGACTAGTTTAGTAGAGCGAACTTGTATGAAATTCTATGTGTCATTATTTTAGCCTTTGGCCCTAAAAATTGTACCCATGAAATGAAAGTTTGTTCACTTTTAATCACTTTTTATGAAATTTAGTTTCAATGCCAGAAATAAAATTTATTACAATTTTCCCTAAGACACATGTTTGAGATAGAATTCTAGATCATGCAAAAATCATAGCTTCCTTGAATCATATCTCTGAGAATATAGTGAAACAAATTCTGAAATTTTTATATGAGGTGCAAAGATTTCAGCTCCACGTGGTAGAAATTTCAACTTTTGAATCCTTGCATAAAAAAAGGTTATAGCGAAAATTCCAAGATGGCCTGTTTGAAGCAACGAAACCCTAGGATCCAAAGCTCTGATACCAAATGTTATGAAACCAAATCAAAAGAACAGAAGGAAAAATAGATAAATGACTTGAAAATAAGCCTCTTTGAGGGGGAAACCTAATTTTACATCACATAAATGAACAATTCTTAGATGATTTAAAGGACAAGACCTCATTGGTATATATAGGAGTCTCAGAAGGGTCAAAATATAATTAGGGCCTACATAACAATAATATTGTAGTAAAGGCTCTATAATAAAAATAGTGGGTTTCTATGGGGCACAACAATAAAAAAATGGGGGTTATATGGTGCACAACAATAAAAAAGTGGTGGCTATACTAGTATTTTAGGGACCTAAAACACGGTTTTGATTAGTCAATAAGTTCTTTGGATGCGATAGTTATTTACTAAGTTTTGGCATTCAGCAGGATCAACCTACTATTTTATGGTGTGATAATCAGACTACAATACATATTTCCAAAAATCTTGTGGAGCATCAAAGTACCAAACATATTGAGATCTATATGCACTTCATATGCCATACATTCTTTTCCTAGAGTATGCCTACTAAAGAAAAAGTAGGTGACACTTTCACAAAGTACAGGGAATCACCAAGGTTTCTTGAGTTACAATTCATGCTTGGAATGAAGGGAGTTGTCCTTGGAGGTTCAACTTGAGACCTCCTTCCTTCATCTCCTTATTTCTCTCTTTCTCTATTTATTTTCATGTATGATCTTTTAGTAGGATATTTTTCCGATGGGTTTTTCTCCTTTTCTCCATTTATGAGAGGTTGTCCATAGGTACCTAAGTAGGCCTCATTGTCTGGACCTATTCTTTGTTTTATTCTTTCTTTCCTCCTTATGTTTCTCTTATAGGGGGGTGTTATAGTTCCAATAAAGAATATTTGGAAGTTGTAATCTTGTGTAGCTTCTTTATTTATTTTGTTGTAAGAATTATCTTATAGCTATCACTAGAGGCTTCCATTGTGCCTATAAATTATATTGTTGTAAATCCTTTTACTCAAGCAATGAAGTGTTTTATGCTTGATTATTCAGTTCTTGTTATTCTTTTTTAGAGAAGGTTTTCCAGTAGGGTAATTTTAAGGTATAAAATGGGCCTCCTAAGGAAAATAATAAAATAAGAGTTATGATTTTTTAAAACAAAAGAAGTAATGCTACATTTTTTAATTTTATTTTCCATTGATCTCCTCGTGGGATTACTAAAATTTCAAGTGTCTACACTCATTGAATGTGGAATTATATTTTGCATCGAATGAGTACTTACTATGCATACTTTTTCGGAGACCCACACCAAGAAAAATTCAGGATATGTGAAAAAATGTGTTTCAAACATGTTTTTTCTTGTATTTTGAATTATTCTTTATGTGGATTTACTCAAAAGTATGCATAGTGGATACTCATTGGATGCAAAATCTAATTTTTCATCTAATGAGTGTAAACATTTGAAATTTGAGTAAACTTACAAGGAGATAAGTAAAAATATGATTAGATAAAATAGTTTTCTTCTTTTCCCTCCAAGAATATTCTCCCCTAGGATGACTTCATCATCTTCAATCCTATTGGTTTTCTTAAAGTTGATTTTGTTAGTACATTTTTCATTTTGAGGCCCATTTTTTACCTCAAAAATCCTCAAATGAGCTTTTTAAGTCTGGTCCTTGAGTGTTTATACACTCCTACAATCACACTTACGAAAAGTAGGAGTTACATACTCTAACACTCCCCCTCAATGGCTACTTGAATTAATCTTGATCATTTGAAGTCTTCATCACTATGTTATTCATTGCAACACATGATTCACCATGAATTGAAGCACCTCCTAGTTAGAAAAGTATGTGATTGGTCCAACCTCACATTTACAAACACTACCAAAATGTTGATGTCCATATAAAGAAATAACCATCTAGTGGAATGCATGGGTAACTAGCTATTGTAATTTTCAATATTTTAGGATGTCATTTGTATATATGGTTGATTTAACCATCACATCTTCACACCTATAACTTTTACCTTTAATTCCCCTATATCACCATCATCATCATCATCATCATCTCAAGTTTTCTCAACTTACCTGTAACCATGCTCTAAGTTTTATTAGCTTACCTTCAACCATGCTCTAAGTTTCGTTGGCTTACCCTTAACCATGGCATGGGTTTTGTTCGCTTACCCTCAAACATGCTCTTGATATTCCTACATCAAACTAACAAGGAAAAAATAACTCAATTGGAATCCATGTTCATGTGTTCCCTGTCTCTCACAAACTTGAGTTTCTTCACCACATCTTCATGTGGTTTCTTCTCAACACAAACAACACATAGAGTGATTTTGTATGACCACAAACCATCACACCAAGTGGTTTCTCGCTAACAACAAAAATCACATACATGTGCTTTCAACTTACCACAATCTTTGCACTACAAAGTGGTTTTTAAATTACCATGAAATTTTCAACGTGACAAATTTTAGGGTTATACATGCTGCATTACACTTACATCACCATTGAATGAAGTACATAAAAATTGAATACTCCATCTATGGAGATACCAGGTATATACTTAAGCATTCTCTAGGACATAACCATGACACAATAGACTTTCTTACAATCACAATATGTGACTCACGTGACTTGAGTTCACAACAATGACACAACTTTTAATTTTGATGTCCAATAACATTTGACTTACACTAATATCATAACAATTATTCTCTGCTACCATCTTCATTTCTACCACAAGCACTCTCAAGAATCAATATTTTCTACTACATAAAGGATCACATCTTCACTATCTCTTTATTCTTCTTCTTCTTCTTTTTGTACCTGCATATTTCTTTTTGTTTCTTCTTATACCTAGATATAAATGATGATTACCTGAATTTGTTGATCATTGATGTCCATATAAAAAGAAATCCATCTACTAAGATGCATGGGTGCCATCCATTATACTCTCTAGTTCCCTAGGAATCATTTTCACCTACATGGTTCATCAACGTGTTAAAATCTCTCTAATTTGGTCCCAACCTTTTGACATTATTTTATTATTCTATCTCATGTTCTCCCCTTAATTAAAGACAAAAATCTCCAATTCCACATCAAGCTTAGATATGAGTCAACTTTCCACCCTCCTAAATTTTCAAGTGGTTGATTCCACAACTTGATGTCACAACAACTCTATACATAAGAGGATAAGTGCTACACAATTACATGTGCTACCATGCTAATCTATATAGCCTTGACTCAATGGGGCTTACACTTGGCAAAATGAACTTACTTATAGCTAGACTTTTTTGGACCAAAACTTTGGGGTTTTTGGTACAACCAATCATGCACCCCCAACCAATCATGCACCCCTTACAACACATCATTTCAATTTAGGAACAATAAGCATTCAAAAAAAACATTAAAACAACTTGTAGTAGTTATATGCCCAAAGATATAATCCCATTTACATCTCATCACTATGCATAACATTTCCTTTGATAATGGAATGCACCAACATCCATTAAAATCATTTTTCCATAGGGGTGGAATGAGTGGGAGGGGTTATCCTTTGCCCTGATGATCAAATAGAGACACTATTTGCTTGGGGTTTGGGCATCACAACTAACAACCAGGCTGAATATCTAGCTCTTTGGCAAGGATTAGAATCAATGGTAGCAAGGAAAAACTCCAAACTTATGGTGTTTGGAGATTCAATGATTGTAATCCAACGAATCTTGGAAGCAAGGCATCACAAAAGTCTATTCTTTCTCCTATATATTACAAAGGATTGTTTTACAAACCCCACATTTTGAACAAATTGACTTCTTCCATGTGTATAGGCAATTGAATACCATTGCTAACACATTGGAAAATAAAAGGGTTACACTAGAATAAGCTAAAATTGGATAAAAGGTTAATAATAATCTCTTCCTTACCATGTACCAAAAGCTTCATGTAAAGGCACCCACATCTGAATCAATATTCAAAAACATAAGGTGGGAGACACCTTAATCAATTACCTTATAAATTAATGGACCAGGCCCGCACTCCAGATACTGGAATGAAGGAATGACGACACTTATTTACTTCTCAGCCACAGATATCAACGAGAAAGTAGCATAAGAACGAAGCCTCACGTAAGCACATGTGGTCGCAAAATTTAATATCTCAAGGTGGTAATTGGAATAAAAAGGCACGAAGTGCATTGGAAATGTTACCACATTCAATAATTTCAAAATGGAATTAATCTCCTGATCCCTTTGTATCAACTATCAGTCTTCTTAGGACAATCAATGAGATCTGAGCATGGGTTTGCCAAATATCGCACATTAATGCATTGGGGTGGTGGAATAGAGGCATCAGTGGATATATTAGAAACGGTGTTTCTCATCATTGAACTCACATGACAGCGTTGTTGAGTGTTCATGCCAATGCGCAGCAATGAGCGTCAAGCAAAGGGGTTATATTTGGCATGGTGTAATTCGTCATTGGAATTCAAGAAGCAGTGCAGCTCAAACCTTCCATGGCGCACCTACAGACATCTTGAGATAGGGACGAGCAAACAAAATTGAACCCACTGCTAGAAAAGTTTCTAGAGGAAGTGGAAGGGTCGTTGAAGGCACTAAACAGAAGGAGTGATGCGGAGGAACATGAAAGAAAGACATACGAGTGGTTAATGAACACTAAATATGAATTGAAGTAGAGTAGAATGGAGACATTTCAAGCTATGGTCAGAACAAAATTGGCAGTGTAATGGATGTTACACTAGTGGATGCAGAGGAAAATTACAACAGTGGAGCAAACTTTACACTGGAAGAGGCAGCGATTAGTAAGAGGCCAATGAAGAAAAAGGCCAAAAAAGTCTGAAGGAAAGAGCAACAGAACGAGAATGAAGGATGGAGTGGAGGTACAAGGAGAAATTGAAGAGGTAGGATTATCATCTATCAGATAATTTACTAAGCCTTCAAGTTTTTTGATGTTATATGTTATTAGGAGTTTTTTTTGCAAGGAATATAGCTACCATGGATATTAATATTTTGGAAATCTTAATGGAGTACAATTGTGGAGTATGAAGAACTATGTAAGAGTTTTGCCCTAAAAATCAGATTCTCTTTTTAATATAAAATTAAAAAATTACTATTCAGTTTTTTTTTGAAAAAAAAAAAATCATCTTCTCATGAAAACATTAAGTTTGAGGAGTTGTTGTGACATTTTAGACTTTCCCGGTGCCAGAATCTGGGCGGAAAAAATTGAGGTGAAATCATGATTTTTGTTATTTAAACTGGTTTTTTATTGTAAATATGGATTCAGTACCTGAAAAACCTCTAAAGCACTTTGATTGTGCAGGTTTACCCACCAATCTTGTGATTTCAATAAATTCCTGCCAAATTTTAAAGATATTAAACTGGAAAAACTTCCAAAAAATCTTACTAAAAACAACTCCTAAATTTTATAACTATGTGCCTTTACTTTCCAACCTAAAATTCTTCATAAATTCCATCTTCGATTCATCCCTTCCGAATTAGACACGTGCAAACCGTTCTTCCCCTTTCATCATTGTGAACACAAAAAAGAAGATCATGCATGTGAATGGCATGAGCTTCCCCGGTGGCTGCCAATGTTAGAGATCTCTTCCACCAGTCTACACTAGAATAGGCTGCAAACAAGACTCAGTTTCTTTGAGCACACAATAGACTTCCTTCCTTGCTTTCCTAAGAACAACTTCCGAGTTCTCGTCCCCATCAATTACAAGGTCTGATTCTTTCCCACATTGAGAAGCTCCAACACCTTGGTGATCCAGTATAGAAATGGAGAGCTTGAATAGAAACGCACGACAGAAATTATCACAATGAGATTCTTTAAACATGGGCTTCCTCCCTTTGGCGAATCGAATGCCCCTTCTGCAATCTGCCACTGCCTCTGCCACTCCATTTCACTTTACTTTGATATAAATATATGGGTTAAATTCCATTTCTCTTGCTCAGCAATCGTCTCCGATTTGCTGTCACTAGTAAAAAAAAACACCTGGAAAGAAAATGGCAACAGAGTCCAATTTGGACTCCCACGCTTCACAGAAAATCACTTTGCATTTATTACATTGCATTACGCGATGACATAGTTTTTAACGTGGAGAACAACCTGGTCGTTTAAATATCCTTTTCTAAAAAGAGAATACCAATGATGTTCTAACTCAAAGCCAACGGCGAAATGCAAGAACCATATTCCTTCAAGAGAATGGTGGCCTTAAACTAGGGAGTTGGGAATGGTATAGTTCTACATCAAAAGTATATCAAAGGCTATACAAATGATGATAGTAAATATGTATTAAATTTATTTTAAATCATGTAAAGTTAATTGATGGAAATTTGAAATATGGAAATTTAAGATTAAATATTATGTAAGATTGTATTTTTTTATTAATTAAATTTTATTTTTAAATATATAAATTATTGAATTGTTTTTTAAGAAAAACAATTGTAATTTTTATTTATGGGTGATAAACAAAAGTTATATAAGTATATGTTAAAACTATGCTAGTGGCCTTAATTCCCTCTATGCTTGTGGCCCTGTTTCCCTCTATGCTCGGTTAGAATATAATCTACAATTTCGTTGTTAATGTTCTTTACAAAAAATGTATTACCAGCATGATTTGAAGTTGATTTTTGATAGAAAAAATTAAATCATTTTTCCACAAAAAAGGCATCCATACTACCTATACATTTCCACCAAGCATAACTAAATATCATAGTGCAATATCTAGCGTATAGAGTATGTTAGTCCATTAGAAATGTATAGAATAGGAAAAAGTGCAAAGTACTGCATTTTTTTTCCAATTATTCGGACCCAAGGGTCAAGAAGAAATTATGTTCGTTGGCCTTGTTTAATTTCAATGACCGAGCATGTGCCTTGGTCCATATCTAATCCATTTTTCGAAAGCCTATCTGTGTCCTCAGTCCTGCGCCTATAAATGTGATCAAAAGTAACATCTGAGAAAAAGGTTAGCTTTTGTTTGATCCTCTAAAAAAGAGGGAAAAGAGTGTGTTTCTTGATAGCTCCTATTCCTTGCATCAATTTGATGACAACTTGAGAGTCTCCATATACAAGAAGAGATAATACATCATTTGATTGTGTCGAGAGGAGGATAATATAGAGAAAAAATAGCTCATCGTAGTTATTTGAAGAATTTCCAATATATGTTGAGAAAGAAAGATGATGTGAAGTTGAAATGTGCAAAATACCAACCACCCCTCCCATAGAAGAGGAGCATTATGAAACTCTTTAAAAAAATCCCAAGGTAAATTAGCCTTGATGTCCACAGGTGTAGTGAGTATAGAAGAACTAATTGAAGAAGACCGAGAGTGCGTGGAAGAAATGGATAGACTTTGAGATGAGACAATATTGTTTTCAAAAATGAGTGTGTTCCTTTCCAACCAGATTCGCCAACACACACACACATAAGGGAAGCCCATTTATATTTTTTGGGAGTTGATGAGAAGTCCAAGATAGAAGAATTTGACTTATCTCCTCTACTCCCCAGCTGATAAATAAATCACTGAGACTTTTTATGTTTGCCCAAACTTCTATTGTGAAAGGACAAGAAATGAAAAGGTGGGAAATGGACTTTGAATCCTTCCAACACAAGGAGAAGATCCTAGGTCTTTGGAAGACTCTTCTTCGAAATATATCCCAGGTGGGCACTCTTTTCCCTAGAATGAGCCACATCAACTTTGCTGGGGGGGGGACGGATGGGGTAGCTTAGTTTCTAACACTTTTCCCCCATCATGGGGGGTTATCTGGGCCTTGAAATTGAGGTAGGTATCTAAATTTTGGAGCATATCTTCCTTTCAAGTTGAGGCTCTAGATTAGCTAATCCTCTGAGCCTGAGAGAAACACTTTGGAGAAATTTAGAGCTATGATAGATTGGTCATAAACTTCCACTTCTTCTCCTTTGAAAACATTTAAATTATATAAATCATATAAATTGAATTTACAATTTTAACATGATTTTAAATACAATTATTGAGTCAAGAGATGAATTCTACAACTAAGTATGAAGGAGATGTGTAATTCCTTCCATTGTCAACCCTGAGTTGACATGTGTTCCCTTTAAAATAAGATATATATAATAACAATGTCAACTAAAATAAAATAATAGTAATAGTAATTATGTTTGGTTAGTTTTTATTAAAAGCATTATAAAACATCATTAATCCTACTCTAAATGTGCTTGCTCAATTCATGCCGGTATATACTGTGGGAGATGTTGTAGTGTGCACAAATGAGTGTAAAAGTTTAATGTCCTCTCAATAAAAAATTAGGATAGGGTGGACGTTGTGGTGTTTGTAAATGAGTTTAAACATTTAAATATTGATGGAATACAAATTTATTTCAAATATTATATTCCATTTTACAATTCTTTATAACACCCAGATTAATATAAACAAATAAACATATACTCATGTAAATAACTATATTTACTTAAGATGGGAGTCGGAGATGGAGCGTGAGGGTGAATACGAGTAGAGTCTCATGTATGCAGTACCATGCTGCAGCTGGCAGAGTAAAGCAGGAACACATAGATTGTTGGCCTGGGAGGACTGCTCTACCATACCCCTCATATTTGCTTACCGTAACAAGGGTTTTACCTTTTTACTATGTCGTTTAACCAATTTGCTTCACACCTGATGATTAGGCTCTGGTCACTTTCACTCGCCCTTCTTGCTGCTACCTCGATGGTTAACCACAGACAACTGGCAATCTGCGACCCTCGAGAGCTATGGACCTCGATCTTGTTGACTACTCGAAGGAACCGCTGGTGGAAGGCTCAATCTGGATGACCCCGCATTCAACCAAGGAAGGCTCAACCCCGTTTATCTATGAGTTGAACGAAGCTATCGTCGGCCTACCTCCGTTCTCGAGGCCTTTGAACCACCAAGTGACTCTATTGGACAACCCCCCGACCTGGCTATCCCTTTCCACTCCCCCGCTATCACCTTCCTTGCTAGGGTTTGCCTCAAGTTGCCTTAACCCTAACCCTATGGAGACTTTTGCTGGTCTTACCTCCTTCCCTTCATCCTCTGGTTACACCTTCACACTGCCCAGCTCATCCACCATAGCAGTCTCCGTGCCCCTGATCACGCCACATACTTTTGTCCCTCCATCTAAAAGTTTCTCGAACATCCCTCCCTTATCTGACGCCCTACCATCTGTACTTTCCCCTCCACCTGAGGACCCTCCTATATTTGGGGATAGCTCTGTTCATAGGGAGGACTCATCCGTGGAAGCGAGGCCTCACAAGAAATCTAGGTGCTTCAAATCTAAAGCAAAAGACATCATTCTTCGGCTCGAGGAGGACATACAGCTCGGGGAAACTATGGATATCGCTGATAGGGTTTTGGTTGGAAGAATCTGAGGTCGAAACTATACTACGGCCCGTTTAAAGTTATGGGCCTCTGAGGTTTGGGGACAACACTTGGCCGATCTACCCATGGTGCAGACCTTCGTGAGAGGTTGGTTCGCATTCAGGTTTGCTAGGCCCAACCACACGAATTGGGTCTTATCGTCATTTTGGCACTTTGAGCACGCACCTATCCTTCTGAAGAGATGGACACCTCTTTTCGACCCGGAAACAGAGCAGATAGGGGTTGGCCCAATCTAGATTAGACTATCGGGGCTCCCGCTACACTTCTGGTCCAAAGATATCTTTCGACGCATTGGCAACTCCCTCGGCACTTATATGGAGTTCGATAAGTCCTACCTTTCCACAGGCAAGATGGCCTATGCCAGGATACTGGTGCACATGGACACAAGAGGGGGTTTGCAGGAACATATCACCATTCAATGGAGGACATACTCTTAGAAACAGCTGTTGGATTATGAAGGAGTGCCTTACAGATGTCGAAGATGCCACAAGGTTGGCCACGTGTTTAGGGATTGTCCCCTGATTAACAAGGGGGGACAAAGGACATCTGAAAAAGATTCAGGCAATACAAACCCTCAGGACCTATCTCAGACCGCTATGGAGGTTGAAGATCAGCCACAGCAGGCCCCGACAGAGGAGGGCAAGGCACTCGAGAAAGATGCAAAGAAGAAGCATGGGAAAGCTCCACTTCAGCCACCCTCTCCACCTCTGATGAGAGCTCGGGCAGCTATAGAGGACGCATTTTCCACGGGTATGACAAATCCTCCTCACTCCCTTGCTTTTAATGCATCTGAATCTCTATGTACTTCTACTTCTCAATTTCAAGTTAGAGCTTCTGATCCCCCGGAGGTATCCCACTGCTCTACTACTCCCTCTCAGGTATCCCATCCTTTCCCCTGGCCCTCCCAGCAGACCCCTATCAATCAGCATTGCCCTATAGCGACTCCTCCTCCTGTATACACCATCTCTCAGCCATCCATTCCTGAGGCCCCTTTACACTCGACATCCGACCATCCTATCAGCACTGAACCCCGATATCCCCTCCACTCAAGGTTACATTCACAGGGCCTTGACGCTGTAGGTTTCAGTATCGACTCTACACCTTCATTACCTAAACCAACTCGGGGACGCCCCTCCTCACTCTCCAGAGCCAAGCATCAGGCAGGGGAGGAGATTGCCACAGGTAAACAAAAAACCATTGACTGGGTTCTTAGAGCAGAGCAAACCCTAAATCTTCCCCCTCCATGAAGATGCTCTCCTTTAATTGCCGAGGGATGGCTAGCCCTGGGAAAAAACTAGCCTTGAGACGTTTGATTGCTATGGAAGTCGTAGATATCATTTTTCTCCAAGAAACACTAGGTCCTGCCTACTCCATCACTCCCCTTCTTGAATCATGGCTCCCAGGTTGGTCCTTTCATTTGCTAGATGCCACGGGTAGATCTGGAGGGGTAGCCCTGGGTATATGCAACCGCTCCATCAAGATGCTTAGTGTTTGGGGGGGACACGGTTACTTGGGAGCAGACATATTTTCACCCTCTCTTGAAGCTGGCTACAGAATCATCAATGTATATGGCCCTTTTCGAGACAGGGCCAAATACTAGAGGAAACTGCTAAATTCATCAATCCTCTAGCAAGATAACATAATTCTGGGTGGGGATCTAAATTTTTCTATAGGGTATGCAGAGTCATGGGGTCTGTCGAGCTATAAAAAGGGTCTCTTTCACCTCTAATTACCTCACATTAGTTGTCAATCTAGGAACGTTTTGTTATTTCAAAGAGTGTCTCAATCTAAGGCTATCATTTTCCAGAGTAATGCTAGTAGTACAGTGTTCAGAAATACAAAAGTAAACGGATGTTTGTCTACAGCAAACTACTTCAAAATATTAAACTACACATTCAGAAAACTAAGCAATTTATCAGTCAAGGGTTCAGTAGTAGTAACTCATCCCTTTGTAAACTGATGGAACTAAGGTAAATCAGAGAACAGATCGTGGATCTGGGAGCCAGGCAGTAAATTTCAGTGCTCACTACAGCCCTGGATCGTTCTTCACACCAAAATAACAAAGGACAGGAAATGGAACGGCAGATAAGAAATGGAACAGTGAAATAAGAAATAGAACAACAAATCTGAAATGGAACAACAAATCTGAAATAGAACAACAAACAGGAATTGTAACAGCAACTAAGTCTAGCAAGTAGTAACACCTTAGTCTACAAGATCAAATGCACGAATCGTGACCTACAGGAATCAAATGGCAATCCTTCACTCTTAAGGACGAATTGAACAACACACCAAAATGGAACAGCACTGATTAATGATGAATTATAGAACAACACTTCAAAACCATATATGCACACGGCACACCTTAATAGTAACCTGATCTTGGTAACCCAGTTATCACTCTCAGTTGTAAAAGATTACGACTGTGTTTCAAAATGGAACAGTAATGTCTATGGATCCAACAATCGAAAAAAACATAATTACTAAGATGAATTCCGTAATATCAATGAATAAGTGCACAGCACAGAGGCTCTGTAATTGAACAGCAACAATATTCTGTAAAGACTAACAGAGTTATATCAACACTTAGAAGAACAGTGGTACGTTGCAGAGTCAATGCAAGAGTTCTGTCTCAGTAAAGTAAACATAACAGAGCATGTGATGTAAACTAATAAAACACATCAGATTACCAAATAACGCTGATAAGCAAACCACGCATAAACCAAATGTAATAGTACAAGAGCAAGTGTCCTCCAGGGCCGGGCCCTTAGCCTCCAGGGTTACATTGCTTGAAGTTATTCCAGACTCAGGGATGAAATAGCAACCGAGTTTGTATTAATGCATAAAATGGAATTACAGTAGATCAGTTCTCAATGAGACTCGATGATCAAGGTTTCAATCTTCCGAGAAATTACATAAAACATAAGGATTCGACCCCTCGAGCTAACAGTGCTGCCCCTTTTATAATAATGAAGGCGAAGATGTCTAGGTGCAAAAATAGTTAAAGTAGCAATCCTGAGGGATCAAAGGATCCTGAGGGATTCGCCAAACCGTTAGTTCTCAGTTATCTCTTTTCCTTCTTGCGCCGAGCCGACATCTCCACTTCCTTTCCAGGGCTGATTCGCTTTGATATGTTTTGCCTTGTTTGCATACGGCTCCCTGTCAAAGGGACAGCGGTTAACCCGGCCCTGTTCTTTCCTTCAGAACAGCAGTCTTTTGTTTTCCCTTCTTTCTACATAAGAAAATGACAATTTTCAGTGTTTCCGCTTTGCACATTAATCTCACAGGTTTTATTACAATTCCTTATCATTTTCTTAGTTCATGATGCAAAAGGTTTGTAAGTTCTAATGAAAAGATACTGAAATAATTACCAAAAACATACCTTCTTTAGTACTCCACACACCCCCCTACTTACCCTTTTTCATGCCCTCATGAAAACATTGTAGTTGACATGTAAAGCAGTGAGAGAGTAGGCTAGAGATGGAATCTCATGTGGAGGTCTACAGCCATGATGCATAACTAGGTGTTCAAAGAAATGGCTTGTCTGACCCTCAGGCATCTCATACAGGGCTTGGTACCCAAGTGCAGGATGCCAAATAATTGGACTCCGGAACCTATATCCTAACCAGGATGGCCCTGCCCTCAAAATGACTTTGCCATAGAGGTGCAAGCGGTTGGCGGCTAACTTAAAATTTTCATACTTAAATGGCTCCCTGAGTTGGATATTCGAATTAGAGATCTGATATTGAAATTTAGTCGCATCAATGGCAAGGTCCTTAATAGTGAAAAAGTATTCTATTCCTTGCTGGTTGATTGCTATGTGAATGGGTCCTAATGCTTCAATTACACCTGGAGTCTTCATGAGGTTCCTATGTTCTCTCCACAACTGTACTGGATTCCTATGCTCAGCTCTTACCCACAAATCTAATCCGTTTTATTTCCTTTGGAAAGCATTATAGGCTTTAAGCCATTTAATTTGATTAACCCCAAATGAAATAAATGCCTGCAATTGGATATCCCCAAAAAAAGGCCCAGGGTTTAGCTCGGTCTCCTGGTCTAATACAAGGTTATGTAAATAAAACTCACACAGTAGCCTTTGAACTTTTACCCCGTAGTGCTTACAGCAGTTTATAAAATCATCGAGGGTATTAATTTGTATGGGAGCACCTGCTTTAACAGCCTTTATTTTCAATTGCAAATATCGTTCCATTAAAAACAAGGCATAATTCTTAGCAGGGGCTCTACATGCTAGGACGTCATTGTACAAAGAACATAAGGTATCCAAACCTACGAGTTACCTTCGCGACTTTTTCTTCTTCCCTTCACCACCCTTCAAAGGCTTGGCTTTCGGATAGATTGACGTTCCTAAGCTGTTGTTGTAGCTCTTCATACCTTTCCCGAGGGACCGTTTGCTCTATGAGCTTTTCTGTTGCTTGCTGAGCTTGCGTCAAACCCTCTCGTAGGGTTTTCATTCTCGGATCTCTTTCCCATGCGGCAGTGGAGACCGGGAGTTTTACCTGAATTTTCCTATTGCGTTGTCTTGCGTTCATGACCCTTATCACTCCCGAGGGTGGTGCCTCTGTCTGAATTTCCTTATCGCAGGTCAATCTATCATCCATTTCTATCTTAACGTGGATATCAGTCAAATGCTGTTCCTTTTTAATTTGAACAGCAGTCTGCTTCTCAACAACACTTGGAACAGCAGCCCGTTTTTCGACAGGGTTTTGAACAGTAGGGTGGACTCTGGTCCTCCGATCCTTTGTCTTGAGGGGTTTTGCTAGATCGATTGCATGTTTCCTCCCCGAAGTCCTTTTTACCCTTTTCCTTGCTTTCAAAATCCTGATTTGCTGTCGAAGCTGAACTATTACATTCAGTAGTCACTGCTGTTCTTTCCATAATTTCTTAATTTCCTCAATTTCCTTAGAAGGAACAGCAGACTGTTCACTGCGGCCTGGGCTATGATCAATTCCCTGATTTTGTTTATGGGGTGCTTCTTTGTTGCTTTGCTCTGGTTGCTCCGGGACAAGAACCCTAGCTGGTTCTATTATTTCTTAGGTGGCTTCCTTTTCTGCCCCCCCACCTCCGAAGTTTCTTCTGGTGTCGTTTGGCTAGGAATGGATTGTTCCTATTCTGCATCTCCTGTCATGTTTTCATCATGAACGGGCTGACTCTCCTCTTCTACTTCCTCTGCATGTGATTCTTCAGGTGCATTTCCCTCCTGAGCAGAGTGTTCTTTTGGTTCTTCTTCAGCATGGAGGTCTGATGGGCTGGAAGATTGGCCATATTCACCCATATTGGCCAAAACTTTGGCCAATTCATCTTCTCTCAATGGATCCTGCACTGGGCTACCTTCCTGTTGTTCCGTTTCCTCCTCCTGCTCAGATTGCTCGGTTTCTTCCTCATTTTCTCCTTCCTCGTTTTCCTGCATTACTTTCTCATTGTCTTCTCCTTCTAATCGTGGGGGTTGCTCATCCCCTGTATCTTCTATCTCTACCGGTTGGCTGGTATTTCCTTGGGGCTTCTCCAGCCTCCCTCGTAGCTGTGCTAGTCGGACCAATTTCCTTCGTTTTTCTGGACGCTCAGGTGTACTGGTGGCATGTTTACGTTTCGGGGATGGTGTGGTCAATCTTCCATCTATCATGGCAATTAGCTCTTCCCAGCTGCTCTGCTACTGGGTAAGGCTATGGCTGACTATTAACCGTATCAACCCATGATGACTAACAACTGATTCTACATGCTGTGCCTTTTTCATGCTCCATGCAACATCATGCAGTAATGAATTCAAGAATGCAGGTAAATTTACAGAGCATTTTTGTTTTAACACAGCTAAAAGTTTAAGGTGCCATGGTCTTACCACGTCTTTTCTTCCTTCACAGGTGATGTAGCTTTGAATGGTCCTTGCCAATTCCACCCATGGTTCTCCTAATGCTGCTGGCAAAACCCCCTTTCCTTTAATTGTCAGGCTCTAGCCTTCCTCCTGGAAGGTTTCTATAATCTTCTGCAATCTCTCCTTCTTTAGCATCCATACAGGCCCAGTGGCTGGCAGTCCCGAGACCTCTGCGATTATGTCATCGGTGACTGCTATGTGTCTCCCCCTCACTGTGGAGTGATCCTCTTGCAAGTTCTGCAAGAATTCAATTGCTACAGTCTCATTGGATTCCTATAAGCGATTGAGATAAGTTAGCCACCCGGCTCTTGCCAAGATTTCCCGTGCAGCATCAGAGAGTGTTAACACCAGTGATTCTCTCCGAATTGATCTCCCTCCCATGTTTATGGTTTTGTTGTGAAATCTCAGAATTTTGACAATGGAACGGCAACTGCTCATTCTGTTAGAAACACATAGAGGCTGACAGACACGAGAATCGCTCAAAATCTAATGCTGCAGGATATACAATGGAAATGGCTTAGGAACAGCAAGTCATGCAAAAAATAAAGAATAGTATACCGTTGAGCCGTGCTATTCCCAAGTACGCAATTTCTCGAATAGCAGTCTGACACGTCATCCAAGGAATGATGAGGTTAACCTCTCCCCCCACAATGTGATAGGCCGTCCCGGCCGTCAAATAAAGGAGTGACGTGCCGGTCTGTTTTGAAGCAGAGTCATAAGGGAACAGCATATGGCAATATGCCATGTTTACAAAGGTAGCAGATTACCGAAATCGAGGTGTCAAGTTGGATCACTTAATACGTAAGAGACTGCTGTGATATGATGCGAGGCTGGGAGGATAGGACATTTGTCGTACATACCGAGTCTCATGCGGTCATTTTCAACTGCTCTGTCATGATTGGTGATAATAGATTTACATGCGTTGTATGGTTCAGAAAATAATATGCATTTGTCTTATGTGATTGGTTACTAAGGTATAAGAAACAAAAGGGTGCTAATAACTAGTTATTGGTGTAAATAATGTGACCTCAATACCATTAACAGTGCTCTGCTGCCGACAGGTGTCCATAACCTTAGCAGAGTTGTTTATTTCACCCATGGAACCATGATCCTTTGTGTATGCTTAGGAAGTGTTGTGTGATGTCAAAATGTAGGCCATTATGCTGGCTTGGTAACCAGTTAGTCATAATGCCATTCACAAGGAAGGAGCGAAATGTGGGCAGGCTGGCTCGTGATGAGACCTCCTATTCCAAGGGTTCTTTATTTGATATACCTTTTGGACCATATCCCTGGTGTGGTGGCCATAGTGGGAACGCCACTTCACTTTCTTCCTCATGATCATAGTAGGCTGGCTCTTGGTGAGACCCCCTATCTTGCATTTGACAACTTTATATAAACAAGTCAGTTTGCTCTTTTTTCTTCTTTTTTTTTTCTTTTTCATAAAGTACTATCCCATTTATACACAAAGGGTGGTTCAACACTCCTTAAGAGTAGGAATGGTGGAAGAAGTCTTAACATCTCAATAGGAAGATATAAACCCTTTGCTCTTATTCCTGAATAATAATCAAAGAGGATTTAAAAGGAACCAACATGATAAAGATAACCAATCAGAGAAGAGTTAGTGAAGCAATGACAGCAAAAGATAATGGGTAAGTGTGTCCTTCCCTCTGTCCTTTTATGAATTCAAAGCAATTTCTTATAAAAATAAGGATTTTATAATTCACCTAATTTCAGTATGTTGTGATTTTGTATCCATTGCATAAGTGCATAGCTGTATTCCAAAAGACTTGAAAGAACAGGAACAGTAAGCATCCTTAATTTAAAATAGAAAGGGGAACAAGCATAAGTAAAAGGATTACGACAATGTTGCTGCTTCAAAGAGGAAGAGCAAAAGAATACAAGTGGTGTTCCTTTTAGAAAAAGGAACAGCAAAGATCAGAAATGATGTTCCTTTGGAAAAGGAACAACAAAACACACAAATGTTGTTCCTTTGGAAAAGGAATAGCGAAAATCGAAAATGTTGTTCCTTTGGAAAAGGAATAGCAAAACACACAAATGTCATTCCTTTGGAAAAGGAACAGCAAAAATCGAAAATGCTATTCCTTTGGAAAAGGAACAACAAAACACACAAATGTCGTTCCTTTGGAAAAGGAACAGCAAAAATCGAAAATGATGTTCCTTTTCCAAAGGAATAGCAAAACACACGAATGTCGTTCCTTTGGAAAAGGAATAGCAAAAATCAAAAATGTTGTTCCTCTGGAAAAGGAACAGCAAGACACCCAAGTGCCGTTCCTTTGGAAAAGGAACAAGAGAAAACCAAAATAAAGAAAAAGAACAAAATTAAAGCAGAATGACGGCTGATCCAACAGGTGTTGTTCTTTTGAAAAAGGAACAACAGAACGAAAAATGTTGTCCCTTTGAGAAAAGGAACAGCAAAAATAATAACATTGTTGCTGCTTCAAAAAGTAATGACAAAGCATTTGATTCAAAAATATGTACAAAAACAAAAGAAATTATGTACAAACTGTGAAAAGAGATAAATTACTTAATGAATCACAGGTGAGGAAGACTTCTCTCCCTCTCCCAAAATTTCCATATCAGAGTCTTGGTGTAGCTGCTGGCAGAAGGACTCCCAAGTGAGTGGTTTGCGATAAAGGCGAACTCGGTGGCCATTTGCCTTGAAAGCATATCCAGAACCGTCAATAGTGATTAGAGTAAGAGTACCATTGTCATGTACCTTCTAGATTTCGTATGGTCTCAACCAACGAGTCTGGAGTTTCCCGGGAAAGTCCTGAAACCTGGAATCGTACAAAAGTGCCCAGTCTCCTTCGTGGAAGACTTTATTTTTAATGAGAGCATCATGCCATTTAGCTCGCTGTTGTTGGATAAGTGCAGTATTTTGGAGTGCAGAGAGCCTGATTTCATCGAGCTCATTGATCTGCTGCAATCGATTAATCTATGCCTCAGTTAAATCTAAGCCAACTTCCCATGTTGTTCGCAGTGTTTGGATTTCGAATTCTATGGGAAAAATGGGTTTCTTGCCAAACACTAATTGATAAGGTGAGTAACCAGTGGTACTTCTCCATGTTATTCTATAAGACCACAGTGCCTCTGGTAGTCTGGCAACCCAATCACATCTATGTGACGCGATTGTTTTTGTTAGGATTGCTTCTATTATTTTATTGTTGCTTTCTACTTGACCATTTGCCTGTGGGTGGTATGGAGTAGTGATTTTATGCTGGACATGATAGTTTTTGAGTGTTGCAGCTATTTTGTTCCCAGCAAACTGTGGTCCACCATCTGTAATTATATCTCTTGGAAGGCCATAATGCACAAATATATGGAACAAGAACTATATGACAGAATCCTCTGTAGCTCTCGGCAACGCCTCTGCCTCAACCCATTTGGTGACATATTCTGTTGCCACCAAGATATATGTTTTCTGGTTTGAGGGTGGGTTAATTGGTCCGACGAAATCAAGGGCCCATTGTTCGAATGGTTCAATGACTAATTGTGGGTTCAAAGGCATCTCATCGGACTGACCAGGGCATCCTGCTCTCTGGCAACTGTCATAAGCTTGGATGAATTTCTTGGCATCTTTGAAAATTGTAGGCCAATAATACCCTATTTGCAGGACCTTATGTCCAGTTCTGCGATCGGCGAAATGTCCGCCACATGGTACGTCATGGCAGACTTTTAAAATGTCAAAGATTTTATCCTCTCGAACGTATCTTCTGATATGCATGTCTGCCCCTATGTGGAACAGGTAGCCTCCAACCCACGAGAATCGAGCACTCTTCTGAACAATCTGTTTCTGCTCATTAGGGGTTAGATGTTTTAGTAGTTTACCTACTGCTAGGTAATTGGCAACATCAGCATACCAGGGTGTTTGAACAGCAACAGTAAACAGATGCTCGTCTGGAAATTGATCTTCAACTACCGCTGCATCGATTGGCTTTGGCATTCTTGAGAGAAAATCGGCTACAGGATTTTCTTTTCCAGGTCGATCCTTGATTGTAATATCAAATTCTTGCAATAAAATCAACCATATAGTTATTCTGCCATTTGTGATAGGCTTGTTTGCTAAATATTTGATGGCAGAATGATCTGTATACAAGATAACAGGGTATCCAGTATTGTAATGTCTAAACTTATTGACAGCATGTATTACAGCTAAAAATTCTTTCTCAGTAACAGTGTAATTTAATTCAGCAGGGGATAAATTTTTGCTAATATAATAAATTGCATATGGTTTTTTATCCTCTTCCTGCCCAAGGACTGCTCCAATGGTTGTATTTGAGGCATCAAATGATATCTGAAATGGCAAATCCCAATTTGGTCCTCGAAGGACTGAGGCTGTGGACACAAGCTTCTTTAGATCCTGGAAAGCACATTCACATTTTTCTATCCAAAGAAAATCAATGTTACCAGTTAGTGCATACAAAGGTGCAGCAATATGCGAAAAATGTTCTATAAACCTCCTATAATAACCAGAAAATCCAAGAAAATTGTGTACCTATGTTTGAGTGGTAGGAGTGGGAATAAGCAAAATTATTTGGATTTTGGCTGGGTCTACCTGAATGCCAGCTGCTGAAATATAGATCCGAGAATAAGTCCTTCAGTCATCATCATATAGCATTTTTCATGGCTTAAACAAAGCCTGGTAGCAATGCAGCGTTGTAGGACCTTTTCCAGTGCATCCAATGCTGGATCGAAATTGTCTCCATACGGTGTAAAGTCATCCATGTATACTTCAAGTCCTTCATTTATTAAGTCTGCAAAAATGCTGAGGATAGCCCTTTGGAATGTGGCAGGAGCATTGCATAAGCCAAAAGGTAGAACTCTGTAGGCAAATGTTCCCCAAGGACAAGTAAAATTGGTTTTGTCTTGGTCTTCAGGGGCAATCTGGATCTGATTGTATCCACTGAAGCCATCCGGGAAAGAAAATAATTTCTTTCCTGCCAAAGTGTCTAATACTTGGTCAATGAATGGGAGAGGGAAGTGGTCTTTTTGTGTTGCTTTATTTAGTTCTCTGTAGTCCACACAAATTCTCCATTTCCCATTCTTTTTTGGTACCACCACAAGCGAGAGACCCATTTACTATCGGAGATAGGATAGATGAAGTTGACATCTAAAAGTTTTTGAAGTTCAGTTTTTACCACATCTTTTAGATGAGGATTAAGTTTCCTCTGAGGCTGGCGAACAGGTCTCGCATCTTTTTCTGTGTAAATGTGGTGGGTACATAATTGAGGGTCAATTCCTTTCATATCAGGATATTCCCACACAAATGCTTCTTTATATTTCCTCAACAGATGGATGAGCTTCATTTCTTGTTCAGAGGTGAGGTTGGCATTAATGTTTAAGGTTTTTCTCGGTTCGATTTCCACAATTTTACTATTTGCAACAGAGGTAACAGGTATCGTTTGATCATGTGTTTCTTTAAGAGGATCTTCTTCTAATTCGTTATCGAATGCTACCTCTATCATGTGACACTGTGTGTGGGATCAGGATTCAGTTTAACTAATAAATTTATTAATGGCATCATCCTCTGTCTGATCTTTAAAATCAAGTGCCTCTTGTATAGTTAATGGAGATCTAATGTTGTCAGTAAGGTATGATACAGGTGCTTATTAGTTTTGATCATTATGACACTTGGTTGTGCTGGAGGATATAAGGCTAAGTTCTTGATATTTGCTCCCCTCGTTATGGTCATATTGCCTTGTCGGCAGCCAATATAGGCATCGGCAGTTGCAAGCCAAGGTCTACCTAAAATCAATGGGTGTCCATCAAGTCAGCTTTTGGGATTTATTATCAGAAAATCGGTCGGATATTCCCAGGAGTCAATAGATACCATGACATCATGTAGCGTGCCCTCTGGCCTAACCACGGATCGGTCAACCAGCTCTAACAAGGTAGAGGTGGGTTCTACAGATGTAATGCCTAGCTTTTGGCAAGTAGTAGTTGTTAAGATGTTGATTGCAGCTCCTAGATCAACTAAGGCATTAGGGAAGGTTTGACCATAAATTTGTATGGTGACTATTGGATTTCCTGGGTCTTCGTATTTAATGGGCATTTCTTTTCCTGATAATAAGTCAGATAGAGTGCCAACTACTTGGACTCTTGGATTGTTTGCTGCATTCCTCCTTGGTTTTTTTACACACAATTCTTTGATAGTCTTTGCATATATCGGAATGTCTTGAATGGCTTGGAGGAATGGAATTTTTATGTACAAATTTTATAATTCTCCCAAAATGTCAAAATCAGGATATTGTGTAGGTCGAGGTATGATTAATCGTTCTGGGAACGGGGGAGAGGATGTGGTTGTTTGGTTATGAGTTTGTTGTTTGTTCACATCCTCTTCTTGTGACAGATGTTCTCTGGGTAACTAATTTTCAACATGGGTTGTCTTTTCTTCCTCAGTTTCAATAATACGCCCAGATCTTAACTGAAGATCATTACACTCCCTCAGATCAGCTCCTATTTCTGATATTTCTATTATTTAGACAGATTGGACCGGTCTGTTATTTGGATTGGGGTTGGGTTGGGCTAGGAGTTTCGGTCTTAAATTAGACTGGAGATTTTGTTGTAAGGCTGGCAGTGTAGGTTGAGGGAGCAGCATGGTTCATACTAGCTGATGCATCAGTCTTTGCCAGTTTGTCTGCCAGGCTGAACTTTGTGAAGTAGGTGGAGTCCATCGTGGTGGGTATGCGTTACTTTGCCAATATGGTGGAGTATAGGGAAAATTCGGCCAACCAGATGGGTTTGCCTGATTCAGCCATGGGGTTGGTGAAGGAAACGACTGAGGTGATCAGTTTGGGGGCAGGGGTTGGGATTGACTTTGCCACATATTATATTGTTGAGCATTATACTGTGGAGACTGAAAAGAAGAGGTCGGGTCCGAAAACATACCAGATTGTCGCGGCTGCCACTAACGGCGCTGGTTCAGCAAATATATCGATTATGGCTCTTCTTCTGCTTCCTTATATATTGCTTTTAATCTGGGAAGTGAGGGACAGCTTTCCGTAAGGTGATCTTTTGTGCAGATGGCGCATGTTCGGACTGCATCTAGTGGACACTCCTTATGGCTATGTTTCTTCCTACATTGGGGACAGAAGATTGCCAAATTATGTTCTGCCTCCATTTGCTTCTGCTTGGCTTGCATAACATCAAGTTGTGTAGTTAGCATCCCTAGTATATCAGTTTTAAAATTTTCCAATAGATTTCCAATTTCTACATGCGTTACTCCTTCTATCGAAATTTTATTATCTCTCACAAACCAATCATGTTCTGCCGGTTTCAATCTTGTGCTGCCTCTCGAACTCCTAATACATAAGTCAATAATGTCAACAAAATTTTCCTAATAAATATCTCCTTTTCCCACAATATTTAATGTTTCAATCCATTGTTCCTTCATGCCCCTAATTAATGTTGTTTTTAACACGTTATCAGGTAAAGGTAGTGATGCATAAGGAGATCTTTGAAGATTATACTGAAAACGTTCCACATACTCCTCTAATGTTTCATTTGGTCTAGCTACCATATGGAATATTTCATCCTTCAGTTCTCTAGACCTGCAATAGTCCTGATATTTCTTTAGAAAAGATTCTTTCATTTGATCCTAATTATTTATAACCCCGTCACCTAATCCCATAAACCATCTTAGGGCAGCCCCTTTTAATGTAGAGGGAAATAATTTTAGTTTCTGGGGGTTGGTGGTGTAATCATATCCCCTACACAGCACATCGAACTCGAATAGAAATGCATCCGGATCTTCTGATGTAAGACCGTGGAATGTAGGGATATGTTGAAGAGGGATTGCTTTCATGGGTGCATTTGCTGCAGTATCCACTATGGGGTATTGCAATGTAGAGGTTTCGGTGTTTGGCTAGTTTTGAGCCATTTGGTCGAATATATGCCGATAACCTTCTGGGATATCTAGGAGGATATTCCTAGGTTGAGAAGGAATGGCTTTAATAGAAATGGTTTTAATAACACTTCCTCTGTCTAGGATAATGAGAGTGCCTAATGTCTGAGGAGATTGAGTTTCTTCAACAATGATTTTTGCAGCACTTCCCTTGTCTGGGCTGTTTAATGGCTGAGTTGTCCCAAGAGGAGACCTTGGTTCCTCAGTTTCCCCTGTTTCTCCTCCTCCTTCACAAAGATTGCTGAAATTCCCTTCTTGCAATAGTTCTGGAGTAGAATTTTCAATTTCTTGAAAGTCCTGCTCTTCAGTTTGACTATGCACCTCAGCAAAGGCTACAGATGGTGATCCTGTGGCCTGAAGGGAACTAGTAGGCTGTCTAGAAATAACTTTTTGGGTCCTACTAAAGGCTGAGATTCTGCTTTCTTGAAGATTTCGTCTATGAAGGTTAATGGACCAAGGGTCACCGACCCCTTAGCTTTTTTTGACTTGGGTAGAGGTTTAGAATTCTTTTCTGGCTTTTTTCTACTTAGTCATGCACACAAATCAACTGCTAAATTCTACCAAACAAAACAACAGCAAATCTGTAGGAAAGCGGGCAGGGGAGCAGGGCTGTTACATGCTCCACACGTAGGTTCTTACCTTCCATTTTTAAAACCCAATTCTTCCCTAACAGGTTCTTACACTACTCTGGAAAAAACAAATGGCTACACTCTTTCCCCAGAAACGACGCCAAAATGTCGAGCTATAAAAAGGGTCTCTTTCACCTCTAATTACCTCACATTAGTTGTCAATCCAGGAACGTTTTGTTATTTCAAAGAGTGTCTCAGTTTGAGGCTATCATTTGCCAGAGTAATGCTAGTAGTACAGTGTTCAGAAATACAAGAGTAAACGGATGCTTGTCTACAGCAATGATCCAGGTGGATGTTGGTGGCCACCCACCTATCCCATCTAGACCCCACAATTGTCCATTTCAGTTTTTCAATTTCCTTAATTATAGCACAGTTTACTACTTTTAGCAGTTATTCGGGTCCTAAACTTCTGGAGCCATTTTGAGGCCCTAAACGACGTTTTTTGGGAAATCTACCGCCAGCAATTTTTCTATCAAAAAATCGCCTTTTCCGTCATAGTCCTTGAAGAGATCTTTCCAACGGGCTATCATGCGCGTCAAACGGAGATAATATGACCAATTCGCGACCCCGAGAAGTTGATGTACCAACTTACCCAAAAACGGGGCCCACAATTTGGTGTTTCATCTTCTAGGGTTAGGTTTTGGAATGTGAAGGGTTTTCCATTGTTTCCCAACAATAAATAGGCCTTCGAGCCTCATTGTAACACAGTTCAGAACAGTTCAAAGGCATGTAGCCGACACATCTCTTCTCAGAGATAAGCTACCATCGCCCTAGCTGGGTTATTTCCATTTCTATTTGTAAGCATATTTCAGTATTTTACAGTAATGAAATGAAGTATTATTTCCGCTGCATATCTGTCTTTATGGTTATCATTGTATTTTATTGCATTCCTGTCAAGATCTGGATCAGTGGTATCAGAGCGGTCTGCGTTTTCTCTGTTTTTCTTTGCATGTCCCCAACAAGGTCAGGATATAAGGAGTTAGGGCTTGAACTGGTCGAACCTTTGCAAGACCAGCCTCGCAAATCCCGACGGCCTCCCATGGCGGATGAGAAGAAAGACGAGGGGGCAAGAGATCATATCAAAATCTTGCTCGAAGAAGCCCTCGAGCGACAACGGAACGCGATGATGGACAGCTTTGCCCAGATCCTTCAGCGGCTACCCAGAAGCGACGCGTCGGCTTCCAGCAGCTACTCTGGAAACGCCATGCCCTTTAAGGTACAATTTAATTTTCAAATCCCCATCTTCAAGGGTCAAATAGACACGGATGTCATAGATAAATGGTTAAATCTACTACAGGTTATTTTTCTGTTCATGAATTTTCAAGTCGGGAAAAGATTGTTTTTGCTCTTCTCAAAGCAGGCCCCCACGTCAAGGACTGGTGGGAAACCTACTGCGAGCAGAAGGATGAAAGTACAGGCTCACTATTTTCAGCCGCACCCACTTGGAATGACTTTCGGGATGCCATCAAGGAGCAGTACTACCCTGTCAAAAGCTATGAGGACAAATACATCAAATGGACCACACTGCGGCAGGGACAAGACCAAGATGTGCCGGAGTTCACAAACATTTTTAATACCCTTCACACACAGTTGGGTATCAAAGATTCTGAGCTGCATCTGGTACTCAAATACCGTGGCTGCCTGCACAAATACATCCAGGAAGAGATGGAGTTCCTGAACATCTCCTCACTTGGCACGGCATACCGATACGCTGTCAAAATCGAGCAAAAGTTCAAACAGAAGAAGCGAGACTTTGGATCTGCAAATCTGAAAGGACAAAGCCAAGGCGAGGTGACCCAAGACAACCCGTCAAAGCCACAAGAAAAGAACAACACCACGAAGCCGAAGAAGGACACAGGAAAGTGGTGTGAGTTCCATAAGAGTCCCACTCATAACACAAGTGAGTGTTGGACCAAGCAGTTGCCAGTGGCCGAGTTGAAGACTTCTGAATCAGATGCATGTTCTGACCCTGAGCCAGAACCCAACAAGGGGAATGGCAAAGGGAAGAAAATCATTGAGGCGGATCCCAATGTCACTGTTGCCATCGCCAAGATCCAGAAAAATGAGCCCGAAGATCCAGAGGAGGGGGAACATATTTTCCACTCACAGATGTGGGTGAAGGGTTCGCCACTGCAATTCATTGTCGACAATGGCAGCCAAAAGAACCTTATTTCAGCAGAGGTCATGAAGCAGTTGGGCCTACCAACTACACCACACCCACAACCGTACAGTATCGGGTGGCTTCATGAAGGATGAGATCTCAAAGTTCGCCAGAAGTGCCGCCTTCCCTACTGCATCAAGCCCTTCACAGACGAGGTATTGTGTGATGTTACACCTCTGGATGTTTGCGATGTACTATTAGGCTAGCCATACTTGTGGAGGCGACATGCTGTGTATGAGTCAATGCCTCGCGCTATCATTATTTCTTTGGATAATTCATTATACAAGATACCGGAGGTAGCCCCACCTACCGCCACCTCTTTGATCACTGCCAAGAAAGGAAGCAAGCTCATCTCGCAGACTAGGAAATTCATTTTCTGTCTGGTTCTCTCCCAAAGTAAGGGGAAGATCGTTGCTACATCCATGACCCCTGCAAAGGATTCCTCCACACAGTAGCAGCAGCAAAGGGATACGGTCATGACAGAACCCAGGAACAACTTCTCCTCACCCACAGGGGTACCACACAAGTTTCAGGTGGGCAACAAAGTTTGGTTACATCTGCAGAAAGAATGCCTTACCAGAACCCATCAGAAACTGAGACCACTCCGACATGGTTCTTACACTAGTACCAAGGCTATGGGAAACAATGCTTGGAAGCACAACATTCTTCCATTCCTTTGCTTGCACCAAGTGTTCAATGTGGACCATCATCGACCATGCTTCCCACCATTTCTGGACACATCTGAGATTGCAGAACAGCTCACTAGAGACCCAGCTCAGCAGAAGCTTCCTCATCTCAGGGAGGAACTCAATGCAATGGGGACCATTGCTTCCTAAGGGGGGAGGAATGATCCAGGTGGATGTTGGTGGCCACCCACCTATCCCATCTGGACCCCACAACTGTCCCTTTTAGTTTTTCAATTTCCTTAATTATAGCGCAGTTTACTATTTTTAGCAGTTTTTCGGGTGCTAAACTTCCGGAGCCGTTTTGAGGCCCTAAACGACGTTTTTTGGGAAATCTACCGCTAGTGATTTTTCTACCAAAAGATTGCCATTTCCGTCGTAGTCCTCGGAGAGATCTTTCCAACGGGCTATCATGCGCGTCAAACGGAGATAATATGACCAATTCGCGACCCCGGGAAGTTGATGTACCAACTTACCCAAAAACAAAGCCCACAATTTGGCGTTTCATCTTCTAGGGTTAGGTTTTGGAATGTGAAGGGTTTTCCATTGTTTCCCAACAATAAATAGGCCTTCGAGCCTCATTGTAACACAGTTCAGAGGCATGTAGCCGACACATCTCTTCTCAGAGATAAGCTACCATCGCCCTAGCTGGGTTATTTCCATTTCTATTTGTAAGCATATTTCAATATTTTACAGTAATGAAATGAAGTATTATTTCCACTGCATATCCATCTTTATGGTTATCTCTGTATTTTATTTCGTTCCTGTTTACATCCAGATCAAGCAAACTACTTCAAAAGATTAAACTACACATTCAGAAAACTAAGCAATTTATCAGTCAAGGGTTCAGTAGCAGTAACTCACCCCTTTATAAACTGATGAAACTAAGGTAAATCAGAGAACAGATCGTGGATCTGGGAGCCAGGTAGTAAATGTCAGTGCTCACTACAGCCCTGGATCGTTCTTCACACCAAAATAACAAAGGACAGGAAATGGAACGGCAGATAAGAAATGGAACAGCGAAATAAGAAATAGAACAGCAAATCTGAAATGGAACAACAAATCTGAAATAGAACAACAAACAGGAAATTGTAACAGCAACTAAGTCTAGCAAGTAGTAACACCTTAGTCTACAAGATCAAATGCATGAATCATGACCTACAGGAATCAAATGGCAATCCTTCACTCTTAAGGACGAATTGAACAACACACCAAAATGGAACAGCATTGATTAATGATGAATTATAGAATAGCACTTCAAAACCATATATGCACACGGCACACCTTAATAGTAACCTGATCTTGGTAACCCAATTATCACTCTTAGTTATAAAAGATTACGACTGTGTTTCAGAATGGAACAGCAATGTCTATGGATCCAACAATCACAAAGAACATAATTGCTAAGATGAATTCCATAATATCAATGAATAAGTGCACAGCACAGAGGCTCTGTAATTGAACAGCAACAATATTCTATAAAGACTGACGGTATTATATCAACACTTAGAAGTACAGTGAGACGTTGCAGAGTCAATGCAAGAGTTCTGTCTCAGTAAAGTAAACATAACAGAGCATGTGATGTAAACTAACAAAACACATCAGATTACCAAATAACGCTAATAAACAAACCACGCATAAACCAAACGTAATAGTACAGGAGCAAGTGTCCTCCAGGGCCGGGCCCTTAGCCTCCAAGGGTACACCGCTTGAAGTTATTCCAAACTCAGGGATGAAATAGCAACCGAGTTTGTATTAATGCATAAAATGGAATTACAGTAGATCAGTTCTCAACGAGACTCGATGATCAAAGTTTCAATCTTCTGAGAAATTACATAAAACATAAGGATTTGACCCCTCGAGCTAACAGTGCTGGCCTTTTTATAATAATGAAGGCAGAGATGTCTAGGTGAAAAAATAGTTAAAGCAACGATCCCTCAGGATCAAAGGATCCTGAGGGATTCGCCGAACCGTTAGTTCTCAGTTATCTCTTTTCCTTCTTGCGCCGAGCCGACATCTCCACTTCCTTTCCAGGGCTAATTCGCTTTGATCTATTTTTCCTTGTTTGCATACGGTTCCCCGTCAAAGGGACAACGGTTAACCCGACCTTGTTATTTCCTTCAAAACGGCAGTCTTTTGTTTTCCCTTCTTTCTGCATAAGAAAATGACAATTGTCAGTGTTTCCACTTTGCACATTAATCTCACAGGTTTTATTACAATTCCTTATCATTTTCTTAGTTCATGATGCAAAAGGTTTGTAAGTTCTAATGAAAAGATATTGAAATAATTACCAAAAACATACCTTCTTTAGTACTCCACAGGGTCAACAAGCTCAAGTGGATACATTGTCAGTATTCTTTGAGAACCTTTTGGAGGACCACAATCTAATAGACATCCCCTCAGCCAAAATCTAGCCCACATGGAGGAATAACAGAACTGGTGAGGTTAGTCTGGCTAGAAGGCTCGACAAATTCCTCATTAAAGAATCTCTGGTCAACAGGGGTACTCGTATCAGATAGTGGGTTGGTTCAAGAGGCCTATCAGACCACAAACCTATCTACCTGGAACTGCAAGATGTCATTGATAAGCCAAAGGCTCCCTTTAAATTTAACTCTACTTGGTTAAGGGATGTTGATTATATGAGGATGGTGGCTGATTTTTGGAAGGCTCACCCACCTGGTACTGAGGGGAACATAGTGGAGGGCTTCACCCATAATATGAAGGAGTTGAAATCCCTTTCCAAAGCATGGGCTCATAGGAAAAGGGAACAGGAAGAGCATCTACTTAGAATAGCAGAGGAGGAAATCTTCACCTTTGAGGAGGGCACCAGAGGAATTATTGACTCCCAAGAACAAAAGGATAAAATTGCCTCTCTAATGCATAGGAGGACTCAAATCCTGAAGGACAGAGAAGAGAGTTGGAGGCTACAGAGCCGAGCAATCTGGCTCAAGGAAGGGGATGACAATACCAAATTCTACCATAAATATGCTAACAAGAGGAAGGCGATCAATACAATATGGGAGCTTAAAAACAAACAAGGACAATCTATGCAATCCTTTCGCAAATTGGCAGCTCTGGAAAACACACATTTCAAAGATATATACAAGGCTCCTCTTATTGCTACTTCCGTTGAAGTGATTCGTACTGCCCAGTTTTTCCCCTGATTTGTAGACTAGGAGGCAGAACAAGAACTCATAAGAGAATTCTCCCTAGATGAGCTTGAATCAATCCTAAAATGGCTCAAGAAGGATAAGAGCCCGGGGCCGGATGGATCTACAGTGGAATTTTACACTAACTTTCTTGACATTCTAAGGGAAGATCTGTTAAGACTCATAGAAGACTGCCGAAGACGTGGGAGGATGTCGAAAGGCCTCAACTCCACATTCATAGCTCTCATCCCTAAAGTTGATAAACCCTCCACTTTCGATGATTTTAGGCCCATATCCTTATGTAACTGCATCTACAAGATCATTGCTAAAATCATCGCCAACCACCTAAGGCCCATCCTGTCCTTGCACATTTCCCCTAAACAGTTTGCCTTCCTACAGAACAGACAGATACACGAGGTGGTAGGCACTGCTCAAGAACTCCTTCACTCTGTACAGATCAAAAAATTAAAAGGTATGATTTTGAAAATAGACCTATCCAAAGCCTTCGATAGAGTCAGCTGGCTATACATCCGAATCTTGTTAACTCATTTGGGCTTTCCCTATACCTTCATCAAGTGGATCATGTGTTGTATAACCAATGTTTCTTATAGTGTACTCATCAATGGCTCGGCATCCTCCTTTTTCCATGCAGAATGAGGGCTAAGGCAGGGATGCCCTCTATCCCCTCTCCTATTTCTACTCATAATGGAGGGTCTTAGTAGAATCATTGGAGAGGACCACAGGCAAGGGTGAATCATGGGAATCAAAATTACTGATTCTTGCATATTGACCCATTTTCTCTTTGTTGATGATGTCCTCATATTTCTCAATGGAGGTATAGGCGATCTCACATCTCTCCATAATGCATTTGGTACATTCCAAAAGGCCACGGAATGGTGCTGAACGAAGCAAAATCCACTATCACAGTCATAGGATGCTCCCAATATGAAATCCAATATGCGCTCAGGAGATTCGCCTTCGCTATTCTGCCACTTGAGGAAGGACTGAGGTACCTTGGTTATCGATTAAAGCCACACGGGTACAAAATAGCCAATTGGACATGGCTAATCACCAAGGTAGAAAAACGACTGAACATATGGTACCACAAATACTTGTCCAGAGTAGGTAGGCTGGTTCTAATCAAGGCCATCTTGGAAGCAATGCCTGTATACTAGATGAAGATGGCTTGGATCCCTAGAGGAATTTTGGCTCGATTACAAAACATTTGTTGTTGGTTCTTATGGAAGGGGAAATAGCCCGGGAGAGTCTTTGCATGGGCTAGATGGGAATCTCTTGCACTACCCAAGCGGTGGGGTGGTTGGGGGATCAAGAGACTGGATATCTTCTCCAAAGCCTTGGCAGAGAAATTAGGTTGGAAACTACTCAATAATCGCATCTTATGGACGAAGGTGGCTGTCTCTAAATATATAACCCCTTCCAATCCACTTGACTGGATCAGGCAAGCACAAAGGATTACAACTAACATATCCATCATATGGAAGGCTGTTACAAATGCCATGGGCCTTATACGAAATGGACTGACATGGAGAATCCAGTCTGGATCTCATGTACGCATAGGGGAAGACCCTTGGGTTGGCTGTGGTAACGCACATAGGTTGTCTGCGGAGCTGAAATCACATCTTGTTGAACAAGGCATCACACACATCTGCCACATTGCTAATAATGCCCATACCACTTTGACTCAACAAGCCTGGAAAACAAGACCCTTACTAAACATCCCTCTATGCTGGCATCAAGAGTGGCGAGACTACCTAAATTCTTTAACCAAGGCCCACATCAGAATCATAGAAGGGGATGACGAACCTATGTGGGCATCCACCAAACACGGCTCATATGCACCCAAGATAGGATATCTAGTGCTAATGGAACCCTATAAGCCACAAGTCACTGAGCCTTGGTGGAACCTTATGTGGAAGTTAAAGGCGCCCCCTAGAACGAGGCTTCTTATGTGGTCTATATTGCATAACAAAACCCCGACTAGTGCAAACTTGATGAAATGTTCTTATTTAGGCCCTTTCTGGTGCTACCTTTGCAAGAATTGCAGCGAAGAGTCTGACCACCTCTTTCTGAAGTGCCCCATCACACAAGAGCTTTGGAATAGCCTTCTTACATCACTCCCCTTAACATGTCGGTGGCACAGAAGCAACATAAAAGACGCTTGGAACAACTGGTGGGAAGGAAGCCAGTGGCAAGGAGAGGAATATACCTCTCCTCATCTGTTGGGCTATATGGATAGCCAGGAATCGAATTATTTTTTAGCAGAAGGAACCATGCTGGTCCTCTATACTGTCTAGAATTTTAGCCGACTATCACTCTATCCCAGACGAATGCACACAACAGTGTCACAGGATCATCAAGTTGGAAAACATCAATACCTCCATGCCATGGGCTTACTTCGATGGATCGACACAGGAGATAGGATGTGGTGGGGGGGCGGGGGGGGCATATTACACTTATCAGAAACCCATTCCTTCAAAATACAAATGGGTTTGGGTAGAGGAACCAATAACTATGCTGAGCTTTTAGCTGCCAAATACCTCATACATTTTTCTTTGAACAAACAGTGCTCGAATCTACAACTCTTTGGTGACTCAAAAATAGTATGCAACTGGATAAACAAAAAATCTCATTGCAATGCATACTCATTAAGGCATATATTGGATGATACTCACAGACTCATCTCAACTTTTGACTCTTTTGCTTGTCAACACATTTACAAGGAGCACAACTCAGCTGTCGACCACCTATCCAAGGAAGCAGCGCTCAGGGATGATGATACTTGGATGATACAAGAGGACAAGGACGGTGTTACCTATCAACACTATCATAGGTTGTTCATAGATCCAGAAGCATAACTGAAGACTCAATATGAGTTAGAAATTTATATTTTGATCATATGTAAATATTTATATATACTTTCACTTATTTATCACAGAACTATGTCTCTCTGTGAAGAGATCAATATGTTTTATTTTGCTTTTTGATCAGCTTGCTCCCTATGTGGAGTACTACAACGCTGCTTCTACATTTTTGGACAAGCTCTACCTTACCTTATGCGTATGCTCAGCATCTACAAAATGTAATTTTCACTTTTAATAAACAAAATTATGACTTTTTCCACGGGAAAAAAAATATATTTACTTAGAGTTATTGCCTACCATAATTTAAGTCTTTCCACCATAATAAGATTTGTACGTAATTAAACATACTTACAAGCAGTTCCTATCCACTATTGTTTGTGCATTTCTTAGCACAAAAATATATAGAAGTAAAAATTTGATGGTTGCTTCACTTAACATCTATTTTAGTAATAAAAATTCCATATAAAAATATATAAAATCCTAGATCCATCTTAACTGCGTCTCATATTAATTAAGATTAATTAGTTAAGATGTGTAAAATTAATTATTTATTAATTTATATAATTAAAGTTCAAAGAACTAATAATTTACACTTATCAATACATATTAATGATTACATTATATAATTTTTTTTGTAACTATTATCATATTATAATTATTTTTTTATATTATGGTAAGTGATTTAATATAAGCTAGATATCTCACATGATATTAAGTCAAATATCTTACATTTTATTAGGTTATTTAAGTGAGATAAGGTTTTTGAATGGCTTGGAGATGGAAGTGACCCTTCCCTCATGGAATTTATGAAGAATTTGTTAGGAATAAACTTCAAAATGATAGAAAAATAGGTGAAGGTGGCCATAGAGGACTTGTTTGGACATTTCTATCCAAATTCCCCTTAATGCTACAGGTTTAGGCATTTGAATAATTTAAAGAGTTTTATTATAATATTGGGTTTAATATTAAAATTAAATCGAATATAATATTAATATATTGTTATAGTAATATTATTACGTGTAATCTAATATTGGGTTTAATATATTCTAATATATATTAATGCATTAGGCTTGAGAGTTTAATATAACATAATATAGTATTATAATAAAAAATATTAGCATTATAATATTTTTTCCCTTTTTTGAGGAAAAATAACCAGTGATATTATTTATATAAAATAATTTACATATGTATATCGATGTAGCATTATGAAGCCTATTGTGGCCTAAAAATGATACCCAAATGGCATCATTTATTCATTTAATACAAAAATGCATCTTATCTTTGCCTTATGATTTTTATTTGCAGTTCCTTCATTTTTTGTATACATTGCCAATATGATATTGGTGGAAATAGATGAACAATCACAAAATGTAAATAGATGGTAGAATCCTAAAATGTCCAATGGGTGTGCATCTAAAATATAAATTTTGATTTCTAAGTTGTTCACATACATCTTGCCTCTGGAGTGAGAAAAACAAAATATTTCACAGTTGGGTTCTCATTGTAAAGAAGAAGTTGAAATGTTTGAGATAACTTAATTTAATTATTACTAGACATTGATGTTATGTTTTGTGATGTGGTCATCCTTTTGTTCAAGAAGATTTGCACTACTCCCCTCCATTTTCAGTGCACTCTTCAAGAAGTAGTTGGCACTTGATTCATGTCCCTGTGAATGTGATCAAATGTGATATGAGTGAAGTGCATAATATTTGTTATAATTATTTGATATACATGTAGTAATGTTAGTTCCTCATTTGATATGTGTCATTCATCCAGACTATAAAAATTTTGGAGTCTCTATATATGTAAATAGTAGAGAGGTTCAAATCTTTTGCAACTTAGAAGGATCTTCAAAGTGAATAGTTCTACATAATTGTTGGTGGTTGTGTCTATGTTTCCACAAAAAGAGAAGAAAGGTGAATTGTTTATGAAGATTTGACCATCAATTCCTCCTTTTGGAAGGGTATGTTGAGCAGCTCCATCAAAGAATACCTTGTTGCTTGTATTTATGATCACAGTTTCAATGTTGGGAAGCGATGGAGTTTTTTATGTGAGAGGGAGGCATTTCTCCCTAAATACTCATACTTTAAAGAGAAACACGAAGAAAAAAATATCTTAGTCTTTAAAGATAACATGATTATGTTCTAGCCATATGATTATGTTCTATTATATTAGAAAATATTATAATGTTATAATGTTAAACATAATATTATAATGTTTAAAAATAAAATATTATATAATATTTAACATAATACTATATAATATTATGTTTAATATTATATGATATTATATAATATTTATCATTATCAAGCATAGAGAAAGAGGAAGCAAGTATTTTATAAAAGGTAAAAGGATTTGGAATCCATCAAAGTCTCAAATTATAAAAAAATTATAAAGTAAATAAATAAATTGTTGAAATTTCACTAAATTAAATGGGTAAAGGCATATGTGAATGTTATGTAACTAGATTAGAAAACAGAAGAAATGGTAGATCAACAACATGAAAATAAGCCTATTCGAGGGGGCAACCTACTTTTACATCACACAAATGAACAACTATTCGATAATGCAAATGACAAAACCTCCATTGTATATATAGGAGTCTAAAGGGTCACAATATAATTAGGGCCTACATAATAATAATAATGTAGGGGCACAATAATAACAATAATGGGCATCTATGGGGAACAACAATAACAATATGGGGGCTACACTAGTATTATAGAGACCTAACATTCCCCTCTCCTTCAAAAAAGTTGTATCCTCAATGTTTGAGTAGTTATGGATGCTTCTATATAAAATATTCATCCTCCCTTGTGGAATCTTTCACGGGTAAGTTCTTCCACTTAATAAGATATACTAAAATTGATCAATTCCATAGTTGTTGGATTTTTTTTCTTGTGATCGCTTCAGGCTCTAATATGATTTTTCCTTCCTTGTCAAGTTGTGGCAATATAGTTTAAACTAGAAGCTTGTCACATATAATCTTCTTCAAACATGAAACATGGAAAATTAGGTATATTCGTGAAGATGCAGGTAGCTCCAATTTGTTTCCATAGTACCAATGTTTTTTAATACCTTATAAGGGCCATAATACTTAGGTGATAATTTATTATCCTTCTTAGCTTGCTTGAGTTACATTTGCTTGTATGATTGTAGCCATAAAAATACCCAATCACCCATGTCAAAACTTCTTTTGCTACAATGTTGATCTACTTGTTTTTTCATTTGATTCTATGCTAGAGTCAGGTTATCCTTTAAGAGTTGGAACTTGTTGTTGATGATTGATGTGATCTTCCACTGCTTTAACCTTAGCACTATCTCTTAGAGATGATGTGATGGGCAATGGATGATATCCATAAAATACCATAAATGGGATCATTTTTGTTATGGTATGGAAGGAAGTGTTGTACCATCATTCTACCAGAGGTAACCACTTGACCCATTGTGTTTATTTACTAGATACAAAGAAACTAATATATCCTTCCAAACATGTGTTCACTATCTCAATTTTCATGTCAGATTGAGGATGATAAGATGAGCTATGAGCCAATTTAGTACCAAGACAAGAAAATGATTTTGTCCAAAAATTTCCAATGAAAATGGGATCTTTGTCATTTACAATAATCTTTGGATTTCCATTTAACTTTTGAGTTATTTCCACAAACTCATAAACAACTATATTGACTTTGAAAGGATGAGATAGAGCACAAAAGTGTGCATAGTTGGTAAGCCTATCAACTACCACCATGATGACATTGTTTCCTTTGGACTTGGGTAAACCTATGATAAAAGCCATTGAGACCTCCTACCAACACTGACTTGGAATGGCTAATGGTTGTAAAAGACCTGGATTTTTAATTGTCTCACCTTTATTTTGCTAGCAGACCAAACATTTAGCCACAAAATTTTGAACATCAAATTTAAGGTCATCCCAAAAAATTCCTTCTTGACCCTGTCGTAAGTTTTTTAAAATCCTAAGTTCCCTCCTATAGGAGAGGTGTCCAATTCCAAAGAAAAAATTCTTTTAAGTTTGGAATTATTACATAGATATATGTGATCCTTGTACCATAGTGAATCATTTTTCCAAATAAAAATATCAGATGCATTGGGATCTTGCTGCAACTTTTGAATGAGTATCCACACTTGTTCATCATTCTTCCGTTCATCCATTGCTTCATTTATCCTATCATGTTGGATAATAGAAATGGCATAAAGCAATGCCTCCACATCCTCATCCATTCTTGAGAGCACATTTACAACAAAAATTTTCTTCCCTTTCTTTTAGATGATTTCAAAGTCATAACCCAACATCTTTGTGACCCATTTTTTTCCCTTCTGAAGAAAATCTTTGTTCCAACAATTATTTTAGACTATCATTATCTTTTTTATCTTGAAGTGTCTTGCAATTAGGTAAGGGCATCATTGCTTCAGAGAATTTATAATTTCCATCATTTCCTTCTCGTAAATGGGTTTGTGTAAATTATTTTCTTTGATTGGATGACTTTCAAAGGAAATGGGTCTTCCTTCTTGCATTAAAACAACACCAATTCCATTTCATGAGGCATCACATTGCACAATAAAGGATTTTGTGAAATCTAGTGTAGCTAAGACGGGAGCTCAGAACATTGCCTCTTTAATATTTTCAAAGGATTTAGTTTCTTTTGGAGTCTAATAAAATATATCTTTCTTCAGTAATGTTGTTAGAGGTGTTGCTATTTTCCCATAATTCTTAACAAACTTGCAATATTACCCTGTCAACCTGAGAAATCCTCGATGATTCCTTAAGGTAGTGGGGATTTTCCATTCCTTGATGGCTTTAATTTTGTTAGGGTCTAACTTAACACCCTAGTGAGATACAATATGACCCAAATATTCCACCTCCTGTACCCCAAAGAAAAATTTGGAGGTTTTTGCATATAATTATTTCTCTTCCAATAGTTTGAGCACCTTATCAACATGTTGAACATGATCCTTCCAAGACTTGTTGCAGATTAGTATATCATCAAAAAACACTAACACAAATTTTCTAAGGGTTTGAAAATGGAATTCATCACACCCTTGAATGTGGAAGTTGCATTAGTAAGGCCAAAAGTCGTGACCAAAAATTCATAATAACCTTCATGAGTTTTGAATGTTATTTTTGGAATTTCTTCAATCTTCTTTCTAATTTGATGATATCCTGAATGAAGATCTAGCTTGATGAAGTAAATTTCTCCATATAATTCATACAACAATTCATCAATGACACGAATGGGGAATTTATCTTTAATAGTGAGCTTTTTTATCTCCCTATAATCTGGAGACATACACCATGATCCATCTTTCTTATGTGCCAATACTACTAGAGTAGAGAAAGAACTTTGGCTAGGTTGAATTATACCAACCTCTAGCATTTATGCAACCATGCATTCAATTTCACTCTTCTCGGCATATGGATATATTTAAGGTCTGATGTTTGGAGGAACACTTCCTCGAATCAAATGAATAGCATGATAATGATCACGAATAGGTGGGAGACCCTTGGGAGTCTCAAATAATTTGAAATGATTGTCAAGGACTCTTTGGAGATTTGGAGAAATGGGAGACTTAGATGTTTGAACATCTAGTGAGCATAATTGTGAAATGACATCTCATTATTTCTTCTTCAAAAACTTTGTCATGCCATTAGAGTTTATTTTCGTACCAGGTTTCCCAACAATACCCCTTAATTCAATTTCCCTTCCTTCGTAGAAAAATTCAAAAAAAAATCTTGAAAATTAAAAGTTATCATACCCAAAGATTGTAACCATTGGACTCCTAATACAACATCAACACCACCCATTGGAATGGAAATCATTTGAATATTCAATACATATTCCCCCATGGTTATATTGATATTATGGCATTTCCCTAAGAAAATTATAGTTCCTCCATCGGCAACTATCACTTGACACTCTAGTGTTGGGTATAAAAGAAATTCAAATCCTTGACTATCTTACAATGAATAAAATTATGTGTACTACCCTAGTAAATTAATACTATTACCTTTTTCTTCTTGATATATTCTTCTATCTTGAGAGTTTTAGGAGTGGTAATTTCGGCCAATGCATTACAAGATATGGTTTGATTCTTTTCTTCTTTTTCAGCCCCTGGTGTTGGTCCTTGTGTATATCTTCTTCTTTTGATGTTTCTTATTTCTTTTCTTCCTCCTCTTCACAATCTATGTAAAATAACTTATTCTCAACACATTTATGACCTTTAGTGTATTTTCTATCACAACTATAACAAAGCCCTTTTGCTCCTTTTTTCTCCAGTTGTTGTGGTGTAAACCTTGTAGGTTGTCAAAGGCTAGGAATAGCAACTCTTACATATTTATAGTTTTGAGTGGTATACCTCCTTGTTTCATAAATTTACTTTAAACTTTAATTCATGGCACCCTAAATGCATTCTCTAATGACTTAGGTTCCCAAAGGAGAACCTGATGTTGGATATTATCCTTTAAAGTACCTATGGAGAGATAAATCATATGCTCCTCAAGAATATTAGTTACCTTGATATGCAATCTTTGGAATTACTTAATGTGTTGCACCGTTAAACCCTTTTGTTTGAGATTTATCAATTGGCTAAAGAAAATGTTGCTCTTTGTATCCTCATAATGTGCTATCAATTCCTCCATAAAAATTGACCAAGTTACAGGTGATTTACAAAAAAAAGCCATCGATACCACAAAAACTGATTGGATTCTAAATATAAAGTTGCCATGTGTACCTTTTGTGTGTGTTGCACATCATGTAGATAAAAGAATTGCTCCATTTGTGCTATCCATGTTACCAGGCCCTTGCTATCAAACTTTCTCATGTGGATATTTGGAATGTGGTTGTTCTTAAACCTAATGTTGTAGTCTCTAAAATCATAATTCATAATTCTTTTTTCCTCATCATGATTTTCATGGATTACCTTATCACCACTAGGAAGCCTTTCTTGGAGAAACTATGTCAATCCTTCCAAATTGAGATTCGTTGTGTCCATATCTACTTTAAAACCATCCTTCAAACCTTCCATGTCCCTTTTTATTTTTACTTCTAAATAATCCATATTAACATTCATCATTACTTCCAATTCATTTTTGGTTACTCTTTGTGACAAGCGATATTTGTTGCACTTGGTCTTGTAATTTTGATATATCATGTTGTATTTCTTCCTCTTCTTCATGTGTCATAGTAGAGATTTTTGGTTGCTTACTAGGAGTATCCATTTTTTTGTTTCTAGGAATATTGGAACCAAATAATGGTATCTATGCTTTACTATGCCATTTGAATCACTTTAGATTGATTTTTCAAACAAAACTTATGGAAATTTAAAAAATACACACATTTTTCCTCATTTTGTGGAGCTTAATCTTAAAATTGTTGTATCTTTGTAATGTTGGCTCTCCAAGCTCTAAAATTTTGTATTGTAGTAACCCATTGAGTCTTATTTCCAATGCCACAAGTCAGGCTGAGATTGGATTCTTGAAGATAATGTTACGCTAAATCTCCCACAATGACCTGATTATGGACTAGTTCGGTAGAGCGAACTTGTACGGAATGCCACGTGTCACGGTTTCAACCTTTAGACATGAAAATGGTACCCAAGAAAATAAATTACTTGCACTTTTCGATACCTTTTACAAAATTCAATTATGATGCTCAAAATTGCTATGACGAGTATCCCTGAGACACTTCTTTGAGACAAAATTTGGGAGCATGCAGAAACCCTAACTTCTTTGTACCATATCTTAGAAAATATAACGAACCAAGATTTGAAATTTTTACACAAATTTCTACAATATTTTTTTCCAAATGGTTGAAATTTCAGCTTTGGAAGCCTCATATAAAAAAACATTATAGATAAAATTCTAAGATGTCTTATTTAAAGCAGTAAAACCTTAGAATTCAAAGTTTTGATACCAGATGTTATGTAATCAGATCAAAAAACAAAACAAAAGACAGATCAACGACTTGAAAATAATACTCTTTGAAGGGGAAGCCTCATTTTACATCACATAAATGAACAATTCTTAGATGATACAGGAATCTAAAGGGTCACAATATAATTAGGGCCTACATAACAATAATAATGTAAGGGCACAATAATAACAATAGTGGGCTTCTATGTGGCACAACGATAACAATATGGGGGCTACATGGGACATGACAGTAACCATATGGGGGCTACGCTAGTATTATAGAGACCTAACAGTGAATTTCTAACTCGTTTTAAATTATTTTGACAATGATTTCTTTCTTTACTTAAACAAATGCATTGATTTCAAAAGCATATGTTGATTTCTAATCTTATTTGATTGATTGCACTCGATGGATCGATTTCAGCATAAATATTGATTTCTAATCCTATTTGATTGTTTGCACTAGATGGACTGATTTCGATGTAAATGTTAATTTAACTAGATGAATGATGTTTATTGCTTTCAAAGTAATTAGATTAATAGAGTGTATTGATTTCAATGTATGCACAAAGTAATTGTTAATGACATGAATTGACTTTTGTATTATAATAATCAACAACCTAAATCCATATTAAATAGAAATGAACAAAAAGGAGTCTAGATCCATCTTAATCATTAGTATGGGTCCACCTTAAATAGAAATGAACAAAAAAAAGCAATTCAATAGAGAAAGCCACAAGAAATGACAACTAAGGGTGTATTGATTTCAGTGTAGATGTTAATTTGTGATCTTATGTAAATAGATAGATTATGTGCATTATTTTCAAAGTAATTAAATTAATAGTGTGCATTGGCTTCAATGTATGCATAAACTAATTATTGACACCAGGCATTTATTTTTTTGTTATAGTAATCATTAGCCTAGATCCATATTAAATAGAAATTAACAATAAATAGTTGAGATCAATCTGAGTCATCTTCATAGATCCTTCTTAAATAGAAATAAACAACAAAGAGCAAGTCGACAAAGAAAGGCATGAGAAATGGCAGTGGAGGAGTGTCAACAACAAAGGGAGAAGCAAAGAGCAAATCAACAAAGATAGTCACAACAAATGAAACATGAACAATGACAAGAATAAAGAAGTTGAGTGAAGAAGTTTTATAAGTTCTATATATATACACTTTTGAGTGTGAAGAAATTGTATAATTTTTATGTTTTTTAAAAGTATTTCAATGCATAACTTAAATAAATTATTTGAATATACATGTTAAGTAATTTATTTGAATATCAACTTCATATATATGTAATGTATATATGTGGAAAGAAAGCAAAAGGAAAAAATATTTTAATGTTGATCATAATAAAATATTTCAATGCTCAAAGAAAATGAGTAATTGAAAGTAAAGGAAATCATTTACTTTCTAATAAGAGAGAGATGTGTAATTCATTCAATTCCTAATAAGAAAAATATGTGGCATTTAAAAAAATATTAATTGAAAAAAAATTAATGTGAGTCAATAGTGATGTGCATTTAAAAATATATAAATAACAAAAAAACATTTTAACGTGGACAATGTAGTTAGTAAATAAAATATTGCAATATCTATGTTAAGTAAAATATTTCAATGTCAATATTAAGTAAAAGTGATTTTTTCATTGAAATAATATTTTATTTTTATTTTAAAATGACTATATATCAACTTAAAATTGACCATGAAAAAAATTACACATCTTCCTCATACTAAACTATAAAATATTTATCTCAAAATAAAATATTTAAAATAAATAAATAAAACGCTTTCAAATCTTCAATTAAAAATAACTATATACATATCCGTCAATATCATATCCGTTATCTATCTAATTTATTAACCAGTAAATTCACATGTCAAAAGTTTAAAGTAGATAAGTGTGAATATAAAATTTTTGAATGTATTTGACGTAAATATATTCAAATACAGCTTCCAACCATGATGATTGTGACAAGTGATTAGAACTGGTTTGAAATGGGTCACTCGGTTATGACAAATGATTGAAACGTGAAAGGATGGATGGATCATGAAAACTAGGTAACAGGTTTATTAAGAATATATAGTTTATATATAAAATTGTTAGAATATTGAAGTTAAAAAATATATATATGTTTTTTTCATACTATTATTTTTTAAAAATAATTTATTTGAGATAAATAAATTAAAGCAAAAGTAAAAAACATTTTAATGTTTTTCATAATCAAATAGTGAAGTTTTTAAAGAAAAAAATAATTTAAAAAAAAAAACAACTATTTTTTAATAAGATTAATAGGGAAAAAATGTGTAATTCATTTAATTTTTAATAAGAAATTAATATGTGACATTTAATATATATATATATATATATATATATATATATATATGACATTTTATATATATATATATAAAAGTCTTGAGGGTTAGTTCAATTGGTCGAGTTTCTAAAGTACATTTTCTATTGAGAGGTTACATTTAATTCTCTCCACACTCTTGAAGTGAGGGTTTATGGTTGAGTCGACTAGGAGTGATCCCTTCCTGTGGATCTGTGTGGTGCAAATATTTTGTGAATATAGCGGTCATCGATATCTAGGGTCCGCAAACCACATAGAATATGTGTGTGTATTTAAAAATATATTAATAACAAAAAAATCATTTTAATGTGGGAAATGTAGTTAATAAATCAAATATTTTAGTTTATAAATAAAATATTTTTATGTCCATGTATATTAGTTTATAAATAAAATATTTCAATTTCAATTACTCAAAATTAAATGAATTTTGTCCATTTGGGGTAGCTCAATTGTCAATGGTTGTGGAAATGAAGTCTCACTAAAGCGGATGTCTTGGGTTCAAATCTTGTGCTATCCCTCGATCGAGATGAGAAGTTGGACATGATGAAGATGTAGTCCTACCAAGCTTACAACCAAAAAAAATTAACTGAATTTTTAAATGCCACATGTTAATTTTCTATTAAAGATTAAATAAATTGCACATCTCCCTCTTATTACTTTTATTAGGAAGTAACTGAATTTTTTTTTATCTTTAATTATTTTTTTCTTTTAAGCATTTAAATATTTTATTATGATCAACGTTAAAATATTTTTTTCTTTTGTTTTATTTCCATATATATATATGAAGTTGATATTCTTTTTTCCCTCCCAGAGAAGAAAAATAAATAAAAAGACAAAAACCGCATATTTGTTATTTCATTGAAATCAAAGTATACAAATTATTGTTCGATTACAACCTAATGGACATGTTTATCAAGAGCTATGGAATTATACCAATTCAAAACATAAAATAGTCAAACATGAAGACAGAGAAGGTCCTAATGATTACAATAACTTCAATTTCAAAAAATGTTTATGGCATTCACCCTAAGGACATCAATGACTTTTTTTGTAATCACTAAATGTCCTACAGGTTGGAGTAATGCTTCCTTTGATCTTCTATTTGCATCAACATTATGTTCCCTATGGATATGTGATACCTCTAGCTCCTCAAAAAATTCTTGTAATTCGTGAATTCTTTGTTGCCAAGTATTTAAGGCCAATCTATGTAATGTACTGATGCCCAAGAACTAATCAATAACCACTTTAAGTTGATATTCAAATAAATTAGTTAACATAGATATTCAAATAGTTTATTTAGATCTCGTATTGAAATACTTTTTAAAAAAATATAAAAAAATATACTTCCCCACACTCAAAAATATATATATATATATATATATATATATATATATATATATATATATATATATATATATATATATATATATATACACTTTTAATCATTTTAACTCTCTTTCAATAAAGTTGATATAAAATTATGTTACTTGATATGGACATCAAAATATCTTATTTATCATTGAGAGTTTGAGTGAAATATTTTTACTACATCAATTTCACACTGATTTGTAATATGAGCCAATATATAGTCATCTTAAGCAAGAATCTAGCAAGTGTTAAGGGGTATCAAATATCTTGAGGTGCAAACCTCTTTTAAAGTGAAAAACTAGAAAAAAAACTTTGTACCGCAATAGATTTGTTTCCTCGGGGCATGATAAATTATTTTTCCATTGCTTAAATTGCATTTTTGAATGCATAAATGGACTAAGTGTCTTCAAAATTTCTTGTCTTGAAATTTTCCTAGGGCACTTGGTTAAACTTACAATTCCAATAAATTAGTTTTGTTGGATTTCGAACGAAATTGAATGAAAAATATACCTGAAAAAGGGTCAGAATGTAAAATAGTGTGACCAATATGATGTGTAATTCCTTCCATGGTCCACTTTGACTTAATAAATATTTCTTTAAAAATAAAAAATAAAACAATGTCGAATATAATAAAAAAGATAAAAGGAAAATAAAATGTTTGATTAATTTTAATTAAAAACATTATAAGGCTCGTTGTTGGGGGTGAGTTCTGAGGATCATACAAGGATAGGGAGGTTTAACCCTCCCACACACAGTAATCATAATGTGATTTCGTGCTAGCAAGTGGACATTGGGATGATGCCCAGGGAACCTTCTCAATGCAATGTTAGTTATATTTACAAGGATAGTAGGAGTGATGACAAAGTTGGTCTGCCAGGAAATGAGAACAGGGCTTGTAGGGAAAATTAATTTCATCGTGGAGAGTCTCCTTGAAGCCACTAGTTAGTTATCTGGAGGAAGGGAGACTCAGCCAACTGAGAAACAAGAAATTGAGGGTTGTAGAGTGCCAAGGGTCACTTACATGCCCATTGTTTAGGACCCTGGTGCGAATTATTCTCAGGGATTTGAAGCATTGGAAACATCTTGGTTTGTCATCCTCCCTTCAAGAACAAGGTGGTGGTGGAGAGTATTCGTGTGGATATCCATGGTGGGCACGAGACGTTCTCCACTTGTCTTGTATATAAGCAGTCTTCCTTTTTCTTGTTTTGGTTGGGCAATTAAGGTGTGTGCACACTATCAAAAGTCATCTCCTGTGTAATGCCCTCCTCCCACACTTACCCAAGATAACCAGTCCACTAGGTTACATATGTGATGAATATTTACTATGATATGACTCAACCTCCTAGATCACCTTAAGAAAGCATAATCAACAAACCAAAACCTTACTAACCTTCCTCGAGAGCTACAAGACCCGCGGGAGCTAAACCACCCCTCTAGGTGCCCAAACCCTGAGTCAGATTTCCTTTTCACTAACAAAACTCTCAATCGCATGCACAAGCCTACATCCATGTGACTTTAGGCCTCCAATAGCTCCCATAAGCATGTAAGAGAGATACTGCATTTTTTTCAAACAATTTTGTGCCTGCTACTACGAGATTTGAGCCACTTTTCCAGGGCTAGTCTCCATACCACTACCCAGAACTTGATGAAAATTTCCAAGACAAAGCCTCTAATAAAAATCTAGATCAAGGACTTGACCTCACCAAGCCTAAATTTGACATACACTCCATCAAACACATGATGAACATGAAATCTATAGGTCATAAATGCATATCTCAACATAGAGATATGAAACTTATCTGAGAAACATCAAGAAGGACTAATTCATTCCCACAATAGCTACAATAACATCTATTAGGTCATGCATTCATTAACTATTCATTTACAAGTAAAACATGATAAGAGCCATAACTTGAATCTATCATAAAACCATGCTTATGACCAGCATATAAACAGATAAATAACAATGATAGAACAGTCATTAAAGACACATAATAATAAGTATAATTAGCATGAATTACAAGGGGAAATAGCTCTTATCATTCATATGCAAAATCCAACCAAGTTAGGGACTTCCACATACCACTTGACCATAAAGTGAGTTGAACCAAATATTTCTTTCAATAAATCACCCTCATGCCATATGCCAAGCATGAATGTGGGATCTCATGGGATAAACCAATCCATAAAAAACAAAGGGAATCCAGAGGTTAAACCACCTCCACCCTCACCATATCGCAATCTCACCTAAACCAGTCCGGAGATTGCAAAACGAAACCAGTTTGGATGCCTCACAATTCCTTCACCATCCCTTGAGGAATTTTCTTGTCTCCACCCACTTGTTGAGGGCATCCCGAGAAAACCATCTCCACCCCCAACCCTTGGGATTTTCCTAATACCACCTCACTTAGATCCAAAAGCTTTCGATAATCCAAAGCTCAACCAAGAATGAAGCCCATCACACCATGACTATCTGGAAATGGCAAGGCAAGGCTGAAACCATTGTCAAACTAGGAAAAACCCATGCCAATGATATCAAATGAACCCAATACACACATGCATATAGCATGCATGCTAAAACTAGCTAGGAAATCATACACGCAACCTGCTACTTGCAAGAATTCTCATTGAAACTGATTGATCCAACCTTTCTTTGCTTGATCCTTGCTTTCCTTTTATTTCATTGTCCTTCCTTTGCTTTCTTGCATGTTTTATCCTCTTAGTGCTCTTCTCCTCTCTCAAACTAACTTAAAAACTGAACTATAAAAAAAAGGCACCAAACTTATGCTCCAATGATTTTTATTATTAATGCCTCTAATTTCTTCGTTTTTCCTCCATTTTCCTTCATTTCCCTCCTCACATGAAACATGTTACCTTTCACCTCCCTTTTCTCCTATTTTCCTTTATTTTTATAAATAAAATACCAATAATTCCTTATTACCTTTTCAAAGTCTTTTCCATTGACTTTGCCAATTTCACCTTAGCCATAATAAACAACAAGTGATGCCCACTAGAATACTTTGCCCAACATTCATCTTGGAATACGTGTCCCATGACCTAAGTCTTATTTTTTCCTTTATTAACTTTATTACATGAATTTTTAAACCGTGGATGTTACAGACCCCTCCCACTCAGGGGAACACCATCCTTAGTGTTCAATGACACCTATAACCAGCAAGACTGCTGAAAACCAAAACATACTACCCATAGAGCTTTATAACACAACTCATTATGATATTTACAATAATAGCCACATATACTTATGCACATTTTCTTCAAACAGCAAATAACCATATTGTTCATGGAGATTTATAAATCCAACTTGATACAATATTTACAATGATATGCACATATGCACATTTGCTTAACTAGAAAATAAAAGGATACGATGCTTGTATCGGCAACAAGGGAATCCAGAGGCTCACACCTCCACCCTCAAGAGTAGTAATAGGATTCACCTCCTTCCCAGGAAGTCTGGAATCCATTGTCAAAGTCAAACTTGCATCCAATGTCCAATGCTATCATCTTTGTGCTACTTGTTCTCTCAATGAACAATTACTAGCTCATTGTTCCAAGGCACACTCTCAACGTGCATCTAATTCCATCTGGCAATGCTAAATTACCAAAACAAATCTATACCCCGACCTTCCCTTCTCTGCTACATAGTCCCTCGAGAAGTTAGGTCACCCCCTTCCCTGCAGTCACTCACCTCCCAAGTTCCCCAACATCCCCTATTCTAGGTGATCCATCCCTTGGCAAAGTTTCCTCACATCGGAAGGTCCAAAACCAAGGCATATCCCTGCCTCAAAATCATCATACCAATCATAGCATTCTCATATAATTCAATGGACATTGTTGGGTACTAGTGTCCCATAATGGCCCTGCTTCTGAAGTTCTTTTTACCAACATATTGTTGCCTGTTCCAATTCCTTTTGTTGTTTTTGCTGCTAATTCTTGTAGTCAGTTTCAACCAACCCAAACTAGGAATTTTAACCATATTTTATTGTACCAAACACATAACCACCATTAGATTCAAAATAAATTGAAATAAACTCAAATCATACCTCATTGGTGGTTTTAAATATAATACACATTCAATACTATTTACTTATTGTCACAACAAGTCAAACTAGCTCTTTGATCAAATCCTCATGTATAAACATATCACATCCGGATATTTCAAAATGCAACCATCATAATCAAAGTCATATATCAGATGTAACCATCATAAATTAGATTCATACATCACATGCATTATTAAAAACTAAAATAAAATACTAATATTTATATTTTAATGATTCTTTGCTTATACCTTTGTTCTTTATCCTTTCCATACACACACTGAATCGGTTACCAAACCTTGTAAGAACCCAGTGCCTTCTCTTTAAGCAAAAAGGGAATCTGGAGACTAAACCGCCTCCTCCCTCAATGGTATCCCAAGACTAAGCTGCCTCAACCCTCAATATCAACAATAAGGGCGTCCAGAGACTAAACCACCTCAACCCTCAATAGCAACAAGGGTATCCCAAGACTAAACTTCCTCAACCCTCAATATCAATAATAAGGGCATCCATATACTAAACCACCTCAACCTCAATAGCAACAAGGGTATCTTGAGACTAAACCTTAAACCCTCAATATCAACAACATGGGCATCCAAAGACCAAACCACCTCAACCCTCAATAGCAACAAGGATATCTCGAGACTAAACCACCTCAACCCTCAATAGAAACAAGGGTATCCTAAGACTACACCACCTCAACCCTCAATATCAACAACAAGTGCATCTAGAGACTAAACCGCCTCAACCCTCAATAGCAACAAGGGTATCCCGAGACTAAACCACCTCAACCCTCAATATCAACAACAAGGGTATTCAGAGACTAAACAGCCTCAACCCTCTATAGCAATAAGGGTATCCCAAGACTAAACCATCTCAACCCTCAATAGCAACAATAAGGACCATACAATACCATACATGTTTGTCCCATCACACTGTACAACACATACACATACACATTGTACCACAACACATACACCTACACCTGGTGTACAACACAACACATACACCTACACTTGGTGTACAACACAACACATACACCTACACTTGGTGTACAACACGACACATACACCTACACTCGGTGTACAACACAACACATACACCTACACCTAGTGTACAACACAACACATACACCTACACCTACACCTAGTGTACAACACAAAATATACCCCTAAAACCAATGTACAACACAATACATACACCTACACTCGGTGTACAACACAACACATACACCTACACCTGGTGTACAACACCATACATATACATACACACCATACAATACCACGAATACACATGTTGTGGTACAACGACCGCACAATACCACGAATACACATGTTTGTCCCATCACACTGTACAACGCATACACATACACATTGTACCACAACACATACAACTACACTCGGTGTACAACACAACACATAGACCTACACTTGATGTACAACGCAATACATACACCTACACCTAGTGTACAACACAAAATATACCCTTACAACCAATGTACAACACAATACATACACCTACACTCGGTGTACAACACAACACATACACTTACACCTAGTGTACAACACCATACATATACGTACACACCATACAATACCACGAATACACATGTTGTGATACAACGACTGCACAATACCTGTAACACCATACCAAATATACATAACACAACATGTATGAAGTGTACACAATACCACATGTAAACAGTGCCACCTGCACAATGTCTACAAAACACCCAATGTACATAGCATGTTGGGTCCCTATAATACTAGTGATTACCCCATTAATATTGTAGTTGCATCCCTTATTAATATTGTTGTACCCCTATTATCCCCATATTGTTATTACTGTGCCCCATAGAATCCCTCTATTGTTATTTTTGTGGCTTTATATTATTATTGTTAGGTCGGCTGGGTTATATTGTAACTCCTTAGACTCTTATATATAGAAAGGAGGTTTTGTCATTTGAATCATCCAAGAATTGTTCATTTATGTAATGTAAAGGAGGTTTCCCCCTCGAAGAGGCTGAATTCTAAGGCATGGATTTATCTTTTCTATCTTTTCTTGAGCTGGTTTCATAACATTTGGTATCAAAGCTTTGGATTCTAGGGTTTCGCTGCTCCAAACAAGTCATCATGGCATTTTCAGTATAACTTTTTTTCTGCGACGTTTTAGAAGCTAAAAAAAAAAACCCATTTGAGAAGAAATCGCACTGAATCTTGGGTCTGAATTTCAGAACTTTTCATGCTATATTTGTGGAGATATGATCTGAGGAAGTTGGTCTTCTTGCAGACTCCTGAATTACATTCCAAACAGGTGACCTAGGGAAAATTGTCATAACTTTCTCTCTGAGCATCAGATTGAAATTTCGTAAGAAGGTACAGAAAGAGGACGGATTGTAGTTTCTTGTATATATTTTTAGAGCCAAAGCTTGAAACAGTGACTCGTGGCACGTCATACAAGTTCGCTCTACTGAACTAGTCTATAAGCAGGTCACTGTGGGAGATTTTGCATAACTCTTCCTTGGAGAATCCAATTTGGATCAGACTGGTGGCATTGGAAAGAGGACATAGAGGGCTACTCTAGGTTGCAATTTCAGAACTGGGTGATCCAAAAGTACAGAGCTACATCAGAGGCAATATCGAGCTCCTAGAAAGTGAAAAAAGGTGTGTAGATTCTTTTAAATTTTGCTTAAGATTGGTTTGAAAATTTATTTTGAAGGAATTCAAAGGGTATAGTAGAGCATTATTATCGGTAACTAATGCCCCGAGGAAAGAAAATGCAAACACCTAGTAAGGAACCTGAAAGCTCTAGCATGACTCATGAAGAAGAGGAAGAAATGCTACATGATATATCAAAATTACAAGAACAAGTGCAACAAATGTCACGCTCACAAAAGCTAACCGAAGCTAAGATAAATGGTGTGGAATCTAAGATAAAGGGCATGGAAGCTAAGATGGATGATTTGAAGATAGATTTGAAGACAGATATGAAGAGAGACATGGCAGATTTGAAGACAAATTTGAAGACAGACATGGCAGATTTGAAGACAGATTTGACAAATTTTCTACAAGAAATACTTACTAATGGTGAAAAGGTTGTAAAGGAAACTCATGATGCGAACAAAAGAAATGTTAATCATGATTTCATAGACTCTAATGTGGGATCGAATACCCACCATATTCCAAAAATCGATATGAGGAAGTTTGATGGCAAGGATCCCGCAACATGGATATTACAGATGGAGCAATTTTTCGATCTCAATAATGTGCAAAACACACAAAAGGTGCGTATTGCAACTTTATATTTGGAACCAAATCAGTTTGTATGGTATCAATGGCTTTGCTCTCGTAAACAAATTATCACTTGGGCAATTTTTACGGAAGAATTGACAACACATTATGAGGATACAAAAAGCAACACTTTTTTTAGCCAATTAATAAGTCTCAAACAAAAGGGTTCAATAATGGAGCACATTGAGGAGTTCCAAAAATTGAACATAAGGGTAAAAAATATTCCAGAGGAGCATAGGATTGATGTGTTCATAGGGACTTTAAAGGATAATATCCAACATGATGTTCGCCTTTGGGAACCTGATTCATTAGAGAAGGCATTCAGGTTAGCAAGAAAAATAGAAAGCAAAATTATGGCAACCAGGAAGCATACCACTCACAACTATAAAGATGGAACTATTGTTGCCCATAGTCTTCCACAACCTATAAGGTTGACACCACAACAATTGGAAGAAAAAAGAGCAAAAGGGCTTTGTTACAGTTGTGATAGCAAATACACTAAAGTTCATGAGTGTGCTGAGAAGAAATTATTCTACATAGATTGCGAAGAGGAAGAAGAAAAAGAGCAAGAAAGGTCAAAAGAAGAGGATATACTCCAGGAACAAAGCCTAGATAAAGAAGAAATGAATCTGACCATATCTTGTAATGCATTGGCTGGAATTACCACTCCTCAAACCATCAAGATAGAAGGACAAATCAAAAAGAAAAAGGTAATAGTGTTGATTGATTCAGGAAGTACCCACAATTTTATTGATTGTAAGGTAGCAAAAGAATTGAATTGCTCCTTATATCCAGCACCAGAGTGTCAAGTGATGGTTGCAAATGGAGGAACAATAAATTTCTCTGGAAAGTGCCATAATATCAAGCTATCAATGGGAGAATATGTATTGACTAGCCCAATGCTTTCCATTCCAATGGGAGGTGTTGATGTTGTACTAGGAGTCCAATGGCTACAATCCTTGGGTACAATAGCTTTTAATTTTCAAGAACTTTTCATGAAATTTTCTGTGGAAGGAAAGGAAGTTGAATTAAGGGGTATTGCAAGGAAACCAGGAAAGATAATTAGCTCTAATGGTATGACAAAGCTTCTAAAAAAGGAACAAAGGGGTGTAATTGCACAATTATGTTCGCTAGATGTTTCCACATTGGAATCATCTATTTCTCCAGATCTCCAAAAAGTATTGAACAATAATTCCAAGGTATTTGAGACTCCCAAAGGTCTCCCACCTATTCGTGATCATGATCATGCTATTCATCTGATTCCAGGAAGTGTTCCTCCAAACATCAGGCCGTACAGATATCCCTATGCCCAAAAGAGTGAAATTGAACATATGGTTGCAGAAATGCTAGAGGCTGGTATAATTCAACTGAGTCAAAGTTCTTTCTCTGCTCCAGTAGTATTAGTGCACAAGAAGGATGGATCATGGCACATGTGTCCGGATTATAGGGAGCTCAACAAGCTCACTATTAAAGATAAGTTTCCCATTCCTGTCATTGATGAATTACTGGATGAATTGCATGGATCAATTTACTTCACCAAGTTGGATCTTCGTTCAGGATATCATCAAATCAGAATGAAGACTGAAGACATTCCAAAAATAGCATTTAGAACTCATGAGGGTCATTATGAATTTTTGGTCATGCCTTTTGGTCTTACCAATGCACCTTCAACATTTCAAGGTTTGATGAATTCCATTTTCAAACCATTCCTTAGAAAATTTGTGTTAGTATTTTTTGATGATATACTAATCTACAGCAAGTCTTGGAAGGATCATGTTGAACATGTTGACAGGGTGCTACAACTATTGGAGGAGAAACAATTATATGCAAAAAGATCCAAATGTTTCTTTGGAGTACAAGAGGTGGAATATCTAGGTCATATTGTATCTCATGAAGGAGTTAAGGTAGACCCTAGCAAAATTAAAGCCATTAAGGAATGGAAAATCCCCACATCCATAAAGCATCTGCGAGGATTTCTCGAGTTGACAGGGTATTATCACAAGTTTGCTAAGAATTATGGGAGAATAGCAGCACCTCTAACAACATTATTGAAGAAAGATGCATTTTCATGGACTCCAAAAGCAACAAAGGCCTTTGAACATCTTAAAGAGGAAATGTGCCAAGCACCGGTCTTAGCTACACCGGACTTTACAAAAACCTTTATTGTGGAATGTGATGCTTCAAGAAATGGAATTGGTGTTGTTTTAATGCAAGATGAAAGACCCATTGCTTTTGAAAGTCATCCAATCAAGGGAAAGTTCTTACACAAAGCTATTTATGAGAAGGAAATGTTGGCAATACTCCATGCACTTAAGAAATGGCGACCCTACCTAATGGGAAGACACTTCAAGGTAAAAACAGATCATGATAGCGTTAAATACTTTTTAGAACAAAGATTATCCTCTGAAGAGCAACAAAAGTGGGTCACAAAGATGTTGGGTTATGACTTTGAAATCATCTACAAAAAAGGGAAGCAAAATGTGGTGGCAGATGCACTCTCAAGAAAGGATGAGGACGTGGAAGCATTATTGTGCGCCATTTCTATTATCCAACCAGATTGGATAAATGAAGCAAGGGAGGAATGCAAGAATGACGAAGAAGTGTGGGCACTTATTCGAAAGTTACAAAAAGATTCCAGTACGTCTGATACATTTAGCTGGAAAAATGATTCTTTATGGTACAAAGATCGCTTATACCTCTGTAAGAATTCCCAACTAAAACAAAAAATTCTTATGGAATTGCACACTTCTCCCTTAGGAGGGCACTCAGGATTTTTAAAAACTTACCACAGGGTTAAGAAGGAATTTTTTTGGGATGGCATTAAATCAGATATTCAAAAGTTTGTGGCAGAATGTTTGGTTTGCCAACAAAATAAAGTTGAAACAATTAAGGCCCTGGGTCTATTACAATCTTTATCCATTCCAAGCCAACATTGGGAGGAGATTTCAATGGATTTTATCACAGGTTTACCCAAGTCTGAGGGAAAGAGTGTCATCATGGTGGTAGTGGACAGACTTACCGATTATGCACATTTTTGTGCATTATCACATCCATTTAAAGCCAGTACAGTATCTACTGCATTTATGGAAACAATTCAAAAGCTACATGGAAACCCTAAGATTATTGTAAGTGACAGAGATCCTATTTTCACTAGAAATTTTTGGACAGAATTAATTTCTTGTCTTGGTACTCAGTTAGCTCATAGCTCATCTTATCATCCTCAATCTGATGGGCAAACTGAGATAGTAAACAAATGTTTGGAAGGATATCTTCATTGCTTTGTATCTGATAAATAGACACAATGGGTCAAATGGTTGCCTCTAGCTGAATGGTGGTATAACACTTCCTTCCATACAGCAACAAAAATGACCCCATTTATGGCACTTTATGGATATCAGCCACCATCCATCACATCATATTTAAGAGAAAATTCTAAGGTTCAAGCAGTGGAACATCACATCGAACATCAACAACAAGTCCTCCAACTCTTAAAGGATAACCTAGTGTTGGCACAGAATAGAATGAAACAACAGGCAAATCAACATCGCAGCGAAAGAAGTTTTGATGTAGGTGATTGGGTATTCCTACGGCTACAACCATATAAGCAAATGTCCCTCAAGCAAGCTAAAAAGGATAATAAATTATCACCAAAGTATTATGGTCCGTACAAGGTGTTGCAAAAGATTGGTACTATGGCATACAAATTGGAGCTTCCTGCAGCTTCTCAATTGCACCCAATTTTCCATGTTTCATGTTTAAAGAAGGTTATAGGTGACAAGCTCCTAGTCCAAACAATATTGCCAGAACTTGATGAGGAAGGAAAAATTATATTGGAACTGGAAGCAGTCACATAAACAAGAACTCGACAGCTACGAAATCAATCAATTTCAGAGTATCTTATCAAGTGGAAGAACTTATCCGCTGAAGATTCCACATGGGAGGATGAGAACTTTATACAGAAGCATCCAGAACTACTCAAGCATTAAGGACAACACTTTTTTTGAAGGAGAGGGGCATGTTGGGTCCCTATAATACTAGTGATTACCCCATTAATATTGTAGTTGCATCCCTTATTAATATTGTTGTGCCCTTATTATCCCCATATTGTTATTACTGTGCCCCATAGAATCCCTCTATTGTTATTTTTGTGGCTTTATATTATTATTGTTAGGTCGGCTTGGTTATATTGTGACTCCTTAGACTCCTATATATAGAAAGGATGTTTTGTCATTTGAATCATCCAATAATTGTTCATTTATGTAATGTAAAGGAGGTTGCCCCCTCAAAGAGGCTGAATATTAAGGCGTGGATTTATCTTTTCTATCTTTTCTTGAGCTGGTTTCATAACATAGCACCACCTGCACAATGTGTACACAACACCTCATGTACAAAACACCACCTGCACAATGTGTACACAACACCTCATGCACACAACACGACCTGCACAATGTGTACACAGAACCACATGCACATAATGCCACATGTACAACATGCACACAACACCACATCTACAACATGCACATAACACCATATGTACACAACACTATATATACAACATGCACACAACACCATATGTACACAACACCACATATGCAACATGCACACAACACTATATGTACACAGTACCACATATGCCATAGGTACACAACACCACTTGTACATAGCACAGCATATACAACATGCACATCATACCACATGTATGCAACATGATTGGTACAACATGTAAAACATATACACAACAGTAATACCATGCAGCCGGAGGCCACAATGTCTCTACCAAGAAACCTAGCTTCTAATGTCTCTCCACTATTCATATTTTTCTAGCATGCCACAGATCACTCTTCTTTCATTCCACTGATGTATCCCTCAACATTACTTGTCCATAACATAAAAATAGGCATAGTATAAACACATTATATGAAATCATATCCACATGATATTGACCTCATAGATATGTCAGGGCTACTCTGCCCACTTGGTTCCTCAAGAAACCAAGAACCTTTTATGCCATTCGCCTGCATAAATAATCATTCCTCCACAAGTATGATCCTTGATCACTAATCAGGTGCTCATAATTGTGTTCAAAAATCAAAGTGTCAGAATCTTTTCAAACTCAGCTTCAAATTGAGGAGCTCATCATTCTTAATCCAATGGTGCAAATGGCACTCAAATTCGAGTTCGTATGCAAAAGTTAGAGAAAGTCAAAGTTCAAGTTTGACTTGTTTATGTGGCAGGATTAGATGACATGGAAAGGTTCCCAGAGAATGGGGAAGCCCCAAGTGGCAGGTTGCCACTTGGTCCCGCATATTGCATATCGGGGAAAAACAAAGGATGCAGGACAAGAATCGGCCCCCGATAAGTTGGGTTGCAATTTGTGATAATTGCATATCGCACCCAAAACCCCATTGTTATTTGTTACCATTGATAAAGTTCTGATTGCAATGACAACTCAGACGTGATACTTTACTGTGTTATAGTTTAATTTCCCAGTGGGTCCGTGATATCGCATCGCAATGTTTTGCTATGTTAAGAGCTCGCAGTCGATTGTTGATTGCGATGAGCGATAAGACCTCAAACGCGAGAATTTTATATAACACAGTTTAATACCCTTGTAGGTCCACAATACCGCAATCATAGTGTTCCCATGTTAACAAAACCTTTGGCCACTAAACTTTGCCAATGGCGATAAGCGATGGGTTCTGGATGTGGGATTTTATTTGTTGTAGTTAATTATCCATGGCGGGTCCGCAATATTGCAATCGCAATGTTTTGCCATTCCATAAGAGCCCGCAGCACTTGCTGATTGCAATTTGTGATATGGCCAACATGATATAGCCCACCGTGCGGTGAATTTCTTGCTCCATTAGAAGATTTTGGAGCGAAAATGGGGTTTTTGGTCAGTTTTGGAGCAATTTGTGGAAGAACTGGGATAAGTCATAACTTCTTCAGTTCTTATCCAAATTGGATGCAAAAAGAGGCTAGATGGCCATTTTTTAGTATTTTGAACTCATTGAGATAGGTTTCAGAGGCATCTGAGCATTGTAAACACACTTTTGTTGTAATTTGAGCATAATAGAGAGGCCCAAGCCATTGGAAGCTAGACCAAGGAGACGTAGCCCAAGAGGGGTGAACTCCTTTATCATGTGCTTGTTGTGTGTTGTATTTTGATGTTCTTTGTTTTTATTTTGTTGTTGTTCAACATATGTTTTATGTTAAATTGTTTCTAACATTTACATAAGAAACTCTCATGAGAAACAATTAAATAAGAAAAAATATTGAATCCTTAAGCACTTGATAAGCAAATGATAAGAATCTTGGGTTTTATTCTAAATGGGGAATTAGCACAACATTACTAATATGCTCCATTTTAGATCAAGTTGGTATCAGAACGAGGTTTTTTTCTTAGTATATTTGCTTTGTGAAAGAATGATTTAATTGTTTGCAAGTTTATGTCATGCTTACAAGGTTAAAACTCAAAAGAGGAGAAGGGAAGCTAGTTGAAAGCCCTGAAATTGGGTCAAGTGGAAGAAGAGAAAGGTTGGCAAAGTCTTCTACACTAGTGCATCCTCAAGTTGTAGAAGTTGCAATTGAGTCTTTAGAGACCATGTCTTGTGAAGGATAACATATCATGATAGAAGATGCGAAAATCATCAAAAAGGATTTCTTTGATATGACAAAGATGGTGAAGGTCCTTTATGAAGAGAGGAACAATAGATTGCAAGGAAAAAGATCCAAACCTCCCAAAGGAGAAGGATCTTCAGGAGGAGGTAATGGAAAATGAGGTAATGGGAATGGAGGCAAACCTCCAACATCTCCAAAATCTTCTTCATATTCTTCTTCAAACACACTCTTCCACTAATACCACCGCTACTCATACTCATCATCATTCTTCAAAAGGGATTGGTAAATCACCTTGTCTAAAGCTTGATGTTAAATTTGAGTTGCCTATGTACAATGGTGAAGTTAATGCAGAGAAATGGATAACTAGATTCGTCAATTGGAGGTGTATTGTAGAATTCAGAACCTTCAAGAGGATGATATCAAAATTCAGTTGGCTTCATTGAGAATGGAGGGTACAACACTTGTATGGTGGGAATCAAGGACTCAAGACAAGATCAAAAAACATGGTAAGATATCTTTTACTTGGTCTAATTTCATTGCTACTATAAAATGACAGTTCTACCCTTTAGCTCATATGCAAAAAGCTATCATGAATTGGAAAAATGTTAGACGGTTAAAAGGTAAAAAAGTGCAAGAGTATACTCAAGAGTTTAGGCAAATATCTTTTATGCTAGGAGTAGACTTACAATCACTAGATACTTTGTTGAAACACATAGGATGGTTGCATAGATATCTTCAACATACCATTCTTATGTTTAGGCCCACGAATCTTGATGGGGTCTGTGTTCAAGCTACACACCTTGAAGAAAGAGGGAAAAATGTATAGGAAGAAGGTAAGAAGAAGCCATTTCAGAGTGGTGAAAAAGGGAAAAAAATTTAAAGGAAAATAGAAGAAAAACATTGTTGTTAAGAAAGAAGGGGAGAAACCTGTGTGCAAGAATTGTTCCAAAGAGGGACATGATGAAGCACATTGTTGGAAGGTTCATCATGAATTAAGACTGAAGAAATTTAACAATGAAGGGAAGCAGAGGACAAACGTTGTTTCACAACAAGACTTGGCTTCCAACTCAGGAGATGAAACCAAGATTGCAGCCACAATCACTAAGGGAAAAGTCATGGCAAAAGCAAGCAAAGAGGAAGTCGTGGCAAGAACCAGCGCAACAAATAACTCCCACAGCATTTCAAATGAGGAAAATCGAATTAGGTTGTTCCATATCTGAGTTATTTCCAAACATACAAAAATTGATACGTTTTTTGATAGTGGATCTGAGGCCAACTTAATTTCTGCAGATTTGGTTAAGAAATTGAATCTGGAAACTGTGCCTCATCATAAACCGTATCCATTGGGTTGGGTAACCAAGGATGCCAATTTGCAGGTCACACGGAATGTGTTTTTAGGTTTGCAATTACTGCCAATTTCATTGATGAAGTCGAATTAGACGTTGTGCCATTAGATATTTCTAGGATTGTGTTGGGAAGCCCGTATCTATATGACAAGAAATCTGTTTTTCACCGATTTGAGGAAAAATATCATTTGTTCAATGACGGAGTGGAGTATATTGTGAGAGCCCATCACAGAAAGCTTATTTTATCTTTAGCAAGTGCATGGGAAATGAAGCGACTAGTCAATTCCAGCAAGAGTCTCATACTCCTTATGATCAAGCAGAAGAATGACATGGAGCAAGAATCCTTTGCAAGTTGTGATGTGAAGCTGAAAGCTAAATTGCTTGATGTGGTCAATCAATATGGAGACATGTTTCAAGAACCAAAGGGATTTCCACCAAAAAGGGGAATTCGGCATGAAATTCAGCTACAGCAAGACTGTCCACTCCCAAACATCAGTATGTATCGAATGTCAATTATGGAAAGTTTAGAAATTAAGAAACAAGTCCAGGAATTGTTAGATAAAGGTGTAATTCATCCCTCAACTTTGCCATGTAGTTCACCAATTGTATTGGTACCCAAGAAAGATGGATCCTGGTGCATGTGTGTAGATTAGCAAGCTTTGAATAAGATTACAATAAAGAATCGATACCCACTGCTTAGAATAGATGATTTGCTAGATCAGTTGAGAAATGCAAAATATTTCACTAAATTAGACTTGAGAAGTGGATATCATCAAGTAAGAATAACTGAGGAAGATATTTGGACAACTGCTTTTAAAACCAAACAAGGATTGTTTGAGTAGCTGGTTATGCCTTTCGATCTTTGCAATTGTCCAGCTACATTCATGAGAGTTATGAACAATGTTTTAAGATCATTTCTTGATGAGTTTGTAATTGTCTATTTAGATGATATTTTGATATTCAGCAAATCACGAGAAGAGCATGTCAAGCATGTGAGGAAAGTTTTGGATATCATGAGAAAAGAACAGTTATTTCTGAAGATGTCTAAATGTAAATTCAGAAAAACTTCCTTAGTGTATTTGGGCCACATAGTTGGAGGAGGTGAGCTAAAGATTGACCCCTCTAAAGTTTTGGTCATTGTGAATTAGCCAATACCCAAATCAGTTACAGAAGTAAGGAGTTTTCTGGGAGCAGCGCAGTACTGGAGGAAGTTCATTGCTAAAAAAATTTCCATAGTAGCTCCACTACATGCTTTGACTAGTGTGAAGGTTGTCTTCCAATGGGGAGGCAAACAGAAAAAATCATTTGATGCTTTAAAACAAAAGATCAGTTCAACCCCAGTTTTAGCATTGTTGGACTTGAAACAACCCTTTGAAATACAAATAGATGCAAGTGACTACGCCATGGGTGTAGTTCTTTTATAGCATGGTAAGCCCATTTCATTTCATTCTAATATTTTTAATGGTGTTGTTATTAATTATCTTATTTGAAGAAATGGAAGCATTACTTGATGGGAAAAGAAACCATTATTCACACTGATCATCAACCTTTGCAATATTTGCAATCTCAAAGAAAATTGAAGCAGTCAAGGCACTTTCGTTGGATAGGATTTTTATAGCAATTCCACTTGGTAATCAAGTACAAGAAAGGTATTTATAACAGAGTTTTTGATATCCTTTCTAGACCAACTATTAATGTAGCCATTTTACTCAAGAATCATTCTATTATGCCTTAAAGTTATGTTGAATAATACGCACAGGATATTGACTTTCAAGAGGTATATTTAAACTTGATTCATGGCCACCAAGTTGAGGAATTAAACTACCATGTACATGGTAATCTGTTGTATCATATGGGAAAAATTTGTATTCCACAGGGAGAGAGTAAATGTCACAAGGGAAGCGCACACTTCTCTTATTGTTGGACATTTTGGTGGAAAATATTCAGAGGTATTTTTATTGGCCTTGAATGCTTGAAAGTGTGTCACGTTTTATCAGAGGTTGTTCATTGTGTGCAATCAATAAGCCTAGTAATAGGAAACTAGGATTGTACACACCACTTCTAGTGCCTTCATGACCATGGGAAAGTGTTTCTATGGATTTTGTAGGAGGTCTTCCATTATCAAGAAAAGTTCATGATTATTTGTATGTAGTTGTGGATAGGTTCAACAAGATGTGCATATTAATGCCTTGTAAAAAACAAATTACAGCTGAACAAACAGCTCAAATTTTCTTTCAAAATGTATGAGTTCATTTTGGATTTCTTACTTCTATTGTAAGTGATCGTGATTCTTGATTTGTTGGGAATTTTTGGTCAAGTTTATGGAACTTGATGGACACCAAATTGAATAAAAGTGCAGCCTTCCATCCACAAATAGATGGTCAAACTGAAGTGGTTAACATGATAGTTATTCATTTGCTAAGAGGATATTGCAGCAAACATCCTAAGTTGTGCGATGAACAATTGCATTGTATTCAACATGTTTACAACCGAGCAAAACACTCTTCTACTCTAACTTCACCTTTTGAGGCATGTCTTGGTTATTTGCCTAAATTGCCTTTGGATTTCATCTTTGAGAAAGATGTAGTTGTAAATAGACATAGTGACATAGACAGAGCAAACAAATTCATTGAGAAAATCTAGTTGATTCACCAAACAATTCAAGAACAACTAGAAAAGAGTCAAGATAAGTATAAGGATAGACATGATAAGCATTGTGTGGATCATCACTTTCAAGTAGGTGATGAATTTTGGCTATACATTAGCAAGGAAAGGCTTCAAAGGTGAAGGTAAAAAGCTAAAACCAATTCATTATGGTCCATTTAAAATTCTGGAAAAGATTGGTAAAAATGCTTTCAAGCTTGATTTTCCTTCATAAATGCAAATCTATTCTGTTGTTAATGTTGAAAATTTGAGATTATATAAACCTCCTTTGATTGAAGATCAAGGGGAGAATGTTTAAATTTCATCTATTGAAGAATTTTCATGATAATTCCTTTATGTGCTTTAGCAAGACACTATACTTGACAGAAGGACAAGGACAACTAAAAGGGGAAGCATTGATTATCTTCAGGTGGGTCTAAAAGGTACACATCCATCAAAGGCCAAATGGATTGAAGTGGGGAAGGTGAGGGAACAGTACCCTCATTTGTTCAATAACTGAATATAAATCTTTTGGGGTCCAAAAGGCTTCCAATGGGGAGGAGTGATCAGGTGCTCAGAATTATGCTAAAAAATAAAAGTGTTAGAATCTTGTCAAACTCAGCTTCAAATTAAATATCTCATCATTCTGAATGCAACAACGTGAACGACACTCAAATTCGAGTTCGTATGCAGAAGTTAGAGCAAGTCAAAGTTCAAGTTTGACTTGTATATGTGGCAGGATTGGATGACATGGCAAGGGTCCCAGCGAATGGGGAAGCACCAAGTGGCAAGTTGCCACTGGGTCCCGCATATCACATATCGGGGAAAAACAAAGGATGCATGACAAGAATCGGCCCCTGACAAGTTGGGTTGTGATTTGCGATAATCTCATATCACACCCAAAACCCCGTTGTTAATTGTTACCACTGATAAAGTTCTGATTGTAATGACTACCCAGACAAGATACTTTATTGTGTTATAGTTTAATGTCCTAGTGGGTCCGTGATATCACATAGCAACGTTTTATTGTGTTAAGATCCCGTAGCCGATTATCGATTGCGATGAGCAATAAGACCCCGGATGCAGGAATTTTATATAACATAGTTTAATACCCAAGCGGGTCCACAATACCGCGATCATAGTGTTCCCATGTTAACAAAACCTTTGGCTGTTAAACTTCACCAATGGCGATGAGTGATGGTTTCCAGACACGGGATTTTATATGTTGCATTTAATTATCCCCGGTGGGTCTGCAATATCGCAATCACAATGTTTTATTGTTCCATACGAGCCTGCAGCACTTGTCGATTGTGATTTGCGATATGGCCGACAGGATATAGCTTTCCATGCAGCAAATTTCTCACTCCGTTAGCAGATTTTGGAGCGGAAATGGGGTTTTTGGTCGGTTTTGGAGCAATTTATGGAACAAATAGTGGAAGAACTAGGAGAATTCATAACTTCTTCAGTTCTTATCCAAATTGGATGCAAGAAGAGGATGGATGGCCATTTTTTATTATTATGAACTCATTGAGACAGGTTTCAAAGGCATGTAAGCATTGTAAACACACTTTTGTTGTAATTTAAGCATAATAGAGAGGTCCAAGCCATTGGAAGTTGGACCAAGGAGACGTAGCCCAAGAGGGGTGAACTCATTTATCATGTGCTGGTTGTGTGTTGTATTTTGATGTTCTTTGTTGTTATTTTCCTATTTTTCCGCATATGTTTTATGTTAAATTGTTTCTAACATTTACATAAGAAACTCATGGGAAATAGTTAATTAAGAAAAAATATTGAATCATTAAGCACTTGATAAGAAAACGATAAGAATCTTGGGTTTTATTCTGAATGGGGAATTAGCACAGCATTACTAATCTGCTCCATTTCAGATCAATGACCCTTCCAGAAAATGACATACATACATATATATACATATAAACATTAGCATAAACAATCATGATCTTTGACAACCCTATCAAACAACAACATACATACATACATACATGTATACATAGATATACATTAGCATTATCATAATCCCAACATAATTACCATGCATAGCATGCACAATATTGAGAATAACAATTCCCAACATAGCCAAGGACTTTTATGCCTCAGATCCATTTAGTTCACCTTATATGTTACATTTCTCATGATTGTCCTTCCATCATCCATTTATCCCAATGGACCCAACCAATCCAACTAGTTGTCATATTCTTACCTTCAGTTGCCCTTTACTCTTACATTGGGCTCCATCTAGATCTTGCATTACCTATTGGGTTTCATTCAACTCTCCCCAAGCTCCATTAACTTTCCTCTTTCCCAAGCCAATTCCAAAACCCTCAAAACAAAAAGGCAAGAATAATAAGAAAAACAAGAAGAAAAACATGAAACACAAATAGCAATACAACACCACAAACAAAGTGGCATGTCCATGCACAAGACAAAAAAAAAACTACAAATCAAGTGCAAGAAAATAACAAAACACTGAAACCACAAGACTAGTAACAAACACCATGACTCAATCCCCATCAGTTCCCAATGCTTCCAAGGGAAAACTCAACCTGAGCCTTCTTTAAATTTCATGACAGTCTCTTTTTCCATGCAACCCCCTGCATCATACTGTCATAAACACATAACTGTCAGTACATAAATAAACATAACAATGTATTTATTACCTTAGCTTCTTGTACCCATCAAGATAGCTTGTAATTGAACATGTACATACATCATCTCTCAAGGGGCTCCAATTCCTTAAGGAATCCAACCATAACTAGAGACCAACTATTATACCTATCAAATAAATGTTCATGAATATAAGACATATCTACATATTGTCAGACATAATCAAGGTTAATAAGACTTCTTGTATTCATGCAAGCACTCATTTGTTTTGAATTGCGATTTCCAAACATAGCTAAAGGAATTTTCATCCAATTCCTTTCTTTTACTTTTTCCTTCTGCAATTGAGCATTACTATGTATTGTCGCATCACCTAGCTATTAGTTATATAGACAAATCAATTGTTACATTTTCATGCATAATACCAAGCATGTTTCCCTGCAACTGTTCACACAATCATTAGTCATAATACTACAACTATCACCCACTCGCAATCGAGTGCATATCAATTGTCTTACTTGATCAACTCAAGATCATTCCTTCGTACAATCTTATAGACACATGCTCATATCATGCAATTAGTTAAACATTCAAACAACCTTAAACATACAATGATAGATAAACCACATAGATGACATAATCCAACACATACCTTAATTATCTCACGGGAGGTTATCACATCTGCACAAGTCAATCTAGATTAGTATGACACAATATCACAAGTATATCGAATCATACCTAAATTTCATAATCCTAACCATCTGCACAAACCAATCTAGATTAGCATGATACATATAAAATAAAGGTCTTAAATGCAATGACCATAATCACCATGCATATAACAACAAGTTACTACCATGCACGACTTTCCAACGCATGTGCATATGACCGTATTGATCAACTAACATCTATAATACATGTAACCACAACAACAATAGAATGAAGGGAATGTACATAACCATAATGCCTATAACAGCCATTAATCAAAATACATGCATGCCAACATACAAACATGTATGATGATCTTCTCTTACCCCAAGGTCAAGCGCTGCAACCTCACTCTAATGATCTGCATCTCCTACTCTATCTTGGAAAAAAATGTCAACCTCATAACATACCAACAACATCATAAACTTCACAGTGACCACCATGATGCATGTTTGACCTACTATGCATGCATTTCCATATACATGATAATGTATGCATAACCACATGCATCTAGCCCATCCAATACAAGTTTTGAACCATGCTCTGATACCACCCTGTAACGCCCTCCTCCCACACTTACTCAAGCTAACTGGTCCACCAGGTTAAATATGCGAGGAGAGTTACTATGCTATGACTCAACCTCCTATATCACCTTAAGGAAGTGGAATCGACAAGCCAAAACCTTACTGACCTTCCTCAGGAGCTACAAGACCCACAAAAGCTAAACCACTCCTCCTAGTGCCCAAACCCTAAGTCAAATTGCCTTTTCACTAAAAAAACTCCCAGTCACATACAAAATCTTGCATCGATGTGATTGTAAGCCTCTAGTCACTCCCATAAGCCTACAAGGGAGATAATGCAGTCTTTTTCAACCACTTTTGTGCATGCTACTACAAGATTTGAGCCACTTTTTCAAGGCTAGTCTCCATACCACTGCCCAAAGCTTGATGATACTTTCCAAGAAAATAAATGACACCAAGACAAAGCCTCTAACACAAAACTTGATCAAGGAATTTACCTAACCAAGCCTAACCATGACAAACATTCTGCCAAACAAATAATGAACATGAAATCTACAAGTCATGAATGAAAATCTGAAAATAGAGATCTAAAACTTTTCTGAGAAACATCAAGAAGGTCTAATGCCCTCTCACAATAGTTGCAATAACATCTATTAGGTTATGCATTCATTAACCATTCCTTTACAAATAAAACATGATAAGATCCATAACTTGAATGTGTCATAAAACCATACTTATAATGAGCATATAAACATATAAATAACAATGATAGAACAACCATTAAAGCCACATAATAACAAGTATAATTACTCGTGAATTACAAGGGGAAAGAGTTATTATCATTCATATGTAAAAGCCAACCAAGTCAGGTACTTCCACGTATCACTTGACCATAGATTGAGTTGAACCAAATATTTCTTTCAACCAATCACCCATGTGCCATATTCCAAGCATGAATGTAGGATCTCATAGGATAAACCAATCCATAAACAACCAAGGGAATCCATAAGTTAAACCACCTCCACCCTTGCCATACCATGATCTCACCTAAACTGGTCCCAAGATCACAAAACAAAACCAAGCTTGGATGCCTCAGAATTCCTTCACCATCCCTTGAGGAATTTTCTTGTCTCCACCCACCTGTTGAGCATTTCTTAGAGAAAACCATCTCCACCACCAACCCTTAGGATTTTCCTAAGACCGCCTCACCTAGATCCAAAACCTTCTGGAAATCCGAAGCTCAACCAAGAATGAATCCCATCACACCATGGCTATCCAAAAATTTTAGGGCAATGATGAAGCCATTGTCAAACCAGGAAAAACCCATGCCATTGACAACAAATGGACCCAACACACACATGCATATACCATGCATGCTAAAACTAGCTAGGAAATCATACATGCAACCTATTACCTGCAAGCAATCTTGTTGAAGTCGCTTGATCCAACCTTTATTTTCTTGATCCTTACTTTCCTTTGCTTTCCTTGTCCTTCCTTTGATTGTTTGCTTATTTTCTCCTCTTAGTACTCTTTTCCTCTTAGAGAATAACTCCAAAACTAAACTAAAAAAAAAAAAAAGGCCCCAAACTGATGCTTTGATGTCTTTTTATTATTGATGCCTCTAATTTCTTTATTTTTCCTCCATTTTCCTTCAATTCCGTCCTCACTTGAAACCTGTGACCTTTCACCTCCCTTTTCTCCTATTTTCCTTTATTTTCATAAATAAAATTCCAATAATACCTTATTTCCTTTTCAAAGCCTTTTTCGTTATCTTTTCCAATTTCCCCTTAGCCATAATAAACAAAAAGTGATGCCCACTAGGATACTTTACCCAACATTCATCCTGGAATATGTTTCCCATGACCTTGGTCTTATTTTTTCCTTTATTAACTTTATTACATGAATTTTTAACATGGGGTTGTTGCATCCTCGGAGCCCTATGAGAACCCCAAGACTCTCGCATTGTCATTGCTGGAGAAGGGAGGTGGCAAACTTGTTAACTTATTGGAACAAAATTGTGGGTGTTAGCCGAAGGCCTTGGCCATATATAAGTCCAAGTTTGGTTAGCATCAATTTTAAGTTTATTAGCCTAGTCTTGGTTGCGGTAGTGTTGGATCCCCGAGAAAGTGTGTATTTTTCTTGCAGATGTCTTTGGGGGGGTCAGCGGAGCAATAGTGTGCAGGGGTTTTGGAATCACAGTGTGCCTTCGCAAGGGTCCTCATTTGGTTTCTCTAGTTGGGTCGACGACAACTCAACGATGCTCTGCCAACGTGGTCGACCTCAGCAGGGGGGTGGCCACATGGGCAGAGGGGATAGACAGGCGGGAGACCAAGCAGAAGAAGCAGAGCTCGTGGCCTCCCATAGAGATTCGCCAAGATGTGTGGATTTTTTATCCCCGTTTGACTCAATAGAATCCCAATTTGACTACCTCGGCACTCAGTGGACCAGCTAACCCAAACGCACTAGACAAATCATGTTGACTTGATCAGTTATTTTATGACATTATGCACAACCAAGGATGCATTATAGGTCATCAGGCATCCCTCACAAGGAACCAGCAGTGACTACAAGAACGCATGGACTATTGGATATCCATGTTAACTAATTTATTTGAAAATCAACTTCATATATATGTATATATGTTGAGAAAAAGAGAAAGAAAAATTTATTTTAATCTTGATCATAATCAACTATTACAATGTTCAAAGAAAATGAGTAACTAAAAGTAAAAAAATTCAATTACTTTCTAATAAGAGTAATAAGAGGGAGACATGTAATTCATTTAATTCTTAATAGGAAATTAATATTTGGTATTTTAAAAATGAGCAGCCTCACTAATAGACGAAATTTTTTTTTGGCCAAAATCTGACAATACAGTTTGAGCAAGATTGTGATTTCTTATTTTTTAAAATGCACATTTGTATGCATAAATGGATTCAACACCCTAAAGAAACCCTTAAGTGCTATAAACTTGTAGATTAAACAAATTAAACTTATGATTCTTAAAAATCTCCACCGGATTTTGGACAAAATCAACCATAACAAGTGCGTGTAAAAGGGTCATTTCATCTATTAGTTGAATTATGTGTTTAAGAAATATTAATAAAAAAATAGAAAATCAATGTGAGTCAATGTTGATGTGTATTAAAAAATATATTGATAACTTTAAAAAAGGCATTTTTATGCGGACAATGTAGTTCATAAATATATTATTTCAATATGCATGTTAAGTAAAATATTTCAATGTCATATATATATGCACGGTTAAAAAATTATGTATATATTATATAAATCAATTGAAAAAAAATATTTTTTTTATTGAGCTGATAGGCTTATTCTAAGCCTTATATAGGAAAGATGTGTAATTTCCTTCATGCTCAAACTTGAGTTGACATTTGTCCATTTTAAAATAAAATAAAAATAATATTCTTTGAATAAAAAAAATGTGGACTATAACATAAAATAAAAATAGTATACATGTTTGATTTGTTTTAATAAAAAACATTATAAAACATCAATAACTGTATGATTTCTTGTTGATGTTACAACCCTATAAGTGTTAAAAAAAATCACTGTCACTCTCAACCATAAACAAAATATTTCTATGTCCATAGGAAGTAACATAATCTTATATCAACATAATGATAAAGTAATTAAAAGTAAAAAAAGAAATCTTATACTTTCAATTTTGAGTGTGAGGAAGTTGTATAATTCTTATACTTTTTAAAAATATTTCAATACAAGACTTAAATAAATTGTTTGAATATACATATTCACTAATGTGTGTGTGTGTGTGTGTGTGTGGAGATAAAGTAAAATTTAAAAATATATTTTAATGTTGGTCTACTTAAAGAAATGAGTAATTAAAAGTAAAAAAAAATCAATTACGTCCTAATAAGATTAATAAGAAGGAGATGTGTAATTAATTTATAAATAAAATCTTTTAATATGGAGCTTTAAGTAATATTCACGTGTATTTAAAAATAAATTTTAAAAAAAATACATTTTATTATGGAAAATATAATCCATATATAAAATATTTCGAGGCAGTGTTAATTAAAATATTTAAATGTTAATTATGCATATATTATATATGATATTCTTTAGTCAATTTTGTTTGAAATCAAGAAAACATGTGTTGGAATTGCAAGTTTAAGTTGTGTAGCATACACAACCCAAGTGCCCAAACAATTTTTCAAGATAGGAAATTTTCAAGGCATTGAATCCATTTATACATTTAAAAATGCAATTTAAATAATGAAATATATATATATGAAGCATTCACAAGGATCAAAATTGTAGAGGTGCAATCCTTTTATTTAAGTATTGCACTATAAAAGATATTTGTACCTCAAGAGATTTGATCCATTTGAGTTGTTGTTGGATCCATCAAAGATTTGTTGAGATTGAAAATTTAACCAAGTGCCTAAGGAAATTTTCAAGGAGTTGATTCCATTTATGCATTCAAAAATGCAATTTAAACAAAGAAAAATTGCAATCAATATATATATATATATATATATATCAAGTACTGAGAGGGATCAATTTTCTTGATATGCAAACCTCTTTTAGAATTTAAAATTTGAATAAAGGCTTTGTTAGAAATTAAATAAAAAACCAATGTAACACATAAAATATTGCAGAAACACAAATAAATAAAATATTAAAACAAGAGAGACATAGATATGTGTGGTTCACCCAATTTGGGCTATGTCCACAGAGAAACAACTAGACCTTCCATTTATATTATCCAACAAACTGAATGGATACAACCTACATAACATTTGTTGTAACTTCCTCTTCACTCTCACATAGACTCCTCTCTTTTTCTCACAGAAGAATACATAGCTGCAATACAATTCCCTCATATAAACCAAGGGAGGTCATCTAGGGGAGAAAACCATAAATTAACATAACTTCTATTGTCAAATATTCTGCCTAATGAACGGCCTAGATTGACTATGAAATTGCAATATTTTACAAGGCAATTTTTCTCTAAATTTTTCTTTTGAGGGCACTTCCCCCAAACCCCTGCTAAGGGGTGCTAAAAGGGTGTTTCAAAACCCCCTTAGACCCCTTTGGCAAGATTAGTGGTAGGCATGCTGCCCCCCCTGTTGGACACCTAATCCTCAATGGGTTAGTGTGGAAGCCGAATAGACAAAAGGAGTCCAAGAGACCTTGGGATGTGGAACCCAACGGTCACAATATGTACTATAAATGTATATCACTTGTTAATAAAAATTGTACTCTCATGTTTTATCCTTCAAATTCTCTTGCTGCCATGTGTGTGTTTAACATGGTATTAGAGCCATGATGTGTGGCCTTCTCCCACCATTAGTTGGGTGGTCTTCTTCAAACTAGGTGTTGTGCCATTGTGCACTATTTTAGTTGTCATCTCTGTGTTTTGCATTGTCCTTCTTGTAGAAATGTTACATTTACCTCACAGTGAATCCTGTCAGCTATATTGTAGTCGCGATTTTCTGCCCATATTCTACATTTCTGCAGCTTGACATATCTAACCTTTGCATCTGTCCCTTTAGAGTAACTGAAATATTTCTCTGCAAAAAAATCTACATACGTTATTTTTTTGGTGTTAGTGCAATCACTCAGGCCAAAACGCCTCCACAATTCCTGCGTTCAGTACTATTACTCAATGCAATGTTCCTTGTGCTCCCCTTAATTGAGACTTAATTCCTTCACATCTAGTGCAAATAACAAACCCCGGCACAACCCTGGATTTAAATGACATGAGGCTCCCAACATTATGGACTAGTCAAACCATAAACCTTTGATTGATTTATTGCAATTCCGCAGGCCTAATTTTGGAGCACTCAGCTTAATTTCCTTTACTATAAGGTTTCCATTTTAGTGATAATGCCTACTATTATATATGCATAGAGCATACAAATGAACTTTGCTGGAGAATATTAAATGACTTTGCTTTTGATACCATGATTCTGGATTTTAGGTTCTGTCAAATCCCTAATTGATTGAAATTTATTCATTCAAAAAAAAAAGCAATAGGTCCTGCACAGAAATCTGCCAAATTTTGACTTTGTTGAGTTTTTCAGACCTATCGTCTTGTGGTCCTGCATTCAATCTTATTCCTAGTTATCGATGCTCACATACGTTTTTTCCTGATGATAAAAAGTTAACGATAGTGTTGTGCGTGTGTTTTAATGTGAAAGTTGTGCACTGCATTTCGATGGAGCCTTCAAAGGCAATCCTGACATTGTAGGCATTGGCTTTCTTCTCATAGATAGTAATGGCGAGGTGATTGAGAGATCCTGCCATCTTCTGGGCTACAAGTTGACGAATAACGTAGCCGAATAAAAGGCCCTCATTGTCGGACTGCAGCATTCTCTCGACCATGGTATCACCAACATTAGACCGTATGGAGATAGTGAGCTCGTTTGCAAACAGGTAAATGGGCGATACAAGACGAACTAGAAGCTCGCGAGGTATTACAACACTGTGTGGCAGCTCCTTGGCAAGTTTTATGATTTTGAGGTGCTGCATGTGCCTCGCAAGGAGAATTTAGTTGCAGATGATCTGGTAAACAAGGGAATTGATCAACAACCCATGGATAGAAGTTCTGATGCCCAACAAACAGTTATTGAATGCTGCCATCGAAGTCTATTTGAAGATTTGCATCTCAGAACGTTGGTATTTGTTGCTTGGCATTCCACTTATCATCCATTGCATCAAAATGGCTGAGATCATAATCAGCTGTGGAAAATAGAAAGACACGGAGCCTTGAAGAACCTTCGCCACCCTCAAGCCTGGCATACTCTTTCACTCTGCTTCACACCACTGCCACTGCCTGCGGCCCCTCCTCCATAGACACTTGCTCTTCAGCTCTCCGCTCCCATACATTGTCGTTGATGTGGCATCGAACCAAGCTTCTTCTGCTACACCTTCCATTTGCAACCCCATTACAATCATCTGCGGCCCTCTACACAAGTCAGATCTATTAAGATAGTAAGATCTTCATCTTTAGAAATTTCTGTGGAAAATGTAAATGTCTGATGGGTCTCCAGAAAAATTTCAGATTTGGCACATTCTAATTGTTTTGCTTTACAACATTGAACTGAAACTGACATAACATTAGAAGCATCTGGTAAGATACCAAGACTTCTATCCTCTGAGACCTTTGGTGAAATATGGCCTAGGAAATGCCATTCCTGCCATTCATATACACATTGCAACTGCAGGTTCTGGAGAGACGTCTACATATTCAACGGAATTATATCGAAGAGATTCAAAGGGAACAACTCAAAGGCTTGCTTTTAAGACTGTGGACATTAATGAACTTGATGAACTGTTTGTTTATGGAACGCTAGTTGATGCAGATTATGACTTTGATATCTATGATTATCAACAACATGCAGGGATCCGCCTTGTTGCCAGAAGACTGTCTGTGGTCTGTTAGTAAAATTGATTGATTAGACGTTATTTCATAGAAATCAGCAAACATTGGTTTTACTTGGCCCAAGTGTATCAGAATCTCTAGCATTTGGACAAGAACCAATGTATATTGGGGTTTGTTTTACATGTTTGAAGTTTAATACATGAATAATATAAAACTAATAATCTGATAGTGGCATAGATAAAGACCAACTATCATAGCAATATTAAGGTATATGTTACATGAGTGCATTTGACAGTGCGATAAGGATAAAAGATTTTCTATGTTTTAACTATAAGTGCTCAACAATTTTCTTGGTAAAAGAGAATTGCAAGGGTGCATCAATTTTGCAATGCGGATAAGAGACTCAACCAGGGTAATGTGAAGAATATTGATTTTACACACCAGGATATCATCAATGATGTGATCAAGCCGACCACCGATGAAATCCTCAATTTCTCAAGTCTTACATGAAAGTCAACAAGTTTTAAAATCGTAAGAGATCCATTTCAGACATCCATCGCTGCAGCGCATTTTTGCTCTTGATATTTGGATCTTGCACCACTCTTACATTTGGTGTTTGTGCCAGTCTTTCTGTAACATTCAAATACATCTTATTTTTAAGAAAGTTAGCAATTCTTTATTTGGTTTTGAGAGTACATTTGGATTCAAGAATTTAAACCTTTGGAAAATGGATAGATTTAATGATGCATTAGAGTTACTGAATACACTAATACATTCCATTATTGGAGGGATCGTAAATGTCAGCAAAGACACTCTCTGTGGCATTCAGACCTGCCTACATAATGCACAGGAAAAGATCAATTCTTTGCAGCTCAAATCTCAGCTACAGCGAGAAGAAATAAAACAGAGGAGTCATTTTGAACCTGTTTTTGTTCAGAAGATTGAAACAGAATCCCATAAAGCAGCATTTGTACATGCAGATGCAAAAACTCAGTCTACACTTCCCAAGCCCATCATCAGACCTTGGGAACAGCTTGTCCACAACAAGCACAGAACTGGTCTTAGATATGACAAGGACTTGTCCTTTCATATTCCAGACTACTTAAAGCCCATTCAGTTTCAGAGTGTTGGATTCATTCATGACAGTTCACCTGCTCCTCATGACAGTTCACCTTCAGCTGTTCCAGATTCTACCCCTCTTCCACAGCAACAGCAACAACAACAAATTGTGAAATGCCAACACTGTAATCGAGTTGGCCATTTGAAAGATCACTGTTTTGATCTTCATCCATGTAAGCACTGTCATAAAACCACTCATTCTTCAAACAAATGCTTCGAAAACAAGTCTCCTGCAAGAACAAAGATTCATCTTGGATGGATCGCTTCTTGGCAATGGGCATCAACAGCCAAGAAGATATTCTAGTCACATGTCAGAACTTGTTCTAGAGTATTGAACAGTCTTGCAGTTGAGTTTTCTCCATCATCTGACCGTGTATCTGACAGGGGGGGAAATGATGGTCATCTACAAGCTTCAAAGCCACATCAAGTGAGCCTGAGCCACAACCTGCCATACCAGATTTAGAGTTTCAGCCAGAGACAAAGATGCCCCTGAGCATGCCTTCAGTCAGTAATCTGGGACACTTCCTCCAGCAGAAGACTTAAGCTTCTTGCCAGCGACGGAAGAATTCTAGGAACAAAATTGAGAACACTTCCTCTAGCAGAAGACTCTAGCTTCTTACCAGTTTTGGAAGAGTTCCAAGAATTGCATTAAGCATTCCAGAGTTGGTGGTCATCCTTAAACCATCACAAGTTGAGACTTCCCTTTTCAGGTTGAAGTTCTCCCTTTTATGCGGGGTGAGACCTCCCTTTCATGGTTGAAGGTTTCCCTCTTCAAAACAATAGGAGCACTTCCTCCAGCAGAAGACTTCAGCTTCTTGCCAGTTTTGGAAGTGTTCCGAGAACTGCACTAAGCATTCCAATGTTGGTGGTCATCCTTAAACCACCACCCTTTATACCAACATTTCAGAGAGCACATTCAGCCTAGTGTTGCCATGCAATTTTGCACATTTTGTATTACAGCTCTCTTCTTGGACTCATACATAACCCTTTAGATTAAGGGCGAGAATGTTGGACACCTAATCCTCAATGGGTTAGTGTGGAAGCCGAATAGACAAAAGGAGTCCAAGAGACCTTGGGATGTGGAACCCAATAGTCACAATATGTACTATAAATGTATATCACTTGTTAATAAAAATTGTACTCTCATGTTTTATCCTTCAGATTCTCTTGTTGCCTTGTGTGTGTTTAACACCCCCTTCCCCACACCCCCCGACCAGGGACTGGGAACCAAATGTGATTGAAACAAGACCTTTGAATCGAGAAGATAATCAGGCTCCACACCCAATAGGTTTGTACTCAAAAATATTTAATCCCTATCGATGCTTGATAAATATATCGTTAAGATGGATCTATATATATATATATATATATATATATATACCATGTGTAATTATCCATTATGTAAATTACATTTTTAAATTCATAAATAGATACAACACCTTGAAACTCCCCTTAGGTACTTGGATTGTGTAAATTATACAATTTAAATTTGTTTTTACTAGATTTTAGACAAAATCGACCAAAAAATATACCCAAAAATGGTCCAAAATGTAAAATAGTGAGAGTACTCAATATTTTAACCATATGAATTTATTTTTTTCAATTGTCTTAGGGAACAAAATAATAAGGTTGTCTTTCTCTCCAAAAGGATGGTGATTCTCTCCCTACGTTATGTCATTGAAGTGTTCGAAATATCTTGGATCCCTAACCTTGTCACCACCTACATCTACATTAAAGGCCTTTGATGGGAATACCTTCTAACCTTAAGGGGTTTTTCTTGCTTTTCCTATTGATCTCAGGGGTAAAACAATATCAATCAAAATTGAATTCATTGATACCCAATTACATTATAATGTATTTCTTGGGAGAAGTTGGTTTTATGCCATGATTGCTATTTTCTCATTCATTTTCCACATTGTGATGTTCCCCCATCGGGGTAAAATAGTCACTATTAACTAGTTGACATTTTTCAAGCTCAACTTGTATTTCCACATTTGGCAGTCAGTTCTTGCTTGTAAGATATTCCTCTTCCATTGTTGAAAGAATTATAGAATGGATGTTCAAAGATTCTTCATTAATGGGCACCTTTCCCCTAACTCCTCCTAACATGTCGCACACTACCAACACTATTAGCATGATCACATCTGTCACTTTTGACTCTTATGGATTTGATGACCGTAGGATAAGACCTTATCCATTGGACATAAATATGTATGGTGATAAGATGCCTTTGATCCCCTCCAAACTTACTTATCAAGCTATGTAAATGGCTATCGTTGATCCTAAGCCAAGCCTCCCACATGATACGGAGCTTGATGTTTACTCCTTTCCCACATGGGCTGTCGATCATTCAAGTTCATGTGACTTCCTCGATACCATGATTCCATCTGAAGAATCCATCGTAGAAGCCATGATGATATTTGATCCACCTTAGAAGAATCATGCAATATATCATTATTCCTCTCTTTTTTAGGACATTTGAATGACAACTTGAACCACCTTGTTTCCTCACAAAATGTCAGTTAGGTGCAAGATCCTATCATCACACATGATGTGTTATCTTAAGGGAACTTGGAGAATATTTATCCCATTATTCCCATCAATATTTTTGTGAAACCTAGAGTTTTGGAAAAAAATAATTATTGGAGCATATTGCACTCCAAATGAAATCACTAACTACACCACTCTTTTCAAATAATTTTGTGACATATTTTCTTAGTCATATAAAGAAATTATTGGCATCAATATTTGGATTGTATAGCATGAAATCATCACCTATGAAGGAGATCAACCAATCAGGAAATGGCTCCAACAATTCAATCCTCGCAAAGTTGTTTCCATCAAGGTAGAAGTCAAAAAAAATTTCAAAGTAAGTTTATCCATCTGGCTCCCTTTGACATAATGGGTTTCCAACATTATTCTTGTCACCAAAAAATAGGGTCTCATTCAAGTATGTGTTGATTATAGGGAATTAAACAAGGCATTTCCAAATGATAACTACCCAACCTCGTTCATTGATCAAATCGTCAATGAATGTTCCAACAGTGAAAATTTTCCTTCACTGATGGTTTCTACAACTATAATCAAATCCATATAAAACCAGAAGATCAACATGAAATGAATTTCATTTGTCCTTAGGATACATTTGTGTATATGAAATTGTTGTTTTCTTTAAAAAATGTTGGGGCCACCTTACATCGAGTCGTGACTTATGCCATTCATGACATCAAGAGAATTGTTCAGGCATACCTAGATGACCTCACTACCTAGTCTCACCAATAAGTTGATCATTCATCACATCTACAAGCCATATTTATGTGCTATTGCTACTACAATATTCATTTGAATCCCCAAAAATGCATATTTTTTATTTTATCTAGGAGATTTCTAGGCTTCATTGTGTTTAAGTATAGGATCATGGTTTATCCTCTCAAGATTGAGGTGATCATCAATTTTTCTCCTCCACACACTATTAGTCAACTTCAAAGTTTATAAGGTAAAGAAAACTTCTTATGTTGATTCATTATAACTACGTTGATATTGCAAATGGTTTCATGTTCCTTATAATAATGGATACACCTTTTATATGGGATAACCAAACACAATGATCTTTTGATGCCTTGAAAATGGCCTTGATGTCAGCCCCACTATTGATCCTTCCTGACAACATTTGGGATCTCATTTTATATATTGAAATATTTAATTCAACCCTTGTAATTTTTCTTATCTGAGAGGATGAGGACCACCATGAGTACATCATCTACTACCTTACCAAAGGATTAGTTGGGTCATAACTTCGCTATTTATACATTGAAAAGTTGGCTCTATCTACTTTATTTGTCGTTCAATGGCTCAGGAACTGCATCCTCTTATGGAATATCATCAGAGTCATTGACTCTAACCCCGTGATACATTTTCTTAGTATACAGATCATTATAGGAAATTATTCCAAATGGTTAGGTATCTTGAATGAGTTTTATTTGGAGTTTGTGGTTGTGAATTCCAAGAATTCATTGGTCTTCTCAAAGAGGTTATTCGACCTCCCTCCATCTAGTCATGGAATAGTGGTTACTAATTCACTAATTCATTCGCTAATTGTTATATGTTACTCTTTAGCTCATTTGACCCATGGTATGTGGATATACTACTCTATCTCCAGACTCAACATTTTTGGCCCAAGTTGTCCCATGATGACCATCAACACATATGCCACAACACCAAGCAATACCTCATCATATATGATACCCTTTATCATCGTGGTTTTGTCTTAGTGTTATGTTGATGCTTAACTGATCATGAAGTTAAACATGTCTTAAATGATTGTCATGTGGGAGCATGTGACTATCATCTCTCTAGGTTATCCATTGTTCATAAAATCCTTTATGTTAGGTACTTTTGGCCATCGACCTTCAAATATTATATGAATGTGGTCCATAGGTGTCATCCTTGTTAAATATACACTCATAAAATGTGCACTCATCCCGCTCCCCTTCATCTTGTGGTTGTTGTCAACCCCTTTTCCAAATGGGGCCTTGATCCTCAGGGAATGGCCATAACTATATCATTATGGTTGACACACTTCCTTAAGTAGGATGAGGCCATGCCTACCTTCTCAAATAATGGCATCATTGTAGCTCTTAGTTCTTTTAGTATTTTACCACATCATCTGATCCAAAATGGATCTTGGATAGACTCCTAAGTCTAAGTGTTCCTCATAGAGGAAAATGAAAGTCCAAGGAAGTTCCTCGAAATAGCCCCATTGCAAACATCTTTTCCTTCTAAATCTACTACAACTTGAATGGGCTAAAATGGACTTAGGGTGCAGAAGTTATCGTAGAGAGAAGATGCCCTGTTTCTTTGGAAAAAGAGGCAAAAACCCCTAAAAATGGCAAAAAAAACCCTTATAAAGGGAAATTGCATCGAAAAAAGGCAAGGGGAATGACTTAAGCGGAGGCGGAAGAAACTCTGATCTACTGATCCGATCAATCGGATCAAAGACAGGCCCGCATGTGATATCGGGACCCTGGACTTGGCGATTGAGATCATGCGATACGCTGATCGCCAATGATCGAATCGACGAATCGACATCGACGATGTACAAAACCCCTAGGCTGCATGCGACATGATATGCGATAGCGATCGCGACGAGCAATCTCAGCCATCGGATCGTGAAAGGAATGGATGGCCAAGATTAAATCAGTGATTGCCGGACCCGACAGATTTCATAAGCGCAATGTATAAAATTTGAAATCCGGTAAAAGGGATTTTTTGTGTATTTATGCATTTCCGCTACAAAACCAAAATACAAAGGAAAACGCCTGAAAATGATAAAACCGGACCTAAAAGGGAATTTAGGCACGATCTATATAATTTGAGTTCTATAAAGGCAAATTTTGAGTAGGCCTTAAGCGGTATTGGACTTGGGCCGACTCCGCCCGATCCCACCTACTGGTTGACATGTGGCTGGTGGAGGAGAGAGGAAAACTACCTTTTCATGCGGGTAACCTCCGTACTCCTAAGCTGCCTGAAAGTGCATAATGACCGTTGGATTAGAGGTCCCATAGATCAACGGTGGAGAGCGCGATAGTGGCCAAAGGTGGACCCGATGCGATAGTAGGATGGATACTATATTATTTGAAGTCCGCCATAAAGCCATTCGACGGTATTTTCAGTGTTTGAATGTAATTTTACAAATACAAAGGAAACCACGAGACAGGGGCATTGAGACTTGCGATAGTGATTACAGGTGGACCCAATAGGAATCTAGGACGGATTTAATGATTTTGAAGTTTGATAAATGGTAGTTTTGCAGATTTTTCTTATGTTTTAGTGTATTTCTCTGTGTAATAAGAGAATGACCATTCTGGGGATTTCAAAGGTGCCAATGGTCCTTCCGTTATATAACAGGTGGCCACCATCCCTGAAGGTGTTTAGCAATGATTGCTAACGCTCAGAGGGGGATTTGAGCGGACAAAGGCCAGGAGCCAGAGAGCCCAGAAGGGGAAATGAACGGACAACGCCGATTGGCTTAAAAGCCACAAAATGATAGAGATAGAAGGGGGTGCTAAGGCAGGAGCGCAGAAAGCTTAGCCAAAGTAGGAAGCAGAGGCAAAGAGAGCCAGAGCAAGAGCCAAGAGCAGAAAGCCAAGAGCCAGAAGAGCTAAGAGCTTCAAGAGCTAGGGATAAAATGGTGTCTAAACCCATTGTTTCTGTGTAAAACAGTGGAGTTGAGCCAAGAGCTTGTAAAAGGGACTTTGCCATAATCCCAGAGAACCTACTTGAGTTGACTAGAGCTCATCGAGACATAGCCCAAGGGTTTTGGGTGAACTCCTAATTAAATTGTTGTCTTATGTGTGTTGTTTTATTGCTACATTATATCTGCTACTTTAATTGTTGTTATATCAGTTCAAGAAAATAGAATTAAAAACACATAAATAGTCAACAATAAACATAAGCATACACCTTATTTCAAGAACATATTTAATTCCGCATTGGTTAATCATAAAGACTTGGGAATATTTAAAGTTTTGGAAGTGGGAAAGGTTCTTGTAAGTTAGACAAGAAACCTAAGTGCCCCATTTTCAGATCAGGTGGTATCGAAGCCTGAGATTGATTGACCTCACCTTCAAAGAAGGTTACATCAAAATGCTTGATTGACAAAGCACAGATTGGTGTCTGAAAGGTGTTTAAACAGTCAAAGGTTGATTGGATGCTTGTTTTGCAGACCGACTATTGGTTGAGTTTGCAGTCCAGGGAGGACAACAAGGAAGAAAGGTTGAAGGCATTATTCTATCCCAAAGGACCTCGAAGAAATCCTTGAAGCACAAGGGGTTTGTTGCAAAAGGTTGCTTAAATCAGCTCTTTATTAATCTTGTTTGAAGTCCTTTGTTCATTGGCATAATGACAACTTCTACAAGTGTATCCTCAAATTCATCCTCCACACAAGACTCTTTAATGAAGACATGCATGAAGCAAGACTTGTTCATCATGATGGATATGGTGAGAGCAATGTATGAGGATGGAAGGAAGAGCAGCATACTTAGAGATCAGTTGAATTCTATGAAGGAAGAGAAGCAGTTGCTTTCTAACAAATTGGAGGAAATAGAGAGGCAACTTCATATTGCAAATATGAACCTGAAAAGGATGCATGAGTTGGAGACACAGCTCTTTGTTGCCCAAGAAGCCTTAATCAAGTATCAGCTTGAAGAAGAGGTAAACCATTACAGTTTGTCTTCAAATTTTTCTAAGAATGCTTATATGGGTTCTTTTGAAAAACTTACCAATGGCATAGGTTCCAAGCTAATGTCCAAGATGGGCTATGAAGGAAAGGGCTTGGGAAAGCATGCACAAGGTATTTTTGAACAAATAATGGTTGAGGAAAGGTCTAAGTATTTGGGTCTTGGCTATGGATAGTCTTATGGAAAGAGTTCCAAAGCTGCCATGGAAACAGCTCCAAGAAAGAGTTTCATTGTAGAGTGTGAAGATTGTATTTAGGAAGAATGCAATAGCTTGAAACATCATTTGCAGGATGTAGGTGTTTAGAGGCACACATTTGAACCAGAGAGTTGTGGGGACTCTGACAGCCTTGAAGAGATTGATGGTGTTCCAAAGGGAGCCACTTCTTCATTCAATTCACCTCCTCATGAAGGCAATAAAGGTGAAAGAGAAAGGTATAAATCTGGTTCTAATCATTTTCCTTTTGATTGTGAAAAGCATGATAAATTTCCACATAGATATGGGAAAAGTATTGCATGTTCCTTTTGTGGTTTGGATAACCATAATGTTTCTAGATGTTGGAAGAAAATGGCCACATACAGGAAACTTTTGAAGGAAAAGAAGCAAGAAGCCAAAGGTCCATTAGAAAAGGCAAATCATGTTGTCAAGAGGATGCACATGTAGTGCACTTACTGCCATAAGTAAGGACATCTTGCTACAAAATGTTGGACTTTGAATCCAGCAATGCTTCTACAAAAGTTAAAGAAAGTGGAAAGAGAAGATGGAAGAAACGGAAAGGAAGATTCCATGGATGATGTGTCTCAAGATGATTCACATGATGATGCTTATGTGCAGAAAAAGGTAGTACCTTTGAAATGGATTGGTAAGAAATGATTAGAGTTCTTATCCGATTAAGATTGCATGTCTATTTGATGCATCTACATTATATTTCATTTCAGCTTCGAAAGTATAGTGTGCTTAAGTGAAAGTTAAAGGATGAAATGCATGCATGAGCATGAGATGCATGAACATAGGGATGTTGATGATTTCCTTGTATTTGAACATGTATGCGTAATTAACTTGCAAGGTTGATTGCTTTGACATGCATGCAATGCCATGTTGACTTGGGAGAAGCTAACTTGGTCTCCAAATGGAGATGATGATGAAGTGTTTCATCTTTTGAAAAAGAGTCCTAATGGTTTTTCTCTACATGCTTGACTTGAAGGGTCATTTTTTAAAAGGCATGTTTTGTGGACTTGTTATCTAGTCCATCATTTGTATGCAGAAGTAAGACATGGAGGCATTTACAAGATGTGAAATCTATTTCTTTTGTTGAAGCAGGAGTTTAGGCCATCCAGTTGTTGTCTGTATTTCTGTTGTTGTTAATAATAGCTTGTCAAATAGGTACAAATGAAAGTTTTGTGAAGAAGAAGTACTTCACAGTTGGTTGAGCCACCTTGGATCAATGATCAAGGCAAAGAAGTTCAAACCACCTTCTATGACCATTTTAGCAGAAGTTCTACAGGAAGGCAAGGAGGAAGATAGTTCTTCCTAGGAAGACCAGCCCATCCAGGAAGGGAAGTGGTCAGAGACTTTGGTTTAGAGGCACTATGCAAAGCAAGTGTGTGGAGGTCAAGAGAAGAGGGTGTTGTTACCCTCAGGTACTGTTCAGATCAGTATATCAGTCTTTTGGAGACCAAAAGTTCTTTTAGTGGGAAGGCATGATCCAAAATGGATCTTGGATAGACTCCTAAGTCTAAGTGTTCCCCACAGAGGAAAATGAAAGTCCAAGGAAGTTCTTGGAAATAGCCCCATTGTAGAAGTTATCGCAGAGAGAAGATGCCCTATTTCTTTGGAAAAAGAGGCAAAAACCCCTAAAAATGGCAAAAAAAACCCTTATAAATGGAAATCGCATCAGAAAAAGGCAAGGGGAGGGACTTAAGCGGAGGTGAAAGAAACTCCAATCCGCCAATCCTATCAATCAGATCGAAGACAGGCCCGCATGCAATATTGGGACCCTAGACTCAGCAATTGCAATCATGTGATACACCGATCACTAATGATCAGATTGGCGGATCGGCATCGGCGATGTACAAAACCCCTGGGCCATGTGTGACATGATATGTAATAACGATCAAGACGAGCAATCTTAGCTATTGGATTGCGAAAGGAATGGATGACCAGGATTAAATCGACGATCGGCGATTGCCAGACCTGATGGATTTCATAAGCGCAATGTATAAAATTTGAAATCTGGTAAAAGGGATTTTCTGTGTATTTACACATTTCCACTACAAAACCAAAATACAAAGGAAAACGCCTGAAAATGATAAAACTGGACCCAAAGGGGAATTTAGGCACGATCTATATAATTTGAGTTCCATAAAGGCAGATTTTGGGCAGGCCTCAAACAGTAAATGGTTTTGGGCTGGCTCTGCCCGATCCCACCTACTAGTCGACACGTGGTTGGCGGAGGAGAGAGGAAAACCGCCCTTTCGGGCGGGTAACCTCAGTACTCCTAAGCTGCCCGAAAATGCATAATGATCGTTGGATCAGAGGTCCCGTAGATCGACGGTGGAGAGCATGATAGTGGCCAAAGGTGGACCCGATGCAATAGTAGGATGGATACTATATTATTTGAAGTCCGCCATAAAGCCATTCGATGGTATTTTTAGTGTTTTAATGTATTTTTACAAATACAAAGGAAACCACGAGACAAGGGCATTGTGACTTGCGATAGCGATTACAAGCAGACCCGATAGGAATCTAGGGCGGATTTAATTATTTTGAAGTCTGATAAACGACAGTTTTGTGGATTTTTCCCATGTTTTAGTGTATTTCTATGTGTAAGAAGAGAATGACCATTCTGGGGATTTCAAAGGCGCTTATTGTCCTTCTATTACAGAACAGGTGGCCACCATCCCTAAAGGCATTTAGCAATGATTGCTAATGCTCAGAGGGGGATTTGAGTGGACAAAGGCTGGGAGCCAGAGAGCCTAGAAGGGGAAACGAACGGACAGTGTCGATTGGCTTAAAAGCCACAGAATGACAGAGACAGAAGGGGGTGTTGTGACAGGAGTGCAAAACGCTAAGCCAAAGCAAGAATCAGAGGCAAAGAGAGCCAGAGCAAGAGCCGAGAGCCAAGAGCAGAGAGCCAGAAGAGCTAAGAGCTTCAAGAGCCAGGGATAAAATGGTGTCTAAACCCATTGTTTCTGTGTAAAACAATGGATTTGAGCCAAGAGCTTGTAAAAGGGACTTTGTCATAATCCCAGAGAGCCTAGTTGAGTTGACTAGAGCTCATGGAGACGTAGCCCAAGGGTTTTGGGTGAACTCCTAATTAAATTGTTGTCCTATGTGTGTTGTTTTATTGCTGCATTATAACTTCTGCTTTAATTATTGTTATATCAATTCAAGCAAATAGACTTAAAAACACATAAACAATCAACAATAAACATAAGCATACACCTTATTTCAAGCACATATTTAATTCCGCATTGGTTAATCATAAAGACTTGGGAATATTTAAAGCTTTGGAAGTGGGAGAGGTTCTTGTAAGTTAGACAAGAAACCTAAGTGCCCCATTTTCAAATCATCGTCACTATGTTCAATGTTCCCAAGGAGATTGTGAGTGAATATTGCTCTCACTTTCACAACAAAATGATGATTGAATGTTGGAATGATGGTAGGCCTGTTTTTTGGCATTTATGTCAACCATATTATGGTGGCCCTCATGATGCATATGTTTTGTGGTCCACTAGATATGGTTCATCATTGTCATGATGTAGAAGAGCTTAGCCAACTAGGATATCATGATCCATGTTGAGATGTTTTCCCATCTAGGCTTTCATGGTCCTGACTAATGAAGATATGTTAGTGCCTTATGTTTGTGTCATTGATACTTGCATAGGAGTTCCATGTGTTTGGACAAGGTCTAAAGATGCTACAAGAGGACTGACATGCCTTAGAGATTATTGTAATTGAGGTTTTGGGCGAAAAAGGGGTTGAATCAAGGGTAACGCAGGTAATCCATGAGAAATATGCATTTGTAACTCAACTTTTGTTAAAGAGATATGTGTTACCCCTTAATATAATGTTTTTCCCAAAGGGAGAGGGTGTGTTATGGTCTGTAGGGTAAGAAAATGGAATACAACCTCCGGAAAACCAATGTTTTGCCTATGGTAATTGAAAGAAGGTTCGATGAATGGTTGATTTAGTCTCATTTAATCATTTGCTTGGATAAATATAGAATGAATGTGTGTGTGTGTGTGTGTGTGTCCAAGTGTTGACGTAAGAGGTTGTTGATGGAGGAACACATTCTCCTACTAGAAAGGAGAAACCCTGCAAGGAGGAAGACAATAGTGATGGATGCGTGAGTGCAAGAAGAATTGTATGATTGTAAGAGACATAGTGCAAGCAAAAGAGTGTGATTGCAGGTGTTGGATGGCATAGTACAGACCTGTAACAAATCAATTTTGGGCAGAGGATTATTGGTAGAATATATATATTTGTGTGTGTGTGTGTGTGTGTGTGTGTGTGTGTGTGTGTGTGTGTGTGTGTCTATCTATATCTATATATATCTATATATATATATATATATATATATATATATATATATATATCCAAGTGTTGGAAATAAGAGGTTTTTATGGAGGAACACATTCTCCTACTAGAGAGGAGAAACCCTACAGAGAGGAAGACAATAGTGATGGATGCTTGATTGTAGTGATCATGACAAAGGTAGCATGGAGATAGAGTGCAAGCATAATTGTATGATTGCGGGAGAAAGAGTGCAACCAAAAGAGTGTGATTGTAAGTGTTTGATGGCATAGTGCAGACCTATAGCAAATCAAGTTTGGGCAGAGGATCGTTAACAAGATAAGGCTTATTGGCTCTGGTATTTTATATAGATAACCTTGTGTTTGCAGGGTTTAATTGGTGGAGACAAATCTATTGGTATGCTAGCTAAGATGTAATATGGTTGAGTTCATGAATGGCATACATATACGAAGTCTTATATAATGTTGTGATTGTATGGTTGAGTCTTGAGTGGAAAAGTTTATTTGTAGATAGAGTGCTTAATCTTATGACTGGAGTTCAGTTATATGCTACAGTCTATTGTGTGGCATTTTTCATGAGTTGTTGTTTATGTGATGGTGTATGATTGAATAGAAGAATCTTATTATTTACTATTGAGAGGGTTTGAAATGCATGTTTCTGAATTGATTTATGTGAAGAGATTGGTTGAGAGAGTATTGTTGATTGTTGCATTGTAGTAATGTGTTTATGTTGATGTGTATTTTGGGGTGTGGTTTGAAACATTCTGAAATGTGGCCCTAGAGAGTTTGAGGAGGTTGTGATCTTCATTCAGTAGCATTTGAAAAAGATAGGGGTGGTGGATCCTTGTTATATACATTTTTGGGCACCGCAACCCCAATCAAACATGTCCATAAATCAAGGACTCCTAAGTCCCTGAAAGTGTTGTTCCATCCCCTAAAAGAACAAGGTCAACTGATTACATCATCTCCCAGAAGTTCTCCATGAAAAACTACTCAGAACTGGTCAAAACTATACCATCTCACCTGCTCCATGGTCAAAGTGCGATGCATCCCACCTAAATGCACACGGGAGGTGCGATGCATACTGAAAAGCCCTTCTATGGGGTGCGATGGGTGAGAATGGACAAATGGCAGTGGCAGTATGCGAGGTGGATGATCATGGAATCTTCTAGAAACTTCTCCTGTGACACTTGCCTCACTGCGTTTTCCCAAGGATGAGTAAGAGATCATCATTCTCCAAGTGGAATCAAGAACTATCAGAGAGAGGACACTAATCAAGAACCCAGAAGCTGACTCACCCCCCTGCAATCATCTATATATGAATCCCTCATCCCAGAGATCCAGAGGCTGGAATTTTGTATCTTGTAAGGAAGTGCTGTTGGTTTCTTGTTGGAACATCATAGTGTTGGGTGATCTAAGTTTTTCATGAGGTGAAAGAAGGGATTTCATGCTGGAGGATGATGCTGGGTTTGAACAATTGGTTGTAATCCTCTTTGCTATTCTTGATACTAATAAAGCTATTCAAGTTTTCCTCCACGTTCTTGTATGTTTGTTGATATATGTTTTTGTGTGGTCAATATATATCTAGTCCTATATTGTTTATGATTGTAGATCTCTGTTCTTCGATAGTATTATGCTGCTTTGATTCCACAGGTGATCTTTGAAGTTGTGTAGACAAGGGAGAAGCGGCAAGGATCTGTCAGAGGAAAGGAGAGGAACCGATCAAGGAACCAAATGCAAGACTGAGGTTGGTGTCCTTCATTCCCCTCTTATCCACTTTTCATAAAGGAAACAAAAGTAGTTTTAGTTTGTTTGTTTCTAAGACAGCTACCAGTCTTAGTGGGACTAGCAGTTCTGAGTGGACACTAGATTTCCCAATAACAAAATGGCGACTCCACTAGGGAGCGAATAGATTGTTTGTTTATCTATATTTGTTTGTTTTATAAACTTACAGACAGAGCCTGAAGTCAAGCCAGCTAGCCTTCGAACTGCATTTGCTATGCAAGTGCAAAGTAGATCAATGCTGCTTCAGTCTACCTTCGGGTTTTGTTTATAAACTAAACAATCGATCTACAAACCTTCTAATTTCCCTAGTGGTGGCTTTAGTAACCTCATTAGATCAGCCCCTGTGTTTTCTATTTACTGTACATCATTTGCTCGGCCTAAATCCCTGAACTGAGTTGCAAACTGTGACTAAGAACTAAGTAAAGTCTCGCCCTGGTACCATTGCACCCTCTGTTCAAGGAAATCTGGATGCATCGCACTTCCCGTGTGCAGTAGGTGGGATGCATCCCTGTTTCCCTGTGTTACAGGTGCGATGATCAGAAAAGGCTAATTTTGCCTCCAGGTCTTGATTTTTCTTCATTCTTTTTAGCTCTATTCTAGAGTTTTGATGTCTGTGATCAGTGTACCACTATGAAAACCCCCCTTCCTTTCCATCATTCCGCCTCCATTGTGCAAAGAACTATGAATGTTTTATGTATTTTCCGCCATTTTCAGTTCTCTTTTACAAAGTAGTAGCATAGTCAAACTGTCGTCTTTTGATTTGAAAGTGTTGCAAGTGTCGTTTTCAGTCAAAGAAAGGAATTCTATTGTTCTTGATGGTCGATTATACAGTTACTCTTGTATTTGATTTGAATTAGTAGTTTTTCAAGTGTCGAAAGCAGTTTTCAATTCAAAATAGTAAAGTGTCATCATTATCTTCCTTTCATTTTTGAAGAGAAATCTGTTAGTATTGTCGCTTAGAAAAGATAATTCAGATTTGTACTTAGCATTCTTCTTGTCATTCACACATTAAGAAAGCTGAAAACAAATACATGCATGTGCATTTGCATTTAGACTGCTTGTTGGTTTGATTTAGGACAGTGCATCTAGTGTGTGCTCTCTGCTCTATGTTGAAAGAATATCATCTCTCTTTCTTTAGTAGCTAGGATTTTCATTGCAAAAAGAAGATTAAACGATTGTTTATCATCTTAGATTGCATTTTAGGAATTGTACATCTACATCACGTGGTGAACCTGAAAGGAAATTTTCTTAAGAAATATCAATTGTAAAATAAATTTAATGAACCTAAAAACGCTTTGGAACCTAACGCACAACATTTAGATGTCTAGGATAGAGACGTATTCTGACGTCGTAAAGCCTGGTAACTGTCACTTTCAGTGTTGGTTGGGTGATTCCTCCTCTTTGAGACGACAAGTGCCAGTACGGACTTGTGCTCCCACGTACCGTCGAGTATATGTTGACACCTAATCTTCATGATTGGGTGAATTTTATGTAAATAAATAAATAAGAAATGTGAATAGTCATCGGGAGATGAACTGAAAAGTCTCTCCCTCATGTATATAATAGACCTACCTGATTGAATGAAAAATGAATCATCTTTTCTGCCAAATGGAGTTGCTGCCTGGCCTGACATGGTATCAGAGCCAGCTCCTTGTTTTAGCTCTTATGCTCCTGTAACTCCTATGTCCTGTCCTGACATGGTACAGTCCTAAGTTACCTACGCTCTCTGCTCTGTCCATAATGCGCTGCCTCTGCCATATTCCCTTCCAAACCTGCTCTGTCCATAACGCACTACCCCCTCCTGTCCATCAGTCGCACCATTATTGAACGTTGTTTTGACATTAATGTAAACGTTGTGTCTCAAATGTGAACGCTGCACTTTTCATTCCATTGAAATGTTGTATACTATTGCTACCCTTCTATCCATCAGTACAGGCCACCTTCAAACGTTTGCATGATTTATTTCTTCTTCGAAATTTAACACTTTCGCATAACATTGATCGATTCTTTGTTGAGCGGTTTCGAGGCTCAGGACTATCACAGCGTAGAGATTAATGGTGATAATTAACCAATGTTAATTGCGAATTTGGTAGCGGCCATTCTTCCTCACCAACCGAATGGCACGATGGCTACTATGCGTAAGGAATACTGGACAATAAAGATTACTTACTCTATTTATATTTTAATGATTCTACTATAATCAAATTGTTTATTGGTGTTTTTATGACTGTGTTGAGGTCATTCAGGTGGTCACACACAGAACCGAGACCTCGTTCTAAGTGGTGGCGTCGCCCAGACGAGTACTCTTGAATAGTATTGAAATTTAAGTTATGACAGTATGTGCGTGTGTGTATTTTTTGTCAATTATTTAATCGCCAGATCTTCTCAGGGCTTCTTTGGTTCCCTGCGAGCATCTCTTATTTTTTAATCATAGTTCCAGGAGCCGAGCAGAATCACTGCTTCTTTACATTTTATTATTTTGTTTCAAATTCTTCCTCGAAGCCTCCGAATTTTAGATGGAAAGCGAGTCCGAAATGCGCTGGTAGTTTATCCCCTCGCCTTCCTTCAGTCAACTACATGCACCGGTCGGTGGCAAATGCTATTGTGCGAGAAAAAAAAAATGATTCCTTTGAAGAGAGCACATCAAATTTTTCTTCAGGATTATTGTGAATCTGAAGCTTGGCTACCATAGTATTGTTTTCATAAAGCTGTTTTCAAAGTGACTAACATAGTTAATGCTCTTGCATTTGACTGTGTTTAATATATTGTTTGAGGCCAGAATACATTTTGATATCAGAATCAATTTTCTTTTAGCAGCAGAAGTTTTTTTCTCCACAAAAGCACATTTTTTGCCAGCAAAAGTATTTTTACAGATCTTGGATTTTACAATGCATTCAATCATATCTATGGTAGGAATAGTTCTCACTGGCAAGGAGAACTATCCTGAATGGTCCCAGATGACAAAACACACCCTCATCTTCAATGAGTTGTGGAAAGGAGTGTGTGTCAGAGAAAGAGACAAAGACCCAGTACAGCCTACCTCAGACAAAGAGCTCGTCATTTGGGAAAACAAGAACAGCAAAGCTTATGCATTAATTGTAGCATCTATAAATGAAGAGGTGAGTTGCCATATTTCGTCATATTCAACTGCCTTTGAAGCCTTACAAAAGCTGAAAGAACTCTATGACTCACATTCTGCACTTGAAGTTGTTCAGCTCATGATTAAACTCTTCACTCTTGAACTAAAAAATAATGATCCTCTTGCTCTTGCATCTGAAGTAAAGTCTATAATGCATGATATCAATTCCACTAAGGTTGAGTTGGATATCCCTCTTATTGCTTTTCTCAAGGCACTCTATCCTACTTACTCCAATTATCTTGAGTCTTTGCAAGCAAATGGAAATCTCAAAGATATAACCTTTGACTCTCTTGTGAAAAAGTTTGCTGAAAGAGAGAAAGCTTTTGGAAAGAAGACAGCCCCTGAATCTTCTAAAGAGACTGTGTGCCTTGCTCATAAAGAAAAGCATCCTGCTCAAGATTCTACAAGAGGAAGAGGTGGATGAAGAGGAAGAGGAAGATATTTCAGACGTAGGGGGGGCAGACATTCTCAAGGAGAAAAGGCAGATCTGCACTGCATTCGCTGCAAAAGAAATGGATCACATGATGCCTCTACATGCAAGCTACCATGGGACAAAATTGAGCAGAAAAGAAACCAACAGAAAGGTAAAACTGATGATACAGACAAAAGTAAAGCACCTGAATCTGCTCACTATATTGAGGCACAATGTAACATTAGAGTAAATGAAGATTTGTTTAATGCTTCACTTGCTTCTTGGAAAAATGATTGGTTGCTTGATTCAAGAGCAACCTGTCACATGACTCATAGAAAATATTTTTTTGAAGATTTCACTGACAATGTTGATGGAGCAGTATACTTTACAGATCAATCAAAAATCAAGCCATCAGGGCTTGGCACAATCAGGCTTAAACTGCCTGGTCTTCAACACTTTCTTCTGGATCATGTTCTATATCTCCCACAACTCAAGAGAAACTTGTTGTCCTTGGTCCACATCCACCAGCAAGGTCACTCCATTCATATGTTTGATGGCAAGCTTGAGGTAAGAAAATCATCTGACCACTCACTTGTCATGAGGGGAATAGAAGAAGAAAGGCTTCTCAAACTGCAAGGAACCTCTGCTCATGCACAACATTTCTCATATGTTTCTCATCATGAAGAAGGTACACTTCCATCAAGTTTATTATGGCATGCTAGATTTGGACATTTAAACTATGACAGTCTCCGCTTATTGAAGAAAAATGGTGTTGCTAGTTTGCCTACAATTCCTAGAAAACTTAAGCAATGTGATGCTTGCATTCTAGGAAAGCATAGCAAACAGTCTTTCCATGATTCACATTCAAGAGCACATAGGAAGCTTGAACTTATTCATTCAGATTTATGTGGTCCAATGCCTGTTCCTTTTGCAAATGGAAATAAATATATCATGACAGTTATTGATGACTACACCAGAATGTGTTGGGTTTATTTATTGAAGAACAAATGCTTTAAGTGATGTAATTGATAGAATTGGGAGACTCAATCTTGATTCAGTCCCAACTCAATCAACAGAACAGCCTGGACCATCTCAGAAAGGTCCCCCAAAGTGGCTGACAAAGACACTTGAAAGTGTTCATCCTGATGAAATTGGAAAAACAGGAACCATAAATTCAAACTGGCAAAATGGAGGTGATGTAGATGACTCTAATTCACTTGTTGATATGGATGTTTCTTATGATTGTGAATTGAACTTGTCTACAGATTTTGAACCAACTTCCTTTAAAGAAGCTGCTTCTCATGATGAATGGAAAGAAGCGATGCAAAAGGAGTACGATGCCCTCATAAAGAACGGCACTTGGAAGCTGGTTGATCCTCCATTTGGAACCAAACCAATTGGCTGCAAGTGGGTCTACAAGAACAAGTACAAAGCTGATGGCTCACTTGACAAGTACAAAGCTAGGCTTGTGGCAAAAGGTTTTGCACAGAAGGAAGGGGTCGATTATGAGGAAACTTTTGCCCCCACAGCAAAATGGGCCACCATCCGGACACTCTTTGCACTAGCAGCTCAGAACGGTTGGAAAGTCCATCAAATGGATGTAAAAACTGCCTTCTTGAATGGAGATCTAAAAGAGAATGTTTTTATGTCCCAGCCTGAAGGATTTGCTGTGAAAGGACATGAACATAAAGTATGCAAACTTGTGAAGTCCTTGTATGGCCTCAAACAAGCACCGCGAGCCTGGTATGAAAAACTAACTGAGCATCTTCTGAAACTCAATTTCAATCACTTTGATCTTGATGATGCAACTTTATTTGTCAAGAAAGTTGGCAAAACAGTTGTATATCTTGTGGTATATGTAGATGATCTTTTAATGACAGGGAACAATGAAAGCTACATTGCATCCATAAAGAAGGAATTGGGGAAAAGTTTTGAAATGACTGATTTGGGTTATGTTCATTACTATCTTGGCATTGAAGTAACCCAACATCCAAAGTCCATATTTCTTTCTCAAAAGAAATACATTGGATATTTGTTAAACAGGTTTGGCATGACAAAGTGCAATCCTCTCACTACTCCAATGGAACAAAACTTAAAGCTCACATCTATTGAAGGAAAAGAATTTGAGGATGCAACAAAGTATAGACAGCTTGTAGGAAGTCTCATCTACCTCACTACTACCAGACCAGACATTTCATTTGTTGTTGGAATCCTCTCCAGGTTTATGCAAAAGCCTTGTGAGGGACATTGGTCTACTGCAAAAAGAGTTCTAAGGTACTTGAAGGGAACTCAAGACCTTGGAATCAAGTATACACAGGTGGACGACTTCAGCTTGATTGGATACTCTGATTCAGACTTCGATGGAGACAAAGAAACTGGGGTATCTACTTCAGGATATGCTATGAGTCTTGGATCAGGAGCTGTCTCCTAGAGATCACGCAAACAATCAATTCCAGCAGATTCCACAACAAAAGCAGAATACGTGGCAGCGGCTGAAGCAACAAAAGAAATTGTGTGGCTCAGGAAAATTCTTGAAGATTTGTAGGTAAAACAAGTACAATCAACCCCACTCATGATTGACAATACCTCTGCAATAAAGTTGGCCAAGAACCCAAAGTTCCATGATCGAACAAAGCACATCAATACTAAATATCATCTGATTCGACATCATGTTGAGGCCAAAACAATTCATCTCCGTCATTGTTCCACAAATGAGCAAATTGCAGACATCTTCACCAAAGCACTTGGAAAGGAAAAGCTTGAATGATTCAGAATGATGCTTGGACTCACCAACATTCCTTCAAATTAAGGGGGGGAATGTTGACACCTAATCTTCATGATTGGGTGAATTTTGTGTAAATAAATAAATAAGAAATGTGAATAGTCATCGGGAGATGAACTGAACAGTCTCTCCCTCATGTATATAATAGACCTACCTGATTGAATGAAAAATGAATCATCTTTTCTGCCAAATGGAGTTACTGCCTGGCCTGACAGTATATATATTGGGAGACCACAATAGGCTATATCCTTTATCCATAGGAAGTCGTGTCTGCTGCCCTATCGATCGCAATGCACTAAACACAATTCGGGAAGATTGATTGCTGTACCGTAAAAAGTATTATGTAGTTTTACGATTGGTTTGGTAATCCCTCTGTCTAGATTTCCAGAGTAGTCTCTTTCGTTCCTTTTCAGACTCCTTAAAGGAAAAGGTCCATCTAAGCACTTGTCACTTCAGGCTCATTAAAAATCGAAGGCGACTAGAGTCATCTTTTGTTTTTTCTTGACTCTTAAAAATTGAAAAAACAAGTTGTGTCAAAGCGTCTAAAATTTATTTTAATCGAAATAATATCCCCATTTCTGCGTTGGTCTTGGGTTGAGAAAAAATGGAGTCCACCAACCAAGGAGTTCCCATTGGAGGAAATCCTAGTCCTTTCTCCTCTTGGGGAGATATTGGTGCACCCCACATGGCCACATTGTCGCTTCCAGGATTGACAATTGGTTTGCCCGTATGGCTCTTTTCGACCTCCGTCGTTCAGAACACCGTGATTCCTAAACAATCAAGTCAGCAACTAGATGATACTAAAGTTACCCCCCAACCTTCTACTTCATCTGATTCTCCCTCTCCTCCTTCCTCTTCGCTTGATAAAGCCGGTAAGGCCCAAAACCAAGTAACTAAGAAGAAAAAGGAGAAGAAGAAGAAATAGAAGAAGAAAAAGGAACCAAAGGCGAAAGGGGGCAACCATACATCGTCTAGAGAAAATCCACACACTGCACCGTCCAGGCCTAAATCGCCATGTGTCATTTTCAAAGGAGACTACTACCACCGAGACTGTCCCTGCATCCCTTGGATCTTAAGGGTCTGGTCTCCCCATTTGCACAATCCGGTGTCATCGACCTCTGATGATCATGTTGAAAGCACACTATCAACCAGTGAAAATGAAGTCCCTGGACAAAAAGGAAAATGTAAATTTCTTTGTAGACTGTGTGAAGGAAATCATGCCCTCCACCGTTGTCCCTTCCTGGATGAAGCTAAGAGAGTTTTGGATGACCGTCCGGCTTCACCGTTACGGCTTCCTCCTGGATATAAGAAACTCTTGCCAAGTCCATCGCTGGTTGAAAATATGACTGACATGCCATTATGGTCGATTGAAACATCTGTCATTGAAGATAAACCCGCTGAATCCATACCAGACGAAAGTCGAAAGGTTGAGGCGACAGTCGACCCAGTCTTGCCTTTGGAAGGTCCATCTTCAGATGACACAATCACCGACTCCGATGAACATGGGGGCAGTCTACCCATTCCTTTACTGTAGGAAGGAAGTTCATCAGAGTCATATCCGGCCGTCTATTCGGTCCCACCTCCAAGCAACCTAGTTGTTTCCTTTGATTGGAACCTACTAGGCAGACCCCGTTTACTAGCTAGTGTACCATTTTGAATCATTACAAAAATATACAAAATGGTCATGGTCGATACCATCATAGATGAAGGGGCATCTGTGAGTATCCTTTCCTCAATTGCTTGGAAAGCGCTTGGTTTGCCATCACTTCTGCCTGAAATGAGAAATCTAACAGGCTTTGACAAAGGAACCAGTCGACCGTTAGGGATCCTTCCCAATGTGCCAATAACATTGAGAAGGAAAACCGTTCACATGAACGTAATGGTTGTCCAAGGACCTCTTGATTATAATCTACTCCTCGGATGTGACTATATTTATTGCATAGGTGCCATTGTCTCCTCACTCTTTAGAGTAATGTGTTTTCCGCACGAAGGCAGAATGGTCAAGCTCGTAGACCAGCTGTCATTTCCCGGCTCACACATGGAAAATAGTCAAACACCATCCCTAAATGGTCTTTTCACGCAAGGAGTGTCTCATCAATCTCCAGTCTGTCCACCTGAAGAGCGCGAGTGATTCGGGAGGACACAACTGAAACCCAGGGGGCATGCACCCTAGTTTGTTTTGGCAGGAAAACCTTGGGTATAGGGTAGGTTTCTGCAGAGGATATATGACTAGTCTGACACACCCGTCCATTTAGGAAAATGGGATTAGACTGGAATAAGATTCCCTCATCAAAGTTATGTGAGTGGAGGTGACTGCGCCACTCACCTTTGTCTATTTCGGTAGACATCGCCAAGGAAGCATTTTGTCTGCAACGCGGATGGAGAACTTTCATATGGTAGCCTGGAAATTTTTCACTATACCTGAGGGCATGCAAACCTTTTTGCATGCAAGCGAAGAGAGACCATTTATTTTCTTAGTTTGTAGTTTCTCAAACCTTTAAACTCGTAGGATTGGTCGTTCCTAACTTGCATAACGAAAGGATCCATGGCAAATCTTTGTAAGGTGCAAGCTCCATAAAAAATGGCATCTTAGATGAGATATCCTTATTATACGACTGGCACGAGCAGTTTTAACGCAGAATTCAAGCTTGTTAAAAATTAAACATAAGCAATGAGCAAACGTTCCCCCAGAGTTTAAGCTCATTAAAAAATGAACCAATTTTCGGTAAATAACCATTGTGAATGCATTATCATCAGCTTTTGAGCCTTGGTCGTGTTCTCATCATCACCTCCACTCTGTTTTAGCCAATCATTCACCTCCATTTGATTGTTTACCCCTTTTGAGGAACAACTGTGAAGAGTGATCCTGTTAGCCATCCTTGTGACACTGCTGTGATTGGGAAATTCCAAACCTTACCTGGAATCAGCTACTACCCGAAATTATCACTCGTTCCTCAAAAAACGAGTCTCCTTTAAGCTCTTTTCAACTGACTCATAAAATATGAAAAGATCGCCAAGCGATTGGCCTCTCCAGCTCGTTAAAGCGACCAGAAGTGTTATCCCTCCTCTAGATTTTAATCTTTTTGGACCCGAGGGATTATTACACAAAAAGATCGAGCACTTGTCTTGTTCGGCTCGTTAAAATTACCGAAAATTCATCCCTTTTGTATTATTTTATACTTTTTCAAACTTAAGGGATTATATGATGAAAAAGGATCATTGGAGTTTCCTTTACGTCCCTTTTTAGACTCTCTAAAATTGAAAAGGACCAAATTATCTTTGTCGTTAATTTCGTTAAAACCGAATAGCGACAAACTTGTCCATACATATAAGAACGAGTTTCACTGTCACTAGGCTCATTAAAATATAGCGACGAGTTTGCCCGAAGGATAAATTATAGAACAAGCATATGTTATCCTCCTCAAGCTTGAAAAAAATAGAGAGGTTCTGGTCAGCAATGACTAGGGAAAAATTGGGAAGAAAACTTGAAGACTCTTTATTGGTAGCAAGTCGCTCTTGAACATGACACTTTCACTCCGCATCCGAGTCGGGTTGGGTTGTAACTGTTCATTGGTCATATCACCATTGGTCCATCACGCCATCCACACTTGGGGTTAACGCTACCAATCCATCATGTCAGTGTCGCCAGTATGTTCAAGAGAAGTCGCTCAGAGAATTCACCTGTGTCTCATCTGCTGCAATACATTCACACTCCATTCTTTCATGACTGCCACCCTAAACCCTGTATCATCAGACCGTTTTCACCTCCAAAAATCATTTACTCCGTTCCGTGTCATAGATGTGGGATTCATTAAGGCCCTCCTACAGCGAGTCACTTCTTGTCGACATCAGCTCATTATCCAAGAAGTCGACTTAGGAACAACCCATTTAGTACTTTGAAGCTTGCATGCCTCAATGGCAAGTTTCTCACTTCCGGCGACAGGTTTAAATCAATGACCTTCGACCAAAAGATTTTGCATGGTGTTCGACGCCAAGTCCCTTATTGAAACCACGCAAATTGTACTCTAGTACCTTGAGGGTCATCATCATTATCGGTGATTCCTCTCGTGCCTGTTAACAGCTTACATCATTGGCTGGTAATCAGGCGATGTCTTTCCATGTTCGACTCTAGAACATCTTTCACATGGATCGACTTGTACTTCGAGTGAAGATTGAACGAGTTTGAAGACCCCGGATCTAGTTTCATCCATCCGGGCTACGATATATTCAGGAAAATAAAGACATCAAATGTACATTGTTGCTGCACAGATGATCATTCGAATCAAAGGATGATGGCTCGATTAGAATCATCAGTCTCCTGCACAGACAGTTGTCTATCTTATGTACATGAAAATGAATTTATAAAGCTGAGAATGGGAATGCCGGCCTCGGCTAGATCATGAAAATATTATGAAGATAATTATTGTATTGTATCTTATTACAGGTCGCCTTCCAACTCGAAAAAACTTCGGATCCTCATGATAAAGCATTTCACCCGACATCAAAAGATTAACGACCTCATGCTTTAGGGGGCAACTGTTATAGACATTTTTGGGCACCGCAACCCCAATCAAACATGTCCATAAACCAAGGACTCCTAAGTCCCTGAAAGTGTTGTTCCATCCCCTAAAAGAACAAGGTCAACTGATTACATCATCTCCCAGAAGTTCTCCATGAAAAACTACTTAGAACTGGTCAAAACTAGACCATCTCACCTGCTCCATGGTCAAAGTGCGATGCATTCCACCTAAATGCACACGGGAGGTGCGATGCATACTGAAAAGCCTTTTATGGGTGCGATGGGCAAGAATGGACAAATGGCAAAGGCAGTATGCGAGGTGGATGATCATGGAATCTTCTAGAAACTTCTCCTGTGACACTTGCCTCTCTTAGTTCTCCCAGGGATGAGTAAGAGATCATCATTCTCCAAGTGGAATCAAGAACTATCAGAGAGAGGACACTAATCAAGAACCTAGAAGCTGACTCACCCCCCTACAATCATTTATATATGGATCCCTCATCCCAGAGATCCAAAGGCTAGAATTTTGTATCTTGTAAGGAAGTGCTATTGGTTTCTTGTTGGAACATCATAGTGTTGGGTGATCTAAGCTTTTCATGAGGTGAAAGAAGGGCTTTCATGCTAGAGGATGATGCTGGGTCAGAACAATTGGTTGTAATCCTCTTTGTTATTCTTGATACTAATAAAGCTATTCAAGTTTTCTCCACATTCTTGTATGTTTGTTGATATATGCTTTTGTGTGGTCAATATATATCTGGTCCTATATTGTTTATGATCGTAGATCTCTGTTCTTCGATAGTATTATGCTGCTTTGATTCCACAGGTGATCTTTGAAGCTGTGTAGACAAGGGAGAAGTGGCAAGGATCTGTCAAAGGAAAGGAGAGGAACCGAGCAAGGAACTAAACGCAAGACTAAGGTTGGTGTCCTTCATTCCCCTCTTATCCACTTTTCATAAAGGAAAACAAAAGTAGTTTTAGTTTGTTTGTTTCTAAGATAGCTACTAGTCTTAGTGGGACTAGCAGTTCTGAGTGGACACTAGATTTCCCGATAACAATCCTTCCAATAGAGGTTGGAGAACTTGCTTAGGGAGTAGAGGCTTCCTTCCAATGGTCATTGGAAAACTAGTGAAGATGGTGGCCTTCAGCAAGTAGTGGTCTGCATAGTTTATGGGAATTGGGGCTTCATAGCTGGTGGTGGCTAGAAAACTATAGAAGGGGTTGTGGATCCTAGATGGTAGAGGCTAGATGAATGATGTAAATCAAATTGATTAAATAATTAATAAACGAATAAAGAAAAGTAGCAGCATCATGATGGTTTTTCCTATTTTTGTTTTCCACCTAACATCAAGTGTCCCTATGTGTTGTGATTTGATTTGTGTCTCACTATGCATGATTTATTTATGAATTATGGATATTACGTGATGATTCCTTATAAGGTTGCATGTTCATATATACTACTTATATGTTGGTTTATTGATTAAGAGCTAGGTTCCCTCTAGTGCAGCTTCACCACTGGGAGGTAGATCATGGGTAACCAAGGAATATTTGTAGCAGATGGAGTTCCTTTTTTCATGGACCAGATTATGCACTTTGGAAAGTGATATTGGAAGCATACTTCATATCTCTTGATCTGAATGTTTTTCTTTCAATAGAGTATGGTACATAGGATGAATTTAATGAGAAAACTAAGAAGATTATTTTGAAGGGATTATCATATCATGATATAGCTAAAGTGAGACACTCTTGAACGACCATGTACACTCTTGAGGAAAAGGAGAATAAATCAAAAGATTCTACATTCATAGTAGTATCATATCTAGACTCCTCTCAATGAGATATTGAAAACATCCATGAGAGTATTGATGTTCCAATCATTGATCTAAGGAGATAGCATGAAGAAGTCAACAAGGAAAATGAGATATTGACAAATCAATTGTAAGACCATGAATCCTATTATGCAAAATTAGAACTTGAACTAGCCTCATTGAGATGTGAATTAGAAAAGGTTAATTGTCAACTATCTTGATAATGAAATTTGGAAAAAATATGAGAGTCTTAGATGAGATCCTCATCATTCAAAGATCTCCTCTTATTAAGATTGGCTAGGGTTTTGAATAAGAATCATGCTCCATGAAGGAAAAGGAGAAATAAGAGGACAACCATATTGTAGAAAATCACAAGTCCAACAGCAATAAATTCAAACAAATCCCTAGGAAGCAGCATCAAAAATGAGGTCAAGGAAGAAAAGAAATTATCAGTAGAAGCAAAGGCAAGCAGGTCACATCCCCAATCAGCAACAATAGTCAAAAGGAGAAAAGAAGAAATCAAGTCCTCATTCTTGTTATGCCCCAATGAATCAAAAGTGAAGATATAAAATATTGTTTTATGGATATTTTGTTTCTTGCAATAGTTTTAGACATCGAACTATAGAATGTAAACATTTTTCAAGAAAACAAAGATTGTTGGATAGCAATTGTTTCAAGTGTGGAAAACTTGTCCACAAAGCACTAGCTTGTAGATATGATAGGATTAATCCTACAAAAGGAGTAGCCCAACCGATGAAGACAAAGAAGGTGATCCAGGTGGATATTGGTGGCCACATGCCAAGTCCACTTGGACCCCTACCATTGTTTGTTCAGCTTTTCAGTTTCCTTAGTTGTTGCACAGTTTGCTATTTTTAGCAGTTTTTCGGGTCCTGAACTTCCAAAGCCGTTTTGAGGCCCTAAACAACGTTTTTTAGGAAAACTGGGAGCAACATGGGTCCATGGACCGATGTTTCTCTTCCCAAAGTTGGATTTCTCAGATAAATCTTTCTAACGAGATATTGTGCACGTCAAACGGAGATCGTATGCCAAAGTTACGACCCCGGGAAGTTGATGTACCAATTTACCCAAACGGGGCCCATAGTTTAGTGTTTCATCTTCTAGGGTTAGGTTTTTGTATGTTTAGGGTTTTCCATTATTTCTCAACAATAAATAGGCCTTTGAGCCTCATTGTAACATAGTTCAGAGGCATGTAGCCACCACATCTCTTCTCAGAGATAAGCTACCATCGGCCTAGCTAGTCTATTTCCATTTATGTTTGTAAGCATATTTCAGTATTTTACATTAATGAAATGAAGTATTACTTTTGTTGCATCTCTGTGTTTATGGTTATCTCTATAATTTGTTGCATTCCTATTTAAATCCAGATTAGTGGTATCAGAGCGATCTACTTTTTCTCTTTTTTTCTTTGCATGTCCCTAGCGAGGTTGGGATATAAGGAGTTATGGCTTGAACTGGTCAAACCTTTGCAAGACCAGCTTCTCAAATCCCGACGACCTCCCATGGCGGATGAAAAGAAAGATGAGGGGGCAGGAGTTCCTATCAAAATCTTGCTCGAAGAAGCCCTCGAGTGACAAAGGAACGCGATGATGGACAACTTTGCCCAGAGCCTTCAGCGACTACCCAGGGGCGACGCATCGGCTTCCAACAACTACTCTGGAAATGCCACACCATTTAAGGTACAAGTTAATTTTGAAATCCCCATATTCGAGGGTTAGATAGATGCAGATGTCATCGATAAATGGTTAAATCTGCTAGAGGGTTATTTTTTTTGTTCATGATTTTTCCAGTCGAGAAAAGATTATTTTCGCTCTTCTCAAATCAACCCCCCACATTAAGGACTGGTGGGAAACCTACTGCGAGTAGAAGGACGAAAGTACAGGCTCACTATTTTCAACCAGACCCACTTGGAATTCATTCTGGGATGCCATCAAGGAGCAGTACTACCCTGTCAGAAGCTATGAAGATCAATACATAAAGTGGACCACACTGCGGTAGGGAAGGGACCAAGACGTTCCGGAGTTTACCAATATTTTCCATACCCTTCGCACAAAGTTGGGTATCAAGGATTCAGAGTAGCATTTGATACTCAAATATCGTGGCTTCTTGCACAAGTACATCCAGGAAGAAAAAGAATTCCTAAACATCTCCTTGCTCGGCACGGTATATCGATATGTCGTCAAGGTCGAGCAAAATTTTAAACAGAAGAAGCAAGACTTTGGATTTGTGAATCCAAATCAAGGGAAAGGTGCCCCCAAACCATAAAACAAAGGACAAAGCCAAGGTGGGGTGGCCCAGGACAAGCCGCCAAAGCTACAAACAAAGAACAGCACCGTGAAGCCGAAAAAGGACACAGGAAAGTGATGTGAGATCCATAATAGCTCCACTCACAACACAAGTGAGTGTTAGGCCAAGCAGTCACTGGTGGCCGAGCTAAAGTTTTCAGAATCAGATGCATATTCTAATTTGAGTCAAACCCCAACAAGAGGAATGACAAAGGGAAGCAGATTATCGATGTGGAGCCCAATGCCACCGTTGCCACCACGAAGATCCAGAAGGAGGAACTCGAAGATCCAGAGAAGGAGGAGCATCTCTTCCACTCTCAGATGTGGGTAAATGGCTCCCCACTACAGTTCATTATCGACAACGAGAGCCAAAAAAACCTCATTTCGGTAGAGGTCGTGAAGCAATTGGGCTCACCGACCATAGCACATCCGCAACCATACAACATTAGGTGGCTTCACCAAGGACAAGATCTTCGCGTGAGCCAGTAGTGTCACCTTCCATACAACATCAAGCCCTTCATGGATGAGGTATTGTGTGACATTGCTCCCCTTGAAGTTTTTGATGTATTATTAGGACAACCATACTTGTGGAAGAGACATGCTGTGTATGAATCAAGGCCCCGTCTTGTTATTGTTACTTTGGGAAATAATTTGTACAGGATACCGGAGGTAGCACCACCTACCGCCATCTCTTTGGTTACTGCAAAACAATGCAGTAAGCTCATTTTGAAAACCGGGAAATTTGTTTTCCTGATGATACACCCTCAACGAAAGAAGAAGATTGTGGCCACAACCTCCAGATAGGGCGCCTCCACATGACAACTACAGATGGACAAGGTTGTGGAGGAGTACGAGGACATCTTCACCTCCCCCGTAGGGGTTCTTCTTCACTGTCAAGTCAAGCACTCCATCGATCTGACCCCATGTGCACCACTGCCCAATGGACAATCTATCAGTGCTCCGTTCTAGAGAATGATGAAATCAAGAGGCATATTCAGGAGCTACTGCAGAAACGTCACATCCGTCTAAGTTCATCGCCCTGTGGGAGCCTGATCGTGTTGGTACAGAAGAAGGATGGGACTTGGAGAATCTGTATTGACTATCGGGTGCTAAACAAGATCAATGTCCATAATAGGTACCTGATCCCATGGATTGATGGCCTCTTGGACCAACTGAAGGGGGAAAAATATTTCAACAATATCGATTTGAAGTCAGGATATCACCAGGTACCAATCAAACCCTCCAATGTGTGGAAGACTACCTTCAAAGCCAAGTAGGGCCTTTTCGAATGGTTGGTTATGCCTTTCAGATTGATGAATGCTCCTGCAACCTTCATGAGGCTAATGGATGACATCTTACGGCCATTCACCAACTCATTTGTAGTGGTATACTTGGATGACATCTTGATCTTCAGCCAGAGTTGGGAAGAGCACCTCCAACACATCCGACAGGTTCTCCAAACACTGCAGCAACACAAGTTATGTGCCAATTTGGAGAAATGCACTTTTGGCATGACCCAAGTTCAGTATCTGGGATACATTATTGATGAACAGGGGGTGCATGTGGATCCAGCCAAGATCCAAGTCATTCAGGATTAGCCATCTCCAACCACTCTGACAGAGCTTCGCAGCTTTCTAGGTCTTGCCAACTTCTACCGCAGGTTCATGTTGGGATTTTCTCATATCACTTGGTCCTTGAGTTAAGTCACCAAGGGAGGAGCGAAAGAAAAAATCTTTTTGTCTGAATCTCAACAGAAGGCATTCATAGAGTTGAAAGATCACCTCTGCTTGGCACCAGTGCTCGCATTACTAGACTTGCAACAACCATTTGAGGTTGAGACAGATGCCTTTGACTATGCTATTGGGGCAGTCCTTACTCAACACGGGCATCCAGTGGCATATCACAATGAGACACTTTCAGACACAGCCTGGAAGTATCCCACTTATGACAAAGAGATGTATTCCATTGTGCAGGCTTGCCGACAATGGAAGCATTACATTTTGGGGAAGGAAACAATCATCCACACAGACCACCGACCCTTGCAATTCATACAGACCCAAGGGAAATTGCAGAATGATCGCCATCAGAAGTGGTCCACATACCTGCAACAGTTCCATTTGAATATCAAGTATAAGAAGGGTAGCACCAATAATTTTGCAGATTGCCTTAGTCGACCACCGATCATGGCGTTAACCACCGTGCTCAACTCTTGTGGGCACGAGACTTCTGATTGACCACTTCTCTACAAAAGCGACCCAGAATTTGGCCACACATACTAGACACTCTTGGAGGGTTAGCATGTTCCAGATTTTCACCTTCAAGATGCCCTATTATGCCACCTAGGTCACCTTTGTGTTCCTTAAATGGGCATGCCAAGATGATTTTGGAAGCACACTACAGTAGGGTTGTTGGGCATTTCAGGGTTGAGAAAACGGTGGTAGTAATGCAGAAGTACTTCTATTGGCCGAATTTTTGACAGGATGTCGAGAAGTACATCATATCACACATTGCCTATGCCATTGCCAAACCGACCATCAAAAAGCAAGGCCTCTATACCCTGCTGCCTACCCCTAGTCGACCTTGGGAATCCATCTCCATGGATTACATGTTAGGACTTCCTTCCACTAAGCATGGAAACAACTGTGTTTTTGTGGTCGTTGACAGGTTCTCAAAGATGGCCATTATGGCAGCCTACAAGAAGAATATCATAGCAGAAGCCACTGCTAAACTCTTCTTTGAATGAGTGTGGGTACACTTTGGGATCCCATAGTCGATCATCTCAAATCGGGACAACAGGTTCCTCAGTACATTTTGGTCTAGTCTCTGGTCGATGCTGGACACCAAACTCACTAAGTCCATAACCTTCCATCCTCAAATAGATGGCTAGACAGAGGTTGTCAATAGGATGATCATACACATTCTGCACATGTACAACTCAAATCATCCATGCACATGGGACGAGAGCCTCCCTATGTTCATCACAGCTACAACCAGGCTATCCACAGCTCTATTGGCCACAACCCTTTTGAGGTGGGCTTGGGATTCCAGCCACTATGTCCCATTGATGTGGCCATGCCATTTGCAGCTACTCATGCAGATTCAGCTCATGTCCAGTCCGAAACAAATAAGGCAAACAACTTCATTGAGAACATCCAACATATTCACCAATGGGTCCATGAAATTCTAGAGAAATCAAATGCCAAGTACAAGTAGCGACATGATCAACATCGGGTGCCACACAAGTTTCAGGTGGGCAACAAAGTCTAGTTGCATTTGCAAAAAGAATGCCTTATTGGAGCCTATCGGAAACTCAGATCACTCAAATATGGTCCTTACACCATTACCTAGGCTATGGGAGACAATGCATTTGAGCTCAGCATTCCCCCATTCATTGGCCTGCACCTAGTGTTCAATGTGGACTGCCTTCAGCCATACTTTCCACCATTACTAGACACATCTGAAATTGCAGAACAACTCACACCCACAGAGTTAAATCCAGATTACATGGAACAAGCTACAACTAATTGGATCAAGGACACACAGATCAAGCAGACTCACCAACAGAGTATCCAACTGTATCGAGTTTTCAAAGCAGGCCAACTCCTTCGCCAGGGCAAGTGGCTCACCAGGGACCAAGTTCAGTAGAGTTCCTCATCTCATGGAGGAACTCAACGCAATGGGGACCATTGCTTCCTAAGGGGGGGAGGAATGATCCAGGTGGATATTGGTGGCCACCTACCAAGTCCACTTGGACCCCTACCATTTTTTCTTTTAACTTTTCAGTTTCCTTAATTGTAGCACAGTTTACTATTTTTAGCAGTTTTTCGGGTCTTGAACTTCCGGAGCTGTTTTGAGGCCCTAAATGACGTTTTTTGGGAAAACTGGGAGCAACATGGGTCCATGGATTAATTTTGCTCTTTTCAAAGTTGGAGTTCTCAGATAGATCTTTCTAACGAGATATTGTGCAAGTCAAACGGAGATCATATGCCAAAGTTACGACCCCGGGAAGTTGATGTACCAATTTACCCAAAAGGGGCCCATAGTTTGGCGTTTCATCTTCTAGGGTTAGGTTTTTGGATGTTTATGGTTTTCCATTGTTTCTCAACAATAAATAGCCCTTTGAGCCTCATTGTAACACAGTTTAGAGGCATGTAGCCGCCACATCTCTTCTCATAGATAAGCTACCATCGCCCTAGCTGGTTTATTTCCATTTATGTTTGTAAGCATATCTCAGTATTTTACATTAATGAAATGAAGTATTATTTCTGCTACATCTCTATGTTTATGGTGATCTCTGTAATTTTTTGCGTTCCTGTTTAAATCTGGATCAGAAGGTATGGAGGAGAAAAGATGAGCTGCAAACAACTAATATTATTGAACCTTCAAAGGACTTCAAGGAAAGACACTTTGTTTTATAGAGAGATAATCCACTTAGGGGGAGTAGATCCTTCATCCATGCATAATAGAAGATGGCTTTGAGTGAAGACAAACATGATAGATGCATGCAGTAAAAAGAAGAAATTTCAACATCATGCATCTAATTATTTTAGATCCACAAGATCAGTATGAGGCATAGAAGGAGAGTGCATGAGTCCAAGGGGAGTTTTAAAAGGTTTTAAGGTTTGCATCTCATTTCTATTTTTTCATCCTTTCATTTTTAATTATTATTGCAGTCATTACTATATGAGGATCAAATTCCTAACCATGTATGCTATTAAGAGTTTGTGCAACTAGTAGCACTTATGGAGTACAATTATCGTAAAAGGAGAGTTGTGAAAACATTGAAGATCATACACTTGGTTTTGAGGAGATGGCACATGATTTGGGGGATTTTGGCATGAATTTTATTGTTTTCTTATCTAACACTAATTTAATGTAGGATATTTGGTCCTCCATGAAGAGATTGATGATGCTTTGAATGGAAATGTACAAATGTCATTACTCACATTGAAACCATGATTCATTGTAATTCATTAGATAATCCTTTTTCGCATGGAGGAAGGGTTATTGAGTTTGTATGTCTGTTAGATAGTTACTAGTTGAAATTGTGGTTATTGTTAAATATCCCTTGTACATTGTATTGTTTCTAACCCCTTATGTTGTGGCTGGAATATTTTCAAGGGTTCATTTATATCTACCATGTATCCTCATGGGTCTTTTATTATCACAATATTTTCAATGTATTGTCATGAGGACAAGTTGTCTTGTAACTTCCATGTATTGTGGCATGCTTGTTGGAAACTAGGACAATACTGAGAGGGGGGCTGAATCAGTATTGTAGCAATTTTTACCAATTTAAAACTTCTTTTATTTTGATGTAAAAAACAACAAGACAATAAAAAGAAATTTTAGAAATCAATCAAATAAACACTTAGTTCAGCAGGCAATGGAACATTCAAGGAATGAACAGCTTCAGCTGCTTCTCAATTTTATTAATAAGGTAAGCTACAACTTGTAAGTACAAATTTTTGGCTACAACTAGTAGGAAGCTTCTACTTCCTAGTTTTTTTCAGTTACAACTAAATGGACCACCAATGCCAACAATTTTCTAGCACCTACTGGAATGAGAACCAACCCCTAATCAGCAAGCTATAACTTGCTTTGGCACTCACCAATCCATTTTTCATCCATTTTCATACTAGGACCCATGACTGTCATCCCTACTTTTCGAAACAATCTTTATATCTCAAACACTACTTGATAACACCTACAACAACCTCACGATACCAATACCTCGTTACACCATGAGCTCTGTCTCACAAAAAATCTCAAAAAACAATGTACAATTCTACTACTCTAGGTCTTCTTTTATAAGTTTTTATTCTTGTTATTTTTAGCTTAAAATTTATGCATGAAACCATGTTTTTTTCCTTTGTTCTACTTATCTTGGTCTTCTAGAATTTTGTTTAACTGTTTTGGCCTTCATCTCTAGCTCAAACTGACCTATAATGCCTTTTCTTCCACTTAAACTGCTTATTTTTGCTTATTTTAGGCATTCTAGAATTTTTATAGGCTTTAGAAGTCCACTTGCTAAATTTAATTGTGCTTATCTTTGGCTTAACTGCCAAAACTAGCATTTCTGTCATTTTCTACCATCGAACTGATCTCTATGATAGTTGGCTTAAGCCCTAGGGGCTAAGCCCTTTTAAAACTCTACTGAGGCATTTTTCCTTTGATAATGGCTTTGTGTCGTTGGCCACAACACTTAGCTATTAGAGCCCTCCAGGGGTCAATTTCTTTGTTATCATCCCTTTCTTCCTTTGGTCCTACCTCTACTCGAGGCGATCAAGTAGAAACCAATCAGTCAGTGCATAGTTGTGCTAAGATCCTTCGCGAATCTTTAAACTTTGTGCCCTTGGTTTCTTCGTGAAACTGGCTAGGGTTGGGCCTTATACCATAGCCCCTTATTTCCCAACCTTTTATATTTGTGCCCCTTTGTGAACCTGCAAGGGTTCATCCACCAATATGAGTTTTCCTAGTGAGGACCGCCTCCCACTCTAGCCATTTGTTTTTGTTGTTAACTATGGAGCCACCGTGTTCTGGCCCTTTCTGCCCAACACTACTACAAAAATCAATTTTAACCATTCCATCGGGCTGGGCCTTGTGGGCTTACCTATCTACGGGGTCCTCCCGGCTCTTCATTGATTGGTTTGTGGATTCCAGGCTAGAAATGCCTATGTGTCCAAACCCTTTGTCTCCCAATGTTTTTGTTAAGTGCTCCTTCAGTTACCCATTGAGGTCCAGCCAACAAGATGACATCACCTCTGCCACATGTCATCCTGTGATTGGTGACATGTGTCACCCAAGAAAGGGCCACTTGGGTGCCCAAAAACACCATATCTACATGCCACATGTCCATGTTGATCTTAGCCTCTAACGTCATCCAGGCCATCCTAGTGTCAACACCTATCCTTCTGGAGGAGAGAGAAAAAGTCCTCCATACCTCTTTTCTATGGAAAATTCCTTAGTTATTTCATTTTTGGCCATATTGGCCATTTCCTTTGAAAACTGTCAAGTTCACGTTTCCTACCCTTGACATCAATCCTTAAAGGATTGTGGTTTATGAAGGATTTTCTCTAGGGTAAACTCCAATTGTTGATCTACGTTATCAACTATGTTGGAAGACTACTTTTAAGACCACAAATCTTATTCACAAGGCAGCCTTTAATGTCGTTAGATAACTACCGCGTATCCTAACACTTTCCTCCCAATCCAATACTCTATGTTCTCATCACATCCTTTCGAGATTATACCTCACCAGGGTATTACCACTGAGTGGGATCCACCTGCTTGATCCCCATTGGATAGTGCATAGTTGTCATATCCCAGCCTTCTCCACCAGGACCTTCCCTTTGTATGCCAAAGGATATGCATTGGGGTGAACCAGTGGGGTTTCCTGCATTGTGGGCTCTGTCTCCGGCCAATGGGAACCATCTTACTACTACCATTGTTTCCACCTCAACCTGGTCACTTATACCTAGGTATCAAGCTTTCCCACCTAGGTGAACCCTCTGGGGTAAGCCTGTCGGGCCAGTTGTATTGTGGGCTCCACTCGCTCCCATCTGCTCCAATGGGAGTTATTTTTGCTTCCACTATGGCTCCCACATGAGCTCGGAGCTCTAACTTAGAGGCTCCGCCATTTGCAAGTCTTTCAAGTTCTACTCCCTTGAGATGGCACTCCTCTATCTCCATCCGTTGTTGTGGTGTTGTTGTTGTTTGATCACTAGATAACTCCTTTTTTTTCTTTTGGTTTTATTTGTTCATCACTCCCCTATCCCCCTTTGACATCAATGTAAAAAAAAACACCAACATTCTCCCCCTATCACCATGCTTCTCTTGTCTTCAATCCTTTCCTTTTCATGTGGATCCTTGTGGAACTAGAAGCTTCACCAATATATGTTGAAAATGTGATAGCTACCCTTATTAATCTTAAAGGAAGAGCTAGTGAAGGGAGGCAAGAGGAGTGACTCCTAATCTTTCCATCAAATATTCAAATTGTTCTCTAGGGAGTGACTTTGTAAATATATCAACAACTTGTTCTTTGGTAGACACATACTTGAGTTTCACAACCTGGGTTGTAGCTTTCTCCCTCAAGAAATGACACTTGATGGGGATATTCTTGGTCTTTGAGTGAAAGACTCACTTCTTGGACATGCTAATTTCACTTGTGTTTTCAAAAATTATGGGGATTAGCTGATCATAAAACACTTGGACATCTTACAAAATTTTCTTCATCCATAGAAGTTGAGTACATAATACTAGTGATTCCCCCATTACTATTATCATTGTAGCCCTTATTTTTATTTTTATGCCCCTGTTGTCACATATTGTTATTATTGTGGCCCATAGAAGCCCACTATTGTTATTTTTGTGCCCTTATATTATTATTTTTATGTCAGCTTTGATTATATTATGACCCCTTAGACTCATATATATAGAAAGGAGGTTTTTTCATTTGTATCATCCAAGAATTATTCATTTGTGTAATGTAAAGGGGTTTGCCCCCTCAAAGAGGCTAATTTTGAAGTTGTTGATCTATCTTTTCTTCTATTTTGTGAGCTGGTTACATAATATGTTGCTGCAATGTATTCTGCTTCAACTGTTGATAAGGAAATAGAGGATTTCTTCTTGCTCAACCATGAGACTTGATAGTATCCAAGGAAGAAATAACCACCACTTGTGCTCTTTCTATCATCCCCATCACCTGCCCAATCAGCGTCATTAAAAATAGTAAAGGAAAAAAATTTACCCATTGGGTACCATAGTCCATAGTCCATTGTTGCTCTGAGATATCAGAGGATTCTTTTGGCTACTAGGAGATGGATTTATCTAGGAGCTACTTGAAATATTGCAACTATTGCAACATGCTACATGATGTCTAGCCTTGAAGTTGTCAAATATAATACGCCACAAATAAGAGATCTATATGAGGTCTCGTCCACGATTGGAGACTCATCCATCTTGGTAAGCTTGTAGCCTATCACCATTAGAGTGCTCACTAAAGAGTGCTCTTCCATGCCAAACTTCTTCAATACTTCCTTGAGATATTTTCTTTGAGAAATAAAAATACCTTTAGAGGTCGATGTTGTCTACAATCCAAGGAAATATGCTAGCTCTTCAAGCATGGACATCTTGAATTCTACCTTCATATCAACTGCAAATTCATTTTTCAACAGATATGAATTGCTTGTAAAGATAATATCATCAACATAGACCACTACACAATGATTTTTCCATCCTTTTCTTTTACATAAAGATTGTTGTCAGCTTCTCCTCTTTTAAATCCACACTTGTGCAAGTTGATTTCTAGCTTTGAGTACCATTCCCTAGGGGCTTGCTTGAGGCCATACAAAGCCTTCTTAAGTCTGCATACATTATGTTTTCTCTGTCAGCTGAAATCCTTATGGTTGTTCTATATAAACTTCCTCCTATAGCTCTCCATTTAGAAAATCATATTTGGTATCCATTTAGTAAATTTTAAATCCATTGAAGAAAGCATATGCCAAAAACATCCTTATTGATTCTAATATAGTAACAGGAGAAAAAGTTTCATCAAATCCAAGCCTTCTACTTGAGCATAGCCTTTGCATACTAATTTGGCCTTGTTCCTTACCACTTCTCCATGGTCATTCAACTTATTTCTGAATACCCACTTTGTGCCAATGACATTCGTGTTTGCAGGTCTAGGAACAAGTTCCCAAGTCTGTTTTTTCTCACTCTCATCCAATTCTTCATTTATGGAATATAGCCATTTTTTATCTTGGCTAGCTTGAGAAACATTTTTTAACTCCTCCAAGGACATTAGGGAAACATGTGCCTACGTAGAGCATTGAGCAACTTCTTTCTTGTCTGCACTCTAGAATTTAGTTCACCAATTATTTGATCAGCTAGGTGAAGTTTTTGTACATACCTTGGGGGATCTTTGGCTTGAGGACTAGAGGGATATTCGTCACTTTATTATTCAGCTACCTCATTATTTTCATCACTAATGCTTGTTGATTCATCAATGCTAGATTTTTTGAGTTGTTTCAACTCTTGATCATCATGTTCATCTACTTTTACATTGATATAGTTAATAATTCTCTTGTTAAATTTGTTGTAACACATGTACCCTTTGTTATTTTGTGAATAACCCAGAAAAATTCCCTAATCTGCTTGGCATCAAATTTCCCTAGCTTCTCATTATTCCTCTTGATGTAGCATTTGTTGCCAAATATTTTGAAGTGTTTGATTGTCATAGGTCTGCCACACCATAGCTCATAAGGATTTTTGTCACTATTGGGTCTTAGATGAGCTTTGTTTATAATCAAAACTACAATATGAATTGCATCTACCCAAAAAAAATGTTGAACACGTTTTTTTGCCATCATTGCTCTAGCTAATTCCTGCATTGATCTATTTTCTCTCTCTGCAACACCATTTTGTTGGGGAGTCTTCTCTATGGTCAGTTACCTTTTTATGTCATTCTATTTATAAAATTCATCAAATTCCTTTGAAGTGAACTCACCTCCATTGTATGACCTTATGCTTTTGATTTTGCAATCTGTTTTGTTTTTTACCATGGTTTTCAACTCTTTGAACTTTTCAAAAGCTTCAGACTTTTCTCTGAGCAATGAAACCCAAATCATCCTACTGAAATCTTCAATGATTAGCATAAAATAGAGCTCACCAGTGGTTGGTTGTGTTATGTATGGTCCACACAGATCCAAGTGTACCAGCTACAAAGGTTTTGTTGAAGAGATTTCCTTTGCTTTGAAAGGAATTCAAGCTTCCTTTCCTAGATGACAAGACTTATAGATAATATTCTCTGATTTTGAAATCCTAGGGATGTCCTTGACTGCATTGTTCTTGCTAAGCTAGACAATCTGGTCAAAATTCAGATTTACAAGCCTTTTGTGCCATAGCCAGCTCTCATCAATCTTAGTCAAACAACATTTCTCTATCTTCTCTTTTAGCACATAAACATTATTGTTTGTTCTTGCAGATTCAGCAATGATTTCTCCACTACCTATGGACTTGATCTGGCATTTTTTATCTTTGAACACCACATCATATCCTTGCTCACACATTTTTGACACACTCAATAGATTTTGTTTCAGCCTATCAACATACAAGTCATTGTTTTCCTTACCTCTACCATTTGATAGATTGACGACTCCTTTTGAAATTATCTTTCCTGGGGAATTATTCCCAAAAGTCACATTTCCTTTGTCCACAGGCTATCAAGTGAGAAACTTGCTTTTATCTCCTGTCATGTGCCTGGAACAAACATTGTCCACATACCAATGGCTCCCACCATTATGTGCAAACAGGGCAATGTCACATTGCTTAGATTTCTCTTTTTCTTTCCAAACTTTTGTTTTTTGTATTGTTTTCTCGATAACTAGTCCTTTCTTCTTTTCCCTTAGCCTCCAGTTTACTACTATATGCCCAAAATTATGGCATTTAAAAATATTCACTTGCAATTTCAAGGGAGAAAATGTATTCTCATACCTGGTTCTGCTTCTTTCCTGTTGAAACCTTCTCTTGATTATAAATTGTTTGTAAGAGAAGTTAACTCTGAATTTGGATACCTTATGGCCATAGTTAGTGCATGTGAAATAGTAACCAAGGAAGACTTCATTGTACCTGGGTGACTGTCTTCTGCGTTGAGCAGAAAAATAATTTGCATGGGCAATGTTCTCCTTCTACTATTAATGATTTATTGTAGGGCGCATGATCACCTCTTGCTATTATGTGGGACCTTCCTTTATTGGGGGAATCAAAGAGATTTTATTTTTACCTTTTAACTTAGCTTTTGCACTTGACTCGACATCATAACCTAAACCAATTTGATTTGAAGAGGGTCTTTGTGCTTCCAAAATTTCATTCAGATCTTTAGTTCCTTTGCTTAATTTTTTATTTAAGTTGAGTTGTGTTTTGGCTTTATCCAACTCCTTCTTCAGCAATATAATTTCACCTTCCAACTTCTCACAAATTTGCACCTTCTCATTTAACTATTGGTTCAAGGTATCTTGTATTTTCTTGCCTTCCTCTATTTGCAGGAGTAAAGGCCCTATAGCTTCAATCTTTTCTTTCAAAAAGATCTCTTTTTGGTTTTTGTTTTTCTTTCTTATCCTCTCTATCTCTTCAAGAGCACTTACCAGCTCTCCTTCAAGATCTACTTCACTTTTTTCATTATCAGAGTTGATAGCCTCAACTTGCAGATCTTCAATGGCCATCAACATGAATTCCTTAGGGTTTTCATCATCACTATCTTCATCTGAGGACTAGTTGAGCTCACTTTTAGAAGACTTCCCTTCTTGGACATAGAAGCATCTCGTTTTAGCCTTCTTTCTATCCTTCTAAACCTTCTTAAACTTTTCTTTAGGATCATAATCCTTTTTCTTCTTTTCAAGACACTTTGATGCATAATGACCAACTTTGCAATAGTTAAATAATTTAAATGGTAAATTAACTTTATACTTGCCTTATCGTCTGATCCAAAATGGGTTTTGGATAGACTACTAAGTCTAAGTGTTCCTCACAGAGGAAAATGAAAGTCCAAGGAAGTTCCTGGAAATAGCCCCATGGCAGAGATCTTTTCATTCTGAATCTACTGCTACTTGAATGGGCAAAAATGGACTTAGGATGCAATAGTTATCGTAGAAAGAAGACGCCCTTTGTTCTTTGGAAAACGAGGCAAAATGCCCTAAAATGGGCAAAAAACCCCTATAAAGGGAAATCGCATCGAAGGAGGACCAAAAGGTGGACTTCAGTGGAAAGGGGAGAAACCCCCGATTTCCGATCCCCGACATATTGGGTCAGAGGCAGGCTTGTGCATATAACCTAAGGCAAGGACCCCGGGGTGATGCGATATTGCGATATGCCGATTACCAATGATTGGATTGGTGGGTCAGCATCGGCGATGTACAGAACCCCCGGGCCATATGCGATGTGATATGCGATAGTGATCGCGATGTGAAATCTCAGCTGTCGGATCAGGAAAGGAATGGACGGCTAGGATTAAATCGACGACTTATGATTACCGGACCTGACGAATTTTATAAGCGCAGTTTATAAATTTTGAGTTCCGATAAAAGGGTATTTGTCGAGTTTTCTATGTATTAGCAGATTTCGATAAAAAAGCCAAAATACAAAGGAAAATGCCCCGAAGCGATAAAGCAAACCCAAAAGGGAATTATAAACGTGGCACCATGATATTTGAGTTTAGATAAAGCGAGATTTCGGGTAGGCCTTAGGCGGAAAGTGGTATTGGGCCGGCTCCGCCCGATCCCACACACTGGTCAACATGTGACTGGGAGAGGACAGAGGAAAACCACCTTTTTGAGTGGGTAACCTTCATACCTTTAAGCCACCCAAAGTCGCATATTGACCGTTGGATCAAAGATCACCCAGATCAACGGTGGGGATTGCGATAGCGGCCAAAGGCGGACTTGATGCGATGTTAGGGTGGATGCGATAATATTTGAAGTCTGATAGAAGCATTTTAACGGGCTTTTTAGTGTTTTCCCGTGTATTTGGGATTTTGCCCAATATGCCTACACGATGTGATATAACGCCTAATGGCGGACCCGATAGGGATTTTAGGGGCGATTGAATGGGATTTCACGTCCAAAATACATGCCTGATAGTGTAATTTGCAGACATTCTCTATGTAATGGGATTTTCTCATATTTTTGGGTTTTTTCCTATGAGAAGGCCCTAAAACCTCTGTAACCGTTCCTAATCATCATGCCACGCTGCAAGAAGGTGTTTTTACAGGTAATGATGCATTTTGAAGCCACGGAGCCGCAGAGCCAGATGGCCAATCTAACTAATAGGGAGCAAAGAAGCCACAGAGCTGCAGAGGGATAATGAATCATAGAGAAATGGATGGGATAGCCGAAAAGCCAGAAAAGAACCTCAAAGTAGGCAAAGAGCTCAATTGAGAGCAGGGCAGCAGAAGGCAGAAGTGAGCGAGCAAAAGCTAATGTGTAGAGCAGCTAAGGGCAGTAAAAGGCAAAAGCGAGAGAGCAAAAGGCTACTGTGCAGAGCAGCTGAGGGAATCTTTGGAGTCACTTGGAGGTCAAGTGAAAAGCCAGAGAGTTGAAGGTTGCAGAAAGCCAGAGCCGAGAGCCAAAGAAGCCGAAGCCGAAGAGCCAAAGCCAGAGCTAAGAGCCAGAGCCAGAGCCAAAGAGCCAAAGCCAGAGCCAGAGCTGAAGAGCCAGAGCCAGAGTTGAGAGCCAAAGCTAGAGCTGAGCGCTAGAGCCAGAGCCAGAGCCAGAGCCTGGAGCCAAAAAGCCGAGAGCTTTAGAGCTAGGGGATAAGATGGTGTTTTGAACCCATTGTGTTGTATGTAAACCAGTGGAGTTGAGCGTGGAGCTTGTAAAATAACTTAGACCATAATCCCAGAGAGCCTAGTCGAGTTGACTAGAGCTCACAGAGATGTAGCCCAAGAGTTTTGGGTGAACTCCTAATTAAATTGCTGTCTTATGTGTTTGTTATTTTCTACACTGTTTTACTATTATATGCATGTTATATCAGCACAAACAATATAATTTTAAAGCACATAAATAGTCAAAAATAAACACCAGCATACACCTTATTTTCATGCACATATTTAATTCCGCATTGGTTAATCATAAACACTTGGGAATATTTAAGCTTTGGAAGTGGGAGAGGTTCTTGTAAGTTAGACAAGAAGCCTAAGTGCCCCATTTTCAGATCAGGTGGTATCAGAGCTTGAGATTGATTAACTACACCTTCAAAGAAAGTTACATCAGAATGCTTGACTGATAGAGCAAAGATTGTTTGCTTGAAAGGTGTTTAAACAGTCAGAGGTTGATTGTATGCTTGTTTGCAGACTGACTATTGTTTGAGTTTGCAGAGGTGAAGGAAAGGTATTGATAGCTTAGTCCTCAAATTCTTCTTTCTTCATCACAAGACTCTTTGATGAAGACATGAAGCAAGACTTGTCCACCATGATGGATATGGTGAGAGAAATGTATGAGGATGGAAGGAAGAGCAGCATACTTAGAGAGCAGTTGAATTCTATGGAGGAAGAAAAGCAGTTGCTTTCTGACAAATTGCAAGAAATGGAGAGGCAACTTCATATTGCAAATATGAACCTGATAATGATGCATGAGTTGGAGACACAGCTCTTTGTTGCCCAAGAAGCCTTAGTAAAGTATCAGCTTGAATAAGAGGTAAATAGTTCCTGTTTGTCTGAATGCTTATATTGATTCTTTTGAAAAACATACTAGAGGCATAGGTTCCAAGCTAATGTCCAAGATGGGCTATGAAGGAAAGGGCTTGGGAAAGCAGGCACAAAGTATTGTTGAACCAATAATGGTTGAGGAAAGGCCTAAGTATTTGGGTCTTGGCTATGGACAGTCTTATGGAAAGAGTTCCAAGGCTGCCATGAAGGCCATTGAAACAACTCCAAGAAGGAGTTGCATTGCAGAGTGTGAAGATTGTATTCAGGAGGAGTGCAATGGCTTGAAACATCATTTGCAGGATGCAGGGGTTCAGAAGCACACACTTGAACCAGAGATTTTTGGAGACTCTAACAGCCTTGAAGAGATTGATGGTGTTCCAAAGGGAGCCACTTCTTCATTTACTTCACCTCCTCATGAAGGCAATAAAGGTGAAAGAGAAAGGTATAAAGCTAGTTCTAAACATTTTCCTTTTGATTGTGCAAAGCATGATAAATTTCCACATAGATATGGGAAAAGAATTGCATGTTCCTTTTGTGGTTTGGATAACCATAATGTTTCTAGATTTTGGAAGAGAATGGCCACATACAAGAAACTTTTGAGGGAAAGGAAGCAAGAAGCCAAACATCCATTGGACAAGGAAAATCATGCTATGAAGAGGATGCACATGCAGTGCGCTTACTGCCATAAGCAAGGGCATCTTGCTGAAAAGTGTTGGACTCTGAATCTAGCAATGCTTCCACAAAAGCTGAAGAAAGTGGAAAGAGAAGATGGCATAAATGGAAAGGAAGATTTCATTGATGATGTGTCTCAGGATTGTTCACATGTTGATGCTAATGTGCAGACAAAGGTACTACCTTTGAAAGGGATTGGTAAGAAACGGTTAGAGTTCTTATTCGATTAAGATTGCATGTCTATTGATGCATCTATTTGCATTTCTTTGTTAATGGAATGCAAGTTACAGGATTTTACTAATAAGGTGAATGGAGAAGTTGAGTAGGAGACTCACTTTGTTGCTACAACATTATATTTCATTTCAGCTTCGAAAGTACAATGTGCTTAAGCGAAAGTTGAAAGATTAAATGCATGCATGAGCTTGATGTGCATGAACACAAGGATGCTGATGATTTCCTTGTTTTTGAACATATGTGTGTAATTAACTTGAAGGGTTGATTGCTTTGTTGTAACATGCATGTAATATTGACTTGGGAAAAGTTGATATGGTCTCTAGGATGGAGATGATGATGAAGTGTTTCATCTTTAGAAAAAGAGTCCTAATGGTCTTTTTCTACATGCTTGACTTGAAGGGTCATTTGTTTTAAAGGCATGTTTTGTGGGCTTGGTATCTAGTCCATCATTTATATGCATATGTAAGACATGGAGGTGTTCACAAGATGTGAAATCTATTTCTTTTGTTGAAGCAGGTGTTTAGGCCATCCAGTTGTTGTCTGTGTTTTCATTGTAGTTAACAATTGTTGTTGACATCTTTTCAAACAAGTACAAATGAAATTTTTGTGGAGCAGATGTACTTCACATTTGTTTGAGTCACCTTGGATCAATGATCAAGGCAGAAAAGTTCAAACTACCTTCTATGACCATTTCAGCAGAATTTCTGCATGAAGACAAGAAGGAAGATAGTTCTTCCCAGGAGGACCAGCACATCCAGGAAGGAAAGTGGTCAAGGGCTTTGGTCCAGAAGCACTATGCAAGGCAAGTGTATGGAGGCTGAAATAAGAGGGTTTTGTTACTCTCATTTACTGTTCAGATTAGTATATCAATCTTTTGGAGACCAAAATTTCTTTACTGGGAAGGCGTGATCCAAAATGGATTTTGGATAGACTCCTAAGTCTAAGTGTTCCTCACAGAGGAAAATGAAAGTCCAATCAAGTTCCTAGAAATAGCCCCATGGCAGAGATCTTTTCATTCTGAATCTACTGCTACTTGAATGGGCAAAAATGGACTTAGGATGCAGTAGTTATCGCAGAAAGAAGATGCCCTTTATTCTTTGAAAAAAGAGGCAAAATCCCCTAAAATGGGAAAAAAACCCTTATAAAGGCAAATAACATCGGAGGAGGACCAAAAGGCGGGCTTAAGCGGAAAGGGGAGAAACCCTTGATTGCCGATCCCTGACATATCGGGTCGGAGGTAGGCTTGTGCATATAACCTAAGGCAAGGACCCCAGGCCGATGCGATATTGCGATATGCCGATTTTCGATGATCGGATCAGTGGGTCAACATCGGTGATGTACAGAACCCCTGGGCCATATGCAATGCTATATGTGATAGCGATCGTGACGTGCAATCTCAGTCGTCGGATCGGGAAAGGAATGGACGGCCAGGATTAAATTGGCGACTTGCGATTGATGGCACCCGACGGATTTTATAAGCGCAGTTTATAAATTTTGAGTTCTGATAAAAGGGTATTTGTCAGGTTTTCTGTGTATTAGCAGATTTCGATAGAAAAGCTGAAATACAAAGGAAAATGCCCCGAAGCGATAAAGCGTACCCAAAAGGGAATTATAAACACAGCACCATGATATTTGAGTTCAGATAAAGCGGGATTTTGGGCGAGCCTTAGGCGAAAAGCGGTATTCAGCTGGCACCGCCCATCCCACACACTGATCAACATGTGGCTGGTGGAGGAGAGAGGAAAACCACCTTTTCGGGTGGGTTACCTCCATACCTTTAAGCCACCCGAAGTCGCATATTGATCGTTAGATCAGAGATCACCCAGATTGACAGTGGGGATTGTGATAGCGGCCAAAGGCAAACCCAATGCAATATTAGGGCAGATGTGATAATATTTGAAGTCCGATAGAAGCATTTTAACGGGTTTTTTAGTGTTTTCCCATGTATTTGGGATTTTTCCCAATATGCCTACACGATGCGATATAACACCTAATGGCGGACCCGATAGGGATTTTAGGGGCGATTGAATGGGATTTCACATCCGAAATACATGCCTGATAGTGTAATTTGTAGACATTCTCTATGTAATGGGATTTTCTCATATTTTTGGGTTTTTGCCTATGAGAAGGCCCTGAAACCTCTGTAACTACTCCTGATCATCATGCCACGCTGCAAGAAGGCTTTTTTATAGGCAATGATGCGTTTTGAAACCACGGAGCCACAGAGCTAGATGGCCAGTCTAACTGGCAAAGATCAGAGAAGCCGCAAAGGGATAATGAATCATAGAGAAATAGCTGGGGTAGCCAAAAAGCCAGAAAAGAACCTCAAAGGAGGCAGAGAGCTCAATTGAGAGTAGGGCAGCAGAAGACAGAAGTGAGTGAGCAAAAGCTAATGCGCAGAGCAGCTGAGGGTATCAAAAGGCATAAGCGAGAGAGCGAAAAGCTCCTGTGCAGAGCAGCTGAGGGAGTCTTTAGAGTCACTTGGAGGTCAAGTGAAAGGCTAGAGAGCTGAAAGTTGCAGAAAGCCAAAGCCAAAGCCAAAGAAGCCAAAGTTGAAGAGCCAGAGCCAAAGCCAAGAGCCAGAGCTAGAGCCTAGAACCAGAAAGCTGAGAGCTTCAGAGCTAGGGGATAAGATGGTGTTTTGAACCCATTGTGTTTTGTGTAAACCAGTGGAGTTGAGCGTAGAGCTTGTAAAAGAACTTAGACCATAATCCCAGAGAGCCTAGTCGAGTTGACTAGAGCTCACAGAGACATAGCCTAAGAGTTTTGGGTGAACTCCTAATTAAATTATTGTCTTATGTGTTTGTTATTTGCTGCACTATTTTACTATTATATGCATGTTATATTAGCACAAACAACAGAATTTTAAAGCACATAAACAATCAAAAATAAACACTAGCATACACCTTATTTTCAAGCACATATTTAATTCCTCATTGGTTAATCATAAAGACTTGGGAATATTTAAGCTTTGGAAGTAGGAGAGGTTCTTGTAAGTTAGACAAGAAGCCTAAGTGCCCCATTTTCAGATCATCCTCACTTGAATGTCTTCACAAAGTTGGCTTCATATTCATTTGATTCACAACATGAGTCATTATGCTCATTCTTTCATTTATTTTCCACTTTAAAGGATGATTTTTTGGTTGTATACTTTCCTTTAGAACTCCTCATCTCATAGGCAATGAGTGTTCCAAGAATTTTATCTAAAGTGAGAGTGTTTAGGTTTGGAATTTCTTCAATGGCTGACACTTTGGGATTAAACCTCTCAAGAAGAGATCTTAGCACTTTTTTAACTACCACTTCTTCATCTAGCTTCTCATCAAGCCCTCTTATGGTGTTCACAACTTTATCTACTCTTAAAAAGTACTTTGCAATGTTTTCATCATCATGCATTCTGAAAGATTCAAATTGCATCCTAAACCCTTGGAGTTTAGCTTTCTTTACCTTGTTGTCTCCTTCATAGCAGTTGCTCATCTTCTCCCAGATTACCTTGGCAGATGTGCAATCCATTACTTTGACAAGATTTGATTAAGGTAGGCCAACAAGTATGGCATGCATTCCTTTGGCATTACATGCAAAATCTAACTTCTGATCTTTGGTAATTAATGTTGGACGTATTTGATACTCTTCTTCCATAGCATCCCACACATCAGCTCTAAGTGATTGAATGTAGGTCCTCTTCCTCACTTTCCAAAACACATAATTTGTTCCATTGAACATGGGTGCCTTATTGGTAAATCCTCCTTCCTGGTTTGCCATGGTCCTTGATCTTTCTTCTATCTATTATACTAATCAAAAGCAACCTTGGCTCTGATACCATTTGTTGGAAACCAGGACAATACTGAGGGGAGGAATCAGTATTGTAGCATTTTTTACCAATTTAAAATTTATTTTATCTTTATGTAAAAAAAAATTAAGACAATAAAGAACAATTTCAAAAATCAACCAAATAAACACTTAGTTCAGTAGGCAATGGAACATTCAAGGAATGAACAACTTCAACTGCTTCTCAATTTTATTAATTAGGCAAGCTACAACTTACAAGTACAAATTTTTTGCTATAACCAGCAGGAAGCTTATACTTCCTAGTTTTTCACCAGCTACAACTGAATGTAGCACCAACCCCAACAATTCCCCATCACCTACTGGAAGGAGCAACAACCCCTGATCAGCAAGCTACAACTTGCTTTCGCACTCACCAATCCATTTTTCATCCATTTTCATACTAGGACCCATGAATACCATCCCTGATTTTCAAAAAATATTTCTGTCTCAAACACCTCCTGATAACACCTACAATAGCATCACCATACAAATACCTTGCTGCACAATGAGCTTTATCTCACAAATAATCTAAAATACCAGTGTAAAATTATGCTAATCTAGGACTGCTTTTATAAATTTTTCTTCTTGTTATTTTTGGCTTCAAATTTATGCATGAAACCATATTTTTTCCTTCGTTCTGCTTATCTTGGTCTTATGGACTTTTTTTTAACTATTTGGCCTTCATCTCTAGCTGAAACCGACCTCTACTACATTTTCTGCCACTTGAACTACTTGTTTTGTCTTATTTTAGGCATTCTGGAATTTTTACAACCTTTAGCATTCCGCCTACTAAATTTAACTATGGTTATCTTTGGCTTAACTGCCAAAAACTAGTAGTTCTGCCATTTTTTTCCTTAATATCCCTTCACGGGCTCCTTTCCCTTAGTTTATGCCACATAACCAATCTCCTCGACCGTCGGCTTAAGCCCTAGGGGCTAAGCCCTTTTAAAACTCTATTGGGGCCTTTTTCCATTGTTAACAGCTTCGTGTCATTGGTCACAACACTTAGTTATTGGAGCCCTCTACGGGCCAATTTCTTTTTTATCAGCCCTTTCTACCTTTGGTCCTACATCTATGTGAGGCGATTAGGTGCAAACCAAACGTCTAGTGCTTATTTGTGCCAAGAGCCTCCTCGGCTCTTTAAAGTCTCTGCCCTTGGTTTATTCGTGAAACTGACTAAGGCTGAAGCTTATCCTGTAGCCTGTCATTTCCTAGCCTTTTATATTTGTGCCCCTTTGTGAACCTGTAGGAGTTCATCTGTTAGGATGAGATGTCCTATTGGGTACCACCTCCCACTCTATCCACTGGGTGTGGTAGTTAACCATGGAGCCACTGTATCCCATTCCTTTCCACCCAACACCACTGCAACAAACAAGTTTAACCATTCCACCAGGTTGGGCCTTGCAAGCTTAGCTATCTACAAGAACCTCCCGTCTTTTCCATGATTGGTTTGTGGCTTCCAGGCTAGAAACGCCTATGTGTCTCGACCCTTTGTCTCTCGATTCCTTTGTTAAGTGCTTGTTTAGCTACCCACTGAGGTCCAACTAGCGAGTTGACGTCACCATAACGTCACCTCTGCCAAGTGTCATCCTCTGAGTGGTGACACATGTCACCCAAAAAAGGGCCACTTTGATCCTCAAAAACACCATATATGCATGCCATATGTCCCTATTGATGTCAGCATCTAACATCATCCAACCCATCCTCATGTCGACACCTGTCCTTCTAGAGGAGAGAGAAAAAATCCTCCATACCTCTATTCTGCAGCGAATTCTTTTGTTATTTCACTTTTGGCCTTGATGACCATTTCCTTTGAAAACTGTTGGGTTCATGTTTCCTTCCCTTGATACCACTCCTTAGTATCTCTAGGGTAAACTCCAGTCGTTGATCTACGTGATCTATTGTGTTGGAACACCACTTCCGAGACCACAAAGCCCGTTTGCAGCGTAGCCTCTAGTGTCATCAGATAGTCGCCATGTACCTGGGGCTTTCCTCCCAGTCCAATACTTTGTGCTATTACCACATCCTTCCGGGATTATATCTCGCCAGGGTATTACTGTCAGGTGGGCTCCACCGGCTTAGTCCCCATTGGACAGTGCATAGTTGTCATGTCCTAGCCTTCTCTGCCTAGACCTTCCCTTTGTGTGCCAAAGGATATGCGTCGGGGTGAACCCATTAGGTTTCCTGTGTTATGGGATCTAGCTCCATCCAATTGGAACCATCATGTTGTTTTCATGTTTTCCACCTCAACCCTGTCACTTAGACTTGGGAATTAAGCTTTCTCGCTGGGATGAACCCTCTGGGGTAAGTCTATTAGGTCAGTTTAATTGTGGGCTCCACTTGCTCCCATTCGCTCCAATGGGAGTTCTTTCAACTTCCACTCTGGATTCCATGTGAGCTCGTAGCTCTCACTTAGAGGCTCTGCCATTTCTCCTCTGTTATGCTTTGTCCATGTGCCAAATTTGGCTATGCGCCAAGGCTACTAGCTACATTTAACTCTTTCATGAGATCTTTGGGGTCACCGTACTTCAACTAGCTCTAACTTTCAATCCAGGAAACCATTTTAGGAATTCCATATGCCATTGGAAAGATATTTCAGAGATCTATCCAACAGGTTGGATTACATCTTTACCTGAGTTGATTTGGTGCTCCAGAATGAACTCCAAATCCTCTACACATTTTAGGTTCCATGTTGTCATGTTGCTCCATCATGTTGCCTTATTTGACACATGTGCTACTTTCATCACTGTGTTTTCATCACCATGTTTCCATCATTGACAACATACCTCAACAATGCCATGCAAAGTTGATTCAGGTTCAAGCATTGAGATTTCTAGGTTTGAATCTTTCTTATGAGTACCTTACATTGAGGACTACCACATGTGAATGTTGATGATGATGGGTAGTGTTCTGCTTATGCTACCTACTAACGTGCTTTCCAAAGATAGCGTTTGTGCTTTTTGTTCATGAAAATGTTTGTGCTTTTTAATGCACATTTTGTATCAAATGAGCATGGTCGGGAATTGTATTGCAAATTCCTCACTAGTGTTGATGGTCACAAAAGAGAAAATTGTTAAGACCTTATGCCTAGAGGTTGTGGTGCAAAAGTATGGTTGCATGATTGTTGTTGCTGACTTTGGTTGCATCTTTTTCCAATGATGATATGTTGTGTTGCTTTCTCTTTACACCTAGAGGTAGTGTTGTCTTTTTTTTTTACTAGTGTGCAGATGGATCTATGCTATGTGATTGATTGCAAGAGGATGGTCAATGGTATATTGTTGGTCATTGTTATGTGTTCATGGAGAGTTGCTGCTACAATTGATTTATAGATCCTTATGATATTTTCTAGTGTTGACATGTATTATTGATGAATAGGGACTAAGGTGTTGGATTTGTAAGGGATGTGCATACTCCGTTTGGTTTGCAGATGTTTATTCCTTGATATTGATCATGGCTGCAAGGAATTTCATGGTTGTTGTTGCTAATTGTGATTTTTTAGAGGATCATGGAGGGTTATCATATTTCAACCATGTATGGGATGTTTTATGCATTTTTGCAACATTGTAACTTCAATGTTATATACTTGTAATATCATCATGAATCCTTGTACCAGTATTGTTTATCATTTGATGTGTTAGTTGAGTGGTCTTAGTGCTAGCATGCTTAGAGGAGAGAGTCTCCAGTATTATTGTAGCCATATGTGGGCTAATGGATTCATTGTTGTAACTTTATATTTCTCATGATGTAGTCTTGTATATCAAAACATATCCCTATATTTTCATGTCATTGTTTGTCATGGGTGGTTATGGAGTCAATAGTCACACTTGGAGTAGCCTCTTGCATGTGGCAAGGAGAGAATGGTTGTAGAAAAAGTGTTTATACAGCAGCTTGGATGATATATTTGTAGCCCCTAGCACATTTCTAGGGGTAGCATATTCATTGACAAAAAAGAATGATGTTGGCATGATTGGTTGCTAAGCAGAGGTTTTGGTTCATCTTTCAGATTGTTACCCTTTTCCATTGATATCAAAGGGGGAGAAGGAAAGAGGAAGATGATATGGTGTTTGTAACAATTTTCCATCAATACCAAAGGGGGGCCATGTTGGCAGGATGGGTTTGTTTTTGACATTGATGTCAACATTCTTATTGTGGCCCTCATGATGCATATGTTTTGTGGTCTATTAGAGATGGTTTATCATTATCCTGAAGCAGAAGAGTTGTCTCATGATCCATGTTGAGATGTTTTTCCATCTGGGCTTTCATTATCCTGACTGATGTAGAGATGTTTGTGCCCTTGATTCTTACAGATGGGTTCCAAGTGTTTGGAAAGGGTTTGAAGATGTTGTAAGAGGACTGACATGTTGTAGAGATGCTTGCAATTGAGGTTTTGGGAAGAAAAGGGATTGAATCAAGGGTAATGTAGGTAATTCATGGGAAACTTTCGTTAGTAACTCATTTTTTGTTTAAGAGATATGTGTTACCCCTTAATATAATGATTTTCCTGAATGGAGAGGGTGTATTATGGTTTGTAGGGGGAGAAAATGGAATACAACCTATGGAAAACCAATGTTTTGCCTATGGTAATTGAAAGAAGGTTCTATGAATTGTTGATTTAGTCTCATTTGTTCATTTGCTTGGATAAATCTAGAACATGAGGACACATCTATATATATCTATATATATATATATATATATATATATATATCCAAGTGTTGGACACAAGAGTTTGTTGGTGGAGGAACGCATTCTCGTACTAGAAAGGAGAAAACCTGTAGAGAGTAAGATATATCTATATATATATATATATATCTATATCTATCTATCTATATATATATATATATATATATATATATATATATATATATATCCAAGTGTTGGACACAAGAGTTTGTTGGTGGAGGAATGCATTCTCCTACTAGAAAGGAGAAAGCCTGTAGAGAGTAAGAGATAGAGTGATGTGTATCTAATGGTAGAGATCATGAAAAAGAGGAAAAACCCTACATAGAGGAAGATAAGAAAGTGATGGATGCCTAATTGCAATGATCGTGACAAAGGTATCAGGGAGACAAAGTGCAATCATAATTGTGTGATTGCAAGAGACAGAGTTCAAGAAAAAGAGTGTGACTATAGGTGTTGGATGGCATAGTGCATAGCTATAGCAGATCAAGTTTTGGTAGAGGATTACTAGCATAATAAGGCTTATTGGCTCTAGTGTTTTACATAGCTAACCTTATGTTTGTAGGGGTTAATTAGTAGAGACAAAGTTACTAGTATATTGATTAAGATGTCATATGGTTGAGTTCATAAATGACATACATATGTGAAGTCTTGTATAATGTTGTGATTGTATGGTTGAGTCTTGAGTGGTAGATTTGTTGTGTAGGCAGAGTGCTTGATCATATGAGTGGAGATCAGTTATATGTTGTAGTCTATTGTGTGGTATTTTTCATGAGCTGTTGTTGACGTCATGGTCTATGGCTAAGGAAAAGTATTATTATACACTCTTGAGAGGGTTTGAAATGCATGTTGTTTAATTGATGTTTGAGCAGAGATTTGTTGATGAAGTATTGTTGAGTGTTTCATTATAGCGATGTGTTTATGTTGATGTGTATTTTGGGGTCCATTTTGAAACATTCTAAAATGTGTCCCTAGAGAGTTTTAGGAGGTTCTGGCCTTCGTTCAGTAGTGGTTGAACAAGATAGGGGTGGTGGCTCCTTTAAGTAAAGGTTGGAGAAATTTCTAAGGGATTAGAGGCTTCCTTCTAGTTGTGGCTAGAAAACTAGCAAAGGTGGTGGCCTGCATAGTTTATGGGAGTTGGGGCTTCCTAGCTGGTGGTGGTCAAAAAACAGTAGAAGGGGTTGTGGCTCCTATATGGTAGAGGCCATTTGAATGATGTAAATAAAATTGATAGAAGAATTAATAAAAGAAGAGAAGCATAGCAACAATAGCACGATGGTTTTTCCCATTTGGGTTTTCCACTTAAAATAGATGCATGTATTAATAAGAATAAATTTCAGCATCATGCATCTAATTATTTCAGGTCCACAAGATCAGTATGAGGCATAGAAAGAAATTGCATGAATCTAGGAGGAGTTATAAAAGGTTTGAAGGATTACATCTCTTTTCTATTTTATCATCCTTTCATTTTTTATTATGATTGTAGTCATTGTTGTATGAGGATCAAATATGTTATTAAGAGTTTATGCAGATAGCATCAGTTGTGGAGTACAATTCTCTCAAAAGGAGAGTTTTCAGAACATTGAAGATCACGCTCTTGGTTCTGAAGAGATGGCACACTCTTAGGGGGAGTTTGGAATGAATTTCATTGTTTGCTTATCTAACACTTATTTAATTCATGATAGTTGGTCCTCCATGGAGAGATTGATGATGCTTTGAATGGGAATGTACAAATTTCATTACTCAAATTGAAACCCTCATTCATTATAATTCATTATATAATATTTTTTTCGTTTGAAGGAAGGGTTATTGATGTATGTATGTGTGTTAGACATTACACACCCATCGCCCACCTTGGGCACGCCACCCACAGTCCCTCTATCCATCATGCACACCAAGTCTCTTGATGGGTGCATTGACTTCGTTTGGTCCATATCATTTGGTGGGTGCGCTTGCCTTCATGTGGATGTCTCGTTCCACCAACTTCATTTAAGCCTTCAGTTTTTTGAAACTTGGGCATGTTTTTGTGCGTGCTCAAGTCCAAGGATCTTACATCCTCCCCCACTCTAAATGGTTGTCGTCCTTGACAAAAAACCACCTAGAAAAATTCTTCACCAAGTCCAACTGCCATTAATAACCCTTTGTCAAGGCCCATCAATTGCATGAATCCCCCTCCCTCTTAGAAGCAAGGCTCCTTGTAGATGATCTCTCGAACTTACCACTACCATTGGTCACACATCACAAGTATCCTCACTGCCTCATGCCTTTATGGAAGGACACTCCATCCATCTCTTGGTTGTAATTCATTAACTCACAACTATCACCATGCCAAACACCGCATCTCTTTGAACTCTATTGCCATACTCCAACTCAAATACAACATGCCTCCATGCATTTTGTGACCTCATGACTCTAACTAGTTGGATGATCAGTCTAACTGAGATACCCAACTGATGAGAATGCACCTCCTCATTCCCTCCTTAGTTGTTTCTCAAACACTTTATCACATCCATCAAACATCGTGAAGAAATCCTCCGCAATCATCCAAGTAATGCACATCTACATACGAAACTCAAACATACCTTTTTCATCATGTATAAGACCTCCAAATGAAGTTGACTCATCTTCCCACATCCAAGTCCATGAAGAAAACTCCATCTCCTCTTAGATATGTTGTTCACATCTTCTATGAAGGAGGAAATCCTTCACTTTCCTCATAATCACATCCATGTAATTCTCGGGTCTTCATACCAATCAACCTCTATAGATGTCTAAGTTTTCCTTATTTAAGAAGACTCTCCATGGAATGAGTGCTCATCCCAAGTCTTCCATAAATAGATAAGTATCACCAAGCTCAACCCATGCCTCAAGTGTTCCCACTAAGGAATCTTCATCATTGTAACCATTGTCCAACTCTAAAACATCTCGCTCTTAACTTCATCTTCCAAGTCACTCCTCATGAACACATCCCATACTATGGGAAAATGTACATACCCCATAACATGTCAAGGCCTCAACTCAATCTCCTCAATAAACCAAAATTTTCTAAGACCACCATCAACATGAATTCTTCACCAGACACAACAAATTTTTTCTAAGTTCCTTCAAATCATCTCATCTTTGGCTTCTACAAACCATCAACATCACAGCTCCTTCAAACCACATCATTGCATCATTCAAATGGATGACCTTGGTCTCATTGCATGAAATCCTACATAGTCATCCTGTACGATGCCTTCGCTTCATTCAGTCAGGCGCCCTTAGTTGGACACCCTCAATTTTGGCTAGGCACACACAACTTCATTCATTTACTTTGATTCTCCCACTTTAGTTGGGAATACATGACTTCAATCATTACACCCTTAACTTTGATTTGTGGGCACTCTCAGTCACCCATGCTCATTAAACAATTTTCCTTCACTCATTGCATGAATTACTCTTCGCTTTAGCCGTGTGGGTGCCTTCGTAGGTCACCCACACCTTCGGCCACGGCTTTCTCATCCTCATCAAAATCTTTATCCCATCAAATTTCCCTAAGGAAATTACCTTGACTTCAGCGAATCTCAATGAAGAGCTCCAACCCACTTCATCATGTTTTCTTCTCGACTAGTCACTTCATTCATCGAAGTATTTTCCCACTAAAGGTCCACCAAGAACTTCACCTTGGTTCCAATGAAAACTTAATAAATAATTCCACCAACCTCTATGTCAATTCATTTCTTCTTCCAATGTGTCCTTCTACTCCAATTTCTTCCACTTGAATCTTCATCCATGAGCCATGATGGACACTTTTCTAATACTTATTTTGGCCAACCATGACTCACTCATCGCATAAGTGTCTCATCCACCACCCTTGTCTCAGGTATTCGCACCATCCATCGTGAGGTTGAATGCTCCCCAAAAAAGTCTCTCATCAATCAAAGTAATCATTTGCATAGGTGTGAAAGAATCCATCTCAACCTACATAACTAAATCCGTCACCAAACTTTCTTCATATGGATGAGGTCCCTATGTGGGAGAACCTCTATCTTCCTTCCTTGGATATGAATAGCTTGAATCTAGCCCAACATTGGTAGAACTTATTCCACTAAGTTCTTCCTCTTTCAACTTCAACTTTGCAACACTCGTTCCATACTTGGTTGCATGACAAACTTCCTTTTCATGGCTACCATATTCAACTTGATCAACCCAATAATTAAGTACAAGAATTTCCCTCTTGACCCTCTCTTGTAGAACTTCAATTTCCTTCCACAACCTCGACCTCTTCTCACTTATGTGACTAAAATCATCCATGAGCTACATAAATTTTTCACATCTTTGCTACATCTTACTTCTCCAAGAGGCATCTTCACAATAACCTGCCATTTTGTTTTCCAAATTCCAGCCAAGTCCATTTTCCAAGAACGTTGATTCCTCAACATAGCCTCGATTGCAGCTATCATGGTAGTGGTTGTTGCACCACTTCCATTCTTTAAACAAAATAACTTCTCAAGCTTCGAATTGGGGATTTGATCCCAATTGTCATGAAGGGGCAATGATATCGCTTCCTACAACATCACCTTCAATCATCACCAACTCATAACATGGAACTTTTATACCAACTATCACATCCCGAAGATGCACTTCAGCCATAAGGTTCCCAAGTCCCCTGAGGTGTGTAGAACTAATGTGTTTTTGTTCTAATGGTTTCACCAACTTAGACTTACTCACACTCAAATTACGCCTCTAGCTTATGCACAACTTAGCGAACTTGATAACTCTACTAGTAGAATTAGTATTTTAACCAAGCTTAGTGCAATATCCCTTAATTAGTTTGGTTCTTCAAAACTCAGCCAATTTTATTTTTTACTTCATTCAACAAATGAACAACAACATAAACCAAAAATAACTTCTCAATAGAACAATCTTCATCAAAAAATCAACATGAACATGTACACAACTTTACAATATGGGAGGGGGAGCTCCCAAAAACAAATTCCCTACTTCGTTTATTATACTTCAAACATAAATTTATAATAGTTTACAACAACCAAGGTTGGGATGAACCCCAAAGGTTCATTGCCACAACACTTAGGAAAAACTTCAACAAGGTTTCCAAATAGCTTGGCTCATGCAGTCATTCCTTGGCTTGCACAACAAACCTAAACCCAAACTTGTGTGCATCCTTATCTCACACCTTTAATTAGTGACTAGAACCCAAGTTACAATAGTAAACACAACCTTTCAATCTACCCAGAAACCATCGTAGAAAAAACTCACACGTCTTGTCTCACAAAGTGAGCCTCAACTTGCTTTCCCCTTCATTTCCTTGTTCATTCACTCGTATTTTTGTTTCTTTCCTTGGCCAAGTTAGTTCTTGCCCCAGAATTGCTTGTCTTTCAACTTGCCTTGATGTCTTCCATATAAATTCCTTCACTTCATTTATATGAGTCTTTCCCATGCCAAGGGGCGCAACTCATTCACCAAGCCAACCTTACATTATTTTATTCAACTTGTTATTTGATCATTGGCAAGAATGATCGACTCCTTCGTGTGGGTGGAATGTTCTCACACGATGCCCCTTCATGTGTCAACTCGTCATCATCATCACATCATGTCTGTCTTCCATCACATGTTATCACTTGAACACCGTTCGTGTTTGCTTCATGTGCATGACACACCCTCAACGCTCATTGCATAGGCATGTTTCCTAACACCATGCTTTTGTGTAGCCATGCCTTGGGAACATGCCTTAGCCCATGGTCCCTCAATCCATTATGCATTCCAAGTCTCTTAATGGATGTGTTTCCTTCATGTGTTCCATACCATTTTGTGGGAGTGTTTTCCTTCCTACGGGCATCTCGTTCCACCAAACTCGTCTAAGCCTTTCATTTTTTGACACCTATGAATGTTTATGGTCATGCCAAGGCCAAGGTCCTTACATCCTCCCCCACTCTAAATAGTTTTCTTCCTCGACAATAAACGACTTGGAAAACTTCTTCGTCAAGTCCAATTGTTATGAACAAACCTCCATTAGTTGCATGACTCCCCCTCTCAAATCCATCTAGATGATCTCTTGAACATCCTATGATTATTGTTCATAATGAATGACAAGTCTCCTCATTGACTCATGCCTTCATGGAAGGCCACTCGCTCCATATCTTAGTTTCAATGCATCAACTCGCAACTATCACCATGCAAACCACCGCATCTCTATGAACTCTACTGCCATACTCCAACATGTCTCCATGCATTTTGTGACCCCATGACTCTAACTAGTTGGGTAATCAATCCAACCATCAATTCCAACCCATGAGAATGCAACTCCTTATGCCCTCTTCATTTTTTCTCCAATACTTTGTCACATTCATCAATCATCATCAATAAATCTTCCACAATCATCCAAGTGTTGCACATCTACATACGCAACTTGAACATTCATCTCTTGTCATGCATAAGTCCTCCAACTAAAGTCCATTCATTTTCCCACATCCATGTCCATGAAGAAAACTCCATCTCCTCTTAGATATGTCTCTCACATCTTCTATGAAGGAGGCAATCCTTCACTTGCCTCATAATCACATCCATGCACTTCCCAGGTCTTCATACCAATCAACCTCCATATATTTCCAATTCCTTATTCTTCAAGAAGGCTCTCCATGGAATGATTTATCATCCCCAAGTATTTTATCAATGGTTAAGTCTCATCAGGCTCAACCCATGCCTCAAGTTTTCCCACCATGGCATCTTCATTGTTACAACCATCATCTAACTCCAAAGTGTCTCACTCCTATCTATGTCTTCCAAGTTGCTCCTCATAGACACATCCCATACTATGCCCAAAGGTACATGCCCCATAACATGTCAAGGCCTCAACCCAAACTCCTCAACAAACCAAAATTCTCCAAGACCACCATCAACATGAAATCTTCATCGGTCGCAACAAATTTCTTCTAAGGTCCTTCAAATCATCTTGTCTTTTTCTTCTTCAAAACATCAACATCAAAACTCCTTCAAGCCACATCATTGCATCATTCAGACAAACAACCTTAGTCTCATCGCATGAATGCCTTTGCACGACATCCTACAAGGTCATCCTAAACCACTTCTTCACTTTGTTCAAGCGAGCGCCCTTGGTTGGACACCCTCAAATTTGGCTAGGCATGCACAACTTTAGTCATTTACTTTGATCCACCCACTTCAACTAGGTATGCATGAATTTGATCATCAAACCCTCAAATTTGAATGACAAGCACTCTCATTCGCCCATGATCATTACACGGCTTACCTTTGCTCATCACATGAATTTCCTCCACTTCAGTCATGTGGGATCCTTCTCAAGTCACCCGCACCTTCAGTCATGGCTAGTTCATCCTCATAAAAACCTCTATCCCATCGAAAATACCTCAAGAAAACAAATTGACTTTAGCAAAGTCTCAATGAAGAGCTCCAACCCACTTCATCATGTTTGCTTATCATATAGTCCCTTCCTTCATCGAAGTATCTTCCCACTAAATATCCACAAAGAGTTGCACCTTGGTTCCAATGAAACCTCAATGAAGAAGTGCACCAAGCTCTATGTGAAGTCATTTCTTCTTCCAATGTGTCCTTTTTCTCCAAGTGATTCCACCTTAATGACCTTTTTCCATGATCCGTGATGGACACTTGGCCAATCCTTCATTTTTCCAACCATGACTCACTCATTGCATAAGTGTCTCATCCACCACCCTTGTCTCAGGAATTCACACCATCCATCATTAGGTCAAATTCTCCCCAAACAAGTCTCTCATCAATCAAAGTCATCCTTTGCATAGGTGGGAAAGAATCCATCTCAAACTGTATAATAGAAGCCATCAACTGACTTTCTTAATCTGCATGAGGTCCCTCCATTAGAGAACCTCCATCTTCCTTCCCTGGTTTTGAATAGCTCAAATCTAACCCAATATTGGTATACTTTGGTCCACCAAGTTCTTCCTCTTTCAACTTCAACTTCGCAACACTCCTTCCATACTTGGTCACATGACCAAATTCCATTTCATGGCTAGCAGCTTCAGCGTGCTCAACCCAAAAATCAAGGTCAATAAGTTCCCTCTTAACCCTCTCTTGTAGAACTTCAATTTCCTTTTGCCACTTCGACCTCTTCTCATTTATGTGACCCAAATCATCCATGAGTTGCACAAGTTTTTCATGGCTTTGTTTCATCTTACTTCTCCAAGAATCGTCTTCACATTAACCTTCCATCTTGATGTCCAACTTCCAACCAAGTCCCTTCACCAAGAAATTTTATTCCTCAACAAAACCTCAATTACAGCTATCATGGTAGTGGTCATTTCACCATTGCCTTTATTCAAACAAAAAAAATTCCCAAGCTTCGGCTTGGGGTTCTGATCCCTCACGAAGGGGTATTTGTATCTTTGCTTGCAACTTCACCTTCAATATTGACTATCTCATAACATGGGGCTCTGATACCAACTATCACACCTCCAGGACACACTTCTACTATAAGGTTCCCAAGTCCCTTGAGGTATGTGGCACTGACGTTTTTTTTTTCTAATGGCTTGACCAACTTAGAAAAACACCCTCCAAAATTTTTCCTACACTTGAATTTTGGAGCCTACTTATGATTCCATGATCTGTCACTTCAAGTTGTTCATGGTTGGTTTATGTTTTCTGAGATTCTAACTATCAAACTCACTTGCTTGCACATGCTTAGCCTTTTGATGCATTCTCAAGCGCACCCTATTATCACAAGCTCAGAGGTCAATGTTTACCCTTGAAAATAGCCATTGCACAATCCTTGAGAGTAGTCATTGCGCAATCTCTGAGAGTAGTGCCTATGTAATACCTAGGGACAGCAATTTCGCAACAACCGATGATATTCATTGTCTAACACGAGTTGACAATCACAATGTAGTTCATAAAAATAGTGACTGCACAATTCTTTTTAACGATGAGTGCACAATCTTAGTTAAAAGTGAGCATGCAATCATGTGAGACAGACATTCTCTCTCTCTCATAGTTCCAACTATATTTTCATTCCAATGAGTCTCCTCAACTGTCTCTTTTGCACACATTTTCTTTCAAAAGTGTCACTTTCACTTTTGAAACTATCCTTTTTGCTTGCTTTCACTTTCACAAGTTTCATTTTTCTGTTCTCTTCTCCATAGCATGTGTCATTTTCACTTTCTTTAGATTTTGCAAGTGTCATTTTCACCTTTTCTTACTGTCACAAGTGTTTCTTTGGATTGTTTTCCTTCCTACATGTCTCGAACTTTAGCGCACCATAAGAGGCAACCGTGGTGCATTATTTTGTATTAGTTGATCACATATATTATAATAATATGTGATAGACACTCTCCCACATCTTAGCACACTTTCTGGTCGTAGTTGACATTGTTGTCGTGATTTGTATTCTAATTGTTGCAAAGTGACATTTCAACTACCGCACATAGAAAATAAGTGTCGCTTAGTTGTCTTTTCAAGGTATGCATGTCAATTTTGAGTTCTGTGGCATGTTTTGATGTTATTTGGGTGTCATATCATCATTGCAGGGCTTGTTTTTTCTCTCGTCTCACTAATCCCACACTTAGCCATTTTTGGAGCTTTCAATGTCTTTGCAACTTGCTCAATCTTTGACCATTCTTTCTAACCCTTGGAACTATGCATTGCAAAGTCTTATCTCACAACGAATCACTCTTGCCTCCTATAACTACACACTGTGCAATCACTACCTCCAAGGATTGCGCATTATGCAATCACAATGCATAGTCTCTACCTCTTCTCCCTTAAAACTGTGCAATTATCTATCCCAGTGGGTCTTCCACTACGCACTACACAATTCTAGTCAATATTTAGGCCTCACTATATCCCTGACCTAAAGACCTGCGTAATCACCTGGATCAGTCTTCCCTGAACTGTGCATTATGTAATCATAGTGAGCAAGCCTACCTCACTGCATCATTATCTCCCTCAACTGTGTAGTTCTTTCTTCCAATCCCTAAATCATTGTGAATTTCACAATCACATTAAGTAATCCTTTCTCACTATCTCAATGAGTTTCTCAACTACGCATTCCTCTATCTCATGCCTTCTAGCACTGCACACTGTGCAATCTGGTGGGCTCCAGTATTGTAGCAATAATGCTACAACTCCTGGAGCTTCCTATCTCTAATTTTATCAACCCGGTAGTTCGTAACAAACTTGGAAGCGACGGTGCTGTATGCACAAGTACTAGCTCTTGTCGCAGCTGTCACTTGGTCAGCTGGCACAAGTCCGCTAGGGCTCAAGCCAACTTCTATATGTTCTCAGAAGAAGCTTTCTAAATGATGGACGAAGGCTATCTCAAAGGAAATTAATCTACTTTGCAAAAATGAACTGAAAGCCAACCAAAACATGGAAACCCTAGTAAACCCTAATCTGACTAGTTTAACCTCTATGATGCAATAGTGAGAGTGCAAATGTCTAAAAATGAGGCCATTACTTCTAGTGATGTGGAATGCATGAACTCAAACTACTTCCATTGAAAAGAACATTGTTTTTGTATTTTCGCTTCAGTGGTTGGAGTGATTATGATTTTGTTTCTTATTAGGGTTTGGTTGTGCAGAGGTGGTGCGAAGGGAAGGAAAGCTTGGGAAAGGTCAGGGGGCTAGGAGAGGTCCCAGGGGATCCCTAGCATCAGTCCATAGAAGTCCACAACATTCAGATGCTCGGAAACCAAGTTTGCAGGCTCCTACAGGATGTCTGCAGGGGATCCTACAGGAAACTAAGGAATTCTACAGGATGTCTACTAACTTCTACAGGATGTTCTACCGTGGGAGTTTTGGGTGATGGTGAAGTGATGGAGCGGTATGGGTGGATAGGTAAGATGGAGATGGAGCTTGTGATGGCTCAGGAACAGAGAAATAAGATGGAGAAAGAGTGCATGAAGTTGGTTGGTGGATAGAAGGATGGGAGCAACGAAAGGTCAAGAAAATGGAGCTACGTGGGCAATGGAAGAGTTGGAAGGTAAACGAACTGAACAGAGGTCGAGTAGATGGCTTTTAGGCGTGGCTAAGAAGAAGAAGAAGGAAATGGAATGATACTGAGCAGTGTAAATAAAACAAATTGGTTATGTCTTGCACCAAAAACGAGAATCCATTAACCTGTGCTACCTGTGCTATTTAACCAATGAACAACTATGTAAATCGTGAAGAGAAGTCGTGCATGGAGTTAGAATGAAGAAGTATGGTTCTAGGGCAAAATGCATGGAAGGATCTACGATTGCAATGACTCTGTGGCAGCTTGCATGAAAGCATAAGACTGTGTTTTTTGGTGGTTGGGATAGACTGCACCCCAATCTCTAAACAGAGATGGCAGTGAAGGCACTATCAACCTTTTTCTTGGAGCTCCAGTGAATTACAAACCTCCTATTCTGATCTAAGCAACTGAAATGGATTTAACCATAAGCTAATCCTACTCAATCTCATTAATGGAATCAAATCAGCAGACTATGTTCTTGAAATGCATATCAAACAAAGAAACAAAGTGCTGGAAAGAAAGGCAAATAACACTACAAGAAGAGGAGATCTATTGCTCTCAGGTTGGGCCCTAACCTGAGAGCTATAGCTCCCTTAAAAGCTCAGAATTAGATCCAAATCTGCTTGCCTTTATTCATAATCAAAAGTCTAATGTCACGCCAAAACTGGCTTACAAAACAAACAAACACCGAGCTGTAACTCGTGCTCAGAAATTACAATAGTAATTCAAAAGGTCAAAAAGCTCCTAACAAAGGCTACGGCCTTCATATTTATAAATAAATGAAGATCAAGCTGGCTTCCTCCATTTGTGGAGCTTGGCTGTCCAACTGAAAGTCAAACTGTTGTAAAACTGCTGATCCTGTAGAACGTGTTGGCTGCCTTTAAGCTCGGTGGGGAGAGCTGTTGGAGCTCGGAGTTAAGGTGAAAATCACGAGGGAAGTCATTTAAGGCTGTAGACAACCTCCCTATAAACCTGCAATGCCACCTTTGTTGTCTCCTTGTCTCCTTCTGCGTGGTCTTTTTCTCTCTTTAATGCCAAAAACCTGAAATCATCATGTATTAGCCACATAGATATAATGCCTGCCCTTCTTCCTACAAATAACACGAATATACTAAGAAATGAATGCATAAGTGATAAAAGATGAATGGTTGAGCAAGGTAAGTAGGCCAATACGAGCCCAAATTGTACCAAAAATTGGGGCTCATCATCACCCCCCAGCTAAAACATTTGCTCATCCCTGAGCAACTAGTCCAACTCTTCATCCTTCATTGCTTTGACTGCTACCCTTACATCCCAAGCCTCTGTGGTAGTGTCCTCCTTGCTGATATGAAACCCAGCTTTCCTGTTCACCTCTTCCCATTGTTCACTGTCATCCTTCTCTGTGCTACCTTCAGCCAATCCTAGCAGCAGTGGTGGGCTGAGTTTAAGGCCAATCCAGCTGGCCTGGAGGCTTTGCATTGATTTCTTGTAAAGGTCTACCCTCACCAAAGCTTCCCTCATCCGAGTTGGGGTATGGTACTCTCGGATCTTTAAACTGTGTGCCAAGGTATTCCATCTGCGTGCACATGCTTGGGCAGCAGTTTCTCCTAGCAGTCTTTCCATGTCTTCAAAATGAGCTATGGCTTGGGCCTATTGGTCCATAAATCTCAAGGAAGCTGTGGGATCAGTAGACAAGTGTTGGTGTGCTGAGATGAGTGCTACTGGATCCTCTGGTTCCGCTCGAATGAGAAATGGTTCGTTTATTTCTCGGCTCATGACCGATTTTTCTTCTGCTGCTCTTTGATCCTCATGGTTCAACCATGAAGCGAACGCCATTAATTGCATATCACCCAAGGCAGTATTGGGATCCCAGGAAGCTTCATTAGGTAAGACCAAATTGTGGAGGTAGAACTCTGCTAATTTAGCCTTATCCTCTGACGAACTAGTACTGCACAATTCATAAAATTGCTGGGGGTTTTGGATCTGAGAAATACCTCTTTGTGCCAAGGTGTTTATTTGGAACTGCAACCATTGGTCTTTCAAGTACAAACCATAGGATTTTGCAGGCTGTCTGCACCTTATTGCCTCCATGGCCCAACTGGCCATGCAGGCCAATTGTGCTTCCTTTTGCTGCAGCTGTTCTTTTAGAGCTTGCACTTCAATTTGGCCTTGCTGTTCTGCTTCCTGTAGAAGTGTCATTGGCTCCTCAAGACTGGTGGTCAGCTCCTTTTTGCCCTGTTGTTCTTCTGTGGTGTCTTTGGAGGATGTACCTACCCCTGCCCTTAGCTCCTATAGCTGCAATCTCAGCTTCTGGTTTTCTTCCTGTAGAAGCACACGTTGGCAATTAGCCACATGCTTAGCCATGGCGAATTCACTCCTGACCTCCTTGAGTTGCTCTTGTAAGGGACCTATGTCCGCCACACCCTTTGACTTGGCGATCTGCATCCATGTGTGGGTACGGACTCTTTCTTCCTCTAATGCAAAAAATAGAGGCACAGTAAATTTCTGCGGTATGATTTTGCCCGCCTCTAAAAAGGTGTAGTATGAACTCAGACTAGGCAAAGGGCTAGGTTCTGGTATATGTTCTTTTTCTACCTCTTCAGGTGGCTCTACCTCACCCTCCCTTGGTGGTGATGAGGGTCCTTCTTCTTCCCTCCTTTCTGTTTCCTGTAGTCGGGTCAGAGTTTCCTGTAGAACATTTTCAGCTTCCTGTAGCCGAGCTTTTTCAGTCAATAGGTCTAACCTTTCTTGCCACTTAGTCTTCTTTGGGCTCCCCTTCTCATAGGTGACTGTGATCCTTGAGGGAGACTTTTCCTTGGGTGAAGTAGGGGTATCTTCAATAACAATCGGGCTGCTGGACGGAGGCTGTGGTTTGCCTGTCTTTATTCGGACACTTCTTCGAGCTTTAAAGTATAGAGGGGCCTCCCTCTTCCTTTTCTCTTTGGGCTTAGGTGGCGTGCTGAGGGCGGCCAGCACAGCTGCTGCCTCCCTCTCATGAATATCAGCCTTCTTCGCCTTGGGTTTCACTTTGTCAGGGCTTCCTGTAGAAGACCCTGTTTTAGCAATTTTCGGGCTTCCTATAGAAGACCCTTTCTCTGTTTTCGGGCTTCCTGTAGAAGCCTGTTTCTGCTTTCCTGTAGACACAGGTGTCGCCACCTTGGCTTGCTTTGCTGCCTGGGTTTTTCTTTTTGGTTTGGTTGCGGGTGCTGATGAGGTACTTGGGCTGACGTGGACCATCTCAGCTTTGTCCGTTCTGCTCTTCAACCTCTTTTCTCTTGCTGACAAGATGGGTGTGTCACCTTTTTCTTTGTCATCCTTTTTCTCATGCTTCTTCTTTTGTTCTTTCTTCTGCACTGTGGTCGGGGTCTTCTGGCCTGTTTCCTTCTTTCCCTCGACCACTGATTATTTTTCCTCACTGCTGGAGGAACCACTTTCTTCAGTCAGCATCCTTATGTCTCCGTCTCTTGTTAAATTCCTGAATGATTCCCATGAGAGGGGAACCTTATATGAATGAAGTGCATCCTCCACAAGAATTTTGATCAACCCATGGTGGGCTACCTGATCTGGTATGCCTTCTTTTAGCTTTGTAGCACACTCAATTAGAGACTGTAGCAGGAAATAAGGAATGCTCAGTTTCTCTTCTACAGGAAGATCAATCCGGTGCCTCAATTCAGTGAGCAACCGAAAGTGATACCCGTACACGATGCTATAATGGCCTTCACAGGTTATATACTTCATGATTTGCAGGCCAACTTCGTTCCATGGTGGCAACAAACTTGTTCTTCGCACCCCATTTTTGTCCTCCGAGAATTCCTCCTCAGGTGGAAAGAATTCTTTCTTGGCCTGCTGGCTCAACTTCCGTTCTTCCTTATCCCACGGCAGACCCATTGGAAGTTCAGTAATTCGACTGATATATTGCGGGGTGAGCTTGAGGCTTAGGCCCCTGAAATTTACTGTGGCCAGTGTCTTGGATTTCGGCCTCAGAGCCTGCAAGAATTCTTCGGCCACTTCATCATCGTAACCCTGCAGCTTATCACAAAAGGATATCCATTGTGCTCGTGTGAAGAGCTCCACCACCTCCTGATTTTCCCTTAACTTGGCTGAATCAGTGGGTTCTCGTCTAATAAACCCACCCGGCATGATAAAACAGTTTCCTTAACCAGAGGTGGTGATTGTGGAAGGAATTTGGTCTACTGAGGTAGAGCGTAGAATTACGCTACTGTCATGCACATAATCCACAAAGTTTATCCCTGAGGAACTTAACACAGTTTAATTACCCTGACATCCTGTAGAATGACAGTATAGGCACAACAAACAACAATTTCACCATTTTTCTATAACCAGACTGTGGACGACAATTCTGCCACCTTTAATAACCAGTTGCATGAAGAGTTCAGGGTTACCTTTTTAATTTGCCACCTTTTTACGTGAGGCACCCGCTTTCCTGTAGAAACTGCGTTCCTGTAGGATGACAGCGTTCCTGTAGAATGACAGCGTTCCTGTAGAATGCAGCGCGCGATTTTCGGGATGACTGCAGTCGGTCTGCGCCTTGGGTGTGCTTCACAATCGTTCTGATAGCCAAAGGCTCAGCGTATCGAACTGCAGAAAGATCAGGATAGCCGCTCGAGTTCAAAACGGTGGTTGATAAATGCATGAGTGCAATCTAGCCGATTAGATTTTGAATTCGGCGGAATCCGTGGCGCGGGGGTGAGCTGTCCCCGCCAGACCGTTGGGTGACGTCATCCCATCATTCAACTGCGCGTTCACTTGCTGCCGCATCAATTCCCGCAGATCTGCCGCCGCCTCTTCGGTTAAACTCATTTTTTCGACGGGATTGCCCTCACGTGCATGCTGCCCATTCTTTTTGTCATGGCCGCCACCCACACATCCAACTAGACCATTAACTGGCCGACGTGGCCAGCCAAATGGCCATACGGCCGCTCAACCCATTCACCTTTACACTTAGCAATCAATCAAAGTAACATTCATGCAATCTGATGGAAGGAAGGGTCGAGACACTTACCTGCGCGGCTGCACACGATGTTTTGGTTCTTTGGACGCTGATGAGTCGATTTACCTACTGCTGGCGAACTTACACAGGCCCGGAGGTCCATGTTCACAAGCTGCCGACGATGGATGGGATGCTTTAGTTGCATGCGCCCACGTTTCATTGCATATGGCCTGCGCTGTGAATGGTATCCACTCTAGCAGGCTTAACTGTTACAGGACTCCCGCGGGATGTCTTGGAACAGTTCTTCCTCCTTGGGTGCATGCTGCACGACGATGGATGGCCTCACGATCACGCTCCCGGAGCTTCTGGATGACTGTGATGAATATGGTGTGAGATCTCTAGCATTTTTTTATTTACAATTTGCTTTTTCTTGAGAACTCATCGATCTGCTTTGCTGGTGCAGGTAACTTTGTTGCATGTCGACAAGGATGGTGGAACAAGATAACAGCAATGTGCAAGGGTGACAACAGTGGCTTGCATGCGTCCAAACCGATCCTTAGCCGTTAGATCTCTTCATGAAATGAATTCTGGGCCGTTCTGGGCTTCTACAGGAAGTTTCCTGTAGAAATACAGAGCTTCCTGTAGAAAATCTGCATCTTCCTGTAGAAACTCTGCATCTTCCTGTAGAAAATCTGCGTCTTCCTGTAGAAGACTCAAGCTGTAATAAAATTGCACATACCTTGGAAGAAATGAGTATTCTTGGAGGGGGTGCTGGTGAGGTGTCCTGACTGCATGATGAGGACCCTTGGCTTTGAGTTGAGAGGCTTCCTCTCCTCCATAGAACACCTGCATGCAATTTTACATAATGAATCTGCTGACCTTGTTTTTTCTTGTGTTTTTTCTTTTTTTTCTTTTTTTTCTTTTTTTCTTTTTTTTTAAAGATAACAGGGGCGCCTCATTAAGGTTTTCACCCTTGCCATCTGCCTTAAGCGCCTCAAAGAGGTTTTCACTCAAGGATCTTTTTCCAATCTCCCTTTTTTTTTGAAAAGACAATAAGGGCGCCTCAATGAGGTTTTCACCCCTACCACCTGCCTTGGGTGCCTCAGAAAGGTTTTCACCCAAGGATCTTTATTATTTCTTTTTTTTTTTTTTTTTTAGATTTTTCAGGGTATGCCCAAAGCAGGGGCAGAACCCTTCTCTATGACCAACACTGCCTTCTCCATAGTCTTGATGAACTCTTGTCTTGAGAGGGGCTTCCTGTAGATCTTCAATCGATGCCCATTGACAAGCATGGGGATGGCTTCCTCATCAATGGTCCGAATAAGAACAGATCCATTGTCATGACATTTTTCCACTGAATATGGCCCTAGCCCTCTGGTTCTCAGCTTCCCCTTGAAATCTTTGTATCTGGAGTCATACAACAAAGCCCAATCTCCCGGCTGAAATTGCTTGTCATGGAGATGTTGGTCATGCCACACCTTTCTCTGAAGTTGAACCACTTCTGAGTGAAGGAGGGCCTGCATTCGGTGCTCATCCAGTCCATTCAGCTGCAATAACCTCTCTTGTTGTGCATGGCTGAGATCTAGGTCCAGCTGAGCTGCCATTCTCAAAGTGTTGTATTCAAATTCAATGGACAGCAAAGCTTTCTTCCCATAGACCAGCTCATAAGGTGTGAAGCCGGTGGTGGTCTTCCAAGTGGTGTTGTAAGCCCATGTGACTTCAACCAGGCGATCTGCCCAGTCCTTTCTGCTGCTGCTCACCACCTTAGTCAAGATCCCTTCTAATGCTCTATTGGTGACTTCCACCTGCCCATTTGCTTGAGGGTGATAGGGGGTGGAAGTCCTATGCTTGATCTTGTGATGAGCTAGTAGATCTTCAACCAGGTTGGAGGTGAACTGGCTCCCTTCATCGGTGAGCAGCTCTCTTGGATAGCCAAACTTATAGAAGATGTTTTCTCTTAGGAACTCGGCCACCTTTTCTTCTGTTGCTGCTTTGATTGCTTTGGTCTCTGCCCACTTTGTCAGGTAGTCAGTGCACACAATGATGTAAGACCTTTGCCTCGAAGGAGGGTTGATTGGGCCCACAAAGTCCATACCCCACTTCTCAAATGGCTCAAGAGTCACCTGAGGTTGGAGAGGCATCTCATCCCTTTGGGTCGGTTTCCCCATTCTTTGGCATTGGTCACACTGGCTGACATATCTTCTGACATCTTGATGAAGTGTGGGCCAATAGTAGCCTGCCTGCAGGATTTTGAAGGCAGTTCTCTTTGCTGCAAAATGTCCTCCACAAGGCCCATCATGACAAGTGAGGAGGATATCAAAGACTTCCTCCTCCCTTACACAATGCCTTAAGATCTGATCGGGGCCAAGCTTGAACAGATTGCCCCCGATCCAAGTAAATGAGGCACTTTTTCTGATGATTCTGCTCTTCTCTCTTGAAGATAGGTGCGGAGGGAACTGTGCTGAAACAAGGTAGTTTGCTATATCAGCAAACCATGGAGAGAGTACTGAAATAGCAAACAGATGTTCATCTGGCATCTGGTCATCCACTGTTCCATCCTCATCTGCAGACAAATCTAATCTAGATAAAAAGTCAGCAACAACATTTTCTCTACCTGGTTTGTCAACAATGGTCAAATCAAACTGCTGCAATAAAAGTAACCATCTAATAATACGAGCATTCACATCTGGTTTATTCATTAAATATCTAATTGCAGCATGGTCTGTATGTACAAAGGTTTGATAGCCAGCGATATAATGTCGGAACTTGTTCAGTGCATGGACCACAGCCAAGAATTCTTTCTCGGTTACAGTGTAATTCAGCTCAGCTTTGGACAAGTTTTTGCTAACAAAGTAAATGGCATATGGAATTTTTTGCTCAACTTGTCCTAAAGCTGCACCTATGGCTTTGTTCGAGGCATCAGTGTGGATGTGGAAAGGTAGGGCCCAGTTTGGACCTCTCAGGATTGGGGCTGACACCAACTTGTCCTTTAATTCATTCAAACTCTTCTGACAATCGTCAGTCCATTTAAACTCCACATCTTTTGCCAACAGGCCAAACAATGGCGAGGCTAGCTTGCTGAAGTCTTTAATGAATCTCCGATAATATCCTGCTAATCCCAAGAAACTCCGAACATCCCTTACCTTTTGAGGAGGTGGAACCTTCTTGATGAGAGCAATTTTGTTAGGATCCACCTGTAATCCTTGGCAAGAAATGGTATGGCCTAGCACGGTCCCTTCAGTCATTAGGAATTCACATTTCTCAAGACTAAGGGACAAGTTCATCTCAATGCATTTGGTTAGGACTTTTCCCAGATTGGACAATGCTTCCTGGAAGTTGGCCCCATACGGAGTAAAGTCATCCATATAGATTTCCACTGCATCATGGACCAGCTCCGAGAAGATGCTCAAGACAGCTCTCTGGAAGGTAGCAGGAGCATTGCATAGCCCAAAGGGAAGAACTCGGTAGGCAAAGGTACCCCAAGGACAAGTGAAGGTGGTCTTATCTTGGTCTTCCGGGCTGATTTGAATCTGGTTGTACCCGCTAAACCCATCCAGGAAAGAGAAGAACTTCTTTCCTGCCAGTCCATCCAACACTTGATCTATGAAAGGTAGAGGGAAATGGTCTTTCTTGGTAGCTTTGTTCAGTTCTCGGTAGTCCACACAGATTCTCCACTTCCCATTTTTCTTGGGAACCAAGACCAGAGGGGACACCCACTCACTATCTGAGATGGGGTAAATGAATCCGGCATCCAACAGTTTTTGCAATTCTTCCTTGACGATGTCCTTAAGGGCTGGATTCATTCTCCTCTGAGGTTGCCTAACCGGTTTACAATCCTCTTTGATGTATATATGATGGGTACAGACCGAAGGATGGACTCCTTTCATCTCCTTATAGCTCCAAGAAAAAGCATCTAGGTGGCTGGCCAACAGGCTACACAGCTCCTTTTCCTGGGAAGGAGATAGGGAGGAGCTGATCTTCAATGCTCTCTCAGGGCCGAACTCCACATTCTTGACTCTGGGAGTAACAGGGTTGGTTGTACAAAGATCCACTAAGGTGCTAGCTTGGGCATCCTCCACCAATTTCTCTAAGGGTAGAGCACTGGAAGGTGGATTCCGGATCAAGGTCTCGATCAAGTCATCCTCGGTTGGGGGGTCTCTTCTAGTGGTATCTAGGGTGCACAGAGGTGCTGAGTACACCTCGTCTTCCTCTCCTTCCTCCAACCAGAGTGGTAAGTCATGCTCTAAGGAGGGTTGGGCAGGAGGGTATAGGACTAGATGCTTGGACATGGGACCATTTTTGATGGTCATGTTTCCTGCACGACAACTTATGTAAGCATCTGCAGTAGCTAACCAAGGCCTTCCCAAAATGAGAGGATATCCAGTAAGCTTTGCCTTTGGTTGCAGAACCAGGAAGTCTGCAGGGTATTCCCAAGAGTCAATAGAGACCAAGACATCCTCCACAATCCCTTCGGGAGTCACGGTGGAGCGATCTGCTAGTTGCAGTACTGTCGAGGTCTTCCTCAAGGAACCCTGAAGATTGAGTTTGAGCATGGTATCCCTGGTCATCACATTAATGGCAGCCCCCAGATCAATCAAGATGTGAGGTATGATGGTGCCATTGATGTGGACATCTACTACAGGACTTCCAGGATCTAGGTACTTTGGGCAGATGACTTTTCCTAACATAAGGTCAGACAGTTGTCCTATGACATTGATGGTTGAAGCATCTTTCTTCCGCCTACCTGGGTGTTTGAAGCACTTTTCCTTAACCAGTTTGTTGTATATTGGCACATCCTTGATGGCTTGGAGAAGTGGTATTTTCACACACAACTGCTTGAGCTCACCCAGAAGCTCGTCCTCCTCTGGGTTGGGTTGTGTGGTGGCTGTTAGTCTCTCAGGAAAGGGTGGAATAGCCTTTGGTTCACTTTCCTGTTTATCTTCCTCATCCTCTGGGGGAGGAGGTTGGCGATCTGGTAGAGTCTTGCCAGATCGAAGATTGATCTCCTAGATCTCCACAGCATAGGTAGGGCATGAGGTTTCCCCAGTGTATACCTGCTGAGCCTGTCTATTGTTGGGGTTCGGGTTCGGTTGAGCAGGCATTTGAGGTTGCCTTGGAGGAGCAGGAGGTAAAGGCTGAGGTTGAACTGGTGGTGGAGGCAAAATGGCAGGAGGAGTGTTGTATTGGGGCCTCCACCCCGACTGAGGTGCATTCCACTGAGGCTGTGGCTAGGCGTGTGAATGATATGAATGAGAAGTAGGTTGAGTAGGGTACTGAGGTGGATAAGACCATGGAGGAGGCATGGACCAGGAAGGATGAGCAGGGGGACCCCAGGAAGGCATAGGAGTCGATTGGTTGGGGCTGTAATAAGATTGAGGTGCCCCTTGCATTCCCTGCTGATAAGGTCTAGATCCTTGTGGCCTCCTTTGGTTGATGAAATAGAGAGGTTCGGTGGGGGCTTCTGTCCCTTGGTACATGGCTTTAAACCCAGGTAAGGTTGGACACTGATTTGTGGGATGGTCCTCCTCACAAACGAAACACACTTCGACCGAATGCAATGGGCATTCGTTCTTAGGGTGTCTCCTTGTGCACCTAGGGCAGAAGACAGCCAAGGCTCTCTCAACTTCTTCTTTCTTCTGCTGGATCCTGAATGTGTCCAGCTGCATGGCAATGGTCTGTCTCACCTCACTCTTAAGATCTTCTAATTGATTTGCAAGCTCATGTTTGGATAAAGGGACACCAGTTGAGAGGAGGTTTCCTCTACCTCATTTCCGTGCTGCCCTGGAGTGGTTTCTAAACACAGTCTTGATGTCCTCATAAGGCAGTTGGTAAATGTCCCCCCCAGCTAACATGTGAAGGGTATCTAAGAGGTCTTCGGGGACTCCTCGGAGCAGAACCAACTTGAGGGATTCAGGGTCAAGTGTGCACCTGGCCCGCTTATAGCTAAGTTGGAACCTCTCCTCATAATCCTCTAAGGACTCATCATTTCCCATGGTCATCTGAAAGATTTCTCCCTTGGTTTCCTTGGACCTACAGTAATCCCGGTACTTGGTATTGAAAGCTTGTTGCATCTGAGCCCAAGTGGTGATACTATTCCCAGGTAATCCCATGAACCAGCGCAATGCTGCATCCTTAAGAGTTGAAGGGAAGAGTTTCAGCTTTTGCTCATCTTCAGTATAGTCATAGGTTCTACAAAGGACAGCAAACTCAAACAGGAAGGTATCAGGATCTTCAGTGGTCAGTCCATGGAAGTGAGGTAAAGCAGAGGGGCTAATGTTCTTCATTTTCATCTCTCCATTGGTCTCTCGGATGGGGAAGGCACCCTCTATTCTCTCATCTTCTCCTCTATTGTCAGCCATAGCTTCAGATGGAGTGGTCTCTAACTCTTCTTTTTCTATAGGATCTTGGTATATCTCAGGATGTTCACCTATAGGTTCTTCTGGATCACTGTCACCGAAGAAGAGAGAAGGGTGACTCAGTGATGTGGTGGGGGTGTTGGGTAGGAATTTGCCTGATTTATCTCGGTTCCTACGAGGCATGAAATGGAGAAAACTTCTTTTTGATTGCTTTTGCTTTTCTTTCTTGATACCTGCAAAACTGAAACAGATTGATCTACAACTAACTATCTTACTGAAATAAAGATGCGGAATTGAATTGAAAGCAGGAAAGAACTAGTCTACTTTGCTCAAATGAAATTGCAGGAATGGAAATGCTAATCTACGCTTGCAGAATTGAAATTGCGGAATTGAAAGGCTAATCTATGAAAGCAGGAAATGCTAATCTATGAAAGCAGGAAATGCTAATCTATGAAAGCAGGAAATGCTAATCTATGGAAGCAGGAAATGTCTATGCTACTTTTGCAGAATGGAAATGAAGTAAACTACTGAGCAGAAGGTAAGAGTAAGAAAATGGAAGAATAGCAACAATCACCAATACTCTGCCACTTCCCCGGCAACGGCGCCAAAAAGACGGTGGGCTCCAGTATTGTAGCAATAATGCTACAACTCCTGGAGCTTCCTATCTCTAATTTTATCAACCCGGTAGTTCGTAACAAACTTGGAAGCGACGGTGTTGTATGCACAAGTACTAGCTCTTGTCGCAGCTGTCACTTGGTCAGCTGGCACAAGTCCGCTAGGGCTCAAGCCAACTTCTATATGTTCTCAGAAGAAGCTTTCTAAATGATGGACGAAGGCTATCTCAAAGGAAATTAATCTACTTTGCAAAAATGAATTGAAAGCCAACCAAAACATGGAAACCCTAGTAAACCCTAATCTGACTAGTTTAACCTCTATGATGCAATAGTGAGAGTGAAAATGTCTAAAAATGAGGCCATTACTTCTAGTGATGTGGAATGCATGAACTCAAACTACTTCCATTGAAAAGAACATTGTTTTTGTATTTTTGCTTCAGTGGTTGGAGTGATTATGATTTTGTTTCTTATTAGGGTTTGGTTGTGCAGAGGTGGTGCGAAGGGAAGGAAAGCTTGGGAAAGGTCAGGGGGGCTAGGAGAGGTCCCAGGGGATCCCTAGCATCAGTCCACAGAAGTCCACAACATTCAGATGCTCGGCAACCAAGTTTGCAGGCTCCTACAGGATGTCTGCAGGGGATCCTACAGGAAACTCAGGAATTCTACAGGATGTCTGCTAACTTCTACAGGATGTTCTACCGTGGGAGTTTTGGGTGATGGTGAAGTGATGGAGCAGTATGGGTGGATAGGTAAGATGGAGATGGAGCTTGTGATGGCTCAGGAATAGAGAAATAAGATGGAGAAAGAGTGCATGAAGTTGGTTGGTGGATAGAAGGATGGGAGCAACGAAAGGTCAAGAAAATGGAGCTACGTGGGCAATGGAAGAGTTGGAAGGTAAACGAACTGAACAGAGGTCGAGTAGATGGCTTTTAGGCGTGGCTAAGAAGAAGAAGAAGGAAATGGAATGATACTGAGCAGTGTAAATAAAACAAATTGCTTATGTCTTGCACCAAAAACGAGAATCCATTAACCTGTGCTACCTGTGCTATTTAACCAATGAACAGCTATGTAAATCGTGAAGAGAAGTCGTGCATGGAGTTAGAATGAAGAAGTATGGTTCTAGGGCAAAATGCATGGAAGGATCTACGATTGCAATGACTGTGTGGCAGCTTGCATGAAAGCATAAGACTGCGTTTTTTTGGTGGTTGGGATAGACTGCACCCCAATCTCTAAACAGAGATGGCAGTGAAGGCACTATCAACCTTTTTCTTGGAGCTCCAGTGAATTACAAACCTCCTATTCTGATCTAAGCAACTGAAAGGGATTTAACCATAAGCTAATCCTACTCAATCTCATTAACGAAATCAAATCAGCAGACTGTGTTCTTGAAATGCATATCAAACAAAGAAACAAAGTGCTGGAAAGAAAGGCAAATAACACTACAAGAAGAGGAGATCTATTGCTCTCAGGTTGGGCCCTAACCTGAGAGCTATAGCTCCCTTAAAAGCTCAGAATTAGATCCAAATCTGCTTGCCTTTATTCATAATCAAAAGTCTAATGTCATGCCAAAACTGGCTTACAAAACAAACAAACACCGAGCTGTAACTCGTGCTCAGAAATTACAATAGTAATTCAAAAGGTCAAAAAGCTCCTAACAAAGGCTACGGCCTTCATATTTATACATAAATGAAGATCAAGCTGGCTTCCTCGATTTGTGGAGCTTGGCTGTCCAACTGAAAGTCAAACTGTTGTAAAACTGCTGATCCTGTAGAACATGTTGGCTGCCTTTAAGCTCGGTGGGGAGAGCTGTTGGAGCTCGGAGTTAAGGTGAAAATCACGAGGGAAGTCATTTAAGGCTGTAGACAACCTCCCTATAAACCTGCAATGCCACCTTTGTTGTCTCCTTGTCTCCTTCTGCATGGTCTTTTGCTCTCTTTAATGCCAAAAACCTGAAATCATCATGTATTAGCCACATAGATATAATGCCTGCCCTTCTTCCTACAAATAACACGAATATACTAAGAAATGAATGCATAAGTGATAAAAGATGAATGGTTGAGCAAGGTAAGTAGGCCAATATGAGCCCAAATTGTACCAAAAATTGGGGCTCATCACAATCACAATGAGAAAGCCTTCTTCCTTACCTCATTGATTCCCTTAATTGTGCAGTTTTTCTTTCCTTTCCCTCAATCATTGTGCATTGTGTAGTAATAATGACTAGACCCTCACCATTACCTCTTGATCCTACATAATGCAAAATTCTTGAGCCTCCTCCTCAATCCTGCACTTTGTCCCAGCTCAATTAGCATGCAACATGAAGCAGAATAGACTAGGATATTTTGGGAATGATGTCATGAGTGAATCCTATTTTTAGGTACTAGTATCTTGACATGATAGGATGATGCTCAAGGAGGATGTTCGAAGATCATGAAGGGATACACTTGTGAAGCTGGAACCATGAAGGGACTATGAAGGAATAAGAAGAAGGGACATTGGATCACAATTGAAGATTGAAGGTCAAAATCACAAGGAAGACTCCATATCTTCTAAGCTCTGGGAGGATGAAGATGAAACACATGGAAGGCTTATCATGAAGATACAAGGGAGGTCATCAAAGAGAGCCTACAAGAGGACACTTGCAAAGAAGGAGCAAAAGGAAGAACCATCATGAAGGATATGAAGGAACCTTGGATAAAGACAAAAAGATGATAACTTATGTTGACTTGGAAGGTTTTGACACTCACCTAAGACCCTTTGGAGGGTGAAGATGAAAAAGAACAAATATACATCATGAATATTGTGAAGGAAGCAACAAAGGAAACAGCTTACATTGACACATCATCACAAAGTTCCATATTATCAATTCCAAGTCATGGCTTGTCCAAGTTCCACCACAAAGTCATATGTGTCAATGTATCTTGCCACATCATTTGTGGAATGTAATGAGAAAGTGTAACATGTGTGGAAGCCCAAGGGTCCCACATGGAATGCAAAAGGTCACTACAAAGTTCTAAAGTCATGTAGAATCTCAAAAGTCATATAGGAATTCGAAAATTCATAGTAGAAGCTCAAGAGTCATGAGGGAGGTCAAGAGTCGCATGGGAGGTGGAGAGTCAGATGGGAGGGGCACATCATGTGTTATAAATGCACCCTCATAACTCAAGAAAATGAACTTTTGGGACTTTAACTCTTCACCTTCGCTTCTCTAGCTTGGCATAGGAGAGAAGATATTTCTTTGGAGGAGTATGTGACTTAATGTTCCACTATTGGGACTAGGGTGGCATAATTGTAATTATCTATGTTGGGACTTTCACTTAATATATGAAGCTCTCAAAGCCGATGCACTTTCATGCATATTTTGTGAATGATTATGAGACTATTCTTTTATTTCTTATGGTGTATGTTTATGTTAACACATACTAATGAAAATGAACTATTTTGTTGGCTTTGGTATGTATCTTGTTGAATGTGCATTGTTACTTGATTTTATAATCATTATTGTATTGTGAACTACTTTGCAAGTTAAATAATGATCCTCTTATGCTCTTGTGTGTCTCTTTTAGGATACTACTATTATTTTTCTTCTGGAGGCTCACTTTCTCTTTCCTAGCCATGAAAGCACCTTATATACTTTGCAATTCTATCCTCACAGTGTCAACTTGCTTGTTTCAAGGATTATTTTTATAATCTCTTGTTTTTGTAATTGAAGCCAAGACATATTCCTAAGAGTAATGGAAACCAATCTTATTTCCAGTTGGGGCTCCTACTCCAAACAGTGTGAGGTCTAATTGGCACTTCATACCAAGGAGACCCCCTTATTGGCGGACTTTCAACACTATAAACAGTTGGCACTAGAAGGAGGGATGTTAGGTCCCTATAATACTAGTGTGTCCCTCTTATTGTTATTTTGTGCCCATGTAGCCCCCATATTGCTATTTTTGTGCCCCATAGAATCCCACTATTATTATGTTGTTCCCTTACATTATTATTATTACGTAGGCTATGATTATATTGTGACCTCTTAGACTCTTATATATACAAAGGAGGTCTTGTCATTTGTATCATCCAAGAATTTTTCATTTATTTACTGTAAAGGAGGTTTCCACCTTGAAGAGTATACTTTTAAAGTCATTGATTTATCTTTTTGTGAGTTTGTTTCATAACATTTGGTATCAACTCTTTGGATTCTAGGGTTTCGCTGCTTCAAATAGGTCATCGTAGCATTTTCACTATAATTTTTTTTATATGATTCTTCAGAAGCTAAAATTGCAACCACGAGGAGCTAAAAGCATGGTGAACATCATGCCATAATTTTATATCTTAGTTCACTATATTGTCTGAGATATGGTTCAAAGAATTTAGGGTTTTTTCATGATCCATAATTCAGTCTCAAACAATTAACCAATGGAAAATCATCATAACTTTCGCTTCCAGAATCATAATGGAATTTCATAAAAAATTACAGAAATAGAATGGATTTTAGTTTCTTTTGTATTAATTTCAAGTCTGAATCATAAAACCATGACATGAGGTATTACATATAAGTTTGATCTACTGAACTAGTCCATAATTAGGTCATTGTGGGAGATTTTACGTAACATTATCTTGAAGAATCCAATTGTGGTCTGACTTGTGAAATTGGAAAGAAGACTCAAATGAATACCATAGGAAGGAATTTCAGACCTTGGAGATTTGAAATTATAGATTTAAATTAATTTAAAGAAATTTGAAGTGATTCAAGGGGCAGAGTGAAGTATAAATATCATTATTTTATTCCAAAATGCCTCGAAAAAAAAATGGAGACACCTAGTAAGAAACCAGAGATCACTTCTATGATGCATGAAGAAGAGGAAGAAATGCAGCATGATATATCAAATTTACGAAACCTAGTGCAACAAATTTCGCTCTCGCAAAAAGTAACAAAAAATGAATTGGAATCCATGATGAATGTTAATATAGATGGTATAAAAATGGGCATGGGAGTTTTAAATCATGGTTTAAAAGTATACATGGAAGAAATGATGAATGTCAAGATAGAGGGGTTGAAGGAAGGTTTGGCAAAGCTGCTAGAAGAAAGGCTTCCTAGTGGTGACAAGGTAGTCCATGAAAATCATGATGAGGACAAAAAGAATATGAATTATGATTTTAGATAATCCAATGCAGGGTTTAAGAACCACCACATTCCAAAGATAGATATGAGGATGTTTTATGGCAAGGATTTGGTAACATGGATAGTTCAGATGGAGTAATATTTTGATCTACAGGATATGAAATCCTCACAAAAGGTATGTATTATGTATTTATATTTAGAACCCAATCAATTCAATGTATGGTATATATGGTTTTATTCTCATAAACCAATTGTCACCTGGTCAATTTTTATGGAGGAAATGATAGCACATTATGAATATATAAAGAGAAACACCTTCTTTAGCCAATTGATAAATCTCAAACAAAAGGGTTCAATGGTGGAGCACATTGAAGACTTCCAAAATTTGAATATTAGGGTAACTGATATTCTAGAGGAGCATAGTATTGATGTATTCATAGGGATTTTAAAAGTTAACATCCAACACGAGGTTTTCCTTTGGGAACCTGATTCACTCGAGAAGGCATTCATGGTGGCAAGAAAAGTAGAAAGCAAAATTATGGCAACAAGGAAGTCTAACACTCACAACTATAAATATGGAAGTGTTTTTGCTCCTATTCTTCCACAACCTACAAGGTTGACATCAAAACAATTGGAGTAAAAAAGAGAAAAAGGGCTTTGTTACAGTTATGATAGAAAATACACTAAAGGTCATGAGTTTGTTGAGAAGAAATTATTCTACATAGACTGTGAAGAGGAGAAAGAAAAGGAACAAGAAACATCAAAAGAGGAGGATGTACACTAGGAACCAACATTAGAGAAAGAAGAAATGAACCCGAACATATCTTGTAATGCACTGGCAGGAATTACCACTCCTCAAACTCTCAAGATAGAAGGATATATCAAGAAGAAAAAGTTAATAGTGTTGATTTATTTGGGTAGTACCCATAATTTTATCCATTGTAAGATAGCCAAGGAATTGAATTACTTCCTATATCCAACACCAGAGTGTCAAGTGATGGTTGCAAATGGAGGAACTATAAATTGCTCTGGAAAGTGCCATAATATCAAGCTAACCATGGGGGAATATGTATTGAAAATTCCAATGCTTTCCATTCCAATGGGTGGTGTTGATGTTGTACAAGGAATCCAATGGTTACAATCTTTAGGGATGATATCCTTCAATTTTCAAGAACTTTTCTTGAATTTTTTTTGGGAAGGAAAGGGATTTGAAATAAGGGGTATTGCAGGGAAACCAGGAAAGATAATCAGCTCTAATGGCATGAAAAAGCTTATGAAAAAAGAACAACGGAGTGTAATTACATGATTATGCTCTCTAGGGGTTCAAACATCGAAATCATTTATTTCTCTAGATCTCCAAAAAGTCTTGGACAATCATTCCAAGGTGTTTGATACTCCCAAAGGCCTCCCACCTATTTGTGATCATGATCATGCAATTCACTTGATTCCAAGAAGTGGTCCTCCAAACATCATGCCTTACAGATATCCTTATTCCCAAAAGATTAATTAAACGTATGGTTATAGAAATGCTAGAGGCTAGTATAATTCAACCTAGTCAAAGTTCTTTCTCTACTCCAGTAGTATTGGTGCACAAGAAGGATGTATCATGGCATATGTGTCCATATTATATGGAGCTCAAAAACCTCACTATTAAAGATAAATTTCCCATTCCTCTCATTGATAAATTGTTGGATGAATTAAATGGAGCAATTTACTTCACCAAGCTAGATCTTCATTCAGGATATCATCAAATTAGAATGAAGACTCAAGACATTCTGAAAATAGCATTCATAACTCATGAGGTTCATTATGAATTTTTTGTCATGCCTTTTGGCCTTACTAATGCACCTTCTACATTTCAAGGTTTGATGCATTCCATTTTTAAACCCTTCCTTAGAAAATTTGTGTTAGTGTTTTTTGATGATATACTAATCTACAACAAGTCTTGGAAGGATCATGTTCAACATGTTGACAGGGTGCTCAAACTATTCGAGGAGAAATAGTTGTATGCAAAAACCTCCAAATGTTTCTTTGGAGTACAAGAGGTGGAATATTTGGGTCGTATTGTATTTCATGAGGGTGTTAAGGTATACCATAACAAAATTAAAGCCATTAAGGAATGGAAAATCCCCACAACCATAAAGCATATTCGGGGATTTCTTGGGTTGACAAGGTATTATCGCAAGTTTGTTAAGAATTTTTGGAAAATAGTGGCACTTCTAACATCATTACTGGAAAAAGATGCATTTTATTGGACTCCAGAAGCAACAAAGGCCTTTGAACATATTAAAGAGGAAATGTGCCAAGCACTGGTCTTAGCTACGCCAAACTTCACAATTTTTTTTATAGTGGAATGTGATGCTTCAGGAAATGGAATTGGTGTAGTTTTAATGCAAGAAGGAAGACCCATTTCTTTTGAAAGTCATCCAATTAAAGGAAATTATTTACACAAACCCATTTATGAGAAGGAAATGTTGGAAATACTACAAGCACTAAAGAAATGGCAACATTACCTAATGGGAAAACACTTCAGGGTAAAAACAAATCATGATAGTCTTAAATACTTTTTGGAACAAATATTATCTTAAGAAGAGAAAAAAAATGGGTGACAAAGATGTTGGGTTATGACTTTGAAATCATCTACAAAAAAATGTTGTTGCAGATGCACTATCAAGAAAGGATGAGGATGTGGAAGCATTTCTTTGTGCCATTTCTATTATCCAACCTGAGTGGATAACTGAAGCAAGGGATGAATGGAAGAATGATGAAGAGGTGTGGTCACTCATTCAAAAGTTGCAGCAAGATCCCAGTACATATGATACATTTAGCTGGAAAAATGATTCATTATGGTACAAAGATTACTTATATCTTTGTAATAATTCCCAACTCAAACAAAATATTCTTTTGGAATTGCACACCTCTCCCTTAGGAGGGCACTCAGGATTTTTAAAAACTTACCATAGGGTTAAGAGGAATTTTTTTGGGATGGCCTTAAATTTGATATTCAGAAGTTTGTGGCAAAATGTTCAGTTTTCCAATAAAATAAAGTTGAGACAATTAAGACCAAGGCTCGATTACAACTTTATCCATTCCAAGTCGGCGTTGGGAGGAGGTCTTAATGGATTTTATCACAGGTTTACCCAAATTCTGAAGGAAAGAGTGTCATCATGGTGGTATTTGATAGACTTTCCAAGTATGCACACTTTTATGCATTATATCATCCTTTTAAAGCCAATACAATTTCTACTACATTTATGTAAACAATTCAAAAGCTTCATCGAAATCCAAATATTATAGTAAGTGACAGAGATCCCATTTTCATTGGAAATTTTTGGACGAAATTATTTTCTTGTCTTGGTACTCAATTAGCTCATAGCTCATCTTATGATTGGTCCAGGTGGATATTGGTGGCCACTAGCCAATTCCACTTGGACCCCCACCATTGTTTCTTTCAGTTTTTCAGTTTCCTTAATTGTAGCACAATTTACCATTTTTAGCAGTTTTTCAGGTCCTAAACTTCCGAAGCTCTTTTGAGGCCCTAAACCCTTTTTTTGGGAAACTTGGGAGAAACATGGGTCCATGGACTGATGTTTCTCATCCCAAAGTTGTAGTCCTTGGATAGATCTTTCTAACGAGGTATTGTGCGCGTCAAACAGAGATCATATGCCAAAGTTACGACCTAGGGAAGTTGATGTAACAATTTACCCAAAACGGGGCCCATAGTTTGGCGCTTCATCTCCTAGGGTTATTTTTTTTATGTTTAGGGTTTTCCCTTATTTCTCAACAATAAATAGGCCTTCAAGCCTCATTGTAAGATAGTTCAAAGGCATGTAGCTACCACATCTCTTCTCAGAGATAAGCTACCATTGCCCTAGCTAGTTTATTTCCAATTTTGTTTGTAAGCATATTTCAGTATTTTACAGTAATGAAATCAAGTATTATTTCTGTTGCATCTCTGTATGAATGGTTATATCTGTAATTTGTTGCGTTCCTGTTTAAATCTGGATCAATGTTCCTCAATCTGATGGGAAAACTGAGATAGTGTACAAATGTTTAGAAGGATATATTTGTTGCTTTGTATCTTGTAAACAAACACAATGGGCCAAGTGGTTACCTCTAGCTGAATGGGTGTATAAGACTTCCTTCCATACTGTAGAAAAAATGACCCCATTTAGGGCACTTTATGGATATCATCCACCATCCATCACATCATATTTAAGAGAAAATTCTATGGTTCAACTAGTGGAAGATCACATCGAGCATCAAAAACAAATTCTCCAACTCTTAAAGGATAACCTCACTCTGTTGCAGAATCGAATGAAACAACAGGTAGATCATCATCGCAGTGAAAGAAGTTTTGATGTAGGTGACTAGGTATTTTTATGGCGATAACCATACAAACAAATGTGTCTCAAGCAAGCTAAGAAGGATAATAAATTATCACCCAAGTACTACGGTCCTTACAAGGTGTTGCAAAAGATTGGTATTATGACATACAAATTGGAGCTACCTACATCTTCCCAAGTACACCCATTTTTCCATGTTTCATGCCTAAAGAAGCTTATTGGTGACAAGCTTCCAGTTTAAACAGTGTTGCCTTAACTTGACAAAGAAGGAAAAATCGTATTTAAGCCTGAAGTAGTCATGGAAACAATAACCCAATAGCTACAGAATCAATCAATTTCAGAGTATCTCATTAAGTGGAAGAACTTTCCTGCTAAAGATTCCACATGGGAGGATGATAATTTTATACAGAAGCATCCATAACTACTTAAGCATTGAGGACAACACTTTTTTGAAGGAGAGGGGCATGTTAGGTCCCTATAATATGAGTGTGTCCCCCTTATTTTTATTATTGTGCCCATGTAACCCCCATATTATTGTTATGCCCCATACAAGCCCACTATTGTTATGTTGTGCCCTTACATTATTAGTTTTATGTAGTGTATAAAAACCTGTAGATTCACAAGCTCATGTAATCTACTAAAACAAGAGACAATAATCTACTTCTACTCTTTACAATAGAAGCCCATAAACATTGAGAAAACAATAATTTCTAGAGGAAGAGAATCAAAGGCACATAACACAATAAATATCCGGGGAAAGCCACAACTCAAAACCCCAGTATTTGTTTTGTATTAATCTAGAAAATCAAGATGAAATTACAATGCTTGTTCTCTCTAGAACAATCCCAGCACTCATCAAATTCAATTTCTAACTCATAAGCAAGCCCAAGTCCAAAGCTTAGCCAATTCACAAGCTCTCCAAGTCTCTATTCCAATGCGTAATTCCTATTAAGTATAACTTGTATTTAAAGGGAAATAAAGCCTCTAAAAATAGTGCAATCCCTCAAGGATCAGCTCCTGATTGCATTGACTATCAGTGCAACTCAGAAAAATCTAAAACAAATAGTACATTGTCCCTACACTCTAGTCTCAACTGGGTCTTTCTCAGAATCAACATGCATAAGTTTCTGATGGTGGAATCTTCAGTTAACTAGAGTAGCAATAATTAGGTCACTAGTGTCCCAACTAACTGTTTACTCACTATTAGTTCCTAAAACTGATTGGAATGAATTTAATTGGACTTAACTCAATAAACTGAGTTAACTAATTACAACTCATTGATAACTCATCATTAACTGCTATAAGTTAGGGAGAACATATACATGTCTTCTAAAAGACTTCCAATTCGAATTTCCTAAATTAATTAAGTTAATTAAACTTAATTAATTATTTTCAAATTGCTATGAGAAAAGAATTCTATTTTAATTCATAGTTTAATTTAAGGAAAATTAAACAGGAATTTCCTGTTACCATTTCTCAACACTCCCTCTCAACAAGAAAGGGACTATCCACTACCCCAATCCTGTCTCTGTGAAACTCAAGTTTACATCTTAGCAATGCCTTTGTCAAGATGTCAGCATCTTTATCCTCCGTGGGAATGTAATCTAACAACATGATCTGCCTCAATACACAATATCTAAGATTATGATACCGAATATCTATATGCCTCGACCAATCATGAAAAACTGGATTTTCAGAGAGTTTGATACAACTCTAATTATCACAATAAATAATTGTCTGATCCATCTGCTGACCAAACAAACCAACCAGGATCATCCTCATCCAGATAGCCTCACATGCTGCTTGGCTTGCAGCCATGTACTCTACCTCTGTCGAACTAAGTGCAACCGATCTCTATTTCCTATTGTACCAAGAAACTACAGCTAACCCAATAATAAAGATCCCTCCTGATGTTCTCTTCTTGTCAAATGGAATCCCCACCCAATCTACATCAGTGAAGCCTTGAAGCTTCACTCCCTTTGTCCGTTTGTACCACAACCCAAACTTAGTAGTGCCTCTGAGGTATCTCAATACATTCTTTGCCTCCTTCCAATACATCTTGGTAGGCCTAACCATCGCTTGACTAAGCTGGTTAACTGCATAACACATATATGGTCGTGTGTTCACCAAATACATGAGTGAACCCACAAGCTGCTTGTAAACAGTAGCTTCCACTACTTCTCCTGAAGTAGCATCCTCCTTCCTCTAGTTACCAACTAGAGGAGTCTCCATGGGTTTACTTCTCTCCATGCGGAATCTCCTGAGTATCTCATTGGAAAACTTGCCTTGAGAAACAAACAACTCCCCATCTCCCTACCATACCTCCATTCCAAGAAAGTAATGCATGAGCCCCATGTCCTTCATCTCAAACTCTCTTGCAAGGTCCTCCTTGCAAGATTTGATGAGCTTCTCATCACCTGTCAGTATGAGATCATCTACATAAAGTACAATGATCAAAAGCTTACCTTCCACCACTATGTGTCACAGGTTTGCATCTGCTTCACTCTTCATGAAGCCCAACCCAGTGAATTAGCTATCTATCCTGGTGTACCAAGCATGGGGTGCTTACTTCAGCCCATACAACGCTCTCTTGAGTCGGCACACATGCGACTCACAGTCCAAGGTTTCAAAACCTTTGGGTTGCTCTATGTACACCTCTTCCTCAATCATGTCATTGAGGAAGGTAGTCTTCACATCCATCTGATGGATACTCCAACCCATCTATGCAAATAGTGCCAAAATAGATCTGATAGATGAGTACCTTACAACAGGAGAAAAGGTCTCATCATAGTCAATCCCCTCTACTTGTGAAAAGCCACGGGCCACAAATCTAGCCTTATGCTTCTCAACACTACCATCTATAGCTTGATTTACCTTGTAAAGCCAATGGGAGCTCACAACTGACTTGTCGTCCGGTCTCGGGACCACATCCCAAAACACGGTTTCGAACTATGGAGTCATACTCCTCCACCTTCGCATCAACCTAAACTGGTTGTTGCACTACTTCCTGAAAGGAAGATGGCTCTATCACAACACATGCACCCATAAGTGCCATGTATCCAGTGTACCTCTCTGGTGAAATCCTCTATTTGTGCTGAGAAGAGAGTGCTCCCACATTCTCCCGTGCATCATCCAACAATATGTCAACCTCTCTAGTGCGCTTTCTTCCCTCTCTAGAAGACTCTGCCTGAGTGGATGTCTCCACTCCCAGAACCTCTGCATGTGGTTACTCCACATCAATCTAAGGCTCCTCAATCTTAGGAACTAAGAGTTCCTCCTCCGCATGTAGCTCAAGCTCCCTCTCAAGGGATACTCGCATGGCCTTCTCCTCATTAAACTTGACATCCCTGCAAACCACTATCATCTGACTAGTTTCCATGTACACCCAATAGTTGTGGGGAGTATCAGTGTACCCCACAAAAATCCCCAACTCTTTTTTTGGCTCAAGCTTCTTCTGTGCATCTTTGGTCACATGGAAATAAACCAATGACCCAAAAATCCTGAAGTGACCAACATCTGGCCTCTTACCAGAGTAAGCTTCATCTGGTGTTTTACACTCAAGTATCCAATGTGGGCTACAGTTCTGAACATAAACCAATGTGTTGCGTGCCTCAACCGACAAGTGTAGTGGTAGGCATTGATCATGTAACATTGCCCTTGCTGCCCCTACAATGATCCTTTTCTTCCTCTCGACAACCCCATTTTGTTGAGGGTTATGAGGTGTCGTCAACTCTCGTTTAATCCCTTCCACTACACATAAGCTCTTAAACTCATTGGAGACATATTCTCCGCCGTTATCACTCCATAGAGCTTTAACCTTCTTGTCTGACTCTTTCTTGACCAATGCTTTGAATTCACAAAACTTTGTGAATGTCTAATCCTTTCTCTACATGAAAAATATCCAACATTTACGAGAATAGTCATCTACAAATATAACATAATACCTATGTTTGGCAGTGGATGTTATCGAGAATGATTCACACACATCTGAATGGACTCTCTCCAAAATAGACTCTACTCAACTGTCTCTATCTCCAAAGGAAGACTTGGTGTATTTTCCCAAAGTATAACCCTTGCATGTATCAACTTTATCAAGCGTACCTTTGGGAAGGTTGGTAGAGATTTGTTGCAATATCTTCAAGGCCCCATGATGCAAGTGGCCCAATCACCTGTGCCACAACTCGCTGACATCTCAGCTCAACATCTTTTCCACTTTTGAACTCAAAGAAGCACAATCCTCTACCTCTATCTTATAGAGATTCTGAACTCGAATCCCTATCTTCTTTACTTGACCTGTGGCTATGTGTCAAAGGAACACCTTTCCTTTCAAAAAGATCACATCATAGCCTCTATCCTCAAGCATGGCAACAGATACCAAGTTCTTCGTCAGTCTGGGTACATGCATAACATTCTTCAAGGTGAGTGGAGCCACATGCTCCCTCTGAAAAGTAATAGTGCCCACATCAGTAACACTATACTTACCGTCATCACCCATCTCGATATGCATCTTTAGATCTTTGTCCTCTAGTTCACTAAATAACTCTTTGTTGCCAGTCATGTGGAAAGAAGCTCCACTGTCTAAGTACCAAACACTTCCCATCATTGAAGACACCATGCATGCAATGAGGGGAAAGTCCAATTCAAATTGGGAGGCCAAAGCCTCACCTACTACTCCTCTTGAGGACTTCTTAAATGGAAAATTTGTAGCAAAGTGACCCATCTTGTGACAATGAAAGAATTTAACTTTTGTGATGTCCTTCTTCTTACCTCCATGATAAGAATTTGATTTGGAACGAGAAATTTTACCTTTCCCCTTCCTTTCCTTAATTGCTAAGGCATAGTTCTCTTCATCATCAATCTTTGATGAAGAGCCATCCCTGGTGTACCTTCTGATCTCATCCTGCATCAAATCCAACCATAGTTGTTCCCAATCTGGCAACTTCTCCCAACCATTGACAGAGTCCTGATAACTATGCCAAGTCTTTGGGAGTCCAAGAAGAGCAAGGCTCACCATATCCTCCTCAGCCACTGTGATTCCAACACTTCCAAGTTCATCCTGATAATGAGTGAAATTGGTCAAGTACTTTGGAATCATCTCACCTTTCTCCATCTTGATTTTATGAAGTTTATCCTTCAGTACCAACTTCCTTTGATCACTTCTATTTTGATCCAAGTCCGTCAATGTTTTCCACATAGCATGCGGAGTTTCCTTGCCATGGAAACTTGAGACAATGTGGTCTCAAACTCCCTCAAGGATTATCCGCCTTGCCTTCGCCACACCCTTCTTCTGTTTGGCCAAGTTCTGTGCATCCGTCGTTATTGGCTTGGGGACTTCTTGATCAGTGAATTCCTTCAAGCCATTATCTTCTAGCACAACCTCTATCATGTCCCTCCAGGCTATAAAATTTGAGCTTCCTTCCAATCCATACTCAAGCCTCAAGCCATGGAACCCATCTGCCGATCCTAAAGTATGTATGCAAATTCAACTTTCACCTGTAACCCAAAAACTCAGTACTTCGAAATCTCCTCTAGAGATATGGTTTTAAATCAACCATATCTCCCTCATCTGAACTACGATTCAGTCGATTTTTTTTTTTTGAATTTGGGTATCTTTTCCCAAGGAATCCAAATCTGCAATTTGTTTCTGAAAATTTTGAACAGAAATTCTCAGAACTTCTCTACAAACTCTCGGCCCAAAAATAATATTTCTCTGATACCATGTAGAAAAAACTGTAGATTCACAAACTTATGTAATCTACTAACACAAGAGACAAGAATCTACTTCTACTCTTTACAACAGAAGCCCATAAACATCGAGCAAACAATAATCGATAGAGGAAGAGAATCAAAGGCACATAACACAATAAATATCCGGGGAAATCCATAGCTCAAAACCCCACTATTTGTTTTGTATTAATCCGGAAAATCAAGATGAAATTACAATTATTGTTCTCTCTAAAACAATCCCAGCACTCATCAAATTCATTCTCCAACTCATAAGCAAGATCAAGGCCAAAGCTTAGCCAATTCACAAGCTCTCCAAGTCTCTATTCCAATGTGTAATTCCTATGAAAGATAGCTTGTATTTAAAGGGAAATAAAGCCTCTAAAAATAACGCAATCCCTTAAGGATCAGTTCCTGATTGCATGCACTATCAGTGCAACTCAGAAAAATCTAAAACAAATAATACACTATCCCTGCACTCTAGTCTCAACTGGGTCTTTCTCATAATCAACATGCATGAGTTTCTGATGGTGGAATATTCAGTTAACTAGAGTAGCACTAACTAGGTCACTAGTGTCCCAATTGACTATTTACTCACTATTAGTTCCTAAAACTGATTGGAACTAATTTAACTAGACTTAACTCAATAAACTGAATTAACTAATTACAACTCATTCATAACTTATCCTTAACTCCTATAAGTTAGGGAGAACATATACATGTTTTCTGAAATACTTCCAATTCGAATTTCCTAAATTAATTAAGTTAATTAAACTTAATTAATTATTTTCAAATTGTTATGAGAAAAGAATTCTATTTTAATTCACAGTTTAATTCAAGGACAAATAAAACTAGAATTTCTTGTTGCCATTTCTCAACATGTAGGATCTGATTATATTGTGACCCCTTAGACTCCTATATATACAAAGGAGGTATTGTCATTTGTATCATCCAAGAATTGTTCATTTATGTAGTGTAAAGGAGGTTTCCCCCTTGAAGAGGATAGTTTTTAAGTCGTTGATCTATCTTTTTGTGAGTTGGTTGCATAACAAGGGTCAGATGACAAGTTGACCCCAATGAGTCTATTTTGAATCTCTTATCTTGAATGGCTCATTCCCAAATCATACTCCCAATATGTTTTTCTAATAGATCCAATCTCAAACTTTCACTCCCCATGGAACGTTTTTACAACTTATCTTAATTAAAGTTTGATGGCGAGGGTGAAATATCCATAGTTGAACATACATCTTATTTTCAAGAGAAAACTAATGGAGAGCGTAGTAATTAGAGATGTATATATTTTTCTCTGAAGGAATAATCCCTCTTCCACCCTAGAAATATAAATGTCAATAAAATTCTAATGAGAATAATGAAAATAAAATAAAGGGTGAAAGAAGAGAAAACCTTCCTACGCTGGGAGGTGAAACAAGTAACTTCGTTAGGGTATTGAACAAGCTTGCTGGTAGGGAAGCAATGCTTCTATTCCTATAGTGACTCTATCGGGGTAACTGGACAGGCCTACTAGTAATGAATCAACATTAAAGATGACATCAAAACTTTTATCTTTTCAAACTCGCAACTAATATTACCCTCCTCCCAGATCGAAAAAATTTTGATATGGTAATCTTTGGGAATATGTGTTCAACTGAGAAGGGGATAGAAGAGACTACATCCATAAGTAAGATAAATGAGGAATCTAGGGAAATCCACATGGTGAATCAATACTTCCTAAAAGACTAGACTCTATGTATAAATCTAGTCTAATTAAACAAATAAGTTAGATTTTTTCCAGTGTTGTCCTGCAACAAACACCCTCCAAAGTTTTCCTACACTTGAATTTTGGAGCCTACTTATGATCCCATTATTTTCTTACCTCAAGTTGTTCAAGGTCACTTCATGGTCGATTGATCTTTTACGAGATTCTAACTATAAAAACAAATTTCTTACACATTCTTAGCCTTTTGATACATTCTCAAGTGCACCCTCTTCTCGCAAGCTCATCAGTCAATTTTTACCCTTGAAGATAGGCATTACACAATCCTTGAGAGTAGTGATTGTGCTATCTCTGAGAGTAGTTCCTAAGTGGTTCCCACTGATAGTAACTCTGCAACTCTCAATGATAGTCACTACACAACTAGGGTTAACAGTGATTGTGCAACTAATAAAAATAGTAACCCTACAATTCTTGTTGACAGTCAATGTGCAATCTTAGTTGACAATGAGCATGAAATCCTATAAGAGAGTCATTCTTTCTCTCATAGTTGCAATTGTATTAGTGAGTCTCCTCAACTATCACTTTTTCACACATTTACTTTCATAAGTGTTGATTTCACTTTCGCAATTGTCCCTTTTGTTTGCTTTCCCTTAAGAAGTGTTACTTTTGTGTTCTCTTCACTATAGCATGTGTCATATTCCCTTTCTTTAGCTTTTTCAAGTGTCATTTTCACTTTTTCTTATTGTCACAAGTTTTTCTTTTGATTGTTTTCACTCCTGCTTGCGTCACACTTTAGCGCACCACAAGAGGTAGCACTAGCGCATTCTTTTTTTTTAGTTGATCATATATATTATAAGAATATGTGCTAGACACTCTCCCATATCTTAGCATACTTTCTGGTCATAGTTGAAACTCTTGTCGTATCTTGTATTCTAAATGTCGTAAAGTTACATTTCAACTATCACACTTAGAAATAAGTGTCGGTTTGTTGTCACTTCAATAAATGCATGTGGATTTTGAGTTTTGTGGCATGTGTTGATGTTATTTGGGTGTGAGGTCATGATTTCAATCTTGTTTGTTCTCTCTTGTCTCACTAATCCCACACTTAGCCATTTTTGGAGCTTTCAATGTCTTTGCAACTTGCCAAATCTTCGACCAATATTTATGCCCCTTGGAACTGCGCATTGTTTAGTCTTATCTCATAGTGAAGCACCCTTTCCTCCTAGAACTATGCATTGCACAGTCACTGACCCCAAGGATTGTGCATTATGCAATCATGGTGTATATGTTATGCCTCTTATCCCTTAAAATTGCATAATTCTCTCTCTCAATGAGTCTTCCACTATGCACTGCACAGTCTCAGTCAATAGTCAAGCCTCATTGTCTCCCTGACCTGCACAACTGTACAATAGTGATAAAGCCTTCTTCCTTACCTCACTGATTCCCTTAACTGTGCAATTTTTCTTCCCTATCCTTTAGTTATTATGCACTATGCAATGATAGTGACTAGACCCTCACCACTACATCTTACTCCTGTGTAATGCACAATTCCTGAGCCTCCTCCTCAATCCTACACTTTGTCCCAGCACAATCAGCATGCAACATTAAACAGAATAGATTAGGATATTTTGGGAATGTTGTCATCTTGTCATGATTGAATCCTATTTGCAGGTACTAGTATCTTGAGATGACAGGAAGATGCTCAAGGAGGATGCCCAAAAGATCATGAAGGAAGACACTTGTGAAGCTGGAACCATGAAGGGACTATCAAGCAAGAATATGAAGGGACACTAGATCACGATGAAATATTGAAGGTAAAAATCACAAGGAAGAGTCCATCATCTAAGATTTAGGAGGATGAAGATGAAACACCTACAAGAATTATCATGAAGATACAAGGGTGGTCGTCAAGGAGAGGCTACAAGAGGACACTTGCAAAGGAGGGTTCCAACACTCACCTAAGACCCTTTGGAGGGTGAAAATGAAGAACAAACAAAATCTATCTTGAAGATTGTGAAGGAAGCAACAAGGAGAGCAGCTTGACATTAACACATCATCACGAAATCCCATATCATCAATGCCAAGTCATGGCTTATTCAAGTGTCACCATAAAGTCATATGTGTCAATGTATCTTTCCACATCATTTGTGGAATGTAATGAGAAAATGTAACATTTGTGGAATCCCAAGGGTCCTACATGGAATGTTAAAGTTCACTATGAAGTTCTAAAGTCATGTAGAAGCTCAAAGGTCATATAGGAATTCGAAAAGTCATAGTAGAAGATCAAGAGTCATGACGGAGGTCAAGAGTCACTTGGGAGGTGGAAAGTCACTTCATTTGTTATAAATACACCCTCATAACTCAAGAAAATGGACTTTTGGGACTTGAACTCTTCACCTTGGCTTCTCTAGCTTAGCATAGGAGAGAAGATATTTCTTTGGAGGAGCAAGTAGTGACTTAATGTTCCACTATTGGGACTAGTGTGGCAGCATTGTAATTGTGTATCTTGGGACTTTCACTTAATATATGAAGCTCTCAGAGCTGACACACTTTCATGCATATGTCGTGAATGATTGTGAGACTATTATTTCATTATTTACTCTGTATGTTTATGTTAACACATACTAATGAAAATGAACTATTTCGTTGCCTTTGGTATGTATCTTATTGAATGTGCATTGTTACTTGCTTATTTTTATTGTTTTTGTCTTGTGAAATACTTTGCAGGTTAACTAACGATCCTCTTATTCTCTCCTATGTCACTTTTAGGATAGTACTATTATTTTTCTTGTAGAGGTTCACTCTCTCTTTCCTAGCTATCAAAGAACATTATATACATTGCAATTGTATGCCTCACAGTATCAACTTGCTTGTTTCAAGGATTATTTGTATAATCTCTTGTGCTGATAATTTTAGCCAAGGAAGATTCCTAAGAGTAATGGCAATCATCCTTGTTTCCACTTGGGTCTCCTACTCTAAACAGTGTGAAGTCTAATTAGGACTTCATACCAAAGAGACCCCTTGTTGGCGTATTTCTAGCACTGTCAACACCAAGCTTAGTGAAATATCCCATTGTTAGTTTACTTCCTAAACGCTTAGCCAATTTTCTGCTTTACTTCATTCATCAAATGAAAAACAACATAAACCATCAATAAATTCATAATAAAACAATCTTCACTAAAACATCACCATGAAATGTACACAACTTTACAATATGGGAGGGAGAATTCCCAACAACAAATTCATCTTTATTTTATTATACTTCAAACCTTACTTTACAATAGCTTACAACAACGAACATTGGGTCAAACCCCAAAGGTTCGTTGCCACAACACTTAGGAAAAAACTTCAACAAGGCTTCCAAATAGCTTCACTCATGCAGTCGTTCCTTGGCTTCCACAACCAGCCTAAACCTAACCCTGGCATAGTCTTAGCTCACACCTTTAATCAATAACTAGAACCCATCTTAGAATAAAAAACACAACCTTTCAATCTGCCTAGAAACCATTGTAGAAAACCTCTACACCTCTTGGCTCACCAAGCAGTCCTCAACTTGTTTTCCCCTTTGTTTCCATGTCCATTCACTTGTAGTTTTGTTTCTTTCCTTATCCGAGTTCATTCTTTCCTCATGCTTGCTTGTCTTTCGACTTTCCTTGATGCCTTCCACCGAAATGCCTTCACTTCATTTATATAAGTCTTTCATGTGCCAAGGGGAATGACTCATTCACCAAGTTGACCTTACATTATTTTAGCCGACTCGTCGTTTGATTGTTGGTGGTGTTATCCATGATAACTCCTAGAAATAATTTTTAGTTTGATTAGTCATCATAGATAAGGTTTTTATGTTTAGGTTCATGTGAAACATCTCATAGGGTACATTTAGTGTTTGATAGGGTCATCACAAAAAGAAAAGGTCATAATTCCATTGTTTTGAGGTTATCATTTCATAATAGACTTCTCTGATAGTTTTACAAACTTCTCAGCAACTCCAGTTCAACAAACCCAAAATTCGCTACGAATGTCCCTAGTAGTTCCGTAGAAAAATGGTCCATCCTGACACTTGTCTCACTACGAAAGTATGTTGTTGTGTAACGGTTTTATTTTAAATGATTGTTAGTGATGTCAGAGTTGTACTAAGTCATTATACACCTTTATTCTCATGTCCTCCACTCCTTTTAATTCTCCCTTACCTCTCATTTTCCCCTTTATATCGTCTCCTACTATCAAAAGGTTCACAAGTGTTATCATTGAATAGGATTTGTGTTGTCAAAATAAGTTTAGTCGTGGTCTGAGTGAAGTCTAGGTGTTCACAAATTGGTTTGCAGGTGAAGAGGAAGCAACTCACAAGCAGCTCATGACGTGTTGATAAGCATGGCAACCAAAAAATGATACAAAGGAGGTGTTATAGTACGTTATGAACCCACATATATGAAATTTCTTGAAGAAGACCCGAGTTTTGTACAGTTATTTGCCAATGTGGGATGTATACAATTTTTCCAAAAATTGCAGGGTTTTAATGCACAAATTACTAAAGACTTCACCATCAATTTCACAAGGATTGGCACGAAGGTTGGAATCTTAAGTTTGAATGTCTCTCTAGACACCATTTCTAATGCTACTGAAATCCCAAGGTTAGAGGAAACATGGTTTAAAGTTCAAAAGTTCTAGCTACAGAATTGTGATGAATTCTTGAAGGAAGAACATCGAGGGATTGATATGACAGTAGGCATCTCCAGAACCTACCTTAAGGAGCATTATTCCAAGTTACTGATGGTTATTCAAAAGTATTTTACATGTGAAGGAAGGTTCCATATGGTCTACCAGTACCACTTCAAGTTTCTACTCCACTTCACAGGTAATCAACCCCTAGATATCCCTTTCTATCTCTTCAAAAGTCTAGGAAAAATGGTTAACAAGGCTTAAGCTAAACTGAATACAAGCATTACCTCTATTTTTCATCATGGTCTTATCAAATTACTAGTGGTTGAAGATTTAAATAGATTGAACAGAGATTGGATTACCTTTTTGTTATTAAGTGGGTATGAATTAGATATTGCTACCCCCTCTAGGAGAACTCCTAAATCTAAATCCACAACCCCTAGAAAAGAGCAGCAATCAGTAAAAGAGCATAAATCAGTAGCAGAGTAGCAACCAGTGGTAGAGAAACCTGTAATTGAAGCTTCCACAAGTACTAAAAGGAGGATGACCAGAAGACAGAGTAGAGAATAGAGTACAAAGAAGGGAAAACCAACTGACATTCTAGAAGCTATAGACATTGAAGAAAGTCCAGTTGAACAACCTGTAGAAGTGACCCAAATTGAAACCAAGAAGAAAAGAAAGAGAGCTAAGAAATTAGACTTTACTCAAGAAGAACATGGTTTCATTTTTAGGCCAAGGAAACATGTCACAAGATCAATGCAGCAAGTTGAAGAGATACCTAAAGCACCATTGGACAAAATAGAACCATCAAAGAAAAAGAAAGGCAAGGAGGTTGTTCATGAAAAAAGTGAAATAGAGGTCCTACAAGAACAGTTAAGGGAGGCCAAACAAGAAGTTATCAAGACCAACCTTGAGTTTGATGAATACCAAAATGAAGTGTTAAAACAGATATATTTTTATGATGAAATTGCAGACAAATCTAAAAAGATGATAAGGACTCTGCCTTTGCACAGAATGTTGGAGCATATGTATAAAAGGAATAGTTGGTTACATGAAAATAGAAAAAGCTTACAGGGACAAGTCACAGCACTGGAAACTCAAATTGAAATGATCCAAGCTGAACTCAAAAAGAGAAACCTCAAGATTGTTGCTAAAGTAAGTTTTACTCCATGATATGGTAAAAAAATTTATTTTTTCTTCACTATACCTAAATCAATCAACTCGGCCATATATATAGTCAACATGATATTAGGAGTCATAAGGAGGCATTAAGAATCATGAAAACTAGAAAAACTCAGTATTTTGGAACTTTTGTAGCAACTCCCCATAATGAAGCCGGGAATTTTCTACGAAACTGTTGTAGCTTTCCATGGAAGTTAAGGTTGGTCTAAAGTTCAGTAAAAGATAGTTCTAAAGGCCTATGTTTAGCTTATAAACATAAAAGAAGACCTCAAAACTAGTAGAGAGAGAAAAGTGGTAGCATAAGGGTGTTTTTTGAAGTTGCTACCAAAGTTTGCTACGAAACTGCTGAAAACTCTATTTTTTTTGCTACAAAATCATAAAACTCTGTTTTTTATGCCTTTTAGAAGATTTTGAATATCAGACATCCAAGCTCCTGATGGATTACATATCATAAAGGGTGTCCACTTCATCATGTCGAACTCCTATTTTTCAACATGCCAAGTCAGCGCATAGATACATCAACATAATAGCCAACTTATTAAGAGAGTCAGCACAAAAGAAATTTAATCGATATCTATCAATAGGTTGAAGGTGTAATCACACCAAAAAATCTAGCATGCAGCTGGGCTCGGTTATCTTCATCAACAGAAAGTGGTTATAGTTTTAAAGCTAGTAGAGTCCTAGCTGAATTCCAATGATGTAAAAACAAAAAATCCATATGATGACTCTGTTAGTTAGAAGAAAAATAGGAATAGGTCTCTTAAATAGTGGATCAAATTTGGCCCAAGTGGAAAGATAATGTAAAGAGATATTTTCTCTATAAATAAGTAGCTTTTTTACTTTGAGAAGGGTTGATGGATAATTTGAAGAACTTATCTTATCTAAAATTTTGATCCTTTGTAACAGAAAATTTGCAGCAACTCTGTTTTTGTACCTAAGATTCATGTCATGGCTTTCATGTGTTTTTATAATGTTGTTTCCAATTTTACATAATATCTTGATTACTTGCAAATATTGTCAAACTACTCTAATTTCCTTCATTTACTATGTATGACTATGGATTTTAATTTGATATTAGTTTCAAAGCTATAGATGCCTCAGCATCCATCAAACATTATTGTTGGCCATAATTTGTTTTAATTTGACTACATGCCCAATGGTGGCAGTCATCACATTTATCTTCACCTACAAAACCACAAAAAGAGATCATAGTTAGTTATCTGTTGTTTGAATTGTTTCAAGTAAATTTCATTAGTGTTTTTTGAGAGAGCCCTCTCAGATTGGAAGGGCTAACTTCCAGTCCAAGTGGTATGAAATAGTTACACTAGGTTAAAGGTTGAGACAACCCAATTCTTTCTAGCCTAGTGATAACAGGTGGGTTTGGTCGACCCAGTCATGTGGGAAGAATGCCCTCACATGATTCCCCTTCACGTGTTAGCTCACCCTCACCATCACATCGCGTCCACCTTCCATCACACATTATCGCTTGAATTCCCTTCGTGTTTTCTTTGTGTGCATGACACAACCTCAGTGCCCATTGCATGGGCATGTCACCCAGTGCCCTACCTTCATGCAAATGCACCTTGGGCACATGCCTTCACTTGTGGTACCTCAGTCCATTGTGCATGCCAATTCACTTTATGAATGTTCTACCTTCGTGTGAACCATATCGTTTGGTGGGCACACTTGCCTTCATGCGAGCATCTTGTTTCACCAAACTTGTTTAAGGCTTCAATTTTTCGACACTTGAGCATGTTTTTGGGTGCACTCAAGGCAAAGTGCCTTACAATCATGAACTAAAACTCTACAACATCAGCCCTAGATCTAATCACTAGTACAGGTATAATATTCATCTTCATCATGTCTTACAGCTAAAACAAATTTCCAACCATAGCATGATGTACTTATACTAATTTTTCCCTCATCAAGTTGGACCAAATCAACACATCAATTATAATCCATTTGTCTTGATGACCTTATCAAATAGGACATGATCAACATGTCACCATTGGCACCAAATATAATGGGAAAATTCCATGCGAATGCACATGGTTTTTCTTTTTGTGTGCACAGTATTGTATACACACCTTTTGTTAGCCTCCTATTGCAATAGGTTTCATATTTCATGATTGACTGTTTTAAATGCCAAATATGTCATCTTTTTCATGCTGCAAATGTTCCATATTTCCAAGAAAAACTCAGAAAATTTAAAAAAATGTAAAGAGGGTATGCCCTAAAAGAATAATCAAAGGGCAAAAAGAATGAATTGGCCAAAGAAAAAATGAAAGAAATGAACCCCAAACAAGAGGCTAGGAAAGTGTGCAAGCTCAAATGCCACTACTTGTTCCATTTTTGAAGGATTTCATAGTTAAGGGAAGGCCAAACAGCTTAATCTTGGCTTCCCTAGGTTTAAATTGCTTGTTTTAGAAGATAGAGACTGAATATCTATCCAAACTATTTAATCTTGGCAGATTTGTAGATAGGTAGAGAAGCAAGGGTGCTCAACAGCTTAATCTGAGCCCCTGGAAGAAATAAGGATAGATTTAGATAGGAGGATAGCCAAAAGAAAAGTTGAAAAGCTGGGTTTGCTAGTTCAAGTGCACCCAAACCAAAAAGAAGAGAAAATGCTAGGTAAGTAGGTTGGGTAGGTAGTTCTGAGGTGGCAGAATAATGATTTGTGATCCATTTCATGTTTTCAAGTGTTATATCTATTCAGATCACAAGTATAAGGCATAATCCATTTGGAGCAGCTCAAGCGAGGCATGTCTAACTTCCCCTTCTTCCTTGTCCCCAAATCATTCACTAACTTCCCCTAAAGAGGTCAAGATCTGCTTGACATCTCTTAATTTCATCATTTTTCATAACTTTGGCCTAAGTAAAGATCTGCTTTACTTAGGAGTGCTCACATTTCCTCTATAAGTACTATTTCCCCTTTCAAGCCTAAGATTTCTAAACTTAGTGCTTTCTTCACCAGTTTCATATTGACTTCTAACATTATTATGTAAATCCCTTCTTATTTCCCCTTCCCCTACTTAAAATATGCTATAAATCCCTTTTATATACATATCCCCTCCCCTGGTTGAAAAATAACCATAAATATCCCTTGGGAATTACTAAGTTTACTTGAAACTTAGTAAGAACCCTCATTTTCTTCATCAAACCCTCTTCCAATGCATTAGGATTCATTCCTATGCATAATACCCCTTTATCATTTCATAAAACCCTCTTTTTATACTTTTTGACCCCTTCCAAAAGCTTTAACAACCCTCTTTTTATACATAAAAACCCCTCTGATGCATGAAAACCCCTTTTGAATGAATAAAACCCTCCTCCGATTAGAATTCCCCCCCCCCTCCGACGTGATATCGCTGTGGGAGGTGGTAACAACATTGGCCCTTTATCGTTTAAACTTAAGTTTTTTATAAAACTTAAGTTCTAACATAAAAACCCCTTTGTCCGCAATATTTCCCCGCTTACCGCTTTATCGCATCGCATCGCAAATATACATTAAAACCCCGCCCCCTGGGTTTCCCCGATAGCGAAGCAGCAACTAAATCTCAGTCGTCCATCACCCCCGCCCAAATCAACGGCCCAGATCTCATCGCTCATCCCATATCGCATCGCTCTATCGCTATATATAAAGCCCCGCCCTTTGGTTCTCCGCCGATGCGATACGCCGATCGCTCGGTAGCTGTCAGATCAAGCTCCAGATTGACGGCCCATATTAAATCGGCGCCCCCCCATATCGCATCGCCCATCGCTTATGATTAAAGGCCATTCCTCTCCCGATTGCCGATAGCGATATCGGTGATCGGCCCATCGCTGATCCCATATATAAATAAAGCCCTCCGCCCGCCGATATAGCAATATTGCGATTAGATCTCAACCGTTGGATCTGCCTTCGCGCGATCCAATGGCCAGGATTTAATCTTAGCTACAGTGTCGCGCCTACCCATGTTTTTCACGAATTTTACATGGAAATTGGTCTTTTTCTTTGTAAAGGGAAAAAAGGCCATTTTTGCACTATTTTCACAGCTGTGCCTCCGCGCGCCCAGTCAAGGAAAACAGGCATTTTTCAATCATTTTGGATCGCTCCAAGCCCAGTTTTGCTCCAGAAAGCCAGCCTCGGCTTCAGCACAGTTATCAGCAAGCATTCCTCTGCCATTTTTTGTAGGATTTTCTTCATGGATGTTGATATTCAATCGGCCTAGCGCCGATACAGTTCCAAAGGCCACGGAAAGTATTTGCAGCAGTTATTTTTGCCTTAAACTGGCAGAAAAGGGGCGATTTGACAGATTAAAGAGTATCAGAGGAAAGATAAAGCCCAGATTCAATTAAAAGAGTATCAGTGATGCGGCAAAGAGTATCAGATCGACAATATCAGCAGAAATCATAAAGCCTACAGCAGATGAACATTAAAGAGCCCCCCATCAAAGTCAAAGAAAGCGGTAAAGCCATTTAAGGCTCTCAGATCAGAGTTTAAAGCATTAAAGCCACATAACAGCAGTGGATAAAAGCCCAAAGCACAGTTATTACAAGAATGCACAGCACACCGCTAAAGGACACCTTCAGGCCTCATTTTTGATACAGCTACCTCCAGCGCAGCTTAGATAGATCCTTATGCCTTTATTTCAGGATAAGATTAGATTAAAGAACTCATTTCCCTCAGATCTGTTTAAGATCTGCTGTAATAGATATTTTTTAGATATTTTCTCTATATATACCACCCTCAACTATGTATTAAGGGTTGGTTGGTTGATAATCCTCATTCTAGACTTGCACTGTAGACATTGAGAGCTTCTATAATCAAAGATTGCTGGAATGCTTGGATGAAAAATTGTCTGTGGTGTTTTTTAATGGCTGAAGAGTGACTATGGAATTCCTGTGCTACTACATGGCTCAATAAGTGTTTCTTACCTCTGTTTATAGTTTATATATGTTTATGCCACCATTTTGTCACCATCTAAATAGCAGGAAGGAAGAATAGCTTAGACTTTGCTTGGCAGCACTCTATGCTCAATTTCTGTTATTTCTACATGTTTTCCTCAGAAATAGTTATGAATATGCATACTTAAATGATCATGTTTACACTGTTTCATTCATATATGAATGTTATTTAGGAATTCTTGACTGCTCCTAGATAAACATTCATTCACCTTCCTTCTCTGTTAGCTGATGAAAGATTCTTAGTTTCCTTTCATCTCTGACCTTCATTCCATCTTTATTCCAGCTTGATATTGTTCTATGTGTAGCTATCATGCTCTGTATTCCTCTTGTGACCAAGAAAACATAACAGCAATGGTTTGAACTTCTCACACTATGCATCCCAACTCTACTTGAAAACATCATCCTTCCCACCAAAATCAAAACAAAACCCGTGTACACCATAACTAGCCTAAAATCAACCCAAAACAAAGCTAAATTATAAAGAGAGAGCCCTCTCTAATTGCAGGTAGGCTAGAACCTGCAATCCAAAAATTCGTTTGTGGTTACCTCGGCCATATCCCTTAAGGAGCCAAGGGACAACCTGAGTGATAACATCATTGGTGACTCCACTGGGGACTATTCAGATAATTCCAAAAAACAAGTTAGAAGCTGGCTCCCAAGAAGAAAACTCGTAATACCAGGTCAAATCCAGACCCAAATCCCCCAGCTATTTTTGAAAATCCTAATATAATTCCAAAGATCTCTAGGAAAGAAAAACAAGAAGATCTTGCTGATTCTAGTCCTGAAACAGTTCAGCCAAGCTGTTTTCCAACCCCTGTTAAAGTTTTATTTCGTTCAGCCCCTAGTTCCCCTTGTTCATCATCCACTTCTCCAAGCACCTTTTCCACACCTCCATTCACTGCACATACGACCCCTATTACCACTGTTATTACCGTTGTTCCAGCTGTTCCATTTATCCCTGCTGTTCCACTTATCCCTGTAAATATGGCTAACAGATATGCCCCTTTACAGCTGCCTGCAAATCTAGGGGCTATGCCTCAGGATTACCAAACTAAAATCACATATTTTGATGGTACTGGTTCTTGCACAGCCCTGCAACATACCAAGAAAATGCAGGACTATTTTGAGAATTATGAAATAGATGATGATGGTGTAAGAATGAAGATTTTTGTCCAAAGTTTGACTGGAGATGTAAGGCCTTGGTTTAGAGCTCTTCCTGCAAATTCCATAGCTGACCCAGAGGCTCTTTACCAAACATTCCTTAATAGATGGGAGAAACGGAAAGATCCACTGCACATTCTAGCTGAGTATGACACTATCAAAAGAGGTCCTCAAGAGGCTGTCTTAGACTATTGTGCTAGGTTCAACAATGTTTATAGTGCTATTCCACAAAACCTTAGACCTCCACCTGATCTAGCTTTATACAAATTCCCTGATGGATTTGATTCAGACATGGCATATCAATTGAGGGAAAGAGCCCCTCAAACCTTAGCAGAGATGCAAAATATAGCTGTTAGTGTGGAGGCAAATCTGATTGCCAAACGAAATAGAGCAAGAGCTGAGAGAAGAACTACTTTCAAAGATGAACCTTCAGCTTTTGAGCAGAAACTTGATGCAATAATGAAAGGCATGGAAAGTATTGGAGATAGAGTGGGAACCATTGAAAGAAAAGCCTCATGGGAAGGACAACAAAACAATGCTGTCAGAAACCCAAATTTTAGGAAAAATCAGAACCCAAACATTGGAAGGGCTTGTCCAAACCATCATATAAGACCTCATTTTCATGAAAACTATGCTGAAGCGTCCACATCCAGTGAGCCAATAGAGGATTCTCATATAAACTTGATGGGTCTGAAAAATGAACAACATGTTTTCCTAACTAAGGAAGACCAAGATGACCATGATATAAATCAATTTCAGACCAAGTCTGGAGAGTCATTTGACTTCAAACAAGGCTATGATTCAGTTGTATACGAAGTCCATAAACAATACAAATTGAGAACAAGAACCATTGATGTGTCTGATCCCATCAAGCCAAAGGATGCCAAGCAGCCTAAGAAAGTAAAAGACAAGGCCGCTGTCACAGAACCTGCTGATAAAACAGACCCAAAATTAAAAGAAGTGACTATAGAGGACGTATCTGATATGCAGCCCTCTAAAAAGCAGCCTTTTGTATCCTTTCCCTCAAAAGAGAATGTGAATAGCACTCCTCAAAGCCTTTCCAAAACAGAAATACCTCAGGATAACAGTCAAAATCAAGAGCAGATTATTGAAGATCCAATTGAAAAGGGAAAATCTGCTAGTCACAACCCAAAGACCCAATCAGAAAAACCTTTTGATTTAGAAGCAGAAATTGGTAAATTGAAGATATCTATTCCTCTCTTTGAGCTTGCCAAACATGATGTATATAAACAGCAAATCAAAAGGTCACTGCAAATACCAGAGAATAGGGATGATGTTAATGTTTTAGATGATCAACCTGAGCTACTTTTCGGTCCTGAAGTTGATGGCAAAACAACACATGGAGCTGTTCTACCCTTTTATGTCAGTCTACACATTCATGATAAAGTGTTGCACAATGCTATGTTTGATTCAGGTGCTTCACACAACCTAATGCCCAAAGATGTAATGGAGAAGCTAAACCTTGATGTTACTAGACCCTACAAAGACTTATTTTCATTTGATTCTAGTCAGGTCAAGTGTTTAGGCTTAATCAAAGATTTATGTGTGTCTTTAGTCCAATATCCCAACAAAACAATCCTAATGGACGTGGTGGTTGCTGACATTCCACCAAAGTATGGCATGCTCTTATCAAGATCTTGGGGAGCAAAACTCCAAGGATCTCTCCAACTAGACCTCTCTTATGCCACTATATCAGTCTTTGGGCAACCAAAGAGACTGTATAGGGAAACACTTATGAAATATGTGGTAAGTAGTGAGGAAAAGCCCCAAAACTTTCCAATTTACTCAATCCATTCTGATATGGATTCATTTATTTTGTTTAATGATGATATGTTTCCTCCCACTGATGATAAGCCTTTGGCTTTAGAACAAGAAACATGCATAAATGAGGAATCGGTTGCCCATACCCAAGAAACTATCAAAACAATCAATGCAACCAGCACACAAGAGGAACTCAATAAAACAGAAAAATCAAATCTGCCCACTCCTAAAATGGTTGAAACTCCCAATACTAGTCAAGAGCAAGAAATCCTATTGTATTTGGAGTTTGATGGTTCAGTTAATAAGCTAGGAGCAGGGGCAGGAGTATGGATCCATAATACACAAAACAGTCATGCAGAGGGTCATGCTTATAGATTAAACTTCAGATGTACTAACAACATGGCAGAGTATGAAGCCCTCCTTTTAGGCCTTAAACTGATCAAAGCTCTAGGAGCTGCAAAAGTTTCCATTCTAGGTGACTCCGACCTGATTATTCAACAGATGAAAGGTAACTTTGTTACTAATAACAATAGGCTAAGAGCTTATAGGACTGCTGCCACAGAAATACTTGATACCTTTACTGAATGCAAGCTTGCCAAAATTCCAAGAAGCCATAATCTACATGCACACAGCCTAGCTACTTTTGCTAGCACATGCAAGCTGCCTTTTGAGCCCAATCACCATTTCTCAGCTGAGATAAAACATAGGCCTGTTGTCCCAAACAATGTTAAAGACTGGCAAGTCTTTGAAAATGATGCACAGATCAACAATTTCCTCACTTTACAGCAAGAGTTTTCAAGCCTAAACATTGATGAAGATGCCATGGATGACCCACAACAGCAAATGAGCCAAAATGAGCAGATTATAACAGCTGAAACAGTAAATCAAATGCTGCACCCAACCATTTTTTATGAGAAAAACATGCAAGAGCTGAAGCAAATGCATTTAGAAGAAATAGCTGAAACAAAGGCCGAAATTATTGATTTAAAAGACAATTTTCTGCCTGCAGGCTTGACTCCCTTAGAAGACATTTTTGATTCAAATGACATCCCCAAAAAGCCAAAGATGCAGCCCTTAAACGCTGCTGTGGAAGACTGTAATATTGGGACAGCTGAAAAGCCCAAAATGATAAAACTGTCCAAGTCTTTGCCTCCCGATCAAAAGCCAAAATATGTTGACTTGTTTAAAGAGTTCCAAGATGTCTTTGCCTGGAGTTATGAGGACCTCAAGTCCTATGACACCTCAGTGATTCAACATACCATTTCCTTAAAACCAAATCAAAAGCTCTTCAAACAGAAACTAAGGAGAATCAATCCTGTGCTTCTCCCCTTGATTGAGAAAGAAGTGAAAAGAATGTTTGAGGCTGGTATCATAGCACCCATTAGATTTTCAGAATAGGTATCCAATCTTGTTCCCACAAGAAAGAAAACAAGTGAGATTAGACTATGTGTGGACTTAAGAAATCTGAACCAAGTTTCCCTTAAAGACCACTACCCATTGCCAAAGATGGACCATATTCTACAAAGAGTAGTGGGGTCATCTAGAATCTCTTTGCTAGATGGCTTTTCAGGTTTTAATCAAATACTTGTTCACCTGGATGACCAAGACAAGACAGCCTTTACAACACCGTGGGGAACCTTTAAATATGTGAAAATGCCTTTTGGGCTAAAGAATGCAGGTGCTACCTTTCAAAGGGCCATGGACATTGCATTTGCCAAGGAAATCCATGATTTCTTGGTGGTCTACCTTGATGACCTTACTCCTTTCTCAAAATCTGATCAAGAGCACCTTAAACACCTAAGGCAAGTATTCCTAACCTGTAGGAAATATGGCATTTCCTTAAATCCTAAGAAATCTCTCTTCGGCCTAGAAGAAGGCAAATTGTTGGGCCATATCATTTCAAAAGATGGAATTAGAATCGATCCGGAAAGGATCCAAGCCATTCTTCAAATCCCCTATCCAAGAAACATCAAAGAGTTGCAAGCATTCCTAGGAAAGATCAATTTCCTAAGGAGATTTATCCCTAACTTCGCCAAGCTAATAAGAATGCTAAATAACATGCTAAAGAAGGATTCCAAGGTAAAATGGACTTTAGAGGCCAAGCAAGCCTTTGAGGGCATAAAATCTTCATTAACCCAAGCCCCAGTCCTCACAAGTCCTCAATTTGATAAGGATTTCATCATTTTTTCATTTGCATCTGAACATTCCATAGTTGCTATCCTTTTGCAAAAGGATGATCAAGGAAATGAAAATCCAATTACATTTTTCAGCAGAGCCCTTAGGGACGCTCCCTTGAAGTACCAAATCATGGAGAAGCAGGCCTATGCCCTTGTTAAGGCCATCAAAGATTTCAGAGTTTACATTTTATATTCACATGTGATTGCTTATGTGCCAAATGCTATTATAAAAGACATATTAACTCAAGAAGGCATAGAAGGCAAAAGAGGCAAGTGGATTGCCAATATCCTTGAGTATGACATTGAAATAAATCCCACTAAACTGATAAAGGGACAAGGTTTAGCCAAACTGATGTCCGAAACCCATTTTTAAGCCTTAGACATTAATCAACTGGACAATGAACAGGAGCTGGCGACTCCACAGATCAGTGAAGCTTTTTTGCAATCCCCATGGTATGCTGATATTTGTTTTATATTGTTAAACCTGTTTGCTCCCCCAGGGTTGTCCAGAACCAAAAAGAGATTTTTAAAGATGAAAGCATCAAAGTTTTATGTCTTACATAGTGCCCTGTTTTGGAAGAATCGTGAAGGAATATTGCTTAATTGTCTAACTTTAAATGAAACTGACAGTGTTATGAAAGAATTCCATGCAGGGGACTGTGGAGGGAATTTATATTGGAAGTCCACTGTTGATAAGATATTAAGGGCTGGTTTCTATTGGCCCTCTTTGTTTGCAGATGTCAAAAAGTTTGCTGTTTCATGTCACAAGTGCCAAATCTTTGAAGGCAAATGAAAGCTACTCCCCTTGCCTCTTATGTTATAGACATTTTTGGGAACTGCAACCCCAAGCATAAAATGTCCATAAACCAAGGGCTCCTAAGTCCCTAAAAGTGTTGTTCTAACCCCTAAAGGAACAAAGTTAACTGATTATAGCTTCTCCCATAAGTTCTCCATGAAAAAACACTCAGAACTGGTCAAAACAGGATCATTTCAGCTGCTCCATAGGCAAAGTGCGTTGCATCTCACCTAAATACACTGTGTGGGTGCGTTTCATTTCAAAAAGCCCTTCTATGGGGTGCGATGGGCGAGAAATGACAAATGGCAGTGTCATTCCACGAGGTGGAGAGGCATGGAAACTTCCAGAAACTTCTCCTGTGACACTTGCCTCTCTGAATTCGACCAAGGATGAGTAAGAGATCATCAATCTCCAAGTGGAAGCAAGAACTATCAGAGGGAAGACACTAATCAAATAACAAGCTGACTCATCTCCCTTACAGATATCTATATATGGATCCCTCATCCCAGAGATCCAGAGGCTGGAATTTTGCATCTTGTAAGGAATTGTTGTTGGTTTCTTGAGACAACATCAGAGTGTTGGGTGATCTAAGCTTTGTATGAGGTGAAGAAGGGCTTACTTGCTAAGAGGATGATGCTGTGTCAGAACAACTGGTTGTAACTCCCTTGGCTCTTTCTTGTTTATCAATAAAAGCTATTCAAGTTTTCCTCCATACTCTTGTGTTATTTATGTTTTATGCACTTGTATGGTCAATTTACATCTGATCCTAGATTGTTTATGATTATAGATCCATGTTCTTGTATAGTGTTTTGCTACTCTGATTCTACAGGTACTCTGTGAAGCTAGGCATACAAGGAAGCAAGTAGCGAAGGACTATCAGAAGAGAGAGGAATCGAACTAGGAGATTAGCGCAAGACAGAGGTTGGTCTTATTTATTCTTCTCTCATCTATATTTCATAAAGGAAAAACGAAAGTAGCTTTACTTTGTTTGTTTCTAAGGTAGCTACCACACCTTAGTGGGATAAGCAGTTCTGTGTAGACACTTTTCCCTGTAACAAAATGGCGACTCCGCTGGGGACGAATTAGTTTGTTTGTTTATCTTCCTTGTTGTCTATTTCATAAACTTACAGACAGAGCCTGAAGTCGAGCCAGGTAGCTTTCGAACTGCACTTGCTATGCAAATGCAAAGTAGATAAATGTTGCTTCAGTCAATCTCCGGGATTTGTTTATGACTTAAACAACTGATTCACAAAATCTCTGATTGCCCCCGTGGTAGCTCTTAGAACCTCCTTAGATCTAACCCTAATTGTTGCTTTACTGATTACCATTTGCTCGGCCAAAACCCATGAACTGAACTGCAAACTGTGACCCGGAACCCAAGCAAAGTCTCGTCTCTGGCCCAGCGCGGGTACTGTTCTGTGAATCTGAAATTCAGCGCACTTCCCGAGTGTAGTAGGTGCATTACATTTCAAATTCCCTGTGTTACAGGTGTGCTGATCAGACTAGGCATTGTTCAGTTTTGGTTTCTGTGATTCATTCTTTTCAGTTCTATTCATCAATTTTGCTGCCTGTAATCAGTATATCTCTGTTTGAAACCCCTTTTCCTTGCTATTATTCTGCCTCCAATGTGCAAAGAACTGTAAATGTTTTTGTGTATTTGTTGAGTCATTTTCATTTCTCCTTTGCAAAAAGTAACGTCATTGTACTGTCGTCCTTTGATTTGAAAGTGTCGCAAGTGTCGTTTTCAGTCATAGGAAAGAGTTTGGTTGTTGTAGATAGTCGATTACCCTGTTACTATTGTATTTGGTCTGAATTTGTAATTTTTCTAGTGTCGAAAGCAAGTATTCATTTCCAAATCATAAAGTGTTGTGATTGTCTTCATTTTTTGATTTTGAAAAGAAACTTGTTAGTAATTGTCGCTTGAAAAGTAATTCAGATTTGCGCATTAGCTTTCTTTTTATCATTCACATACTAAGAAAGCCGAAAACAAATACATGCATGTGCATTTGCATTTAGATTGTTTGATTGGTTTGATTTAGGACAGTGCATATAGTGTGTGCTCTTTGCTCTTTGTGAAAGAATATTGTCTCTCTTTCCTTAGTAGCTAGGATTTTCATTGCACAAAGAAGATAAAAGACTATTTATCATCTTAGATTGCATTTTAGGAATTGTACATCTACATCTCGCGGTGAACCTGAAAGGCAAATTTCTTAAGTAAGATCAACTATAAAATAAATTTAATGAATCTAACAACGCTTTGGAACCTAACGCACAACATCTAGAAGTCTAGGCTAGAGACGTATTCCGGCGTCGTAAAGCTTGGTAACTGTTGTTCTCACTGATGGTTGGGTGATTCCTCCACTTTGAGACGATAAGTGCCAGTACGGACTTGTGCTCCCACATACCGTCGAGTATATTTTGGGAGACCACAATAGGCTTAATCCTTTATCCATAGGAAGCTGTGTCTGCCGCCCTATCGATCGCAATGCACTGAACACAGCATTCGGGAAGATTGACTATCGTACCGTAAAAAGTATTCTGCAGTTTTGCGATTGGTTTGGTAATCCCTCTACCTAGATTTCCAGAGCAGTCCCTTTCGTTCCTTTTCAGACTCCTTAATGGAAAAGGTCCACCTGAGCACTTGTCACTTCAAGCTCATTAAAAATCGAAGGCGACTAGAGTCATCTTTTGTTTTTTCTCGACTCTTTAAAATTGAAAAAACAAGTTGTGTCAAAGCGTCTAAAATTTATTTTAAACGGAATAATCGTCACCTTTCCTACGTTGGTCTTAGGTTGAAGAAAATGGAGTCCACCAACCAAGGAGTTCCCCTTGGAGGAAATCCTAGTCCCTTCTCCTCTTGGGGAGATGTTGGTGCACCCCATATGACCACATTGTCGCTTCCAGGATTGACAATCGGCTTGCCCGTATGGCTCTTCTCAACCTCTGTCGTTCAGAACACCGCAATTCCTGAACAATCGAGTCAGCAATTAGACAATTCCAGAGTTACCCCCCAACCCTCTACTTCCTCCAATTCTTCCTCTCCTCCTTCCTCTTCGCTTGATGAGGCCGGTAAAGCCAAAAATCAAGTACCAGAGAAGAAGAAGGATAGGAAGAAGAAAGAGAAGAAGAAGAAGGAGCCAAAAGCAAAAGGGGGCAAACGAGCATCGTCTAGCGAAAATCCACACACTGCACCGACCAGGCCTAAATCGCCATGTGTCATTTGCAAGGGAGACCACTATCATAGAGATTGTCCTTGCATCCCTCAGATCTTAAGGGACTAGTCTCCTCGTTTGCACAACCCGGTGTCGTCAACCTCTGATGATCATGTTGAAAACACACCGTCGACTAGTGAAAGTGAAGCCCCAGGACAAAAAGGAAAATATAGATTTCCTTGTAAGTTGTGCGAAGGCGATCATGCCGTCCACCGTTGTCCCTTCTTAGACGAGGCTAAAAGAGTTTTGGACGATCGTCCAGTTTCACCGTTACGACTTCCTCCTGGATATAAAAAACTCTTGCCGAGTCCGTCACTAGTTGAAAATCCGGCTGACCCACCCAGGTGGTCGGCCGAAGCGTCTATCATTGAAGACAAACCATCTGAACCCATACCAGACGAAAGTCAAAAGGTCGAGGTGGCAGTTGACCCGGTCTTGCCTTCAGAGGTTCCATCTTCAGATGATACAGTCACAGAAGAGAATAAGGATGACACCGTCCAAATTCTTTTCGTAAGCACAGACTCCGATGAACATGGGGGCAATTTACCCGTTCCTTTACCGCAGGAAGGAAGTTTGTCAGAGTCGTACCCGGCCGTCTATTCGGTCCCACCTCCATGCAACCTAGTTGTCTCCTTTGACTGGAATCAACTAGGCAGACCCCGCTTACCGGCTAGTGTACCATTCTGAATCATTGTTCAAATATATAGAATGGTTATGGCTGGTACCATCATAGATGAAGGGGCTTCTGTGAGTATCCTTTCCTCGACTGCTTGGAAAGCGTTTGGTTCGCCATCGCTTTTGCCTGAGATGAGAAATCTAACAGGCTTTGACAAAGGAACCAGTCGACCGTTAGGGATCCTTCCCAATGTGCCCATAACATTGAGAGGGAAAACTGTTCAAATGAACGTAATGGTAGTCCAAGGACCCCTAGATTATAATCTACTCCTTGGACGAAACTATATTTATTGCATGGGAGCAATTGTCTCCTCACTCTTTAGAGTAATGTGTTTTCCGCACGAAGGAAGAGTGGTCAAGCTCGTGGACCAACTTTCATTTCCCGGATCACGCATAGAAAATAGTCATATACCATCCCTAAATGGTCTTTTCACACAAGGAATGTCTCATCAATCCCCAGTCCGTCCACCTGATGAACGCGAGTGATTCGGGGAGACATGACTGAAACCCAGGGGGCATGCACCCTGGTCTGCTTCGGCAGGAAAACTTTGGGTATAGGGTAGGTTTCCGCAAGAGATATATGACTGGTCTGTACTCCCATCCGTGATTGGAAGAGGGGGTTATTCTGGAATAAGATTCTCTCGTCAAAGTTATGTGAGTGGATTGTCTCACCTTTGTCTATTTCGGTAGACATCGCCAAAGAAGTGTTTTGTTTGCGCTGTGAATAAGAACAATCTTTGGTAACCTGAAAGAGGTAGACCTTTCCTGATAAAAAAAATGTTTTGTTGGTGGTTTGAAAGGTGACCTTGAAACTCTGTTTTATACCTGGGGGCATGCAAACCTTTTGGTGTGCAAGCAAAGAGCGATCATTTATCTGTTTTTTGGATTGGTCGTTTCCTAACTTGCATAAAGAAAGGATGTGGGGCAAAACTCTAAAAATTGCCGTTTTTATATGAGGCATTCTTATTATACGACTGGATTAATCGAGCAGTTTTAGCACATAGTTCAAGCTCGTTAAAAAATAAACATAAGACATGAGCAAATGTTTCCCCCAGTGTTTAAGCTCAATCAAAAAAAAATGAACCGATTTCCGGTAAATAACCATCGTGAATGTATTACTTCAGCCTTTAAAGCCCTGGTCGTGTTCTCATCATCACCTCCACTTTGTATTGGCCGATCATTCACCTCCATTTGATTGTTTACCCCTTTTGAGGAACAGCTGCGAAGAGTGATCTCACTAGCCATCCTTGTAACACTGCCGTGATTGGAAAATTCCAAACCTTACCTGGAATCAGCTGCTACCCAATTTTATCACTCGTTCCTCAAAAGACGAGTCTCCTTTAAGCTTTTTTCAATTGACTTCGTAAAATATGAAAAGATTGCCGAGCCATTGGCCTCTCCAGCTCGTTAAAGGGACCGGAAGTGCTATCCCTCCTTTAGATTTTAATCTTTTTGGACCTGAGGGATTATTACACAAAAAGATCGAGCGCTTGTTTTGTTCGCTCGTTAAAAGGATCGAAGATTCATCCCTTTTGTATTGTTTTATACTTTTTCAGACTTAAGGGATTAGATGATGAAAAAGGAATTTTGGAGTTTCCTTTACGTTCCTTTTCAGACTCTCTAAAATTGAAAAGGACCGAGTTATCTTTGTCGTTAAACTCGTTAAAAATTAATAGCGACAAACTTGTCCATAGCAGACAAGAACGAGTTTCACTATCGCTAGGCTCATTAAAACATAGCGATGGGTTTGCCCGAAGGGCAAATTATAGAACAAGCATATGTTATCCTCCTCAAGCTTGACAAAAATAAAGAGGTACTGGTCAACAATGACTGGGGAAAAATTGGGAAGAAAACTTGAAGAAACTTTGTTGGTAGCAAGTCACTCTTGAACATGACACTTTCACTCTGCATCCAAGTCGGGTTGGGTTGTTTCATTCACCGGCCACATCACCATGGTCACATCACACCATCCACATTTGGGGTTAATGCTACCAATCCATCACGTCAGTGTCGCCGATATGTTCAAGAGAAGTCATTCAGAGAATTCACCTGAGTCTCACCCGCTGCAATACATTTACGCTCCATTCTTTCATGACCACCACCCTGAACCTTATATCACCAGATCGTTTTCACCTCCATTAAAATCATTTGCTCCGTTCCGTGTCATTGATGTGGGATTCACTAAGGCCCTCCTATGACGGATCGCTTCTTGTCGACATCAGCTCATTATCCAAGAAGTTGATCTAGGAACAACCCCTTCAGTACTTTGAAGCTTGCATGCCTCAATGGCAAGTTTCTCACTTCCGGCGACAAGTTTACATCATTGACCTTCGACCGAAAGATTTTGCGTGGTGTTCGATGTCAAGTCCTCTATTCACACCACGTGAATTGTACTGTAGTACCTTGAGGGTCATCATCATTATCGGTGATTCCTCTCGCGCCTGTTAACAGCTTACATCATTGGCTGGTAATCAGGCAATGTCTTTCCATGTTCGACTCCAGAACATCTCTCACATGGATCGACTTGTACTTCGAGTGAAGATCGAACGAGATTGAAGACCCCAGATCTAGTTTCATTCATCCGGGCTGCGATATATATTCAGGGAAATAAAGACATCAAATGTACATCATTGCTGCACAGATAATCATCCAATCAAAGGGATGATGGCTCTACCAGAATCATCAGTCTACACTCAGACGATTGTCTGTCCTATGTACATAAAAATGAATTTATAAAGCTGAGCATGGGAATGCCCGTCTCAGCTAGATCATGAAAAATTATGAAGATAATGTATTGTATTGTATCTTATTACAGGTCTCCTCCCAGCTTGAAAGAACTTCAGATCCTCATAATAAAGCATTTCACCCGACATCAAAAGATTAACGACCTCATGCTTTAGGGGGCAACTGTTATAGACATTTTTGGGCACTGCAACCCCAAGCATAAAATGTCCATAAACCAAGGGCTCCTAAGTCCCTAAAAGTGTTGTTCTAACCCCTAAAGGAACAAGGTCAACTGATTACAGCTTCTCCCAGAAGTTCTCCATGAAAAACCACTCAGAACTGGTCAAAACAGGATCATTTCAGCTACTCCATAGGCAAAGTGCATTGCATCTCACCTAAATACACTGTGTGGGTGCGTTGCATTTCAAAAATCCCTTCTATGGGGTGCGATGGGCGAGAAATGACAAATGGCAGTGTCATTCCGCGAGGTGGAGAGGCATGGAAACTTCCAGAAACTTCTCCTGTGACACTTGCCTCTCTGAATTCGACCAAGGATGAGTAAGAGATCATCAATCTCCAATTGGAAGCAAGAACTATCAGAGGGAAGACACTAATCAAATAACAAGCTGACTCATCTCCCTTACAGATATCTATATATGGATCCCTCATCCCAGAGATCCAGAGGCTGGAATTTTGCATCTTGTAAGGAATTGCTGTTGGTTTCTTGAGACAACATCAGAGTGTTGGGTGATCTAAGCTTTGTATGAGGTGAAGAAGGGCTTACTTGCTAAGAGGATGATGCTGGGTCAGAACAACTGGTTGTAACTCCCTTGGCTCTTTCTTGTTTATCAATAAAAGCTATTCAAGTTTTCCTCCATACTCTTGTGTTATTTATGTTTTATGCACTTGTATGGTCAATTTACATCTGATCCTAGATTGTTTATGATTATAGATCCATGTTCTTGTATAGTGTTTTGCTACTTTGATTCTACAGGTACTCTGTGAAGCTGGGCGTACAAGGAAGCAAGTAGCGAAGGACTATCAGAAGAGAGAGGAATCGAACTAGGAGATTAGCGCAAGACAGAGGTTGGTCTTCTTTATTCTTCTCTCATCTATATTTCATAAAGGAAAAACAAAAGTAGCTTTACTTTGTTTGTTTCTAAGGTAGCTACCACACCTTAGTGGGATAAGCAGTTCTGTGTAGACACTTTTCCCTGTAACACCTTAAGCCCATTTCAACCGAGAAGCCTTTTCAACAATGGGGTCTTGACTTCATTGGAGAAATCCATCCATCCTCTTCTGGCCAGCATAAGTGGATTCTAACAGCCACAGATTACTTCACCAAGTGGATTGAAGCCATCCCATGTAGGCAAGCCAATGACTCCACCATCATCCAATTCCTTGAAACCAACATTTTGTCCAGATTTGGCTGTCCTGAGAAGATCATTACAGATAACGCTGCTGCCTTCAAATCCAAGAAAATGATCAGTTTTTGCCATAAATTTCACATTACCTTAGGCCACTCCACAGCCTATTACCCTCAAGGTAATGGCTTGGCCGAATCATCCAATAAAAGCCTCATCAATATCATTAAGAAAGTGCTGGAAGAAAATAAGAAGAACTGGCACAAAAACCTTGTAAATGCCCTCTGGGCAGATAGATTGTCAACCAAGAGATCCATTGGGATGAGCCCATATGAGTTAGTCTATGGCATGGAGGCCAAATTCCCTTCATCTTTGGGAATCCCTGTTATTAAATTGCTGCAAGAGATTCAGGCTGAGCCCAATGATATCCAAAGAAGAATAAACCAAACCATCCATTTGCAGCAAACAAGAGAGCAAGTGTATGACAGAGCTCAAGTTTTACAAGAGAAGCTCAAGAAAATGTTTGACAAAAGAACCAAGGCTGAATATTTCTGCATAGGCAACAAAGTGCTAAGATGGGATTCAAGAAGAGAGGACAAAGGAAAACATGGCAAGTTTGATTTCCTTTGGAAAGGCCCCTTTATTATTTCTGCTGTTCAAGGCAACAACACATATTTTCTGAAAAGTTTGGATGGCACAGAAGCTGAAGAAGGCCCTGTTAATGGCAGAATGCTAAAGCACTATCATGATCCCTTTTGATGTATATAACTCAGCTCTATTTTTGTACATTAATATTTCTATTTTCAGCACTTTTATTTACAGCAGTCCAATAAGGGAACAACGCAGCAAATTTTGAAGGAAGGATCAAAGAAAGCTCCATTTCAGATCTCTATTTTTGAAATAATTCCAAAGAAGTGCTCAGGGCAGATTTGTATATGTTTAAAGCACGCAGAAAAAAGCAAACAGCGTTGTTATTTTGCAGCAAATTCAGTTAAAAAGAGTGTTGTGCACAGGCCCCAAGAATTCAGTTAAAGCCATCAAAGAGAAGGAGGATTTTCAGTCCTACAGTAGCAGTTTATCAAGGCAATCTGACCTGCTGTTCTTGGCTTTTCATCTTGAAAAACCATCCCCAAGTGGAGCCACTGTTAGCCTCCTATTGCAATAGGTTTCATATTTCATGATTGATTGTTTTAAATGCCAAATATGTCATCTTTTTCATGCTGCAAATGTTCCATATTTCCAAGAAAAACTCAGAAAATTTAAAAAAATGTAAAGAGGGTATGCCCTAAAAGAATAATCAAAGGGCAAAAAGAATGAATTGACCAAAGAAAAAATGAAACAAATGAACCCCAAACAAGAGGCCAGGAAAGTGTGCAAGCTCAAATGCCACTACTTGTTCAATTTTTGATGAATTGTTCCATTTTTTATGGATTTCACAGTTAAGGGAAGGCCAAACAGCTTAATCTTGGCTTCCCTAGGTTTAAATTGCTTGTTTTAGAAGATAGAGAATGAATATCTGTCCAAACTGTTTAATCTTGGCAGATTTGTAGATAGGTAGAGAAGCAAGGGTGCTCAACAGCTTAATCTGAGCCCCTGGAAGAAATAAGGATAGATTTAGATAGGAGGATAGCCAAAAGAAAAGTTGAAAAGCTGGGTTTGCTAGTTCAAGTGCACCCAAACCAAAAAGAAGAGAAAATGCTAGGTAAGTAGGCTGGGTAGGTAGTTCTGAGGTGGCAGAATAATGATTTGTGATCCATTTCATGTTTTCAAGTGTTATATCTATTCAGATCACAAGTATAAGGCAAAATCCATTTGGAGCAGCTCAAGCGAGGCATGTCTAACTTCCCCTTCTTCCTTGTCCCCAAATCATTCACTAACTTCCCCTAAAGAGGTCAAGATCTGCTTGACATCTCTTAATTTCATCATTTTTCATAACTTTGGCCTAAGTAAAGATTTGCTTTACTTAGGAGTGCTCACATTTCCTCTATAAGTCCTATTTCCCCTTTCAAGCCTAAAATTTCTAAACTTAGCGCTTTCTTCACCAGTTTCATATTGACTTCTAACATTATTATGTAAATCCCTTCTTATTTCCCCTTCCCCTACTTAAAATATGTTATAAATCCCTTTTATATACATATCCCCTCCCCTGGTTGAAAAATAACGATAAATATCCCTTGGAATTACTAAGTTTACTTGAAACTTAGTAAGAACCCTCATTTTCTTCATCAAACCCTCTTCCAATGCATTAGGACTCATTCCTATGCATAATACCCCTTTATCATTTCATAAAACCCTCTTTTTATACTTTTTGACCCCTTCCAAAAGCTTTAACAACCCTCTTTTTATACATAAAAACCCCTCCGATGCATGAAAACCCCTTTTGAATGCATAAAACCCTCCTCCGATTAGAATTCCCCCCCCCCCTTCTAACGCGATATCGCTGTCGAAGGTGGTAACAACATTGGCCCTTTATCGTTTAAACTTAAGTTTTTTATAAAACTTAAGTTATAACATAAAAACCCCTTTGTCCGCAATATTTCCCCGCTTACCGCTTTATCGCATCGCATCGCAAATATACATTAAAAACCCGCCCCCCGGGTTTCCCCGATAGCGAAGCAGCGACTAAATCTCAGCCGTCCATCGCCCCCGCCCAGATCAACGGCCTAGATCTCATCGCTCATCCCATATCGCATCGCTCCGTTGCTATATATAAAGCCCCGCCCTTTGGTTCTCCGCCAATGCGATACGCAGATCGCTCGGCAGCCGCCAGATCAAGCTCCAAATCGACGACCCATATTAAATCGGTGCCCCCCCATATCGCATTGCCCATCGCTTATGATTAAAGGTCATTCCTCTCCCGATCACCGATAGCGATATCGGTGATCGGCCCATCGCTGATCCCATATATAAATAAAGCCCCCGCCCGCCGATACAACGATATTGCGATTAGATCTCAATGTTGGATCTGCCTTCGCGTGATCCAACGGCCAGGATTTCATTTTAGCTACAGTGCCGCGCTCACCCATGTTTTTCACGAATTTTACATGGAAATTGGTCTTTTTCTTTGTAAAGGGAAAAGAGGCCATTTTTGCACTATTTTCACAATTGTGCCTACGCGCGCCCAGTCAAGGAAAACAGGCATTTTTCAATCATTTTGGATCGCTCCAAGCCCAGTTTTTCTCCAGAAAGCTAGCCTCGGCCTCAGCACAGTTATCAGCAAGCATTCCTCTGCCATTTTCTTCATGGATGTTGATATTCAATCGGCCTAGCGCCGATACAGTTCCAAAGGCCACGGAAAGTATTTGCAGCAATTATTTTTGCCTTAAATTGGCAGAAAAGGGGTGATTTGACAGATTAAAGAGTATCAGAGGAAAGATAAAGCCCAGATTCAATTAAAAGAGTATCAGTGATGCGGCAAAGAGTATCAGATCGACAATATCAGCAGAAATCATAAATCCTGCAGCAGATGAACATTAAAGATCCCCCCATCAAAGTCAAAGAAAGCGGTAAAGCCATTTAAGGCTCTCAGATCAGAGTTTAAAGCATTAAAGCCACATAACAGCAGTGGATCAGAGCCCAAAGCACAGTTATTACAAGAATGCACAGCACACCGCTAAAGGACACCTTCAGGCCTCATTTTTGATACAGCTGCCTCCAGCGCAGCTTAGATAGATCCTTATGCCTTTATTTCAGGATAAGATTAGATTAAAGAACTCATTTCCCTCAGATCTGTTTAAGATCTGTTGTAATAGATATTTTTTAGATATTTTCTCTATATATACCACCCTCAACTATGTATTAAGGGTTGGTTGGTTGATAATCCTCATTCTAGACTTGCACTGTAGACATTGAGAGCTTCTATAATCAAAGATTGCTGGAATGCTTGGATGAAAAACTGTCTGTGGTGTTTTTTAATGGCTGAAGAGTGACTATGGAATTCCTGTGCTACTACATGGCTCAATAAGTGTTTCTTACCTCTGTTTGCAGTTTATATATGTTTATGCCACCATTTTGTCACCATCTAAATAGCAGGAAGGAAGAATAGCTTAGACTTTGCTTGGCAACACTCTATGCTCAATTTCTGTTATTTCTACATGTTTTCCTCAGAAATAGTTATGAATATGCATACTTAAATGATCATGTTTACACTGTTTCATTCATATATGACTATTATTTAGGAATTCTTGACTGCTCCTAGATAAACATTCATTCACCTTCCTTCTCTATTAGCTGATGAAAGATTCTTAGTTGCCTTTCATCTCTAACCTTCATTCCATCTTTATTCCAGCTTGATATTGTTCTATGTGTAGCTATCCTGCTCTGTATTCCTCTTGTGACCAAGAAAACATAACAGCAAGCCCTAATCCATGACTCCATGCCCAATGGTTTGAACTTCTCACACTATGCATCCCAACTCTACTTGAAAACATCATCCTTCCCACCAAAATCAAAACAAAACCCATGTACACCATAACTAGCCTAAAATCAACCCAAAACAAAGCTAAATTATAAAGAGAGAGCCCTCTCTGATTGCAGGTAGGCTAGAACCTACAATCCAAAGATTGGTTTGTGGTTACCTCAGCCGTATCCCTTAAGGAGCCAAGGGACAACCTGAGTGATAACACCTTTCATTAAGGCATTCTATGTATATACTCATTTTTCACATATATAATCCGCGTCTATTTTTATTTACTCTATTTTCTTCAAGTCTTTCCACTCAAACTTGTCTTGGGATGCTTCAAGCACACCAACAACATACATTCTAACCATCTGCAGCATCATCCAAATGCCTGCATTAGTTTGTCAACATAGGCACACTAGTCCTTCAACACATGCAACAAACAATATAATGAGTCCTAGTATTACAACAAGGATGATGCAACTCCCAGGGCTATCAACTTTAATTTATCAATCGGAGTTCGTACAAACTTAAGAGGTGATAGTGTTATATGCACAGTAAGCAAGATTTCTACCTAGGCTACTATGAAGCAATGAATTAAACTGAAATGTTTAGAGACCATTTGCAGAATTCTAAGGAAAGAAAAGAATAAGAAATTGAAACTTTACTTCTCCTACTACATAAGGGAAACTCTAATCTATTTGTAGAAAACTAAATGTTGTAAATGAAAACTCCAATTTTGTTTTGCATAAATTAAATGTCAAGAATGTAAACCTGGACTAGTTGCATGGAATCAAATGCAAGAAAGAATAACTATACTACTACATTCAAAGTAAACTCTAATATATTTGAAGAAATCTTCAAGTGCTCAAAAGAAATCAATGCAAACTATTTCTATGTTACTTAACTTATGATCAAAACAGTAAACCCTAATTGCATATTTAAAGCTATGACGATGAAAAGATTATGTGCAAAGGGTCTCTAGTCTCTTCAAGTTATATTCCAAGGCTTAAGGGACGTGGCTAAGTGGTAAAAAGTGAAAAATAGGCTTAAGAGGAAATTATGGCTGACTTCTGATCAATTCTGCGAAGTGTTATAGGATGCTACAAGACGACTTGTGTTGCTACAGGATTTCATCTGGGAGCAACCTAAGGGTTCTAAAAGCAGTTTGAAGGTGGGAGAAGGTGGTAGGAGGTTGTAGAATAGTGAAATGGACCTTTCCAAGCTTAAATCTACTTAGTATCCCATCTTTCACAAGGGAATAAAAAGCAAAATAATGACCTCCTAAGCTCTAATATGATATTATGTGCACAAACAATTTGGAGGAAATGGGAATAAATGTGTTGAAACAGATGGTTTTGGTGATATAAGATGATGTTATTCTTGTCCTCTAAATGAATAGATCTTACCTACACACAAATTGATTATTCAACTAACAAATACATCATGGTTTAAAGGACTATTAAAAGGCTAATTGCATAAAATCAAAATGAAAAGGAAAGGATCAATTGAATTTAAACTAGAGCCTAACTATTGCATCGGAGAAAAAGAAAATATCTTTGGTGTATGTTCATACAAACTTTATGATTAAGCCTCCAAATGAAACTTACTCACTAACCTGCAGAAATAATACTTTTTCTTGTAAACCAAACTTGTAGAGAAAGAATACAACTAGATCAAATGCATGCAAAGGAACAAATGACAAAAATGTACAACATAGGAGCTTGAGTGCTTGGGTTGGGCCCTAACCCAAGGAAACTCAACTCCTTAAAACAAACTCAAATGAGAATAAAAAATATTCTTCTCATGAATCTCAAAATTTTTTCAAATACATGACATGATAATGGAAATACCAAGTAGCAAGATCTAGCTCTAGCAGTCACTATCTTTTTCCCAAAAAGTTGAATCCTACTAAGCTCCTAGGATCCTTCATTTATACAAAAGTAAGTGAGGGGAAACCTCCTTGAAGGGAGGTTTACTTCCCTCCAAAATCCCTACAAAAGTGGATCTGGTCTCCTGAGAATCTCGTAGTCATTGAGGGTAGTGACTTCCCATATGCCAGGTTGATGAGCTAACTCAAGGAACATGGCTCCTAAACCTTCTCTTGCTGGTATCCAACACGATCCTATACAATAAATGTTGGCTTCCAACATGATCCTATACAATAAATGCTCCTTTCCCTACACATTCAATGTATTAAGCTACATTATATAACAAATATTCCTTAAGCTTCCTACTGAACACATTATAGCTCAAAAAGATGTCATCAAATGCAAAGAGAAAGATTAAAATGTGTTTAAATATGGTCAGATGGGTCTTGATTGGTACTTATTTAGGAGGCCCATCATACCCCCTACTGAAAGTGTTGCTCACCCTCTAAGCAACTTAGTCACCTAATTGCATCTCATTCATGGCCCTGGTGACCTCCTTGACATCCCTAGGTATTTCAAAAGGAACTCCTTCAGAGTGGAAACTCACATTCTTTTCTATTTTTTCTCGTTCTCTTTGTTCTTTTTTTTTCTCTCTTCTTTCCTGTAATCCCAATAGCAAAGGAGGACTGAACTTAAGGCCAATCCAATTGATTTTCAAGCTCAAAAACTATTCTCTTGTAAAAATGTGTCTTGCCCAAGGCATTCCTTAGCCTTTCTAGGGAGTGTTATTCTTTCATTCTCAAGCTACAGGGTAAGGTGTGATATCTCCTCTAACAAGCTTGTAGGATCTTAGTCCCTAGTAACCTGAAGGTATATTCAAAGTGCAAGATGGCCTTCTCTTGTTTCTCTATGTAGGATGATGCTAGCCTGGGATCTCCATCAATGAGATTATGGTTGTTGGCTACAAGACGAGGGGCTCTCAACTCGGCTTTGACCCATAGGGGTTCACTCACCTCCCTGTTCATGACTCTTTTGATTTCCTCAACCCTGACCTCTTCATGGTTAAGCCAAGAAGCCAATGTTGTTAATTGCACATCCCCCGTTTGTGAATGGGTGTCCCAAAAAGTTCATGTAAACTAGTATCAAATTATGCATGTAAATTTCATACATTTTAGCTCTATCCCTAATATTGGCTTTATGACAAAACTCAATAAATTTTTTGTAATCCCATAACGAGAGATAGCCATGTTGTGCCAAGGTCTTGATATGAAATTGGAGCCATTTTTCTTTTAGGAACATTGAATAAGTTTTTATGGGTGCCTAAACTGAATGGCTTCCATGGCCAAGCTTGCCATGGTGGAAACTTGCTCCTCTTTCTCTTGCAACTAGGTTTTTATCCTACTATTCTTTGTTTGTAGTTGTTCCCTCATATTAGCTTCCTTGGTTATAATATCAACCATACCCTCCCCCATATTTTCGTCTTCTCCTCCATTATCCCCACATATTCCAATCCCTTGGACCTTGCAATTTTCATCCACCTGTGGGTTTGTTGAAGGGTCGAAAACATCCGCCTACAACATTATAAGTTAGACCACCCAGTCGAGAACTTAAAGCAGTTCATTTTCCATTGAAATGGTGGTTTTGACTCATTAAACTAGGTCCAATTACCTTCTCTCTATCTCCACTGGTTTAAAATAGGACTTTCATCTACCAATAGAGAAGAGACATCAGATCAGCCCTCTCTCTAATTAGGAAAGAAAGTGATCCTTAAGATGATATGGAACTTAGCCAAACCACAACTAAAGTTTACCTCTTTGATAATAGGACTTCTAGGGATCTAGAATTAAATCTAAATGCTAATTAATCCTAGAATGAAATCAAAAGGAAAAGATCTTGAGCCTATCTTGATTAGGAAAATGTAGATATAACCCAACCAAGAGAAAAGTAATTAAATGATTAAGATTTAAATATGTCTGGCTTATAATGGATATCAAGCTAACAAAGTAATTCGATTAGCTAATATTATGAATACCAAAACGCATTTTGTTTAGAGATCTACTAACTGAGATAATTAATCAACAACATTTAGGAAGTAGCTCACAAAATGATGATGATCGTTAAATCAGTAACTCGAATGTTTAAACAATAATATAAGGAAATAGTTCACATAATATCACTGTTTGTTAAGACATAATTAAAAGGTTGATCTCTAAATAAGAAGTTACTCATAAATCAAAGTTCATCACATAAGAGCAGAGATAAACAACAAATGATTGCAATAACTCACTCACATAGAAAATAGTCCACAAATATGACTGAAAATCACAAGTCTCTGCTATTATAAAATAAAACTAGTATTAAAACAATAGTATCTTGATTACCAATTTATTAAGTCCAATTTCCTTGTTCTGATCTCCAACAGTCCTCTACAAGTTAGAAACTATGTTAATGAAATAGAAGTTGCAACAATGCAAGCTCTTCTCATCATACACAGTTCATATATGTAAAAAATAAATCTCTCTATTCCTCATATCTGAGATCAAACTCTCCTCCCCTCTACAGCCCTAAATCCATATTACAGTAGTGCTTTTAAAATCGTGAATTGTATAGTAGAGAAGGAATTTTTCCATGATTCGAATCCTCCTTAGTATTCTCTAGGAGATTGTATTTATATAGAGATTAAGGTCAAATCGTGAAAATAACAGCAGCTCCATGTATCTCTCAACAACCGAAATAATAATAAAAGAAATTAAATTAGGTTTCTGCTTCTTTTTGAATCACAGGCCAGATGCATATCTCCTTTGTTTGAAAAAGTTCCCAGTGTAGCTTGTTGTTGAGTTCGATTTATTTTTTGTTGATAACCACTAAGCAGATTTCCCATCAAGATCACGCTCTTCACAAGATTAATCTTTGTTTTTTATTTTTCTTGTGTCTATTTCGATTTGGATCTCGACACATGGCAAGGGCTAAGTGGTATCGTCAGATCGAACTGTTATTTCCTCTTTATCGATCCTGGGTTCATACTTGTTTCGGCCAAATAAATATTATTAGTTATGTTATTAAACTTAGATGAAAACTGATTTTAAATCCAAACATGACAAGCTTCACACAAAACCAATGAAAACAAACTTTTCAATGTTATAATAGTGGCTCGATATGGAAGTGACAAGTGGTAAGGACCGTATGGTATCGGAGAAAGGATCGTCACAATTTTTAAAATGAGACAACATGAAAAGCTTGCGATACAGAAAAGTTTTGATGCAACAGATGTGAAATCATAATCGACTCCTTTTAATAACTATATCGGATCCATAATATTAAAGCTTTATTTCGGTGATGTGATATCAGAGGTTTCATTCGAAAGTTTTGATTAGACAAACGGATGTGAAATTCTTATTAATCGACATTAAAACACATATCAGATCCAGATATTAGAGAAAATATGGTGTTGGAGGTTGGAAGCTATGCGATATCGCATATCAGAGATCGGCGGGATTGGTATATCACAATATCGGCGATCGAAGGGAATCAGAGGTCAAGTGGGAGATACATCGTAAGTCGATGGAGTAACATATCAGAATATCGGCAAGATATGAAAATCGAAGTTTTAAATATGTGTCACAGTTGAAAACCCCAGATCACTGATATTTTGAACTTTTAAGCGATGACCCAAAACAAAACTCCGATATGTGATTTCTTTGATAAAAGGGAGTGGAGAAGGGTTACATGATATGAAAGTCTCCAATAAACTACAACCACTTTATCAAAAGACACGTCCACTTTGTAAGTTAAAGCCATTGTCTGGAAAATATAGCTAGTAATAAATAATAATGAAGATCTTGGTCTCAAGGGTTATGTTTATTTATTAATTTAAGATGTTTAGAAAAAAAATATTTACAAAGTTTATTAACAAACAAACTTAATAAAACTTAGGCAAACTATAAAAATAAAACAAATGTAAATAAAAGGCACATTAGACTTGAAATGAAGTAAACACACTCAAAGCCTACATGCAATGCAAAAAGGGTCCCCATAATTTTATTATATGGCTAAAATAAAAATTAAATGGGGGTTTTATAAGTACTACAACAATTGGCAAAACATTGGGCAAAACAGTTATCTCTAGGCAAATACCAATGAAGTTCAAAGGAAAAGGAATAAAAATAATATGCTAGGACTCATCTTTTCCTTTTAAAAATATCTCCGTAAAAACCATTTAGAATTCAACATCTGCATAAAATCTATTTTATTGGATATAAGAGTATAATTATATTTTAGACAATTATGTATATATATTAGCTTGAATTAAAGAAAACAAAGTTTATTTATGAGTTTAGCTTAAATATATACTTGAATGTCACAGGTGGTGCCACTATTGCCAGTAGACATCCATAGCCTCGACAGGGTCACCTTTTAACCCTTGGAAGTATCAGTATCCCATCCATTAGTTTATACTTTAAAGGAATAAGTGATAATTATTTTATTTCTTTTTTGTTACTTTGAAAGCCATTGTCCTGGCTTGATGACTAGATATTGACAATGACATACACCAGTACTAATAATAGCGAACAAGTCGTCTTGTGATGAGACCTCCTATCTTATAATCATTTGGCTACAAGCCATTATCGTGGCTTGGTAACAAACTATGATAATGTAATCACTATCAATGCCTATGATCATGGTAGGCTGGCTCTTGGTGAGGCCCCTATCTTTCAAGTCTTTTATTATTTTGGAATTACACTCTAAAAATATTTTATTAATGGATGAGGAGACAAATCCACTCCTTAAGAGATCGGGATGACAAGAAGAGACATAAGATGCTAAACTTTTATTGATGAACCTTGTTGCTTTAGTAGCTAAATATGTTATAGCTTATCATATGATAGAATTAACCCTTAAAGTGTTAAGTTCAAAGATCATTTAGTAGAATGATGATTAAGTAGTCAGAGATTATAGTAAAGTGAAAATATGAAAGATAGCATAATGATTTTTCTTCTAATAATCTTCCCTTTGGAATGAACTCTATTGGATCATACAGATGAAAGTATAGCCCAAGTATAAAACTAAAAGAAATGGTACTTCAATAAACATAAAACACTCTGGTATACACATATGATTATGTGAAAATGAAATAAAAGGCAAGCACCAAATGTTAGCAAATCAGCAGTGAAGCCAATCTGGAGAATGAGATCTGCGTAATTTTTTACAAGATATAAAAAGTATGTCAATATTAGAGCTTTTATCTTGTAAAGAAATTTGTTCAATTGAGGCTTTATTAAATGATAACTCATTGATGTGCATTTATGGGGACTTTCTCCTTTTACAAATCCTGTTCTAGAAATTTAAATTGAAAGTCTTTAAATATTGTTTTGTTTTAAGAAAAAGACCATCAATCAGAATTTCAAAAACAAGAAAGGCAAGAGGAAACTCCCTAAAAATCCTTGTCTGTTCTTCCTAGATTATTTTACTAATATCTTCAAACAAAATAAATCCTCAAACCAATGAAAACTTGCAAAACATAGGAGATAGGGATAAGGGAATATAACTGGAAGAGAAAGCAGAAGTAAGGAATTCAAGTGAAAGAAATAAAAAATGCAGAAAATAAAAGGATGAGAATGGGCATATGAAACTTACCACTAGAGAATTTTGTTTGATATTACCTGAGAAAAACGTTTTCTTCCAGCCAAAGTAACCTCTTCTTTTAATTGGAAGTAAAAGCATGAAGAAGTGGCTTCGAATTTAATTTTCATTGGCAAAAAAAATCATAATTTGTTCAAATTTAAATGCTAAGTAATGAACTATTAATCATATCCACTTTAAATTTCCATCAGAGGATTGAAGTGATAAAATAAGCCTTTAGAGATACTTGTGAATCCAAAATTTCCAAGTCATTGTAATTCCTTGAAACTTCTTCATGCATGTTTTCATTACAAAAACAATGCAATGAAGTTTTGCAAAAGCAATGAAATTAAGCACATCACAAGTGTATATGATCTAACTATATAAGAACTCTGACATGTTCGAAGATATTTTTCCAGAAAACGAAAGGAGATGCCAAGAAAACTTGGATTCATTACTTGTTTATTGAAAATCTAAAATACTGAAATAAATGCAAACAGAAAAGGAAGAACATGCATTCGAAGTGCGTGTAGTATCTGTAAACAATGGAGACATCTTAGACACTTCTTCAGGGTGGAGACCGGTTCTTGTTGTATTACGGACTTCCTCCTCACCTTGATTATTCTTGACATGTCCTTTAACTGCTCTTTATTGGAATTTACTTGTAAAGAAACAAACCAAGATAAGCAGCAAGAGCTTCGAAAGATGCAAAGAGTCATATCAATTCAATGCAAGCTTTATGGAAAATCCTTTCACATTAACTCAAAATTATTACAAATCATCAAAAAACCTTGAAATTAGAACTATGCAGAGTGGTCATTTAATTTTCAAACGTTTGTTCATATGATGCTGACACTTGTCATTATATCAGAAAATCTTTTATCGATGTTTGGTATCGGGTGATATTAACATAACTCAGTGATCTACGATTTTCGAAAAGCATATAGGTGCAAGATCTATATTAGCAAAATACTAGAGTTTTAATAGAATGCGACATCGACATTCGTTAATTGACAAAATGCAATATTAGCTTTTGACGGATTGCGATATTGGTTTCGGCATTTCGCATTTCGTCTTTTCGCTATTTTTCTTATTAGATTTTCATTGTTTTGGAATCGGCTTTTCGCTATTTCGCAATTAGATTTTTGCTATTTTTCAATCAGATTTTCATTATTTTTCTATTCTTTGAAACCGTCGATACTACATGTAGGTTTTAATAAGACCAATCCTTTTATGATATTTCCATTTATTTTTTATGATTTCGGGATTCATAAGACTTGTAATTTATTTCCTAAAACTACAAAAGGATTCCTAAAAGATTTTATGCCCTTTTCATAAACTTTCTTGTTTTATTCAAAAATAAAAGAGTAAATATAAAACTTATCCTATTTTATCTAAACAAGGAAGGATTCTATCCTAAAAAAAATTTAAAGGGTCCCCATTATTCTTTCTCCTAAGTCTAAAGATAATGGGGGGTTGTTGAGTACCACAACAGACTATCAGTGTGGTAGCAACTTCTTCTTCTATATTCCCCTCTGAAGTACTTTCCTTTTACTCCTTTCTTCTCCTCTTTTTTTTCCTAGATGATTTCCCAGTGACCTTTGGAGTCCTATGTTCTTCCATTTGTGTCACAACAGGCTTGGTTGGGTCTTTTTTAGGCACTGTTGTTTTGGTTTTTAGTTCATTTTTTGCCTCTGCTTCTCTTTCTTCCTCCTTTACTTCCTTTTCTTATTTTTCTTTTTGATCATCTTCTTCTTCTCCAACCTCTTATTCTTCTTCATTAACCTCTTATTCTTCTTCATTAGCTTCTTATTCAACTCCTCCTACAAATCCCTTCTTTGTTGCTACTTCTCCAAGTTCTAATTGGGCTTCAGCTTGTATTTCAAGGAAAGCTTCCCTTTTCATTTCCATAAAGTTAGCCCAATCCACATGGTTTTGAAGACTCTCCAAACCATCTATAACAATTATTTTGATGATCCCATGGTGTGCCATGTATTGATGTTTCCCTTCTCTTACTCTTTGGCTCATCTCTATGACAAACTAGAAAAGAAGGTGAGGAGTGCTTAATCTGTCCAAGATGGGAAAATTCATTTAGAACTCAACTAGTAGAGCATAATAAACTGACAGGAATGGAAAATTCTAAGCCTCCCCTCACAAGCCCTGTACTTAAAAACATGATATGCTACCTTATCCTAGGGATAGGGTAGAATTTCTCTTCTAACCCCATTTTGGTACTCAATGGGTTGCTCTTCTGGGAGAAAAAAGTTCTTCTTGATTGTGATAGTCTCTGTTCTCTCTTCCTTGCCCCTTCTTACTCCTAGGGGAATTTTGGTCACTCTACTAATAACTTATTCATTCAAATGGATGATGAGTCCCCTTACAAAGGTAATGGAATCATATTTTCATTGAGGTTAGAGGTGTACAACAAACTCTTGGGTAACATCATCATCAAATCCCTGAATTTCTCAAATAACCCTAGCCATTGGTGATTGGAAAATACATTCCTAACAGTAGAATGTCGTTGAATTCTTGATGAATATGTGGGCTATCTTCAGTTGAATCCACCCCCCATGGTTTTTACTACAATGTTCCAAAGTTAACAAGGAAATTCTCCCCCTCTACTACAAATTTGAGATATTTACAATGGTGGGAAGAAGGAAGATTTCATGCTCAACTAAAAAAAAAATCATTTCCCATTCTTATCATGTCAAATTCAAAAGAAACATCCATTTCATCTTCTTTTCATTCCCAAGAAAAACTGAAAGGTTTTACAGGATTTTTGTCAAAATGTGACAATGAAAAATATGTACTTACTTCCCCTCTGATACTTCTCCTTGAATTCCAAGTTTTGAGCGATGACATTACTCAAAATCAGGCATTTTGCAGCTCTTTGGACTTTCCTATAGCACTTAAAAGCAATCATGTAGCACCTTGTGTCAGTCTTGTAGCACCCTTTGTCAATCCTATAGTAGCAACCTACAAGTCTTGTAGCTCCTCTATAATAGTCTATGAAAGTGATAGATTGGGTAGCTTGTCCTTCAATAGTAGTGGCAGGCCTCCTTAGATTTAAAATACATTTTTTTATATGTCAAATGAGGCTTGGGGCTCGATTTAAGCAATTGGTGGTTGAGTGGTTGGGCTTAGTGCACTATATGAGCTAGCCCCCACCTACTGGCTTCAAATACCAACCCCAATGATGGATAGGCACATAGGCCCACCCTTCATATTCATCACCCTTTTTTTGGCTTTTCCTCCACACATGTAATGGACAAAGGCGATAACGACAGTTAAATATCAAAGGTGGTCGAGACCATTATCCCATCCTTAGCTTATAAAACCTTTCTCCCATGCATTGATAACATTTTTTTAACTAAGATGAGCTTGAAAGGAAGGGTTAGGATTTGGCATACCTAATCCTACCTGGTGATTCTCATGTTGTTGTGTTGTAGCTTATGATTTGACCATTTTATTCTTGCATGAGGCTGCTAGAGCATGGATGACACTGTTTAAGTTATTTCTGAGATGAAATTTGTTGTCTTCATTGATCCATTGACAGACATGAAATTGCTTTCATGCTCATTGCTGATGGAATTTCTATGAATTTGATGATAAGAAAATGGATGCCTCCATTGATCAATTATTGGTGTGTTTGAAGACTGATGATCCTATAGTAGCCTACAGAGGGTCCTGTAGCTACTCAATACTAGTGTTGGAGCTTCCCTTAACTTTATAATGTTCAAAAATCTCAGCCTTGTGCATCAAATGTGATCTTGTAGAGTTTATGCAACTTGCTATAGGATTTTGTGTCCTCCTATAACAGTCACATAGACCCCTTAGGATCATGATTTCCAAACATTGTTGTGTTGTAGCGGATGCAACACCCTCCATAATTTTGGCCTACACTCAAATTTTGGAGCCTACTATGGATCTTGTGATCGGACGTTCCTTATTCACTTATTGATAAGCTAATGATTTCTAGCTCTCTTCTTTGATCTCAAAAGTCGTTCACGCTTCTATCTTTATATAACAATGTCATCTTCGGGCATGGGATATTATTGCTTGTCATGCAAAGGGAATTTTTGGTTTGTTTCAAGGGGAAATATTTATGAACATTAGTTCTTCCCATCATGTAGACATGTTTCACACTCATTTCCAAAGTTTCACACACTATTACACAATTGTCATCATTATCCTCACAAAGTCTATCATCGGAGCCACACTTGTCGTAAGCTACCACAAAGGTTGTTTCATTAAGGGAAGTATGTTTTCATATGTTCTGGATGATATATGTTGTATCACTAAGTGTCCAAGTGTGTGGTCACAGTCAAGTTCTATCATTGTTCACATCGGTTCCACTAATCCCTCACTTAGCCAAATTCTAGAGGATTCCTAGTAACCTAGACTCATCCAACCTTCCTAAACTGCGCACTTCACATATGCAACCCTCAAGCTTTTTCCTTACCTACTAGAACTGTGTAATGCATAGAAATCCTAGCATCCCTTCTAATCCAAAACTACACAAAGGCTACCTTCAGTGGCCTTCCCTCAGTCGGATCTCACTACCCTCAAGCACTGCGCAAAGTTTTCCTCTAGCCCTCTCTATTTCCCAGTCCCCCTTGCCTCTGAAAACTACACAGATTTGTTCTCCAAGGCCTCATCTTGCAGCAACAACTACCTGCTTGAACTACGCAAATTTTTCCCTCAGTGGGCACTGTGTAGTATGATCCCTCAGTCTAGCCCAGTCACTAAGACTTCTCCCCCTTGAACTAACACCAGTTCTGGCTCAGTCAATGTATTATCATGCAGCATCTCATACTAGTGGTCTATCAGGCTGATGTCGTCTTGTCATGAGTGGATTACAGATACAAGATTTATATCAGGCTATGGCAAGATGATTAAGAAGGGGATGAAGAAGGAGGACATGTTAGATGACACTCAAGGAGCTGAGGAGAAAAGATAATTATCAGATAAGAAGACCAAGGAACCTAAGGTATGATAGAACATCGGGACTGCATGAAGACTCCATGTGACTCACAACCCTTTGGAGGGTAGTTACAAAAAACAAAGCACATATTTTATGAAGTTGAAATACACCTCTTAGTGTAGCATGAAGGACTGCTTATCATTGTCATATCATTATGTCTCCAATGACATGTATGGTTGCAAACACTAAAAGTCATTCCATGTGTTTCCTCTACGTGTTTTTGCTCCCTTTCGCTCATTGGGTCAACTATTGTCTTTTAGCATGTTTGACCGTTATATCATGTTTGCGAACCTTTCCTTATGGTTTCAAATGATGGTTTTTATGTATATGAGTTTTCCTAACCATGTAAACATTCGTCACACTCATACACAAAGTCTTGAACACCATTGCACAAGTTTTGTCAAGGTCGTCCAAAAGTCTATTGTAAGTGTCGCACTTGTCATTTCTTGTCCTAAAACAGTCGCTCAGAGAATAATGCATTGTATTTTGTTCTGATGGTCTATGTTGTCAAGTCATCAAAGTATGCTAAGTGTGTGATCACATTTCAAGTTTATCACGAGTCCATTTTTCTCCCACACTTATCCATTTTCAGAAAATCTTCCCGACCAGGCAACTCAACTTCACTGGGCCTTGTCTGAGCTGCACATTGCACAATATCAGCCCTCATTGATATGACATTGTTTCTTGGAACTGCACAGTGTGTAGTCACTATCCTCCAAGGTTGTTTCTCTGCACAATTCCTAAGTCCAACAACCTTCCATAACCCCCAGAATTGCGCAATTGTTCCTCCCATCCTTCCTTGAACTGCGCAGTTTCAGTCCTCAATATTTTCCCTTGCCTACTGGAACCTCATAATGTGCAAAGGACCCTACCCCCCTTAGCCTCCAAAACTAAGTAGATGTGTCCTCTAGTGACCCTCCCTTAGGCGGATCTCACTATCCTCAAGAACAGTATAGATTTTTCCTCTAGGCCTCTATGCTAATCAGTCCTCCTTGCCTCTGGAAACTATGTAGATTTGTCTCCCAGGGTCTCATCCCGCATTATCCATTGTCTTCCTGAACTGTGCAATCCTAACTCCCAGTGGCCACTGCGCAATTTTTCTCCTCAGTGAGGATTGTGCTCAAAATTTCCTCAGTTAAGCCTGAGCTGCGCTCTGCGTAGTCTCAGTGACCAAGCTCTCTCCTTGCCAACTGGAACTATGCAATGCACAGTCACTAAGCCCTTCCTCCCAGACTGTGTCTTGTCCCAAACTCAGTATGTGGATGATAATGCACCATCTTAGAGTAGGGAGTTTTTAGATTGATCTCGTCCAATCATGAGTAAATTGCAGGAATAGGTACACTATCAAGTCATGGCGAGATAATGAAGTAATAGAAGAAGGAAGGAAGCATGCCTAAAGAATCATTTGTAGTTGAACGGATGAGTAGACCTACCAAGAGTAATTAAAGGGACACAAGTTTTCAACCACTTTCTAAGGTCGAATATCATTGAAGAGCAATGTTGTGTCAAGTCATGTCACGAGTTGTCATATGCCACATCACTATTGTGGGCCATATATATTGTAAACCAAAGGTATTTTAAAGTGAAAGCCCAATGGACACAAAAGAATATCAAGAGTCATGAAAGTTGAAAAGTCATAGGAAGTTGAACAGTCATGAGGGTAGTCAAAGAGTCACAAGTAGGAAGCATCACCCTTGGTGAAATATATCCCCTCATCGTATGAGCAAAGGACTTTTCACCTTGGCTCCTCCTGCAAGGAATTAGAGAGATCAACTAGTTCTTTGAGGAGCAAGGAGTGGCTCCAATGTCCCACTACTAAGGCTAGTGATGTACAATGTAAATATGTGCCTTGGAACTTTTCTTAATAACATAAGCCCCTTAAGGGCTAGCTCGTTCTTCATGCATGACTTATGAATGTTTGTAAGACTATTATGTGGATGTTTGTATTTCCTATTTTCTTTCATATGTGCTAAGATAGTTGAACTATTTCGGTTATTTTAGTGCTCATCTTGTTGAGAATGTGTTGTAATGTTTCTTATTGTTGTCCCATCCCTGTGGACTATTCTGCGGGATACTAGATAGACTTTTCCTTTTTTATCGGTTATAACGATCGACAAATCCACTATAGACTATTTTGCTAGATGTTATTTTGGTCTTCCTTTGTTCATTGGTTGTAATGATTATCACATCTGATGTGGACTATTTCGTTGGATGTTATACAATTTTGTCTAGTTCATGTGTGTCTCTTCCTGGGTGGTACTATTACCTCTCATTTAGAGGCTCACTTTCTTCTCCCCTTTCGCAGTAAAAGAACCTAGACACAATTGCGTTGCACACTCACCTTTCTTTTCGAAGATACCATTGCATCACTCTCTTGTGCTGACAGTTAGAGACAAGGTAGATCTTTGAGGATTTGACAATCAACCTTTTATACCGAATGGGACTCCTACACCAAATGGTGTGATGTTTGATTGGGACTTCATATCAGGGAGATCCCATTGGTTGATTGATTTCCAACACCGTCAATAAAATGGCGCTAGAAGGAGGGCCAAATGACAAGTTGAACCCATTGCATCTGGTTTGAATCTCTTATATAAAATGGCTCATACACAAATCATACTCCCGAGGTGTTTCTCCATTTTTTCCTTCATCAATTTTCAGCCCCCAATGAGCCTCTTGATCACTTGTCCCAGTTAAAGTGTTATGGTGAGGATGGAACATCCCTAACTGAGCACATTTCCGATTTTCTTAAATTTTTTGAATCTTACGAAATCGATGATGAAGAGTTGGCTTGTGTGATTTTCTTCCTCACCCTTGAAGGTTGTGCTAATTAGTGGTGTTGTAGCTTGCCACCTACTTCCATTTATTCCCTTCGTCACTTCCTCAGGGAGCTTCATCAAGCCTTTAGTGGGTATAATTACTGAAATGTTTGTGGAAGAATCAATCATTTAAGAATGAAGCCAGATGAATCAGTTAAAAAATTTCTAATCGATTCATTCATATTTTCTATGAAATTCTAGAAGAAGATTTGAATTGGGAATTATTGAAACAAGAGCTTGAGTGCTTGGTTCTTATCGCTTCACGCAGTGAACCTGAACCCCCTAATTTTTCTGCTTCCCCAACTCGTGTGAATCATGAGACACCCCTAACTTCAGAGGAGGACTTTATCATCCCTTTTGTTCTTTGTCCATCCCTTTTTTCAGTTTTGGTAGGGGTGCCTCTCTACGTTGGTAACAAAGTTGAAAAGTCCAGAAATCAAATTCCTAATCCATCTTCTCATTCTTCTCCTACCTTTCATGACTCATATTCAATGGAGGAAATTCCATAATTGCTTATGAGGCCTATGGCGAAGACTAACTCCTCAACTCTACAAGATGAAATCACAGTTCATAACTCAAGTCTCAAATCTAATTTGGATTTCTGCCATCCTCTATCATCTACAGGCCATGACTCTTTGTACCATGATCCACTTGAGCAATCTCTTCCACTAGCTAGTCTTCCATGCTCTCTTGATTTTTGCATTGTTGGTTCAAAGTGTGATTAGGTACAAGGTAGTCACTCTACACAGGTAGAGGAGTAGGAAGGTGAATGTGCTTTCAATATTTCTTATGTTTTCCAAGATCCTTCATGTCAAGATGATGTGCTCCCTTTCTTGGATGATTGTCAATCTGCCAATATCAGTAGTGAATCAAATGTAATCAATTCTTTCAATCAACCCTAATCCTCGGGCAATAATAATTATAAAGATGATGACTATATTGTTGTATTTTGGATGAATGCCCAAGCGCATCACATGATCTTTCGGTTTCTCATGAAGATTTTAATTTAGATCTAGAATCTGGTTTGGTCATATCGAAACTTCCCCTTCACCTCACTAGCCCTTATGTCCTACCATTCACAACACATCTACTTGTGACATAGATACTCCATGCTATTCATTTTCTTCATCTGATGATCTATCCCCTCGATTAACACAAGGTGTCCATGATGAAATTGAAAATAGTCGAATCATAGAGAACTCTTCCCACCCCTCATCATCTCTTCTCTTGCATGAGTAAAAACCCTTCAAATCATCTTTCTTGTGAGATCTCATTGATTCATTTATCTTTGGATTTGTGATCAGAAGAGTCTTATGATTTGAGCAATCTGGTTGTTGAAGTTGAAAAATATGGTAAAATCTGTGACAGATATGGTTGCTATCTGATGAGAAGTGGTCTTACTAAAACCAACAATAGTGGTTATCCTCAAACCATGCATGATCTAGTCCAAGCTTCAAAATGTGATTCTACAATCCTGAAAAGTTCCTAGACCTGCCAAGGAGTCGAGGCACTTCAACTTTTGTTGAAGGTTATGTCAGTATCTTGTGACTCTCGTAAGCCCCTTGAACTAAGTCAAATCTGATTTCTCTCGCACAAACCACCTCTTTACATGGTTTCACTCGATGTAAATTTCCTTGTGAAAAATGTTTGGTATTTCGGATGTAATATTTCAAATTTTCAAGGTTTTACTTCTGACTGAATTCAAGAATTTGTTACATTTCATTCATCTTCATACAAATCTCTCGCATCAAACTCAGTTTTGGAATGTGCATCTCTTATAAAGTCATTGAATTTCCAATTTGATCATCTCAAAGACTGTCTTTTCCCGAAGGAATCAGGCTTATCGAATTTATCCCTTAATGGTCAGCTCCTGGGCCTTCTTGCGAATTTAATGTTGCAAATTTGTCCTCTCATCACACCAGAAATCCTTTTAAGTGATAATGAATGAACAATTTATCACTCGAATCAAGTTCTTCTCCATTCACCATGTCCCAACTAGTCTCATACAATTGTGGTGCTAGCATCCTTTTTAAACTCTTTTGATGAATATGATGCTTGTACAATTTATCACCAGTTGCGGAAAAATGGTCTGTTATATTTGGCTTGCAAGGAACTTGGTTCGATTGTTCAGAGCATTCACAAGACTGTTCAAATTAATTTTTCTTCATTTATTGCAAACCGAGAATTTGATGCTTCAATTATCTCATCTGATCATTTCTCTCTCTTGGGTGACTTTCATTCAACTTATCATTTTCCCATCATTGCATCCAATGACAGTTGTTTCACAGCCCTTAATATTCATTGTTCAACACCTCTCTATTTAGTTTTTTGTCAGGAAGGTGAGGCACTTCAGTCTTTGTTGATGGTTATGTAAGGGCCTCACTGTCTTGACATGACTGCCGAATATGATCATATTTATTTTTCCTCACATGATTCCCATCATGATCCCACTCTTCTAATCGAAAACTCACCTTTTTCAAGATTTTGGGGTTTTCAAGAGGGCCATCATGAATTTTATGATCCAATCGTTGAATGGCTAGAATAATCTTACTTGGAAATATTTATAGAAAATGACAAGTTTAAATATTTTCTCGCGCTTGCTAAGGAGCTCGGTGTAGATGAAGACACATCCGCAAGAAGATTCTGAAGTTTGTTGAAAAATGGTATTCATCGAAAAGGTAAGCATGTGGATTGGATGAAAGTAGTGGTTGTGACACACCTTTCTGCCCATATGCAAGACCTTCCTTTTCTTGTGCAAGTTTTATAAGTTTTTATATCTTCTTATGCACATCACTTTTTATTTGTTTTAATTGTTTATATCTTTGTGGTTATAGGTTGGGAATGACTATGGTGGATTCACTGGAAATTTCATTATACGTGACCTCAGACTTCTAGCTGTTAGGTTAGGAGTAGGATTAGTTGCATCCTAGTTTTCCCTTTCTTGCACTCGTTTTGTGCTCCTCCTCTATAGTCTACCCTCGTTTTCTTATTTTGTGTCTACATCATGTTTTCTTTAGCCATTTTGTTTTCTTGTCTTCTAGTTTTGTTTCCTGGTTCTATGTTTTCTTTCTTTTTGTCTTTCTTTCTTTCTTGTTGAGTTTTTCCTTTTTTTTTTACTATGTGAATAAGTGTTGTGCCTGGACCTATTTGGCTTCTTAGTATGTGTGTGGCCGAAATATAAAGAGTCATCTGACACTTCATCATTTGGCTATCCATTTTTCCATCTTCCTTGTGTTGGTTACTTCTTTTGGCCAATGAAGTTTCGATGAAAAATAAACTCCATTTGTAAGGATATTTTGGTCCAAACATGAACCCACATCTAGTACGGAAACCTCATGCCTATACTTGGTTTTTCTGCTTTGGTGTTCTCAAGCTTATCCAACTAGTAGAAACGAAGAAAAGGAAAAACCTAAATGAGAAAACCAAAATTAGAGGTCTCTATTTGCTTCTCTAAAGGTACAACCTCTTATGCTCTCAATAAGTCGAGATCCCTCTTTGTTATGTGGAATTTTGCATCTACGGATAAATACAATTTCCCTAGGTGGGTAGCTACACCTAGAACAACAAATTTAAAGTGTTTATCCTTTTTCTATATAAGATAAATAAGACAAGGGACCTACTTTTTATCTTTCACTTTCCCTTTGTCTCCTTTGTATGGCTCCCATCACTCCTTCTCGAACTTAATCCGCTCAACAAGTACCTGCAATCATAAACAGAGGACAAAAACCAATCAAAGCAAGAGATCTATCTACTATAAGCAAATGGAATTGAAAGAATTTACACATATAATAATCATACATAAAGACAAGAATATGGGAAAAGATGTAAACAACTTTATTAAGTAGAAGGAAGAATGACAACCATGAAGTCTAATCCATTTTCACTCTTCCAGCTTGGGTTCCAACCAACATCACATCAAAAGAACAACACTCTGTGTTGGGTCCCTATAATACTAGTGATTACCCCATTAATATTGTGGTTGTACCCCTTATTAATATTGTTGTGCCCCTATTGTCCCCATATTGTTATCACTGTGCCCCATAGAATCCCTCTATTGTTATTTTTGTGGCTTTATATTATTATTGTTAGGTCAGCTGGGTTATATTGTGACTCCTTAGACTCCTATATATAGAAAAGAGGTTTTGTCATTTGAATTTTCCAAGAATTGTTCATTTATGTAATGTAAAGGAGGTTGCCCCCTCGAAGAGGCTAAATTCTAAGGCGTTGATCTATCTTTTCTATCTTTTTCTTGAGCTAGTTTCATAACATTTGGTATCAGAGCTTTGGATTCTAGGGTTTCGCTGCTCCAAACAGGTCATCGTGGCATTTTCGCTATAACTTTTTTTCTGCGACGTTTCAGAAGCTTTAAAAAAAAACCATTTGAGAAGACATCGTGCTGAATCTCGGGTCCGAATTTCATAGCTTTTCGCACTATATTTGCGGAGATATGACCTAAGGAAGTTGGTCTTTTTGCAGACTCCTGAATTACATTCCAAACACCTGACCTGGGGAAAATCATCATAAATTTATCTCTGAGCATCAGACTAAAATTTTTCAAAAAGGTATAGAAAGAGGACGGACTGTAGTTTCTTTTATATATTTTTCAGAGCCAAAGGTCGAAACAGTGACTCGTGGCACGTCGTACAAGTTCGCTCTACTGAACTAGTCTATAATCAGGTCACTGTGGGAGATTTGGCATAACTCTTCCCTTGAGAATCCAATTTGGATCAGACAGGTGGCACTGGAAAGAGGATGCAGAGGGCTACTGTGAGTCACAATTTCAGAACTAGATGATCCGAAATTACAGAGATACATCAGATTCAATGTCAAGCTCCTACAAAGTGAAAAAAGGTGTGTAGTTTTTTTAAATTTTTTCATAAGCTTGGTTTCAAAAATTAGTTTGAAGGAATTAAAAGAGCATAGTAAAGCATTATTATCGGTAATTAATGCTCCGAGGAAAGAAAATGCAAACCCCTAGTAGGCAACCTGAAAACTCTAGCATGACTCATGAAGAAGAGGAAGAAATGCAACATGATATATCAAAATTACGAGACCATGTGCAACAAGTGTCATTTGCACAAAAAGCAACAGAATCTAAGATGGATGCTTTAAAGAAAGATGTAGAAGCTAAGATGGATGGTTTAAAGAAAGGCGTGGAAGTTAAGATGGATTGTTTAAAGACAAGCATGGAAGATTTGAAGACAGATTTGACAAAGTTTCTGCAAGAAATGTTTACTAATGGTGAAAGGGTAGTAAAGGAAACTCATGATGAGAACAAAAGAAATGTTAATCATGATTTCATAGACTCTAATGTTGGATCGAAGACCTGCCATATTCCAAAAATCGATATGAGGAAGTTTGATGGCAAGGATCCCACAACATGGATATTACAAATGGAGCAATTTTTCGATCTCGATAATGTGCAAAACACACAAAAGGTACGTATTGCAACTTTATATTTGGAACCAAATCAGTTTTTATGGTATCAATGGCTTTCTCTCATAAACAAATTATCACTTGGGCAATTTTTACGGAAGAATTGACAGCACATTATGAGGATACAAAAAGCAACACTTTTTTTAGCCAATTGATAAGTCTTAAACAAAAGGGTTCAATAATGGAGCACATTGAGGAGTTCCAAAAATTGAACATAAGGGTAAAAAATATTCCAGAGGAGCATAGGATTGATGTGTTCATAGGGACTTTAAAGGATAATATCCAACATGATGTTCGCCTTTGGGAACCTGATTCATTAGAGAAGGCATTCAGGTTAGCAAGAAAAATGGAAAGCAAAATTATGGCAACCAGGAAGCATACCACTCACAACTACAAAGATGGAAGTGTTGTTGCCCGTAGTCTTCCACAACCTATAAGGTTGACACCACAACAATTGGAAGAAAAAAGAGCAAAAGGGCTTTGTTACAGTTGTGATAGCAAATACACTAAAGGTCATAAGTGTGCTGAGAAGAAATTATTCTACATAGATTGTGAAGAGGAAGAAGAAAAGGAGCAAGAAAGGTCAAAAGAAGAGGATATACTCCAAGAACAAAGCCTAGATAAAGAAGAAATGAATCCGACCATATCTTGTAATGCATTGGTGGGAATTACCACTCCTCAAACCATCAAGATAGAAGGACAAATCAAGAAGAAAAAGGTAATAGTGTTGATTGATTCAGGAAGTACCCACAATTTTATTCATTGTAAGGTAGCAAAAGAATTGAATTGCTTCTTAAATCTAGCACCAAAGTGCCATAATATCAATCTATCCATGGGAGAATATGTATTGACTAGCCCAATGCTTTCCATTCTAATGGGAGGTGTTGATGTTGTACTAGGAGTCCAATGGCTACAATCCTTGGGTACAATAGCTTTTAATTTTCAAGAACTTTTCATGAAATTTTCTATGGAAGGAAAGGAAATTGAATTAAGGGGTATTGCAGGGAAACCGAGAAAGATAATCAGCTCTAACGGTATGACAAAGCTTCTAAAAAAGGAACAAAGAGGTGTAATTGCACAATTATGTTCGCTAGATGTTTCCACATTGGAATCATCTATTTCTCCAGATCTCCAAAAAGTCTTGGACAATCATTCCAAGGTATTTGAGACTCCCAAAGGTCTCCCACCTATTCGTGATCATGATCATGCTATTCATCTGATTCCAGGAGTGTTCCTCTAAACATCAGGCCGTACAGATATCCCTATGTCCAAAAGAGTGAAATTGAACGTATGGTTGCAGAAATGCTAGAGGCTGGTATAATTCAACCGAGTCAAAGTTCTTTCTCTGCTCCAGTAGTATTGGTGCACAAGAAGGATGGATCATGGCGCATGTGTCCGGATTATAGGGAGCTCAACAAGCTCACTATTAAAGATAAGTTTCCCATTCCTGTCATTGATGAATTACTGGATGAATTGCATGGATCAATTTACTTCACCAAGTTGGATCTTCGTTCAGGATATCATCAAATCAGAATGAAGATTGAAGACATTCCAAAAACAGCATTTAGAACTCATGAGGGTCATTATGAATTTTTGGTCATGCCTTTTGGCCTTACCAATGCACCTTCAACATTTCAAGGTTTGATGAATTCAATTTTCAAACCATTCCTTAGAAAATTTGTGTTAGTATTTTTTGATGATATACTAATCTACAGCAAGTCTTGGAAGGATCATGTTGAACATGTTGACAGGGTGCTACAACTATTGGAGGAGAAACAATTATATGCAAAAAGATCCAAATGTTTCTTTGGAGTACAAGAGGTGGAATATCTGGGTCATATTGTATCTCATGAAGGAGTTAAGGTAGACCCTAGCAAAATTAAAGCCATTAAGGAATGGAAAATCCCCACATCCATAAAGCATTTGCGAGGATTTCTTGGGTTGACAGGGTATTATCGCAAGTTTGTTAAGAATTATGGGAGAATAGCAGCACCTCTAACAACATTATTGAAGAAATATGCATTTTCATGGACTCTAGAAGCAACAAAGGCCTTTGAACATCTTAAAGAGACAATGTGCCAAGCACCAGTCTTAGCTACACCGAACTTCACAAAAACCTTTATTGTGGAATGTGATGCTTCAGGAAATGGAAATGGTGTTGTTTTAATGCAAGATGAAAGACCCATTGCTTTTGAAAGTCGTCCAATCAAGGGAAAGTTTTTACACAAAGCTATTTATGAGAAGGAAATGTTGGCAATACTCCATGCACTTAAGAAATGGCGACCCTACCTAATGGGAAGACACTTCAAGGTAAAAAAAGATCATGATAGCCTTAAATACATTTTAGAACAAAGATTATCCTCTGAAGAGCAACAAAAGTGGGTCACAAAGATGTTGGGTTATGACTTTGAAATCATCTACAAAAAAGGGAAGCAAAATGTGGTGGCAGATGCACTCTCAAGAAAGGATGAGGATGTGGAAGCATTGTTGTGCACCATTTCTATTATCCAACCAGATTGGATAAACGAAGCAAGGGAGGAATAAAAGAATGACGAAGAAGTGTGGGCACTTATTCGAAAGTTACAACAAGATTCCAGTACATCTGATACATTTAGCTGGCAAAATGATTCGTTATGGTACAAAGATCGCTTATACCTCTGTAAGAATTCCCAACTAAAACAAAATATTCTTATGGAATTGCACACTTCTCCCTTAGGAGGGCACTCAAGATTTTTAAAAACTTACCACAGGGTTAAGAAGGAATTTTTTGGGATGGCCTTAAATCAGATATTCAAAAGTTTGTGGCGGAATGTTTGGTTTGCCAACAAAATAAAGTTGAAACAATTAAGACACCGGGTCTATTACAACCTTTATCCATTCCAAGCCAACGTTGGGAGGAGGTTTCAATGGATTTTATCACAGGTTTACCCAAGTCTGAGGGAAAGAGTGTCATCATGGTGGTAGTTGACAGACTTACCAAGTATGCACACTTTTGTGCATTATCACATCCATTTAAAGCCAGTACAATTTCTACTGCATTTATGGAAACAATTCAAAAGCTACATGGAAACCCAAAGATTATTGTAAGTGACAGAGATCCCATTTTCACTGGAAATTTTTGGACAGAATTATTTTCTTGTCTTGGTACTCAGTTAGCTCATAGCTCATCTTATCATCCTCAATCTGATGGGCAAACTGAGATAGTAAACAAATGTTTGGAAGGATATCTTCGTTGCTTTGTATCTGATAAATAGACACAATGGGTCAAATGGTTGCCTCTAGCTGAATGGTGGTATAACACTTCCTTCCATACAGCAACAAAAATGACCCCATTTATGGCACTTTATGGGTATCAGCCACCATCCATCACATCATATTTAAGAGAAAATTCTAAGGTTCAAGCAGTGGAACATCACATCGAACATCAACAACAAGTCCTCCAACTCTTAAAGGATAACCTCGTGTTGGCACAGAATAGAATGAAACAACAGGCAGATCAACATCGCAGCAAAAGAAGTTTTGATGTAGGTGATTGGGTATTCCTACGGCTACAACCATATAAGCAAATGTCCCTCAAGCAAGCTAAGAAGGATAATAAATTATCACCAAATTATTATGGTCCATACAAGGTGTTGCAAAAGATTGGTACTATGGCATACAAATTGGAGCTTCCTACAGCTTCTCGATTGCACCCAGTTTTCCATGTTTCATGTTTAAAGAAGGTTATAGGCAACAAGCTCCCAGTTCAAACAATATTGCCAGAACTTGACAAGGAAGGAAAAATTATATTGGAACTGGAAGTAGTCACAGAAACAAGAACTCGACAGCTACGAAATCGATCAATTTCAGAGTATCTTATCAAGTGGAAGAACTTATCCGCTGAAGATTCCACATGGGAGGATGAGAATTTTATACAGAAGCATCCAGAACTACTCAAGCGTTGAGGACAACACTTTTTTTAAGGATAGGGGCATGTTGGGTCCCTATAATACTAGTGATTGCCCCATTACTATTGTAGTTGTACCCCTTACTAATATTTTTGTGCCCCTATTGTCCCCATATTGTTATTACTGTGCCCCATAGAATCCCTCTATTGTTATTTTTGTGGCTTTATATTATTATTGTTAGGTCGGCTGGGTTATATTGTGACTCTTTAGACTCCTATATATAGAAAGGAGGTTTTGTCATTTGAATCATCCAAGAATTGTTCATTTATGTAATGTAAAGGAGGTTGCCCCCTCGAAGAGGCTAAATTCTAAGGCGTTGATCTATCTTTTCTATCTTTTTCTTGAGTTGGTTTCATAACACTCTGGTGCATAACAATACTTTCTTACAATCTCAAACCTCACACCAATAGTATCTCCTTACAAATTCTCAAATTCCAACCCCTGATCACTTAGATGAGTGCTCAATTTATAGGAAAATGGAGGAGGTTTGGTCATAAATCAGGGTATTGAATGGCCTTCCAAACTTAGAGTTAGTTTCCATGGAGGAAGGCATGAGAGGATAGGAGGTTACTTAACTCATTCCCTATCCAATTTTGAGCTCATGAGAGATGATAAGTGCGGGATCTTCTAGAAAGCTCCAGAAGATAAGAATATTCCTAGAACCCTATGAGGATTTCGCTCAATCTCGCCTAGTGCAAGTCAAAGTGGGCCTAAGTGCTCTAAAATGCACCCTGACATGGGCCTACCTACACTGAAGCACACTCACCCCTGACCATCAAGGAGGCATTTTTGGAGGGATTTAGGCTAGGAAACTTTCAGGGAAGGAGGCATCCAAAGTGATGACTTGTCTAGGGCATGTAGCAACTAAATTAGGGTTTAATGAGCCCTAATAGTACTAATCTGAATGATGGGAGTGATGTGCCCAAATGGATCTGTAACAATTACCTCCTAAAGCATGAAGTCGAAAATGATAATATCGAGCGAGATGCTTTATGAGGTGAGGAGGAGGTTCCGAAGCAGATGGTGACCTGCATCAATTACAATACAGAATATCATGATATTTTGATTTTTTCATGAATTGCTGAGGGAAGGCATACCCATGCTCACCATATAAACTTTCATTATAAGTACATAGATATTCGTCTACAAATATAGACCCATGATGGGATGACCATCAATGTAAAGCCATCGTACGGATGATTTGGTACTTTCCTAAAATCGCAGCCCAGATGGATGAAACTAGATCCGAGGTCTTCTATCTCGTTCAATCATTCACTCAAGTACGAGTCTAACCATGCGAATATGTGATTTGAAGTCAAACATGGGAAGACACCATTTGATTACCAGCTAATGATGTAAGTCGTTAACAGATGCGAGAGAAATCACCGATAATGACAATGATCCTCAAGGTACTGCAATACATTATGCATGGCGTGAATGGATGTTTTGATGTCAAACACCATACAAAGTCTTTCGGTCGAAGGCCAATGATGTCAACTTATCGCCGGAAGTGAGAAACTTGCCATTGATATATGCAAGCCCCAAGGTACTGAAAGGGTATTTCTATGTCAACTTCTTGGATAATGTGCTGATGTCAACAAGAAGTGACTCGTCACAGGAGGGCCTTGATGTATCCCACATCAATGACACGAAACGAGTGTAATGATTTTTGGAGATGGAATGTGACTGACAACACAAGGTTCAGGAATGGCAGTCATGAAAATGAAGGTTTATGAGTATTGCAAAGGATGAATTTAACTGAGTGACTTCTCTTGAACATGTCAATGACACTGAATGAATTAGCAGCATTGACCCAAAACCAAAGTAATGGATGGTATGATAGACCAAGGTATGATGACCATCAAGCAGATAACCCAACCCAAGTAGTCACAGAGATGAAGTGAAAATGTCATGTTCAAGAGTAACCTGCTGCCATAAAGTGGTTTACCCCTTTTCCTATTTTCCCCAGTCATTGTTGACCAGTAACTCTTTATTTTTATCAAGCTTGAGGACGATAACATATGCTTGTTATATAATTCCACCCTTCAGGTGAATCCATCATTATGTGATGTTTTAACGAGTCTAGCGAAGGTGAAACTCGGTCTTGTCATTATGAACAAGTTTGTCGCTATTTGATGTTTTAATGAGTTTAACGACAATGATAACTCGATCCTTTTCTTGTTTAGAGAGTTTGAAAAGGGACAAAAAGAAAACTCCACAAGTTCTTTTTCGTAGATTTGTCTCTCAAGTCCGAAAAAGCGTAAAACAATACAAAAGAGAACCTATTGACCATGTTTGACCAGCGTATTCCTCTTTCATAAATAATCTATCTTAGTCCGGAAAAGGGTTAAACTTATACTAAGTAGATGTTGTTTCCAATCTGTTAACGAGCTGAAAAGGACAAGCACTCAGCAATTTTTTCACATTTTGAGAGTCTAAAAAGAGATGAAAGAGGACTCCAAGGGGGTTCCTTTTTTGATGTTTAACAGAGATCGAAAAAGAGATAAAAGTATGCTCTGTGGTCAAAGTACAATTCATGATTGTGCACGTCAAATTCTGTAAGTCAACTATAAATCTATTCAAAGCAACACTAAACTGATTAAACATACCTGTTTCATTGGTAAAAATAGGTAAATATTAAAGTTTACTTATTTAATGATCATGAAATAAACATAAAACAAGAATTTACCATGTATTTTTCACCATTTGATATTTACCATTCAGTTTGTGCTTTGAGCCTATTTTTTACCTCAATCTTCAGCAGTTGATTGCGAGAGATTATGTGGATCATTTCTCGTGCCATCTGGACTAAGTAGGAGATCTAACCCTCCTCTTTCTTTTCTTGTCATTCTTTTATAGTTTCATGCAAGTTTTTAGGGTTTTTAGGGCCCCTGGCATTAGAATATTTCACCCTGGGATCAACGCAACCTTCCATGTTGAAAACTGCATTGCAGAGCACCCAAACAGAAGGGTAGCTACTCTGTAGCACACTGTCTCCTTGCCTGGGCTGCACTGGGCGAGTTTCACAAACTTGTTTCACCTGTTTGGCCCAAAATTTCTCTAGTTTTTTGCATGAAATGGATCCTAACTAAGCTTATGGTTTTATTTCAGGCTTTCATCAGATTAGAATGTCTATTACTTGGCGAGAAAGAGAGCATGAAGAAAAATACATGGTTTCCCTAAATGATCCGGGTACTGTTGAGGCCCTCAGAAACTGTGGGTTGCTCAAATACTTCAGGTTGTCTGGGATGAGGCAACAATCAGAACTATTGTAGTTCCTAGTTCATGCATGGGATCCAACGGATCAGGCTTTTCACATAAGGGAAAAAGTGGTCCCTATTATGATCGATGATGTTTATTTTCTTATAGGGTTGTTGAGACGTGGTGCCCCCATTTCTCTTTCAGGTTCTTCCCGTGGGGGTGAATCAGTGACTAACTATGTTTGACAATTCTATCGGCTAGGTACACAACCTAGCAAAGACAAAAAGATATTCATGATTTTCCTTTGAGAACAATCCTTTTCACCATCACAAAGTTGGTAGGCAGTGTGACACTTCATCTAGTGAACAGATCATACATGTAGTATGCACTTGAGTGTCTTGAGACAACTTTATTCAACTAGTGTTAGGCCATACTTTCTTCACTGAAAGAGCAGTTAACAAAGGTAAAGAGTAGTAAGACGAAGAATTTTATCTATGGAGCGCTCTTAATCGCTTTTACCTTAGAGAGAATTCCATTGATGCAACCTCAGCATGTAACACTAGGTGTAGCTGGTCCTCGAGATCCACAGATGCAGAGGTGGGTCAAATTGATGGCTAGACATGCTGGTAAGTCATTCATTACATTTTCTACTGCATTCTTCAGTTGGCTCAATCGACAACACATTTTCATCGAGGAGCATCCATACACAGGGATGGATTTTCATGGAGATCTAGAGTTGAGTTTACTAGTGGGCGCTCAATGGGGTGCTATAGGTAAATTGTTTTTGACCAAATGTTTTTGTTTTTTAAGTTTCTACATGTTTTTGTGTTTTTTGATGTTTCCAAGACTAAACTAAAATCGTTCTCATGCATGCAGATGTTGGTACTGTTCGACCTATGAGACATCAACAAGAGGCAGGTGGACCAGTGCGGAGAAATGTTGGGAGAGCAGTTCTCCAGGATTTGGATTTGACCGAGACACTGGCAGAGTTGCAGGATCATGTAGACGGGTTAATCCTCGATATTCTAGATATCTAGATTAAGAAGTTACCTATGAGGCTGTAGCGCCATACTATTGGTGTTCCTGGCCGTTGGATGCGGCTATTGCGCATGATAGCTCAGGCTGTGACTTGTTATCATGAGCATCACTAGGTCCACTTAGGATGATTTTAGTATGCATTTTTAGTTTTTAGGTCAGATGACCAAACATGTCTTGGACACAAATTTTGTAAAAACCTTTTAAAACATCTATCTATTTTTACTTTCAAAGTTTTTATATATATGGTTATGTGCAATCCTATTCAACTAATGATGTCAATTGAAAATTTACTTTTGCATGTGTTGCAAATGTCTATTTAACACATAGTTCACTAATGAATTAGTTAATGTGTTAAAGTTTTTAGAAATATGTTGATATTGAATGTACTCAAAATGTCTTTTCAAAATATGAACTCTAAGGAACATACAAAGAATTGTTGGGTTTCGGACGATATAAACGTTTGTTAGTTGCAATACGATGAGCTGTGAGTCCAGCCTAACGATAATTCGAAAAATTCCAAGTGAAATGGCATCAGAGCTAAGTTTGATCAATGGGCTATACTCAGTGATATTGTTCATAGAACAACCGATACAAATCCCTTGAAAACTAACGAACTCGCCACTTGGAGAGAAAATGGCCCATGCTGCAGAAGATAGGTTCTACGTACTACGACTAGCACCATCAGTGTAACCAACAAATGGTTCCAAAGATTCTGACCTCTGCAACAAATGCAAAGTGGATTACTTAACCACATAAAAAATTCTAAAAGACACACTGACACACACATGTGCAATTAAAGCATATATACAGTGATTTTACTACACTTAATTAAGCATAGTAACATTTGAGGTACAGCCCGTTTCGGGGCTGCGACAATGGAATTCCATCATAATCCACCAACTCGTAGGCACCTTTTGCCAAAACACGCTTGACAATATAAGGGCCCATCCATAGTGGTTCAAACTTTCGTACTCCAAGTTTATCAACTTCCTAATCATAAAGCAAGACCAGGTCTCCTTCTGAGAAAACACAAGGCTTGACATTTCTATCGTATTGTGCCTTGATTTGTTTCTTATGTGCTTCGTTAGCCAATGTGGATTCATGAAGGGTTTCATCCAGATGGATGAGTTCTAAGAAATGCACTTCTTCATCAGAAGTGTCGGGTAACAGGTCAATTGTGAGTTTAAGAGATGAAATTTCACATTGTATCAGCAAGATTGCCTCCAGACCATACACCAATTGAAAGGGTGTGAATCCAGTTGCATTCCTTACCGAGGTTCGATATGCCCACAAAGCAGAGTACAGGATTAAATGCCAGTTTCATTTATGAACCCCTATCATTTTTTGAAGCATTCGCTTCAGGACTTTGTTGATGGCCTCAACTTGTCCATTAGCTTGCGGATAATAAGGAGTAGAACTATCATGTGAAAGTCCTAACTTGGTAGTTAACTCAGTCATCATGTGATTGTGAAAATGTGACCCATGATTTGTAACTATAGCCTGTGGTACACCAAACCGGGCAACCACGTGGTTGAAAAAGAAAAGTGCAGCTGTCTTGCCACTGTTGTTTAATGTAGGCATCACCTCGGCCCATTTTGTGAAATAGTCAACAGCGACTATAATGTACCCATGCCCCCTAGCCGAGTGAGGGTTACATGTCATGAAGTCAATGCCCCATTTGACAAATGGTCCAACAGCGACGACAGGATGCAATGATGCAGGTGGTAATCTAGCTTTACGGTCATAAATCTAGCATGCATGACAGCTTCTAACAGCAATAATGCAATCTTTGAATATGGTAGGCCAGAAGTAACCAACATGGAGAATTCTCTATGCGATATCATAACTAGATAAGTGTCCACCACAAGCACTTGAATGGAAATCATTCAAAACTTTCTCGGCTTCCTCATTAGTGAGGAACCTTCATAAAATCATATCGATACCACGACAGTAAAGAGTGTCGCCAACGATCAGATAATCTTTGGCTTGGTATCGGATACATCATTGTTGCGAGCAAGAGGTATCGGTCTGGAAAGTTTGGGTCTGGAGATAAATCAGTATATCTCCATACCACGGGTTAGATGATAAAATTAGGAACAGAGACTCATCCAGAATTGATGGTTATGATGTTGAATCAATGGTATTTGAGGGAAGGTCGCAAAGAAGCTCGGCAAAAACTAGAGATTTCTTTAATTTGGATTTGATGAATTCCAAATCAAATTCCTACAAAATGATGATCCATTTTGAGTATTTGCCCCCCAGCAATTGACGTGACAAAATATATTTCATAGGGTTGCAATCCGAAATGATAGTGATCTTTTGGAGTATGATATAGTGGCAAAATCTTTGTACCGCTTGAACAGCAGCCAGAGCTAAGTTTTCGTCGTAAGAGTACTTAGCTTCTGTATCATTGAGATTGTGGCTCAAATAATATATCAGATGTTCTATCCCATTTTCTCCTTAGACTAAAACCATTCCAATGGTTGTATCTGCAGCAGCAAGATACAAGAAGTAGTCATTTTGATAATTCGAGGAATACATTAATGACACTTTAATCAAGGTATCTTTAAGAGAATCAAAGGAAGCTTGCGCAACCTGATCCCAATGGAAGGGTATCCCTTTTTTCAATAGATGAGTAAATCCTTTAGCCATTTTAGCATAGTTGGGAACGAACCTCCTCAGAAAGTTAGCCTTCCCTTGGAGTCTCTGTAACTGTAGTAGATTGGAAGGTGGAGGCAAGTCAAGAATTGCCTGAACCTTAAGCTGGTCTAGTCGAATTCCTTCCTTAGACACTACGAAACCAAGTAAATGACCAGAACCAACACAAAACACACATTTGTTTGGATTGAGTTGTATTTTGCAATGTCAACACCGTAAAAATATAGCTCTCAAATGCTACGGGTGATCAGACTGCTTTCGTGAATGAGAAGGTAAATCATCAAGATATGGTTGAGCAATATGTTTGATGTCATGGAACGCATAGTTCATTGCCCTCTGAAAAGTTTCCCCCACATTCTTCAAACCAAAAGGGAGTTTCATATACGTGAATGTGCCCCATGGAAAAATAAAAGCAATTTTTGATTGATCCTCTGGGAAGATATTGATCTAATTATAACCAAAAAAACCATCCATAAATGAGAATATTTCACATTTGGCACATTCATCAATAATCTAGATGATAAAGGGAGTGGGATAATTGTCTTTTGGAGAAGCCTAATTAACATCCCTATAATCAACGCACACTCGTATTGTCCCTTGTTTCTTCATGACATGAACAATATTGGAAACCCAATCAGTAAGAGGAACAAGGTATATGAAACCAGCATGCAAAAAAATTTCAACTTCTGTTTTAATGGCAGCAGCCTTCTTTGGATGAATAGGATGGAGGCATTGTTGCATTGGTTTAACATCAGGATACATTTTTATTTCATGTTCAACTATACTAGAGTCAATACTTGACATCTCCTTATATGACCATGCAAATATATCTCAGAATTCACGAAAGAGAGCACGGTAAATATCAAGTTCTGATGGAGAACAAGATTTTCCAACATGAATGTTTTCTACAACTTTAGGTTTGGTCGAAATATTGATAGAAATTGTTTCTTCGATATTTGACAGGTTTCGCTCGGAATCTACTGTATCTATGAAAATAGAATTCGAAAGGAAATCAACAACTGAAGGGTGATTAAGTTCATTTGAAAAATCTTCTATGTGATCTGGAAGATGGGAACGATGATGATAATCTTCCCATGGTTCTTCTTTCGTCATCATTGATTGGATGATTCCTTCATCAGTAGAAAATATATGTAAAAAAGGATTAGAAGAAGTACCATATTCTAATTAACTATCCACCCATACAATTGGTGAAGATGGATTTGGGTTCATTGTGCAAGCCACAAAGAGTGATTGCTATGCAATCTCAATAGGGCTTAGTGGCATGATCTCATTACTATAATCAACTTCAGAACTATTGGTAATCTTCCTTAAGTCAGATGAAGTGGAATGTATCATGTTGCAAGTCTCAACTTTTTCCACTTCCGCCATTTTTTATGGTGGCGATAGTGAAAAAGTACCCATTAGGGAAGAATCCTTGAAGAGACCTACACCAATGTTTTGAAGAGATAGCGGGGGTTCATGTACTAACGGAATGCTTCCAGTAGCCTGTGAACTAGAGGCAAAGAAGGTGAGTTGGTTGATAATTGTGATTCCACCCTTATGAGGTAATGCAATCATACGAAAGTATGTTGAAACCACATCAGCCATAGCATAAACCCTCGGTCTTCCTAGCAAAATGTTGTAGTCAAGGGGTCCGTCAACAAGCTCAACTTCAAAAATTATTGTTTTCCCCCTAGTTCAATTTGTAAATTACTCAATATTCCACAAGGCGTATAAGTGCAACCATCAAAAGCTTTTAACGTTGTTGGTGAACGTGACAAAGGTGGTGAGCCAAGTGTTTTCCAACAATTCATAGACATAATACAAGTAGATTCCCCTCGTTAATAATGGTTCAGGGAATAAGTTTATTCAAGGAATTTACTTGAATTAGGAATGCTAATTATGCTGGTAACTATGACTTATAACCGTCATGGTTGAAAACCACAAGATTGGAATCAGTTGGATCAATTCCACCAATTGCTAACAACAAAGCCTGCTTTTGGGATGAACAATTTTGAAGCACCTCGAGCGTCGACATAGCAGAAGGTGACTGAGCCAAATCTTCTACTATGTTATAGTTCTGTGCAGATCGAGCTTGAGGGTTAAATGTTGGTTTATGTACAACTCCCTTAGGCAGTTTTATTGTTAACTCTGGTGCAATAAGTGGTGGAATAGGATCAAACGAAGTCGAAGTCGAAGGGTTAGGTTGATCAGCCTGGTTATTCAAAGACGACGGTTGATTTCCATAATCTTTACTTTGTGTTGACACCAAAACTTCAATTTTAGGCTTAGAGGCAGATAACATAAGCACTTGGGAAGTGGAAGCATGGTCTGTAGCAACCATATTTGTCTCCATTTTGGAAAAGGATCAGTGAACACCACAAATGTATTAGAAGTCTTAAGAAGCTTTGGGACTTCAGAGCAGTGAGGACAATATCGCGTAAAGTGCTCATCATTATAGATCAAACATGGGTAAAGAGGTTTCCTAGCCGAAGGAGAGGAATCAGATGATTTCTCTTGAGGGGAATTATTTTGTTTTTTCTTGTTTTTCCCATTCTTTTTTATTCCTGGTTTCTTTTCATTCTTGCATTTGTCAGATGACATGGCATTGATTTCGAAAGCAAGAGTGTTATCAGATGCATTTGAAGTTTGATTGGAAATGGAAAGTGTTTGACTAGATGGTCTACCTACCATTTGTGTGCTCGAAGAAGTAATCACACTGTGACCGGCATGAGAGTCCTTACTCAACGGTGGTGGAGGAATAGTGAAAGCTGGTCAGGGTGCATTCGGAATCTTGTCATAAAGCATGCCAGACTGTGTATAAATCAAGTCCAAATATTGGGCACAAGTAATTACTTTCTCTTTAGTGACAACTCCACCTTTCGCCACATCCTTGGTGATAGATGGCAACAAGGATTTTATAAACCACTCATCTAAAAACTGATCAGGAACATAAGTTTTAACCATTCGATGACGATGACGCCACTCATGAATATGATCAGAGATATGAGTAGCAGTAGTCTGTTTAAATTTGGTTAATAGTTTAGTTCTAGTTTCATATCGTACGGATAACTGGAAGTGGGTTAAAAATGTGGTAGCTAAGGTAGTAAAGTTATCAAAAGAAGCTCATGGTAACTCAATGTACCACTTCACAGCCAGACCAGTAAGCATTCTCTAGAAAAGATGTAGTCTAATTGAATCATGATTCAAGGAGTTTGATGAACACCATAAATGAAAATTCATGACATGGTTGGATGGGTCTTCTGCAGGGTTTCCATTGAATTTCGGAATATCGAAAGGTAATTTATGAGGAATCACCTGCCACCAAGGTGCATAAAGAATTGGATAATTAGTGAGTTGATTTAGATCTGGTAATTCAAGTGTTGCAACAAAAGGAAACTATCTATTGAGGTCAGGTTGAGCATATCCAGGGTAAGATGGGATTGCCTGGGAAATAGGCCTTTGCATACCAGCATAAGGCATCTGTTGTTGGTAACCTTGATAAGGGTAAGTTTGCTGAGCAAATCCAGTGTAAGGTTATTGTTGAGCACCAGGATACATTTGCTATTGTCCAAACCCAACATAGGCTTGTTGACCAGGACCTGGGTAAACTTGTTGTTGACCAAACCCAACATAGGCTTGTTGACCAAGTCTAAGATGAGGTTGGTATTGCTGGAATTGCTACTGTTGATATTAGGGCTACCAAGGCTGTTGAAGCAACTATTGTTTTTGTTGATACAATGGTTGTTGATTTAACAGTTGCTGCCACCAATGTAAGGTTGACCAAGTTGTGAATACACTAAACTAGTGTAACTCTGAGTCATTCCAGTAAAAGGTAAACTGCCTTGAAGTTGTTGGTCTCCAGGCACAAGTGTTTGTTGTAAAATTGCCTGAGAAGGCTGAATCTGTAAACCTGAAACTTCGAGGTCTGGGGTTGAAGGACCAGCTTACACAGGTTGAGATATAACAATCTGAACTTGTGACTGCGGTAAAGTTGTAACAACAAGCATTGTAGGTATGGATGAGACAGATTGCATAGGTTGTGATGGATACACAAGCCTAGGTTGAATGGGCATTGTTGACTGCCACTGACAGACAGTCATTCCAGGATGACCTAAAGACGATGGCATATTGACATATGGTTCCCCCCAGAAAATGGAGGATAAGGATATTGTGCATATTGTTCTCCATATGGGGGTAGTCCAGTGTAAAGTGGATACATAGGACGGTAACCAGATGAACCAACTTGATATTGACTTAATGGGTCTAGCTGTTTAGTATCTTTTAATGAAGAACTGGATAAAATTCCTGTAGAGGACATTAGTGAAGACCAAGAGCTAGAAGCAACACTTGAGTGAGTTCCAGATAAAGATTGGTAACCCGATGGGATGGATGGAACACCATACAAGTGTGACTCAGGTGTCGTAGTAAACATCGAAGAGGTTGCGACAGAAGATTCTACCATAGCTGTAATAGATGGTACAGTTTGGGATGTTGACTCTGCCGTAGTCAAAAGTCCAAATAAATTTCCTAATAAATCAACGGGTGTTTGAAAGTAATCAAGATCAAAAGGAGTAGTAAAATGAGGAGTATGAGGATACAGATAAAGTCCAGTTCCAAAATGAAATGGAGTTCTGGGTGTTTCTACCTCAGGTTCCTCTTCTATTGAAATCAAACCAGGTGGAAGGATTTCACCATCAAGTCCGTAATAGATTTCTAGTATTTGTTCCTAAGGTAAAGAGGAAGTCTTGATAGTTACGGATGTCTAAGGATGTACCGGTTGATCTTCTTCTGGTATGGTAACAACTTCTGATTGTTCAACCTCAAGATCCAAGTGTTCTGGTAAAAGAACAGGTTTAGGTTGAGCTTCTTGAACAACTTCTGGTTCAGAAGTAACTTCTGATTGAACAGTGATAGGTTCAGGATCAACTTCTAGTTGAACAGATTCAGGTTCAGAAGTAATTTCTTGTTGAACAACTTCAGGTTGAGAATCAACTTGTTTTTAAACAACTTGGGTTACCGTTTCACTAGATTCAGTTCTAGTATCCTAAGGTAATTATGAAGATTCCACTTCAATAACAGATGTACCAATAACTATAGGAGTAACAGCAGTCACAGTACTTACCGGTATAGGTGTTTCTGGTAATTCAGATGAAGAACCAGAAGTTTGTAAAGTACTGGATTCAGTCAAACAAGACCACTTTGATCGAATAGGTGTAGCTTCGGGTGGTAAAGGTGGTTTACTCACTGTCCTCCATGAACGATGGGGTAAGGGTTGATGTTCGTCCACGATTGCTGATTGCTTTTATTACAAAAAAGAAATTAAAAAAAGGGTTAAGCTAGGCAAAAGGTTTACCAAGCAATTGTGAACTGTAGAATACCTACCGGTGAATCGAGAAGTACGGGCAAGCAATCTCCTCGAATGATGTGTTTGATGTATCATAGTGTACAAGGCAATTGAATCAATTACCTAAGGATGGATAACAACCTAGTGTTGTCATCTCATATATACCTGAAAGTACGTGGAGGCCCAATTCGTATTAGCATTGTCTAATGCGAAACTGCACAGTGAGAGCATTCCTTTATACTTTACGTACTATAACACTTCCCTATATACCCGAAGGGACGTGGACGAGCTATGATATACTCATGTACGTGGAATGAGATATCACACTCGAAATGTATCGGAAACAAGTTAGCGACAGCTGCTATGTTTTACGACGCTGGAACACGTCTCTAGCCTAGAACCTCTAAATGTTTTGCGTTAGGTGACAATGCTCCATTAGGTTAATTGAGGTTAATTTTAAGTTGATCTTAATTAAGAATTTGCCTTTCAAGGTTCACCATGTGATGTCTTTGAAATTCCTAGAATGAAACTAATATGATAAGCATCCTTTTCATTCAATTTGAACAATGAAAACCTTAGCTGGTAGGGACAGATCAATCAGATTCTTTTAATCAAAGAACCAAGAGCACATCTAATGCAATTTCCCTAAACTATTCTTATGAGCACACACAAAATTTTCAATACACAATGCAAGTTTTTCTTTTCAATTCCCTTAATGTTGAGATGAACAAAAGGAAACTAATGCACATACAATCAATCAATCTTTTTGCAAGAACAAAGACTTTACGACAGTTCCTTTTTGAAAGAAATGAAGACTTTTACGACACTTTCTTTTGAACAAAGATTAATCGATTATAAACTAACTTTGACAATGAATTGATAGTGATAAAGAAATCATTTAAGAAACACTAAACAATCAAGGCCAAAGTAGGGCTAGCAAAGGAAACACAAATTGATTTCAAGAGTACAACAATCATTGATCTTTCAGCAAGCACAAACAAAAGGAAACTTGGGAAAAATCAAGTCAAAGGAGGGATTTTTGACCTAAGGAGGATCAGCGCAACCCTGAATGGGAGACAATGCACTTCATAGCACTGTCCTCAAGCCAAGGGTGCTCTGTAGTGCTCTGTCTCTTGACCAAACCTGCGTTGGTGCCAAAGAGGCCATCCTAGGGGCTTTCAAGCATAATTTTTACCAAAAACCACTTCAAAAAGGTTGAAACAAGATCAATGGAAGAAATTAAAGTCTACTAAGGTGTACTAGGATGAAGGTAAACTACCCAGAACGATGATCATCCCCCAATGGAGTCGCCAATTTGTTATGGGAATTTTGCATCTATGAATAAATACAATTTCCCTAGGTGTAGCTACACCTAGAACAATAGATTTAAAGTGTTTATCCTTTTTATATAGAAGATAAATAAGACAAGGGACCTACTTGTTATCTTTCACTTTCCCTTTGTCTCCTTTGGATGGCTCTCGTCGCTCCTTCTCGAACTTAATCTGCTCAACAAGTACCTACAATCATAAACAGAGGAAAAAAACCAATCAAAGCAAGAGATCTATCTACTATAAGCAAATGGAATTGAAAGCATCTACACATATAATCATCATACATAAAGACAAGAATATGGGAAAAGGTGTAAACATATTTATTAAGTAGAATGAAAAATTACAACCATGAAGTCCAATCCATTATCCCTACTCCAACTTGGGTTCCAACCAACATCACATCAAAAGCACAACACTCTGGTAGCATAACAATACTTGCTTACAATCTCAAACCTCACACCAATAGTATCTCTTTACAAATTCTCAAATACTAGCCCTTGATCACTTAGATGAGTGCTCAATTTATAAGAAAATGGAGGAGGTTTGGTCATAAATGAGGGTATTGAATGGCCTTCCAAACTTAGAGTTAGTTTCCATGGAGGAATGGATGAGAGGATAGGAGGTTACTTAACTCATTCCCTATCCAATTTTGAGCTCATAAGAGATGATAAGTGTGGGAATCTTCTAGAAAGCTCCAGGAGATAATAATATTCCCAGAACCCTATGAGGATTTCACTCAATCTCACCCAGCGCAGGTCAAAGTGGGCCTAAGTTCTCTTAAATGCACCCTGACATGGGCCTACCTGCACTGAAGCACACTTACCCCTGACCAAGGATGCTCTGGTCCCTCAAGGAGGCATTTCTAGAGGGATTCAGGCCAGGAAACTTTCACGAAAGGAGGCATCCAAAGTGATGACTTGTCTAGGGCATGTAGCAACTGAATTATGGTTTGATGAGCCCTAATAGTATTGATCTGAATGATGGGAGTGATGTGCCCAAATGGATCTGTAACACTCTTCCACCCCAAAATAAATAAGTTCCAATGCACATTTCTCTTTAAAATAAATAAATAAAGGTGAAAGAACAGAGAGCTTCCTACGCAGAGAGGTGAAGAAAACAAATTCGACGGGTTACTGTCCAGGTTGGCTCACAACGGAGCAATGTTTGTGTTCCTACATGACTCTGTCAGGGTACTTTCCAGGCCTGTTGGCAGTAGAGCAACACCAGAGATGAAAAATTATACTCTAAAAATATTAAGCTCACGAACTACACTACATTTCCCAACTTGAAATATTGTGATTATGTTGAATATTATGTTGTGCTCGACTTAGGAGGTATAGAGGGGGCCATGCCTATTCATGGGGTAAATGGGAAGGCTAAGTTAATCTACACCATGAATCAACCATCCCTGAAGAAACAAGTCCCTGCACAGGAGTTAACCAAAATAGAGAAGTTGGATTCTACCGTATGTCGCCAAGTGTTGTAGCAGCTATAACACCCTCAAAAATTTTGACCTACACTCAAATTTTGGAGTCTATGTGGATCCTGTGATCGGTCATTCCTTAGTCACTTATTGGTAAGCTGATGATTTCGAGCTCTCTTCTTCGATCTCAAGAGTCATTTACGTTTCTATATTTATATAGCAAGTGTCATCTTCGGGCATAGGAGATTATCACTTATCATGCAAAGGGAAGTTTTGGTTTTCTTCAAGGGGTAATCTTTGTGAAAATGAGTTGTTCCCATCATGTAGACATGTTTCGCACTCATTTCCAAAGTTTCACGCACTATTATGCAAGTATTGTCATTATCCTCATAAAGTCTATCGTTGGAGCTGCACCTCTCGTAAGCTGCCACAAAGGTTGTTGCATTAAGAAAAGTATGTTTTCATATGTTCTAGATGATCTATGTTGTATCACTAAGTGTCCAAGTGTGTGGTCACAGTCAAGTTCTATCATTGTTCACATTGATTCCACTGATCCCACACTTAGCCAAATTCCGGAGGATTCCTAGCAACCTAGCCTCATCCAGCCTTCCTAAACTACGCACTTCACATCTACAACCCTCAAGCTTTTTCCTTGCCTATTGGAAATGTATAATGCACAGAAATCCCAGCATCCCTTGGCATCTAAAACTACACAAAGGCTACCTTCAGTGACCTTCCCTTAGTCGAAGCTCACTGCCCTCAAGAACTGCGCAACTTTTTCCTCCAGGCTTCTCTGTTTCCTAGTCCGCCTTGCCTTTGAAAACTATGCATATTTGTCCTCCAGGGCCTCATCCCACAACATCCACTACCTACTTGAACTGTGTAATTTTGTCCCTCATTGGGAACTGCGCAAATTTTTCCCTCAGTGGACACTGTGCAGTCTGATCCCTCAGCCAAACCTAGTCACTGAGCCTTCTCCCCCTTAACCTAACACTAGTTCTGGCTCATTCAATGGATTATCATGCAACATCTTAGACTAGGGGTTTATAAAATTGATGTCATCTTGTCAAGAGTGGATTACAGATATAGGATTTATACCAGGCTATGCCAAGATGATTAAGAAGGGGATGAAGAAGGAGGACATGCTAGATGACACTCAAGGAGCTGAGGAGAAAAGATAATTATCAGATAAGAAGACCAAGGAACCCAGTGTATGATCAAATATCAGGACTACATGAAGACTCCATCTAACTCATAACCCTTTGGAGGGTAGGTACAAAAAGCAAAGAACATCTTTTATGAAGTTGAAATATACCTCTTAGTGTAGCATAATTATGTCTTCAATGACATGTATGGTTGCAAACACTAAAAGTCATTCCATGTGTTTCCTCTAAGTGTTTTTCTCCCTTTCGCTCATTAGATCAACTGTCGTCTTTTGGCGTGTTTGACCATTATATCATGTTTGTGAACCTTTCCTGGTAGTTTCGAACGATGGTATTTTTGTATATAAGTTGTCCTAACCATTTAAACATCTATCACACTCATACATAAAGTCTTGAACATCATTGCGCAAGTGTACTCATAGTCATCCTAAAGTCTATCGTAAGTGTCGCACTTGTCATTTCTTGTCCTAAGACAATCGCTCAGAGGGTAATGCTTTGTTTGTTGTTCTAATCATCTATGTTGTCATATCATCGAAGTATGCTAAGTGTGTGATCACATTTCAAGTTCATCACGAGTCCATTTTCCTCTCGCACTTAGCCATTTTCAGAAAATCTTCCTAACAGGGCAACTCAGCTTCATTGGGCCTTATATGAGCTACACAGTCTCAACCCTCATTGATGCAACCTTGCTGCTTGGAACTATGCAGTGCGTAGTCATTGTCCTATAAGGTTGTTGCTCTACGCAATTCCTGAGTCTAGTAGCGTTTCTTTATGATGAAAGGAGATTTTGGGGTATAGCCAATTTCCCCTTTCTTTATAAAATTTTATCCTAGGACCTATGGGTTATGAGCCCATTACTTATCAGAAGCATTTCATAAGGCCTTAACCCTTTAAAACCCCAGCAACACATTTATCGGAATGGATTCACATCAAAATACACAGAAATTCCAATCCGAACCCTTTGTTCGGATTTCAAAAAATATACATCCAGAACTATATTTATCGTCGAGTCCGTTCTCCCACCTGCTGTTATCACAATCCTTCATTGATCACTAATCACAATCACAATCCTTCATTGATCGCCGATTGCAATCGGAATAGCAAACGCCAGGCTCCCTTTACACATAACAATGCGATGCGATAATGCTTCATGGACCTGATATATTATAAGTCCTTCTCTATAATATTTTGGATTCGGTTGTATCACAATATCGTAGTTCGGCGGTTCAATAAGCCCGGTTCCTCTCTACTGAAGCGATGCGATGCGATAGTGCTTATGGACCCGATCAGATTCTAGGTTATGTTTGATAAGTTTCGGATTTGGCAACCATATCGCATGTCGCAATCGCACTTCGCTCAAGGCCAGGGTTCATTCCTTTTGTAACAAGGTTCGCCGATGCGATGTGCACTTACTCCTCTCCATGTGAATTAATCCGGGCCATTGATCTTACAGATCTAACGGTCCCTGTACATTGATCCGACCATTCCTCTTTGGCTTGGTCTCATTTTCCTTCGCTGGATTTTTGTGTTTAAACACAGTTCTACCACAGTCTGTCAAAGCACGCATAACTTTCATTTAGTATCTTTGGATCTCCATCGATCCTTTCAGTGATTGATGGTCGATTAAACCTGCAACATTTGAACACATATACTATCTATGAACACACACATGCGCACAATTCAACATTGAAAACACACTATTTCATATTACACACGATATGATTACAGATCTAAGGCATTTCAACCTTAGGAACAAGTTCTCCTCTTGACTACATTTTATCTATCTCTGTCTTACAAATCTCTATATCTCACTCTATATTCTCCCCCTCCTATTGAACATGCAAGTTCATAATATATAAGAAATATTGGATCGGATCATGGAAGGATCTGATCAATCCTCTAACAACCCCTAAATCTCTCTATATGCATACATATGTGACAGATTACTTTTAATAAAGTCTTCGAGAGACTTTATCCATTCCACCATTTACTCTGTTTTAAACAAATTTGTCCCCTGTTCAGCTCGATGGTCCACATCCTCCTCCTTGCTCCATTTTGGATTCCTCTTTTAATTATGAGTGCTCAGATGCTCCTGCATCACTTTACGCCCATAATTGTGTTCCTCCCATACTGCCTTGAACTACCTACTTCACACTTTCAACCCTTAAGCTTTTCCCTTGCCTACTAGAACCCCGCAATGCATAGAGGTTCCTACCTCTCTTGGCCTCCATAACTACGCATATGTTTCCTCTAGTGACCCTCCCTCAGTCGGAGCTCACTGGCCTCTCAGCTAATCAGTCCTCCTTGCCTCTGGAAAATGCACAGATATGTCTCCTAGGATCTCATCCCGCATTAGCCATTGTCTGCTTGAACTGCGCAATCCTGACTCCCAGTGGCCACTGCGCAATTTTTCTCCTTAGTGAGGATTGTGCTCAAAAGTTTCTCAGCCAAGCCTAAGTTATGCTCTACACAATCTTAGAGACCAAGCCCTCTCCCTACCAACTCGAACTGTGAAATGTGTTGTCACTGAGACCTTCCTCCTAATGTGTGACTTGCCCCAAACTCATTCCATTGATGATAATGCACCATCTTAGAGTAGGGAGTTTTCGGATTGATGTCATCCCATCATGAGTGAATTGTAGGAACATGTACAGTATCAAGCCATGGCGAGATAATGAAGAAAGAGAAGGAGGGAAGCATGCCTAAAGACTCATTTGTAGTTGAACGAACAAGTGGACCTACCAAGAGAAAGCAAAGGGACACAAGTTTGCAGCCACTTTCCAAGGTCAAAGATCATTGAATACCTACATCATCAAGTTATGTGGAGGAGAAGAGAAAGCATATCCAAGAACACATCTATCACTCAGAAGAAATGTTGACTTGATATTGCCACATCATCAAGTCAATCCATGTCAACAGTGTTGTGTCAAGTCATGTCACGAGTTGTCATATGCCACATCACTATTGTGGGCCATATATATTGTAAACCAAATGTATTGTAAAGTGAAAGTCCAATGGACACACAAGAATATGAAGAGTCATGAAAGTTGAAAAGTCATAGGAAGTTGAACAGTCATGAGGATAGTCAAAGAGTCACAAGGGGGAAGCATCACCCTTGGTTCTATATATCCCCTCATTGTATGAGAAAAAGGACTTTTCACCTTGGCTCCTCCCACAAGGCATTAGAGAGATCAGCAAGTTCTTTGAGGAGCAAGGAGTGGCTCCAATGTCCCACTATTGAGGCTAGTGATGTACAATGTAAATATGTTTCTTGGAAATTTTGCTTAATAACAGAAGCCCTTCAAGGCCAACATCTTCTTTATGCATGACTTATGAATGTTTGTAAGACTATTCTGTGGACATTTATATTTCATGTTTGCTTTCACATGTACTAAGATAGTGTTGGGCCTCAAATATGCCCATTTTTCCACCGTACAAATACCATTATTCATACCCTAAATTCCTATGTTTTAACACGTTTCACACACTAATTCCACAATTTGCCATTAATTCATATCCTACACTTCGTGGTTGATTATCATTAGTTTTCTTGACTTTCCAGAGATTAGAGATGATTTTCTCATGATTCACTAATGATGGTTTTTCCAAGCTTATTTACTGTAGGGATTCATTGCCGAAATTCTTCATAATTCAATTAAACAAGTTTCTACAGGTTAAGCACAGAATGGATGTAGATTAAAAATCTCAATTTGTGATCAAATAAATAAGAATCTTGAAATTCCAACACACTGGCTTTTTTCTGAGCACCCTCATTTAGGTAACCCAATTTTTTTTTGGCAAAATTCATCATTGAGAAGAAGTTATGCTCAGGGGAATATTCCAATGAAAGCTAAGTACAGAATCAGTGTCGGAACTCTGAATTAAGTACAAATTCGTTGGGTTTGATGATTTTGGATTAGCCACAGTTCCATATATTTTGGGTTGAAGATTTATTTTGTTTCTTTTTCAAGCTATATAGAGCTGTAATCAGATATTATATATCTTAATCATGCTATGCATGGATCATGAGATTTCCCAAGACAAATTTTCCATAACCAATTCCAAAAACATCATTTGAAATGTATTTTTGTAATTTTGTTAGTATTTGGCTAAGATCAAATCCTTGAGCTTGGGATCTCAAATTGTACAAGCATAGTATATATTTCAGTCATTCAGAGCTAGGGAGTTACACAAGGAGATACAGAGAGTTACATAGGAGAGGAAGCACAATTACATTTGTTGGTTGTTGTATATTAAAACTTTGTTTTTGGATGAATAAAGGATGATGAAGTTGTTGTAGCTTTGGTGTCCATTTTATGAATTGAGTTTAGAACTGTAATACATGGACAGGAAAGGTCGCCTAAACACATCGTGTTTACAGGGTTAACATAGATTATGTAAGTGTGTTTATTTCCTTTTTATATTTAATTTCTTGCAGATGGTTTGAATTAGATATAATTGTTTTGTCAATTTACTTCTGCATTTTAGATTATGTAATTACTTCCTGATTTATGGTGTGATCTCGGGAATATTTTTAGGAAGTGTGTTTTGTTTCAGTCAATAGATTTATATTTCATTTCCAAGTTGTTTGATAAATAGTTTTCAGAATTCTAGCACTTCAGTTTGTATTCTAGATTCATTTATGTTTTGTAGATCTGAGTAGAGGGCATCAATTTGAGTAGAGGGCAGCGAGTGCATTGCTATTGGTTTCACTTTGTAGGTTGTGGAGTAAGTACTCAATGGCATTTTGTACTCGGCTGCATTCTGCACTCGGTTGTATTCTGTACTCAACCGCATTCTATACTCGGCCACATTCTGCACTCGAACATTCTGTACTCAACTGCATTTTGTACTCAACCACATTTTGTACTTAGGCCACACTCTGTACTCAGGCCGCCTTCTGTACTTAGGCAGTGTCCTGTACTCAGACAACGTTTTGTACTCAAGCCACATTCTATACTTAGTTGCATTTTGTACTAAAAATTGCTCTAATTTAGTTAATTAGAAAAATCTAGTTTGGAAGTGTGAGTTGTGTGATTTCAATAGAGTAATTATCATAGTTAATCATTTGTTTATTTTGCAGTTTATGGAATTAGAGACCATTTGTTAATAAATTGTGTTGTGTGAACAATTAGCTTTAGGCATAAATTTTATCTTTTACATGTCGAGTTGTTTTGAATCAAGTAGCACTCATTTGAATAGATCATTCATTATTTTCCCTGATTTCTCAGTAAGTTTTAATTAATTCATTATTTGATTGGAGTTATTCCTTTGCTTATCAATAGATTAGTTTCAAACTAGGAATATAAATTCCGTACTTTATCTAGGAATATATTTCAAATTTCATGATGTTAGTTTAGATTATATGCTTTGATCCTACTTTACCTGCGCTTGAGCCTCAAAGCTTACGAGTCTCGGATTGATAATTTAGTGCTGAAATTATAACACATATGCTTTCCCCAACATTTTTGGTGCCATTTTCGGGGAGGTGCTAAAGGGATTAGAGCATAGTTTCTTTCACAAATTTTTCTATGGTGAGGATTTTTCAGGACAATCAAAGGGCGGAGAATGTACGGTAAGACGTGAGTGAAGAGAAACGCATCCACTATTGTGGGGTTGCTCCAATGTTTGGTTGTCAAGTTAAGCAAGTTTGGCGAGTTTTATTGCAATTAGCAGTTTTTATTCATTTAGATTAAAAATTTCAAACTCTTTCGAGATAAAACATTTTTGGGGTGCTGTAAGAACCCCTGTGTACTAGTCCATGTTGTGAGATAGTGATCATAAACCAACAGGAGAAATTAAAAGAACGATTGAGAGCTTGAAGAATGTCCCTCAAAGAAATTTCTCAAATCCTAGTAGTAGTTGAGGTATCTGCCTCTCAGGAAGAGTTCATCCTGACCGCATTGAGGAAATTATATATCTCTCCACAACCAGAAAAGGATTTGGAAGTCTCCCTTGATTCCTCTTGCCTATCTACCAAGGATATCGAGCAATCATGTACCAAATCCGATGAGGAGCATCCTTTTGAACCTGAGATCGAGGAACTCTCACCATGCCCAGCAACAAGCCTTATATGCATTTCGAAGACCAATTATCCAAGTTTTCCTGGCATGACCGAGGAGGGAATTCAAAGTGGTTCAAATGAAGAAATGGGACAATACCACCAGGATTACATCGAGCATTGGTTCCAAATCACAATCCAGTCAAAGTACCACTCTCATCTTCAAGTACTCTTTGTATCACATCTTTCAAAGCTGTTGATTTTTCATGCTCATGTACCTTCTAAAGTTTATATGTTAAATTTGAGCATGAATATATCTTTGTACCTGATATGCACATGGCTTCACTGGAAGTTCTCTTTCACTTGAAGGAGGACAGCTTTTCTTCAGTGTAGTAGGAAATTTAGTATTGTAAATAAATAAATGAAAATAGTAAAGAGAAAAATAAGTCCTTTTGTGAAAACCAGCATGTCTGGTGCAACTGGACAAGGACTTTGCTTGAAAACCAGGTAACTAGCGCGCAAGGTTCCCAATAAATTTTTTTAATTTGTATGATTTCTTAAGGCCCACCTGCTAACAAACCTTGTCCCATCGACATCCTAAAATTATCTAGGACCAAGGTTAGGGTTAGATAAGGTACTTAGGAGCCTGGATGCCTTAATGGTAGGCATCCTTGTCATTTACTAAGGAAATACATCAATGTTTCTTGGTGGATGGATTCTGCATTCCATTCAACTTCGATAAATCCATTCATGGCTAGTAGAATGTAATCAACTTCCTCAATGGTCAGTAGTCTAATGATTCTTGCTTATTTTCGACATCGACACCATTTTGCAATATTTCACACAGGTATGTGGCAGTTGAGGACTATATGGTTTTGTGATCTCAACACAAATTTGCAGCAGTTTGGATTTGTGTATCAACATTCCCATTATCATTTGCAGCAGTAGTCATCTTTCCTCAGTTTTTTGGGGACATACATGTAGGTTTTAACCCCATACAGAAATTACCTGCATACGAATTCTAAAACACAGAAAATAAACAATGCGAGAGCATAACACATAAAACACATATACATAGAGATTTTCCCTTAGATCCCAAAACCAGGACTAGCAGACTGATTTTTCATTATTTTCCCTTCAATGTTACAATACATATATATACATGCTGAAGCATCCAATACCATGCACCGAAAAACCATCGCACCCAAAACCATGTGCTAAAACCATGCAAAAAACCATAGGTAGGTTCGTCCCACCTAATTAGGGTCCCCTCAAACCCCCTAAACAAGGGAGGCTCCGCCCCCCCTCTAACCCCCCAGTTAACTAGGGTGATTAGTCGTGGAAAGAATATAATACAACCCAACAATACAACTCCTCAGGCATGGGGGAAAAGGTGATCTTCAGTTCATCCTTCAGTACTTTAGTTCATCCTTCATCCTTCAGCTTTATTCAGTAGATTAGATCAGCAGTCACATTAGCTCCAACCATTCCATCCTCCACTTCATCTTACGACACCGAGCACATCAACAACAAGGTAAAACTTGAGGTTAATTTGGCTTATTATTCTCTAATTCATTAGAAAGGTTAAAGAAACTTAATGATTCACCACTTCTCATTTCATGCATTTCATCTTTCATAAACCATTATCCTTTTATTTCCTTCCATTCATTATGCTTATACTTTGATTACAAGACCATGTTAAAAGCAAAATCCTTGTGGTATAAAAGTAGTATCTTTAGTGCCTTCTCCTCCTGTTAGTGCTCAAATCTGCCTCAGGCTGAGGAAGGCAAAACTCGAGGCCACATCAAACCACGCTCATTGTCAGAAATGACTGCTTGCTCAGTATTTTTCAGCATAAGTCCGTTATATGCTCCATCTATCACAAGTTTTGCAAAGTTCCCTGCTGTAAGAGGAGCCGAATATCCATCAAGAACAACCTGGATGGTAGCTGTTTTTGGAGCCCACCTCCACTTGACACAGAAAACATTGAATTATCTCCTTTCTCCATTGTAAACATCACCGTGGCTCTTCCATTCAACCTTAGATTCTGCTGATATTGTTCAGGTAGGAGATATGGTAAACCTGGAGCCTGTAAGAGTTCCAACTGAGCAATCGAATCCAATGAAGATGAAAGGTTCATAAAGACCTCGTCTGGATGTTTTTCTTTCGATGTTTATTTCTTGACGATGGAACAGCATCCTTCGATTTATGTTTCTCTATTTGCACTGCTTGGTAATACTGGTACATTTGTATAATGATCCACTTTCTGTAGATTACTGGGTTGTAACTCCCTTGCCTCCAGTAGAATGTATGGCATCCAATAGTGCAGTCTTTGTATCATCCGATAAAAAATAGGGAAAACTGTCAAATGAAACATCAACATCCTTCCATTTTGTCAGTGCCCGCTGAAGTATCTCTCTATAGATCTGACATTCTTTTGGCTTGTGTGGTGTCTTTTTCATCTTTTCTGATTTGAGACGATGCCTTTGTTCTCTCTGTTCTTTTCCCTTCTAACTAGAAGTGTAGTATAGAAAACACCAAAAGCATATGGAAAACCTATTGAAGTAATAGTAGCAGTTGTGCCTACAGCAATTCCCACTGCAAGAGCAAGTAGTAAACCTCTATCAAGTCTCCCATCCATCAGATTCTCAGCCATGTGACCCCATTTTACTTTGGCTTCTTTGATATTTTCTGATTTAAATGATGGCTCCTTTGTCTGTTTGCAGGGATAATTAGCATCGAACCTTGGCGAGGAGAACCAGCATCTGCAACTGAGGAACTACATGATGAAAAGATACATCTGATGATTTCTTCTTCAAAACCCTGTTTTGAAGAAGAATCAATTTCTCATTATTGACAATGACATAAAAATAAAAAACTTACTGAACCTTCCTCTAGTCTGCAGGTATTATGAAGCACCTTGAGAACAATAACTTGCACCTAGCCCTAAATACCAAATTAACTCCTTGCTGACCTAGACATCAAACAGGAATGTACATAACGAGAAATGAACTTTGATAATTTGACTCTGACAGCAGACTGGCAAGACGGAGTCTAACACCTCCCATGAAAACAATCAGAGGTCGATGAAGTCATTACTGCCATGAAATGATAAAGGAAACCACCTATAGACATTCACCTTGCGAAGACAGGTTATGTAAGAACCCATTCACCATCTCCATCATCATCTCATTTTCATCCATCATCTCTTCCTCATCCATCCCTTTCTTATCCTCAATTTGTACTGCTCTATAAATTAGTGTGATATATTAAATGTGAGAAGTGTTGCTCCACAAGAACTAGCACATCCAAGTATTCAAGTAGTGTTGCTCCACAAGAACCAGCACCTTCAAATATTCAAGCAATGTTGTCCCACAAGAACCAACATTTGCAAAGAAATGTCAAGAATTTGTCAATAAGCAAGGGATTTGTTTGCATGAGGACATGCAAACCCTCAGGCATGGGGGGGATGTTGGGCCTCGAATATGCCCATTTTTCCATCGTACAAATACCATTATTCATACCCTAAATTCCTACATTTTTAACACTCTAATTCCACAATTTGCCATTAATTCATATCCCACACTTTGTGGTTGATTATCATTAGTTTTCTTGACTTTTCAGTGATTAGAGATGATTTTGTCATGATTTACTAATGATGGTTTTTCCAAGTTTATTTACTGCAGGGATTGATTGCCGAAATTCTTCATAAGTCAATTAAATGAATTTCTATAGGTTAAATACATAATGGTTGTAGATTAAAATCTCCTTTGTGATCAAATAAACAAGATTCTTGAAATTCTGACACACAGTTTTGTTCAGAGCACCCCGATTAAAGTATCCCAACAACCATTTGGAAAAATTCATCATTGAGAAGAAGTTATGCTCAGGGTACTATTCCAGTCAAAGTTAAGTACAAAATCAGTGCTAAAATTCTGAGTTAAGTACAGATTTGTTGGGTTTGACGATTTTGGATCAGCCACAATTCCATATATTTTGGGTTGAAGATTTATTTTGTTTCTTTTTCAATCTATATGGAGCTGCAATCAGATATTCTATATCTCAATCATGCTATGCATGGATCATGAGATTTCCCAAGACAAATTTGCCATAACCAATTCCAAAAACATCATTTGAAATGTATTTTTGTAATTTTGTTAGCATTTGGCTAAGATCAGATCCTTGAGCTTGGGATCTCAAATTGTAAAAGCATAGTATATATTTTAGTCATTTAGAGCTAGGGAGTTACACAAGGAGTTACAGAGAGTTACATAGGAGAGGAAGCACAATTACATTTGTTGGTTGTTGTATATTAAAACTTTGTTTTTGGATGAATAAAGGATGATGAAGTTGTTGTAGCTTTGGTGTCCATTTTATGAATTGAGTTTAGACCTGCAACACATGGACAGGAAAGGTCGCCTGAACCCATCATGTTTGCAAGGTTAACATAGATTATGTAAGTGTGTTTATTTCCTTTTTATATATTAATTTCTTACAAATGGTTTGAATTAGATTTAATTGTTTTGTCAATTTATTTCTGCAATTTATTTCTTCATTTTAGATTATGTAATCACTTCCTAATTTATGGTGTGATTCCTGGGAATAGTTTTAGGAAGTGCTTTTTGTTTGAGTCAATAGATTTATATTTCATTTCCAAGTTGTTTGATAAATAGTTTTCAGAATTCCAGCACTTCAGTTTGTATTCTAGATTCATTTATGTTTTGTAGATCTGAGTAGAGGGCATCAATTTGAGTAGAGGGCAACGAGTACATTGCTATTGGTTTCACTTTGCAGGTTGTGGAATAAGTACTCGATCGCATTTTGTACTCAGTCGCATTCTACAATCAGTCGTATTTTGTACTCAACCACATTTTATACTCGGTCGCAATTTGCACTCAGTCGCATTCTGTACTCAACTACATTCTGTACTTAGGACACATTCTGTACTTAGGCCATGCTCTATACTCAGACTGCATTCTGTACTTCGCTGCATTATGTACTCAGAATTGCTTTGATTTAGTTAATTAGAAAAATCTAGTTTGGAAGCGTGAGTTGTGTGATTTCAATAGAGTAATTATCATAGTTAATCGTTTTTTTATTTTGCAATTTATGGAATTAGAGACCATTTCTTAATAAATTGCGTTTTGTGAGCAATTAGCTTTAGGTATAAATTTTATCTTTTACATGTTGAGTTGTTTTGAATCAAGTAGCACTCATTTGAATAGATGATTCATTATTTTCCCTGATTTCTCAGTAAGTTTAATTAATTCATTATTTGATTGGAGTTATTCCTTTGCTTATCAATAGATTAGTTTCAAACTAGGAATAGAAATCTCGTACTTAATCTAGGAATATATTTCAAATTTTATGATGTTATTTTAGATTAGATGCTCTAATCCTGCATTACCTGCGCTTGTGCCTCGAAGCTTATGAGTCCCAGATTGATAATTTAATGTTGGAATTATAACACATATAATTTCCCCAACAGATAGTTGAACTATTTCGGTTATTTTAGTGCTCATCTTGTTGAGAATGTGTTGTAATGGTTCTTATTGTTGTCCCATCCTTGTAGACTATTCCGCGAGATACTAGATAGAATTTTCCTTGCTTATCGGTTATAATGAATGACACATATGTTGTGGACTATTCTGCTGGATGTTAGTCAGGTCTTCCTTTGTTCATTTGTTGTAACAACTGTCGCATCCACTGTGGACTATTCTACTAGATGTTAGATAGGTCCTTCTAGTTCATGTGTGTCGCTTCATGGGTGGTACTATTACCTCTCACTTAGAGGCTCACTTTCTTATCCCCTTTTGCAGTAAGAGAACCTAGACATAGTTGTGCTGCACACTCACCAGACACACTCACCTTGATTTTCGAAGATACCATTGCATCACTCTCCTGTGGTGACAATTAGAGCCAAGGTAGATCTTTGAGGAATTGGCAACTAGGCCTTTATATCGGATGGGATTCCTACACCAAATGGTGTGAGGTCTGATTGGGACTTCATATCGGGGAGATCCCCTTGGTTGAAGGATTTCTAGCACCATCAACATGTTTCTTTTCAAAAAAATTGATAAATCATTGGAAGGTTGCTGATAGAGGTTAGGGAATTTTCTATGACGGAAATGGGTGGAAAGGAGATGAAGGAATAGGTTTTTAATGGATGGTGAGTGGAATAATGGTGAAAATGGTGTCGTCTAATGGAGTGGGGGAATGATAGGACTCTCATGGATCTCCTCCCTTGGTCTGAGGTGAAAAACATTCAATTTTCTTCCTCTTTTCACTTTGATCAATGTCTTGTAGCAGTATAGGAACAATCCTATAGAATTTCAAGGAATTGGCAGAATTGATTGAGAGGGGTTAGGAAATTACGTAAAAATATTGGAAATGGCCATGGGATGGATGGAGTGGACTTAGAGAGCTTGGTGAAAGTGTGTGAAGGCCAATTTTTATGTTGCTTCCTTGACTACGTTGACCTTCTTTGACTATCATTGGAGCCCCATTGTATCTGCAAAAATATAAGAAAGAATAATGTAAGCGCTCCCTTTTAACTTTCTTTTCTTTTGTATTTTTTTTTGAGACATGTAGGTTACTTTAGAGGAGGTTTTCAACCTATTAGGACTATCCCAGGTGCCTCAAAGGAGGATTTCACCTAGGGATATTTTATTCCCTTTTTCTCTTTTTTTTGTTTTTTCAGACTCTTTCACTACCTCATAGAGGTTTTTAGCCCAAGACCTTGCCTCAGGTGCCTCATGGAGGTTTTCACCGTGGGATTTTTACTTTTTTTTTCTTTCATTTTAATTTATTCCTTCTCTGTTCATCAAGGGCTGAATGTATTGGGAGCTTTGAGGCTCTCAATCACATTTAGTTCCCTTCTTATTGAACTGGCAAATTCCTCATTTTACAGAGGTTTCTTGTAGAGTTTCAACCTATAACCATTGACCAAAAGTGGGATCTTCTCCTCATCAATTGTTTGAATCTGAACAGAGCCATTTTCATGGCACTTTTCCACCAGGTAGGGACCCAGCCATCTTGTCATCAGTTTCCCTTTGAAGTCCTTGAATTTGGAGTCATATAAGAGGGTGCAATCACCTTCCTGGAAAGCCTTCTCCCTGATATGTTGGTCATGCCATACTTTTCTATGCAATTGAACCACTTCAATATGCATAAGGGCTTGTAGCCTAAATTCATCAAGGGCATTCACTTGACGTAACCTCTATTCCTGAGCCCTTGTTATGTCAAGATCAACCTATGGGGCCATTCTCATGGTGTTATATTCAAATTCAATGGATAGAAATGCTTTCTTACCATAAACCAACTCGAAGGGGGTGAATCCAGTGGTGTTTTTCCGTATAGTATTGTAGGCCCAAGTGGCCTCCATGAGTCTGGCTACCTAATCTAATCCATATTTATGTAGGAATGAAATGAAATATGAACTTAAATAGAAACACAAATATACAATGAAACTTGAACTTCAATTCATTAATAACAAAATACTCAAATTGTTTACATGCAAAATGGAAATAAACTAGCTCAGGTGATGGTAGCTTATCTTTGAGAAGAGATGCGATGACTGCATTCCTTCTAAACTATGTTACAATGAGGCTCTTAGGCATTTTTATTTTTGAAAAATAATGGAAAAACCTAAACTTCCAATAACCTAACCTTAAGAGATGAAGCACCAAAAATTTGTAGGCTCCATTGGGCTTAGTTGGAACATTAACTTACCAGGGTCGTAATTCAGCCATGTGATCTTTGGTTGGTGTGCATGATACCTCATTACAAATATATATTTGAGGAAAACAATTTTTTCAGGCAAGCCCATGCCCATGTGATATGGGTTTGGCATGTTTTTCAAAAAATCATCGTTTAGGGCCTCAAAACATCTCTGGAAGTTTAGGTCCCGAAAAACAACCAAAGATAGTAAATTGTGCTACAATTAAGGAAAGTGAAAGAAACAGAGTTGGGGGTCTAGGTGGAATAGGCAGGTGGCCACCAATATCCACCCGAATCACAATCCTTCTTGTTGCTTCCAATAACCTTGGTAAAGATGCTTTTTAATGCTTTGTTGGTTACCTCCACTTGCCCATTTTCTTGAGGGTGATATGGGGTGGAATTCCTATTCTTGACCTTATGCTGCTCCATTATCCCCTCAATCAAATTAGAAGTGAATTGAGTCCCTTGGTTAGTGACTAGTTCCCTTGGGAAACCAAATTTGTAGTAATATGTTCTCCCTTAGTAATTTTCCCACCTTTTGTTTTGTTTCTACTTTGATAGCCTTCACTTCAGCCCAGTTTGTTAGATAACCCGTGCTTACAATAATATACCTCTTTTGTCCAGATGGGGGGTAAATGGGCCCAATGAAATCCATGCCCCACTTCTCAAATGGCTCAAGAGTCAGTTGAGGTTGTAGTGGCATTTCACACTTTTGTATGGGCTTGGCCATCCTCTAGCATTCATCACATTGGGCAGTGTACCTCCTGCAATCCTGATGTAGGGTTGGTCAATAGTATCCTACTTGGAGAATATTTAAGTTTGTCATTTCGGTAGAAAAATGGCCCCCACAGGGTCCATCATGGCATGTTGAGAGGATATCAAAGACTTCATCTTCCCTTATACACCTCCTCAAAATCTTATCTAGTCCCAATCTGAAAAAGGTTGCCCCTAATCCAAGTGTAAGGGCACTTTTTCTGGCAATTTTTCTCTTTTCCTTAGAGGATAGATTGGGAGGAAATTATCTTGCAACTAAGAATTTTTCTATGTTAGAAAACCAAGGTGACAACAATGATATGGCAAAGAGGTGCTCATCTGGGAGTTGTTCATCTATCATCTCTTCATTCTCTATAGACAGGGTTAGTCTAGACAAGAAATTTACAACCACATTATCTTTTCCCAGCCTTTACACAATGGTAAAATCATATTGTTGTAATAAAAATAACCGTTTAATGATCCTAGCATTGACATCATATTTTTTCATTAAATACTTAATAGTTGTATGATCAATGTCCACAAAAACTTGGTACCTTGTAATGTAATGTTTAAACTTATTTAAGGAATGTACAACAGACATGAGCTCTTTTTCAGTAACTGTATAGTTGATTTCAACCTTGGACAAATTGATATTGATGAAATAGATATAATAAGGCATCTTACCTTCCAATTGTCCCAAGCCTACCCCTACAAATTTTTTGGATGCATCAATGTGAATATGAAAAGGAAAGGCCCAATTTGGGCCCCTAAGAATTGATGTAGTTGTCAACTTATCCTTGATCTCTTCAAATTCTTCTTGACACTCGTCTTTACAACAAAAATCAGAATCTTTTATTAGCAAACCAAATAAAGGTGAGACCATTTTACTAAAATCCTTGATAAATATCCTATAATATCCAACTAGTCCTAGGAAGCTCCTAACATCCCTTTGCTTCTAAGGAACAGGGTCCCTTTTGATAATGGAAATCTTGTTAGGCTCAACTTAAATCTATTCCTTAGAGAGGAAGTGGCCTAGAACAATCCCTGCATTCATCAAAAATTCACATTTTCGTGGACTTAAAGAGAGATTCATTTCAATAAATATTTTCAAAACTTTACACAAGTTGGAGAGGGCTTCCTGGAATGCATCTCCGTAAGGAGTAAATTCATCCATATAAATTTCAATTTAGTCATGAACAAGATCAGCAAAAATACTCAATACCACCCTCTGGAAGGTAGTAGAGCCATTAGACAAGCCAAAAGGAAGGACCCTATAGGAAAAGGTCCACTATGGACATGTGAAGTGTAACAACCCTCATGAAAATTTCATGTAATAAAAGTTAATAAAGGAAAAATAAGACCATGGTTAAGGGACACTTATTCCAAGATGAATGTTGGGAGAATATATCCTAGTGGCCATCACGGGATGTGTGTTTTGGCTAAAGAAATTGGCAAAAGCTAAGGAAAAGGAATTAAAATGCAAAAAGGTATTTTTGGCACATTTATTTATGAAAATAAAGGAAATTAGGAGAAAATAAAGGTAAAAGGTCACACATTGCATGTGAGGAGGAAATTGAAGGAAAATAATGGAAAATGAAGAAATTAGAGGCCTCATGCATAAAAAGGATTTTGATGATCAGTTCATGTCTTTTGTCAAGTCTAAGTTTCTAGCTCTCTCATTTTTCTCTCTCTCTCTCTCACTCTCTTGGTCACTTAGAGTTTTCTTGGCGCACTCTAGGTTGGAGCAAAGGAAAGGGAAAGCAAGGAACAAGGAAAGGAAAGCAGGATCAAGCAGCTTCAACATGAATACTTGCAGGTAACCTTTTGCATGTGTGATTTCCTAGCTAGTTTGGACATGCATGATTTTGCATGTTGGTGGATGGTTCTCTTGTTGTTGGTGGCATGGTCTTGCCAAATTATGATAATGGTTTTTAGCCTAGCCTAGCCTTTTTATGGATTCCATGGTATGTTGGGATGTTATTTTCGGTTTTTGTGCTTTGGTTTTCCGAATAGATTTCCAAGGTGGGGGTGGTCTCAAGGTTCATTCCCAAAGGCCTAGGAATCCCTTGACTGGTTTTGGCAGGATACACGATAAAGCCTGAGGGAGTAGTCTCGATTTAGGGCCTAGTGATCCATGTTTGGATTGCGGTAAATCCTGAGAGACAAGGAGAAGAAAAATTCCTCAAGGATAGTGATGGATTTCGAATCGCATTCCAAGCTCTATTCGGTTATGATTGGAGCACTAGTTTTGGTGTGATGATGGTTGGATGAGGGTGGATGTGGTTTAACCTCTATATTCCCTTGATTGTTCTTGGATTAGTTTTTTTATGAGATCCCACATTCATGCTTGGAATATGGCACGAGGATGACTGGCCGAAAGAGACATTTGGTTCAACCATGTCTATGGTCGGGTAGTACGTGGAAGTCCTAAACCTGGTCGAATTTGCCTATGATTAATAAAAGCTAAGTTATCTTACTTTTTCATTGACTTATATGCTTATTTAATGGCTGCCGTATCTATGATATTTACATGGCTTAATGTTGGTTATAAGAATGGTTGTGTGACTGGTTTATGTCATGGTTATTTCATGTATTTACTTGTAATTGTTAAATGGATGGATGCAAAACCTAATTGATGATATATTAGTTCAATGGAGAAGGAGGTGATCCTTCTGATGATGTTTCATAAGTTTTTTCAGTCATTTATTCTCTATATTGTATCCTAGACTTGAAGGTTGCATTGATGCCAAGTGTTTGATAGAATGTCAGTCCCGATTGGGGATGCTCAGGCCTAGTCTTGAGGGTGATTTTTTATTGATCAACATGGTTATCATGGGAGAAAAAGAAAATATATTTGGTGTAAGCTCTCATATACTTTATGATTAAGCTTCCTAAGGAAACTCACTCACAAACTTGCAGAAACAATACCTTTTCTTGTAAACCAAACTTGCAGAGAAAGAATACAACTAGATCAAATGCATGCACATGAACAAATGACAGAAATGTACGACAAAGGAGCTTGAGTGCTTGGGTTAGGCCCTTAATCCAGGTGGATATTGGTGGCCACCCGCTAATTCCACTTGGATCCCCACCATTGCTTCTTTCAGTTTTTCAGTTTCCTTAATTATAGCACAATTTACTATTTTTAGTTGTTTTTCGGGTCCTAAACTTCCGGAGCCATTTTGAGGCCCTAAACGACGTTTTTTGGGAAATCTACCACCAACGATTTTCTGTCTAAAATCTCTTTCCCTTTGTAGTCCTTAGAGAGATCTTTCCAATGGGCTATCATGCACGTCAAATGGAGATAATATAACCAAGTCGCGACCTCGGGAAGTTGGTTGTCCAACTCACCCCAATAGGGCCCATAAACTCTTGGTGTTACATCTCCTCAAGTTAGGGTTTTGGTTGTTTAGGGTTTGCTCTTATTGTTCAATAATAAAAAGGCCCTTGAGCCTCATTGTAAGACAATTCAGAGGCATGTAGCCGCCACATCTCTCCTCAGAGATAAGCTACCATCACCCTAGCTGGTTTATTTCCATTCCTGTTTGTAAGCATATTTCAATATTTTACATTAATGAAATGAAGTATTATTTCCGCTGCATCTCTGTGTTTACGGTTATCTCTATAATTTGTTGCATTCCTATTTAAATCCAGATCAGTGGTATCAAAGCAACCTGCTTTTCTTCTCTGTTTTTCTTTGCATGTCCCCAACGAGGTCGGGATATAAGGAGTTAGGGCTTGAACTGGTCAAACCTTTGCAAGACCAGCCTCACAAATCCCGATGGCCTCCCATGGTAGATGAAAAGAAAGACGAGGGGGTAGGAGATCTTATCAAAATCTTGCTCGAAAAAGCCCTCGAGCGACAAAGGAACGCAATTATGGACAACTTTGCCCAAATCCTTCAGCGGCTACCCAGGGGCAACGCATCGACTTCCAACGGCAACTCTGGAAATGCCACACTGTTTAAGGTACAAGTTAATTTTGAAATCCCCATATTCAAGGGTCAAATAGACGCAGATGCCGTCGATAAATGGTTAAATGTGCTAGAGGGTTATTTTTCTGTTCATGATTTTTCCAGTCGCGAAAAGATTATTTTCGCTCTTCTCAAAGCAGCCCCCACGTCAAAGATTGGTGGGAAACCTACTGCGAGCAGAAGGATGAAAGTACAAGCTCACTATTTTCAGTCGCACCCACTTGGAATTCATTCCGAGATGCCATCAAGGAGAAATACTACTCTGTCGAAAGCTATGAAGATCAATACATAAAGTGGACCACACTACGACAGGGAAGGGACCAAGACATACCGGAGTTTACCAATATTTTCCATACACTTCGCACAAAGTTGGGTATCAAGGATACAAAGCAGCATTTGGTACTCAAATACTGTGGTTTCCTGCACAAGTACATCCAGGAAGAAATAGAATTCTTCAACATCTCCTCGTTGGGCACGGCATACTGATGTGCCGTCAAGGTCGAGCAAAAGTTTAAACAGAAGAAGCAAGACTTTGGATCTGCGAATCTAAAACAAGGGAAAGGTGCCCCCAAACCACAAAACAAAGGACAAAGCCAAGGCGGGGTAGCCCCAGACAACCCGCCAAATCTGCAAGCAAAGAACAATGCCGCCAAAGCCGAAAAAGGACACGGGAAAGTGGTGTGAGTTCTGTCTAGTCAATTTAATGTCTTAAATTGCTCTACATAAATTATCAATCCGGGTATCGTAAACTGATGAAGTGTGGTGCACCATATGTGCTTAGTTAACCTTTTTCTTTCTTCGTTGTTTTATAGTTTTTATCTTGTTTTGAGGTTTTGTTCTTGTTGATCTCATAAATTGTCTAATGCAAATGGAAATCCTATTCTAAGGTCTTAAGAATACTTTTAAAGGTCAAGTATGGATGTAGATTTCAAGACAAGGTTTATGTCCCTTATGGTAACTTCCAAAACTTAGCACTTCAAAAGATCTCAAAACATGCTATTGATAAAATTAATACTTAAACAGGAATGTAAATATGCAGCTACTTAAATCAAACAAAAGATGAAATACTGATCATGAAATCACTGTCTCTGCTGCCCATCTAATTACAGAAATAAAATATAAACTATTGCACTCAAACAAACCAAAAATTGCAAACTAACAAAAGCAAGATCAATTTACTTCACTTATAATCCGATAGCTCGCCAAGTAGCTTTTCTGGGTTAAGCCATGGCTCTGGAGATAACGTCAATAACATGAAGAAATGTTATCTAAATTACCTACTTGGAAATGAAAGTAAAATCAAGTCACTTCACTTATAATCCGATAGCTCGCCAAGTAGCTTTTCGGGGTTAAGCCATGGCTCTGGAGATAACATCGATAACATGAAGAACCTGATATCTAAATTACCTACTTGCAACTGAAAGTAAAATCAAGTCATTTCACTTATAATCTGATAACTCACCAAGTAGCTTTTCGAGGTTAAGCCATGGCTCTGGAGATAACGTCAATAACATGAAGAACCTGATATCTAATTGCAGAGATGAAAGTAAAATCAAATCACTTCACTCATAATCCGATAGCTTCCCAAGTAGCTTTTCAGGGTTAAGCCATGGCTCTGGAGATAACGTCAAATAACATGAAGAATTTGATATCTAAACTAACTAACAACAACAAATAAATAAGACTGAAATCAAAGCATAACTGAAATTGAAAAGCTTAAGAAAAAGTTCAGCAGAGAGGCAAATCTCATGTCACTATTTGATGCAAAAACATGTAAAGAAAAACTAATCTACAATCAACCGGTTGAACACACTTGCATGAATTAAAATTTCATGAATGGAAAATCTAAACTATCAAACTTGAAAGCAATAAAATGACATACATGAATGAAATCAAAGCAAAATTACAAAATAAAATCTACTCTACCTTACATTCTAATGTGCTCCATGACATCTACTTCACATCTCCTTCCATGTTGAGAACATCAAATCTTTATTCAAATTCTTCAAAATTACAAAGTACAACAAAGCTCTCCAAAGCTTTCAAAAGCCATCAAGGAAGAACTATAAACTCCAAGCTAAGCTAAGACTAACAAATGAAGGCGAGAGATCTCCTATTTATACAAAAAGATGAGAAGCCATCTCATTAATGAGAGTCCATGAATCTCTCCCTCTACCTCTAGAGTCCTAATCAAAATAGGAACTGATAAGACACATGTCTTCTTAAAGTTTCAATACAATTAGGAGATGTGACACATATCCTCATGATCCCATAATTCTTTCCACTCAAATTCGAATTTGGCCTTAGAGTGCCACATAAGGGTCTTCTAAAAGCCTCTTTTTGACCTACACATGTCAACAATCTCAACCCACTTGTTAAGTATAAGCATATGCACATTATTTTCTAATTTTTAACCACAAATTCACTTAAAAGGCTAAGAATTAATAAAGTTTGGAAAAACATAAATGTGGCCCAATGATAATGAAAGTGAGATGAATGTAGTGATATAGTAGTGAAATGGAGGTGAAATGGAGGTGATATAATGGACATAATAGTGAAAGTGTAATGGAAATGGATGACATTTTCAAGACCCAACAAGTTCCATAAGAGCTCCGCTCACAACACAAGTGAGTGTCAGGCCAAGCAGTCACTAGTGGCTGAGCTAAAGGTTTCAAAATCAGATGCATGTTCTGACTCTGAGTCAGAACCCGATAAGGGGAATGACAAAGGGAAGCAAATTATCGATGCGGAGCCCAATGCCACCGTTGCCACCACGAAGATCTAGAAGGAGGAACCCGAAGATCCAGAGGAGGAGGAGCGTTTCTTCCACTCCCAAAAGTGGGTAAAGGGCTCCCCGCTACAGTTCATTGTTGACAGCGGGAGCCAAAAGAACCTCATTTCAACAGAGGTCGTGAAGCGGTTGGGCTTACCAACCACAGCACATCCACAACCGTACACCATCGGGTGGCTTCACTAAGGATGGGATCTTCGCGTGAGCCAACAATGTCGCCTTCCATACAACATCAAGCCCTTCACGGATGAGGTATTGTGTGACATTGCTCCCCTTGAAGTTTGTGATGTATTATTAGGACAACCATACTTGTGGAAGCGACATGTTGTGTACGAATCAAGGCCCCATGTTGTTATTGTTACTTTGGGAAATAAGTAAGCTCATGCAGTAAGCTCATTTCCAAAACTGGGAAATTTGTTTTCCTGATGATACGCCCTCAAGAAAAGAAGAAAACGATGGCCATGACCTCCAGACAGGGCCCCTCCGCACGACAACTACAGATGGACGAATTCGTGGAGGAGTACGAGGACATCTTCACCTCCCCCGCAGGGGTTCCTCTACACTGTCAGGTCAAGCACTCCATTGATCTGACCCCAGGTGCGCCGCTGCCCAATGGACCAATCTATCAGCGCTCCTTTCTGGAGAACGATGAAATCAAGAGGTAAATTCAGGAGCTGCTGCAAAAAGGTCACATCCTTCTGAGTTCATCGCCCTGTGGGAGCTTGATCATGTTGGTATAGAAGAAGGAGGGGACTTGGAGACTCTGTATTGACTTCTGGTGCTGAACAAGATCACTATCCATAATAGGTACCCAATCCCACGGATTGATGACCTCCTAGACCAACTAAAGAGGGAAAAATATTTCAGCAAGATCGATTTGAAGTCAAGATGTCACCAGGTACCAATCGAACCCTCTGATGTGTGGAAGACTGCCTTCAAAGCCAAGGAGGGCCTTTTCGAATGGTTGGTTATGCCTTTGGGATTGACGAATGCTCCTGCAACCTTCATGAAGCTAATAGATGACATCTTGCGGCCATTCACCAACTCATTTGTAGTGGTATACTTGGATGACATCCTGATCTTCAACCAGAGTTGGGAAGAGCACCTCCACCACATCCGACAGATTTTCCAAACAATGCGGCAACACAAGTTATGTGCCAATTTGGAGAAATGCACTTTTGGCATGACCCAGTTCAGTATTTGGGATACATTATTGATGAACAAAGGGTGCATGTGGATCCAGCCAAGATCCAAGTCATTCGAGATTGGCCATCTCCAACCACTCTGATAGAGCTTCGCAGCTTTCTAGGCCTTGCCAACTTCTACGGCAGGTTCATGTTAGGATTTTCTCATATCACTTGGCCCTTGAGTCAAGTCACCAAGGGAGGGGTGAAAGCAAAATTCTTTTGGTCTGAATCTCAACAGAAGGCATTCACAGAGTTGAAATATCACCTCTGCTCGGCACCAGTTCTTGCATTACCAGACTTGCAACAACCATTTGAGGTCGAGATAGATGCCTTTGACTATGCTATTGGGGCAGTCCTTACTCAATACGGGCATCCAGTGGCATATCACAGTGAGACACTTTCAGACACAGTCCGAAAGTATCCCACTTATGACAAAAAGATGTATTCCATTGTGCAGGCCTACTGACAATGGAAGCATTACATTTTGGGGAAGGAAACGGTCAACCACATAGACCACCGACCCCTGCAGTTCATACAAACATAAGGGAAATTGCAGAATGATTGCCGTCAGAATTGGTCCACATACCTGCAACAGTTCCATTTGAATATCAAATATAACAAGGGCAGCACCAATAATGTTGCAGATTGCCTCAGTCGACCACCGATCATGGCGTTAACCACCGTGCTCAACTCTTGTGGGCACGAGACTTCTGATTGGCCACTGCTCTACAAAAGTGACCCAGAATTCGGCCACACATACCGGACACTCTTAGAGGGTTAGCATGTCCCAGATTTTCACCTCCAAGATGACTTGTTATGCCACCTGGGTCACCTTTGTGTTCCTTCAAGCGAGCGTGCCAAGATGATTTGGGAAGCACACTACAGTCGGGCTGCTGGGAATTTTGAGGTCGAAAAATGGTCGCAGTACTGTAAAAGTATTTCTATTGGCCGAATCTTCGACAGGATGTCGGGAAGTACATCAGATCATGCATTGCCTGTGCCATTGCCAAACCGACCATCAAGAAGCAAGGCCTCTATACCCCGCTGCCTACCCCTAGTCGACCTTGGGAATCCATCTCCATGGATTACATGTCATGCCTTCCTTCCACTAAGCATGGAAATGACTGTGTTTTTGTGGTTGTCGACATGTTCTTAAAGATGGCCATTATGGCGGCCTGCAAGAAGAATATCACAGCAGAAGCCACTGCTAAACTCTTCTTTGAACAAGTGTGTGTACACTTTGGGATTCCATAATCTATCATCTCATATCGAGACAACAGGTTCCTCAGTACATTTTGGTCCAATCTCTGGTTGATGCTGGACACCAAACTCACTAAGTCCATAGCCTTCCATCCTCAAACTGATGGCCAGACAGAGGTTGTCAACAGGATGATCGTACACATTCCACGCATGTACAACTCAAAGCATCCATGCACATGGGACGAGAGCCTCCCTTATGTTCAACACAGCTACAACTGGGCTCTCCACAGCTCGACTGGCCACATCCCTTTTCAGGTGGGCTTGGGATTCCAACCACTATGTCCCATTGATGTGGCCATGCCATTTGCAGCTACTCCCGCAGATTCGGCTCATGTTCAGTTTGAAACAGATAAGGTAAACAAATTCATTGAGCACATCCAACATATTCGCCAGCAGGTCCATGACATTCTGGAGAAATCAAATGCCAAGTACAAGTATCGACGTGATCAACATCGGGTGCCGCACAAGTTTCAGGTGGGTGACAAAGTCTGGTTGCATTTGCAAAAGGAACGCCTTACCGAAGCCTACCAGAAACTCAGACCACTCCGATATGGTCCTTACACCATTACCAAGGTTGTGGGAGACAATGCATTTGAGCTCAGCATTCCCCCATTCCTTGGCCTGCACCCAATGTTCAATGTGGACCACCTACGGCCATACTTTCCACCATTGCTAGACACATCCAACATTGCAAAACAGCTCACACCCACAAAGTTGAATCCAGATTGCATGAAACAAGCTACAACTGATCAAATCAAGCACACTCACCAACAGAATATCCAACTGTATCGAGTTGTCAAAGCAGGCTAACTCCTCCACCAGGGCAAGTGGCTCACCAGGGACCAAGTTCAGCAGAAGTTACCTCATCTCATGGAGGAACTCAATGCAATGGGGACCATTGCTTCCTAAGAGTGATTCAGGTGGATATTGGTGGCCACCCGCTAATTCCACTTGGATCCCCACCATTGCTTCTTTCAGTTTTTTAGTTTCCTTAATTATAGCACAATTTACTATTTTTAGCAGTTTTTCGGGTCCTAAACTTCTGAAGTCGTTTTGAGGCCCTAAACGACGTTTTTTGGGAAATCTACTGCCAGCGATTCACTATCCAAAATTGTCTTTTTTGTCGTAGTCCTTGGAGAGATCTTTCCAACAAGCTATCATGCGTGTCAAATGGAGATAATATGACCAAGTCATGACCCCGGGAAGTTGGCTGTCCAACTCACCCCAACGGGGCCCATAAACTCTTGGTGTTACATCTCCTCGGGTTAGGGTTTTGGTTGTTTAGGGTTTGCTCTTATTGTTCAATAATAAAAAGGCCCTTGAGCCTCATTGTAAGACAGTTCAGAGGCATGTATCCGCCACATCTCTCCTCAGAGATAAGCTACCATCGCCCTAGCTGGTTTATTTCCATTCCTGTTTGTAAGCATATTTCAGTATTTTACATTAATGAAATGAAGTATTATTTCCACTGTGTCTCTGTGTTTACGGTTATCTCTATAATTTGTTGCGTTCTTGTTTAAATCTGGATTAGCCCTCACCCAAGGAAACTCCTTAAAACAAACTTAGGCTAGAATAAAACAGATGCTTCTCATTAATCTCATAAAATTTTCAAATACATGACATGATAATGGAAATAACAAGTAGCAAGCTCTAGCTCTAGTAGTCACTATCTTTCTCCCAAAAATTCGAATCCTACTGAACTCCTAGGCTCCTTTATTTATATAAAAATAATTGAGGGGAAACCTTCTTGAAGGGAGGGTTTCTTCCCTCGAAAATCCCTACAAAAGTGGATTTCGACTCCTAAGATTGTCGCATACACTAAGGGTAGTAACTTACCATGTGTTGGTCGAGTAGTTGATGATCTAACTCAAGGAATAAGTTGTTGGCATTATGACAGGTTTGGCGCTATGACACAGGTGTTGTCTTTGATGGCAACTCACTCAGATGACAGATCACAGTTCAGGCTCTCAGAATGAAGGAAAAAGAGATATACATAGGTTCCCCTTGACCAAGCCGTGTATACACGCGGGTTTGCCGACCAAAACGTGCGTATGCGTATACATGCACTTTCACGCAAGGAAAGGCGTGTACATGTTGGAGAATTTGGTTTTGGTTCGTGGTATTTGGACCATGGTATTTTGACCCATGGTATTGGTCCAAGGTATCTTGTCCGAAGTGTTGACCCCAGGTATTTGGTCCAAGGTATTGATTCTAAGTGATTTTGGACCATGGTATTGAGTAAGGCCTAAGACTATAAAAGGAGGAGGAGATCATTAGGCAAAAGCACTCAAATATTGAATATCTAAGGAAGAGCAAGATCTAGAATACTGGTTATGGGATTATGGTGCATAGCTGGATCTGAATCAAGAAGAAACCTAGGCGCTTGAAGAAGGATAAGTTCTATTGATGGGTCAAGATCTTAAGGCTTGAAGAGAAGTATCTTTGTGTGGTTTTGATCTTTTATCTCAATAATTGGCGCATGTCGTAATCTGTAAATCTGATGATCTAGGTATAATTGATGTCTGAATAAGTTGTAAAGGTTAAATCATCTTTTACAGATCTGTACGTAGGTTCAGGATAGAAAAGGCGTGTATACACGCTGGTTCGGCATTTCAAAACAACGTATACACATGTTTTCCTTCCTATAATAGCGTATGAACACAGGTTTGACACATTGAAGTAGCGTACATCTCATAAAATATGTTTTAGCTACTTCTGTTTGTTGTTGCAGTGTTCTGGGTTCTGGATTGGGTTCTAGTTACTATTACTGTATTCTGGTTACAAAATTCAGAAAAGTGATTGTTTGATTCAGTTTGGTTGGTGCAAAGGGGATTGGTTAATGCAGATATATTTGATTCAGAAAAGTGAATCAAATATATTGGTTAATACTATTACTGTATTCTGGTTACAAAATTCAGAAAAGTGATTGTTTGATTCAGTTTGGTTGGTGCAAAGGGGATTGGTTAATGCAGATATATTTGATGTTTGATTGATGTTATTGATGGATCCAGTCTGAAAATTTATGAAACGTGGTCCCTGGAAGAAAAGAGAAGGTTGTAGCCTTCTGTAGGTCAGCACCTACGTACTAGTAAACACATCAGCTAGTACAAGAGCTAAGGGGGTTGTAGCTGCCTTCCAAGAAAACCAGGAGAATGAGAGAAGGTTGTAGCCTTCTGCAGGTAGAAGCCTGCGTACTGGTATAAGGCTGCACCAATACAAAACTTGTAAAAAGAAGTTTCTTACTAAAGAAAGATAGAGACGATTGCAGCAGGTGGTTTTCACCCACATTGGGTTTCCACCTTATATCTTGTGTTCATGTGTGTGATTACTTGTTCTGTTTACTGCATCTGATTACTGGTTATATGGTTTTAATACACAGATTAAAGATCAACTAACTAAATTATAAGTTTGCAAAGTATACGCTAGTTGCTCTAAACACAATTGTGTATACATGCAAGTTTCATTAATAGAAGTAACGTATATAAATCTGTTTATGGAAATGAAATATTGTTAAATTTCTAATATTGATTCACCTCCCCCCCCCCCCCCTTCTCAGTATTATTTCCAACAATTGGTATCAGAGTAGGTCCTTCAGAAGAAGCTTGATCGCTTGAAGGAAGATCTATCATCATGGGCAGCTACGAAAGAGAGGGATCCATTAGACCACCAATTTTTGATGGGAGCAACTTCATCTATTGGAAGGTAAGAACCACAACCTATCTTCAATCTCTTGGAACAGATGTTTGGGAAATCGTGGAAGGAGGATATACATTTCCATCAGCAATTCCTATAGATACAGCAGGTAAAAAGCAGTATGAAACAAATGCCAAGGCTGTCAATACACTATTGGGGAGTCTATCACAATCAGAATTTGTCAAGGTTATGCAGCTCAAAACCACCAAAGAAATATGGGACAAGATCATCCTAAGCTATGAAGGAGACAATCAAGTAAAACGTGCAAAACTACAAACTCTCAGAATTCAATATGAAACTCTCAAAATGCACAATGATGAAAGTATAGCTCATTACTTCCTACGTATAGATGAGATTGTTAATCGCATGAAAAACTTGGGTGAAGAGATAAAAGAAGTTACTTTAGTTGAAAAGGTTTTAAGATCCTTGTCATCTAAGTTTGAATCAAAAGTCTTTGCCATAGAAGAAAAGTAGGATCTTCAGAATATGACTATGACACAGCTGCATGGAATCCTAACTGTTGTTGAAATGAGAAAAGGAGGTCCATCAGATATGAGAGAAGCAGCATTCAAGGCTTCAGGAAGAGAAGAGCTCAATGAATCGGGACACATTTCAAAAGGAAAGGAAGCAAACTTTGTCAAAAACCTTCAACAAGGTTCTGGAAGATTCAGAGGTAAACTACCTTTCAAATGCTTTTCTTGTGGAAGAGTCGGTCACTATGCAGCGAAATGTCCTCATAAAGATAAACTTGATAAAGGCAAGGAACCGGAAAAATGGAATAGAAGATAGAATGTAAGTAAGAAGAGCTACTATACGCATGAAGATAGCGATGGTTTATCAAATAGTGATGAAGATGAATATGATAATGATTATAAACTTTTGATGGCTTTTGAAGATGATGATTTCTTGGATGCTTTATATGAAGATGGTCTCTATGAATAAATTTCTAAACTTAAAATCTGTTTAGAAAAAAAGAGTATGATTATAGATACTCTGACATTCCAACTTGCTAAAAGGAAAAAACACAATGAAAAGTTAGAATGTGAAATTGTGCGTCTAAGAAAAGATATTGAAAAAACAAAAGCTCTCAATCTTAGATTTGCGAAAGGATTAGAAACTTTAGATGAAATTATCAAAGTGCAACGTTCTCCTCTAATAAAGATAGGTCTTGGATATACTGAAGAAGCATCACAAGCACATAAGCCATCAACCTCCAAAAGCTATCTTGATGCAGCAAGGAGAAGTGAACAGGTTGACAATCGTCAGCAAAGGCATAAAGCAGATCACCAGGTAAATTAGGTTCAATCTACTTCAAGGATGAATAGAAGCTATAACCAACCACAGGTAAATCAATCTCAATTTGCTTCAAGAATGAATGTCAATGGAAACTAAAATCATCAGGGCAATAGATTAGATAATCGTAGGAATTTCTTTAATGGCCAATGTTTTTCATGCCATAACATTGGACACAAAGCTTCTCAATGTGTTGCTTACAAGACCATCATGACTAGAGAAGCACGAAATCAAAGGAATGTGACTGGGATCATGAAAAGGACCTACAATAAATTTTCTACTCTTGAAAATGAAAAAGAATACTCTATCTGTAACAATTTTGGTCATGAAGATTCTGAATGCAGGAGTAAATTTCGGCAAACATCTCAGAAGGAGCAAGCTTCATTAGGTCCCAAAACATGGAGAAAGAAAGAATCACAAACAGAAAGATGTGGTATAGCCTTGTATGCAGAAGGACAAGAAAATCAGTGGTACATCGACAGTGGATGCTCGAAACACATGATAGGTGATAAAGAAAAACTTCAGTCATATAATGCCTTAGAAAAGGAAAAGAAGGTCTCATTTGGTAATGACACTCCTACAGTCATAAAAGGTAAAGGCTCCGTTCTCTTAAAAGAAAAAGTTAAAGTTGGGAATGTTATGTATGTAGATGGTCTAAAGCATAATCTATTGAGTGTCAGTCAAATGTGTGATCAAGGAAATGAGGTAGTATTTCGATCAAATGGATGTGTTGTTCGTGAGCTTGATACAAGAGAAACAGTGATCAAAGGTGTAAGAACTCCAAACAACCTGTACATACTCAAGGGGGGACAACAATAGTGCTACCTAAGAAAAAACGATGAACACTGGTTATGGCACAGAAGATTGGGGCATCTAAGTTTTCCTCAAATAAGAAAAGCATGCAGATACTGGGTTGTTCGTGATCTTCCTGATATCAACATTCCAGAGAATACAATATGCAAATCATGTCAATTTGGTAAGCAAACCAGAGCACATTTCCCTGAGAAGGAAGGATCAGCTAGTAAGCCTCTTGAACTTGTTCACACTGATTTATGTGGTCCATCTAGGAAAAAGTCACCTCGTGGAAAAGAATAATTTATATTGTTCATTGACGACTTTTCTAGAATGTGTTGGATAGGTCTTCTAAAGCATAAAGACAAATCTTTCGAAAAGTTCAAATCCTTCAAAGCCTTGGTTAAAAATGAATCAGATCGCAAAATCAAATGCCTCAGGTCTGATTGAGGAGGGGAATTTACCTCGGATGAATTCTTCGACTTCTGTGAAGAACATGGAATAAGAAGGGAATTCTCTACCACAAGAACTCCTCAGCAAAATGGAGTGGTAGAAAGGATGAACAGAATTATTCAACAAATGGCTCGTGCTATGCTAGATGAGTCTCGAACTCCTGCAACCTTCTGGGTGAAGCTGCATTTGCTGTCATCACTATTCTCAACAAAACAAACGTCTGGGTAAACAGCACTCAAACTCCACATGAACTTTGGTATGGTAAGACTCCTACTAGAAAATACTTCAAAGTTTTTGGAAGCAAATGTTACATCTGATGAAAAACTTGGAAAGTTTGAACCTAGAGCAGATGAAGGCATTCTCCTTAGTTACTCTTCCCCAAGTAAAGGATATAAGTGTTATAATAAAAGACTTGCGAAAATTGTTGAAGGTATTGATGTTGTGGTTGACGAAGCAGGCAAAAATCCAAAGTAGGTAAAAACCGAAGATTATGAAGAAGATGAGGACTATCCTTCTACATCAAATCAGACTAATTCTAAAGAAGAAACAAATGAGGCACCAGAAGAACAGATAAGGGTAGAAGAAAAGACTCCATCCAGGTATGTTCAGAAGAATCATCCAGAGACTCAAATTTTGGGGCAGAAAGAGGCAAGTGTGCAGACAAGAAGAACTATTACAGAAGCTTCAAGCTATCTAGCATTGCTTTCCTCCGTCGAACTGCAAAATGTAAATGAAGCATGCAAAGATGAATGTTGGGTCAAGGCCATGAATGAAGAACTTGAGCAGATTGAAAAGAATAATACTTGGGAATTGGTTCCTAGACCTAATGATAAGAATGTCATAGGAACCAAATGGATATTCAAAAACAAGCTGAATGAAAATGGAGAAGTTATTAGAAACAAGGCCAGACTTGTTTGTAAAGGGTATGCTCAACAAAAAGGTATAGACTTTGAAGAAACATTTGCATCTGTTTCTAGACTTGAAGCCATAAGAATGTTTCTTGCTCTTTCTAGCTTTCAGAAGTTCAAAGTATATCAAATGGAGGTGAAATCTGCCTTTCTTAATGGAGACCTAGAAGAAGAAGTATATATTGAGCAACCAGACAGATTCATCCTTGGAAATGATCCAAAACTTGTATGCAAACTCAGAAAGGCTTTCTATGGTCTAAAACAAGCTCCAAGGGCCTGGTATTATCGTCTTGACAAATACCTTCATCAACAAGGCTTCTCAAAAGGATCAGCTGATAGCAATCTATATATAAAAATTGACAATGATAAATTGCTAATACTTGTTGTGTATGTTGATGATATCATTTTTGGTAGCAATGAAGAAGCCATGAGTCAAAACTTTGCTTTGGTAATGCAGAAAGAATTTGAAATGTCCCTACTTGGTGAGCTCACATATTTTCTTGGTTTACAAGTTCAACAAAATAAAGATGGTATTTTTCTATCACAAACCAAGTACCTCAAGCAGATCTTGAAGAAATATGGCATGGAAGATTCTAAAACAGTATGTACCCCTATGGTAACAGGATGCAGCCTCAGCTCAAATGATGAATCAGCAGCAGTACATCAACCAACCTACAGATCCATGATTGGTAGTCTGCTCTATCTAACAGGTACCCAACCAAACATCATGCATGCAGTGGGAATAGTTGGAAGATTCCAAGCAAATCTAAAGGAATCACACCTTCAGGCAGTCAAACGGATTTTCAAATATCTTCAAGGAACACAAAACTTTGGTTTATGGTATCCTAGAGATATAGATCTTACACTTCATGCATATACAGACGCAGATTAGGCAGGGAGAGTGGATGACAGAAAAAGAACTAGTGGTGGTGCATTCTTTATGGGTTCCAGATTAGTGTCTTGGATCAGCAAGAAACAAAGTTCAATTGCATTATCTACAGCTGAAGCAGAATATGTGGCTGCTGCATCTTGCTGCACACAACTCCTTTGGATGATGCAAACATTGCAAGACATTCAAATCACATGTACTCCACCCATCTCCATTCTATGTGATAATACAAGTGCAATAAGTATTTCAAAGAATCCAGTCATCCATTCCAAGACCAAGCACATACCTATCAAATATCATTTTCTCTGTGAACAAGTGCTTGAACAAAAGGTCAAATTGGAGTATGTTCCCTCCAAAGAATAGGTTGCTGATATATTCACCAAACTGTTGTCCAGAGAGACATTTGAATATCTCAGACAGAAGCTGGGAGTAGTTGATGCATCATCTTGTTGTTGAAACCTATCTAGTTCAGAGAAAATTGGTTGTACGCGAGTTTCATGAAGCATATCCGCGTGCATACGCTGTTTGTTGTGGGTACAGTCACGTATATGTTGGTTTGAAGAAAAACAGTGGGTCAAACTCAGGATGAAAAGAGTCTGATATGGGTCTAACAGAGACCATCTGGCACAGGTTCAGGGGGAGCATATACTTCTAATAATGCATTGTTGGCATTATCTTAGAAAACCTTGGTTCAATTTAACAGTTGTTTCTGATTTAGGTGGAACAGGTGCAGAGGGAGATCATGGTTGCTGGTCTGGATGGTGATTGACAGATGCTGCTGATGATAGTTGCTAATGACTATCATAGTCTTGTTTTATATATTTTGCCTCTATGTCATGTATATCTTTTATTATCAAGGTCATGTAACGATCTATTTTGTTTCCCCACTATGCCTGGGATGGATGATGCAATGTTCTTGTTTTATCATGTATAAACTTTTGGTGTATCCCCACTTGGTTGGGTGGATGAGTCAATCTTGGTATATCCCCATTTGGTTGGGAGATGGATGTATGTATGAGTCTTTGTTGATAGGAAGGTCATTTATGATGTATAAAGTCATGTTCTTCTTGTAGAACATCTTTTTGCAGATCTTGCTTACAGTCAGGGGGAGCATGAACAACACATTTCAGCATATCAGAGAATTCAGCATGTACTCAGGGGGAGCATAACCCTTTGCCCTTGATGACAAAGCGAGAGAGTGACTTGGGGTTGCCATCAAGTCCAAAGGGGGAGATTGTTGGCATTATGACAAGTTTGGCGCTATGACACAGGTGTTGTCCTTGATGGCAACTCACTTAGATGACATATCACAGTTCAGGCTCTCAGAATGAAGGAAAAAGAGATCTACCCAGGTTCCCTTGACCAAGCTACATATACATGCGGGTTCGCCGACCAAAAGGCGCGTATGCGTATACATGCACTTTCACGCAAGGAAAGGCGTGTACATGTTGGAGAATTTGGTTTTGGTCCATGGTATTTGGACCATGGTATTTTGACCCATGGTATTGGTCCAAGGTATCTTGTCCAAAGTGTTGACCCTAGGTATCTGGTCTAAGGTATTGATTCTAAGTGGTTTTGGACCATGGTATTGAGTAAGGCCTAAGACTATAAAAGGAGGAGGAGATCATTAGGCAAAAGCACTCAAGTATTGAATATCTAAGGAAGAGCAAGATCTAGAATACTGGTTATTGGGTTATGGTGCATAGTTAGATCTGAATCAAGAAGGAACTTGAGCGCTTGAAGAAGGATAAGTTCTATTGATGGGTCAAGATCTTAAGGCTTGAAGAGAAGTATCTTTGTGTGGTTTTGATCTTTTATCTAAATAATTGGCACATGTCGTAATCTGTAAATCTGATGATCTGGGTATAACTAATGTTTGAATAAGTTGTAAAGGTTAAATCATCCTTTACAGATCTGTACGCAGGTTTAGGATAGAAAAGGCACGTATACACGTTGGTTCGGCATTTCAAAACAGCGTATACGTAGGTTTGCCTTCATATAACAGTATATGAATGCAGGTTTGACACATTGAAGTAGTGTACGTCTCATAAAATATGTTTTAGCTACTTCTGTTTGTTGTTGCAGTGTTCTGGGTTCTGGATTGGGTTCTGGTTACTGTTACTGTATTCTAGTTACAGCATTTAGAAAAGTGATTGTTTGATTCAGTTTTGGTTGGTGCAAAGGAGATTGGTTAATGCAGATATATTTGATGTTTGATTGATGTTATTGATGGATCCAGTCTGAAAATTTATGAAACGTGGTCCCTGGAAGAAAAGAGAAGGTTGTAGCCTTTTGTAGGTCAGCACCTACGTACTAGTAAACACATCAACTAGTACAAGAGCTAAGGGGGTTGTAGCTCCCTTCCAAGAAAATCTGGAGAATGAGAGAAGGTTGTAGCCTTCTCAGGTAGAAGCCTGCGTACTGGTATAAGGCAGCACCAGTACAAAACTTGTAAAAAGAATTTTCTTATTAAAGAAAGATAGAGACGATTACAGCAGGTGGTTTTCACCCACATTGGGTTTCCACCTTATATCTTGTGTTCATGTGTGCGATTACTTGCTCTGTTTACTACATCTGATTACTGGTTATATGGTTCTGATACATAGATTAAAGATCAACTAACTAAATTATAAGTTTGCAAGGTATTTGCTAGTTGCTCTAAACACAGTGCGTATACACGCAAGTTTCATTAACGTAAGTAGCGTATATAAATATGTTTATGGAAATGAAATATTGTCAAATTTCTAATACTGATTCACCCCCCCCCCCCACCGCGCCTCTCAGTATTATTTCCAACACAAGCCTCCTAAACCTTCTCTTGCTGGTCTCCAACATTCTTCTGTACAATAAATGTTGGTTTCCAATGTGAACTTGTACAATAAATGCTCATTGTCTTGTAAATTCAATGCATTAAGCTACAAGATATGACAAATATTCCTTAACCTTCCTAGTGAGCACATTATAGCTCAAAAAGATGTCATCAAATGCAAAGAGAGAGATTAAAATGTGTTGAAGGATGGTCAGATGGGCCTTGATTGGTACCTATTTGGGAGTTCGATCACAATCTAAACCATATCATCTGAAGGTTGACATAATTACCAACCAAACAATATTGTTTCCAACAATCTCTCCTTTTGGTATTGATGGAAACCCAGACTAATCCAACCTGAACTTGAACCTTCCATATGAAGTTGATCCCGTTTCACTCTCTCTCCCTTTGACATCAATATCAAAGGGTGATTGCAAAATAATATGACATCAATGTCAATAGTCAATAGTGCCAACACTCCACAGATCTCATAGTTGATGGAGACATTTGAATTACTCCCCCTAAACACATGTTAACTCTGATTTCCTTGAGGAGAAATATCTCTACGGCTTAGGTTGTTAATTCACTGATCTCACATACATAGTTGACATAATCTACTCCAATAGTGGCATACTTTGACCACACTCTAAAAAGCACATCAACAACTCATATTACATGTCTTCATTGCAACATATAAACTCTATTATATGACATTAGCACCAACAACATATTTTGATCCAAGAGATTTCTCTCATACAGTTTACAATCAGATATGCATTCTTAGTAGTAGTACAAGCACAATAACCAACTTGGGAGCTACAACAAGAATCTCTTCTTCATAAATAGTAGCATATATGCATAGGAAAAATAATGAACTCTCAAGACGTAACTCCATAAAGCAGTACTAGTTGGAGAATATACATAATCACACCATATCAGTGGCAGCTACAATAACACCCATCTCCATAAGAGGAGTTTTGAGGTCTAAAATGGTCCTCCTAAGGAAATTATAAAATAATAGTGGAAATAATAAAATAATATTATATTACATCATCAAATTTTACAGGGAAAAAGAAACAAATATTTTTTCAACTCGTATTTTCAACTTATCTCCCTATGCGTTTACTCAAATTTCTAGCGGAAACACTCGTTGGATAAAAATTTTGATTCATCATCCAAGGAGTATCCATGTTGCATACTTTCGATGAACCCTGCTACACGAAGAATGAGTAATACATGAAAAAACGTGATTACAATCACGTTTTTTCATGTATTTTTCATTTTTCGTGTAGCTTGGATGAGGAATTAACTTTTTCATCCAACGAGTACTCCTGCTTGAAATTTGAGTAAAGCCTTAGGGAGATAAGTTGAAAATACGAGTTGAAAAAGTAGTTTTATTAGTTTTATTATTTTTTAATCTCTTTACTTTTTTACTCCAAAAATGGTGAATCATCCCCCATGGTTGACATCATCATCTTGAATCATATTGGTTCTTATAAAGTTTTTTTTGGTTGTACATTTTTCTTACAAGGCCCATTTTAGACCTCAAAATTCCCCTAATGTTAACCAACAACATCACATTATACCTTACCAACACAATCACTAGGTTGGCCATGCAAAATTCTCAAGAAATAACATAGTAGTAACATGCATACAATATTGACAACATGAAACCTCTCTTTGCTCACCAATGGGAACAAATCCTAGAAACATACTCATAGAAGCACATCAAAACTCCTCGCGCTCAACCATATGACAATTAATAGCCACATTACAACATAATACATTAACAATACTACATTAGCATATACTCATGTACAAAAATCCTCTACAAAACAAAAATGATCATGACAACATAGTAATTCATAATACATGGTAGATACATCTATGTACTAGCATCAACATACTAATTCTTTGATCTAGCAGCAACAACTCAAATCTCCATTAGCACATACTCTGCAATGTTTTTTATATTTGAGCCTGCAATAAAAATGAACAGTGAATTAGCAATTCACAATGACTCAGAGTTTTACATTACGTAGATTAGATCCCCACTCTACCATTACTCATCTCCAAATGCAGTCATCCACTAATTAATTAGACTTAATCAATCGATATATGCATTAATCTCTAAAACTCTCAATCAACCTATGGCTCATGATCCATCTTCTACAGGTATACTTGCACACCATCATTCTTTAACCATTTCACATTATATGTGTTACTTTTTTTTATGTTATCCAACAATCTCTACACAGGTGGTTTGCACTCACTAGTCACATAACTCACTCAACATCCAAACAATTTGATCACAATCGCTCAATCTAGATTACACAAATTAACTCAATCCACACTCCATGCACAAGTGTTGTTATTCTGAAGCACATTGCATCATGCATACATCCATCACACAACATCTTGATTATGGACCTCTAATCACACTCCATGCAATCCTGAGGTTGATCTATGGGTAAATCACACTTCGCTCAGATGTAAAAATTGGTATATCACTCACTCTTCCTCTAAACCCCAGAAAATATTCACGACAATGCATTTAAAGGCTAATTTTTTACTCAAACCCCAAGTCAACCATATGACTACATCAAACTCATTAACTATGACTGAATCAAAGATCAATTACATTATTCCAAAATGCATTTTGGACCGAATCAACACGTTAACCATGAAAAAATCAAACTATTCATTTCATTCCACTACCATTTGGAGGCTCGATCAACTTTCATTAATTTGATTACATGATGTATTGGTGACCAGATCAATTCAATCCATTTACTAAATCGACTAGATCAATACAATAATTGTGTTCCACCTACGTTTGGGGACCAAATCCATACATTACAATTGTATATTTGCTTGTACATAAATTTGGCGATGTGGAAATTTATTTTTCCTTAGTCATTTCTATTTTTCCTTTGTTTTGACTTGGAAAACCCTCATTCCACTTACCACCCGAACCGTTGGCTTATCCTTTGGCCCATGCACACACCCACTACCTTGAGATTAATGGTAGCCTTGAACCATTTTATTCCACCCACATTTTGGATGGCAATGGGGAAATACCTTTATATGGTTGTAGTTTCCATACCCATGGTCTTGAATGCTCTGGAAACCATGTGAACCATTTTTATGCTTATGTTTTGAGTGTGATGGAGCGATTATATTATTGTTTGTAACTTCTCTCCATATGTAGGATATCACTTTGATCTAAACAAAAACACATAAAACATGTAATTAGCTCAAATTATGATTGCATTTGGCTTATCAAATGCACAACATTCTTAGATACATGCTAGATCATTGTAGGTCATTGCATGCACGGGTCATCGCCCCCTTTTAAATCAAAATCATTCCAATGTTGCATGATTTGACCCAGAATTCAATCGAACCAAAAAATTTTCTTCTTTTTACTTGAGGAGTTCCCCCCCAATCTTATGCACTTTTCTTTCCAAAATTCAATTTATTCTCAAGCCCTTAAGCAATCAGATGCATAGTTTCTTTTGAAAGTTGCATTTGACTCATTTGGATTCTCTTGAAGCCATCTTCTACTTAACAGAGGTTAGAGATCTACTCCCCTTGAGTAGATTGTCTTCCTATGTGCTATTGGCTAAAACATTAGAGATAAAATGTCCTTCTTCAAATTCCTTTGAAGATCTACTAGGCCTTTCTCTTTGCTCCTCTTTTCTCCTCCATATTATTTTGTATTTCCTTAGCAGGTTGCTTTGACACATTGTGTTGAGGGTAACTATATAATGATATTTATTCTTATGCTTCTTTTCCTTCATGGACTGAGTTACTTCTTTTGATTGCTTAAACTAAAGGTGAGATCTAATCATTCCATACCAACAATCTAATGCCTTGTGGCCATAATTATCACAATTATAACATTTTATGTGACCAAGAAAGAGAGGAAAGGACTCGTGCCTTCTTGTACTTCTATCCACAAGTGACCTATTACCTCCAAACAATGCACTCAAACTTGTTTTTGCATAATATTTACAATCAACAACCTTATGGCCAAAAGTATTACATGAATAACAAAAGCCATGAAAATAACTTGTATACATGAACACTTTTTGCCTTTGATTTCTTCGATATTGAGGGGGAAAGAGTCTTAACAAACCCTTTTCACTTCTTTGCTTTTGTTGTTGTCCTTGGTTTTCAAGTCTCTCTGTAGCTACCTCCGAGTTAGATTTGTTATTTTCTAACTTGTTTCTTGCATAAACTACCTCAACTTCTAGTTCTTCACACTATTTTTTTCTCTCCTTCAGCTTGTTTCTCATTACCTCTTCAAACATCCTTCCTTCTTCTATTTGGGTTTTCAAATTAGAAATTTCTTCTTTAAAATCATACTCTCTTTCTTCAAATATTTGAAGAAGCTTCTTCAAATCTTTGTTTTCTATTGAAATCCTTTCTATTTCAGCCAGTGCTAAGTTAAGCTTAGCTTGATCTCCAAGTGATATCTCCTCTTGACAATCAACTACTTTGACACTAGGAGAATAGATCTCATTCGGCTGATCACTTATCTTCCTAGGGGCCTTTTTCTTCTTCTTCTTCTCCTCCTTTTCTCCACCATTACTATTGGTTTCTTCTTCATTCAGGTCTGGAACTTGTCCCATATCACCTTTGCAGACTTAAGATCCATTACTTTCTCAAGGTTCAAATTATGAAAATTGTTGTAAATTGTGCACTTGGCCTAGGAATTCCAATACTGGACTTGTTTTGAAAGGGGTTCTTCTCCATAACAATTTATCGCTACCTTCCAGACTTCAGATCCATAAGAAGATATTTTTTATTTTACATTCTCTCTTCATTCCTAAAAGTTTATGGAGTTGAGAAGAGGAGGACTTTGATGACCCATGATTCACCTAGATTTACCTTCCAGTGGTTAAGCTGCAACAAAAGGAACCCACTCTAATATCAACTATTGGAAACTTAGTTATATTGAGAGGGGAGGGGTGAATCAATATAACGTTGATTGAATCATCATAACCATTTTTTTCTAAATCATTAAACAATCAATTAAACACATAGATAATCAATAACATAGTACATGAACAACAAATCTAAACATGCATGCAACTTCAAATCACAACATAAGAAACAACACAAATGGGCAACATGGATTTTAGGTGGAAACCCTCAAGGGGAAGAAAACCATCGTACTGCTTTGCTTGTCTTCTTCTCATTAATATTAATCTTTTCTTTTACATCAATTTGCTAGCCTCCACTAGCTAGGATCAAGCACTCTCTCAACATAGATTTTTCGGCCTCTACTAGCTAGCAAGCCCTAACTCCCTCTATATCAACTCGTTGGCCACCACCAACTATGAAGCCCCAACTCCCTATTTTAGCAAGCCCAAACTTGCCGAAGTCCCTAACCTCCACAAACATTATGGACCATGCTTTCATTCATTTTCATACTTGTCTTCTTCTACAACAATAACACAACAACAAAATTCTCACAACCAACATCATTACTAGCACCAAAAACTCACATAGCCATAACTAAGGAAAACCATATATCTCCATCATAGCAACAACAGTACAAACCCTAACACAACCATCAACCATAGTGTAATACAAGGAAACTTCATAATGCATGGAAACTATAACAATGAACTAAAACTCTACAACATTGACCCCATATTCGATCATTGTTATAGGTATAATATTCAACTTCATATGCACAACAACTAAAACAAATTTCCAACCACTGCATGATATATTTATACTAATTTCTCCCTCGTAAAGTTGGACCAAATCAACACATTAATTATATTCCATTTTTCTTTATGACCATATCAAATAGGACATGTTGATATTGGCACCAAATACCATGGACAAATTCCATGGGAATTCCTGTGGTTTTTCTTTTTGTGCACACAAGTATATGCACCTTTCCTTAATGAATTCGGTGTATATATGTGTTTTTCTCACACACAATCCACTTATATTTTTCTTTACTCTATTTTATTCAAGCTGCTCCACTCATACTTGTCTTTGGCTACATTAGGCACACCAACATTGTACATTGTAACCATCTACAACATCAACCAAACACATGCATCATGTTACTTGTCAATAGAGGCACACTAGTCCTTCAACATGTAATATTCTAACTATTTATTTTTGGGTAGCATCGGATGTGCTCTAGCTCTGAAAATTTGTGGAGGGGCTAGAACACATGAGATTTCCAAGACCCAAAATCATTTGGTGAAATTTCAACCGGATTGTATTTTATTAAAATAATTAATATTTTTAATGGGGTTCCTAAGTCTAAACTTAGAAATTAAAATATTAATGGGTATTAATGAAAATATGGGTGTGAAGCTTCTAAGAGACGAGGATCAAGTCTAATTTAATCTTAGCGTTGATTAGAGATTAGATCACGACCATTGATATCTCAATAGGAAAAGTATAAAGGAAGACTTGAGAGTCATTTAGGGACACATCGGGAAAATACTCAGTAACTCGAGGGAAATCGATTCTCAAGAAGTAAGAGTTCGATTTCAAAGGGAGAGTTTCAAAGTGAAGGAAGAGGAGGGCATCAGTATCAGTCAAAGACTAAGGAGGAGGTTATGCAGAGCATCAAAGGGACAGCGTAGAGGGACAATTCAGAGAGGCAGCGCAACAAGGGATGCAATCCTCACATAGGGATGACGCAGAGGTGACGCAATGAAGGTTGGAGGATCTCTGGGGTGTCAAAAATTCTCCAAAGGGAGGTGGAAAATTATCTCAGAGGTTTCTCTATGTTCTGAAAAATCATTCCTTGTAAAGAGATTATTGCTGAAGAATAATAAATAAACCCTCATTTGTTGCATCGGTTTTCCCACATTGGGTTTTTTGGGGACTATTGTCCCAAAATAACTATGTTGATGTGATTGACTCTTGTGCTTGTATTTCACTGTTCTTTTCTCTATGCTATTATGTGACAACTGTAGTAGAATTTATTTCGATGTTTACTGAAGGGATTCGTAAATAACTTATTGTGGAAAATAAGTAGGAGGAATAAATCAGTTACTGTAGTAGAATTTCGTGTTACAATTTTTCACATGGTATCAGAGGAGAGATCGAGAAACAGGATTAGAGAATCTACAATGATTCAGGAGCATGATACTGGAGCAACAAGGGACTCACGTAGTTCTCCCAGGAAAGAGGCAAGCACGAAGAATATAATGGATCACGACTATTCTATGTTAGCTTCGAGACTGGAAGAAGAAGTCGCTTGATTGGCAAGTTCTGCTTCTTTTAAGGTTTGGTATATTGATAAAGGAGTTTCTGCGCACATGACAAGAATACGAGAATGTTTCTCGAGCTATCAAGAAGAACAAATGAAATTCCAAATCACCATGGGAAATAATTCAAAGTGTACCCCTGTAGGAAGAGGTACTATAGTTTTTCAAACAAAAGCAGGGGATCGGCTTCGAGCTACCAATGTGTTGCATGTGCCTAGATTGGGGATGAACTTACTCTCTATATCTCAGTTACAAAACAAGGGCTATGACGTTTTATTCATTAGGAAGAAAGTATATGTCAAACATCTGAGTTGGAATAAGAAGGCTCAAATTGGAGTCAAAAGTAACAGACTGTAGAAGTTACAGCTAGAATCTCCAATGGCACTGATAGACAATAGTGGTGAAAAATATTTGAATGAACTATGACACAAGAGGATGGGGCACTTACACCATGGGGCTCTAAGAATTCTCATAAGAACCGTCACATGAGTTCTAGAATTAAGTACCAAACGAGACAACGTATGCAGAGGTTGCGTACTAGGCAAGTACGCCAAAGTGGCTTATTCCATAAGTAATAGTAGGGAAAAGAGTGTTATATGATTGATACACTCAGATATCTGTGGACCCATGTCCATAAAATCTCTTAGTGGTGCTGAATATTTCGTCATCTTCATTTATGACCATTCCAGGAAGACTTGGATCTACTTTCTAAAAACCAAGGATGAGGTTTTTTATTGATTCAAAGAGTTTAAAGCTTTGGTTGAGAATCTGACCGGGAAGAGGATAAAAGTGTTGCACTCAGACAATGGTGGAGAATACATTAATAAGGACTTCACTGATTTCTATGCATGGGAAGGCATCAGAAGAGAATGGACATCTCCATATAATCCAGAGCATAATGGAGTAGCAAAGAGGAAGAATAGGACTATTGTTGAAGAAACAAGGGCAATGTTGTATGATCAGGATATGCCCAAATTTCTATGGGCAGAAGCATGCAGCACAACAGTATATGTCCAGAACAAGACTCCTTAAAGGGCATTAGGTAAGATTACTCCGGAGAGTGTCTTCACCAGAAAGAAGCCTCAAGTGAGTCATTTCATAATATTTGGGAGTTTGGCATATTGCCATATACCCGAAGAAAAGAGGAAGAAGTTTGATCAAACTACAGAAAAAGGATATCTTGTGGGATATAGCGAGAATGCTAAGGCATATAAAATCTATCTTCCGGGAAATAGGAAGTGTTAGGATATTCCGACACATAGGAAATAGTTAAGTACAACTTGGTCTAGTATAGAGTTAGGTATAGAGTTAGATAAAGTGTGTTTCTTTACCTTGTACATTTTGTAACTTACAATCCGACGGTCACGATATGTAGTGATCCGACGGTTCATTCTCTCCTCGGTATTACCGACACTTGATCCGTGGCTTGACACCCGATTGGTCCATGAATTCTATTTAAAGCACATGGAGGGTCATTTGTAGGGTAATCCGTCTATGAGAGAAGCTTATGTAAATTTTCATTCTTTTATTAATAAATTGCCTGAAGTGGCCGCGTTGGCTCAGGCCGTGGACTGTTTCCCTCTTTGAGGGTTTTAACCACGTCAAAAATACTGGTGTATTGATCTGCGATCTGGTTGTGAGCGGTGTCCTTTGGTGTTCTGTCTGAGGAACTTACCCTGTAAATTCCTACATGGTATCGGAGCTATTTGAGGGCCGCGTCCGTTGGTGATCCAAATCTGAAGCCGGTAGAACTGTATCCGACTGCCGTTTTCTAGATCTACTGTTTCTGACTGCTTTCGGGCCGAGAGGACTGCTCTGTTGTGTTGGGAGCATCTGTTCCAGTGAGGAACCCCTTTCGTTTCATGCGAAAAGGTTTCTGGTAGCCCTAGCTGCGTCATTTTTAAGATCTGGAGGTATAATGTTTATTTGCAGTTTACAGTTATTTTCTCTCTGTTTATTTCGGTTTCGGTTTATTTAGCTTTTTTTTTATTACCGGATCTATACCTTTCATTTCTGCGTATGCTCTTTTCCCTGCGACTCTGTGCGATCTGGGCAAATCAGAAACAGAAAGGAAGGATTTTTCTCATGCGTATGCTCTTTTCCCTGCGCCTTAGTGTGATCTCGGAAAATCAGAAACATTGAGGAAAATATTTAGTTTTTCGGCTAAAGCTAACTTCGAGCCGTAAGGTTCGTTTTCTTTGCATGTCCGTGTTGGGTTTTGTGTTTTTTGTTTTGTAGGGAAAAAGAGCTTTCTCAAAGCAAGCACGCAACCCAAAGCAAACCCCCCCCCCCCCCCCCCCCCCCCCCCCCTCTCTCTCTCTCTCTCTCAAATTTTTTGTATAGCTCAATTGGTTCAAAGCTATTTTTAGAGAGTAGAGGTCTTGGGTTCAAGTCTCCATTTTTTTTTTGGGGCGGATTTTTTCATTCCCGCACTTCGTCAGCGACTTCATCAACTTTTTTCAAAAAGCCATAACTTCTTCATCCGGAAGCCGTTTTCAGCGCCGTTTTTTTTAAACCAGCCTAATTTTTCGAGATCTATCCATTGGAACACTTAGTTTCAGCATCTTCAGCTTCAGTTTTCGTTGAAATGGAAAGTCAATACCAAGTTACCCTTGACAGTGCCAACTACTTCCAATGGTTGTCCTACATTGAGGATTTACTTAGAAGTAAAGGTCTCTACAGAATAGCCTCATGCCAAGAAAAGAAACCAAAGGATGAAGATAAGGCTACTAAATGGGAAAATAGGCAAGATCAAGCACGTGGATTGATAGGGATGTCTATTTCTCCAAATCTTAGATTCCATATTGCAGAACTTGATACTCCTGATGAAGCAATGAAACAAATCAATAAAGTTTTTGGGATTAAAAATGAACTTAGAGCCCATCAACTTGAAAATGAGTTGCTTACATTGGACCCTAATATTTTTTCTTGCATTGAAGATTTCTTGTCCAAGTTCAAGACCCTTAGATATCTCTTGGAAGGTGTTAAAGTTAAGAAAGAAGATAGTAACCTTATCTATTCCATTCTTACTAAGTTGGGACCAACCTACTCTGTGTTTGTTTCCACCTTCCATTCTACAAGAGAAGCCTTCATTTCTCAAGGAACAGACTACAAGTCCCCTTCCTTTGACTCTTTTTGTGATTCTTTAATAAGAGAACAAGAAAAACTCTTACACCTTGGTCTTCTTAATCTTGGAAACTCTTCTAAGAAAGCGTTAGCCGCCCAGCAGCAACCAAATTCAAAGAATCCTAAGAAGTCATATCCTAAAAAGAATGGTCCTAAACCAAACAAGGGTCCTAAGCAATCTCAGCCTCAAAATGAAAAATCATTTCAACAAAATGATAAGACAAATAAAAACAAATGGAAGAAGACTGATAGACATTGCAACTTTTGTAATCGAGATGGCCACTTAGAATCCAAATGCTTTAAGAAGATGGAAGCCTTGGAAGCAACGATGAAGAAACATAACATCCATTTGGAGCAATCTTCAACTTCAACTTCATCTTCAGGAATGGCACTTTCTGCATGTGGTTGTCAAGCATCTCGGTCTGGCTATGCACTAAATGTATCTTCTTCTTCTCATTCTCATGAGTGGCTCATTGATTCTGGAGCTTCTTATCACATGGCCAAAAACAAAGCCATGTTTTCTTCTTTAAATGATTGTAACACCAAAAATATATATGTTGGTGATGATAGATCTCTTATTGTTGTAGGGACTGGAACTGTTCATCTAGACAATGGTCAGTTCAATGATGTATTATGTGTTCCAACCTTATCCTGCAACCTTCTATCTGTATATCAGATAACTCATTCAGGTGAAGGTAAAATCGTTGAATTTTCACCTCATGATGTTGTAATCAAGGACCTAAGAGATCCTAAAAAGATTTTAGCTACTGGCATTGCTGATGATTCTACAAGGTTGTATAAGTTTCACAACTTTGGGTCATCAAATCTTCCCTCAGTATTTGTTGCTCATAACGATGAAGTGAGCAAACTTTGGCATGAGTGATTTGGTCACTTAAACTATCGCTCCCTTCAGCATCTATGTAAAGAAAATATGGTGACAGGTCTTCCTATGGTATCTTGCAGAGATGGTGTTTGTTCCGGATGTGCACTCGGAAAACATCATCGAGACAGTTTTGAAAAACGTGCCTCTTGGCACACCTCAGCCCCTTTATAGCTTGTGCATAGTGATTTATGTGGTCCACTTCCAGTTGTTTCATTCTCTGGCTGCAAGTATTTCTTAACTTTCATTGATGATTTCTCCAGACGCACTTGGGTATACTTCTTAAAACTCAAGAGTGAAGTATTTAACACATTTTTGGCCTTCAAGGCCTTTGTTGAAAAACAATCTGGACATCAAATTCTTAAGCTAAGATTTGATAATGGCGGAGAATATGTTAAAAACACATTCATCAACTTTTGCACTGAGAATGGAATTCAAATGCAACATATTGTTCCATATACTCCACAACAAAATGGTGTAGCTGAAAGGAAGAATCGCACCTTAAAGGAAATGGCTAATTGTATGCTACAATCTAAAGGACTTGGTCTTAGTTTTTGGGCAGAAGCAATTAACTGTGCAAATTACATAATAAATCGCACTCCTACTAAGGCTTTAAAGAATATCACTCCAGAAGAAGCATGGAGCTCAATCAAACCAGATGTAAGTCACTTTCGTGTTTTTGGAAGTGAAGCGTGGGCCCATATTCCAGATGAAAAGCATAAAGCTTTAGAACCTAAGAGTGAAAAATGTACTTTTGTTGGATATTCTGAAGATGTCAAAGGCTATAGACTTATTCCATTTAAGTCCAAAAATGTTATCATTAGAAGAGATGTAAAATTTGATGAAAATATATCGGCCTATGAGCCTAGTCAGACAGATGTGCCACCTCTCCCTATCTCTTCTACTTTTGAAAACATTTCTTCTTCAGATGATGAAAGTGAGGATGACAATCCTCCCCCACCTTCTCAGGATCCTCCTTCAGCTCCTCAGCTTCCAAGATGGGTCCGTGCTACTCGGGATGCAGCAGGTGATCTTGCCGGTGATCCTACAGATCAGCGACGCACACGTTCTCAGTTTGACAGAGCCTCTTCTTTACTGGCTCAAGCTCCAGTGAATTATGATCCTGACACCTTTGCAGAAGCTTCAGGCCATCCAGATTGGGAAGCAGCTATGAATGAAGAATATCATTCATTATTGGCAAATGATACATGGGATCTTGTTCCTCTACCAAAGGGACGAAAACTTGTTAGATGCAAATGGGTTTACAGAACCAAGTATGGACCAGATGGGAAAGTTGATAAACATAAAGCTCATCTTGTTGCTAAAGGTTTTTCACAGGTTGAAGGCATTGACTACACTGAAACCTTCTCCCCTGTTGCCAAAATGAACTCTATCCGCCTTGTTCTTTCCCTTGCTGCCTCGTTCAAATGGGAAGTCCATCAGATGGATGTTAAATCTGCCTTCTTGCATGGGGACTTGCATGAAGAAATCTACATGGAACAACCCATTGGCTTCATAAAAACAGACTCCAGCCTTGTATGTCGGCTTAAGAAATCCCTTTATGGTCTCAAGCAAGCTCCTCGAGCTTGGTATGCCAAAATGGATAGCTTTCTTTTAGAATCTGGCTTTTCTAGGTGTCATTCTGACAATACTGTCTACACCAAGAAAGTGGGCAAGTCTCTTATCATTCTTGTTCTTTATGTTGATGATCTTATCCTTACCGGTAGTGATCCCAACCTTATAAACCATGTAAAGTCCAGCCTTAAAAAGAAATTTGAAATGACAGACTTAGGACACTTACATTATTTTCTCGGTCTTCAAGTCTTGCAATCCAAGGAAGGTATTTCCCTTTCCCAGTCCAAGTATGCCTGTGATATTCTATGCCATTTTCACATGGAAGACTGTAAGCCAGCCCCTTCTCCCTTCCAGTCTGGAGTCAAACTTTCAGTCACTTGTACTTCTCCTGAAGTTGATGCTACCTTATACCGTCAACTTGTAGAAAAACTTCTGTATCTAACCCATACTCGACCTGACCTTTCCTTTGCCGTTGGCCTTGTTGCTCAGTTTATGCAAAACCCACGTGAAAGTCATTGGAAAGCAGCTAAAAAATACTTCGTTATGTTCGAGGTACAGTTCAGTTTGGGATTCATTACAGTGCCGAAGCATCTCCTCTATTGGTTGGTTTCACTGATTCCGATTGGGCTGGTGACCCTGATGATCGGAAGTCTACTGCCGGTTATGTGTTCACTCTTGGTTCAGGACCTATTACATGGGCTTGCAAGAAACAAGGTGCCATTTCTCTTTCATCAGCAGAAGCAGAGTATCGTGGTGCCATAGAAGCTAGTAAGGAAGCCTTGTGGCTTCGTCAGATCCTGTCAGAGTTTGGCTTTCAGCAGCAGCATCCGACTACACTTTGGTGTGATAATCAAAGTGCCATTCAGCTATGCAAAGATCCAGTCCAACATCAGCGCAGCAAACACATTGAACTGCACATGCACTTCATTAGAAAGCTCATCCATGACCATGTTCTTGAAGTGCAATATTGTTCAACAGATGATCAAGTTGCAGACATCTTTACAAAGGCTCTCACAGAGGCGAAGTTCACTAAACTTCGATTTATGGTTGGAGTTCAGGAAGTTGTCACTAAGGGGGGATAGGCTCTAGTGCCTCCTTCCTTCTCCTATTGTGTCATATTTGTAAATCCTTCAATCCTATCCCAAGTTGTTCTTAAGGGGGGATGTTAGGATATTTCGACACATAGGAAATAGTTAAGTACAACTTGGTCTAGTATAGAGTTAGGTATAGAGTTAGGTAAAGTGTGTTTCTTTACCTTGTACATTTTGTAACTTACAATCCGACGGTCACGATATGTAGTGATCTGACGGTTCATTCTCTCCTCGGTATTACCGACACTTGATCCGTGGCTTGAGGGTCATTTGTAGGGTAATCCGTCTATGAGAGAAGCTTATGTAAATTTTCATTCTTTTATTAATAAATTTCCTGAAGTGGCCGCGTTGGCTCAGGCCGTGGACTGTTTCCCTCTTTGAGGGTTTTAACCATGTCAAAAATACTGGTGTATTGATCTGCGATCTGGTTGTGAGCGGTGTCCTTTGGTGTTCTGTCTGAGGAACTTACCCTGTAAATTCCTACAGGAAGATCGTAGTATGATGGGATGTAAAGTTCATGGAGGACATAGCTTTTAGGAAATCCAGAGAAACGCCTTCCGAAGAGCAGTCAAAGGATGATCCATTGGTCCAGCTAGCAGAAACCAACAAAAACTAGCACTAGTATTTCTCCAAAAGAAAAGAATCTAGAGGTATCACAGTGGGTGGAGTCTCAGGAGGAGGAGCAAATAGATCTACCCACTAACAGTGGAAGAGCAAGCCAGGAACTCCGATAGATACTATGGGATGCAGAGGATTTCATCGGAGCTCCTAGGAATGAGAAAAGGGAGCGTAGACAACCAGATAGATACCAAGCCTTGGTAGCTTAGGTTGGAGAACCCTTTAGTTTTCAGGAGGACGTTCAACATTAAGTATGGGTAGATGCTATGGTGGAGGAATATAGTTCCATAATGGTCAATGATGTCTGGGAAGTGGTACCTAGGCCTTAGGACAAGTCAGTTGTAGGTTCGAGATGGATCTACAAAGTCAAATATGTTGCACATGGCAATGTCGAAAAATACAAAGCCAGGTTCGTGGCTAAGGGGTATGCTCAAAAGGAAGGGATAGACTACGAAGAAACCTTCACCCTTGTAGCCAGGTATACTTTTATTAGATCCGTGATATCCCTTGCAGCACAGATGAGGTGGGAGATTCACCAGATGGACGTCAAGATCGCGTTCTTGAACGGCGTGATAGAAGAAGAAGTATACATTGAACAACCAAATGGTTTTGAGACACATGAGAAGAAAACTCATGTATGTAGGTTGAAGAAAGCCTTATATGGGCTTAAACAAGCGCCTAAAGCATGCTATGGTTGAATTGATGGTTACTTGTAGAAGATGGGATTCGTCAAGAGTGACGCAGATTCCAACCTCTACTATCTAATTGTAGAGAATGAGCCTCTAATTCTGGTGTTATATGTGGATGATCTTTTTCTAACAGGTTCATCCAGGCTCATCACAGATTGCAAGGAAAACCTAACTACAGAATTTGACATGAAGGATTTGGGACGGATGCATTATTTTCTGGGGTTGGAAGTTTGGCAGCAGAAGGGTGGAATTTTCCTTGGACAAGGGGGATATGCTACAGAAATTTTGAAAAGGTTCAAAATTCAGGACTATAGACCTATGGCTACTCCAATGATTACCAACTGGAAGAAGATTGATGTGTCTGAAGATAAAGAAGTTGATCCCACCTTGTACAGGCAGCTCATAGGGTCCCTGATGTATCTAGTCTATACCAGGCCAGACATTTGTTATGTTGTAAACACCCTCAGTCAGTTCATGGTCGAACCAAAGAGGGCGCACTGGGCAGTAGCCAAACATGTTCTCATATATATATGAGGAATATTCAAGCATGGATTAATGTACACCCAAGGTAATGACATCAAGTTGAGTGGGTTCACTGACGCAGATTAGGTTGGAAGTTCAGTAGATAAGAAAAGTACCACTGGGTACTGTTTCAACATTAGATCAGGAATGACCTCCTGGTGTAGTAGGAAACATAAATTTGTAGCTCTGAGCTCTGCTGAAGCTAAATATATGGCAGCTAGCACATCATTGTGTGAAGCCATATGGCTTAGGAAGTTGCTAGTGAATCTATTCAGGAGAAGGATGGAAGCGACCAATATTTTGTGTGATAATCAGAGTTGCATCAAGCTCTCTGAGAATCCAATTTTTCATGATTTGTCAAAGCACATTGACATCAGGTGTCACTTTATTAGACACTATGTCCAGCGAGGGGTAATGCAGTTACGGTACACTCCGACAGGAGAACAGGTGGCAGGCATTCTCACCAAGGCTCTAGGAAGAAAAAAGTCTGTTTATTTTAGGGAGAAGATGGGGATGATTAAGAATCTGTTTCAGTAGCAAAAGCAGATAATGTAGGGAGTTGTAGTGCAATAGTTAGCAATGGTAGTGTTATGGGCAACATAATGCAGCATATTGAAAGGGATTTGTAGTACAAATGTAGCAATGACAGTGGCAGTGTCATGGGCATCAGTACAGGTTGCAGCAGCGCAATGGATGAAGGGCAGTAGGGCGATCATCAACAACGCAGAGGACTAATGTCATGGATTAGTGTGATACTTTTGTTGGAAAGTACTGCTAGAGCACATTCCTCGCTAAGAGGGAGTGTTGATTTTTGGTTAGCATAAGATGTGCTCTAGCTCCGAAAATTTGTGGAGGGGCAAGAACACATGAGATCTCCAAGACCCAGAAATCGTTTGGTGAAATTCCACCCGGATTGTATTTTATTAAAATAATTAATATTTTTAATGGGGTTCCTAAGTCTAAACTTAGGAAAATTAAAATATTAATGGGTATTAATGAAAATATGGGTAAGAAGCTTCTAAGAGATGAGGATCAAGTCTAATTTAATCTTATCCATTGATTAGAGATTAGATCACGACCGTTGATATCTCAACAGGAAAAGTATAAGGAAGACTTGAGATTCATTTAGAGACACACTCGGCAAATACTCAATAACCCAAGGGAAATTGATTCTCAAGGAGTAAGAATTCGATCTCAGAGGGAGAGTTACAGGGTGAAGGAAGAGGAGGGCATCAACATCAGTGAGAGACTGACATTAGGGGAATTTTGAGGTCTAAAATGGGCCTCCTAAGAAAAATGTACAACCAAAATAAACTTTTTATGAACCAATAGGATTCAAGATGATGATGTCAACCACGGGGGATGATTCACCATTTTTGGAGTAAAAAAAGTAAAAATATTAAAAAGTAATAAAATAATAAAACTACCTTTTAACTCGTATTTTCAACTAATCTCTTTAAGGTTTTACTCAAATTTCGAGTGGGAGTACTTATTGGATGCAAAATTTAATTCCTCATCCAAGGAGTACCCACGTTGCATACTTTTGATGGACCCTGCTACATGAAAAATGAGAAATACATGAAAAACGTGATTATACGATGCATACTTTGATGTACCCTGCTACACGAAAAATGAGAAATACATGAAAAAACGTGATTACAATCACGTTTTTTCATGTATTTCTCATTTTTCGTGTAGCAGGGTCCATCAAAAGTATGCAACATGGGTGTTCCTTGGATGATAAATAAAATTATTCATCCAACGGGTGTTTCCTCTCAAAATTTGAGCAAACCCATAGGGAGATAAGTTGAAAATAGGAGTTGAAAAGATAGTTGTTTCCTTTTTCAGTCTAAAATTGGATGATGTAATCTAATCTTATTTTATTATTTCCTCTATTATTTTTTAATTTCCTTGGGAGGCCCATTTTAGACCTCAAAACTCCCCTAATGGGAGGAGGTGACACAAAGCGTCAGAGGCACAACGTAGAGGGACAACTTAGAGAGGCAGCGCAGCAAGGGACGCAGTCTTCATGCAGTCCTCACGCAGAGATGACGCAGAGGTGATGCAGTGAAGGCTGGAGGGTCTCCAAGGTGTCAGAATTTCTCCAAAGCAAGGAGGAAAATTATCTCAAGAGTTTTCTTAGAGGTTTCTCTATGTTCTGCAAAATCATTCCTTATAAAGAGATTGTTGCTGAAGAATAATAAATAAACCCTCATCTATTGCATCTGTTTTTCAGCATTGGGTTTTTCCAGGGACTATTGTCCAAAAATAACTGTGTTGATATGATTGACTCTTGTGCTTATATTTCACCGTGCTTTTCTCTATGCTATTATGTGACAACTGCAGTAGAATTTATTTTGATGTTTACTGAAGGGTTTTGTATATAACTTATTGTGGAAAATAAGTAGGAGAAATAAATCAGTTATTGCAATAGGATTTTGTGTTAGAAATTTTCACACTAACTAGAGAAATATAGTGAAATATCAAAATATAAACTAGGTATAGCGAAATAAATAAGCATGCAGTCTAAAAACTCTACAAGAACAACAAATTTAGAACTTTGTTGAGCATAAATAATAGAGTTGAGCCATTTTATTAAATATCCAATGAGAAGGTGAGTAAAATATATAGTGGAATGTGTGCACTTGGGCTTGCTAAATCAAGCATGTTAAACCCAAGTGAGAATGAAGAAAACTCCACACTGAAATGGCTCATTGGCTATATGCTCTGCCCAGAAATTTACTATTGTTAATGCTGGAGGAAAACTGATATTCGAGGCCTCAAATCTACTCCAAAGATTCTAAAACTTTAGAGAGAGGCTCCTCACACCCCAACCAATAAAACCCAAAAATATTTTGAGCTAATTTCAGCTGACCCAGAATTCCGCAAATAATGTGAAAATCTCAACTAAATTAACAATTCGCCCTGCTATAAGAATGTGGATTTCAAGCCTGAATATTGCCCAAAAAATTCTAAAAATATTAGGATAATTATCCCCAACCTCAGACCAACAAAACCTAGAAATAATTTGGTCTAATTCCAACATCCGAGAGTTACCCAAAATTATGTGAATTTACCCACTATCCATCTTTATGTCCCACTAGAAAAACTACAGTTGCTCCACCCAAAATCCTCCACCAAATAACTGGAAAATCACTGAGAAAATATCTCGTGAAATAGTAAAGTGAGGTTCCAGCTATTTTCGGCTCAAAGTTGCTTAACAACTGCTCAACAAAACGGTCCAGAAAAACCCAAACACAGGCCCTAAGAAGAATTCAGCCTACACAAATGCAACAATCTCAGGTTCTGAAACTCCATAAGGAAATTTGTCCTCCTCCAAGTGAAATTCCTACAAATTCTTTAGGCAAACTTCCTCGACAATTTCCTCCTCCAAGTAACTCTATTTATGCTACTACATCCTCCTAAAAAATTCGTTCCACCTATTGCACAGATGAAATGAATCACAAAATTTAGGAAAATAAATATCCAATCAACTCCAAATTTCTCTCCTAGGGTGACACTCTAGATTCACTGAAAGAGAGTTTCGATTGTCCACTTGGAAATCCCTATGCTAAACAACATTGGTTGACTTGGCTCAACAACTCAAGAAAACACTCCAAATTAGAAATGAAATGCAAAAATAGAATATCAAAATGAGGCTTTGGTCTTCGTTTTATGGTTGTTTTCCCTTCCTCATACCATGGTTCGATTTCTCTCACACTATGCTTTGATACCATGGTTTGATTCTTCTTATGCTTCAATTTCCATTTTGGTAATCTCCACAACTTATTTATCCTATGTTTTATTTATCTAATAATATATTAATTGCTAAAATTATGAAATCAATAATTTTCTTAACAAAATTTTAATTGGGGACATGACAGTCCTCCCCCCAAAAATTGTTTGTCCTCAAGCAATGCCTGAACAAGTTCCCCCCCCAACTATTTTTTGCCCCAAATGGTCATTGTAAACAATACTAGGGTCCCAAATGTGCCACTAAGTCATCCCTGTCTCATACACTATCCTATCACAAAGGAGTCTCTCGATACGAGGATCCCAAGCCATCTTGATCAACGTGAAAAACCCCTTGATCCACCCATTTTCCAACTAGGTATAAGCCCTAGAAGTCCTTTGTATATTTTCCATGAGTAGAGAATCACGATAATAAATAATCCTGAGCAAATCATCATGAAGATGCCCTATTGAGTAGTCAATCTCATGTACATCAAGAGTAGCCTCCTGAAGATTCAATCCAACCCCTGTGGAGATAAATTCTTGCATGCATGAACTCCCCCTAATCTCCTCTTGTTGATCATCTTGCCATGCTGATGAAGTCCCCCATGCCAACAACAAACCACTAAAACCCGATGGAAGATCTGAATGATATCCCCCTATAGGAACCAAATCACCCTTGAGGATAGCTGATTGCGAAATCTTGTGATGCCCGAATCGCACGCCAGTCTCAAAAGGGTGTCACCATGTTGATGTTGTGCCACTCTAACTATGATAGAATTCCTATCATCAACAGATTGTATCCTCCTCTCCTAGAACTTGATGGTGACAAATTTGTGAAGGCCAAGCTCATCTTGCCCTGGAATCTCCATAATATCAATGTCTACCCATCGACTGCCAAACTCGGTCTAGAGTAGTAACAAGGAAAACTGACCTTGCCATGTGACTAAGGCCTTGGTGCTCCCCCATATGTCAAACCAAGAGTGAGTTAGGCCATTCTCTATCCTGATCTCGCTCGTCACGAAATACAGTGACCAATCATCCAATTGAATCCCTGGATCCCATAGCCATATTAGTTGTGGCATAAACCTGACAACCACTGGAACCAACTCGTACCACTTCTTGGGTCCCTGCATGCAATCAGTATATGTACTACATACATCCTAAATCAGTCTAGTGTGTGCAAGATTTCCATGCACATGCCATACCACACTGTGAGATCTGCTATCTTGCCTCCTACATGTGCTACCCAAAAATTCCCTAAGTCTAAACATGTGCCAATTAGGTGGGTCCACCAACCACTGTATATGATCTCGAGACATCTCTGAATATCTCACCCAACAAGTTTCTTGCATCTCCCTAAATGTGGGGTCAATGGTGGAGCACATGTTACCCCTACAACATATCGAACCATCCATAAGCCTGCACCTACCAACTCGCACCCTAAATATATGCCACGACTAGAAAACCTCTCTCTTAATGCATTGTGTCCTATCCAACTATCTCAGATGAACCTCTTGGGTCTTGTTGCTCATGATAAGAGCATCAAGATACAATAGTCAAGTCCCCAGTGTCAGTGTGTAATGACAGAGAATGATAAATGGAAGCTCATGACCAACCCTGTGATCAATTCACTCTCCAAATCTAGGTGTGCCAAACCTAATGGTGTGTCTAACATCCCTGTCAGGAGATCTCTCTGGTGGCAAAACTCCAACAACCTATTGTGCATCATCATTCTTTATTGTACATAAATACGCACCCTTGAACTATTCTAAATAACACTAAACTCTGAGGCAGTACTCCATGCACCACTGGATACCAATGCTTATTGTCTTACCACCCTGTACCATATGGCATCCCATATGTTTCAATGCATCTGCCACTCCACTAGCAAACTCGATGTGATGTAAGTCGTTCCTCCCACTCTGTGGTGCAAATCCATGCACCGCAACACACCACCATGCATCTATGTGCTCACCTACGAACCACTGCTCGACATTAGATGCTCCTACATGCCATTGGATTCCATGATCTAAAGCTAAGATAGTACGCGTCGACCCACACCTTACTGGTATTTCCGCCTCCACTGTCGCATCACCATACCCTCTGATGTATGGGCCTCGCCTCCAAAATCTCCCTGAGAGACACGAGAGGTGAATCCCCCTATGTACTAGTGGTGATGCCACCACTGTGTTGCTCCTCCATGACCATTGTGCCCCACATAACTGGGGAGAACCCTTGACCCAATACAAGGCACTATCTGGCGACTTGTCAATGCCACCACCTCCAACAAACTCCTACTAGAGTATGTTTATCATCTTGCAACTCCATGCACAACCAACATGCTCAAACAAAATGCTAAGTCTACATGCTCCCCTGTCAACCCAACCCGTCACTAATGTTGATGGAGATCTGAAAGTGTGTGGATGCTTAGTCACTGGATCCGTCACACCGCCAATTCCCTCACTAGCCATATCCATGATGGGGTGGGGAATCCCATATGGATCCCAACAACCATCATCCTGCATCTCAAGTATATGGTAGAAATCCCCTCCTAGATCCCAATTCCAACCTGCACCTCCAGTATCCCCAATGTCTGGAGGATCCTACTAAGTTTTACTCCTAACTACCATCGTCTCCATAAATCTAGCCCACTCCATTGGGTACCAACTCAAAATCTCTCGCCATCCAACCCCAAGAGAGGAATCGAATGCATAAACTCCCATACATAGAAAAACACCTCCATCCTGCGAATGTTGCACCCTGCACAACTCATGTCGCCTCATCTCACTATCCTGGTCAACACATAAAATTTGTCGAGGTGACTCTGCCTCTTCCTCTCCAATGTGCAGAGACAACCTACTAGTGCTACAAGCCCCAACTATGTATACCTGAAGAGGGTTTCTTTGAAGCTCCAATGTGTACCCTAGTTGTATGATTAGGGAATCCAATCGTTCCCCAATGCGAGTCAGTTTGGCCGTTGACTCAGAAAAAACCACTCTCGTCCCCTCCAACTCCTCGTTATGCTATAGAATGGCCTCTCGTACTATCGTCACCTTCTTTTTCAATGCTAGAAGGTTAGCCTGGAACTAATGAATCTATTGTGGGTGACTATCATCTGTAAACTCAGTCAAAGTTCTTGACCCCTCTCTGTCTCCAAGGACCTCATCAATGGTGGATATGTTTCATGGTACCTCATCAATAGTGGATACCTCCATGTCTCCTGGCACCTCATCAACCTGATGTAGGCAGTCATCATCTGGAAACTCTGTCACAACTCTAGGTGCCTCTTTAGCGGATATCTCCTCAACAGATGACCCTACAGGTGTATGCTCAACTATCTCCACCAAGGTGTCAAGCAGAGCTATCAAAGGAATCTCCAACAAGGGTGACTCATGCGTCACTTTGGGTATATCTATGTGCTCCTCCTGCACGTCATCATCTTCATGCTCCACCTCCTCCTCTGGCTCCTAATATCTAAAGCTAGGTCTCCACCAGTAGAAGTGTCTCCTGGTTTCACCCTCTAACTTTCCTCCTCTATATGATGATCTAGTCTCTGATCTAAGCTCCTCAGACGAGAGAGCCCTGTTGATCTTGGATTCCAATGCCTTAAACTCATCAATCTTATTGATGAAGGACCTCACCAGATCTGCAAAGGTGTCTGGTTTCCTCTCCTTCTCCAGTTCATCTAGAAAATGAGGCATGGTAGGTCAGCTAGGCTAGCCATGGGTATTGTTCTGTTGGACTACACATGCATATGTGTAGCTTCTCAGCTAGTTATGTATCAACATTCCCATCATTTGTTGCATCCCCTCTAGGATCTATTGGTTTTTCCTCACCAACTCCTCCATGATCCCCTGTGTACTCTTTCACTTTTGCATCATTGGAGTGTCCACAAATTCACCAATCACTGTGCATGCATATCTAAAACCTTCATGATATTACTAGTTTCCCCACAACTATCCAAGATCATGCTCTGATACCACTGTAATCCACCAATAATACTCGTATATGGTTGGAAAACGAGTGGATCAAGGGGTGTTTCATGTTGACCAAGATGGCTTGGGATCCTGGTATTGAGAGACTCATTTATGATAAGATAGTGCATGAGACAAGGATGTCTCAGTGGCACATTTGGGATCCTGGTATTGTTTATAGTGACCGTTTGGGCCAACAAATAGTGTTGGGGTGGGGTGGGGGGGGGCGGGCGGGGGGGGGGGGCGGCGCCATTTGTTCAAGCATTGCTTGAGGACAAGCAATTTTTGGCGGGGAGGACTGCCATGTCCCTAATTAAAATTTTGTCAAGAAACTTCTCTATTTCATAATTCTGGCAATTAATATAGTATTAGATAAATAAAACTTAGGAGAAATAAGTTGTGGAGATGTTAAAAAATATTTTAGAGAAAAGGCAAAAGTTGGAACTTAGGAAAATAAGAAAATTAAAGTGAAGATAAGTTGTGGAGATTACCAAAATGGAAATCGAACCATGGGAAGAATCAAATAATGATATCAAAGCATAGTGTGAGAGAAATCAGACCATGGTATGAGGAAGGGAAAGTAACCATAAAAGGAAGACCAAAGGCTCATTTTGATATTCTATTTTGGCATTTCATTTCTAATTTGGAGTGTTTGCTTGAGCTGTTGATCCAAGTCAACCAGTGTTGTTTAGCACAAGGATTTCCAAGCGGAAAATACCAACTCTCTTTTGGTGAACCTAGAGTGTCACCCTAGGAGAGAAATTTGGACCTGATTGGATATTTATTTTCCTAAATTTTTTGAGCCATTTCATTTATGTAACAGGTGGGACGATTTTTTTAGGAGGACGTAGTAGCATAAATAGAGTTACTTGGAGGAGGAAATTGTGGGGGAAATTTTCCTAAAGAATTTGTAGGAATTTCACTTGGAGGAGGACAGATTTCCTTGTGGAGTTTTACAGCCTGAGACTGTTGCATTTGTGTGGGCCAAATTCTTCTTAAGGCCCGCGTTGGGGTTTTTTTGGACCATTTTGTTCACTCTACTATTTCACAACCTATTTTCTCAGTGATTTCTCAGTGATTTGGTGGAGGATTTTGGGTGGAGGAACTGTAGTTTTTCTAGTGGGACGCAGAGCTGGATAGTGGGTAAATTCACATAAATTTGGGTAATTCTAGGAGGTTGGAATTAGCCTAAAATATTTCTGGGTTTTGTTGGTCCGAGATTGGGGAGAATTGTCCTAATTGTTTTAGGATTTTCCGAGCAATATTCAGGCCTAAAATCCTCATTCTTATAAGAGGGTGAATTTTGTTTTAGTTGGGATTTTAACACTATTTTGGGTGTTTCGGGTCAGTCGGAATTAGCTCAAAAAATTTATGAGACTTATTGGTTGGTGTGTGAGGAGCCTCTCTCTAATTTTTCAGAATTTTTGGAGCAGATTTGAGGCCTCAAATATCAATTTGCCTCAAGCAGCAACAACAGTAAATTTCTGGGCAGAGCGTACAACCAATGAGTCATTTTAGTGTGGAGTTTTCTTCATTCTCACATGGGTTTAGCATGCTTTCTTTAGCAAGCCTAGGTGTACACATTCCACTATATTTTGTACTCAACTTCTCATTGGATATTTAATAAAATGGATCAACTCTATTATTTCTGCTCGACAATGTTCTAAATTTGTTGTTCTTCTGGAGTTTTCAGATTGCATGCTTATTTATTTTTTTGTAGCTAGTTCATATTTTGATATTTCAATGTATTTCCCTAGCTAGAATATTACACAACGCATGCAACAAGAAATCCAAACCATAATGTCTGAAGGCTGACATTAATGCCAACCAAACAATACTTTTGCCAACAATTCCATAGACTTTCTTTCCCATTTTTGAAATTTATCATTCTCTCAACAACTATATTTTTTCCTATAAAATATGATTGCGCAACAAGTTCTCCAGTCTCATCTTTCTAAAGGTTTCTTTTGTCCCTAATGATGGGTGGAGTGCTCACCCAAAATGTCGAACATTTTATTCTACTCTACACAATTTGGCTCCATAAATATCATAAACAATATGAATAGCTATGGAAATCTCCATTCTCAAATTAGTATGTCTATGTTGAAATATATATTATTGGATTTGAAGTTATTTGAGTTGTGATGGATTTTTTAATTCTACTATTTATGTCAATTATTTCAAAAGATAATAAGATTTGTAATTTTTCAATATATTGTTTTTTTTTTACATGAAAAATACCTTTATATTCCATATCAGAAATATACATGTTCTAGTCCTCGAGGGACTATTCATTCTCAGGAATAATAATAAGACTCGGAGCCATTACATCAAAATTCATTATGTCACTCGTGGGAATTGAACTTGGATGGGGAGGATCCCAATCATTTCTCCTAATCACCCGAGATAGACCCAATTAACAAATTGTCAGTATATTTTTTTCAAATGTGGTTCACAGTCACTGAGTGGCCGCTACATCCACGGGAAATAATCCAGTCAAATCCACCCGAAGGGATCTACCCACCGACCTAATATGTCGGGCCTAACCCCAAGGGTGTCGAGGAGATTTGACCTCGTGACCTCCCAATTGGTAAGGTACTTAGCAACATGAACTCGATCGATTGAGCTATCCCTTGGGACTTTATTGTCAATATATTGTTAGTTGGGATAGATGTATTTATAATACTATTATGTTCAACTATAATTACTGAATTAATAAAAGGATATGGGAGTTCTCAAAGTGACATGTCCTAAGAGTTTAACTACTTTTTTGAGCCTTGACCTTAGTAGTGGCAATTAGCAATAATTCATAATCGTTGAAGTAATAAAGGCTTATGAGAGTCTTAAGAGTGACATTTACTAGGAGTTTAACTCTTTATCTAAGTCTTGACCTTGATAATGACAATTAACAATGGTATTAAATTTGATGAAATATATACATTAACTTTAACCAAAACAAAGAGGAAACATTGCTAAAGAAATAATAAAATAAAAGAGAATAAGAGAATCTAGGCATGGGTGTTAAATGTAACATATCATGAAGTTGAGAGAAAGTTTAAGCCTCACCAAAGCTGAAGGATGGGACATATGGGAGGAAAATGATAGATGAATGTTGTATAATTAATACTTATATTGCGTTGTTTTCAATTATCTCCCTTGAAATTCATGTATTTTAACATTGTTGAAATTACATATTTATGTTAGTCAAATGGTATATTTAAAACCATCTAAGTTGATTAGAGACCTATATATACTATGAAATTGTACATTATAGTGTCTAATTTCACCAATTTTCATGAATGAAATCCTCTAAGTTTTTAACAATGATGTGATGAGGAAGAGAACTGAAAGGGGTGCCTTGTATCCCACACTCAAAGGATCAAGGAAATGAATACATGGATGGACATGCTAGCTCAAATAAACCTTGTGTCTTTAATTGTTGTGAGTAAAAGGGAATTATTTTTTAAGGACATGCGAGTTATAGGTTTAGGTATAGGAAGTTTATATGAGCGAGAAGGAAATTGTTGCAAGACTCATTGTCACAAGGAAGTTGGACAATTGGGGTATAAACCAATCATAAATTTCTAACAAGATAACACATCACTAAATTAGCATAAGTTCTAAGGTTGGATTTATCATTAAATAATGATTATGAAAATTAACAAATACAATTTATCTAACTTGTAAATTAAAAGACATTAGTATATCCACTTAACAATTAATTTTAAATGACTAAAAACACCAATAAAACTAGAAAAATATCCATATTAAATTTAGATTTATCAAATATTGAGAGATCAAATTTCTTAATATATAATGTTTTTATTCAATTAATTCTATGTCATGTATTGGTTATTCAAGTTATCTTTAGTGAGACTTTTTGGAGGCTTTTCTGGTGGATTTTTCTAGTCTAATTTCTCTAGAATCCGGCAAGAATTTATTGAAATTACAAGCTTGATGGGTAAACCCTGCAGAATCGAAGTGCCCTAGAGGTTTTTCAAGGTGATGAATCCATATATACATTAAAAAAAACTAGTTTAAATAACACAAATCAAGATTTCACCTCAATTTTTTCTACTGGATTCCGACACAAGAAAGTCCAAAAGATCAAACTAAAGACAACTCCATTAGTTATTGCACAAAATGATTTTTTATTGACCCTGCTAAGATAATTGTTATTGTGAATTTACCAACCCTGACTAGTGTTAAAAAGTTGTTCCATGTTGTCTTGGATTGGGGGAGAGTATGCCCTTCTTGGTTTGACCGCAGTTCAAATTTCATTGAGTAAAGTGTCCTGCTATGATTCGGCTCAAGGAGTAGACTCCTCTTATCCGTGAGTCTCCGCACTTGCTAAATCATAAGAATTTGGTATATCTCGCTTGCAGGTTGTTGGATATTCTCTTGGTGTTATAATGGCGGCTACAAGGGTTCATCCTGGGTCTCCCTTAGATTAGGCCTTGCAGTTACCGATTCACCATGTGGTTTAAAAAAAACAATCCCACCTCCCACGTGCCTTGCTACCTTAAACGCCCATTCCACGAGCTTTCATATTAAATGATTTAAAAATCACATTAAAAATTTGATCCCTTTTATTTAATAAATCTAATTTTAATTTATCAAATAATATCATATTAAAAAAATAAAAAATAAATAACTTTATTAATTTCTTCGAATTAAATAATTTAAAACTTTATATAATAAAAATATATTTTATTATTATATAAAATTTTAAATTATTTAATTCGAAGAAATTAATAATTTTTTTTTTTAATAGGATCATAATGATGATGATGGTTAACGTCTGATACCAAACATTGGTCTATTGGACCTAACGAAACAAATTATTTATTTACATATATACATTCTATATACATATATAACCATACTTGTTGATTCGAAATGCGTTAATCAAAAATTTCTCTTGTGTTACACTATGCTTTTATTTCAACCTTTTGATTCGAAACTTTGTGATTGCAATTTCCGTTCACCAAATTTTTACCCAAAATTTTGATTTGATTTCAACCGCTTGGAACCTTTTGGTTTGATTTCAACTTCTTATTAGTCCCTGCCATCTGGGAATGGGCAAGGACTATAGTAATCGGAAAGCCTTGCTTTAGCATTAGTTTCGACCTGTTCAACTCTGTTATACGGTGATTATTACAAAGTTCTCAATCGCACTGTGCCAGGATAACCAAAGTCTGCGAAGTTATTCTGCTTTGCCATCTTATTTGGCCTCTTCTCGAGGCGGAAGAGGCTGGAGCATAGCCTATTTTGCTTTAGGCCCTGTTCATTATTACTAACCGTCAACGGTTTCATGTTAATGTTGACATTAGTTTGTATTATCGGCACAATGGTTTGCAGGTTAGGCTAAATTATTAGCACAATGGTTTGCAGGTTAGGCTATTTGAGCAGGGTCGCTGGCTACACCGCCATCTGCATGTACTACTTGTCAGCCAGATATTAAGGCTTCTTTGCAGGCAAGCCATGTACTACTTGTCAGCCAGATATTAAAGCTTCAGCCAGATATTAAGGCTTCTATGCAGGCAAGCCATGTAAGTTCTGGTCCGGGGCGAATTTGATTTCTCTGGGCATACAGTATTCCGAGAGGGAGCGTTCTGATTCTGGAAAGCAGCTCAGGACCGAAACCGAATGAGAGCGAGCTGCAGTGTAATTTGCTAAGAGGAATTGCAGTGTAATTTGCTAAGAGGAATTTGCAGGATTTCCTCTTGCCCAGGAGGGAGCTGCAGTGTAATTCCTCAAGTCCCCACTGTAGGTAAGACTGTATGGAAATCTCCTATTAGTAGCCCAGGCAACCACTTTGTTAATAGTGTAATGCTTCGAGTTGAGAATAGATTTTTGCTACTGAACCATGCCTTGCCTTCTCAGAAGGTTTATCTATAATTGGTGGCTGAAAGTCAAATTGCGTGCATAGAGTCCCTAGTTCTGGCTAGCTTTTGTTTAAGCTGTGCTAATGCCATGGTTTCTGCGATTCAGACTTATCACTAGCCCCAGCCCAGGCTTTGCAAAGGGATGGCTCTGCTTAGGTAATATCAGGACCAACCCACAACAAGTCTTACTTCTCTTTTTTCCTGCTCTGCGAAGGGAAGGAAAAAACAAACCGTCTGTAACAAACCAACCTGTACAAAGCCCCACCAGATATGAGTGTCTTGAGCCGGGAAGGCGTAACAGATTGAAGCCAAAAACATTGCTACCGCACACATCCCTGTATAACTCCCTTACTATTTCATGTGCTAATGCCATGGTTTCTGCAATCGACCTACCCTTCTTAAGCCTTTCTTCTTCGATAAGCTTTCTTAGATGAATGACGGAGTCTGACTGTGGATAGAGGGAGAATCGAATTACTACCTGACTCTCGACTTCTCCAGTGAACTAAAGCCCCTCGAGCCCCTTGAGAAGTGTTGCTTTTGGCCTGTTACAAGATTAATCTTTTTTGTTTCTCACAGGTTTTTTCTGCATTTTAATGAATATATTGCTGGCTTTTTAGGCATTTCCGTCTGGGGTCTCGATAGTCTCTGGCTGGATTTCTTTATTGTGTCTAACCTGAAGTATACTCTTTGGCAACTCAGTGACGAAACCAAAACATGAACTACAAGACCAGACAGGTGGACAGTCCGAAAAGTGGTGATTTATGTGCGATGATTACAAATCTTTGTATGTTACATGTTTGCATGCTTTCCGCGTGCCTTTTGGAAAGCTCTATCGGCCCACACAACCAGACAGGTGGACAGTCAGAAAAGTGGTGATTTATATGTGATGATTACAAATCTTTGTATGTTACATGTTTGCATGCTTTCCGCGTGCCTTTTGGAAAGCTCTAACAGGATGTTGAGGTGTCCACAGCATGGCTTCTAACAGGATGTTGAGGTGTCCGAACATCTACAATCTCTTCCTATTTTTGGCTTGGTTTCTCGTGGTTTCTTTCTGGTCATCTATACTGCTGTTATTTTCTCATTATTATTGTTATTATTTATTCCCGTAAGCTTAAATGGTTATTATTTTTCCCTGTAAGCCTATTTTCTATGGTTGCATTAGCGCTTATAAAATGGGTGTAATTCAATGGTTTAATAGCACACAAATTAACTTGTTGCATGATGCTATATGACTGTAGTCAGGTGTCATGCATGATTTGGTATTATCGCCAGATTTAGTATATTGATTTTATCAGTCACATTGTGGGCTTTGATGTTTGCAGATTGTTGTGGGCAGATTTGGTAATTAAGTGCTCACAAATGAAGCTGGAGAAGTTACAAGGTAGCTATTACTCCATTTTGGCTTTCATGCAATATTAAACAAATGTCAGAAATGAGGTTTTCAAATGTGATTAACTACCAGGTTCTGAAAAGCATAATGATGAGGCATCCATTCAATCCCTATCACACTCTTATGGTGTTAAGATTAGACTAAATTTGCTTCAAGCTCGACAGCTGGCTGGCTTCCATGCTTTTATTCCTGCTTAAGTGTGCATTGAGTGTGGATTTCAAATTCATTCTTGTGTAGTCTGTTGTCTTTTGCTTCTGTCAGTTTATCCTTTTAGTCTATGGTTTATACTTTACTGTATATATGTATGGCAACCAAGAAACAGAATGGGACTGAACTCTGAGAATGAGAGGCAACCAATGTAGAAAAAAAATAAAATGCCCAACAACAGAAGATGGCCTGCACAAAAAACACCCCCAATAAGATGGAAAGCCTGGCACAGTAGCACCCTAGAGATCCCAGAAGTTGCATCTTTCATTTAATGCTAATGTATAGCTGTCTCTGCTGATGGTTATTTAGTAACTGCATGTCTGCTTGTGAGTACTGGATAGTTATCCAAAGGTAAAGCTATGGGTTCTAAAGGGTAGCATCCTATAAATACACGAAAAATCTTTACTTCCCTAATTATAGATTTGCATGATATGGCCTTCACTTGGTGCTGCATGGTCTAGGAATCGTATAAACATTTGCTTTTCCAGATATTATTTCCCTTTCTAGGCTTTGTTATTTGTAATTTCCCTTTTACCGCAGCTACTAATTTTACGGTTTCTAAATGTGAACCGAAACCATCATGATTAATAGCCTGAATAAAAATGCCAGAAGTTAAAGTGATATAGAAGATGTTATTGTGCAAATAGAGTTGAAACATTTTTTTTTAGTTGTATTTAATGATGGAGGGTTGGGGATGTAGATTGGTGTACTGTTTGATATGAATGACTATGTTGACTGCTTTTTATCAAATACTATACAGATAACAGGGTTGGTAACTACTTGACAAACAAACATTTCATCATGCATCGGAGAATGAACTCAAATACGGTGCTGGAACACCCCAGTGAATTTAGAGACGGTAATGAGAACAAAACTTGGCCTCAGTTTTTATCAAAACTGAGGATCAATCAACTTATGATTGGCACCTACACATCCCAGGCATTGACCAACAATCATATTCAACCTTTGAGAGCCTACTCTTGTTGTTGCATAACTCAAAGATTTTGTCAGATAATGTTGTCAATTAAGGTTATTCCCAGTATATTCAGAGTTCCCTTCTAGGTGTCATGCCTTCTAATCCTTCTCTGAACTTGTTTTTTTGGTTATAATTTATCATAAGCTATTACTATGATGGTAATGGTATATGGCTATAAGGGTTTTGCTTACAATAACAGTTAATATGGTCTCTTCTAAACATTTTGTTTAGGTTGTATCAAGCTTTTAGAAATCTAACTTTCATTTTGCAAGCTTTTCAATGGGATTCTCCCTACTTGCAGTCTAGGGCTAAGTTTTGAGTCTGAATTATCAACAATACTCGTAGAGATCGATGCTAGTCACTTAGCAATGTCAACAGAAATAAGCTTTGGCATTGTTTATTGTATTGAGAACATCTCAGCTTTATGATTTCTGTGTCATTGTATATTGTATTCAGAATAGCTGGGCTTTATGAATTCTGTGGCAATGTATATTGTATTCAGAACTTCTCAGCTTTATGATCTCTGAAAGCTTATAAAATCTGTATATTATTAGCAATCCGCCGCTTTGGTCCGCTCAGCCATCTCTCATACAGTGCTTGACCTATAGCTTTTGCTCTGCTACATTGTGTTTGTATTCAAATTACCTACTGTAGATCGTTTGGGTTAATGCAATACTTGGGTAAAAAGGGGATTCTGCATATGTAAGTTTTCTTCGACTTTCAAGAAAATATTGGGTTGTTCAGAGGAATGACTATTCTTCCTGCCAGTTCTCTGCTTGATCAGCTTTTTTGACAGAGACCTGGCCCATCTGGTTTGTGCTTTTCTTTGCTCCCTTGGAAATTTCTTCTGGTTTAGAAAAAGAAGCAGCTATGGATTATCATGGCGGTTTTTGTCTTTTCTTTAAATTATGCTTCAACATTGTCCTTTTGTGGGTTTGATGATGTCTGCATTTGTCCTTCATGTACAGGGGTTATACAATAATGGGCATTTGGATTGCAGAAGCTTTGTTGGCTATGCTAGGGAATACATCAAATTTGATGGCAACATTGGAGGAGAATGATCTTCTTTTTGTCTTACGGGTACTCAGCCGGAATTGATATTGAATCACCAGCGATAAAATCAAACCCAGACCACCTATATTACATTTTCAAGCTTAGATGCTTTCGCTTCAGCACAAGTAACTACACAAGTAACTAGTTTTAACTTGATGCAGAGACTTGCTGCCTCGCAGCGTCCCTTGTTACAACCTTTGAACCTTCACGTGTCAGGAGGCCACATTCCATATTCAACACGCTTTTAACCAAAGTTTCAAAACACTCCTGCGGCGTTTTAAACTTTTTATCCAAACTTAAGAACAATTTAATGTCCAACAATTCAATGCGATGTTTTTAAATTTTGCATCCCAATTTAATGTCTAACAATTCAGTGCGATGTTTTTTAATTTTAAATCTCAATTTAATCTACAACAATTCAATGCGATGTTTTTTTAATTTTTATGCAAAATTTTTTAGACTGCCCCATGTCAAGCTCACACTTCTCGAGAAGCCAACTCTTGTCCATGTCCTGAGCTTTAGCTCTCCTCCAGATGTCCTGAGCTTTACTCTTTAATCACTACTTTTCACGCCCATTCAATGTACATATTATATAATTAGATCTTCCATAAACGTTTGATCTTCTTTCTGGGCGGTTCCATAAATGTTGTTTGATCTTCTTTCTTCGCTGGTCTACCTCCGTTGCTGGTTTGTTCGCGCATGACATGTTTGGTTGTATGTGCATTCCAGACAAGAAGCCCGGTCATTTCTAAGGGCTTTCCCATGTGCCGGACTGATGCTCATGACGATTTGCTGGCCAACATTGTCCTAAGCTTTACCTTTTAATCACTACTATTCACACTCATTCAATGTACATATCATATAATTAGATCTTCCATAAAGTTTTGATCTTCTTTCTTCGGCGGTTTACCTCTCTTGCTGGTTTGTTCGCGCAAGATGTTTGTGCAGAAGCCCGGTGAAGGGTGAAGCAGTTGTGTTTCTTGATGTTTGTTTGTGCATTCCAGACAAGCCCGGTGAAGGGTGAAGCAGTTGTGTTTCTTTATACAGGTAATTGCTAAGGGCTTTCCCATGCGCCGCACTGATGCTCATGAGGATTTACTCTCCAACATTGGAGAAAATAAGAAATAGGGTAGAGGGGCGGAGATTGATCACCATATGGAGAGCATTACCACTGTGTGTCTGTTGGAGACGTGGCCACTGTTGGAGCTGCAGTGAAATTACACTCCACCATGATCAACGCTTTTGTTCACCATATGGAGAGCATTACCACTGTGTGTCTGCTGGAGACGTGGCCACTGTTGGAGCTGCGGTGAAATTACACTCCACCATGATCAACGCTTTTGTCCATCAGAGAATTATCTGAACTTTCACATGCATGTTGCGTTATGGTAGAATGGACAAGTGCATGTTGCATTATGGCATTATAAACAGGTGGCAAAATTATGGGCCCACAGTAAACCAGTGGTAATTTATATTTAATTAAAAGATTAATAGTTAGTGGATAACCTTGTAATTACGGAAGGATGTATGTGAAATATCTGCATGCATTACAGGTGTTCTTTTGCTGGAAATGTTCAAGAGTTTGTTGTTGAGGTGTTGGCAGCATGGCGTTAGTTGTTTTTTTTCACTGAATCTTGTCGTCCGGCAAGCATTGCCATTAGCAAATTTTCCATTTTAAGTTCTTTTGTGGAGTTACTGCTACACCTCTTATTGGATTAAGCAGATGCCTTTGGATCAGCAAATAGGTAGGTTGGGGTGCTTGGAACTGCTTTTCCATTTTTAGATCATATCGACCGCCATCTTGGCGTATTCCTGCGAGGCTGGAGTCTGTGATTTGTCGCAGATGCCAATTTGACGTTAGCTGGGCGAAGTTGTAATTCAGGGCTCTGTTTAACAGGGTTTAATTAATATTTTTTTGCCAGTTTAGTCAGCAACTTTGATCGCTTAAAATCTTTCCAGAAATTTTAGAAATTGTTTCAGCTGCTTTGTCAACCAAATAATTTTTGCCAGTGTACTCAGCAACGATAAAATCGAGTCTACAGTTTAAATGACAAAACAAACGATCAGCACACATTTCAGCCAATCAAATTAAATGAGGATGAAGATCAGATCGCTGCAAGTCCGCTTCCATCGCTCTCGGATGGAATCGGCACAGAACGAAGTAATATTTCATGTGATTGCTTTGATCAACAATTTCGATAAGGCCAATTGCACTTGCCTACGCATATTTCCAAGAAAAATGAAGTCTCTGCGTCTTTTACCCTGTAATAAATCCTATTCGCTAAAGGACAATTCCTTTCAGCTGGCGCCATGCAGATGATCAAAATTGTCACTGTTGGAGTTTGTAGACTAAGACGACCATATTTAGTGCACTTCAAAGATATTTTGCTTCTTTGCTTCTGTCCAGTCCGCACAGACTCATATTTAGCGCACTTTGAGTAAATCATTTTGCCTCTGTCCAGTCCACACAGACTCGGCTTTAAAGAATTTTTTGCATACAGCACTGACAGCTATGGATTGACCCTTGAAATTAGGACGAAACTTTGTTTCTTGGTTGCAGTAGGGTTTCTAGCCGAAAAATGAGGTTTTGGGAGAAATTTTGCAGATTCGAGTTAAACAAAAAGGAATTGCTTTAAAATTTTGATATAATGCCGGAATTAAAGAAGATCTGTGCACATAATTGAGTGCTTCTCTGCAACTCTTTTGTCACTTTTCCGTCAAATTTGTAAATGCGTGTCCAGAAGATCATCTTGTCTCGAAGAAACGCTCAGGCAATCTGTAGACAAGTTTTTTAAAGCAAAGAGAAATGGACATTCCTCTGTGTATGCAGTCTACTCAAGCAGGTGTTATATCTTTAAATTTAGGTAAATAAAGGTACAGCTGAGCTGGTGCTGCGAAAAATTAGAAGTTTTTCATCCTTGGAATCTGGGTAATAGCCTTCAAAAGAAGAGAATTTGGAGAAAAGCCAAACGTGAAAGCCAAAAGAGGGGAAATTTGACGTCTGAAAATCAGCAACGCACCGGCTATAAAAATGTACACGAGAAAGAAGCTGGATTCATCCGGTCGAAGTTCGGGACGCACTTTCGATCTCAGGGCCATTGCAGCAGGTTCAAATGGAGCACTGGTCAGTACACAAAAATTATATATAAAGTGCTGCTTTTTTTAGTTTGAAAAGGATTTTGCACGTTATGTTGACGATATGCCTCTGTCTGATTGCTTGAATTTATGCACGTAACAACGCATATTAGAGCTCCATTGCTTGTGTGTGTCCGATTGTTTTATGTCTTGCTCTTGTTTGCATGCTTTATTCATTATGTCAGATTGTTCAGGTATTAAATTTGTTTCCTCAATTACCCCCAAAGCAACTTTAACTTCTTGTCATAGGATAATTTTAGACACAGAAAGAAATGTTGCTGTTGGATTTGAATATGAAACTTTTGTGTGTCCGATCGTTTTATTTCTTGCTTTTGTTTTGATCTCGTTTGCATGCTCTACTCATTATGTCGGATTGTTCAGGTAAATTTGTTTTCGCAATTACGACCAAAGCAACTTCAACTTCTTGTCATAAGAATAATTTTAGACAGAAAGAAATTTTGTTGTTGGAGTTGAATAAGAAACATACATGTTTGTCCACCGGTCGTTGGAGTTGGAACCTAATAAGTTCCAAAATGAGTTTACCAATCCACTTACAAGCATCCTCATAGAGAGTTGTTTTTTAGAATTTTATAAACTTACCCCTATAGGGTGCTACCCTGCAAGATTAACTTGCATAGCTTTTGTAGGATTGTTTCTTATATTTTTCAAGGTTTGGATTCAAGTTTTCACCGTTTTGAAATTTAAATTTTTGAGGTAGAATTTAAAATTTGAATGTGTTAGGTAAGATATATTTATTTACCTATCCACACATTTTTATAAAATAACATATAATTAAAGTGATTCTGAAGCTTATGAGTATAGTAAAAGTTTTGTATGTTTCAATTTCAACAAAGATAAAGATAAAGTTCTAACAATTTTGAGAACTCAGAAGAGTTTCATTTTAAAATTTGACAATGTTGTATAGGAAACATTCCACTACCTACTCACAATTTTTCCTATTTTACGCTTAATACAAATATTTCATTACTGATTCTGCTTCGTTCCGCTGGTTGCTGCTTAATAAAATTAATACACATTCATATTTAAAGTTATTTAGCCACATTCATGTTTAAAGGTTTGTTAACTCATTTAGATTGGTAGTCATTTATCATTGAATTTGTGTGTCCTGAAATTGCATATCCCTCAATTATCATTGAATTTGGGTGTTTACTGAAATTGCACACCGGCAGGGACTACAGCAATGCCAGTTGCCCTTGTTAATACTTATTACGATTGAAAAAATTAGTATACACTAAAAATTTAGAATATTCTTTACAACCCGTTAAATGACTTGATACTCAATTTACATCCGGTCAATTAAAAATACAATCTTCAATGGATTGATTTAACGTTCAAAATCATTAGTTTGCTATCACAAATGTAAAACATTCAACGATTCTAGTACTACTCAGGAGTGCTCATCGACTGGCTACAACCGCTGATTCTAATTTTTTCTTTGGAACCATGGGAGTGGTGATAGAAGCCACTTCAATATTTTGCCTGTGAGTGGCATCTTATCTTCTACAGACACCGTCCCCTGTATTTGCGAGCTCTCTTCTGTAAGGTTGACACCTGAACTGTCATCTGAAGCAATCCCATGTAATAACACAGGCAAGGGTGCTATTGCTGCAGCAAGGAATTCTTCAATCTCCTGCCTAGGTTTCGAACGCTTCAGAGGTACTCTTGGATTGAAGTATTTCTCAGGCTCTGGATGATAATCCTGAAAAAGAGGACAAGAAAAACAAAATGATAACGGTAGCCGTTCAGATTCCAATTAGAAAAAAAGTAATCTCATCGAGTGAAAGAAAATGATATGGACAAGGTACATACCAAGCCCACATGCATTCTTCTCACGAATTTGTTGAATTCTTTCCAGCTATGTTCTTGCATGAGTTCTTGAGATAGCCTTAGATAGGTAAAAGCAGATATTCGCTTCTTGGGCGGTCCTGTTTCGTTTATTCCCTCGGGTCTGGATTGCCTTACAATCTGATCATATGCTTCTTCATCAAATCTAGGTAAAGCATTTTCACAGGAAACCTCAATACCTTCTTTCCATCCAGCATTTAATACCTGGAACCACACATTTTTCAGATAACCAACGCCCAAAACCAAAAAAGACGATATCTAACTATGTATGGATTTTCTTCAGTCTAAATTATTTTTCAGAGATTCAATGCTGGTCAATTTTTCACTTCCTTGAAATATTAGTCATTGTGACCAATTTCTCACTAGCACTCATTTTATCAGATGATACATCATAAAGCTCATATTTCCTACCTAAAATAAAATTTAATTTATGTGCGTTCTCCACTGTATTAAGTTTAAGCCAATCCCTAGTTTGATGCAGCGTGATTAAGATTGAATTTAGCAGAACCAGCTATGGAAATCCACCCTGATTCTGTCAACTTCAATTTTTTTTATTCACCTGACGCACAAGAGCCTCCGGCCCACAACCGGCTTCGGATGGTTGTTCATTATCCTGCATTTCAATGCATGTGAAATTCAATACCGCCCGATGTCTTGCCAGCATTCTGGCTATGGGTCTGTATCCATCTCTTTCGGTTAAGTTGTAATAGCCTGCTGTAAGCTCTGCAGCATGATTCCCAGACTTGTACCACCAGTGAATTCCAGCAACCTACAGATACGAAAAGAAAGGAAATGAGACTAATGTTCACTCATGATCAGAATAGGTTAATGGAACTTGAAAATACAGCAAGTAATAATAGTAAAAGATAAATTGGTTGGGTTGCGGTTCAAGTGTAAATTATTGGAGATTTACAGCTGTTAGTTTATATTTGAATCTCAGCACAGTTTAGCTAGGCTGAGGCTAGGCCAGGGCTAACCCCAATGTTGGATGGAAGAATGATCTGCCCAACAGTGAAATGCTATCACTGGATTATGCCAAGCTCGGTTGATGCCCCTTGGGATAGTTTAATTCCCCAAAGTGGCTCCCATCCTCAAACCCTCCCATAACATTTGAACCTGTGACCTGGTAGGGACTAAACCCCACATAAACCAATTGGTCTACATGGGTTTAATCTCAGCACACTTTATTGTTTATCCAGGTTTCTACTAAAAGGCTTGAACATTTACCATGATTAGTCCAAGTTCGATTCACAGGGCTCTTTGGTGTTTAAACTTTATTCAGGTTTTATTGGAGAATCCTTAAGCGACATGTTCCAGGAGTCTCAATCCCACTCTGGCCAAACAATGAGGGGTCTCCGGGCCAGTAAAGAAGAAAACAACAAAATAAAGTGTGCCTAGGAATTTTCACAATAAAAGTGGAATGCTCTATGCACTTATTATGGAGAAGATCATGCCAGGGACAATCTGAGAAGCTTCAAAATACCAGATACATAATGTGTAAGTACCAAGAAATATTCAATTTGAATGGATGCTGGTTGTGCGTCCTCAAAGGATTTGTAATATACTAAACACCTGTCTAGCCGCTGGGACAGCAAACTAATTCACTTTAATTGCCACTGGTGAAATTGAAATGGGGCGAGGTTAAAAGAAGAAAACTATCTTCGTAGGTTCATGCTTAGACACCCTGAAATGAAGTTGCTTGGTATGACATGAGCCCACCTTGCCACTGGTGAAATTGAGGGGGGGGGAGGTTAAAAGAAGAAAACTATCTTCGTAGGTTCACGCTTAGACACCCTGAAATGAAGTTGCTTGGTATGCTATGAGCCCACCTTAGCTGCCAACTTGATCGGGCAGCCTTCAAATATTTCAGAGGCTGCTTCGAGGATTCTGTCACCATGTCTTAACAGAACAGTTGAATACCATGTCAGAAAAAACCTTCCACGATCTTTTGTACAAGATCCATCCTTACGAAAGAAAGGTGTAGAATTTGGTTGGTCATTGTAATTGCCAGCATCGTAAGGACTTGAAAATGCCCACTCCGGCTGTCTGATACTTTCTGCAGCAGCTTTCAATTCTGACAGAAGATAACTGTCATAGCACTGTTTTCACAACCATCAAAATATTCACGATTTCAGAAAAATGACATGATTTATATACTCGAATGAGCTACATGGATAGGAAAAAAATAAAATCGTCCAAATTGTTCAGAAAAGCGTACTTTCTTACCTGAAATTCTCCAATTCCAGGGAACTTCCAACCCTGACTTTCGGGGTATGATGGATATCGCAATTCACCTGCTGGACCAAGGCCAACTTCTATCTCAGTTACTGTCCCAGAATCCAAAAACTCAAGCATATTTTCCCTGAAGTTCTTCATGAAATCAGAGTATACCTGTTGCAGAGAGGCATAACAGTTGCAATTAACATGTATCAGGAAAGAATAATATTGCTACTAGGTTGAAGTAATGCTTTGGCTTTGCCAAAAATGTTGACTTACTGAGATTATATAGTCACTATACCTCAACAGCGGTGCGACCTTCAAGTACAGGTTTGTCATCCACACCAAAGGTAAGGCATTCCCTGTTCCGTCTACCATCCTTATTTGTAAAGAAGATATTTGGATTTGCTTCACCAATCTTTAAAACCCACATTGGTAAAGGAATGTTAATATTGTCACCAATATTACCTCCACATTGATGAAAGGACATGATTGCTTGTAGTTTAAAACCATGTTCCTGGATAATACTAAATAAGGTTCTGTAAGCAGACCAATCATATTTCTTTGGTCCTTCTGCTTCTACAATTCCCCACCATACATCAACCATAAGTCCATCAACATGTGCAGCCTTAAGGGCTTCTAGATTCGCTTTGAGAAGATCTCTTTTTTGCAGTACATTCTGCTTTGAGATTATGTCCAGCTGTCACAGAAACAACATAAATCAGGACTGTTTGATACAGGTAAGCACATGCCAATGCCAAACTTTTCATCTTGATACCTTTACACAGAAAAAATCCTAAATTAATTCAATCTTTGTTCTTACCGGAAGCATGACAAACACTGGGATGTAATGTGCCAGTAAAACTTCAGTTTCTGTCTCAATGAACTCTTCTTCAACCTGTATCACAATTTATTCTCTGTCAGGACTTAGAATCTCTTTTTCACTGATCACAATATGCCCAAATGTCAACAATTTCATGCCTCATTGATATGCATTGCATTAATAGGTAGTATTTTAATACAAAAGCATTGGCATTACCATTTAGATATTAGATATGATATCCTATGTTGTACTCCATATGGTTCCAACTTGTGTTCTTCCTTACGATAATCTTCCCCATAACTTGAACTATTTTTAATTTTTTGTTTAAGACATCTTAGACATTGGCTACTATGAAAGAATATCCCTAAACCAATGCACCCAATACTCTCAGAGAGGATTTCTTGTAAGAATGTAACGATGTACCCCAAGTTCTCCACTTTTTTATAAAAGAAATCATATTTGGATACTCTGGTATACAATTTTGCTTTAACTTGTACCAAATGCATCTTTTGCTACTCCTCATTTTTTTGCTAAAAAATAAAATATCATCTAGAAAACAGGTACGGGTGAGACTTTGTTTAGTGTCTTTTGGCCACAGATGTATGATATTTGTACTTCAGATTTTATGGGCAACTTGGTAAAATGCCACGACTGATCTAACCTTTGTATTTTATATTTTTACATGTAGGAGATTCTGTCAAAGGTGATCACTCTTCCCCAATTGTCTAAAACTATATATATTAATGAACTAAGGAGTGTGCTGCATGCACAATTGTGGCAATCTCCTTTTAAGCACTTGCATTTTTGTTGAGTTTTATGTGAGAACTTGCATTGTTGTTAACTGTGCTCATATCAGGTACAAACTTCCAAAATATGGTATAAAATGATTATTCATCAATCTTGTAAATGTAGCAAGACCGCTAGTTAAACCAAACGGAATCACCAAGAATTCAAAACGGAATCACTGAGAATTCAAAACAACCACCTCTAGTAGTGAAAACAGACCTAAACACATGTTTCTTTAATTCTAGTCAAACTGGCTAAGTTTGTTGCAAGTTCTGTGAGTTGGTTGAGTACCCTCAAGCTGAAGAGGATGGCCCACATCTCTCCTTCAAGGAAAAATGGAAGGTGATTCTATGAAAACATCTTGAAAACAGTGAAATAGTAACTTAAACTATATATACACATTTTGATTTTCTTCTGTATTATTTTTTTCCTTTGTAATTACAAGAAAACATAAGAACTTTCTCTTTTAAAACTTAAAGAAGAGAAATATGCAAATAATTTTAACTCCATACAGCTTGTGATCCGAATTGGATTCATGAAGATTATCAAAGTGCCATGACTGTATCAAATCAGGACAGATTTCGAATTTGTGAATAAAGAGCGATTAGGAAGACCTCTGGACAGTGGCAGTTTGCAGCCAGCGAGGAACGACGAGGACCTCGGTCAAAGCGCGCTGACCGAGGCCCATGGAGACCGCGCAGGAGGCAAAACTGGCAGTTGGGAAGCCCGGATTGGGAAACAAAGGCCATTTCTGATGCGCGATTAGCGCTAATCGCGCATCGCTGGGCAAAACCCCTTGAGAAGGAAAGGCCCCGAAGCGCTCGGTCACATGGAAGCCGGGAAACCGTGGGGAAAGCGCTAAGGCGAAAGGCGAGACCCGCGCTCCAAAACCAGTAGTATATTGGAGGCATCCTCGGGCGGTAAGTGGATTTGGCGAAAAACGAGCGATTCCATACATTGCGCGACGCGTGTCCGGCGGATGAGAGAGAAAACCGCCTCTCATTGTGCGCTAATGGTCGAGCAAGTCAATCGCGCGAAATGAGCGAATGTCGTAGGATCTGGGGGCTCCAGATCTGACGATGGAGATTGCGCCTGATGGAGGAACCAGATTTGACAGGGGATTAAGCCGCGACACATAAGAATTTGACGTCCGATTTGACCGCTAAGTTGGCGGATGAGTCATTCCACAGTGTAACTAAAAAACCCGAACCGTTAAGGAAGAGCTGGCGCAGTTCGTGAGAGGACAAGTGGCCACTCCCTGTGAGACGTTGGCAATGACGCAGAGACAGGGAACTCCAAACAAACAGCAGCAGGCGAACCGAAGGGGCGGAAGAGGAAACGAACAGTCGAGGACAGATTGGCTTTAAGCCATGAATAGACACAGAACAGAATACAGAGACCGAGAGAAGAAGAAAGGAAGAGAACGAAGACAGAGAAAGTGAGAAAGAAGACAATAAAGCAAGAAGTAGAAAACAGAGAGCCGAGCTGACCATAGGCAACATCGAGCAGACAGAAAGCTTGAGAGGTTCAAGCAATCCCTGAGAGGATCTGTCGAGAATTGAGCACCACATTGGGCTCCTCCCATTAAAGACCAGAGAGGTCAAGATTTGGTAAGGAAAAGAGTCTGTGCACTCTAGTGGCTTGGGGAATCCAAGAACCACCCTACCAACATTCTCTGTTTCGGGAGACTCAAATTGAGCTCCTCATTGTAATTCTTTGCTTAAAAGACACAATAAAAGAAGGCCACCACTGAAAGCTGGACCGGAGATGTAGCCTTGGAGAATAGGGTGAACTCCTTATTAATTGTTGTGTTCTTACATTTGCTTACTGTGTTTTCCTTACTATTTTCCATTTTCCAGTGTTTGTGGATTTTGCAATCTGATCGATCTGTTGCCTAAAATAACATAGACACACACACCAGCACATGAGTCTGTAATACCTTCATACAATAATTATTTAACTGAGGTCACACACGAGTGATTTTCAGATCAGCTTGTTACTTAATCCTTATATCTTTTAGAAATAGAAATGTATAATCTCTATAATGAAGGCGAATATTGTAATTAAAGATTCAGTTGTATCCCATGACAACACTTTGCTTTGTAATCTTCTTAATATACAAAATCTTAATGGTGTATATATACTTGTAAGGAGATGGGTATGTGATGAACAAATGTGCCCCAATTTTGTCTCGTAGCCATCCACTAGCTCTACTTCATAATCATATGGGGCTTCCTTATCCAATATTTGTTCCTTTTCACAAAGGCCTCAAATGAAAAGTCTTGGTACATCTTCGATCAATCAAGATATGAGCATCTCCATGATTGATTTCTTAATGGAAGCAATAATAGATTTGATTTCAATTTACTATAAGTATTTTGACCAATTTTATCAGGAATATCTTTCTCAGTCACATTCTCTTTGCAAATTGCAGTAACCCCCTTTCAGGCTTTTCCTTTTTGATGTTTTCTTTGTTCATCAGAATGAGGACTGTTAGGACAATCCATAGTTATTGTTCTTGGACTCATACCTCCAAGATGGATAGGAGCATTGACAAGTTGCCAGCTTATGGTTCAAACCTATAATTACTTGATGCATGGTGGAACTACAAATAATCTGAGAATATTTTTGACAAGCCTCTTTCTAACTGGATGATTGGGCATTTGACTTAAGGGGACTTTCGTATCGGTTAAACTTCCTGCCAAGTTTAAATACCTTATTGGTGAATCTTCCAATACATGCAATCTTCTCCAAAAATGGAATCCAATATTGAACTCTAATAGGCTTAAAACCCATTGGAACCCTCAAGTAACTAATGATGTCTAACTAATGATGTCTCTCCCCTGCCTCCTACAATGATTATTTAACCTTTGGGTGAGATATAGTTGAACAATGGCTGAGAGTTAGCTTGAATATGTGCAAATATTTTTGACAAGCCTCTTTCTAACTGGATGATTGGGCATTTGACTTAAGGGGACTTTCAGATCGGTTAAACTTCCTGCCAAGTTTAATTACCTTATTAGTGAAGCTTCCAATACATGCAATCTTCTCCAAAAATGGAATCCAATCTTGAACTCTAATAGGCTTAAAACCCATTGGAACCCTCAAGTAACTAATGATGTCTCTCCCCTGCCTCCTACAATGATTAGTTAACCGTTGGGTGAGATATAGCTGAACATTGGCTAAGAGTTATCTTGAATATGTGCAAATTAACTGTAGCACTTGAAGCTCCATAGTATATCACTAAAGCTTTCTTCCAATGGTCAACCTCCCATTCAAACACCTACCCCATGGTAATGTCTATGAGAAGTTAGCGAGCAAGAGAAATAGATTTGCCATCTCTAATCTCTTCAATGTTCCCGATTCTAGTAATTGGTCTACAATTTAGGTCAAACCTTATAACTTTGAACAAAATGATATAAAATAAAGGAGACATAGGAAAGCGATGGTGAATCACTCTAGATGCAGTAGAGAATTGGGCAGGTTCCCTATTTGCCAGAATAAAAATGTTATTAGTGCAAAAAACACTCCAAGGCCAAAGAATGTTATGTCGGTAAAGTCGTTTTACTTTGAGAATGTTAGTTTGTGTAGCTTAGATAGGTATTCTAGTCTTAGGTGGTGCCTATGAGGCTAGAAACACAGATGGATTAATTATCTCCAATACTTAGAAAAAGTTTCTAAGGAAATTTATCTTAATTAGATTTAATTGGCCGGTTTATTTATTTTGCTAAGTTTAACTTAGGAAAAATGGTTAATTAATCGGGATTAATTGAGACAAATCGATTTCTCTCTAGTGACTTCTAGAAAAGTGATTGAATGAAGTCAAGATGATCTTAGCCATTGATTGTGAATAGGTCGTGGTTGTTGATTGCTTGACGAGAGATTATAAGAGGAGATCGATGGGGCTTTTGTTGACACAAGGAATTGCAGTGAGAGTGAGGGCACAATGATAGCGTGGAGGACACCAACAGTTGAGTTCAATGGTGATTAAAGATCGAGTTGCCAGAGACAGATTTCTTCACAACAATTTCCATATTCTCAGTGATAGAGGAAGATCTATTTTATCTACATAGGCCAAGTTTCCCCGCAGTGGTGTGAATTGACTGAAGTGGTTGAGTTGCAAATTGACTGAAGTGGTCGAGTTGCCAGAGGAAGAATGAGATACCTAGACAGTTGATTTGCAGGACAGAGATTGATTTTGCTAGTACCATTCGATTTTCTAATGGAGGTCGTGATATTTTGTCAAGAAGTGCGAATTGCCATAGGAAGCTGAGTTAATTGCTAGGTCCACACGTGTGGATCTATTCAGGGTTCCAGAGAGGCCGAATTGTTCTAGGAGGTTAGTGTTAGTTTTTTATAGCATTAGATGTGTTCTAGCCTTGAAATTTTGTGGAGAGGCTTGAATACAGGAGATCTCCAAAACCCATAAATAATTTATGGAAATTCCACCTAGAAATGACTTAATTAGATTATTAGACAATTTTTAAATATTTCCTAAGTCTAAACTTAGGGAATATGGTTAATTAATCAGTATTAATTGAGTCAAGGCGTGATTGATTTAGAAACTCACACGGATCGATCCAGAGATGATCCTGCCATTGATTAAGTTTTAATCTTGGTTGTTGGTGCTCCAACAGAGGATTATAAGAGGAGGTCGATGTAGTGATGGAGAAGACACTTGAGAGGTTCGATTTGAGCAGATCGATTTCCAGAGTATAGCAATAGTCAATGTTCCACGGGGACTCCCCCCCCCCCCTAGGGGTCTAGTTTCCTCGCTCCCCCGCGCTCCGGGGACTTGGGGACGAGTAGGGGACGTTTCCCCACGCTCCCAAAATGGAGGAAACTCAGGGGGACATGCCAGGGAAACGTTTCCCTTCCCTGAGGGGGCGTTTTCGAAAAAGGGGACGTGGGGGGATGTGGGGGGGCATGGGGGGACGAGAGGGGGCAAGAGGGGACGTGGGGGGACGAGGGGGGGCGAGAGGGGACGTGGGGGGACGAGGGGGGGCGAGAGGGGACGTGGGGGGACGAGGGGGGACGTGGCACACCTTTAATGCATTAAAAACCATTTTAATTAACTAAACGCTGAACTTAATCTTTAATTAAGAGTTAATTAACATTTAGGGTTTTGGAAAATCGTTGTTTCATGTTATAAAACCGGCACCCTGAACCATGAACAACACACTCACAGCCTTTGCAAGTTCGTTGAGCACTCCACTCACAGCGTTGGATTTCATTGTTCGGATTCATCATTCCAGAACTCCTCCCTCCCTCTGGTCAAGCTTCCTACAAGCGGCAGCTGACAGCTCCCATCGAGCATCGTGCGAGTAGCACCTCCCTTCAGGCATCGTGCTAGCAGCCTGCGTGCGAGGAGCGGACTGCTACAACTTAACAGGTTAGTAACAGTTCATTTCATGAGCTTTTTCCACTACCGCCTACGTAACTGCGTAAGAATGCTTTTGGACAATCATCACAGCGTTTGTCTCAGAGTAGTGTCAACCAAACTTGAGTCCTGACTGTGTTGAAGAGTGTGAGTTGAATGCAGCTTCTTAATGTGTATATATTGTAATGAGTCATGACCCTTTGCAATTCCACGATGGAATCCATGAAACAGAAAAATAATTTAATAAATTCCCTCGCTCTAGAGCTTCGCTGTAGTAACTTAAAGTTTTATGTTAAGAACTAGTTTGGTAATTAACAAGCCTCTCAGGTTGAGTTGAAGTGCCAAAAATGACTTATTTAAATATTTTTTACACTAGGTTGGCAAGATCTGAAATAGGATTGTTAAGCTATATCAGTCCAATGGGTTAGATCTATGGAAAGACAGGCAGTTTAAGTCCACGTCCCCAAAAATGGCTTCTTTTGCCACTAAGTTAGGAAGATCTCAAATTAAATTGCATAGTATATTTAATAAACAGTGCCTGTATCATTATTGATTGTATTAGGAATTGTATACAAAAGGTAAATTACCTAAAAAAAGTTAGTGAATTAATACAATTTGTTGAAAGTGCAAGCTAGGAAAACCAAGACCTTGAATCGGTTCAATATGGGCTCTCCCCGTTCATGGTGATAGTAGGTTTAGGAAAAGAGCCTACTGTCACATGTTCTGAAAAGTGGATCTGACTATTTTGTTTCCAGGAACCAATTAACCACAAGTATGGGTGAAAAATCCGACTTGTAAAAACTTAAAAGACTGCCTCCTTGACTACCATGCGTTGTGTTGATGAGACCTGACTGAAATATAATATTGTTGATATAATAAGACCCGATTAAAATACAGAATGTTAATATTCCACCAGCCACCCAACTACTTTCCTATATGATTTCTCAAAATTCTGCCCTAACATCTAATTTTGATCCCATGAGAACTTAAAGGGTTCAAAATATACATTCGCTCAAAGAAAGAAACCAGCAGGATTTGTAAAATGGAAACTAACTAAGCAGTCTAACAACATGAAAAGAAGAAAGTAACTTCCACTTACGTGTCTATCATTTTTTGCATGAGATTGCCGAAGGAAAAATCTATGGCACAAGGTTATGGTTGTCGCAATGGTTACCTGGGAACTGAATAAACAATAGACAATCAGCCTATTACTATATTAGGCCTATGGTGACTGGTCTTTACCTGTGGAAAAAGCATCCAGGTTCCGTTTAGTCCAAGTTCCAAAAATGATTTCTTTTAGACTTCTTCTCTAGGTTAGTAGTATCTAAAACAGAATTGTGAAGGTATATCAGACCTATGGGCTAGTCCTATGGAAGCATTGCCAAATAGGCTATTCATATATTAATATTATCAGTTGAAAATCAGTTAAACTTTAAACTTTAATCATAATGTATGATCATTGATGTATGATTATAAATTAGAATTTTAAATTTATTATTTTATATGATATTATAAATTTGGATAATGTCAAATGATATTCATATCAATGATCATGCTTTGCAGCTTTTCAATTCAAACCAAATTGTCATAGTGGACTCAATTAATAAATTATATTTTATATTTATAAATTTTTAAGACCCTGACGCTCCCCCACGTTTCCTAAAAAATGGTAGGGAGATTTTGAATAGGCCGCTCCCGTGCCCCCTCGCTCCCTCGCCCCTCGTCCCGGAACCTTGGTGGAACATTGGCAATAGTCAGTTGCTGGAGAGAGAGCTTGAGATCGAAGTAGTGAGAGAGGGGCAGAGACAATGAAGTTGGAGGAAGTATTCCAGATCTGGTGAGTACATTTGTAGAGAAGCAGAAGAGCCACAGAGAGGATGACATTGAGGCAATGTAGTAGCCTCTAGAGGTAGTTTTGATTTTGCTAGGGAAAGACACGTTTCAGTGCCAGAAGTTGGACAGCGGTTCCGGAGGCCAAGAGAGACACTTTCCCAGACAGCTGCAGACCAAATGACTTGAGGAGAGGTTGATTCAAACTGAGTGCAGAAGGGACTGCGCTAGGGTGACGCAGTAGCTGCGTAGAGCCAGTTTGGACGACTCACTTGGAGCTAAGGTCAGAGCCCGGATTTGCCTGTGGGGTGAGGAAATTTCCTCACTAGATTTTTGCTAGTATTTTCTCTGTAGGATTGCCAGTATTTGACATCCAGATTGTACTTAGATTATTTCACTGTTGCTTAATAATAAAACCCTCAGTTGTTGCACCGGTTTCCCAAGTTGGGTTTTTTCGGGGACTTTTGTCCAAAAATAGTTGTATTATTTTATGTGTGTGCTAGCATTTCTTCCAGTGTTTATTCTTCCGCAATTTTATTTGTGTAGATTGCAGTGTGATTTATTCAGTATTTGTTGTAGCAAACAACAAATAAATTGTTAAATTAAATTAACAATTAGGAGAATAATTTCCAGTTGCTGCAATAGGATTCCAGTTTGGAATTTTCACAGTCAGATCATCTAGCAAAAGTGAAGAAAATAATTTGCCTGAGTTTTGCTAATTTTACGGAAAATAGTGTATGTAATTTCAATTACAGAATTGTTGAAGCATAATAAAATACTCATCTACAAAACTGTTATTCCCCACACTGGGGTTTTTCTAGGGACAATTTGTCCAAAAATATCGGTGTCTATCATTTTGTGTGTGGTATTTTCTCAGTTCCAGTGATTTAATTTTGGTGAGGTTGCAGTAGTGTTTTATTCAATATTTGTCATATATAATTTACAAAAGACAAATAATATTTTGAAGGTAGGTGAATAAAAACTAGATTAACTGCAACAATTTTAAAAATTTCACATGGTATCAAAGTGGATCTAAGGGCAGAAGAAACTCAGCACAGGCATAGGAAGAGAAAATTGATGGTTTATAAAACCTAGTTCAACTTCTTCAGATTTATTTGGGATTTGCTATATTTTCTGAGGGTTTTTTAGAAATGGCTTCAACAGGCTTGAGAGATTAGGACAGATTGGATGGAGCTTCAAACTTTCGTGTCTGGAAAGCCATAATTTCTTTGTTGCTGGAAGAGAATGGTCTCAAGGAATATGTGACCAGTGTTGTAGCAGTACCTATATATCCATAAAAAATTCTTGCATATAAGGAGGATGCCAAAGTGAGGAGGATAACCCTTGATGGTGTTAAGGATCACATTGTTCCATATAGAAATGGACACAACGATGAAGATGTGGGATGTCCTAAATTTGCATGAGATGCTACCAGGAACAGGTTGTTGATTCTGAGAGAGAAGTTGAGGAACACTCAGATGAATAAGGGTGAAGACTTAGTTAGCTATCTCACTAGGCTCAGATTTGTCAAGGACAAGTTAGCAGCTGTTGGAGATAAACCGGATGATGATGAGCTAGTGCGAATAGCTTTGAATGGGTTTACTAAGCAGTGGGGTGTCTTTGTTCAAGTCGTCAATGGACGAGACACCTTATTGAGCTACGATTGACTGTGGAGCAGTTCCACTCAAGAGGAGTTTAGACTTATTCTTGTCAATGGGAACAACAGTAAGGTGCAGAAAAGTGAGGAGCAACTGGAAAATGTGGCCCTAGTTGGAAAAGGGAAAGCGAAGAAAGGGTCTAGCAAAGGACCTAACCCAAAAGGTGAGAAGAAGAAGGACCTTTCTAAGGTCAAATGCTACGGCTATCATGAGTTTGGCCACTATGTTAGCAATTGCCTGTAAAGGAAAAAAAAAACAAAAAGAAGGGAAAGAAGCAGACAATAGCTTCAACAAGTGCATATGAGCTCTCTAGCAGGATGGAATAGGAGTTCACACTCATAGCTTGCTTGACTAGCTCAACCTCACAGGGTGTTTGGTATATATACAATGGGGCGTCATTCCATATGACAGGAGTTAGGAAGTACTTCTCCAGCGACAAGGAGGAGGACATCAGTTTCCAGATTCAGATGGGGAACAAGTCCAAGTGCAATCTAGTTAGGAAAAGGACTGTTCTATTTTAGCGGGAGGCTGGCAAGCCAATACCCATTCATGATGTATTGCATGTGCCTGGCTTGGGCATGAACATGATTTCCATATCTATCCTTCAGGATAAGGGTACAATGCACTCTTTAGAGGGGCGCACAAGGATTGGAAATCATCCATAGCTATTAGAGTTAGGAGTAACCGACTTTACAGGTTGCAATTTGATACTTTGAAGGCACGGGAGAGCAGTAGGGATCCTAGAGATTAGGGAGAGCTACGACGTAGGAGGATGGGACATATTCATTAAGGAGCACTCAAATTGCTTTGTGAGATGGTGACAGGTGTTCCAGAGTGAGCACAAAGCATTGATGTATGTAGGGTGTGTGTGTTGGGGAAGTTTGCGAAAAAAGATTTTCCAAGGAATGACACCAAATCCAAGGGAGTTCTTGATCTAGTACACTGAAATATATGTGGATCGATGTCGACGAAGTCTCTTAGAGGATATGATTACTTCGTTACTTTTATCAATGATTTCTTCAAGATGACTTGGATATACTTCTTAAAGACCAAGGATGAGGTCTTCAATCGTTTCCAAGAGTTCAAAGCTCATGGAGAATTTGACAAGAAGGAAGGTGAAGGTTCTTCAGTTAGACGATGGAAGCGAGTACACAGGGAAAGAGTTCTAGGAGTTTTATACTAGGGAAGGAATTAAGATAGATTGGAGGATTCCTTACAACCCACAACAAAATGGGGTTGCTGAGAGGAAGAATTGTTCAATATTGGAGGCAGTGAAGGCTATGTTGTATGACCAGGATATGCCACATTACTTATGGGTAGAGGCATGCAGTATGACAATATATATACAAAATAGGGTTCCACATAAGGCATTGGGAAAGATGACACCAGAGGAGGTGTTCACAAGGGAAAAGCCAAATGTCAGCCACTTAAGGATATTTGGTAGCTTAGCATATTGTCACATTCTAGGGGACACACATTCCAAGTTGGATAAGACTGCAAAGAGGAGGTACTTTGTGGGGTACAACGAGACCTCAAAGGCATATCAGATATTTATTCCAGGGGCCAGGAGGATTATTGTCAGGCGTGATGTCAAGTTCATGGAGGACAAGGCATACAAGAGGTCCAGAGATTTTCCAATAGATGATTAGAGTGAGCAACCAGCAAAAGCTCCAAGGATTGAGCAACGAGATCAAGGGCAATAGAGCACGAGCACAATTACCAGTGCGAGTACAGGTGTAGGAGTTACTGAGAGTTCGCAGACAATGGAGCAGTAGATGTAGCAGATCTGAGAGATGCATCAAGAGGACATGGAGATTGACATTCCATCCTCTACAGTTGGTAGGAGGAACTGTGAAGTTCAATAGACACATAAGGATGCTCAGGAGTTTGTTGGAGCTCCCAGGACGAGCAGTAGATAACAGAGACAACTAGAAAGGTACACTAGGTACATGGCATTGGTTAGTTAGTTGGTATATAGTGAGCCTTCGAACTATCAAGAGGTTAGACAACACCAGGTGTGGTGAGATGCTATGGTTGAGGAGTATACCTCAATCATGTAGAACGATGTGTGGGAAGTTGTGCATAGGCTAACAGATAGGGCGGTGGTTGGATGAAGCTGAATCTTTAAGATCAAGCATGATGCAGATGGCAGCATCGAGAAATACAAGGTAAGGTTCATGGCCAAGGGGTTATCTCAAAAGGAGGGAATAGACTATGGGCATACATTCGCTCCCGTGGCCAGGTATACTTGTATATGAATTGTGACCTTACTTGCAACATAGATGGGATGGCAGATCCATCAAATGGATGTCAAGAGGATGTTCCTTAATTGTGACTTGGAAGAGGAGGTATACATAGAACAACCAAAGGGATTTGTCGCACACAACAGTGAGACCAACATGTGCAGATTGAAGAGAGCTTTGTATAGGCTCAAGTAGGCTCCCATGGTGTGGTATGAGCGCATTGATAGATACTTATAGGGAATGGGCTTCATGAAGAGTGAGGCGGATGCAAACCTCTACTACTTGGTGGTTGGGTGTGAGATTCTCATTCCTGTTTTGTATGTGGACGACTTGTTTCTAACAGGTTCACTGGGGTCATAAAGGAGTGCAAGAGAGACCTTGTAGTAGAGTTTGAAATGAAGGATTTGGGGCTTATGCACTACTTTCTAAGCATGGAGGTATGGCAGACAAATGGAGAGATTTTCCTTAGGCAAGGGAAATATTGCATCGAGATCTTGAGAAGGTTTAGGATGGAGGATTACAGAGCCATGTCTACACCCATGATCACAAATTGGAGGAAGATAGATGCATCTAGGGAGAAGGATGTAGACCCCACCTTATACAGGCAATTGATTGGCTCTCTCATGTATTTGGTCAACACTAGGCTAGATATATCCTTTGCAGTAAACTCTCTCAGTCATTTCATGGTTGAACCGAAGAGAGTGCATTGGACAACAATAAAGCATGTGATGTGGTATTTGCATGGTACAATCGAGTATGGGATTAGATACGATCTCAGGTTAGTGGGCTATACTGATGTAGATTGGGTAGGTAGTACAGTGGACAGGAAAAACACTTCAGGGTGTTGCTTCAACATGGGATCAGGAGTTGTCTCTTGGTACAATAGGAAGCAAAAGTTCGTGGCACTGAGTTTTGCAGAGGAAGAATACATAGCAATTAACATGGCGACATATGAGGCCATATGGCTTTGGAAGCTGCCGATAGCCTTGTTTGTTCAGAGGATTGAGATGACAGTGATACACAATGACAATCAGAGTTGCATCAGGTTATCTGAGAATCCAGTGTTTCATGATAGGTCTAAGCATATAGACATCAGGTATCACTACATCAGGGATTGTGTACAATGAAGGATAGTTAAGCTACAATATATACCTACAAATAAGCAAGTAGCATAAATTCTGATGAAGGCCTTGGGGAAGGCAAGATTCATCTTTAGAGATAAGTTGGGTGTTATGCAAAACACCTTCCTCGCTAAGAGGGAGTGTTAGTTTGTGTAGCTTGGATAGGTGCTCTTGTCTTAGGTGGTGTCTATGAGGCTAGAAACACAAATGGATTAATTATCTCCAATAACTAGAAAAAGAAAATTGCCTTAATTAGATTTAATTAGCCAATTTAATTATTTTCCTAATTTTAGCTTTTGGAAAAGTGGTTAATTAATCGGGATTAATTGAGACAAATTGATTTCTCTCTAGTGACTTCTAGAAAAGTGATTGAATGAAGTCAAGATGATCTTAGCCATTGATTGTCAATAGATCGTGGCCGTTGATTTCTCAACAAGGGATTATAAGAGGGGATCAATGGGGCTTTTGGAGATATAATGAATTACAGTGAGAGCAAGGGTGCAATGATAGCGTGGAGGACACCAATAGTTGATTTCAACCGTGATTGAAGATCAAGTTGCTAGAGAGATTTCTTCACAGCGATTTGCAGATTCTTAGTGACAAAGGAGATCGATTTTATCTGCAAAAGCCAAGTTTCCCAGTGGCGGTGCAAATTGACTGAGGAGGATGAGTTACTAGAAGAAGAACGAAATTCCCACAGAGAGTTGATTTGCAGGAGAGGATTCATTCTTTCCTGTAGAGTTCGATTTTCCAGTGGAGGCCATGATATTATGCCAGGAAGTGCGAATTGCCAAAGGAGGCTGAGTTATCTACCAAGGCTGCATGTGTGGATTTATCCAGGTTTCCAGAGGAGGGCCAAATTGCTTCCAAGAGGTTAGATCATCTAGCAAAAGTGAAGAAAATAAATTTTCAGAGGTTTGCTAATATTACGGCAAATAATGTATGGGATTTCAATTATCACTGAAGCATAACAAAATACTCATCTGTAGAACCAGTTTTCCCCACATTGGTGTTTTTCCAGGGATAATTTGTTCAAAAATATCAGTGTTTATTCTTTTGTGTGTGTGATATTTTCTCAGTTCTTGTGATTTAATTTTGGTGAGGTTGCAGTAGTGTTTATTCAGTATTTGAAGATAGGTGAATAAAAACCTGATTAACTGCAACAGTTTTAAAAATTTCACAGAGAATAGTTATGAGGAAGTCCTATTTGAACCTAAAATAAGCCTTTTCCATATCTATCTTCAAGAACATACTTTCATCTTCACGATCCTTGCAGAATGGAATGTTTCCCCCACTACTATGACATTGTCGAAAGCCATCCTTCTTGGTTTAGAACCCATGTGATTTTTTAAAGTCAATTCCCTTATAAAATCATGCGTTTTCTTAGTATCACTTCCCGTATAATCCTATAGCTCACATTCCATAGCGATGGTGGTTGCCAGTCATTAGTATGAGCAAATGCTTTGCTTTTAGGAATTAGAGCAATGAATGCTGAGTTAATGGAGGGATCAGTATAAATATTTCCTATACTTATTGGATTATTTCCTTCAAAATAAGAGCCACCTTCTCTGCCACAAGCTTGTAGAATTTAGTAGTTAAACCTTTCAGTCATGTAGATTTATCCTATAGGGGTTCTTTGTTGACCTTCTCTACTTTCTCCAAGGTAGTGGTGAATTTGAGCTACTTGTCAAACAACTATCTTGTATCAAGGTATATGTTCTTCTTTATCTTAACATAGTGCTAATTTCTTTTGGGTGTTTTTATCTCCTCCTAATGAGTGCTCGATCAATAAGGCTTTCCTTCTCCTTTAAGACATTAGTCCAGCCCATAGTTTTAAACACATTGAATTTGAGACAATTCCTTCAGCCATGATTCCTTGTGATCCCTAGTTTCAACTACCCAAGTTGAATATTCCTTTATTTCCTTTCAAAAGTTTGATTAGTTCCTTCTTTTCTTTTTGGGTGAGGAAAGATGATTTGGCTTAGACACCAATTCCTACCATCATGATTATTTGGAGATGAAGTCCTTATTTTTTCATGGTTTAGAGTTTAAGTTAAAGGAAAAAGGAAGATCCCGCGCCTTTTTATATTTCATTAATGGTAAATGGCCTAATTTTATACAACTATATGCTTGATTGTGGAGCATCAACTAATGTCATGACGTTAGGTATTATGAATGAATTGGGGCTCAAAATAGCTTGACATGCAAGCATTGGATTTGCGGAAGTGTAGGTATGTAGGGTGATCAAAATTTTGGAAGTGTACTTACAAGTATGCTTGAAGAAAATTATAACGATGGATGTTGTAATAATTGATTCCCAGTTAAGTGGGGCATGTTGTTATCTAGAAAATGGGCCGTAGATGTTGGAGGAAGTATACAAATGGACTAGTCATATGTCGATATTTCTATTTCTCCTAGAGTTACAATCATATTTTTTTTTGTGAACAAAAGATGCTGCACCATGTGGAACACCCTTAACAATTAGATTTTGAACCATTATACTTAGTATTTGAGAGCTAGATTTGGGTACCTATGTGGTCATAAATGATTAGGGATAAAATATCTTGCCGATGTTTTTGCAACATCGGGCAGAGATTCTCCCATGGGGTCATGCTAATTTGACTAGTGGGGGAATGATACATTCACCCAAAGAATCCATGCTGATTTGGCCAAGGGTGAATGGCCTAGGGGCAAACATCTTCCATGGGGTCATGCTGATTTGACTAAAAGAGATTGATACATTCACCCATGGGGCCACGCTGATTTGGCTAGGGGTAGATATTCCACAGTGCTCACATTTCTAGCTCCTACGTGGAGTGATCTATTTTATAGAGTAGGTTTGAATTGTTTAACTAATGGGTTTTTTACCTATTACTGGGGTTAACAATTCTCGTCTAATGTTGAGTTGTCATGTAGGCTCCATAAGTGAGGGGGTGAAGAGCCACCTGTTTGGGTGTCCACTAACATTAGAGCTCTATATAAATAGACAGGCATGTGAGAGGCAAATCAATCAACATAGCAAGCTCATTTGAATCTTTTCTAATGGAGGAGAAATTTCAACTAGGAGAAGTTTCTTGTGTTAAATTATGCAACTAAGGTCAAATTCCTCTTTTGACATCTTATTTGATGGATATGATGATTGCATTGAATTCCTCTTTTCGAGAGTACCAAAATCGACCTAAAGATCATCAAATTTGGACAAGGGAAAGTGTACTTACGAAGAAAAGCCCTCATATGCACATTTGGACAGGTCGACCCTAATGGTAAATTGGTCACCCTTGGAAACCTATAAATACAAGTGACCTCAAGCTCATTTGTACATCACCAAGCATCTTCTTCTTCTCTTCTTTATTGATTGGTTCACACAGGTTTGAGGTTGGGTCGACAAAAGAAGTTTGCAAAGGTCTGAAATTAGAGGGTCCGAGGCTCGCATCTGTTTTTTGGGTTTTTGGGTTACAACTGTTGGCTCGTCACAGGACAAATTTGACCAAGTCACTGGCTTGCAGGCTCAAGGGAGCGACTAGAACCCTTCAGGCGCTCACACAACTCCTCCTCAATGCGACTGGGAAGTTTGACTAAAATTTGACCGTTGATCGAAGTTGACTACAATTGACCGCAGACAGGAAAAATTGTCTCTGATATATTTTGTGTTGAAATTTCCAAGACCCTGGTGTTAGGATAGAATCTTAAAATATTTGACGCTACGAAATCAAGAATCTCAACAAAGCTACTTTGCAGAATGGAATATAAACAAGAGTAAATCACACATGCACAATTATCGACAACTTTCTAGAAAATTTTCAATCCAAATTCATTATATTAATCAACATATAATACAACTTTCTAGGGCTCTCGTACAAGGGATAATGGCCCTCAATTATCCACAAGTACAAGAATATAAGATACAATGACAATCTCAGCGTCAATGTTGTATCTCGTCCTGCCAATCCTTTGCTTCCGATCTGCTCTCTAGTTGCCCCTTTATTCCATCAAGAGACAACACATAGAGACTCCAGGAGGGTTGCCACCTATCACTGCTACAAGTCCCTTTTGCTTCAATGAACACGGGCTGATCCAATCTGCTCTTCTAGGCTGTCAATACCTGAGCTCCAATTTGCCAATCTAGTAGCTTCTTTCGTCCATCAAAGAGCTACACATTAGGTTCGATCCTTCACCCAAAGCACAACTGTCAATGTCCTTGTCATGCTGATCTAGGGCTACTTTGGGCTACCTACATGCTGCCCTCCAACAGTCCAAAGGTGCCCAATCCAACTGTCACAAATCCACTGTGAAATCTGCTCATAGGAGAGACTTCTAACCACCAATTCAAGCCTTCCAATTGGCTCCCACATGCTGCAAACAATTCTATCCAACTAGCATATTTTCAACATAAATACACCATACAAACACATACCTGTTTCTCCTTTTCTTGGACTGATATACTGCTATAGCCCTATCTGGTTAGGGCAACTATTACCCCTTTCAAAACTATCAAAACAACTTTTTCTCAGTTGCGGCTAGCCTCCACATTAGGGGAATTTTGAGGTCTAAAATGGGCCTCCTAAGAAAAATGTACAACCAAAATAAACTTTATAAGAACCAATAGGATTTAAGATGATGGTGTCAACCAAGGGGATGATTCACCATTTTTAGAATAAAAAAGTAAAAAGATTAAAAAGTAATAAAATAATAAAACTACTTTTTCAACTTGTATTTTCAACTTATCTCCCTAAGTTTCCACTCAAATTTCGAGCGGGAGTACTCGTTGGATGCAAAATTCAATTCCTCATCCAAGGAGTACCCATGTTGCATACTTATGATGGACCCTGCTACACGAAAAATGAGAAATACACGAAAAAATGTAACGTTTTTCATGTATTCCTCATTTTTCGTGTAGCAGGGTCCATCGAAAGTATGCAACATGTGTACTCCTTGGATGAGGAATCAAATTATACATCCAACGAGTGTTTCCACTCGAAATTTGAGTAAACCCATAGGGAGATAAGTTGAAAATATAGCCTTTTATTTTTTCCCTCTAAAATTTGATGATGTAATATAATCTTATTTTATTATTTTCACTATTATTTTATAATTTCCTTAGGGGGCCCATTTTAGACCTCAAAATTCCCCTAATGATTAGGGTCTGCCTCATGTGCTGAAGTCTGGGTTATTTCCTAGCCCTTAAACTAGTCTTCGATCCCTCCTCTTCCTGAGTTAAGGGACTCAGCCCTCTCCCAGACTCTTGTTCAGCTCTGCGGCCCCTGCTTTAGAGGTCTGTCCACACTCAAATCATATCCAAACAAGCCCAGAACTCTGTCAAATAATGTAATACCCACACAATTGACCTTAAATAGTCCTCCTGTAATGTGGCCTAGCTCCAAGATCACTGCGGCCTCCTCACAGTCACAAAAGGAACCTAAAACATAACCCTTTCTCCTTCGTGAGGTCTCCTTCTAACCTGTGGCTGCCTTAGAGGTATATTACACATGAAAGATGCTCATTTTGGATGAGGAATGACCTCCAACGTCACTCCTATATATGCAAATCCATTTGGTGTAAAAACATGACTTGTGGCACTCCAAATTGTCAAGCCAACCTCCATTAGGTGCCACATTAACCCACAATTTCACTAAAAAATTCATAACTCATCTTCTACAACTCGGATTTTGACAATTATCATTGTGTTGGATTCTCCTCAACACCCTCTATCATCTCCATCCATCACATGTAGAAAATGCCTCATGGTTTTGGCCCAAACATCGATGGGTGCAAAACCCCAACCTTGGGTTCCAAGGCAATGACCTATTGTGGTGCTCCAACCTCCAAACCCCGAACCCTAGGGCTTGGAGTACCTCCCAAGCTATCAAAAATCAACACTCCCTCTTAGTGAGGGAGGTACTTCCAAGACTAGGAAGTAGCTCATCATCATCATCACTACTTGCAACACTCACCCAACTCCTGGTGCTCACAACTACATCAATCCTTGTAGTATGACTACACCACTCTCGGAAGTGTCGTTGTCATTGCAAGCATCCTGCTTCTTCTTCTTCTCCTCTTGAATTGACTTCCATTCTCTCCATGATTCCTTCTTGGCAGATGTTGAAGCACCCTTACTCCCCACTGACCACACTCTCTTCTTGGGCTGCAAAGTCTCCCTCTGAACCTGCAAACTCCCTCTAGAACTTGACTCCCTTTGAGCCTCTAGAACCTGGACCTTCTAATCTGGACCCTGGATTTGCCCCTTTGAAGCTTGCACCTGGACCTGCTTCTCTGGAATCTGCACCTTGTCCTCTTGTTTCTTCTTTCCATCATCTATAGGCTTGCCCGTCATCCTATATAGACCATGATCTCTAACTCCAAGCACGACAGCTGTGGAGCTAGAGCCTCTGGGTCTGAGTCTTGCCTTTCCATCCTGGAATAAGACCTCAAACCCCTTCTTATCGATCATCGAGACAGATATCATGCTATATTTGAGTCCTGGTGGAAACAGTACATCCTGGACCCGCATCACTCGTCCTGTCTCCATTCTAAATGGCACAACTCTCGATCCTCGGATCTCCTTTAGACTCTTATCGCCCAACACCATGTACAACTTTGATTCCCACTCAGCTAGAGTCTTGAATACCTCTTGTGACCCTGTCATATGTTTCGACGCATGACTGTCCACGTACCATCCATCCTCATCGATGGTACCCTACGAGAAATGAGAGATCATAGCAAAGTCCTCCTCCTCCAACTCCCTGGTGAGAGCGTCTATCTCAACAGAAGTGGAAACACCGGCGACCTGCTTCCCTTTCTTCTTCTCATCATCTCCTGTCTTCTTCTTCATCAGACATCTCGACAAAAAATTACCCATCTTGCCACAGTTAAAACACTTGAATTTATTCAAGTGCTTCTTTTGCTTACCCTTCATTCATGCTACAAATGCCACATCATCATCTAAAGCCTTCTTCTTCAGATGAAGATCCTCATCTCGCAACTCTTCCTGAATGAAGTCATCCCACAACCTATTCCAGTCTGGCAACTTCTCTCTGGAAACGATCCCCTTGATGAAGGGCTTCCATTCCTCAGTGAACCCTTTCAAAGCAATCCTCACCATATCAAAATCTGAAATAGTCACACCAATGACAACAAGCTCATCTTTGACCTAAGACAATCTCGTCAGATACAAAGTCACTCCTTCACCCTGTATCATCTTGGTGGAATTCAACTTATCCTCCAATACCAGTACCCGATTCTCATTATTATTCTAGAACAAATTCTGAAGAGTCATCCACATCCCATGTGCAGTGTTCTTCCTGGACAAATGAGGTCAAACTTTCAAAGCAATCCTCACCATATTAGAATCTGAAATAGTCACACCAACAACAACAAGCTCATCTTTGACTTGAGACAATCTCGTCAGATACAAAGTCACTCCTTCACCCTCTATCATCTTGGTGGAATTCAACTTATCCTCCAATACCAAAACCTGATTCTCGTTCTTATTCTGGAACAAATTCTGAAGAGCCATCCACATCTCATGTGCAGTGTTCTTCTTAGACAAATGAGGTATTAGGGGATCCTTCACACCATCAAGGATGATCAATCTCGCTATCGTATCTAATTCCTTGTACACTTCCAGCTCCTTAGGGTCAGTTGGCTTCTTGATCTCTTTCTCGGCAAACTCCTAGATCCTATTGACTTGCAATACCAACTTGATCCTTTCCTTCCAAGGACTATAGTTGGACAACCCTTCCAACCTGTCCTCATATCGGAGACCAACCTGCAACTTCGACATTGTAGTGAACCCTTCACCTACAATGTGACCAACTCCCTCTTAAGTTGTATTTCGTTGTGCACACTCTGATTCACTGTACCTCAAAGTAGCTTAGACACCTTCTGGTTCCATGTTGAAATTTCCACGACCTTGGTGCTAGGATAGAATCTTAAAATCTCTGACGCTACCAAACCAAGAATCTCAACAAAGCTACTTTGCACAACGGAATATAAACAACAGTAAATCACACATGCACAATTATCGACAACTTTTTACAAATTTTTCAACCCAATTTCGTTATATTAATCAACATATAATACAACTGTCTAAGGCTCCCGTACAAGGGATAATGGCCCTTAATTATCCACAAGTATAAGAATACAAGATACAATGACAATCTCGCTACAAGCTCAACATCTATGTCGTATCTCATCCTGTCAGTCCTTTACTTCCGGTCTGCTCTCTAGTTGCCCCTTATATAATGTTCTGAAATAGGAAAAATAGTGATATACAAAGCAAATAACACATGCAAGCACCAAATTTCCGAAAATCAGTGAACACCCATGAAATCTCCACAAATACCAAGCAACTGAGTTGTTTTATTAAATATATGGAGCAAGAGTACAATGGTATGGAAGGAGTGCACCTGGGCTTGCCTCAAGGGCAAGCTTGACAAGACCCAGGTGAGAAAATGCAACACCCAAAAGAGAGAGTGAGTTGCCCCAATAGGCCCTGCGCTACCCCAGGAAACTGCATTGTCTGTTGGAAAGATGCTGTTGAAAGTCCCACCTCCAGTGCTCAAAAAATTATGCAAAATTAGCCTCAAGCTCCTCTTAATAAACCCACATAAACCTAGAAAGGGTTTAGCCTATACCTGACCTCCGAAAATCGACCCCAAATACCATGTCCTCCTCAAATTGGCTGGAAAATACAACCTGTCTAGAAATGTGTTGAAGCAGCCTTCCAATTGCCCCAAAAATGATGAACTCCACTCCCCGGATGATCTCCTCAAACTCTTTTTCTCAACCTTCCATGTGTGCCTAGAAATCAGGTTCTGTGTTGGCCCAAAAATTGTGTCACTATTGTTATCTGAAAGTGGTTCGAGTCCCTTGTTGGAATGCCCGGATTGCCCTAAAATTGATGTTGTAGCTTCCTCTTAATTTTTCCCACAAGACCAAGAAAGGAATTGGTCCCAATTCTTCAAACCAGAAAACCCACAAAATGGAACAATATTACCAATAGCTCTTGGTTGGAAAGAGACACCTGTTTGACCTTGCTAGAGTGCCCAGAAAATTTAGCCAAACTAATCTTGGTCTCTCCATAATAAACCCAGAAAGGGTTGGGCCTAATTCCAACCTTCCAAAATTGGCCCCAAATAATGTGAGCACCCTCTACAACTAGTTAATTCATACTACTTGGTAAATAGCTGCCAAAGCGAACTCTCCTAAGGGGTACGAATTCCCTTTGGAGTGGCCCTTGCACTCCACTTGCACTTTGATTTATTACCTTTTCTAATGTTTGGAAGCCTTCTTTTCTTAAAAAGCCAAGTGGGGTCCTCCTAATCCACCTTTCCTAAGTCCTAATGCCAAAATATCTCTCAATGGTCAAAATTGCAAAAATGGAAATTCTTCTTAACCATATTAATTAATTGGGGACATTACACCTTAGTCCATCAAGAAACAACACATAGAGACTCCAGGAGGGCTTCCACCTACCACTACTGCAAGTCACTTATGCTTCAATGAATACAGGCTGATCCAATCTGCTCTTCTAGGTAGATCAATACCTAATCTCCAATCTACCAATCTAGTAGCTTCTTTCGTCCATCAAAGAGCTACACATTAGGCTCAATTCTTCACCCAATGCACAACTGTCAATGTCCTTGTCACGTTGATCTAGGGCTACTTTGGGCTACCTACACGCTACCCTCCAACAGTCCAAAGGTGCCCAATCCACCTGTCACAAATCCATTGTGAAATCTGCTCCTAGGATAGGCTTCTAACCACCAAGTCAAGCCTTCCAATTGGATCCCACAGGCTGCAAACAATTCTATCCAACTAGCATCTTTTCAACACAAATACACCATACAAACACATACCCGTTTCTCCTTTTCCTGGACTGATATATTGTTGTAGCTACTATTTGGTTAGGGCAACTGTTAGCCCTCTCAAAATTGTCCAAACAACCTTTTCACAGCTGCGGCTAGCCTCCAATTAGGGTCTGCCCTCATGTGCTGAAGTCTGGGCTATTTCCTAGCCTTTAAAGTTTAAACTAGTCTTCGGTCCCTCCTCTTCTTGAGTTAAGGGACTCGGCCCTCTCGCAGACTCCTGTTTAGCTCTGCGGCACCTCCTTTAGAGGCTTGTCCACACTCAAATCATATCCAAACAAGCCTAGAACTCTGTCAAGTAATGCAGCTTCCTTCCAGACCTGCAATACCCACACAATTGACTTTAAATAGTCCTCCTGTAATGTAGCCTAGCTCCAAGATCTCTTTGTCCTCCTCATAGTCACAAAAGGAACCTAAAACATAGCCCTTTCTCCTTCGCAAGGTCTCCTTCTAACCCGCGGGTGCCTCAAAGGTATATTACACATGAAAGATGCTAATTTTGGATGAGGAATAACCTCCAACATCACTCCTATATATACAAATCAATGTGGCATTAAAAAATGACTTGTGGCACTGCAAATTTTCAAGCTGACCTCCCATTAGGTGCCACATTAACCCACAGTTTCATTAAAAAATTCATAACTCATCTTCTACAACTCGGATTTTGACGATTCTCGTTGCGTTGGATTCTCCTCAATGCTTTCTATCATCTCCATCCATCACATGTAGAAAATGCCGCATGGTTTTGGCCCAAACATCAATGGGTGAAAAACCCCAACCTTGGGTTCTAAGCCCACAATGACCTATTGTGGTGCTCCAAACCCCGAACCCCTGGGCTTGGAGTACCTCCCAAGCTATCAAAAATCAACATTCTGATGTTGGGAACATATTTCTTGTTGACACCTAATCCTCAGCGGTTGGGTGTACCCGGAATGTGAACAGTCATCAAGAAGATGAACTGATCAGTCACATTCATGTATATAAACAATAGTTACCTAATGAAATACATCAATCAGTTTTTTCTGCCAAGTCTGGAGTTACCCTGGCCTGACATGGTATCAGAGCACAGGTCCCAGGTTCTAAAAATAGTCGTAACTCCCTCTGTCCTGAGCACTGCCACTGCCTCTGTCCATAACTGCGCTCTGTCCATAACGCTTGTCTCAGACCTGCTCCACCTGCGATTTAGCATTATTCATTGCCAGACCTGCTCCATCTGTGATTTTCCATATAATACGCTGCTCAATTTTCCATATAATAAGCTGCGCTGCTGATGGTGTCAGCTGCCTGAAGCCGACTCCAAAACCGTTCTGTTGGGTGAATATTGTTGGTCCAGGCGCGTTCTGGCCTGACATGGTCCATTGCCTCACCAGACATATCGCTGCTCTGCCTCAGTCCATGGCAGACATGGTATGCGTTGGTGCCTGTAACGTAATCCTATCGAAAAGACTACGCGAGAGGAAGGTCTGTTTCATGCATTTCTGCGGCGTGAACTCGGCCTGAAGCTTGCGAGCCATTCCGTAAGCATGAAATTGCTTGCATTTTCCACCGAGTATAGCCAATGCTCTGTCCTCCGAGTATAGCTGGTATTCCGAGGCACTGCACCTCAGTGGGAACAGATACGTTCAGTTCCTTAATTGTGCTCATTATCTCCGGTGCAAGTTCCATCTCGGCAAAGGAAGAAACAGTGGGACTCTTCGTTTCCTTTTGAGAATTAGCGGTTCCCTTGGACGGCAGCTTTGCGACATTTGGGGCGTTCTTAAGGTGCCTGGACCGTAGCTTTTCCAATAACGAAATCACACCAGACGTTCCGGAGACGGATTTGCCAAAAAAAAAAAAGGAAGGCATGTTATCCAACGTTTCTTTTTTTTTCTGGCATTTAGATGGCAGCTCTTGTGCATAAAATGCTCCATTTTGGACTGAATATTGTACATAAACTTCTGGCCCACGAATGAAGCCTGAAAACTTCTTTTACCTTTGAATGACCGAAGCTGGGACTCCACTGCGTGGGAATGTGAAAAGATTGATGCGCTGTTTTTGCTGATGCGTTGAAACATGGCTATCGTGCGGTGTTTTTTTATTTGAGATAGAGTGTTGAATTAATGCATGTTGCTGTGGCTATATTAAAGCAGTGATTTATATGTGCGCTAACGCTGTATATATATGTGTGCACTGTGGTTACATTGACCAGCGTTTGAGTTTTGGACGCCTGATGATTAACCAGCATATATATATTGACCATCTTGTTTGAATAAATAATTTTTGAATGCGTTTTGGACGCTATTTAAATAAGTTTTGAATGGTTTTTTGGACGCTGTTTGAATAGTTGTAGATATGGAATGTGGTGGATATATTATATGAGGATACTTGGAGGGATTTGAAGAAACAGTACATAAAAGTATTTGAAATCTGTTGCCTTTTTGAATACTACTTCACTGTATATCAGCAGAAGTTTTTTTTATCAACAGAAGTTTTTTTATCAGCAGAGGCATTTTTTACAGAATGCATTCAATCATCTCTATGGTAGGGATAGTTCTCACTGGCAAGGAGAACTATCCTGAATGGTCCCGGATGGTAAAACACACCCTCATCTACAATGAGTTGTGGAAAGGAGTATGTGTCGGAGAAGAAGACAAAGACCCTGTGCAGCCTACATCAGATAAAGAGCTTGTCATTTGGGAAAACAAGAACAACAAAGCCTATGCATTAATCGCAGCATCTGTAAATGAAGAAGTAAGTCGTCATATTTCATCTTATTCAACTGCCTTTGAAGCTTTACAAAAGCTGAAAGAACTCTATGACTCACATTCTGCACTTGAAGTTGTTCAGCTCATGATTAAACTCTTCACTCTTGAACTGAAAAATAATGATCCTCTTGCTCTTGCATCTGAAGTAAAATCCATAATGCATGATATCAAATCCACTAAGGTTGAGCTGGATATCCCTCTTATTGCTTTTCTCAAGGCACTCTATCCTACTTACTCCAATTATCTTGAGTCTTTACAAGCAAATGGAAATCTTAAAGATATAACCTTTGACTCTTTTGTGAAAAAGTTTGCTGAAAGAGAGAAAGCCTTTGGAAAGAAGACAGTCCCTGAATCTTCTGAAGAGACTGTTTGCCTTGCTCATAAAGAAAAGCATCCTCCTCAAGATTCTACAAGAGGAAGAGGTGGACGAAGAGGAAGAGGAAGATACTTCAGAGGCAGGGGGGGCAGACATTCTCAAGCAGAAAAAGCAGATCTGCATTGCATTCTCTGCAAACGAAATGAATCACATGATGCTTCTACATGCAAGCTACCATGGGACAAAATTGAGCAGAAAAGAAACCAGCAGAAAGGTAAAACTGATGATACAGACAAAGGTAAAGCACCTGAATCCGCTCACTATATTGAGGCACAATGTAACATTGGAGTAAATGAAGATTTGTTTAATGCTTCACTTGCTTCTTCGAAAAATAATTGGTTGCTTGATTCAGGAGCAACCTGTCAGATGACTCATAGGAAAGATTTTTTTGAAGATTTCACTGACAATGTTGATGGAGCAGTATACTTTGCAGATCAGTCAAAAATCAAGCCATCAGGGCTTGGCACAATCAGGCTTAAACTGCCTGGTCTTCCAGACTTTCTTCTGGATCATGTTCTATATCTCCCACAGCTCAAGAGAAACTTGCTGTCCTTGGTCCACATCCATCAGCAAGGTCACTCCATTCATATGTTTGATGGCAAGCTTGAGGTAAAAAAAGCATCTGACCACTCACTTGTCATGAGGGGAATAGAAGAAGAAAGACTTCTCAAACTGCAAAGAACCTCTGCTCATGCACAACATTTTTCATATATTTCTCATCATGAAGAAGGTACACTTCCATCAAGTTTATTATGGCATGCTAGATTTGGACATTTAAACTATGACAGTGTCCGCTTATTGAAGAAAAATGGTGTTGCTGGTTTGCCTACAATTCCTAGAAAACATAAGCAATGTGATGCTTGCATTCTAGGAAAGCATAGCAAACAGTCTTTTCATGATTCACATTCAAGAGCACATAGGAAGCTTGAACTCATTCATTCAGATTTATGTGGTCCAATGCCTGTTCCTTCTGCAAATGGAAATAAATATATCATGACATTTATTGATGATTACACCAGAATGTGTTGGGTTTATTTATTGAAGAACAAATCTGATGCTTTTCAAACATTCAAGAATTTTCATAAATGGATTGAAAATGATGCACAATCTCATATTGGGTCTATTCGCACTGATAATGGGAAAGAATATACATCAAATGAATTTGAAAACTATCTCCGCCAACATGGGATCAAACATCAAACAACTGTGCCTTATAATCCCCAACAGAATGGTGTAGCTGAAAGAATGAACAAAACAATCTTGAATATGGTACGATCCATGCTTTTCTTCAAAAATGTAAAGATAATGTTTTGGGCTGATGCTGTTCTATGTGCTGCATATATAAAGAATAGATGTCCATCTAATGCTATAAGAAACAAGACTCCTTATGAATTGTGGTATGGACATGTTCCTTTGGTAAAACATCTCAGGATCTTTGGTTCCACCTGTTATGCTTTGATACCAAAGGTACATAGAAACAAACTTGGTGCTAGAAGTCGTAAGTGCATCTTCCTGGGGTATTCAAACACCTCTAAAGCATACCGCCTTTATGATGGAGTAAATAAAAAGTTTGTTGTATCTAGAGATGTCATTTTTCTTGAATCATCCAAATCTGACAATGTTGTTGAGCGGCAACTTGATCGCTTGGATAGATTCGCAAAAACGAAATCATTTCAAGAATTTGATAATCAGATTCCACATCTTGAAGGGGGGATTCCTATACTAGATCAACATGTGGAATCTTCTTCTGAAACACAATCTCCCCTGCAAACTCCAACAACGGATGATGCTTTAAGTGATGTAATTGATAGAATTGGGAGACTCAATCTTGATTCAATTCCAACTCAATCAACAGAGCAGCCTGGACCATCTCAGAAAGATCCCCCAAGGTGGCTGACAAAGACACTTGAAAGTGTTCATCCTGATGAAATTGGAAAAACAAGAACCAGAAATTCAAACCGACAAAATGGAGGTGATGTAGATGACTCTAATTCACCTGTTGATATGGATGTTACTTATGATTGTGAATTGAACTTGTCTACAGATTTTGAACCAACTTCCTTCAAAGAAGCTGCTTCTCATGATGAATGGAAAGAAGCGATGCAAAAGGAGTATGATGCTCTCATAAAGAATGGCACTTGGAAGCTGGTTGACCCTCCATTTGTAACCAAACCAATTGGCTGCAAGTGGGTCTACAAGAACAAATACAAAGCTGATGGCTCACTTGACAAGCACAAAGCTAGGCTTGTGGCAAAAGGTTTTGCACAGAAGGAAGGGGTCGATTATGAGGAAACTTTTGCCCCCACAGCAAAATGGGCCACCATCCGGACACTCTTTGCACTAGCTGCTTAGAACGGTTGGAAAGTCCATCAAATGGATGTAAAAACTGCATTCTTGAATGGAGATCTAAAAGAGAATGTTTTTATGTCCCAGCCTGAAGGATTTGCTGTGAAAGGACATGAACATAAAGTATGCAAACTTGTGAAGTCCTTGTATGGCCTCAAACAAGCACCACGAGCCTGGTATGAAAAACTAACAGAGCATCTTCTGAAACTCAACTTCAATCATTTTGATCTTGATGATGCAACTTTATTTGTCAAGAAAGTTGGCAAAACAGTTGTATATCTTGTGGTATATGTAGATGATCTTTTAATGACAGGGAACAATGAAAGCTATATTGCATCCATAAAGAAAGAATTAGGAAAAAGTTTTGAAATGACTGATTTGGGCTATGTTCATTATTATCTTGGCATTGAAGTAACCCAACATCCAAAATCCATATTTCTTTCTCAAAAGAAATACATTGGAGATTTGTTAAACAGATTTGGCATGACAGAGTGCAATCCTCTTTCTACTCTAATGGAACAAAACTTAAAGCTCACATCTATTGAAGGAAAGGAATTTGAGGATGCAACAAAGTATAGACAGCTTGTAGGAAGTCTCATCTACCTCACTACTACCAGACCAGACATTTCATTTGTTGTTGGAATCCTCTCCAGGTTTATGCAAAAGCCTTGTGAGGGACATTGGTCTGCTGCAAAAAGAGTTCTAAGGTACTTGAAGGGAACTCAAGACCTTGGAATCAAGTATACACAAGTGGACGACTTCAGCTTGATTGGATACTCTGATTCAGACTTCGATGGAGACAAAGAAACTGGGGTATCTACTTCAGGATATGCTATGAGTCTTGGATCAGGAGCTGTCTCCTGGAGATCACGCAAACAATCAGTTCCAGCAGATTCCACAACAGAAGCAGAATACGTGGCAGCAGCTGAAGCAACGAAAGAAATTGTGTGGCTCAGGAAAATTCTTGAAGATTTGCAGGTAAAACAAGTACAATCAACTCCACTCATGATTGATAACACCTCTGCAATAAAGTTGGCCAAGAACCCAAAGTTCCATGATCGTACTAAGCACATCAATACTAAATATCATCTGATCCGACATCATGTTGAGGCCAAAACAATCCATCTCCGTCATTGTTCCACAAATGAGCAAATTGCAGACATCTTCACCAAAGCTCTTGGAAGAGAAAAGCTTGAAAGATTCAGAACGATGCTTGGACTCACCAACATCCCTTCAGATTAAGGGGGGGAATTGTTGACACCTAATCCTCAGCGGTTGGGTGTACCCGGAATGTGAACAGTCATCAAGAAGATGAACTGATCAGTCACATTCATGTATATAAACAATAGTTACCTAATGAAATACATCAATCAGTTTTTTCTGCCAAGTCTGGAGTTACCCTGGCCTGACATTTCTGAATATTATTGGGTTATTTTGCTGGATGATATTATATTGGGTTCATTGTACTCTCTACTAAACATTTTATGACAATCTAATAGAAGAAGAATTTCAAAGGGTTTTCCTCTTAGTGGGGTTTTCCCCTGGTCTTTGACCAAATCTGGTGTCTCTTGTTGATATCTTGATTGCCTCCTTTGTCATTGCATTTATTGTTCTATCTTCAATTACTGTTGATGATTGGAATGACTAATTGTTATTGGAATGATTGCTAATTGAAGTATTGAATTGGGCTAAAATAATTGATACAACATAGAACAATCTAAAAATTTGACATTTTGGAGGATCATCTTTCATCTCTTCATCGTCATTTTATCTCTCTTGGATTGGACTAATGCATGTGTGAGAAGAACAGGTTGAGTTTGACCAGTAGCTTGACTAGCTGCATGTGTGAGAGAAGTTGACTATTGTACCGAACTTTGAGTTATGTTGAACGAGTTGTTTGACCTTAAATTTGACCGTAGTTTGTACAACGTTGATCGAGGGTTTGATTGCAGCTTTGACCGCAGTCTACACGTGTGGATTTGACCTCAATTTGACTATCCATAGGGCCGCATGTGCGGGTTGACCATAGGCAGTGGTTTGACGAGTGTTGACTTCTGATTATTTTGACTAGTTTGACCAACATTGACCCATAGTTGTTTGACTAGGTTTGATTGATATTTTGACTAGTATATTGGCACAGATTTCTAGACAAATTTATGATTTGTAACTTTGTTGAAAAAGACAAATTTCTCCTAGAAAAAATTGTTGGGTTTTCTCCCAAGGTTGGGTTTCCTAGGTGAAAATTTTGTGTCTATTGTGCATGGATGTCTTTCTATGATTTTTATTGTTTTCGTTGCATTTACCATTGAGATATTCTGAGTTCAATGATAGCAATGGCATAAAATAATGTTTGAAAATCATTAGGAAGTAATTATCGGGCACAAAATTATATTCTATTGCACTTGGCATAGAATTTCAACACATCTCACTAGATGCAAAGCTTATAAAAGGTTTGTGGACCATGTATTTTAATGGAGCTTGAGCAAGTGCAGATGTTGGAGTAAGGTTATATTTTGTCTCCCCTTCAGGTATTTAATCTCATATTCCATTTTGTCTTGAATTTAATTGCATAAATAACGTTGAAGAATTTGAGGATCTGATACTTAGATTGGAAGAAACAAAGAAAAAGGGAATTAGATGTTTGAAGGCTTTTGGGGATTATGAGTTAATAGTCAACTAGGTAAGAGATTAATATGATGCTAAGAATCCAAGATTTAAGCACTATAGGAATTCAGTGTGGGATGAAATTGAATGTTTTGACGCATTTAACAGTTTTGCTATACAAAGGAGATTGAATGCAATGGTAGATTATATGGCTTCTTCTAGTTTAGCTTTCAGTCCATACATACCAATACCACACACTAGATATGTAGTAGAGGTAATTCTTCAACTTGAAATTCCAAATAATATTGGATCATGGCAAGTTTTTGTGGACAAACTTCATATTTTCAATTTTTTAAGTTGTTTTGATGAATTTGCTTGTCATGTAATAGATTATGTACAAGAAAATGAAAATGAACAAGTATGTAGCATTCAATTAAGAGTTAATAGGATTCCTAAGGGATTGGTTCCCCTAGGAAAAGTGTTTGATAGATTTGATACCTATAAGAGAACTAATAAACCTTGTGCAAAAGAGAAAGTGGTAGAAGTCAATATTGGCTCTAATGAATTTCCAGACATGATTAAACTTAACCAAGAGTGTACATCACACAAAAAATGAAAGTTGGAAACATTGGTGCATGAGTACAAGGACGTTTTTACTTGTTCCTATGATGAACTAATCACATATGACCTGAAAATTATAAAGCACAAAATCCCTTTGATAGGGGATTCTAAACCTTTCCAATAGAGACAAAGATACATGAACACGAAGGTTGCTCCTTTTATTCAAAGAGAAATACAGAAGTTTGTGGAGGCACAAATTATCATTCTTGTTTGGTATTTCAGTTGGGTGGGGAAGATAGTTTTGGTAAGGAAAACGAACAGTGAGTTTCACATATGCATTGATCTTTGTAATGGAACATTGCTTCTATTAGAGATAATATGCTTTACCCAACATGGAGCATGTTCTCCAACTTGTTAGGGGTGCAAGTATGATGTCCATGTTAGATGGTTTTTAAGGTTACGGTAAGGTATTGGTTACTAAAGAGGATAGGTATAAGACTGCCTTTACCACTACTTGAGGTACATTTTCTTATAGAAACATTCCATTTGGTCTAATAAATCCTGGGGAAACATTCCAACGTGCCGGTGACATTAATATTTCTCTTGACAAGTAGGCATGTGAAGAATTGGACAACACTTTGTCTATTCACCCATATCAACATGAGGGGGCATGTATGGAGCAACAGATTGAAGAAATTCAGAGGGACTTGAGGGATCGACCACTAAAGTTGGTCCAACATAAAGAGCACCTAATGAGTACAAGGGCATCCAATGGATGACATACATAGATGGATGACATACATAGAGTGCAGGATGAATCATCTTGGGAGAGCCAGTTGCAGGCTCAAGTCAGAGCCATCGACGAGGGGCCAACGTTGATGTGGAACAAGTAGACGCGGAGGAATCCAGCCAAGCCACAAAACTTTCAGATGATAACAGTCGTGCGGAGTTGAATCCTAACGGGACAGTTTTGTAGGAGGTTGGTGGATTGGAGGAGCGTGGAGTTTCCAGTCAAACAAGGGAGGATATTTTGATGATGTAGAGCAGCCCACTTCGGGAGTATATGGATAGGGCTTGCAACACACTGAGGTCACCTATGTGCATTGGAGAGAGGAGTGTAGTATCCTCTAGATCAATCTTATGGGTTGATTAGTTCAACTAGGCGGACCAATATGAGTTGGATATGAAGCAGCTTGGGCATAGTAGACATATACCATGTGTTAGTGATCATGCGTTCGCTCCTTCCTGTAGGATGGATTGGCAAGACATCATCATTTGGTCTCCTATCGATAGAGTGATATTCGCAGTCAGGGACTTAGTACAACAAAGGCCCTTAGATTCTACGTGCTCTAGTTGGCAATGGGATGAAGGCTGGAAGTACATCAACATTCCAATTGCACTAGCCCAACGTCTGTTTGGTGTGGTTAACCTTGGTCTATGCCATGGGTTAGAGTGGAGAGAAATGATGAGTTGGTATTTTATTAATGGACTGACATCTATAGCCAGAGACAAAGCACGGTTAGAGCCATGGGATATGGACAGTGATGATTGGTCTCAGTGGCATTGGGATCTAGGAGGATCTATGTGTAACTAGATGAGTTAGGAATTTGTTTGGAATGCAGGTACTAAGGGGTCCACACATGATTGGATGATGTAGATGTATGTGGCACAATGGTTCATATGGATCCCGATATTAGTGTACAAATGTCCTTGCAGATGACATGTGTGGATTGCTTGAGGGCAAGCAATCTTGGGGTGGGAGGACTTGTAATATTCCCATTTTCAGTTTCCTCTATTTTGCAGCCATGATGGATTTCCAGGGCACGAGATGGTCAAATCACGGGAGCAGGATTATGTCATAAGGGGTCCTAGAGGAGCTTTGAGTTACTTTTATGAGATCCGATGACATTCGCTTGGCATATTCATCATCAGGAGCAGTTCCACACAACTTGTTTTTGGTTCCATTGCTTTCTGATAATTCCCGTAAAGCAGGGTTATTGAGTGTAACTTAATTAACTAAGCTTAAGGTGGCATTTTGAGGGGAATATTTGACGGAACACCTTAGTGTAATAGCTCATTGGAACCAAAATGAGAAGATCTACAAGATGAGATTGTGAGAAGTGACTTCCAGTGACCTGATGAGGGATGGTAGTTGATTTATCGTTTTCCCAAATTAAAAAGGTGGTTTAATTAAATGAAAGGAGGGAAAAATGCTAAATGGAGAAAAAGGCCAAGTGACTAAAATAATAATAAAGTAAAGGCTTCAAGAGGGGTCCATCAGATCTATAAAAAGAGGAGGGGATCATTTGGGGACATCTTTGTTAGGTTGATCATTGTTGTAGTGAGAGTTGGAGAACGAAGTTCCCAACTTTAGCTAAGCCCTAGGATGGAAACCCTTGGGTTTACTATTGATGCTGGAAAAAAACCCAACATTCTCCGAGGAGGTTTAATCCAAAGAATCTCACGGTGCTTAGTGAAGTTTTGGAGAACTGATCTGCAGTAGCAGTTTTGCGCTTTAGAGCGGGGATCACACAGAGCTCCAATTTGGGTGATATTTTCAATTACAATTTGGAGGTCAGGTTAGCATTGGAGCAAATTATTTGGAGGCCAATTTATCCATCTCGGTTATGTATATGTAATCTTATGCCCAGTAATAAAATAAAGCTGAGCTTGTTTACATTTATCGTGTTATGTGAAATGTCATGTTTTATTTGTCATATTTTACTGGAAATTTTCTATTAAATGGATGCAATTTCTTTTATGAAGAATTTTGTTGAAAATTTTGCCAAATATTATGTTTGGGATATTACATAGTAGTATATTAGGGCGACATAATTGTTTTTTTTAAAGATTAGGTAGATCATGTTACTCACTTGAGGAAATTTTTTGATAGGTGTCACTCATTAGGCATATCGCTCAACCCTAAAAAATCTGTGTTTGGGTATTTAAAGGAAAATTGTTGGGCGCAGTTTCCAAGGAAGGAGTGCGAATAAATTTAGATCAAATAAGGGGCATTTTGACTGTCTTCTTTTTGGATAAATGAGGGATCACATGATCCTTCACCACATCCAAAATAATCATCCTTCATTTCACGTCCTTTTGGTTATGGGTGGCCAATTGTGTAACATCGATATGAGGTGTGAGTTTCTGTTCTACAAACTCCCAGATGTTGTTCTCCATCAATACCAATGCTATACTCTCCTTGTAGGGACTATAGTTTGATGCACCCTCCAACCAGTCTTCAAATCTCAATCTAGTTGTGGCCATCCTTCCAAATCAAACACTTGGCCAAAGATAACTTTATTGGTGGAAATTGATCTATTGTAAATCCGTGTAAAAAATTGTGATCTCCCACTTCTCAAAGTTGATGCTTTGATGCCATGTTAATTTCCCAAATACCAACTTTGATTTATATCCAAAGCAATGTTTTTTTAATCACCCAAATTTTTTTAACCTAGTAAACTATTTTCATCTCACATAGTAGAAAATATGAACTCTCCAATTTATCCTTCACTTTTATTTCTCAGAATAAATAAGGGCTCCTTTGCAAGGAAATTGGACTATAGAAAAATTTACAGCAGATGGAACTTGCATAACCCTCGCTCCTTGAAAATTTGATCTCATGCTACCCTCCAGAACTTGACCTCCACTCACATGTGCAGCCTCAACCTTCCTTAGTTGTCACACGCATGGTTTGTATGCTAAACGCCTTACACTTGTGGCCTGTAAACATTGTTTCTGACACACATGCGTGCTTCCTTGCGCACCCCTTGGCTTGTGTGACTTCCTTGGAGATGATCTCACTCACACATGGGACCCTCTGCAAAATTTTGGTGTTTAGTCACTCGTATGGCCTTGGCCTCCATTGAATTCCCTTCTTTGGATTTTTCAGTTGCAAACTTTTGCTTCTCTTTAACCTTGAGTCTCTCCTTCCTCACTTGAAAAAATCTCTCTCAATCACTTGCAATTTTGTTGTGTCTTCCTTCTTCCCTTAGGTTGTCTTTATAACTCTTCATTGAGCTAGATCTCAACCCTAATCTCCAAAGTGATAGATGGCCAAGATTAAATCCTAACCCACTTGAGATCAACGATTGAGATTAGATGTAGATCGCCAAAGTGAATAATCCACTTTTCCTTAGCCCAAATGGCCAGCATGAATCAATTAAATTAATCAATGTGCTTTTCCTAAGTTAGACCCAGGAAAAATATTATAATGGACACTCACTCAACATGAGCAAGCTCCTAGGAAGGTCTTGGACTACTGCATGCTTGCCACAATATGCATAAGTACCTGTATGCTGCTACAATTACCAACAACCTTTTTCGCTCTTAGACATTTCAGCTATTTCTTCTTCTACTACAGTTTCTTGTTCATGTTCACTTAATTATCCCCTCTTCTAACCCCCTCACCTCCCAATAGAAAATTGAAGTGAGACATCCAATTTATTAGGAGGTTAAGCAGTAGGTTTATCTAAATGCAATCCTCAAAAATGGGATGCAAGATCAAGATACTCAAAAGGTGACTCATAAGGTTCATCACTGGAAGACCTAACATATTTTCCCATTGCTTTAGTGTATCTTCTATGTTTTTCCTTTTCTTTAAGTTTTTGTTTTCCCTCTTTTTCTTTTCTGCGCTGCTCTATAAGAGATTTTTCAGCCTGTTGCTCATTATAAATGAATTCCAGATTAACTGATACCAAATCAGCTTGAGATTCCAACTCGCATGTTGCTATTTGAACATATCCACACCAGTTGGTGGTATAATTGCCAATCTAATGTTTAGGTTTCATACCATATGGATTAGTAGAATCATGTTCCAATACTAGAGCACAATCTTCTCTAAAGGTAGACCTTCTATGATCAACAAAGATTGTGGTACAAAATTTTGTCTTTGGGGGCCATCTTGTTAGACTTTTAAAACCCAACAACTAATTCAATGAATTTTCTGAAGTGAAAAGAACTGCAACTGAACTTTCAACATACATTCATCAAATATACTGAGTTTACTAACTGAACTATTTGCAATGGAAAAACAAAATTGAAGACACAAGCACATTCAGAAAATTAACACCAGAAATTTTACCTAGGAAACCCCAACTGGGGAAAACCTGCAAACTTGTGTGTTCTTCTTATTATGCTCAGTAAAATCTTCAGAAATTGATTACAAATATGAGGGAAAACTTCCCTTCACTCTGCTAACCCACAGTGCAAGTGGTCTGCGCACTTCTCTCCTACTAGGCCTCCCTTCGTGCATATTGTACGAACTCGTACAGGCCTGTACAGTCCTTCTGCACAGCTAAATGGGGCCCTGGCTGAAGTGTACACTGGCTGGAAAATAATCTGAGGCTGTTCGGCCTCTCTTTCTTCCCTACTGCGCTGATTTGAAAACTCTAGGCGCTGAACTCTGTTGAGCTGAACGTGCAAGCTGTCTAGTGCATAATGAGCTGAGTTTGTGCCCTTTTCCCTCTTTTGAAGTCAACCTGGGCCCACCATCTCCACGAATGGTTGAGATTAAATCTCAATGGATGACTGAGATCGTTTCTTTTTCCTAAGTCAAAATAATGAGAGAAAGAAAAAATGTGCCTTTGGCCCATTTGTAGGTCCCTCTGCCAAATTTAGTGCACCTCTAAATTTAGCTGAACCCTTCCTCCTCTAACTCCATTTAACACATCTGCCACCAAGATGATATCTCTTATGATCGAAGGCCCAGTCTTCTTCAACTTCTCCGACTGCTCTAAAATGGCTGAAAGCTTTTGCAAAGAAAGGCTTTTCTTCAGGGACAACAATTCCAGAAGTTGGAGGAAAAACTTGATCATTAGCAAATTTAGATCTTTCTGCCTTTTCCAGGGTCACAGAGTTTACAGATTTAGGAAATGCCAATTTAGGATGTTTTGGAATAAATGGAATTGGCTTTTCAGTTTTGGGAGCGATAACCCTAGCTTCACCATTTTCTGCAGCAATTCTTTTTTGGCCTTTTTCCTTTTTATCAGACTCTATGGACCTATATTGAAAACACCAGTCATCGGAAAGACTAACAGCTTCATAAGATACACCACTTACATCTGCATTAGTTACACCAGTGGTTACACATTCTATCAAGACAGGTTGATGCAGTTTAGGATGTATAGTATTATTATGCTGAAATGAAGTTCATACAATAACAGAGAAACTCTGAGTCTTCTACCATCTTTAAACCTTCGACACCTGCTAGCTTTTTCCAAGCATCACAAAGGTGCTTGTCAGCAAGACACAGAATAATTTGGATAGATAGTTCCAAACTGGGTTCTGGACTGCAAATTACCAGTAATCAATCTGATTCTGGCATGGTCATATGTCAAATGACATGTGTCAAACAACTCAACTATACAAGGAGAGTTAATTCCATGACAGAATAACGGAGCAAGACCAATTCTAATAACTCTAAAATGAGCATAACGATATTTTTGGGTTTTTGAGTATTCTGCAAACTTTCTATGATTATCTTCAGAGAATAAATTTAAAGCTACTATCTGAGTAGAAGGACCCACAATTTTATTTCTAATTTCAACTTCTCAGAACAGATTTTTTTTTGAATCAAAGCAGCCATAGATTTTTCATAAAATTCAAAACTGGTTAACTTTGGTTTGTGAAAAGGAATGAGAAAGAGTAGGAAAAGAGAACAAATAAAAAATACAAAGGAAGAAAAACAACAAAAGAGCATAGGCTTATGAAATTTCTCTTCAACCCTCTTAACAATAGTAGAATGTCTACAGTGTTAGTTGGTGGATTGTGCTAGACTTGTGATAAAGCTATGGTATGTGCTGCTGTCCAATACTTGTGTCAATTGAAAATTTGATTTTCAGCCATCTATGTTTGTTATGAATTGTAGTTTACAGCTGTATATGTCTTGCTGATTTGACATAAGTAAAAGGAAATTGTGTGTTTTTGTAAATCATGGTGAATTAGTAACTCAATGTAGTAATTTGGACAAGGCCCAGGATCTAACCTTTTGGCTTCCTCTATAACACCAAGAGTATATCCAACAGCCCACCAGATATACCAATAACTTGTGACTTAGCAAGTGCCAAGATGTGCCAACTCCACCACAGTGGACTTTATGCCAGGGCTTGCCTACTCTTCGTGCCTTATCACAATGGACCAACATGTCCCTTTACAGCAATTGAAACTGTGTGGAGAGGATAAAAAACTGTTTTCTCAACCACTTAGGCTAAACCCACGGTATGGGTGAAGGGAAACTATGTTATTAATATCATAATTGAAGAAGTTAAGGGCTGTTTTACTACAGTAAAAGTGAGTTTTCAGATCTGGTTTATGCATGATAAGATTGCCCTAGAAGGTTGAAACTTGTCAAAACACTTTGGTAGATTTTCTCCCTAGATTGCTTAGAAGATTGGGTTGTGAAGGATTTAAATATTGTTCTCTTTCAACCATTGTTTTATTCTATATTATTCTATATTTCATAACAGCCAAAAGGCTAAAAATTCATATGGTTAAGATCTTGTAAAACCTCTAGTCAAAGAGATGAAATTTTTGTTTTGCATTAAGTTAATTTGCTTTGCAAATTTTCACATATGGTAGCCTTCAATCTCACTTCCAAGCTCTCAAATCTGCTGTCCTTAGAAACTTAAAATTTGCCTTATTAAAATCCTAACCAAATATCACTGAGATGAGAAAAGAAGAGGGATCCAAGCTTTAAGAATCCCACTCTCTCTTCCGTAGGGCATGAGGCCTACAAGGACTTACCATAGGCCCCACATGAATAAATAAATAAAGAAAATTTCTTTTTCTGATCCCTATTCGGGGAGTTCTCATGGGAGCATTTTGAGAGGGTGCTCTTCGAGGTGCTCCCTATAAACAACAGGGTGCGTCATCAAATGTGAGAATTTTAGGAGTGTGCTCATGGCGTACTCTCGCCTTGCTCTTATTCGAGAGCAGAGGCCGGAGGCAGGGTTTGCTCTCATGCATGATTGGTTTAGATATATAAAATGTCAAAGACAATATAACCATCTTCGCAAATATTGCAAAGAGTGTAGGGTTAGGAAAGAGCTAATCCATATAGAGACTACAGTGGACAACTCCCTTGATCCTTCAAGGTCAGTAATAAGGTTTATCTAGAGGTCAATTCAAACCATGGTTATTAGACTTAGCCAAGTCAAGTCGACTTGATAGAGTGAGATTAGTTTTGAGCAAACCGGTCCAAGTTAGTTGTTGAACTGGCCTTTGGTGGAGCCAGCGGTCAATTAGGTTTGACTTTGCCTTCCTTAGAGTCAATTACTGACTTGGTTTGACTTGGATAAGTTATACCTGAACCTTGTGACCTAGTCAAGTCAGGCTTAACTTGTTCAAGTTTGCATTACGTGATGTGTCAGTCTACCGCTAACACTTAGGCTTGAAAAGAAAAACATAGAAGCCTAGCCTACCTAAACCCAATTTTTTGCTTTATAAATAGACCGCTTCATATTTCTTACCTCAATCAACTTCTCATTCAGACTATTGAGAACTAAAGAATACTTTACTAGGTAGCTCGCTATTGTAGACTATTTGGTGTTGATTTGGAACTGACTTGGAGATGACTTCAAAGGGGAGTCAACTATAATATAGTTTGATGATTTTTGGACTTAGAAGGCCATTTAGAGCATCAATGTTTATGTATGATGTCCAAGACTCCAAGTCTATCATCAATGAAAGGAGGCTGCTCCAGTGAATTCTGAGTGTTGTAATTGTCTGAGGTGTGCTATTACAAGGTCTAGTACACTACAGGTTGGCAAGATCGTATCTCCATGACACAGGATATTATGGCAGCATTCGCAGGTCTGTTCAGTAGTAGGGTGCATCCAGCGTGTAACAATTTCAGGGTGGCCTAAAGAGTGCATCAATGGAGGAGTGTTGGACTTGTTAATAGGTTGCACAGAGGCCACAAATGCCTTTGTATTGGCAGCGGATCAATTGTTCAAATGATAATTGTGGACATGTATATGTATAGGTCTGGGCTGGTTTTGAAGGTGACTGGAGCCAACCTATGTTCAAGGTGAACCTCTTAGAGTCGACCTTAGTTTGGAAGGTTTGTAATTCAAAGGAATTGCTGGGCTGGCCTCAAGTGATTTTGATGAAGTTGTGGCTTGTATGGAGGAGGTGTTTGCATGGGAGATTACTTTGAGCACACTTAAATAATGACATGTACAGTCCACGAAGAAGGCAGAGGGCTGTCGCTGGAGTTTGGGGCTGACTTACACATGAAAAGGACATGAAGTATTGCTTGATGGAGAGGTAGATTGCATGATGATTTTAGTACAGAATCTACAGATCATGTGACTGCTACGGAAGGCCCTTTGGGAGCACATCTGGCTGATTTTGGTGGATTATTTTGGGACTGATTATGGAAGTTGGGGAGCCCTTGTACCCGCATTGGAAACCATTTGAGGCTGTGTGCCCAAATTTAGAGGCTTTTGGGTCACAGATTGAGAGACTTTTGGAGCAAGTCTTGTGGTTGAAGGGCCTTTCTAGACTGGACGTGGTACCGGCACCCCTTATTTGCCTTTCATTTGTGGAAAAGGGCTACCTTTTGAGGGCTTATTCCCATATATTTTGTACTTGTGGCTTTAGAAGTCCCATTTTGTAATATTTTGGATTAATTGATTTGTAGAGAAGGCCTTCTGCCCCACTTGAGGCTAAATTAGGGAATTTTATCTTAGAAAATTATTTTGCTATGATAGAAGTTGAGCACCTCTATAAATAGAGGTGCACTTCCTCTCATTTTCTCATGGAGTTTTGGGAGAGAAATCCCACAGCAATCTGAAATTTTTGTTATTTTTCTTGTAAATTTTTGCTTTGGATATTTCAAGTGAGGTGAATTGTCTTGGGGAAGATACATTTTGAATGGTGGAACTTTCTTTGTATTGATGAAGTGATGCTTGGATGAATAGTGGTATTTTGTTGTTATATTATCTTCCATTTTGCTACATTTGTTGAAGTAGGGTTTCTCATGTGCCATATTAAAAATTGCAACATCTTTTATGAAGTCTGTTTTCTTCATATGCAAATTTGTCATCAAATATCCATCAAGGAAGTTAGATTGCATTCCTTGACCTTAAGTCTCCTAATTTGGAAATTCGCAAGGGTTGGATTGAGAGGTTATTCCTCACTCCTTCCCATGCCATCCAAAATATTTAGCTATTGACCCACTCCTTGTTTGATTCCATATGCCCAGAAATTCAGTAATGAGCCAAGGCAATGGTCCCCCATTTTCCATTGCTGTGTACTTTTTGAAAATCATTAAATTCAAAGTGGCATGTCTTTGGGAACTGGTTTGAGCATCTCCAAAGCCTCAGTAGGGGATCTAGTGTGGCTTAGCACTAGGGTGCTAGTTTTTGTGGTAACAATGCCTAATTATATGGATATACAATTAGAACAAGAGTTGCATTATCTAGTCTAGAATATTTAGAAAACTTAGGAACAAGGAAGTCTAAGGTCCTATATGATATAATTGTGGTGTAAGCCCTTGAAAAAAGATACTTCGGAATCTCTATTTGCATGTGAAGCTGGTCTCATTGACTGCAATAAGTTTTCCTCTAGCCCATTTCACAAAAGAAGAACACTGTGGTCCCCAATAGCGGCTCCTATTTTCCCCTTTCTTACTATAGTTCTTTTAAGCCTCCAATAACTAATTTAGGATTGAAGTCAAACAGAGTAATTAAGTCTTAGTATTAAGGCTGTTAACTACTTTTACTTGTGATTACTTGTACTTACCCATCTCTGACCTACCTCCTCATTTATGGGCAGTTTCTCTGATATAGCCACATCTACATGTTTCGATAAGCTAGTTTCTCAGGCTCTAGCTCAATAGTGCCTAAACAAGTTTTCCATGTTGAAACCCAATAATCTAAATCGCTACAGGTTGCAGTCCTAATCCTGAGGTCGTAGATTGAATCCTAGACGGTTCACAAATGAAGAATGGAAGTGTGTACTAGTAGAACTGCACAATAAATGCAGGTGATTGCTGCTATGGTGAAGCAATAAATTAAGGTCACCATCGTTTCAGAGCACTGATTCTTAAATTCTCATAACTGCACAATAATTACAACTCTATATGAAAATAAGGTTGGATACACTACTGTGATCAGAAACATACCATAAATGTGCAGTTATAGCCCAAAATCCAATCATATATGTAGCACAACAGTATAGGATTCGTTGACCTTGTTGGTGCCCCAAATACCACACAATGCACATTGCATACTAATTTCCCTTGCGTGAGTGTGAATGCAGTAGATGATGGAGTGAGGGGTATATATGTTTGGTTATATTGGTATTTGGCATGGGGGCTTGCCAAAGTGGAGTCATAATACTAACGACCTTCAATCACATTGGACTGACTTGGAGGTCAATGATCCTTGTGTGGGGTGCCTTCTAAGACTAATATGGTCTCTTTTCCATTATCAAAACTTTCATTAATTATTTTAAACACCATATTAGCTACTTATGCATCCACAATTAATTTTCTTTTATTTACCTTAGCTGGGGTTGTAACATACAGCTACAATATAGCTACTGCTTCTATAAAGCATTTTCTTGATTTCGATTTTGGATAAAATTTATGTTAATTTAGTTGTAGGATGAATCCCATGATTCAAATTCTGATAAACATGCAACACTGGCTACCTTAGAATACATAAAAGTTAAGCCATTGTACTAGTCTATAATTAGCTATAAGAGAATATAAGATAATAGTCATTGAGGGATTATCCAGAATGTGAAATATGCCTATTGTAGATAATTCTATAAGAAGGTTTGTTTACTAGCTTCATTAAGATTTGTTCTTCCTACATCTTGTATCTAAATCTTGTATTGACATAGAGAATATTGATTTCATTTTCCATGTAAAAGCTACAAGGTATAATGAACAATTCTGGAGGTCAAGCACATGTCTTCATATTTGTTTCATGATAGCACAAATTATTGCATGCACATGGATCTACGTTCTGCATTGATCCATAACTTTGTTTAAATAAAGACAAAGATGTCAGCAACTAAATTTTAGACAGTTCACTGTTCTACTACAAGGATTTTTCAGATTTGATAGCTGTCACATGTTTGAACCAATAGACAGAATATGATACACAAGCTGAAATGATCAAATAAATTCTCTGATAAGCTATGTGCTTGACAACAAATTTCATGTAGCAAAGGTTACTCTGCAATAGCAAATTGAATTACAGTAGTTTCTTACAAGTACTTGAAAGTACCTCTTGGGTAGCCTATGATGGTCAAACAAGGTAACAGCCTAATATAACTTTCCCTTAAAGTGCAAAATCATAATGGGAACTAGTCTTGGGCAGCTCAGCTAAGTAAAATGTGCACACTGAATCTCACTTATATTCTGCTAGGATGATGCTAAGAGTGACTGACATAGTCACAATGTGGACTTAAAACATATGTATGTGGACTTCAAAGTACACCAAGAAAGACAGTGTCTAAAGAGGCACAGAAAGTGTGAAATGCAGCTTAAGATATGTAATTGATTAGTAATTTTACCTGCTTAGGTTGTTGAAGAATTGGAAACTGAGTAAGTTCAGTTTTTGATTTTTTATCTGCTTGCTGGACACTAACAAGTGAAGATTCTCCAGCTTGCTCGCTCAAACACATTAATATGGGAGGTCTCTTGAAAATATGTTGACCTGGTTGAGGTCTCCTTCTCCATATTTGAGATGTAGATTCTGAGATGGAGAGTCTTTTAAGTGACATGGATTGTCCTATTCCCTCAGTATGTGGAGGTTGCTTCTGAAGTGACGAAAATGCCATTGAAATGTTTTGCTTCTTTGTATTACAAGTACAGAAAATTAGTCCATTGCAAAAAAACAAAAACTGAATAAGATGGTGACAATGAATTGTGTCTTCCAGTGATTCTCCATTCTTCTTGGACTTCGATGATATTGGATAGATGAAGAAATGGCTTCAAATGAAACTGTGGATCATTTGCTGGTGGCATTAGATGCATTTAATTCCATAAAAATGCCCTGCAAACATGATTAATGCTAGTTATTTTAGAACACAACAAAAAATGTTTTCCACATACATAACCTACATATTGACTTGTTTTCCTCATGAATGATGATCTAGAGTTTTATTTCATCTCATGTCTCTACCTATATTTTTCACACACACACACTCATACATGGACATAAAGAGAAGAGCATCCATAGGTATGACATGAAAGATACAAGAAAATACAAAAATTGAAGTCACTTTGTTGAACGGGTCATTCAACACTTTTGAAGAGCACATCAGGAATATATGAAGTATACTGTTAAGTATGAGGTCATAAATCCATTGCTAGATAGCCTGATGGACTAGCTCGAGTACTCGAGTGCATTGAGCTTTATATAGGAGGTCTCAAGGTCGATTTCTTGGGCTGGCTGCCTCTATTGTATGCTTCACTCGATATCCCTATTGGATTAGGGATTGTAATTGGCACAAACAGATTTACATTTTTGGTACCATCTGAAAAATGTGGGGAAGAATCTGGAGGTTTTCCTGCGAGGTTTTCCTTGGGTTAAGAAATCCATTGTTACATTGGATTTGTATAGATAGTCAAATATGGATAGCAGCAAAAGGAAACTTTTACCATTTTTCCAATAAATGTGAGAGTAAGTATTTCCACTTTATAAATAGTAAAATAATTTGCCAACAGTAGCAGAGAAACAAATACATGCTATCCAGGAATGGTAAGAAATGATGATTAATTCTAAGATTACTACTAAAAAATGTTTTAGAATTAGGAGAGGCTGTTCTAGAAAAACATGTAGAAAATAAGAAGCATGTGGAAGTTTGAATATAGGTGTAAAGTAATTTTGGAGCGTTAACTCTATATTGTGATTTAATTAGCCTATAAAAAGGCACTTCGTATTTGATTTTGATCATGGATTGAAACAAATTTTGAGCAATTCTCTAGAGTATCTCTTCTTATTTCCTTTTTGTATTTGATTTTGATCATGGACTGAAATAATTTTTGAGCAATTCTCTAGTTATCTCTTCTTATTTCCTTTTTGTATTTGATTTTGATCATGGACTGAAATAATTTTTGAGCAATTCTCTAGTTATCTCTTCTTATTTCCTTTTAGTTTCATCCCTTATCAGAGGGTACCAGAGAAGGTTAGATTGATGGTACCAGAGGGTTATATTGCTTGGCATGAGAGAGCTTTGTTCCTGTGCCAAACCATGGAGTTCCATTCCTACAAATTTCTCTGTTGTGTTTGTGTTTGAGTTTTCATTAGTGTTTGTCCTGCTATTTTATGGCATTTTCCTAGATATGGTTTATGTCTCTGAGGGTAGTATTTATCCTTTTCATTGTTGACCATCCATTTACAGATCTACACTACAGTTAGAACAATTTTGGCAATTGTTTCTGCCATGTTGATTCTGATTTTATTGTAAATCTGCTGATATCAAATATATCTACCTGAGAAATTGCCATTAAATCAAGCATTGACGCCAAAAAGAGACAATAGAGTGCTGTCAAAGTTCTTTGTGTTGAAATTCTTGTTATTGGTTCTAATTGCCCACCTTTCCTCTTTTGGTTTACGTAATTGTCCTATGATCTAAGTCATTGGATTCATCACCCCCCCATGTGTCGTGAATCCAACATGTTGGAAACGATTTGCTGCTGACGTGCGTCCGATTTGTCGTTCGTGCATGTCTGAATTTTGGGATTCGTGTAAGGAAAGATTCTGATTCGTGCCTAGAGAGAATTGCAGTTTTCGAATATGTGTCGGCCGAAAAGCGACCTGTGGGCTTGATAAAAGCCAGAATTGGGTTGCATTTGTCCATTTGCATTCGCTGTTTGGGTGTTGTGACATTGTGGGAGTGACTAGCAAAGGAGATAGGAGTGTTTTGGAGGTTATTCAAGCTACAGTTAAGTCAATTTCCCTTCCATTTTTTTTCTAGTTTTGTTATAACAATCTACCTGTCCATTTTGTTTACATGCACAGCCTTACAATAGTGCATTTTTTCTTTATTTTTACAACATTCGTGGATCAATCAAGGGAAGCATGGAAGGGGCAAAAGAAGGGGAAAGACAAAGATGTGAGATGTATTTCAAGATGATATGGGTTTGAAGAACAGTGTTGAGTTGGCATTGGGCAACTTGGATCTTAATGAGCCAGTGCTAGAGCCTGTCACTTTTGATGATGGTGAGACTCTTGAGGGGTCATCCACCACACCAACAGATGCAGATATTACATTGGATACACAGGAGGATGATGCAAAAGAGAGTAGTGGTGGTACTGATGCTGATTTTGATGTTGATGAGCTATAGGGATAGCTTATAGCCTGCTAGCAGCAGCCTATGAGATAATATATATATATATATATATATATAACATGTCCTATGTGTCATGTTTTGGGGGGTCTCTCTATCTTGTGCCAGACTTGTATTTGTGTGTCCCATGTCCTTGTGTCCGGTGACTTAGTACCATCATCGTATTTGGTGGTTCTAGGATGATATTTGCCTAGATCTCTGAGCCCAATTCCTCCAAATTTTATATGGTTATGGTAATTGCCTCTATATGCTAACCCACTTCATCCAAATTTCATTTGGATAGGGTAATTGCCTAGATTTGTGCAGTCTGGTCAGTCTTTTGGTTTTTTCTATTTGGTGGTTTTAAAACTTGCATTTGCAAGGGAATGTCACACAAGGTTATGTTCCTCTTCATTGTAACAACCAATGTAGCTTATATTGTTGCCATTGAAGTTTGGAAGCCACACAGATCGAGGTCCACCTATAAATTGAAACACCAACCCTTTAGGGCTATAAGTGAGTTATCCGACTGTAGAGTGAAAACAGTGCAGGCTATGGACAATTTGAAGATCGTAAAGAGATGTGGCATAGGTTGTTTACAATTCTTATCACCATTACATAGTGGTTTTAGACTCATAAGGAGAGGGATTTTGAAGCACATGCATTGTTGTACGAACGTGAAAGGAGGAGGTGCCGCACTTGTCAACCCAACTATCTCAAATTAAACACATCATGGCATGAAAAACATGTGAACAAAGAACACGTCTCTTAGACTTACGTTGTGAAAGAGGAAAATGGAAGCAACCCAAGGAATTGTTGGATGAAAGGTTGAGTAGGATGTGGGAATGATGAAGTTGAAACGAAATAACACTTCTTTCTTTGTTGCATGGCATATTCACACAACAAAGAAGGGGCCAAACATTGTATTGAGCACTGGAAAGTAGCATCACTGACCAAGTGGGGGCCCTTGTGAAGTTGGTATAGAGATAAATGTTTGCAAGAAAATTATTGTTAAAGAAGAGTCTAACAAATCAACACCTATAACAAATCTTTAATTTTATGATATTTTTGTATTATAGTTGGGCTTTGGCCATCACGATTTCCTTCTTTATTGCATTGTTGCTTTTTATCATTTAAAGTACGTGTTGGTGGTTACATGCATGCTTTCTTTTGTTCATTTGCTATTTTCTAGTGCTCAGTTTACAAGTCATTCTAGTTTTAATTGTTTTTTTTTTTTCTCATATGGCCTATCGTCTCATTCTAGTTTTAATTGTTTTTTTCTCATATGGCCTATGGTCTCATGTACAGTTTAATAAAAATTTGTTCATCTATCTATCTTTCTTAAGAAAGGTTGGCTATTAAAAATGACAACCTTAAGCAAAGGTTGGCTATTAAAAATGACAATCTTAAGTAAATGTTTTAGAATAATTGTGGTCATCTTTAAAGATATCTTAGTATTTTAAAGATATCTTAGTATTATGTTCCTTGAGCATTTATCCCTTTGGGGAAACAATGGGAACTTATTAGATTATGGTTCCCATAAATCTCTCTCTTGTATGAGGACCATCAACCTTTATCATTGAATAGGAGAATATATTTCATTATTATCAAGGGTAATGGCCCATTGAAGCATATTTGTTTCTTTGCTCAACAATTTATTAAAACCTACCCAAAAGAAAATAAAAATCATCCTTTGAAAGGCTTTCACCAAAATCTAAGTTTGTTGTGATTTTATATTTGTGCAAAGCATCCTCCATTGCCTATGTGACCATCATTAAGTAATGCGAGGGCTTCTCCAAGGTTTAGCTAGTTTCAACATGGATATGCAAATGTTAGAAAAATTTCATTTTTTGTAAAGCGACGAGTCCAATTCTCCTCTTGTGAAGACGGACTCGAGTAATTTTAAGGTTATACTTTCCAAATGTTTTAAATTAGAAATAATAGGTGAAATAGTGCTAGAAAAATATAGAGCTCTAGGAAAACTTGTGATTTTATTAGCCTAAGCCTCTTGTATTTGATTTCAATTATGGAATGAAATAATAATTTTAGTATATACTTAACACTTTGAAGGAGAGTATTCATTTGAAACAATGTTAGTAGCAAAGGAAAGGAGAGTACTATCATTTGAAACAATGTTAGTAGCAAAGTGAGGGAGGATGTTATCCCATCAACTTGGGGATTTGCACCCCAAAGCCACTTTTAGATTGGTAAAGCTTTTGGTGTGGGTAACTACCTCTATTTCATAATTACTATACATGTGGGATTAGGAAAATATTAATGTGGAACAGATGTAGGAAATTTGATGTAAACTCATGAAGTATAAGAATCAATATACATACATATACATCATCCATATGTCGTAAAATATGAAAAACAAAGTACTGTGCCAAATTGAATGTCTTATTTATATCATGTGAAGTCCCCCCAATCAAAGGTAAAATGAGAGACAAATTTAAAGGGATGACAATAGTGATATCTATTATCATTATAGCTTCCCACGCCTCTTTTTGGACTCACACTTAGTGAAGCTTTTTTCATGAACTAAGTTATCAGTGTCATGCTCATTAAACCTTTTAAATCAAAATGAGGTCTTTAAATGCTCATTAAACCTTTTAAATCAAAATGAGGTCTTTAAACTTTGAAATATCGCTCATTAAACCTTTTAAATCAAAATGACGTCTTTAAACTTTGAAATATTGTTGAAGTTTATGAGGAGGAACTGTAATAAACTCTGTACAAACATCTTTTGACATTTAATCTCTTTACTTCAAAATGTATGAATTTTGAGGTGCTTTAATTCTATCACAACTTCATGCATTTGATGATTCAAGGTATCAATGGAAAGTTATGCAATTTCCCTATTTTAGCTCCATAAGATTATTAAGTTTTTGAAAAAAATAAAAATTTAAGGTTAATTGTGGATTTGAAATCTTCCACCTCAATCTTGAAGACTTTTCATTATGCTTGTATATTGTCTCATATATCCTTTAATTATGACAATTATTGTATGTAAACCTTCCATTATGTTTCTATTTTTTTTTATGCATGGTAAGATATTATTCTTGTAGATTGTCTTGTATATCCTTTAATTATGACAATTATTGCATGTAAACCTTCCATTATGTTTCTATTTTTATGTGTTGCAAGATATTGATCTTTGTATCATATATCTACATGATGATGTTTTTTTTCCATGGTAAATATCTTAATATTCCATATGAGGAATATACATGTCTTGTCCTTTGAGGGACTACTGGGACTACTCATAGAGCATATCATAAATCACGAGTGCTATGATGCTCAACTCATGCATCTATTTTAGCATCTATTTTAGAGATGCTGGAAAATGTAACTAGGTTCGGTCTTCATAATTGTACTTAAAGTCAAAATGTAATATATTTGTTAAAAGAAAAGCAAAAGTAATTTTATTATTATGGAAATTGACTTATTAAAGCATGAGTTTCATGCTTGGGTCATTTGTCTTAGGTCAAGCCTCCATTATAGGCTTTAAGGTATTGTCAAAGTCAATTTGTTTATTGGTTAAAGACTCCTCCTCCATCAGGTCAGCCTCCTCAACGACTCCTTCAAGTTAGCCTCAAAGGAACAGTCATAAAATGAACTCATGTCAGCCTACAACAAAGATCCATCTCTTCATGATTCATGTCAGCTCATTTAGGATGGACATACCACTATATATACAAGTAGGTGATCTTTGCATTACAAGGATCTCAGATGTTTGCATTTCAGAGAACAAGATTCGGTGATATGACACATATTACTAGCTTGGATCTTAGAGAAGGTTGCGGTGAAGTGTGGGTGATCTCAGTGAAACAACTCTGTGATCTCAGAGATAATTTCGTGACATTCTCGGAATATAGAATGCAGATTGCAGTGGAGACAGTTCAATTATGTATCATAGTGACTCGATGTTATTTCTATCATAGTTTCGGTGCTACCTTGGTTTCGATGCTACTACAATGATCACATTTTCAGTGATATTACAGTGATGTACTTCAGTTCTATCTCATTTCTACCACAATGAATATCTTGGTGATGTAAACTCGGTGCTATCTTATTGTTATCACAATGATAAGTTCAATGTCATTGCAAGGATCAAAGTATGAAGAAGAAGGACAAGGTTGACTTGATGGATGGAGGTAGTCTCGAGTCTAAGTTGTAAGGGTCTTGATTGTCTCATCTTGAATCTACTGAAGGAAGAATTTGTGACTGGGTTTCTCCTCGAGGGGGGTTTTTCCCTGGAAGCGTGCCTATATCTTGTGTTCTCTTCTATTTGTTTCTTGGCATTAATCTTGATGATAAGAAAAGATAATTAAGATATCTAATACTAATAATGAAAAGATCACAAGTTAATGTCATTAATAAGGGAAATCGTTTAACTGCCAACTCCTTGGATTTCCCAACAAGAGAGACATGATGGTTAAAGTATACATTGAGAAGTTCCAAGTCTTGGAGTCAAAGGCAATTGGTCTGAAAGATATAATCACCAATTTGTAACAAGAAATTCAAAGGTAAAAATGTTCAACACTATTCTTTAGGTGAAGCCACTCAAAGCTAGAAGACTAACAAGGAAAAAGGAGGGAATATACATAGTGTGTAAACCGTAGCCAACCAATATGTTAGAAACACTCCCTTGTAAATCCAAATATATTATAGATGCTCTCAATCTTAATATATTAGAAACACTCCCTCGTAAATCCAAATATATTATAGATGCTCTCAATCTTGGTGAAAAAGCTTTGTTTGTTTCATTACAAAACTTTATACTAACGATGATTTACACTTACACCTACTTGACTCAGAATTTGAGTCTAGTGGAGATAGTGCACATTAAGACATTAGAGATACTACACATGAATAGTCCAATAATAATCCTATGCAAGGTCAACTCCTACCGCTAATAGATATCAGATAAACCTCAATGTCCCTTGCTACAATGATTAGGCTTACATGCCTTAAAAGATTTAAACTTTTTACCCTCATCCAACAACTCCTAGTTATGATTTCTCTTGTAAGTACTTTAAACATCCTAGATAATAAATAGTTTAGAAGTAAAGGCTTCAATATATATACTTTTCAATGATTCCCCATTCACATCTCGAACCATAACATGTTCATTATAAATGTGTCATCAATAAGGTGGAACTTATATTGGCAAATTATAACCTCGTGAACTTTTACTTCACAACTTTAGTTGTGTGGACATGATTCTCATATTTAATGGGTCTATTCTTTGGGTACCCACTCTACTAACCATTGGAGAAGTCTACCCTCTTTAAATGGTATGAAAAAGAGTATACCATCAAATCCTTCTGTTAGTTTAAGTCTTTCCAGCTTTCCTCCAGTGATCAAACATGCTCTTACAATGTGATTTTAAAGTGTCAAGGTCAAATTTTGTCATTTCAGTGAGTCTTCAAGTAAAATTTGGTCACTAGGCATTAGGTCTAGGGATTGCTTTCAATCCTTCCAAAGTTGTCCAAATTTCGGTCCATGTCATCATTCAGCTGAGTGTACCATCATTCAAAAGGTTGTCTTTATCATGTCAGGTTCCAATGGGTCATTTTACACCTTGTTCATGCTTCAGTTGCGCCTAGGCAAGGTTCATTTCTCTCTCCTAGGGTTTTGAAGCTAATTTCTCTTGGATGGTCAAATCATTAGCAAAATTTGTATCCGGATGTTCATACACCTTCCCCTATCCTTAATGTACCTTATTAAACACTTCCCATCACTGAGATCCCCCGAATTCCTCATTTTTACACAAACCCTAGTTTCTTGCTACAACCTGGCAATTTTCTAGGTTGGGCCTGTGTTTTGCCCTTTTGGATCCCTTCCCCTCACTCAATCTCTGAGATTCCACTTTCTCCTGCTTCCTAACATCCCTCCCTACTTCCCAAGATTTCCTCAAGAATTTAGAAGCTCCCTATCTCCTTCATTTCGCTTCATTTCGACAAATCTCTTGTTCCACACATTGAGGTAGGTTTTACTCAAATGATGTTTCTGAGCAATCAAAGATGAATTTGGGAAAACTGAGAGAGGGTTTTGTCCACAACAGTCCAAGGAAGAAAAACCTCCTTCACTTTTTACACAGGTGTCATGGTTTTATAGAAATGTCAAAAATACAATCGTCTCGGGAGAATTGATGCACCTCTGGAGTGACCGTGGGAAAATCAAGTTTTCTCCTAGCTTGGTTGGCCAAATAACTTTCTTGATGAGTCAAATGATAACTAGACACAAATATCTTTCCAATGAGCTATCATGAGCTCAATTTGAAGTTGAGGAAGGCATTCAAAAGTTGACTGTAACAGCACTCTGCCTTTGGGCAGCCTCATTTGGCACATTTTGACCAGTCTTGGGAGATTTGATTTTTGATAGGGCAAATGAACTCCAAATTGAAAAATTCCAATTGGGTTGGAAAGTAGACTCAAATACCTTTCCAACGAGCTATCCTGCGCCTGATTTCGACACCGGGAAGGCCTCCAAAAGTCTCCTGCAAAAAGGTGCTACGCACAGGCTATATGCGCCGCGCCAGTGTATTTTTGCACTAAGAAATGAAGCTATATGCGCTGCGCCTTCCATGTGCGTCGCGCCAGTTGCCCAATGCGCCGAGCCATCAACAACTTCAGAAATTTGCTCCAAATCGCTCAAAATGCGTGGGTCTTCACTTGTACAAGTAAGATGGTTTTCCATCATTGCGTTTCATCCAAGATTGGTGCTTGTTAGATGGTAGTTGTCTTATGGTGTTGGATAGAAAAATCAAACCCTACCAAGGAAAACGGTGTTAGGGTTTTGTATCAACTGTTTGGCTGCCAAGTTACTACTCCCACCTCACATTCCCTTGCTCCATTTTTTCTTTGATTTCCCTATTTCCTAAAGTCACCCACTCTTATATTCATTAGTTTCATATCCCATACCCCCAATTCCTATTTTACAAAGTCCCAAACCCAAACCCTAGTCCATATACTATACCTTATCCCAACATTCCCTCATATCCCAAGTTACTCATTCCTAAGTCCCACTATCCCTATCCCTAAAGTCATTGCATTCCCTATCATTCATGTCAGTTGTAAAATTCCCAAAACCTCAAATTTTCTAAACAACGAAGTAATCGTCCATTGTTCCTACATTTCTCAAAATTCCAAAGGGCAAACATCACTTGACAAGACCCCACTGTCCACACTGCCCTATTTCCCACAATCCCTCCCACATTTGGCAATTGCACCAAACTCTCATTCTTCATCTCATTGAAAGCCAAACAGACTTTGAAACATCATGGAGGCGGGCACCGATACATCATATGACCAAGACAATGACTCTACAACTGAAACTGCATACACTAGGAGGGTACTGAGGAGGCACAAAACACATGATCGGCTCCAAGTCTTGACCGAAGCTTATTTGGTTGAGCATGGCACTTGATGGGGGACCTATGAAATTTGGAGAAATTTTTGACATTTTGGAAATTTGTGTGTAAAAAACAGGTTTTTTCCCTATATGGTGCGCGACGCATAGGATTGAGAGCTCCAAATTACAAATGGCTTGCAGTTTTGGATTTGTCATGGGAAATCATGAATTTTGGTACTTGGACAAGAAACTTGGGCAAGTTCTGGGTCCCCAAAAGGTCAAAAAACATGCAAAAAATGACCTCACTGCCCCTATTTTGACACACAGGAAGCAGTCTTGGGAGAATGCACTTTTGGAGGGGCAAATGGACACCAAATTGGAAAATTCCACTTGGGTTGGAAAGTAGACAGGCAGGGCTTTCCAACAAGCCAACTTGAGCTCAATTTGGACTTCAGAAAGTGCCTCAAAATCAGCAGCAAAGTAGCGCGGCGCATATAGAAATCAGCGCGACGCATATAGGTTTTTTGCCCAATTTTTCATCTTTCAGCTCAGAAATTCGGCCAGTTTGACTAGTTTTTCTTTGTGATGTAATTTTTGACTTCTCTTGATGTAATTGAGTGAACATGATGTAATTTTGGCACTTAGTTACTTGTTCTAGAAGATTCATTCACCAAAGAGTGAAAATTTAATGAATGAATCAGTTTCCTACCTTATAGAGGCAAGTTGTTTTGACTGCCTAGATTGTAGTGCTTTGTTTAGAATTGGTTGAAACAGCTTCTAGAATGATGAGCTCGACCCCTAGAGGCAAGGGAATAGGTTGGCTTGCCTATATTATGTAATTTCCAAGTCATTTTCAGGGTTGGACTCTTGGGAAAAGCTTGACACTTTATTGTACATTCACTTCTGCATTTTTGGCAAAGGAAAGACCAGGGTTTTGCAGCACTGTTTGGGATCCATGTGGTTTTATGTGTTGATGGTGTGCTTCTTTCAGTATTTGTAAGTTGTTATGTGTATCATTTTCCTTCTCTCATCTTCTGCAATTGAACAAATGAAGTGTTAAGGTAGAATCCATAGATTGTTATGCTCTACCTTTGAATTTGTTTGATTTTCCATGTTTTCATCTGTTTAAGGAGTATCCTTGAAAGCTTCTTGCTCTCCTTAGCTTCTCACCAGTCAGATCTAGCCATTCATTCTCTTTAAAAGCATCAAGATGATCGCCTACCTTGCCCCAAGTAGACCTCTGCAAAAACTGTGTCTCATCCCCGCACCCAAAATTGCCTTTCCCTTTGATGCAACAAAAACCTCAAAAATCAAACCTACCTATCCATTTACTAGCCTAAAATCAATATCCATTATAAGTCATCTCAGCTCCTTTGAAGACCTTTTGCCGAGATAGACCCGGAGAGAGCCCTCTCCTGTCCTCGTAGGGCTAGCTACGAGGCTGAGCTTGGTTTGATGTGGACCTAGAACCTTGTCTTTTCAGCTTGAGACAAATCTAGGCTCTAACATAGTGGCGACCATACTGGGGAGAACAAATGGTTTGCTTGTTGATGTCATTTGTTTTATAGCTACAGACGGAGCCTGAAGTTATGCCAGGTAGCCTTCGAAACACTTTTGCTTTGCATTAGCGGAAGTAGATAAACGCTGCTTCAGTCAATCTCCGGTCTAGCTTGTAATCGTGACATCTAACTTGTTAATTGCCCCAATACATGTATCAAGTTCAGATCTGATTGTTGATGGTGGACAACGATCAGACACTGGCAAGGCTGAAATCATTCACCTGGCGACTCTAAATTAGTTTTGAGATCAGATCCAAAGACTCCACTGGGGGATGATCCCGACCAGCAGAAACATGAAAGGACAATATGGCAAGATCAGGTACTCAAGTTGGAATTTCATCCAAGACATTTTGTTCTTTGTTATAAATTATTTCTTCTCTTTTCCGGAGAACATTAACAAGGCTTTGCAAAATATACTATGCTTGAGAAAAGATCCTAGGCTTGCATTTGATCCCTTCCCTTTGAAGATGGTAAATACCAAAGATTTGCATACCTTTGAGCTTGATCAAGACCTTTCTTCTAAATCTTGTGATGACCATCTTCAAATTGATGAGCCCCAAGAGACCAAGACTGATTCTATACCTGCTGTACATACCCCTACACCTTTTATAATCCAAGATAGGTATAAACCTCTTGTTTTACCTTCTGTTCTTCATGCTTTCCCCAAAAACTATGATCTATACTTGCCGAGGTTTGACGGTGAATGTAAGAATGTCAACGCTGAGCAACATGTGCAGAATGTTGAGAATTTTCTAGATCTTTTTGAAGTTGATGCAGAAGATGTCAGTATAAGGATTTTTGCTCTTTCTTTGCAAGGCAAAGTGAAGAGTTGGTTCAAAACCCTGCCTGATGCGAGCATCTCAGATTTCCGGCAGTTCGTCAAAGTTTTTCTCGACAGGTGGATGATCGGACAGAACCTTTTCCTTATTATAGAAGAGTATAACCAGCTGAAAAGACTACCAGGGGAGACAGTACAACAGTTTTCGGCCATATTTAATCAAGTTTATTATTCAATGCCAGTTGAGATAAGGCCTACTCCTAGATCTGCTCTCTTGCACTATCCGGGTGCCTTTGATCCGGAGATGGAGTTTCAGCTGAGAGAAAGGAATATTGCAACACTTCACGAGATGCAAAATAGTGCAGTAAATGTAGAGGCGCATCTGCTGATCCGACGGGCAAGGTTGAAAGAAGAAGAGATGAAAAACATAGATCTGGAGGAATCAACATCTCTAGAGGTGAAGCTTGACATTTTGGTAAGTGCAGTGGAAAAGATGATGGACAAGATCAACGCAAGGAATGATTATGATGTTCAAGCTCATGGCTCGCTGATTGAAGAAGAACAAGTTGCTGATCCAAAACATTTTGTTTCTTATCCCAGTTGTCATAGTGATTGTTTCCTAGATCATCTTGGAGAAGAAAGAACTGTTGATATGACCTGCATGCTTGATGATATGTTTTATACCAATGATTTGCCTCAGTTTGATCAGTATGATGATGATTATGTTCTCCAAACAGAAGCTAATCTTACAGACAAATCAACAGCTAGTTTGTGGGAGGAGGAAGTTCACTTACAGCAGCTCGAATACAATGTTCAGCCATCACATATCAGCTATGACAGTGACGAGGAAAGTGCAGCAAATTTTGAAGTAAGTGAAGGATCTTTGCCTTTTTGTTTTGATTCATGTCAGTTCATCAGAGACAACTTCCATGCAATCAGAAATCAGCTGTCAACAAGTCTTGATTTAGACCATCTTGAGAGCAATGAAAACCTTGTTCAAGACTTTTCATATCCAGAATTGCAGCCCTCGAATGCCTTTGATTGTCAAGTTGCAAATAAAGACTTGGAAACTGGAACATATGCTCAGCAAGATGATTCCATACCATTTTGTTTCGAATCATTTCAGTTTTTGACGGGAAAATTGCATAGTACATCTTCAGTAAAGAATGAGCAGCGCAATCATGTAATCACATTGGAACCAATAGAAAATGGTTTGCAGCAGTTTTTTCAAGTTTTTCATGATCCAATAGCTGATGTTTTGGATGAGGTTTGCAGTCAGAGTCTTTCTCCATTGACTACATGTGAGCTTGAAACGTGTATTGATACAAACTTGATCTGGCAGTCGGTTTCTTTGTCATTTTCAGCAGGGGTCTCGTCACAAGGCTCAGATCAAAGTTTGCATTCATGGTATGAGGAAAAGAGAAGTAATCCATTGGATGAGCTAAGTCCCAGTATGCATGAATTTCAAGATCCTTATGCAGTGTTTTTGGAGGCAAATAGAGAATCCATAGCATTCAACAGATATGTTTCCAAGTTGTCATGGGAGTTGCCTTTCAGTAGTTCTCTCTTGTTGTTCATAAGTGAGCACTTGCGGAGAATTCAAACAACAGACGGGATACTTACTTGGTTGCATTGGTTGTTTCATTTCACTTGATCAGGTGATGAATGAAACTGTTAGAGTAGGTTTTGATGAATAAGCTCCACTTTGAGCATCATTTCTAGTTTGCCGGTTGTGTTTAAGTATTGAGTCAGTTTTTAGTTGAGTGAGAGTCAATTTGTGTCGTCGATTCATCAGTTTTCAGTGATGCATTTTAGTTTGAGTTTTTGACTCCATTGCCCAATGGACGAAGGCATTGTCTGCTCTCCCAAAGATCTGCCGTTCTTGGCACCTCTAAGGAGCTACCATCCCCATTGGAGCCAATGTTAGTTTCAGTCTTTCCAGCCTTCCTCCAGTGATCAAACATGCTCTTACAAAGTGATTTTAAAGTGTCAAGGTCAAATTTTGTCATTTCAGTGAGTCTTCAAGTAAAATTTGGTCACTAGGCATTAGGTCTAGGGATTGCTTTCACTCCTTCCAAAGTTGTCCAAATTTCGGTCCATGTCATCATTCAGCTGAGTGTACCATCATTCAAAAGGTTGTCTTTATCATGTCAGGTTCCAATGGGTCATTTTACACCTTGTTCATGCTTCAGTTGCGTCTAGGCAAGGTTCATTTCCCTCTCCTAGGGTTTTGAAGCTAATTTCTCTTGGATGGTCAAATCATTAGCAAAATTTGTATCCGGATGTTCATACACCTTCCCCTATCCTTAATGTACCTTATTAAACACTTCCCATCACTGAGATCCCCCGAATTCCTCATTTTTACACAAACCCTAGTTTCTTGCTACAACCTGGCAATTTTCTAGGTTGGGCCTGTGTTTTGCCCTTTTGGATCCCTTCCCCTCACTCAATCTCTGAGATTCCACTTTCCCCTGCTTCCTAACATCCCTTCCTACTTCCCAAAATTTCCTCAAGAATTTAGAAGCTCCCTATCTCTTTCATTTCGCTTCATTTCGACAAATCTCTTGTTCCACACATTGAGGTAGGTTTTACTTAAATGATGTTTCTGAGCAATCAAAGATGAATTTGGGAAAACTGAGAGAGGGTTTTGTCCACAACAGTCCAAGGAAGAAAAACCTCCTTCACTTTTTACACAGGTGTCATGGTTTTAGAGAAATGTCAAAAATACAATCGCCTCGAGAGAATTGATGCACCTCTGGAGTGACCTTGGGAAAATCAAGTTTTCTCCTAGCTTGGTTGGCCAAATAACTTTCTTGATGAGTCAAATGATAACTAGACACAAATATCTTTCCAATGCGCTATCATGAGCTCAATTTGGAGTTGAGGAAGGCATTCAAAAGTTGACTGTAACAGCACTCTGCCTTTGGGCAGCCTCATTTGGCACATTTTGACCAGTCTTGGGAGATTTGATTTTTGACAGGGCAAATGAACTCCAAATTGAAAAATTCCAATTGGGTTGGAAAGTAGACTCAAAGACCTTTCCAACGAGCTATCCTGCACCTGATTTCGACACCGGGAAGGCCTCCAAAAGTCTCCTGCAAAAAGGTGCTACGCACAGGCTATATGCGCCGCGCCAGTGTATTTTTGCACTAAGAAATGAAGCTATATGCGCCGCGCCTTCCATGTGCGCCGCGCCAGTTGCCCAATGCGCCGAGCCATCAACAACTTCACAAATTTGCTCCAAATCGCTCAAAATGCGTGGGTCTTCACTTGTACAAGTAAGATGGTTTTCCATCATTGCGTTTCATCCAAGATTAGTGCTTGTTAGATGGTAGTTGTCTTATGGTGTTGGATAGAAAAATCAAACCCTACCAAGGAAAACGATGTTAGGGTTTTGTATTAACTGTTTGGCTGCCAAGTTACTACTCCCACCTCACATTCCCTTGCTCCATTTTTTCCTTGATTTCCCTATTTCCTAAAGTCACCCACTCTTATATTCATTAGTTTCATATCCCATACCCCCAATTCCTATTTTACAAAGTCCCAAACCCAAACCCTAGTCCATATACTATACCCTATCCCAACATTCCCTCATATCCCAAGTTACTCATTCCTAAGTCCCACTATCCCTATCCCTAAAGTCATTGCATTCCCTATCATTCATGTCAGTTGTAAAATTCCCAAAACCTCAAATTTTCTAAACAGCGAAGTAATCGTCCATTGTTCCTACATTTGTCAAAATTCCAAAGGGCAAACATCACTTGACAAGACCCCACTGTCCACATTGCCCTATTTCCCACAGTCCCTCCCACATTTGGCAATTGCGCCAAACTCTCATTCTTCATCTCATTGAAAGCCAAACAGACTTTGAAACATCATGGAGGTGGGCATCGATACATCATATGACCAAGACAATGACTCTACAACTGAAACTGCATACACCAGGAGGGTACTGAGGAGGCACAAAACACATGATCGGCTCCAAGTCTTGACCGAAGCTTCTTTGGTTGAGCATGGCACTTGATGGGGGACCTACAGTCCAAATTTCAAGAAATTTGGAGAAATTTTTGACATTTTGGAAATTTTTGTGTAAAAAACAGGTTTTTTCCCTATATGCGTCGCGCACCTTGCGCGACGCATAGGATTGAGAGCTCCAAATTACAAATGGCTTGCAGTTTTGGATTTGTCATGGGAAATCATGAATTTTGGTACTTGGACAAGAAACTTGGGCAAGTTCTGGGTCCCCAAAAGGTCAAAAAACATGCAAAAAATGACCTCACTGCCCCTATTTTGACACACAGGAAGCAGTCTTGGGAGAATGCACTTTTGGAGGGGCAAATGGACACCAAATTGGAAAATTCCACTTGGGTTGGAAAGTAGACAGGCAGGGCTTTCCAACAAGACAACTTGAGCTCAATTTGGACTTCAGAAAGTGCCTCAAAATCAGCAGCAAAGTAGCGCGGCGCATATAGGTTTTTTGCCCAATTTTTCATCTTTCAGCTCAGAAATTCGGCCAGTTTGACTAGTTTTGCTTTGTGATGTAATTTTTGACTTCTCTTGATGTAATTGAGTGAACATGATGTAATTTTGGCACTTAGTTACTTGTTCTAGAAGATTCATTCACCAAAGAGTGAAAATTTAATGAATGAATCAGTTTCCTACCTTATAGAGGCAAGTTGTTTTGACTGCCTAGATTGTAGTGCTTTGTTTAGAATTGGTTGAAACAGCTCCTAGAATGATGAGCTCGACCCCTAGAGGCAAGGGAATAGGTTGGCTTGCCTATATTATGTAATTTCTAAGTCATTTTCAGGGTTGGACTCTTGGGAAAAGCTTGACACTCTATTGTACATTCACTTCTGCATTTTTGGCAAAGGAAAGACCAGGGTTTTGCAGCACTGTTTGGGATCCATGTGGTTTTATGTGTTGATGGTGTGCTTCTTTCAGTATTTGTAAGTTGTTATGTGTATCATTTTCCTTCTCTCATCTTCTGCAATTGAACAAATGAAGTGTTAAGGTAGAATCCATAGATTGTTATGCTCTGCCTTTGAATTTGTTTGATTTTCCATGTTTTCATCTGTTTAAGGAGAATCCTTGAAAGCTTCTTGCTCTCCTTAGCTTCTCACCAGTCAGATCTAGCCATTCATTCTCTTTAAAAGCATCAAGATGATCGCCTACCTTGCCCCAAGTAGACCTCTGCAAAAACTGTGTCTCATCCCCGCACCCAAAATTGCCTTTCCCTTTGATGCAACAAAAACCTCAAAAATCAAACCTACCTATCCATTTACTAGCCTAAAATCAATATCCATTATAAGTCATCTCAGCTCCTTTGAAGACCTTTTGCCGAGATAGACCCGGAGAGAGCCCTCTTTTGTCCTCGTAGGGCTAGCTACGAGGCTGAGCTTGGTTTGATGTGGACCTAGAACCTTGTCTTTTCAGCCTGAGACAAATCTAGGCTCTAACACCTTCATCAAATCCTTGGTACCTAGAGCTTGAGGAATGTAGAGTCTCACATGAAGAAATGGACTTTTGGATTCAAGGTCCACTTATACTAAGTGGGAACAACAACTTTAATAAACCTTGAATCTCAAGCTTCTTTGAGTGGTTATAGAAAGAATAGGTAGGTTTTCTAGCCAAGCCCTTAATGGGTGTACTTGGTCGGGAAAAACACATCGAATGCTTGGCATGCATTCTTGGTTATGTAAATTATCAAACACTTGGGATTCATCTATGGTTTCTTACCATATGTTGTTCTTATGGCAAAAAAGTATCTCTAGCGATGGAGAGGAAAGGCATATTGGGGGTCAACAAATTAACAAGAGGAGGATGCATGAGAAAGAATGAGTAAAGTTTTCATGCAATAGGTGGTTCCATAGGGAACCTGGCACCTTAGGTTGACATTGGCTAAAATAAAGGGCCCCTTTATATTTTCATGATTTGGATAGTAATTACTTTAGTATAACTAGACAATATTATTAATATTAGCCTTAGCAACAAACATAACCTTTGTTCCTCTATAAAAGTTTGTATAGCTGAAGGTTTACACCATTTTGACTCAAAAATTGAACCAGTAAAGATAATTCACATTGAACATTTCAATAGTGATGCTATGTTAGAATACCAATTCTATCTTTAATATATACATATAAGACCAAACTAGATCCATTTTGACCCGACTCTATCAAGCGCCAAGCGGGATCCAATCTATCGAGGTGCAAACTTCTTTTTTGAGTGCAAAACTTGATGGAAGGTTTGCACCTCAAGAGATTTGATCCCTCTCAGTGCTGGGTAGATACGGGTTAAGATTTATCTAGGTTGGTTATATAATACTATATAACATCTATATTTGTATCTATGTGTCTCTTTCTTATTCCCTCTCTCTATCTCACCCCCAAAACATACACACTCTCTCCCTCCCTCTTTCTCTTTGCCTCTCTCTCTTCCCTTCCACTCTCCTCTCTTTCTTGCAGTCTCTCCATCACTCCCTTGTCACTCCCTCTCTCTCTATACCGTTCTCCCTCTATGTCTTTCTTCTTCCTTCCCTCTCTCTCCCCCTCCAACTCCACCTCTCTCTTGAGTCCTCTCTCTCCCTTTCTCTCCCACCCTCCTTTGTTTCTCCCCCATTTCTCTCTCTCTCTGTCTCTGTCTCTCTTTGTGTCTCCACGTCTCTCTCTTGCCCTTCTCTCCCTATCTCTCCCCCCATCTCTCTCCATCTCTCCCTTGCCACTCCTTATGTCTTTGTTCTTTCCACCATCTCTCTCTCCCTCCAACCCCATCTCCCCCTCCTCTCTCTCTCCCTACCTCTCTCTCCCACTTCCCTCTCTCCGTCTCCCCCTATCACACACACTCTTTCTCTCCTCTCCGTCTCCCCCATCTCCCTCTTTCTCTCTCTCCGCCCTCCAACTTTGTCACTATCTCCCTCCCTCTCTCCCCCTCCCCCTCTCTTCCCTTCACTTTGCTTGTTGTCATCACTTGTGTCGCTAGTTAAAATGGATCTATGTTGGTTCTTACTAATATTTGTATTGTATAAATTTTACATCTTTAAATATAAAAGTATTCTCATTTTTTTATTTTATTAAAGCCTTAATTTAATTTTTATGGGAATATTTTTAGTAGTTGTGAGGATAGATGGTTTAGATATATCTCAAAACTAATTATAACCATTTTCCTATTAGCTTCAATTAAAAAAAGCTATAAAATTAAATTAAAAAATATATATATATATATATTGATTGTGAAATAAGTTATGGTTTTTGGGCATGTGGTATTGATAAGCCGTGGTATTGATAAGCCATGGTATTGTAACAAAACTTATTTACAAGTTAATAATATCTAGGGTAAAGTAGGGGTGAATAAGGGTACAAGTTAATAATATCTATGGTAAAGTAGGAGTGAATAGGGGTGAATATCAATGGTTAAGAATCTTGTTATATTCTTATAAAATATTTTGATTGTGAAATAGGTTATGATTTTTTGACATGTGGTATTGATAAGCCATGGTATTGGCCTATGTTATTATAACAAAGTCAAATTTTTACAGATTAATAATATCCATTGTAAAGTGGGGGTGAATTTTGTCATATTGGTCGTGAAATAAGTTATGGTTTTTGGGCTTGCGGTATTGATAAGTCACGGTATTGGCTCATGGTATTGTAACAAAACCTATTCACAAGTTAATAACAAAATCAAAATATAACAAATTGAATTTTATTATTTTTAACTTTTTATTATTAATTGAGCCAACATTTAGATGTTTGCATTCTTAGATCATTTTTTTTAACTTTTTTATAATTGATTGAGTCAACATTTAGATGTTTGCGCTCATTCCCGATCACTTTTGACATTATTTATTTATTTATTAATTAAGCCGACATTTAGAATTGTTTACATATTTACATTATACCTACACCTACACATGTAGAGCGCCTCTCAGCGTAATAATCATTAAATCATTAATTTCACTTGTTGCAATTCTTTAATTTACTCTCCCTACCTTCAAACTTTTTTTCCTCCATATAACATCAAATGGTCATTCATGGTTGATATTGAAAGTACACCGGTGATTAGACATCCTAGATTAAAAAAAAAAATTACAAAATTAAGTCCTTATACAAAGGTCATCTTCCTTTATATTGAAATTGGGGCTTTATATGTACATCATCTTCCTTTGTATTGAAATCTATGTACAAGAAGTTTATGAAATCTATGTACAAGAAGTTTATACTATAAATATAGGTCATCTTCCTTTATATTGAAATTGGGGCTTTATATGTACATCATCTTCCTTTGTATTGAAATCTATGTACAAGAAGTTTATACTATAAATATTGATTCAATAGTCGAGCTTTCTTAATTTCGAAAATACCCTCTTAATCTTTCCTTGGCCATCCTTTTATTAATAATTACAATAGAGTTATTTCCATATTGCAGTGTTAGGTTATTTAGATGGAGCCACTGGAATTTGAACTTAATTTGGAAAATACTCTCTTGATCTTTCCTCGGCCATCCTTATTAATAATTACAATAGAGCTGTTTCCATATTGCAGTGGTAGGTTATTTAGATGGAACCACTGGAATTTGAACTACTAGAGTTTTAACTTCCTTAACCTTTCAAGTGTTTTTCATGGAAGAGTAGCATCGAATAACACTTTTGAATATTTAGGGTTTTTAATATGTTGCCATGGTACTATTTTTTTTGCCACTGGTTTAATGTTACACTATTATCAAGTTATAATAGTTTAATCTGCATATTAATTTTAATGCTTATTATTGCTATGTAGGTTGACATAGTTGATTTACAATGAAATCATAAATTATGGGTAGTTGAGATACCTACATAGTCTACTTACAATGAAATTATCGGTTCTTGAGATACCTACAAGAATGGCTTGGAGAACAATTAAAGATACATTCCATTGATGGAATAAATTGATGCACAATTTCTTGGTTTTTTTGTCCCCTGACAATTTTGATTGATTGATATCATGTTAAGATCATACTCGGACACAAAACTTGAATGATATCACTCTTATTCAACATATGTTATTAATAGTAAGGAAAATAAATATTTTAGCTGTCATTTATAATCACACGTTGAACCAAATGATTACACTCATAGGAAAGTGGTGTTACCTATCCTTGAGAGGGTTCATAAGCAACATTTCTTCAACGACAAACAAATGGTTTCTATGTTAAAACACGCATCTAATGCAGATTATGTGAAGTGTAACTTATGGTAAACCAATGCATTGATTTTCATGATATGATCAATCATACACAATAAGTAGACATTGAAGCAAATACATAGAGTATCAATATCCATTCAATCAAAGAACCTAATAGTAGAGCCACGTTAAAAATGGATGGCCAGTAGATATATAGGGTATTTGTGTTCTTTCCTTGAAGAGCTGCGATCCACCACGTAATAAACCGTTGGGCAATTTTGTTTTGCGCAATTGGTTGGAGAATTGTTATATCATTTTTGGGAAATGATGAGATGTTATAGAGCAGGTGTTTCCATTTTAATGTTAGGGTGGCAATTTTGTTTTGCGCAATTGGTTGGAGAATTGTTATATCATTTTTGGGAAATGATGAGATGTTATAGAGCAGGTGTTTCCATTTTAATGTTAGGGTGTCTGATGAGATTTTATGGAGCAGGTGTTTCCATTTTAATGTTAGGGTGAGATTTTATGGAGCAGGTGTTTCCATTTTAATGTTAGGGTGTCTGATGAGATTTTATAGAGCAGGTGTTTCCATTTTAATATTAGGGTGTTTGGTAATATATTTAAATATTGACCAGGCTCCATAAAACTTTGTACAGGCCCAGAACACAGGGAAGAACACAGGGAAAAGAGACCGAAGTTCAAATCTCATTGAGTACAATGACTTGCTGTGGTGGCGGCTAGAGGGGCGGATTTCCCTTTCCGGTGAGTCTGCTCTTGCTAAAATCATAGGAACTTAGTATATTTGACTTGCAGGTGGTTGGTTATGCTCTTGGTGTTATAGTGGTAGCTATGAGGTTTGATCCTGGATTTCCCATAGATTAGGCCTGGCAATTACCGATTCACCATGTGATTAAAAAAAATAAATATATATATATTTATTTTAAACATAAAAGTGTTATGTATATATTTCATTTATTGAGTTTTCAAGAATTTATGGCAAGTATGTTTATGTGTTATATTTGAAAAAAAAACTAAGTATGTTTATGTGTTATATTTGAAAAAAAAACTAAATAAATATTATAAGTATATTTTCACTTTTTTATTTCTTTAAATTTTACCACTTCTCTTAACAAACATAAATTAAAAAATATAAACTAAATAAATATTATAAGTATATTTTCACTTTTTATTTCTTTAAATTTTACAAGTTCTCTTAACGAACATAAATTTTGAAGTAATATATTTTGAAGTAATATAATATCAAAAACATTATAGTTTTGTTCAATTTTACAAGTAATATATTTTGAAGTAATATAATATCAAAAACATTATAGTTTTGTTCAATTTGACAAGTAATATATTTTGAAGTAATATAATATCCAAAAACATTATAGTTTTGTTCAATTTTACAATTTTCCTTCACAAACATGAATTTAAAAAAAAAAAAAAAAAATCCTTTTGAAGTAATATAATATCCGAAATCATTATAATTTTGTTAAATTTTACAACTTCCCTTAACAAACATGAATTAAAAAAAAAAATTTCCAAGGTAATATAATATCCAAAAACATTATAATTTTGTTAAATTTTACGACTTCCCTTAACAAACATGAATTAAAAAAAAATTTCCTTATCCAACCAACATGAATTAATTCTCTTCCGCATTTCCTTGTATAATTTCAAAATATATTTAAACATGAATGAATTCTCTTCCACATTTCCTTATATAATTTAAAAATATATATTAATTTTGTTGTTTATATTAAATATATATTTAATTTTATTGTTTATATTAAATATGTAACTTTACAAACCAATCATGTAAACCAACTTAGAAATTGATTCTTCCAACAATATAACATAGATATATGATAAGGTTCTCCCCACTCATGTGAGATAACTATTATAAATCTTCCTCAATCGTAGTTTAGTTTACTTCTGCGTTAATGATAGTGACATATCTCATTATGATACACTCTAGTATTATAAAGGTGGAACTATGGCTAAATGATATCTTAACAGCATTTAGGTGAGCTTGATGATAATTATGATGATATTACCGCTAAGAAGGAAATTATAATTTAAACTCGTGGATGGTTATGATATCACTTATGATTACCGCTTAGAAGGAAATTATAATTTTGTTTTTAAACTTGTGGATGGTTATGATATCACTTATGATTAAGAAATTATATTTATTTGTCGGTTTATTTTTAATGATTGTGGTATATTTTATTATTAAATTATTTGTTGTATATATCAAATTAAGTGGTTATCTCTACCATCATGGCAAAAGTATTTTAATTTATAAATTATAAGTGTATTATTAAATTAGTGTAGTTATATGAATTAAATTAAATAAGTATAAATATATGAATTAAATGGTGTTATATAAATTAAATGGTTAGTAATATTGATGTATATTAATCTATAATAAATATTAAAACACTTAATTTATGATATATTTCATGATATTAAAATTAATTAATTTATAAAAACTAAATAAATTATTACTTTATTATTATTTTTAAAAGGTATTAAGATATAAGTTAAATATATAATATTTAAAAAAGCAAAACAAAAAATTAATTTTTAAAAGATATTAAGATATAAGTTAAATATATAATATTTAAAAAAGCAAAACAAAAAATTAATCATGGAGATTTATCCCACTTTATTATGGAGATTTTTAATTTGTAAATATGTAAATATGTTTTGTTACAATACTACAGGCCACATGTCCAAAAAAACATAATTCACTTCATATGACACTTTTTTATATGACATTTTTTAATTAATCAAAGGGGATAACTGTGTAGGAGATAAATCTTAATTTTTAATTTGTGTATATTATTATGAATATCATAAAATATTTTGTGGATATTAAATCTTATCATCCACATATTGATTATTAATAATTAAATTAAAATTCAGAAATTTTATTCCAAAATAAATATATCGGTAATAATTATATTTTTAATAATAAAATAGTAATAATAATAAATAAATTATAAAAAATGAGAAGATTAGGAAGAATAATTCCAAATATTTTATTAAAAAACTATTTTATGAAATTTTAAATCTATATAGAATATGACGTGACATGGGATTTAAAAATAAATTCTAAAATATGCACAATTAATAAGTTAATTTGATGTAAATATAGACATAGTTTAGGCAAAATTGCGGTATGAGGTATGATATTATCCAAATTATAATGTAAAAATGATATACTTTGTTTATTTACTGAATATAAATTAAGATGTTTAGGTAAAATTGTGGTATGATATTATCCAAATTATAATGTAAAAATGATATGTTTTGTTTATTTACTGAATACAAATTAAGATGTTACGGTTAATTGTAAGTTGATCTTTAAAATTAACATGAGATAATATGGTTATATATAGAAAGAGATATGTTTTGAATTAGGTGCATATATTTCTAATCTAAATACAAAAGAAATGGTATAAAATACAAAAGAAATGGTATAAAGATATTAAAAATGAAGAAAACAAAATAATAGAATATTTTGAGATGTAATGTTTAATGTGTGTTGTAATCAAAGGATATGTAAGCAATTATTAGTAGTACATCGACAATCATATATATATATATAAAGGAAAGAGAACACAAGCTGTGGGAGATCAGTAAATAAATACTTTATTTCTATATCAGAACTCTTTCAATAATTCTCTCAATTTTTTCTCCACTTTATATTACATCAATGAAATATTTAGACGAGATGTTTCTATTATATGGTAGTTATAATTATCTAACTACCTTGGTTGGTCAACCCAATGTCCCTGGTCAATTGACTTACATTTTGACTTGGTCGGTCGACTCAACTTGCATAGTTGATAGACTTATATTTGACTTAACAGTTAATGAGGTTTGATTATCAGGTCTAATTGACTAAGTTGACTAGCCCTTCCAATATTTCCCCTTGATTGAATTCCTTGCTTGTCCCAAGCAAGTGGAAGATGAGGATTACAATAAAAAAAATGGGAGAGAGATGACAGTACAAAATTTTAACTTGATAAGTCTTATGCTTATGTGTGCTAAGATTCTTGAGTTCTTGGTTGTTCTTTTCATGTTGATGCCAATGCAATTGAAGTTGATGTCGATACTATTGATGATTGTGGAGTTGTACTTTGTACTTCTTCAAAAATAATCTTAGGATATGTGTAAGAGGGTATATTTCTTCTAAATGGTTTGACCCCTTTCTGTTTCCTTTGATGTGTTTTTCACTACACTCCTTCTACCTCTATTTTCGTAGAATCTGAATGTCAACTTGTAGATAGAAAATTTGACTCAAAGATTGTAGGTGAAAAAAATCGAAATCTTGCTTAGACGTGAGAGGCCGAATATATGTTCATTAAGGAGTTAGTTCCTATGGGTGACATGTGGCTATCTTGTGTATATATGTTGCAATCCTTTGCAACTATTGGTCGAAGGTTGACCATTCATTAAGAATGTGTTGAGCTTGCACCTTTGCAAAAGTAATCTTGGCTAGGTACTCTAAATTTTGTGTCAATGCAACTTTTTGTACTTCTTGTAGGTCGGGATTGCATTGTTTTTCTAATTTTTGTGCTTGGTCCATGGTTTTATTTTCTTTAGTTTGCGACCACTTCCTTTCTCTTAACCATTGTCTCTCCTCTTGGATCAAAGCTTCTTCAACCTCCCTTTCTGCAATAATTTATGTCAACATGGCTTATCTTGCTTAGAACTCCAATTTCATTTGTTCCTCATCGATTAGGTCTTTGATTAAGCCTTATGGTACCTTGATTTGGCTGATTGTCATGGAAAAATAATTTGGTCGATTATTTAAAATGATTGACATGATTGTCACCGAATTAGATGTTATCTCCAAGTTCTCCCTTATTTATTTGAATTTATCAAATTCTTCTTTTAGTATTGCATATGTTTGGTTGATCTATTCCTGCTGACTCAATTGTTGCACCTATTGTTGATCTTTCTTTAATTTTACACTTATCTCAACCAGTTGATGAATAATGATCCATAATCTATCGTGGATATTCCAATGTACAGTTCGTCAAAATAGATATAATGAAATTATACATAAAATCTAAAATCTTGTCTATGAGGGTTAATTTCTCCTTATATTTATGGATTCGTTAATTATTGTGTTATTCTTATGCATGCAATAGATACAATATGTAGAAAACAAAGAATAAAAAAATAAACTCACAAATCACAATTGACACAAATAGACTATGAAATTGTTTCGAGCGAAAACCTAGTTGAAAGGTGAGGCAATCTTGCTCTCTTCCTTTGGATGGAAAATGGATGCAAGTACAAAGAAGTGAGATCTGTGGCTCGTGGGTTGCTACAATGCACACACGTTGTCAATTTTCTCTATCCCTATCCACAATTGGATACTCTACTCATCTATGGAACAAAATGCACTCAAACATAATGTAATTCCTTTTCTTCCAAGTGGCCCAGTTATAACACAACCCACTAGTAAAAATAATCCATTGAGCTTATTCCTCCACATTTTCCAATTGAAAAACATCAAGATGGATGAAAAATAATATAATGGTCCATTCCATATCACACCTCCCCATTTTGGGAGGCTTTTGGTCCCAAAATATTTTACTGAATTCCTCCACCTCCTCTCAGGTGTATCATTTAGCCTTTTCTGGAAGATGTCCTTTCAACCTAATATTCCAAAGGTCATGTTGTCCTTGTCTTTTAGTTCTGGACTTTTACAAAATTGTATCATCGGTCAACTCTATCTAAGCATCTAGTGTAAAATCATCTACAAAAGGTAGGACCTCTTCCTCTTCTCGATGTAGCATGGAAGGCTCATAGAGTTTCCGTTTCTCTACATTCACCATTGAGTAAATGCACATATATGGGGGTAGACCGAGTCTATAGGCATCATCTCCCACCTTCTACAGTAGCTCAAAGGAACCATAATACAAAGCCTTGATATTCTTATCAAGACTCTGTAACCATTCCTTGCTCAATTGTAACATACTTTGTCTCCTACTTTAAAGGACTTCCTTGTTATGTGTTGATCATGCATGGCCTTATATTTTTTTTTGTGACTTTTGTAGTGCCTCTTGTACCTATAGATGGATTTTCTTGATATTCTCAACATTTTTTTCTTCCCTTAAGCCATCCCTCATAAGTTCCTCCCTTACTCCTACATGTTGTCCATACTCAATATCTAAAGGTGATTGTGGAAAATATCCAAAACAAGTTTCAAATGGGGACTTACTAGTATAAGTGTGGACTACTTTGTTATAAAAGTCTTGCATATATACCATATTTTTATCCCAAGTCTTCAAATGATTTTGATTGTAAACCCTCAAAAGTCACAACAAAGTCCTATTGATTATTTTGTTTTCCCGTTTGTTTGTGGATGGAACGTTGTATACCTCTTTAATTTTGTGTCCATCTTCTCCAAAAATGTAGTCCAAAATGCACTAAGAAATCACATGTCCCTTTTTGAAATTATGCTCCTTGGTATCCCAAAGTGCATCCAAACTTGTCCAAAGAACGAGTTCATTGCTTCTTTCCCACTCATGGTCATTTTATAGGGCATTAGAACACACATCTTGTTGAACTTGTCAACTACCACCAATAACTAATCATGTCCCTTCTTAGTTGTTGGTAAACATACCACAAAGTCCATAGAAATGATTTTCCAAGGACGAGTGGGTATAGGTAAGGGATGATATAGACTATGTTTCTTGTTACTAGGCTTGCTAGTACAACAAAGCATGCATCCTCTTATGAACCTAGTTACTTTTTCTTGCACCATGGACCAATACACATACCTCTACAATTTGGCCACTGTATCAACTACACCAAAGTGCCTTGTAACCTCAGAGGCATGAGCCTCTCTAATTAGTTGTAGTTGCTCACCTTTAGGAACACATAAATTATCCAACATGTAGAGTAACCGATCCTATAAATGGTAGTCAATTGTGTTGTCACCATCGTGCATAGGACTCTAGCTCTGCAACTGCTGAAACACCTCCTTAAGGTTCTCATACTTTGAATATGCCTAGTTTTTGTATGCATCATTGGTGAATGGCTCCATGTGCATACAAGTTCCCAAAGCTATGATATTTGATATGGGTGGCCTTGAAAGCATGTTGGCCAACTTGTTTGTTCTTCCATTCATGTACTTGATCACTACGTGAAACTGTTTGTAGAAACCCTATCCACTTGTAATGTCTGGTGTGTTGTAACTTAATTTGGACCTGTAGGTATTATGGTGGCTGGTGTTTTGTGTGGATTACCATCTCCTTTCCCATCGAATAGTGGTTCCATATTTTCACAACTTGCACCAGGAAATAGATCTCTGTGGTATGTAGGATAGTTGAGAATCACCTCATGAAATACTTCAGAATGGTAGCATACATGCCTTCCTCTCTTACATCAAGACCGCTCACAATGCATACCCACTCTTATCTGTCTCCACTTCAAAGGGGTGTTGCAAGTTCAGTAATGCCAAAACTAGTGCTTGAATGATATTCTTCTTTAGCTCCTCAAAGGCCCTATACTAACCCTTTCCCCACTAGAAACTCTTCCCACTTGCTTTTATGGTGTGGAGTGGTTTTGTTACTGTTGAAAACATGGCTATGAATTTCCTTAAGTACTATGTTGCCCCAATGTAACTCTTGACTTCAGAAACATTCATAAGCATTGGCCACTTCATGATGACCTCTATCTTGGCATGATCTATCTTCAACTCTTCTCCACTTATCACATAACCCACATACACCAAATATTGTTGTGCAAACTCACACTCTTGAGATTTTTGAGCAATTGGTGCTTCTTTAATGTCTCTAGCACTTGCATCAAATGTGAAATGTGCTCCTCCCAAGTAGAACTGCCAATATATCATCCAAATAGACAATAACAAATAAATATATAAACAGGCATAATATATCATTCATTAACCTGATAAACATAGCTGGTGCATTGCACAAGACAATTGGTGCATTGCATAGGCCAAATGGCATGACTAACCGCTCATCATCAAACCTTGTTTAGTTTTGAATGCGATATTTCAAGTATTTTCTTCTCTTACTTCAATATGGTGATATCCAGACTTTAAGTCCATCTTGGAGAAGTATTTGGTTTGTTGCAACTAATCCAACATATCATCTATCTCGGGAAGGGGGTACATTTTATTTAACATAATTTTGTTTAACACCCTGTAATCGATACAAATCTGCCAAGTCCTATCCTTTTCTAATGCAATGATGATGGGAAACCCACATGATGAGGCATTTGGTCGAATGAAACCTTGTTCCAATAACTGCTACAATTGCTTCTTCACCTCACTAGCTTCTATAATGGAATGCCTATACAACCCAATGTTTGGAACCAGGGAGTCCGACAATAGTTGAATCTCGTGCTTCACTTCCCTGTTGGGTGATATCCCTTTAGGCTCCTGGAACACTCCCTTGTATGCATGCAAACACTCTTCCAATTATTGTTTATATTACTTAGTACACTCGTCCAAGGATGACTTTGCTCTCATTGACTCTTCTGCAGATCGATTTTCACTTAAAAATAGTATAGCATACTTGTTGCTAGAATTAATCAATTTCTTGGCTTGGTTGGCACTTACCAGTGAGATTTTGGACTTACCCTTGTGCACGTTGATGGTGAAGGATTTTCCATCCTTCCTTAGGTGGTATTTGTTGGCTCTCCACATGAATATTGCATCCTTCATGTAAATATAGTGACTTCCAAACACCACTCCACATACATCAAGGATAAGTACATCTAGATCTACTTCATCAATGAAATTAGCACTGGTAAAAAAATATGATTTTGCATTGTTTGATTACCTTTATTTTCACATCCTTATTTACACATCCCATTTGATATGGGCTTGGATGATCATGAACTTCTAATCCCAATTTTTTTACCACCTCTGTTGTAATGAGATTCATCTGTGAACTTCAGTTGAACAGAACATTGATTTTGTCTTCTTGACTCGTATCTTTATATGGAAGATTTTAGTCATTTCCTTCTCTTCCTATTGCTGGAGGCTACTCAAATTCACTCCATTTTGCACTGATGGACAAAAATTATTCTTATCCATGTTTGAGTTGCTTTCCACTTGGTTGCTCGAATTAGTGGCCATGAGAGTTTTCTTCTTAGCATTTTTCTTTTTGTTCTTTGACTTGAGCTCTGGATGCAACTTCCAACACTTCTTATTTATATGACTATCAATGTTACAATGGTTGTATTGGTTATTGGTATATTTGCATTGGTGTGTTATGGATTTTATATTTTTGTTTGTTTCCCCTTGCAACTTCTTCTTCCCCTCCTTGGAAGCTTCCTAGTGCTCTTTCTTATTTGACCCACTTGATTTCCCTCTCTTCTAGATTTTGTTCTCTAGGTATTATGCCTATATATAAACTTCATCCATTGAACTAGGTTTGAACAACATCACTTATTTTGCAGACGACTATGTAGACCACCCAGATAATTGAGGAGTTTTTCTAGGTTCTTTAGGGAGATGCCCAACATTATGTCCATCTTTCGAAATTCTATGGTGTACTCTTGTACACTCTACACCTTCCTTTACCTGAAGTAATTCCACCAGATCCATTGGTCCTCTATACACTCAATATTGTAAAATTGTGACTTTATAAGAGTTTTGAAATCCTCCCACTTAGTCACTAGAGGATATCTTTCCAACCTCAGGGTCTCTCTGTGATTTTTCCACTAGGTCAGGGCATTACCCTCTAATTTCAATTGAACAAATGGAATATCATGTTCCTCCTCTATATGATGAAATCTAAAATAAACTTCTAATTACTACAACCAGTGATTCAAATTCAGAGCACCAACCTCACCCTGCTATGTCTTGATGTCAACCTTTACTTCCATTTTTCATAGGGACTAAGAATGGTTCATGACACTCGAATTAGGTTCTTCCTTTCCAGGTTCTTTCTTTGATTCCCTCTCTGGTTTTTCTCAATCTGTTGATTTCTCCTCCAATTCGACCATCGTGTTAGAACCTTCTTCTTCTTTGGATAGCCTGATTTTATTTATTTAGGGCCACCATGAGGAGGCTCACATTATGGTTTATATCTGCGATTTGTGCTCCAAGTCGCACAAACCTCTCCTCTACGGGATCTTGATAGTTATTGACGTATTATTCTGCCATGTATAGGGTTTTATGACTTTTGACTTAGCTGATTTGAATCCCATGCAACTCCCAACAATATACCCAAAGAAACTTGACTTTGATACCAATATGATCTGTAAACTATTGTGGTATTCCACTAGACAATTTGTTGCAACACACCTAATGAAATTATACTTAAAATCCAAAATATACACTATGAGGGTTAATTTCTCCTTAGATTTATGGATTCAATAATTATTATGTTATGCATATGCACACATTAGATAAAATATGCAAAAAACAATGGAAAATGAAACAAAACTCACAAACCACAGTTGATACAAGACATAACCTAGGAAACCCTTTCAGGAGTAAACACAATTGGAAGGTGAGGTTTCCCTGCCCCCTTTCTCTGAATGGAAAATGGATGCATGTACAAAGAAGTGAGACATGTGGTCTAGGGGTTTCTACAATGCACAAACCATGTCTTATTTCTCTATCCCTATCCACTAGTTGGTTGCTTTTCTCATATATGGAACAAAATGCACTCGAATAGAATGGAACCCCTTCTCCTCCTCGTGGCCTGGTTATAACACAACCCGATAGCCTATTAGTGGTTAAGTTTGGCTCCTTCAACTCTTAACTGGAATTACAATATGGGCTCTTCTAGAGTATTCTTCATCATGATCACATGGCTAACCCTTTTTCCCTAAATAATGGAGCATGATGTGACATCCCTTCGAATAATGTTGGTTAAAACAGGAAGATCAATTGTTGGGTGGCATAATTTTTTTTGTATGGACTTTGATTGAGGTGATTTTTACACAATTGGAAAGATATTTATGTGTGTAATAGTGATAGGGAGTGTGTGCTTAAGAGAAAAAGTTTTACCCACAAAAAATGCTATTTGATGCCTTAAACTACTTTCCTAAGGTTTCAGAACTTAATTCACCAAATTGGGACATGTCGGTAAAAATGGTCCTGTGAGTTGATTCCTATAATGGTGGTTAAAACAGGAAGATCAATTGTTGGGTGGCATAATTTTTTGTGTATGGACTTCGATTGAGGTGATTTTTACACAGTTGGAAAGATATTTATGTGTATAATAGTGATAGGGAGTGTGTGCTTACGAGAAAAAGTTTTACCCACAAAAAATGCTATTTGATGCCTTAAACTACTTTCCGAAGGTTTTAGAACTTAATTCACCAAATTGGGACATGTCGATAAAAATGGTCCTATGAGTTGATTCCTACACTTTTTCCACTCTAAAATCATCATGATGGATGTAAAATAATATAATGATCTATTCCGGACCAAATATACATCATAAAGAGTCTATTAAGTGAATTTGTATATTGAGTGGTCCAATATATAACTTCTCCCATGCTAAGTCGATACACTTTTTCGAAATCTACTTCTTTTTATTTATTGCGACTTTTGTTTCTCCTACCCTTCTTAATGTATTCCTCCATATCAATGTTGCTTATTTATTTACATAATTAAATAGGTAAAAAATTTGATTGTTGGAGACCTCCTTTGGGTTAAATGTCACTGAGATGGTTCATGTTGTCCTCTTGATAGGTCGTAATGTTGTAAATATTTTAGGGGCCACTTGCTACTTCTTTTTCTTCTTCATCTTCTTTGTTGGGGTCCCTATTCGTAGTGCTTGCTGCTGATGTTGTGCAAGACTTGGTTGTGTAAGTTTAGTTTTTGGTCCCATTAATACTGTAGGATTTACAATTTTTGTATCCTTAGTTTGATCCTCTTCTTTCCCTTATGAAGTTTCATCTGTCTACACTGAGTCTGTTGTTTTTGTTGTTGTTGTTGGGACAATTGACAAAGGCACTAGATTTTCTTGTCCATTTTGTGTCTTTCCCTGCCTAGTGTCCATTTCCTTTGTTTCTTTATCCTCTATTTGCTTTTGCTTTGTCGATTTTTCACCTATTTTCTCATTGTCTGTCTGCTTTCCTTTTGAAATAGCCTCTAGATGAGCCGAATGTTCTAGATGAGACAATTCTCAAGGTATAGTCAACTTTTCTTGCTGGTTTGACTATTCTTGCTACATTGGTTATGTGTGTGTCAACTCTTGAGTCTCCAAACTTGGTTGATCTAGGGATAGCTTGACTGTCCCCTACTATTCTTTATCTTTTCCTCCCTCACTCCTTGAGGATTCTTTAGAGTCATACTCCTTAGTCAATTTTCTCGACTCTAACTAAGAAGTATCCCCTTCTTTTCTTTTCCCTTATCCTTTTCTGGAACAAGCATCAATGGCTTATCAAAGTCAGTTTGTTATGATTTGTAGGAGGATTTATCAGATGATACCTCCTCTACGACTAATGCCATACATTCCCCTTCCTCTTGATATATGCTTACACAATTCACAAATTTCCTCAAATGAAAGTTGGGATACATCCCCTTTATTCATTAGATTTAGGAGATCAATCCATTCATCACTGATTGCTCTAAGTAAATGGGTTTTTAAGATATCAAATCCTAATTTGTGTAGTTTTTCCCTTTTAACATTATAAAGAAATATTTCTACAAAGTCCCCAAGATTCTAGCCCTCCTTTTAGATCATTTTAGAGATTTTCTCTTTAATATAATGTTGTATGCAATAGTATTTATATTTTTCTAAAAAGAGTTGGCTCATATCATCCCATGATCCTACTGAGTTAGTGCCTAGTCCCATAAAATTTTAAGAGCTCCATCTTTTAATGTGGTCAGAAACAATCTCAATTTTTTAGCGTCTTGTAAGTAATCATAACTTCTGCAAAGTACTTCCAATTCAAAAAGGAAAGTATCTGAATCTTATGATCTCATACCATGGAAGTTTGGAAGTACAGAAGGAGATATATTCTTCATGTTAACATTTGTATCAGTATCTTGGATGGGAAATCCATAAGGATCTTATTCATTTTCATCATCTCCATCTTCACCTTTTTCTCTACCTCCTATACCACCCCTTCCACCTCCAAGAGGCATCCTTCTTCCTCCTCTACCACCCCCAAGTGGTTGTCTTTCACCTCCTTCTCCTAATATTATTTCATGTCCACTGGGAGGAAGGAATACTTATCCTTTGCCTTCTGTCATTGATTCTTCATAACAAAGATAATAAGGTTCTTCAATTGGATTCTCTTCATCTAGTTCTTCAATTATTGGTCTTCCAAAGAAGATTCATTCTTCTTCTTCTCCTTTGGTAGGTATCTCAAGTTATTGTGCAACAAGTTGTTCTCCTGTTGAATGAGAAAGAAATATTATTTCCTCAGTTGAAGATGTTGGTTCATATACAACTGTGTTTGTTGAAGAAGTTGGCTCCTCTCTAGTTCCAATTTCAGATCTTTGTACCTCATGATATCTTCTTCTACCTGCAAAAGTAGGAATTTGTGATGTGGATGGTGATGTGGTTCTTACTACACCACGTGATCTAGTGGGGGTGGTAGGTGATTGTGGAATTGAAGTTCATCCTCTAATGAATCTACCTCTAGAATCTCTTTCTCTATACATGCATTCTAAAATGAATGAAATTTAACTTATGCAATCAAAAATGGATGCAACTAAGAATGAAATGCAATTCAATAACTAAGGTTAGGAGAAACCTCACAATGTGATGTGCATGTTCTTACCTCTTGTCTTACCATTTCTCTTTTCCAAAGTTGCATAAATTAAAGAGCAATCTAAATTGGAGGATAAACCCTATGTATACTTCCCTAGCAATGACACCAAAAATGTCGATCAATTAATTATGCTTTAAATTCTATTATATTAAATTATCAATCTAAGTAGGTAAAATTATGAAGTATATGACAAAGTATATGCTAGGAATTTAGCTTTCAATTCTACTAGGAATAGATTGACATGAAAGCAATTATTACTCTATGATAGAAATGGAAACATTAATCTAAGGAAGCAAATGAATATTTATTCTATGAAATATTTGAAAGTTAATCTAGGATAGCAGATAAATTTATTCTATGAAAGCATTTGAGTCTAATTTATGAAAGTGTATAAAACTATTCTAGGAAAGCATGAAAGTTTAATCTATGAAAGCATATAAATTTAATCTACAAAGGCATGGAAGTTTAATCTAACAAAGCATATGATTCTATCTTATGAAAGAAAGAAACATACTCTAAGAAAGCATATAAATCTATTTTATGAAATCAGGAAATGTATTGTAAGAAAGCATAGAAAACTATTTATGAAAGAACGAAACGTACTCTAATAAAGCATATAAATATATACTATGAAAGTAGGAAATTTACTCTAAGAAAGCATAGTAAAGTTATTATATTAAAACAAATACTCTTAGTCTAAGAAAGTGAATAACTCTAGTCTATGAAAACATGGAACATTAGTCTAAGAAATCTTGCAAAACTAATCTATGAAAGCATGAAAATTTGATCTATTGAAAGCATACAAACTTATTCTAAGAAATCAAGTAAACTTAGTCTACAGAAGCATTGAAATGTTCTAAATGTGATTTTATGTTTTTCAAGAACTTGTTTGCAATATGGAAAATAACAAAGCAATAATAAAAAACTAAAACATAGTAGCTGAAAAAATGTTGTAACAAAACATCGTACCAAATTCACATGAAAATAAATGCAAAATAGTGAGGGATTTATACTACAAACAATGTTGTACATCCACAAAGGCCCTCTAGGTGATCATATTCAGTTAAAAAAAATGTAAGAACCTACTTTAAATGATATCAATCACTCATGAATACACAATGGAAGAAAATGATTAACTATATGGTATTATATGAAACAAAATAATGCACACATTAATTCAAACTCAAGTCACTATCTATTGTCCTCTCCCTCTGCCCAAAAAGGACAATTTATATTGTTTTTGAAATAACAAACTTAGAATAAAAATGCATGCCATATTAGAATAAGGACGATGACTCGGTGTTCTATTTGTTACTTTCATATTTAATCCCTATGCTTCATTTGTAACTCAAGGAATGCATATGAACATGTAGTTTGTCGATGTGGTATTGTTCGACATACTTGATCTATGAAGATATCATGCTCACTTGATGTTAATTATCTTTACATTTAAGAGTCTGGGTATACTCTATCTCTACGCCTATGCCACGCGATGAGTTGGTTGTCGCTTTGACTTACCCATAATGATTACCCAATGCTTCTTTAACATGCCAAATGGGTGAATCACCATATTGTAGTATTTTTACATCTTTCTATGTGCTTCAATTGACTTCATTGCTTCAAGAGTTTTGCTAACCTTGGATTCTGCTATAGTTTGTCAGAGGAGCTATAGAAATTGCCAATTTCTACAATACTTACATATTAGTCTTATTTTACAAAGAAAACATATAAAATCATAGAATAATGGACTTACTACCTTTGTGTAACCTTTTGCAGCTTAGATGGAAAATGTACATGTGGAATATGACAAAATGATTTAGAAAGGATGCTTATGAAGGTTTATATAAGGTAACAGTAGTGCAACTAAAGTAGCAGATTGACAAAAAGATGTTAATTCTTGGGCCCATAAAATACCACCTTAAAGTTGGGTGCTTGATTTAATAAGAGGTTGAAAATAATAGTAAGTTCTTACATAATAAAAATTACTCATTGACAGCAAGGCCACCATCGTAGTAACTCATTCAATAAACAACCCTATTATCCTTCCACTTGGGTAAGAAAGTTGACAATTCAAAAAATATTTATATAAACAATTTTACCATTGTAATGACTATATAAACCCTCCACCACACGGATTTGTGTACAACATTTCCCACATAATCCATGGTCACTATCCATAACCTTCATCCCTCACAAAGTTTCAAGATTGACTCTTCATACACAATTTTAGGTCATGCAACAACTAATTAACATTTAGCCCCACACACAATTTCAAGAAAATACTTCTAATGCAATTGGAAGTCACTTGTACAAGCTATGGATATAAATTCTAGTAGACATCTCTTATTGTTATCCCTTGACAAGACATAAATACATACTATTCCATGAAAATTGTGTGGCTCAAGTTCTCTTGAGTCACTTGAGATTTGGGGTTTACAATCAATGGATTAACCATAAGGTGGTTGGTGGGGAAGGGTAAAGTGTAGGGCATGGGTCCTTAATAAAGTGTTATGAGCTTTGGAAATTGAAGTAGGTATTTAGAAAGTTGATGTGGTGTGTGTGTGTGTGCGCGCGCTAAATTTGATCTCTAACTAGATATCCATAACTCTTTTGGGTATCCCTATAGGTTGAGTTGGACATAGATTCACTTATTGGGCCTCTGATGAAACACACTTTCAAGATCATGGAAAATTCCCCTATAGGTTGAGTTGGACATAGATTCACTTAATGGGCCTATGATGAAACACACTTTCAAGATCATGGAAAATGAATTTTCCTATGAATTGATTCCTTTCTTTCTAGGAAACGCTAATAGTAGGCCAAACGTCTTGGGATCTTCAATTAAATAGGGAAATGTGGTTGGACTGAAACCTCAACTAGAATGTATTCACTCCATATAGTGAGAAGAACTTAGATATTTCTATAGATACACGACTTGCATTGCATGATGGACAAAAAATTTGACCTCCTTAAACTAAACATAAAACCCCCTTGGTTACATTATTAATGCTTGCAATATGACAATCAAAGGGATCCTACAATTCTTGAATTCAACCCTAGATCATGTTCTTAGATGGGATATAAATGATAAAGTACTTTACTAGGGCCTCATTGTTGTTATCACAATAAGCTTCCTTCTATTAATCAAAATAAATTTTAGTTAGTGGATCAATAAGAGAAAAAAATCATTACATTGTGGTAGAATTTAGGAGAAAATTTGTTGGTTTCAATCCCCCTCCATTGTTTTTGCAACACTATGTCCAATCACTAAAGTATGGAATGTTTTAAAGCTACCCCCTAATGGGAAAGAAAGGCCAACTCATGAATGTTGAAACTAAATTCACTAGGCTAGAAGGTCTAAAGTATGAGAAGCACTATATTAATAAAATAAAAAAATAAACACTATCATATCCATCTACTTATGCAATTCTACCCCTGCTTTTTGTAATGATAGTTGTGACTACAACACCAACATGGAGAACCACGACTGATTGAACCTTTGATTAAACAAATCTACTAATTATTATTTAAAATTAACTAAAAACAATTGAGGAAGAGACAACCTTACAAATCCTTGGTCGGAGGGAAGCTTGCTTGCTAACATGTTTTGAAAAACCATGACCAATACCCAGCCGAATTAAATGTTGAAGTTGTTTGCAGCTAAGAGAAGCTATTACCTGAAAGAATTTTAATATGATGTGAATGGAGCCAAACTAGAGTTGGAAGAATTGTTGACAATTCATTTATGAGAGCAGGGATTGGAATGGGGTTTTGGAAAGAAAGGGTAGTGCCCATTCCCTTTTCCATGTCACAGATAAAAGAGTTAGCCAAAAATGTGATCATTCAAGAAACATTGTAAAGAGCCAAACTATGCCCTTGGGGAACATTGGGAAGAGCCAAGTCGGTGCTCTCTCAGAACACATTGAGATCCAGAAGAAAAATATATATACATGCATAGTGAAGGGTACTAGAGGTATCTTTCTCTCTCCAACTTGTGTAGGATCATTCATGATTTCATATTTGCTTTGGCTCAGACTTTACTATTGGATTCTTTGTGGCCAACCCTTGGCTGGATTGTTCTTTCTCTATGTTCTGATATCCATTGTTGGGACTTATCATTGATCGTGAGGGAGAGATGGTTTATACTCTCTACCTCTTTGAGAGAAAACTCTCGAAACTCCGGTATTTCGAGATAACAAAGTGCATTCAATGAGATCCTGAACTATGTGGAGCTATGAAGCATGATATTGATGGTTGAGCAGCGTTGGAATTGACCTTGAGCTTGTGATCCATGACTTTGATATGAAGCTCAATGAATAAATGAACACTTGGTGCTTATTGTGTGGCTTATGAACCACTAAGTGCCTTTTGAAGGGACGATTAGACCATTGGGTGCTTGTAGTTAGGTTGAAGAACCACTTAGTGCTTGTTGTTAACTGATGAACCACCAAAGGGATTACTAATTGGTGGATGAACCGCCTTCATAGTGGAATCAATCCCTGGAACTGAGCAATATACCCATTCTAATGTCTATTGTTTTGTTGATGAACCACTAAGTTCTTACTAAATGGTTACTTAAACCATTGGGTGCTTGCAGTTATGCTGATGAACCACTTAGTGCTTTTTATTGGTCGATGGGCCGCTAAGTGCTTGCTAATTGGTTGATGAACCACCTTCATAGTGGATTCTATCCCTTAGAACTGAGAAACATAGCCTATGGAATTTGGGTGAAGCCCTATGTTTTGAAACTCAAAGAGTAAGTGAGTTGCTAGGGTGATTACTACCAGAGATTAGTTGATGAACCACTTGAATAATGGACTCCATCTCTTGAGTGTTTGACTAATCCATTAGTGTGAATTCCCCCTATGCAAGCATCCTCTTATACTTTGGATCTGACTCGGGGGTGGCTAGTTGCAAGAGAGATTGAAGTGTAAGTGTCTTATGGTTGGGTGGAGAGTGGAAGTCCCTTCTTAAATTGCCATCTAATCTAACTCACTCAAATAAATATAACGGTTTATGCATATTTGGTTGGATTTTTACATATGTTACTGATAGATGTATGGTCATGTTTCATTGATGAAATAATTCATGAATCATTATATAATTCATGGTTGACAAGCTATCTTAATTTTCCATGGTGTTAATGAATGCTTGAATGGTGTGATTGTTGCCCTATTCATGAATTACTTGATAATTTACATGATTGTGACGGGTTGTCTGAAGTTCACTTAGTTGACCTATTATCTTATAAGTTCTCAATTTTCTTATATGTTTATGAATTAGGAAACTCACTGCCATAACCATGATTGTAGGTTATCTTACATGTTATGATTTAAGTTGTATGATGTGTGCTAAATGAGTATTTGATTAGCGACGATGGTCACTTAATCAATTAATGAGATGATGAATCTATGGGTTTATGCACACTTATAAATTATTGTAACTAAGAATTGTAATCAGTAGTAACATCGTGAGATTCACAAATTTAAAACATGATCTGTAACCCCTTTGAATGGTAACTCAAACCTTCATGTCTTCTTGATGTTGAATGAAGAAATCCTATCTCATTGAAGAAGTTAGCTAGCACGCAATAGTTTGAAGAGCTAGATTGCCCTACATAAATCACCTTGTGTAGTGTTAAATTTGGGAAATTGGCCTTTGGTACCATGCCTTTCCTTTACTTTGGATCTGGTGTAGTTTGAGTATTATTTGTACCCTTTTCATTCACTATAGACAAGTAACAATGTTGCTAGCAACCTTTGTTTAGACCTTGGCCTTCATTATAAGAATTTTGATGTTCTAGGTAGATGCCCATGGTCTTAAGAGATCTTTACAATTCCCCAAATTTCCTTGAATTCAATCTTCTTTAAATTTTCTACAAAAATCCAATGGTCCGAGATCTAGGCCTAGCAAGGCGGAGCTACTTTGAGCATAGCCCGAACCTCATCCGGATGAGATTCCTCTTTCCATAACAGTTCACAGCTGGTGATCCGGGGTATGGGACCGACCAGGGGTAATTACCTCGTAATTGGACCAGACCTCATCCGGGAAGATTCTCTTATATAATACTTTCTTATTTGGTGGTATAGGCACCCAAGGTTAGGGGAGGTCAACGCTACATGCATTGAACCGTATGGGTGTTGAACGGATCACTTTCAAACGACAAGATGGATTGAGCGTTTCAAGCGGGCGCTCTCATCTGCGAAGGTGATGGTTTGAGGTGGAGGATGCTCAGATCACTTTGAAGTGAATTTGGATTCGGGGTTGGCAGAGGGTGCACACCTCTATGAAGGCTCGGATGGGCACCGGGTTGGATCATCCTCAAACAAGTAGATGCAGGGGGATTTGGTAGTAATGAGGGTGCAAACCCTTGCATGGGATTGGATTAGTGTTGAGCTGGTTATCATCCAGTGGGTCCCGCGCCAGATACATTACACAAGGGATGGATCCATAGATTCGGGGTTCCAGAGATGGTAAGATCCAAAATAACGTTGAAACGTTGGATTGCCCACAGACTAGATATAATGGGAAAAGGATGCAAAACACGAAGGAGGAGGACCTCATGGGCCCTGACATCCAAGTTGACGTGGTAGTTCCATGTAATATTCTGTCTTATTAAATTCTGAATTTTTTCTAAAAAAGTTCTGAGTTTTGGGTGTGAGCTGTGTTAGTTTGCACTCCGCTGTAAGTATTCTATAAGACTGGTTTCATGAGAAATATGTTCAACATACATGCACCATCCATCATTCAAGAAAACAATTATACATTCACCATATGTGCTCAGAAGATTCACAACATCACTGATATATAATAAGATAGCCCATGGAGCAAATTCCTTTTTATGGAAATCTGAACATACAGTGAGGGAATTAGTAATATGAAACCTGATATCTGAAGAAAGTCATCAATAGAGATAGCCAACAATTATAACCCATCTGAAATGAAAGCTCCTAGCTTATTTGAGAAATACGCTGCCCAGAATTGGAGGCACAGGTCCATGCTAGTTGACAACCATGGTTGAGCACCCACTACTTCTAATCTGAACTGAGATTATACACAGGCCCTTACAACAACTACCAGAAGCGATAGAATGACCCAGTTATGTCTTTGATAAATTGGAATCACCCCTGCATTGAAGTAGCTACCCTCCAAATCACCAAAACAACTAGTCTTATTCACTGACTATTCAAACCAGCAAATAATTACTCAATAACCTTCCAAAATTGCAGCAAGGTGTTTGACCTGTCTTTACTAGTGGCTTCGTTCCTTCTCAGCGGCAAATTCGACTAGAGAAGACTGTTGTCTGCCTTCCTTTTATTCTCCAAGGAAAAATCGAACCCTTCTCCTCCAGAAACTCGTGATCATCAACATGATAACTCTGATATTCGTATACAAATTCTTGGCTGGCCCCACAATACTGTACACACAAATTTCTGATAACTCGTGGGTCCCAATGAGCAGGGACTTTATCTTTCTGCGACACCCTTATTCTTTTATTGGCTCAAATTTATTTCGGTACTTCGTTCTCCCTGGGAAATACAATATAAGGATATAAAAATAATTGATAAAACCCGAGTACCTCAATATTTCTTAGAAATCTCGTTCTCTATTGAAGCTCTACGGTGAAATCTGAGTGATTTCACTCTTAGACTAGGGGTATTGTCGCAACACCGAAGTTTGCTATAGAAGTTAGGGCTCCAAAGCCCTCAACTTTCTCTTCCAACTCTCTCCAAGAGTTCTCTCTTCAAACTCACACAATGTTCAAATGCAAGGAGCCTCCTCAATTCCATTCTTTAATGAGTTCGGGATGGCCTTTTCATCTTCACCTTCCCTTTTTGTCTTTTCCTCTTCACCTTCCCTTTTTGTCTTTTCCCATCCACCTTCCTTTTTGTTTTTCTCAGTTTGTTTTTTTCCTTTTTCTTTTTATTAATTTTGCTTTTAGAAACTCACTTTATGATACTTTCACTTTATAAAGTTAAAGTGACCCCCCACACTTGACTAGGAAATATCGTCCTTTTCCCTTCTCTAATAAATTCTCCTTAGGCAAATTTAAGTCCCCTTATCAATTATTTCCCCGCTTTAGCCTACGGGAACCACTCTAGGCTAGTGGGCTCTGTCATAAGTTTCCTACGGGGATGGGAACATTACAGTCCTCCCCTCCTAAGATTGCTTGTCCCTAAGCAATTTTAATTCAGGATGTTTGAGCACATGTTCGCCTTCCCAGGTGGCATATTCTACCAGTAAATCCCTCCATTTTACTAGGTACTCCTTGATCGTTATGCTCCGCAATTTTATTTCTCTTGTGTCTAGGATCTTCTTGGGAACTAAGGCCAATTCTCCATCCTCATATAATGGGGGAAGCTTTGTGGAAATAATAATATGTTGTCCCAAAGATTTTTTGAGGCACGAGACGTGAAAAACATTGTGAATCTTGCATCCCTCCAGAAGCTCGAGTTCGTAGGCCACCTCTCCTACTCTTCTCAAGATTTTGAATGGTCCGTAGAACCTGGGTTTTAACTTCTCTGCCCCTTTAGTTTTGAGTGAGGACTGCCTGTGGGGTTGGAGACGGAGGTATACCATATCTCCCACTTGAAAGTTGTGTTCCACCTTGTGCTTGTTTGCATACAATTTTTGTTGGTTTTGAGCCATGTGTAGATTGTCCTTGGCTCTCTTGGATCCAGTCTTTGGCCAGTGGTGCTCGACTGTCCTCAAATATCCTATCTGCGAAAGTTGGGGCGTCATATCCATATAATTCTTTGAAGGGAGTCATTCCAATGGACGTGTGGAAAGTGGTGTTGTAACAATGCTCCCCCAGATGCAACCACTTTACCCATGTCTTTTGTTGGCCAACCACATAATTCCTGAGATAGCCCTCCAACCACTTGTTCACAATCTTTGTCTGATCATTAGTTTGTGGGTGATAGCTAGTGCTTGGAGTTAGCTCAGTCCCCACGAGTTTGAAAAGCTCCTGCCAGAAACCGCCCATGAACTTGCTATCTCTGTCACTGACAATGTTCTTTGGCAACCCGTGCAATCTGAAAACCTCCCTAAAAAATAGCTTGGCTACCTGTGAAGCTAAATATTTTGATGGTATGGAAAAAAAATGGGCAAATTTTGTGAGTCGATCTACCACCACATATATGTGATCTTTTCCCTGCACCAATGGTAAGCCCGTGATAAAGTCCATAGAAATGCTTTCCCACTTTTGTTCTGGAATGGGGAGGGGTTGAAACAATCCTACTAGATGGGTATGCTCTGTCTTGTTTTGTTGGAAAGTATTTCACTCCCTCACATGTCTCAGCACATCCGACTTAAGGCCCTTCCAAGTGAATCTCTCCCTGACCTTCTTGTAGGTTTTTAAATATCCGGGATGTCCGACCAAGGGTGAGTTTTGAGCTGCCTGCATGATCCTCTCCTTGAGTTTTGATTCTGGAACAAGATAGATTCGGTCTTTATACTAGATAATGTCATTCATAACCCGATACCTATCATTGCGGATCAACCCCTCTAAAATTTCGCAGGAAAATTTATTCTTCAAATAGTCCACCAACAACAGCGATTTCCAATCTTCTGTCATCTCCATGAGTGAGAGAGTGGGTGGTATCCTTGATAGAGCATCTGCCTCTATGTTGTTCTTACCTTTGACATATTTTATCTCAAACTCGTAGGCCTGCAACTTTCTTATCCACTATTGTTGTCTCTCACTCAGTTCTTTCTGCCCCATGATTAATCTTAGGTTGTTGTGGTCTGTTCTTACCTTAAATTTCCCCCGACTAAATACTGTCTAAATTTGGCCAATGCATGAATTATGGCCAACATCTCTTTATCATATATCGAATTGTGCATCTCATACTCTCTTAGCTTGCAACTCTCGAATGTTATGGGGTGTTGATTCTGCATAAGGACCGCCCCTATTCTTGTCCCTGAAGCGTCGCACTCCGACACAAATTGTCACGCCCCTACACCTGCGGTAGTCTTCCAACCGTTTATAGCGAGGTGTGGCACTACCAATCGTTTTCTTTTCACCAATACTTACGATTGTAGACTACGCCTAACATTCCATACTTAGTTTGATTTCCGTTACCAAGTATTATTATGTTTCCTTTATACAAGTGAAAGCCCATAACATTCACATAAACAACATTATACAAGAGAAATGCACAATAGTATAAAGGGAGGGGCAACTCCTTGCAATATGAGTATGCTTGAATCAATATATTATACAATCTTCCATTTTACAAAGTACAAGTTAAATCTTGGGAAACCCCAAATTTACACTTCCAATTTTCCAACTTCGGAAAACTCGGTTGCCCAGCTCGTCGGCACCTCCACATGGTCGCCGCATGACTCACCAACCCTTTGTTCACCTCATCACACGATCGTGTTGTTTGCCCAACTTGAGCGCGCCTCGTCGTAACCAAGTTGCCACACACGGGCGCCTCCGCACGAGTCACACCTCCATTCACAATCTCAACACTTCACTGTTTCCACCGTTTCGTCGTGCACGACGTGCCCTCACCCGGTCGCCCGTCTGCACGATTCTTTGTTTCGGCGTGCACGACGTGCCCTTGCCTGGCCGCCCGTCCGCACATCCACCCGTTCACCCAACTCGTCCACCTAAACTTGTTCACCCGAGTCGCCACACAACTTCACCCGGATCGCTACACGACTTTACCCGGATCACCCGAACGACCTCACCCGGGTCGCCCAAACAACCTCGCCCGGGTCGCCCAAACGACCTTGCCCGAGTTTTGCCCGAACGACTTTTATGAACGACTTTCCTGAACGACTTCTCGAACGACTTTCTCGAACGACTTCTCGAACGATTCTCGAACGACCTCTCGAACGACTTTCTCAAATGAATTCTAGAACGACTTTCTCGAACGACTTTCTTGAACAACTTTCTCGAACGAATTCTCGAACGACTTTCTCAAATGACTTTCTCGAACGAATTCTCGAACGACTTCTCGAACGACTTTCTCAAACGAGTTTTACACCCGAGTTCTGCCCGTCGTGCGGGCTCATCCACGCACTACAGAACTCCTTGTTCAAACTCGTGTTGATCGAATGATGGTCGTTTGCCTCCAAACACCCTCCAATATATACGGGCGGGTGGCGGGTTGTGTCACCCGGCCGACCCACACCAAACGCCCAGCTGACTCATTCATAATGCGAACTCTCGCCCATGAGGTAGGTCGGTCCGCCCAACTCATGGGACCACCCCCTCATCGCTCGCCGAACGCCTTATAAACTCGTCCAAGGTTTGTTTCGTTTCATATTTCGCACGTCCTTCGCAGCCCTGCCCGTCGCACGGACCGTAGGTCCTAACATCCTCCCCCACTGGAAGTCATTGTCATCCTCGACAATATCTCATCCCGGCAACCATCTGTCACCAAGATCACCATACCAAGGTATACACCTCATCGATATGTCATACATCGAAAATCATCTCAATCCATGACCATCGACCATCTCGTGCCGACCTCATCATGTGTCGTCATCATGTGAACTACTGCCATGATACTCGAACAAATGTTAACACATCTCTGTACACGCTGCAGCCCCATGTTTGAACTAGTTGGGTAGCTAATCCAACTGTCACACCCAAACCATGAGAATGTACATCCTCATGTCATCACCAATCGTTTCTCAGAACATCCCACCACATCCTCAACTCGATCAAGAATCCATCTCCATATAAGTGTAAGCCATGCTCAGGTCCATGAAGTAGTCCTCATCTCATCTGCAACATGCTGTCAATGATGTCTGGTACTAATGTGCTGAATGAAATCAGCCACATCTACCCCAACATCATCATCCATCTCCTCAAAGTGAAGAGATCATCTCATCAACCTGACTCTCGATGTGCCACATCCAGGTCCATGAAGCAACCTCCATCATATCTGCAATGTGCCATCCCTCAAGTCTGCCATAGAAACAAGTATACACCTATCTCATGTCTCCATGTGCTGCCCATGATCACAGATCAATCAGCTCCCATGTGTCAAAAGTGGTTAAGTTTCGGCTCAACCCATGCCCAAGTTTTGCCACCAAGGCATCATCATCGTTGTAACTCCATCACTCCAAAGTGTCTCATATCGATCCTCCACATCAAGTCACTCTTTCAAGCCATTCCCATACATGTACTTGAAAGTATGCACCCCATCCTGCATCAAAGTCTCTGACCTCAGCTCCTCAATGCATCGGATCCTCTAAGTCCACCACAGATGAAGTCCCCAAAAGTCACAACCTCATGTCATCATGAGCTCCATGAGTCATCTCCAACCAACATCTCAGCAAGCATACAAGTCTCGGCCCAAATGTCTCTGCAAGATGCCTCAACTCTCCATGTAGTAGGAATGCTCCATAGTCTGCTCACAACTCCATCCAAGTCCATGGCCTTGTTGTACATAAGTGCACAACCTCTCCATCAGCTCATAAATAATAAGTCTCCATGTCACATTAGCAAATCTATCTGCGCAACATCCCTGCCTTTGCACTCCTCATTGGATGCCTATAAGTGACACCTCTACAAGTGCTCCTGCATAATGTCCCTGCATAAGACTGCCATGCTCCATGTCTCCAACCTGATGTCCATGACTAAGTTGCCCATGTAGTCCAACCAAGTAGACCTATCACAACAATCGATCATCCTCATCCAAGTCTACAATCTTCGGTCTAGTGAACTCGGTCACCCAACCATATCATCATTACGAGTCCCTTCCGTCATAGCTCCTCGACTAAAGGTTCCACCAAGACTTGCTCTTGGTCTCGGCCATGAGAAGTCCACCCAAGCATCATCATACCTCAAGTGTGTGCCCTCCTCCAATATGTTCATAAGTCATGCCGGGCACATAGCCAATTCTTCATGTGGCTAAAGCATGACCCAATCATCCACAATGATCATCATGTTCCTCCCTTCTCACGAGCCTTTGTACCTTCTACCATAAGGTCACAAACAACCCCAACAAGTCTTGCAACAGTCAACAATCCTTGCTTCTCCATACAAGGTCTCATCATAGTCATCCATGGTAAGATCCTCCCTAGCATCGGCAAACTACTTTTGCCCTTCCCTGCATACGGTCCATCTACCAAATGCTCAAGTGAAACACAAATATCAATAGTACTTACATCATCATCATGAGGTTCCTCCATGTGAGTATCCCCATCCATCCATGTCTACAAACTGCATGATCCTGGTCCAACTTGATCAATCTCAAGTTCATCCTCCATCGTTGTCACATCTGCAACATCCTTGGTCATCACGACTTCCTCTTTCTTGTTAGCACAATTTGCAACTTCATCTTGCTCCATTGTCCAACCAAGTTGAAGAAGTTTGTCTTCAACATTCTTTTCCAAGACTTCAAGCTTATTTCGAATCCGGGGGTTCTCTTCTTTCATCTGCTTCAACCTGTATAAGGTAAGCAAGAGCTTCCCTTCGCATTCTTCCAAACCTGCCATGCCTTGTCGTTCAGCTTGGCCCAAGCACAAAGCTTCACCTCTGCTAAACCTGTTTCACCATTCACCTAAATCACCTTGATATTCCACCTGTCACCTGCAAAACTTGAACTTCGTGCCAAGTCTTCGGTCTTCGTAGATTCAGCTCCTTGATTCAGTTATCCTGGCTCTGATACCACCTGTCACGCCCCTACACCTGCAGTAGTCTTCCAACCGCTTATAGCGAGTTGCGGCACTACCAATCGTTTTCTTTTCACCAATACTTATGATTGTAGACTATGCCTAACATTCCATACTTAGTTTTATTTCCGTTACCAAGTATTATTATGTTTCCTTTATACAAGTGAAAGCCCATAACATTCACATAAACAACATTATACAAGAGAAATGCACAACAGTATAAAGGCAGGGGCAACTCCCTGCAATATGAGTCTGCCTGAATCAATATATTATACAATATTAGATATCATTTTTTGGGATTCAACTGCGTTAAGTAAGTCATTCAAACGTATGACCATTTCCATGAGAGGTAGTCGTAACTGACTAATTTCTCATGATTTTTGAATAGTTCACTTAGCACTCATTGCATCGGGTGATGCTCACAGGGGTGAATGGGATTGAAACTAGTGAAATGTGGAGAACGAATCACATAGCATCAATCATCACTTCCGGGGCTTGCACCCGGTAACCAGGACTTCCCAGGAGGTCACCCATCCTAGAACTCCTCTGGCTCAAGTACAAGTTAAATCTTGGGAAACCCCAAATTTACACTTAGCCAATTTTCCAACTTCGGCAAACTCGGTTGCCCAGTTCGTCGGCGCCTCCACACAGTCGCCGCACGACTCACCAACCCTTTGTTCACCTCGTCGCACGATCGTGTTGTTTGCCCAACTTGGGTGCGCCTCGTCGTAACTAAGTCGCCACACACAGGCGCCTCCACACGAGTCACACCTCCATTCACAATCTCAACACTTCACTATTTCCACCGTTTCATCGTGCACGGCGCGCTCTCACCCGGTCGCCCGTCTGCATGATTCTTCATTTTGGCACGCCCTCGCTCAGTCGCCCGTCCGCACGTCCACCCGTTCACCCAACTCGTCCACCCGAACTCATTCACCCGAGTCGCCACACAACTTCACTTGGGTTGCCACATGACTTTACCTAGTTCACCCAAACGACCTCACCCGGGTCGCCCAAACGACCTCGCCCAGGGTCGCCCGAACGACCTCGCACGAGTTCTGCCCGAACAAATTTTCTGAACGACTTTCCTGAATGACTTCTCGAACGACTTTCTCGAACGACCTCTTGAACGACTTTCTATAACGACTTTCTCGAACAAATTCTCGAACAAATTTCTCGAACGACTTTCTCGAACGACCTCTCAAACGACTTTCTCGAATGAATTCTTGAACGACTTTCTTGAACGAATTCTCGAACGACTTTCTTGAACGAATTCTCGAACGACTTTCTCGAACGAATTCTTAAACGACTTTCTCGAACAACTTTCTCGAACAAGTTTTACACCCGAGTTCTGCCCGTCGTGCGGGCTCATCCACGCACTGTAGAACTCCTTGTTCGAACTCGTGTTGATCGAATGATGGTCGTTTGCCTCCAAATGCCCTCCAATATATACGGGCGGGTGGCAGGTTGTGTCACCCGGCCGACCCACACCAAATGCCCAGCCGACTCGTTCATAATGCGAACTCTCGCCCATGAGGTAGGTCGGCCTGCCCAACTTGTGGGACCGCCCCCTCATCACTCGCCGAACGCCTTATAAACTCATCCAAGGTTCGTTTCGTTTCATATTTCGCACGTACTTCGCATGGTGGAGTCGCCCTGCCCGTCGCACGGACCGTAGGTCCTAACACAAATGGCTAGGTGAAATTAGGTAAAGCAAGCATAGGGCAAGTGCTCATCACCTCCTTCATTCTAACAAATGTTTCTTGTTCTTTCTCCGACCAATTGAAAGCCCCCTTTTTGGTGAGATCTGTAAGAGGGGTTGTTAACTCTGAGAACCCTTTAACAAATTTCATGTAATAAGTGCAAAGTCCAAGGAAGCTCTTCAACTCTGTGGCATTCCTTGCGGTGGGCCACTTGATGATTGCCCAAATTTTCTCCTAATGCACTCGTACCCCATCATGACCGATAATATGCCCTAGATAGAGCATCTTCGTCATGCCAAATTCACACTTGGACTCCTTTGCATACAATTCCTTTTCTTCCAGAATGCCCAACACTTCGTCCAAGTGCCTCAAATGGTCCCCCCATGTCTTGTTGTAGACCAATATGTCATCGAAGAAGACCAACAAGTACTTCCGCAATTGCTTATTAAATATATGATTCATATAAGACTGGAAAGTCACCAAAGCGTTGGTTAGCCCAAATGGCATGACCAAAAACTCATAGTGCTCATAGTGGCACCTAAAAGTTGTCTTCAGAATGTCTTGCTCCCGAACTCGGATCTTATGGTAGCCATAACGAAGATCTATCTTTGAAACATATTTTTCCCCTTTCAACTCATCCATCAACTCATCAATCCTGGGAATAGGATACCAATTCTTGATTTTTTTCTTATTGAGAGCACGGTAGTCTATACACATCCGCAAGGTGCCATCCTTCTTCTTAGCCATCACCACTGAAGAAGTGAACGGGCTAGAGCTTGGTCGAATATGGTCCAATCTCAATAGCTATTTTATGGCCTTTTCTATTTCATCCTTATAGAATTTGGGATGTCGATAAGGAGTGGTTATTACTGCCTGCACACCCTCCTCGAGTTCTATAACATGCTCAAAGCCTCTATCTGGTGGTCTACCTAGAGGAATATCAACAAAAAATCTATGATGTTTACGAAGTAATACATGTATGTCAGTTGGTCATGGTTGCTCCGCTTGTCTGTTATCTGTAATAAGGCATTCTACTGCCCAATCAATATCTTTGTATCTCAATACAGCCTCCGTGTGGTTGGACGACACGAGCTTCGACGGGTATTTATGCATGGATCTCAAAACTACCTTCCTGCCATCTACTAGATCATTGAACTCCATCTCCATGTTCTGCAGATCTGTGGTGTACTTTCCTATGTAATAAGGCCACTGGCAGCCCAACATCACGTTAGAATCTGGCACATCCACTACGAAGAAGTCATCTATCACTATATAGTTCCCCATGGTGAGATGTAGCTTGGGGATGTACCTATTGCAGTCCATCTAATGTTTTCCGGGTATGATGACTGTAAAACCATCAAATTCTGTTGTAGGAATTGCCCTTCGTTCCACCAGCTCCACATCTATGAAGTTGTGAGAAGCCCCACCGTCAACCAGTACTGTCACTTTGTGCCCAACTATCACTCCTCTAACTCTGAAGGTATGGTATCTAGGGAATCCTGACATAGAGGCAAGAGTAGGAGCTTTTCCCTCTGCATGTGAGGACTCACCTCCCATGGTCTGATGCATCTTCCCCTGTAATTGTTCTTGTGTTGATCCCTGTACCGGTCCATGTGCTTGCTCCTCATCATTGTCATCACTGTCACTCTTTGAGTACACCTCAATGTAGTGGGCCTTGCTTGCTTTGTCTTTGCCTGCACACCTGTGCCTTGGTGCCCAAGGTTCTTGACAGCTGAAACAAAATTTCTTTTTCCTCAACTCTTTTTGGGTCTCTTCATCCAGTTTTGGTTTCCCGGTCCACTCCTTTTGAAAGGGCTTGACCTCTTTACCCTTTTGAGGGAAAGGAGGTTTAGGAGTGAATATATTTTTGGAAGTTGCATCCTGTAAGTCCCTAGTTTTATTGATTGTTGCACGAAGTGTGGTGGGTTCAAAACTCTTGACCCATCCATGTAGAGGTTCTGCCAACCCCTCTACGAATATCATCACCAATCTGGCTTCTGAAATATCTGTAACCATGACTGCCAGTCTCTGAAACTCCGTATTATAGGCCTCCGAGCTACCTGTTTGCTTGATTTGTGTGAGCTCTCTGAAATGTATCTCTGGATCCTTCCTATCAAAGTGCTCAATAAGCCTTTGTGTGAACTCTATGTATAAGGTGATGTTGTTATGCCCCAACGTCACCAACCCAAGGTACCACCACTCATGGGCCTCACCATCCAAGTGCAGGGTGGCCGATTTGATAGCCTCCTCCTCAGTCATATGATGCAGCTGAAAATAAGTGTCCAATTTTTTCACCCACGATCTAGTCGAGTATTTGGATGACCCATCAAAATAGGGGATGGTCACCTTCCCTAGTGTTTTCTACAACTCATAATTCTTCCTTGGAAACCTCTGAGATGGTTTGGGCCTGCTCTTTAGCTGAAGATGACAGAAATAAGTGAAGCTCATAGCAATGCGGAAGTCTCATCCTAGAGCTTGATATTGTTCCATGTAATCCGCATAAGGGATTCCACAATCAACCTACTTTGTTAAGTCTTATGCGGCCTGTTGCACAAACTGAGGCATATTGGGTCTGGCCATTTTTCTATTAGTGCAAGATGGATTTTGTACATAAGTCCGGGATTGACTGCTTCCAGCACTGTTGGATCCTTCCCCATTCAATGGCTCTTTTCCAGTGGAAGCCCTTATGTGTGTCATACCCTTCATTGCCTCCACTATCTCTTTTTGGCCCTTGGCCAAGTCATTTATGGCCTTGAGTAAGCTATTAAAAGCTTGTTCCTCCTTATCCCCCATATCCAACCTTTCAAACTCAGGGGTTTTCTCTAAGCCCTTGCCCCCTTCTGGCATTTCTTCAGTCTTTGTATCAGGCCTAGTTACCAGAAACGGGACGATGTCCGCTGTTTCTGGCAGAAACCTTCGGAGAAACGCAACCATGCTAGAAACGCCGTCTGCAACGGCCGTTTTCGTTTCCACGGGCAAGAAACAGTTTCCCGCGAAACGAAACCGTTTCTTCTCGCCGTTTCCAGATAGACTTGCAGTTAAATTTATTTTTTCGAACTCGGGTTAAATGTAATTTTTTCAAACCGTCGGTTAAATGGAGTTTAATTAGCAATTGATTGTTAGTTTTTTGGATACAGAGGGTTGAATCCAGTTTAATTCGCAGTTCACTGTTAGTCTGCTGCAGTGGACTGTTAGTTTTCTGGAAATTAAGCCTAAGCACTCCAGCGTATTGTGAGCGACAGCTGAAGAAAGAACTGCTGTATTTTTGAGAGAACAGAAGGTATTGTGAGAGCGCTGTCAAAGAAAAACACCAGTTGTCAAGGATTTAAGCAGAAGACCAGAGCGAACCCATCATTACTCAGATGCAAGCAAGGCACAAGCAAGGCACAGATCAGAGCCAAGCAGCTTCACGCCCGCCAAGCAGCTTCACGCCCCCGTTGAGTTATCTTCAACAGCATTGTCAGTTCTATTGTCAAAAGGTACTGCCTAAGAACTTCAATCTCTGGTTTTTTTTAATGAGATGTCATGCGTGATGTTAAAACTATTTGCAATATCAGTGATCTTAAATATACGCCGGGTCATGCTCTGTATCTCGGTTTATTTAATTCAACTTGAGAGTGCGATAAAATTATGGCATATTTGCTTATACTGCTTAGAAAGGGGCGGAACAATGGATAAGCATTGGAACTGTTATCCATTAACAGGTTGGATTTCAACCAGCCGTTTGCATGGTGATGCCCATTCCAGAGAGGTTTTGATAAGTACAACAAGGTCAAGTTGAATAAATTTTCATTCATGATCCTTGTTTCCAACCTGCAGTGTAGGTAGTTTTGAAACTAAAAGTGAGATTAGCTAAAAAATCGAAACGGAAATAGACAGAACAGGGCATTCACTGTACGGATGGCTCATAGACTCCGTCATAGAGCACAAGAGTCATGCCCATATAATGGTAAAAGTAGTAGTCAGGTATTTTATTACCATATGCGACATAGAGTTCAAAAAAATTACAGAAGGCACAAGAAAACAATAGTGAGAAGTGGTAGAGTAAGAGAACGAAATTGAATAATACAAAATTTTTGGTAGGTCATCTTTTCATTCGTTGTGGACGAAGAGTCTCTCCCCTTAAAACCATATCAAATAAAATAAATAAACCATTCAAGAGTCCTTACCGCCATTGAAATTATAAACGAACCTACGACCAACTCATTTACTCCAACAGTGTAGATGTAGAGCGAAATATTGAGAAATTATATTGAAACACGGTGTATATATATATATATATATATATATATATATATATATATATATATATATATATATATCCCCTGAAACACGATCTAACAACACGGTGATACGAAGTAGACAACATGCATATGTATAAGGTTTAAATGCAGCTATATATTTAAAAGAACAAATTTAATTATTTATATTTCAAATCTCTTATTCTTATCAATGTTTTCTATTTTCTTGGAATTAATGATGGCTAAATTTTTTGATCTACAAAATTATCACTTCCTTCTTAAAACTAAATTAGTATTTACAATTGTTTTTTTACAATTTCATGAGCAGAAACATTGCAGGTTTATGATTAATGCTTTGTTTATATTGTTCACCTTTAATATGGTGTTTTTCTCTCTCCTCGTTTCTTATATGCGAAACCTCCAAACCTCGTTTCTCGTACCGTTCTCGTTTCCCGTTCCGTTTCCCGTTTCTCGTTTCTGGTAACATAGGTATCAGGGATATCTTCCTCTAAAAGGGGAGTTGGTTGTTTGTAATTGTGTTTCCTCCTATAATTTGTATGGGTTTTCTTCTGTCATGAATTTTTCAGCCAATTGTTTTCAAGCTAAACCCACAGGATGAGCCAATATTAAGGCTCTAATACCACTATAATATTTTGCCTTATTAAATTATGATTTTTTCTAAAAAAATTCTGAGTTTTGGGTGTGAATTGTGTTAGTTTGCACTCCGTAGTAAGTATTCTATAAGATTGTGGTTTCATGGGCAATACGTTCAACATACAGGCACCATCCAACTTTCAAGAAAGCAATTAGACATTCACATATGTGCTCATAAAATTCACAACATCACTGATATATATTAAGGTAACCCACAATGATAAAAAAAATTTGCATGGAAATCTGAACATACAATGAGGGAATCAGTAATATGGAACCGAATATTTGAAGACAGTCATAAATAGAGATAGCCAACAATTATAACCCATCTAAAATGACATCTCCCAATGTAGTTGAGAAATACACTGCCCAAAATTGGAGGCACATGTCCATGCTAGTTGACAACCATTGTTTAGCATCCACTACTTCTAATTTGAATTGACATTATACATAGGCCCTTACAATAACTGCCATAAGCGATAGAATGACCCAGTGTTGTCTTTGATAAATTGGAATCACTCGTGCATTGAGGTAGCTATCCTCCAAATCACCATAATAGCTACAATCTTATTTACTAACTATTCAAACCAACAAATAATTACTCACAGGCCTTCCAAAACTTTCGCAAGGTGTTTGACCTGTCTTTACTAGTGGCTTTGTTCCTTCTCAACTACAAATTAAACCAGAGAAGATTGTTGTCTATGTTCCCTTTATTCTCCAAGGAAAAATCGAACCCTTCTCCTCCAGAAACTCGTGATTATCAACATGATAACTCTTTGATATTCGTATAGAAATTCTTGGCTGGCCCCACAATACTGTACACACAGATTTATGATAACTCGTGGGTCCCAGTGAGTAGGAACATTAGCTTTCTGCAACACCCTTATTCCTTTATTGGCTCAAATTTATTTCTGGTACTCCATTCTCCCATGAAAGTCTTCCAGCCTGTCAAAGAGATGGGAAATACAGTATAAGGATATAAAAATAATTGATAAAGCCTGAGTACCTCAATATTTCTCAGAAATCTCGTTCTCCATTGAAGCTCTACGGTGAAATCTGAGTGATTTCACTCTCAGACTAGGGGGTATCATCGCAACACCGAAGTCTGTTATGGCAACTAGGGCTCCAAAGCCCTCAGCTTTCTCTTCCAACTCTCTCCAAGAGTTCTCTCTTCAAACTCACACAATGTTCGAATGCAGGGAGCCTCCTCAATTCCCTTCTTTAATGAGTTTGGGATGGCCTTTTCAACTTCACCTTCCCTTTTTGTCTTTTCCTCTTCACCTTCCCTTTTCTTCTTTTCCCCTTCAACTTCCTTTTTGTTTTTATCTCTTTATTTATCTATTTTTCTTTTGATTAATTTCACTTTTAGAAAGTCACTTTATGATACTTTCACTTTATAAAGTTAAAGTGACCGCACTCCCCTCCCTCCCACTTGCCTAGGAAATATCGTCCTTTTCCCTTCTCTAATAAAGTCTCCTTATGCAAATTTAAGTCCCCTTATCAAATATTTTCCCGCTTTATAAAGTTAAAGTGACCCCCACCCCTCCACTTGCCTAGGAAATATCGTCCTTTTTCCCTTCTCTAATAAAGTCTCCTTATGCAAATTTAAGTCCCCTTATCAAATATTTTCCTGCTTTAGCCTATGGAAACCACTCTAGGCTAGCAGGCTTTGTCATAAGCTTCCTATGGGGACGGGGACATTACATTCCATGACAACCTGACAATGTGGATGCCACGTAGGGACCCATGGATGACGTGGACACTCATTATTTTGACATGGCAACGTCACATGGACCACTTGTGGATGCCATGTGGCAACATCTGGGTATTATGGGCCTATGCTACATTGACGTGGCATTTTCATGTGGGCCAAACAATAGCCATGTGGAGGCCATGTGATAGCGCAATGCTGATGTGGCCTAATATGAATGGCTAAACTTCAAATGAACATAACTTTCAATCCAGGGGTCAGATTTAAGTAAAATTTATATTGCTAGAAAGATCTTGACGGGCTAAACATGATGGTGGCATTTGTTTTGAGTTTTGAGAACATTGTGAAAAGAGAATTTGTAACCCCATCTTCATAATAGACCTTAGAGATTGGGTCAAATGAATAGATAACACCTTCCACAACCCGAGATAGTATAAAGGTGTGGGAAAGAGTGTTACAGAAACTTTCATTAATGAAACAACACATAATAACCATAAATATCATCATTATAACATAAAGAATCATAAAACTAATTACAATATGATAATTTATCTCCTCATTATGATAATTATTTCTATCATAAATACCATCTCAAAATTCAGTGTTTAATTTAGCAAAAAAACTAAAATAACAATAAATTATCACATAATGCAAATTATTTATCAATAAAATCAGTATCATAATAACTCATTCAATAAACAACCCTATTTAGATAAACAATTACCTTTGTAGTTACTATATAAACCATTTACACACAAATTTAAATACAACGTTTCCCACATAATCCATGGTCACTAGCCATACCAGTCATCCCTCACAAAGTTTCAAAATCGACTTTTATACACAATTTCAGGTCGTGCAACAGTTAATTAACATTTAAGCACACATCATTTCCAGCAAAGACTTTTCATAAAGTTTGAAGTCACAATCTATCCCAATAACCTCTATTTATCGTCATCCCTTCATAAGACATAAATACATACTATTCCATGAAAATTCTCACATTCACAAAGTCATAATACACCAAGAAAGAATAGGAACTCACTGTCTCATCATATACACCGACAAAGAATAGGAACTCATTATCTCATCCTTGTTATTTCCAGGTGCATTTCCACAAGTCTAAGGCCACGTGTACTAGGATTCTTAGATTCTACTTCTTCCCTATATGTGTATTTTTATGTGTATTTATATAATAAAAAGATTACTATTCAGATGGATGGTGTGGCTATCATGTGATCCAATTTCATGAGTGTGTAATTTAACGAGGCGGAGGAGTTGCTCAGAAAATTATGGAAATTCTAGTTATATTTAGAGAAAATCTAGCAAGGATTTTTGTAAATCCAAGTTATAGTTGTTAAACTTCAAAATTTTAGGTGTCCTACACGTTTTTGATGGTACTGAATCCATCCATCATCAAAAACACGATTTAAGCACTCCCTCTACAAGATTTTTTGAATTTTTTTGCCCAGATTACTGCCACTTTTAACCGTCCAAGCAATTCTTCCACCTCATTAGATGACTCCATTCCACGAGACCGAGATGAAGGATTATTCTTCACTGGATTCACATAGATGTATAAAATCTAAGCTCTACAAAAACAGGTAGAGCATGATAAAGTAAAATAATAAAATTTAAAAATAAAATATAATAATAGAACGGTTTAGTTGTTTATAGGTGTAGAATAATTGGTGAATATATAAATGTTATTTATTTTTTATAAATCTGATATCTAAATTTTAATTAAAAGTTATAATGGTAATTGATTTTGAAGTAAAGGTTAGAATCAAAGTGTCACCAGAGTACAACAGTCGCCAAAACAAAATGGCTAATTTTTTTTAAATATGGGAAGAAAAATTAAGAGCAAAATCACCCTGCATTTATCATGAAACTGCCATAGATTTATCTCACATTGTGATCAGATCTATACTGGTTATAAGATAGCTGTGAGAAAGGAGAGAAGCTAATGATAACAACGGTTCACAGATTATGTATTAAAACATAGCTGGAAAGTTGCAGACACGAAAAAGCATGGGATACCATTTGGTCAAACAGGAAAATATTTGAACATATTTCCCTAGACAAAATTAGAGCCGACTAGTGTATGAAATCCAGGCCGATGTGAATGTTTGAGGTATATCAGTTAGCTTTAATGTATGCAATTAGTTAAACAAAAAACAATGCAATGATTGACAAAAAGGCTTACTTCTGGTTGTGGCAGGCGAGACCATCTCCCTGGTTCACAAATATGGTGGGCTGTAAAAAAAACATTTTGAACACAACTGCATCAGTGTTAAGCACCCAAACCAGTATTTTCTGCATGTCATTTGCCTGTTAAATACCAATGACTTTACATGAAACCAGTAAAGCAGGGGACTGAACTTACTGCTTCAATACCTGGGATTTCTCAAAATCTGACCATGGGTACTGTATCATCCTCAGCAACAACGTTATATGCAATGCAGCAAAATTTTAATGTGCTGTGCTGAACTATTGATGAAATAAAAACGATATGAGAAATTTATGTTGCAATTGAGACCCACTGCTAAATTTACAAAAGCAGAAGAAAGTGCGTACTGAAGCAGATATTTGAATGACAGTTTGAGGTGATTACTGGAAGATGTTGGCCACACATTTGCACAAGGAGCAGATAGACCTCGTGGGTATGAGGATTAGGATATGTCGATTACCATGGTTAAAGGCAAAATATCACAATATACTTGTAAATCTGATTCATCAATTTAGTTTCAATACCTGTCATATTGAACCGTTGGGTCGTCCATATAATTTTTCCATTACTAACATGCACGTGCTCAATTGGAAAAAATCTCAGCTACTCGACTACAGAGCTTTTATTATTTATATTTACTTAAAAGTAAGATATCTTACCATTTTTAATTAAAAAAAAACAAAAAACGCATAATGAAAGTGTTTTCTGCTTTTATATTAAAAAAATATATATTTTTGTTTAAAATTCATTACACTATTAAAAAATAAAAATGTATGAACATTTAAAACTAGGCTGCATACATCATATGGAAAAATGTATGACCATTTAAAGTTGGGCTCCATAAATCATATGAACTGATTTATGAACATTGAGAGAAAATCAAACATGTTTTATTAAGGAAGTCCGTGTTTACATAACACACATATTAGGGAAGTCCATGTTTACATAACACTAATATGTACATATTCAAGAAAACAAAAAACAATATCTCAATATATTTAGTAAAAAATTACAAAAAAATGTTGTATCATAAGACTTTATATGCATAAAGTCTTTTTAAAAACATAATCTATATCTGTAATACAACCTATGACAAAATAGAAAAATTATCTACATTAAAAAAAACATCCTATGTTGAAAACGACATTGCCTATGTGCATAGAAGATATCAGACAAGAGGGATTGAGCTACTATTGTGTACATCTCCCTAGACATAAACCATGTACTGAATCATCCCGACCAACATAGAGAGACCCATTTTAGATAGAGCATTTGCATACTTATTGTGTTCTTTGTGAACATGAGTGAAGGAAATGTGGTAAAAAATCCCGAAATTCTTGAATCCTACATAACTAGCTGCCCAAGTGGGGCGGTGAGAAGGTTGATCCCTCATTTATCCTGTCGATTGTGATGCGTGAGGCTCCATAAATGTGAATACAATCGATCCCAAGCCACCTGACACAATATAAAATACCCCATAGCGCATATACATTTTCCCTCGTGTTCGATCCAAATTCACCATTCCAGTAGAAACAATATTGAACCTCTGGGGATATGGCAATATAAATACCACATCCAAATACCAATTTTTGTGTTGCCCTGTTAAAAAATCCATTTGGATATAAAGTTGGAGAAAAATGGCCAAAATATTTCTGTCATTTTCTTGTGTGGCTTCTATACGTATTCTTTGTAGTAGGCACATATCTTATCGCTTATGCGGCCGATGTCAAATGGAACATTTTTTAATATAGTTGCATTTCTCCCTCGCCAGATGCCCCAACATATGAAGAAAGGTAATGATCTTCCTATCCAATATTGTGCCATCCACATTTTGTAGCATTCTTCAATAGACTAAAAGTACCAGCATCCATTTATCTTTAAATTTTGTAAGACTCGAACCCAAATGGCAACGGCAAAATGACATAGGATAAATAAGTACACCATAGTCTCCATAGAACCCAGATATAAGGGGCACCTCCCCGGGCCTTGGAAGCCCCGCTTACAAATATTGTCCCATGTAAGCACCTTATTCCTCCATACCAACCAACCAAAGAGTTTTATCTTTAGCAATATGTTCCAAGACCAGATATGTAAGAACCAACATTTATCTGTATGTGGCTCTATAGTAGAAATGATGAAAGAGTATGTCTCATGTACATATATTTGACCCATGTGGAGACCACCATTGCAACAAAGTATATTATCCTATAGCTCAATAGAAATACCCACCAAATTTAAAGTGTGAATGTATCTCTCCCAAAGCTAAATACAGTCACCTATAATATCCAATTTCGTAGCATTCATCCAAGTGGAATATAACTGCAATGAATCCATATTGATTTGGATTTGGGATATGTAAAAACAACCCCTATGACATAGATGTTGAATGGTCTCTTTCGGAAATAGATGGTCACCCTGAAAACCATATATGGGGTCAATCCCAATTTCTATAGACCTTCCCAAGCCTATCTCCCAACATATATTTTCAAAGAGCCACCTCTTAATTTTCAAAAAGCCCCTCCATATATATGATCCCTTCAATTTATCACTCAATCCATCTTTTAACCATGCATGTAGTGTTAAGTTTTTGAAATATTTTCCCTGTACAATCTTCTGCCATAATCCATCACTTGAAATGGACGCCAATTTTTTTTGTAAGAAATGCCCAGCCAAAAAACTCCTTGTTTTTTAAGCCCCAACCACCTGACTCCTTGTCCCTAAAGATCACCAATCACACTAGATGATATTTATCACTCCCCTTTCCACCAGGCCAAAGGAAGTTTGTGATGATGGCGTCTATACATTTTATGATAGCCTTGGGAAGTAGATATATATGCATCCAATAGACAAATATATTCTAGAGAACCAATTGAGCAAGTATTAGTTTTCCGCCAATAGGTAACCATTTGTGTGACCAGGTCGATAATCTATCTTCAATTTTTTTTATTAACCATTCCCAATCCGAAATGACACATCAGTTTGGTTTCATCTAGAAGCCAAGGTATGTGAAACCGACCCCCAAAGGGGAGGAATCCATTGAAAAAATGTTAGCAATGTCCACAATTATCCACAACTCGGTGGATGACTGGATGAGAATAAACTTCAAATAGTTCATAAACAAACTGAAAATGTCTCCAAATTTTGAAATAATGTGGAATAAATGTGCCCATTATTTTGTCAACAAACATAAGGTGGGATATCGATACCTTTTTTGCGAGTTTCAAGCCACCATTCGTCGCCAATGTTATATGCCTGCTAAGCCTATCAATGACTAACAAAAATAGAAAAGGAGAGAGTGAGAAGCCCTGTCAAAGACCCATGAAGGCCCGAAAAATAACTGGATGGAATGCCATTTATCAAGACCACATAGTTGATCAAAGAGACACATGCCATTATCCAATTGATGACTCCAATGGAAAGCCAAATCTTATGTAAAATCATTCAAAGGAAAGTCTAGTTCACACAGTCATATGATGATGGAGGTCCAATTTAAAATGACGACATCCTTTTTCCTTGTCTTTATAGAGTGGATAGTCTCCTGTGCAATTGCCACAACATCCTTGCTCTGTCGATGTTTCAGGAATCCTAATTGTTTTATGGAAATATATGCAGAGAGACACTCCTTGAACTCGGCAACAATCATCTTGGAGATCAACTTATAGATGATATTACATAATAAAATGGGCCTGTAATCATAAAATGATGTAGGATTTGAGGATTCAAGGATGAGCACAATAAATATAGAATTTATTGCACCTGAGATCTTACCATCGTGTCGAGATTCCTCCACCAAATTTAACAAATCAGCCCCCATGATATCAATAAAATGTGTAAATATCTCTACTATCCATTCGTCTGGGCCAGGGCACTTCTCCCAAAGAAAGGATGTTAACGCAAAATTGATCTCTACAATCAATATCGGTCCACCCACATCCCTGTCATCATCCTCAGAGAACATGTGTTGGTAATTTTAAATAAAAACCAACTGATTGTCAAAATCCACTACCACCCGAGCCTGAAAATAATACCAAAGAATTTGATAGCCTCCCTGTAGATATTTATTTTTTTTTGGAAAATTTTACTCCCATACCATCTACAATCTCCCACAAGGTATTTTTGTTCTGATGATGTGAGGTAAATTTATGAAAAAAATTGGTATTTTTGTCCCTACCCTGTATCCAAATGGCGTGGATCTTAGAGCACCATTCCTCCTCCTGTAGACATTGTGTATGCTTTTTACAATTTTCCAATTCCATGACCATATAATGATGTGTCACAGATAAAAACCCAGGAGAAGAGGGATTTTTTGGTCGTAGAATTTTCATATCGATATCCTGGAGCTTCCGATGGTGGAGATGGTTTTTCCTTCGAACCCACTCCCAAATAGCCTTGTTAAGCATTTGCAACTTTGAGCATATCATCTCCATGCATGAGCTACCTTAGGATTCATATTCTGCATCCATGTATGTTGGATTAGTTAGTAGAGTTACAACTCCCCCAATCAAGAATGATTGAACTTGAAAGCATTAGAGAAATTTTGAGGTCTAAAATAGGCCTCCTATGGAATATTATAAAATAATAGTGGAAATAATAAAATAAGATTAGCTTACAACATCAAATTTTAGAGGGATAAATGAAAAAACTACTTTTTCAACTCGTATTTTAAACTTATATCCCTTTTGTTTTACTCAAACTTTTAGCGGGAACACTCATTAGATGTGAAATTTTATTCGTCATCCAAGAAGTACCCATGTTCTATACTTTCGAGGGACCCTGCTACACGAAAAATTAGAAATACATGAAAAAATGTGATTGCAATAATGTTTTTCATGTATTTCTCATTTTTTGTGTGGCAGGGTCCATTAAAAGTATGCAACATGGGTACACCTTGGATGAGGAACTAAATTCTACATCCAATGAGTGCTCCTGCTCAAAATTTGAGTAAAACCATAGGGAGATAAGTTGAAAATACAAGTTGAGAAGGTAGTTTTTTAAAAATCTTTTTACATTTTTTACTTCAAAAGTGGTGAGTCATCCCCCATGGTTGACATCATCATATTGAATCCTATTGATTTTATAAACTTGATTTTGGTTGTACATTTTTGTTTTGAGGCCCATTTTTTACCTCAAAATTTCTCTAATGGGAATCCCCTTCCATAACATGTTTTCAAGCTACTAGAGGATGAGAGAAGCGTGATTTGAAAGAACAACTAAAGACACACATGACTACATGTGATCCAATTTATCCAGTAAGTTCTCATGCACGAGAAATAGGTCCAGGAATTTGGCAATGTTCTCAGGAACAACACAACCATTTCTCCATGTGGGAGAAATAGGGATAGGTCGTATATCCACCAGGAAATTATCTGCAAATAGATCCTTATAATATGTACCCATAGGGTCCATTTTGCATTTAGAACCCCAATATTCCTCACGATATACCATGAGGTTCATGTCCCCTACAATGGTTAATGATATGATCTTCATGATGTCACAATCATTCATTATTTTCCAAAATTCTCTTCTTGAGTTGTAGGAAGCATACATGTTGAGGATATGTATATGGTGTGGTGATATGCAAAACCCATCAAAAAAATAACTAAAAAAAGTTTGTAAGCCATAAATTCAACCAAGTTAGGATTCTATAATGAAATCATACCACCCAAAAGACCATAGGAGTTTGTCGAGACAATATTTCAGCTTGGGCACAGAGTTAGAAAAAAAGTTCCTTGGCCTTTGCCCCCAAGACCATCATTTCCTATATCAGAATAACTATAGGAATTATCAAATTAATTAAGTATTTAAGGGAGCGATGTTTTGGGGAATTCCCCAAACCCCGTAGATTTAGGGACATAACCTTCATTAGGAGACATTTTCAGCAACGATATATGCTCTAAGGTCCCTCAACCCAACATAGTCCATAATAGAGATCTCATGGAGGTCTAAATCATTGGTAAAGTCTAATTAATCGGTCTATTAGCCCTTGACGATATCATACCACTTCCAAATGGTTTTTTCCTAATTGTTACATTCATTTCAGAATTTGGGTTGGTAATAAACTATTAAGGAGAGTCCAAAGTCTTATAAATGACCAATGGTAGCAAGTCCATGGTTGGGTTTTGAATGAGTAAGTCAATATCACTCCCAACCGAGTTTGTAGGGAAGAGAACATCAAATAATGTCTCAAATTGGATAGCATATGGGTTTTCATGAATAGACTAGTTTTTGTGGTTGATATGTGCCACACCACCTTCCCCACCACTGCCAAAAAAATAAATGTTTGATGGGTTAGCAACATTAACCATATCCGAATGGGATTTAAAAAATGGTAGCATAACAAGCCAAACTAGAATGGATCGTAGAGTTTGTATAATGATTTTGTAGATCATTTTTCCTCACATCACAAGGAAACACAAAATTATTCATTACAATAACAAATATATGAGCATTAGAATCAGATAAAGGGGAGGAGAGTAGGGAGATCTCCTTTATACTTGAGCCTGATATGGTAGTCATGTCAACATCTAGAGAAGGTCTCAACGCCTCCAAATCACCCGAATTTTGCTTCCTGTTGGGAACGGGTCCCCTGGGGTCAATTTTGGGGTTAAAAGCCTAAGTTTTGAGGCAGAAAGCCCAAGTTTTGTAGGAAAGAATGTAAAGTCTCCGCATTTTTTGGCCGTAGAGAGAGAAGATGTAAAGAGTTACTAACAGTTTTCCACCCTTCTTTTGTACAAGTCATGTCGGCTTTAGAGATCTACCCATGGTTCGCGGACCATGGGATTGTATAAAAAGGGAGTCTTAGAAGAGTTTAAGGCAATTCAGTAGTCAATAAGAGTTTAGTAGTGGATAAGTTGGAGTCATTGTTGGGTATGTGAATGTTATGAAACCAGCTCAAGAAAAGATAGAAAAGATAGATCAACGCCTTAGAATTCAGCCTCTTCGAGGGGGCAACCTCCTTTACATTACATAAATGAACAATTCTTGGATGATACAAATGACAAAACCTCCTTTCTATATATAGGAGTCTAAGGAGTCACAATATAATCCAGCCGACCTAACAATAATAATATAAAGCCACAAAAATAACAATAGAGGGATTCTATGGGGCACAGAAATAACAATATGGGGGTAATAGGGGCACAACAATATAAATAAGGGGTATAACTACAATAGTAATGGGGTAATCACTAGTATTATAGGGACCCAACATGCCCCTCTCCTTCAAAAAAGTGTTGTCCTCAACGCTTGAGTAGTTCTGGATACTTCTGCATAAAATTCTCATCCTCCCATGTGGAATCTTCAGCGGATAAGTTCTTCCACTTGATAAGATACTCTGAAATTGATCGATTTCGTAGCTGTCGAGTTCTTGTTTCTGTGACTGCTTCCGGTTCCAATATAATTTTTCCTTCCTCGTCAAGTTCTGGCAATATTGTTTGAACTGGGAGCTTGTCGCCTATAACCTTCTTTAAACATGAAACATGGAAAACTGGGTGCAATCGAGAAGCTGCAGGAAGCTCCAATTTGTATGCCATAGTACCAATCTTTTGCAACACCTTGTACGGACCATAATACTTTGGTGATAATTTATTATCCTTCTTAGCTTGCTTTAGGGACATTTGCTTATATGGTTGTAGCCGTAGGAATACCCAATCACCTACATCAAAACTTCTTTCACTGCGATGTTGATCTGCCTGTTGTTTCATTCTATTTTGTGCCAACACGAGGTTATCCTTTAAGAGTTGGAGGACTTGTTGTTGATGTTCGATGTGATGTTCCACTGCCTGAACCTTAGAATTTTCTCTTAAATATGATGTGATGGATGGTGGTTGATACCCATAAAGTGCCATAAATGGGGTCATTTTTGTTGCTGTATGGAAGGAAGTGTTATACCACCATTCAGCCAGAGGCAACCATTTGACCCATTGTGTCTGTTTATCAGATACAAAGCAACGAAGATATCCTTCCAAACATTTGTTTACTATCTCAGTTTGCCCATCAGATTGAGGATGATAAGATGAGCTATGAGCTAACTGAGTACCAAGACAAGAAAATAATTCTGTCCAAAAATTTCCAGTGAAAATGGGATCTCTGTCACTTACAATAATCTTTGGGTTTCCATGTAGCTTTTGAATTGTTTCCATAAATGCAGTAGAAACTGTACTGGCTTTAAATGGATGTGATAATGCACAAAAGTGTGCATACTTGGTAAGTCTGTCAACTACCACCATGATGACACTCTTTCCCTCAGACTTGGGTAAACCTGTGATAAAATCCATTGAAACCTCCTCCCAACGTTGGCTTGGAATGGATAAAGGTTGTAATAGACCCGGTGTCTTAATTGTTTCAACTTTATTTTGTTGGCAAACCAAACATTCCGCCACAAACTTTTGAATATCTGATTTAAGGCCATCCAAAAAAATTCCTTCTTAACCCTGTGGTAAGTTTTTAAAAATCCTGAGTGCCCTCCTAAGGGAGAAGTGTGCAATTCCATAAGAATCTTTTGTTTTAGCTGGGAATTCTTACAGAGGTATAAGCGATCTTTGTACCATAACGAATCATTTTGCCAGCTAAATGTATCAGACGTACTGGAATCTTGTTGTAGCTTTCGAATAAGTGCCCACACTTCTTCGTCATTCTTCCATTCCTCCCTTGCTTCGTTTATCCAATCTGGTTGGATAATAGAAATGGCGCACAACAATGCTTCCACATCCTCATCCTTTCTTGAGAGTGCATCTGCCACCACATTTTGCTTCCCTTTTTTGTAGATGATTTCAAAGTCATAACCCAACATCTTTGTGACCCACTTTTGTTGCTCTTCAGAGGATAATCTTTGTTCTAAAAAGTATTTAAGGCTATCATGATCCGTTTTTACCTTGAAGTGTCTTCCCATTAGGTAGGGTCGCCATTTCTTAAGTGCATGGAGTATTGCCAACATTTCCTTCTCATAAATAGCTTTGCTTAAAAACTTTCCCTTGATTGGACGACTTTCAAAAGCAATGGGTCTTTCATCTTGCATTAGAACAGCACCAATTCCATTTCCTGAAGCATCACATTCCACAATAAAGGTTTTTGTGAAGTCCGGTGTAGCTAAGACCGGTGCTTGGCACATTGCCTCTTTAAGATGTTCAAAGGCCTTTGTTGCTTCCGGAGTCCATGAAAATGCATCTTTCTTCAATAATGTTGTTAGAGGTGCTGCTATTCTCCCATAATTCTTAACAAACTTGCGATAATACCCTGTCAACCCAAGAAATCCTCGCAGATGCTTTATGGATGTGGGGATTTTCCATTCCTTAATGGCTTTAATTTTGCTAGGGTCTACCTTAACTCCTTCATGAGATACAATATGACCCAAATATTCCACCTCCTGGACTCCAAAGAAACATTTGGATCTTTTTGCATATAATTGTTTCTCCTCCAATAGTTGTAGCACCCTGTCAACATGTTCAACATGATCCTTCCAAGACTTGCTGTAGATTAGTATATCATCAAAAAATACTAACACAAATTTTCTAAGGAATGGTTTGAAAATTGAATTCATCAAACCTTGAAATGTTGAAGGTGCATTGGTAAGGCCAAAAGGCATGACCAAAAATTCATAATGACCCTCATGAGTTCTAAATGCCGTTTTCGGAATGTCTTCAATCTTCATTCTGATTTGATGATATCCCGAACGAAGATCCAACTTGGTGAAGTAAATTGATCCATGCAATTCATCCAGTAATTCATCAATGACAGGAATGGGGAACTTATCTTTAATAGTGAGCTTGTTGAGCTCCCTATAATCCGGACACATGCGCCATGATCCATCCTTCTTGTGCACCAATACTACTGGAGCAGAGAAAGAACTTTGACTCGGTTGAATTATACCAGCCTCTAGCATTTCTGCAACCATACGTTCAATTTCACTTTTTTGGACATAGGGATATCTGTACGGCCTGATGTTTGGAGGAACACTTCCTGGAATCAGATGAATAGCATGATCATGATCACGCATAGGTGGGAGACCTTTGGGAGTCTCAAATACCTTGGAATGATTGTCCAGGACTTTTTGGAGATCTGGAGAAATAGATGATTCCAATGTGGAAACATCTAGCGAACATAATTGTGCAATTACACCTCTTTGCTCCTTTTTTAGAAGCTTTGTCATACCATTAGAGCTGATTATCTTTCCTGGTTTCCCTGCAATACCCCTTAATTCAACTTCCTTTCCTTCCGTAGAAAATTTGATGAAAAGTTCTTGAAAATTAAAAGCTATTGTACCCAAGGATTGTAGCCATTGGACTCCTAGTACAACATCAGCACCTCCCATTGGAATGGAAAGCATTGGGCTAGTCAATACATATTCTCCCATGGATAGCTTGATATTATGGCACTTTCCAGAGCAATTTATTGTTCCTCCATTTGCAATCATCACTTGACACTCTGGTGCTGGATATAGGAAGCAATTCAATTCTTTTGCTACCCTACAATGAATAAAATTGTGGGTGCTTCCTGAATCAATCAACACTATTACCTTTTTCTTCTTGATTTGTCCTTCTATCTTGATGGTTTGAGGAGTGGTAATTCCCGCCAATGCATTACAAGATATGGTCGGATTTATTTGTTCTTCATCTAGGCTTTGTTCCTGGAGTATATCTTCTTCTTTTGACCTTTCTTGCTCCTTTTCTTCTTCCTCTTCACAATCTATGTAGAATAATTTTTTCTCAGCACACTTATGACCTTTAGTGTATTTGCTATCACAACTGTAACAAAGCCCTTTTGCTCTTTTTTCTTCCAATTGTTGTGGTGTCAACCTTATAGGTTGTGGAAGACTAGGGGCAACAACACTTCCGTCTTTATAGTTGTGAGTGGTATGCTTCCTAGTTGCCATAATTTTGCTTTCCATTTTTCTTGCTAACCTGAATGCCTTCTCTAATGAATCAGGTTCCCAAAGGCGAACATCATGTTGGATATTATCCTTTAAAGACCCTATGAACACATCAATCCTATGCTCCTCTGGAATATCTTTTACCCTTATGTTCAATTTTTGGAACTCCTCAATGTGCTCCATTATTGAACCCTTTTGTTTGAGACTTATCAATTGGCTAAAAAAAGTGTTGCTTTTTGTATCTTCATAATGTGCTATCAATTCTTCCGTAAAAATTGCCCAAGTGATAAATTGTTTACGAGAGCAAAGCCATTGATACCATACAAACTGATTTGGTTCCAAATATACAGTTTCCATACGTACCTTTTGTGTGTTTTGCACATTATTGAGATCGAAGAATTGCTCCATCTGTAATATCCATGTGGCGGGATCCTTGCCATCAAACTTCCTCATATCGATTTTTGGAATATGGTGGGTCTTCGATCCAACATTAGAGTCTATGGAATCATGATTAACATTTCTTTTGTTCTCATCATGAGTTTCCTTTACTACCTTTTCACCATTAGTAAGTATTTCTTGTAGAAAATTTATCAAATCTGTCTTCAAATCTGCCATGTCTGTCTTCAAATCTGTCTTCAAATCTGCCATGTCTCTCTTCAAATCTGTCTTCGAATCATCCATCTTAGCTTCCATGCCCTTTATCTTAGATTCCACGCCATTTATCTTAGATTCCACGCCATTTATCTTAGCTTCTGTTAGCTTTTGTGAGCGTGACATTTGTTGCACTTGTTCTTGTAATTTTGATATATCATGTAGCATTTCTTCCTCTTCTTCATGAGTCATGCTAGAGCTTTCAGGTTCCTTACTAGGTGTTTGCATTTTCTTTCCTCGGGGCATCAGTTACCGATAATAATGCTTTACTATGCCCTTTGAATTCCGTTAAACCAAGCTTACACAAAAATTTTAAAAAAAACTACACACCTTTTTTCACTTTATAGAAGCCTGATATTGAATCTGATGTATCTCTGTAATTTCGGATCATCCAGTTCTGAAATTGTGACTGTAGTAGCCTTCTGCGTCCTCTTTCCAATGCCACAAGTCTGACCCAAATTGGATTCTCCAAGAAAAGTTATGTGAAATCTCCCACAGTGACTTGCTTTTAGACTAGTTCAGTAGAGCGAACTTGTACGACGTGCCACGAGTCACTGTTTCAACCTTTGGATCTGAAACACACATAAAAGAAACTACAGTCCGTCCTCTTTCTGTACCTTCTTACGAAATTTCAATCCAATCCCCAGAGAGAAAGTTATGACGATTTTCCCCAGGTCACCTGTTTTGAATGTAATTCAGGAGTCTGCAAAAAGACCAACTTCCTCAGATCATATCTCCGCAAATATCGCGCGAAACGCTCTGAAATTTGGACCCAAGGTTCAGCGCGATTTCTTCTCAAATGGGTTTTTTTGCGACTTCTGAAACGTCACAGAAAAAAAGTTATAGCGAAAATGCCACGATGACCTGTTTGGAGCAGCAAAACCCTAGAATCCAAAGCTCTGATACCAAATGTTATGAAACCAGCTCAAGAAAAGATAGAAAAGATAGATCAACGCCTTAGAATTCAGCCTCTTCGAGGGGGCAACCTCCTTTACATTACATAAATGAACAATTCTTGGATGATACAAATGACAAAACCTCCTTTCTATATATAGGAGTCTAAGGAGTCACAATATAATCCAGCCGACCTAACAATAATAATATAAAGCCACAAAAATAACAATAGAGGGATTCTATGGGGCACAGAAATAACAACATGGGGGTAGGGGCACAACAATATAAATAAGGGGTATAACTACAATAGTAATGGGGTAATCACTAATATTATAGGGACCCAACAGTGAAGCTAAGAGTGAAGATTCTTAGCATAGGAAGAGGCTTTGCAGTTGAGTGCGCAAAGGCTTAGGGTAGAAGTCCGCAGCTGAGTGCGCGGACCCCTGCAGCTGTGTGCGCAAGGTAGTCAGAGTCTGTATTGGAGATTTGAATCAATAATAAAGAGGAGTATTCTGGAATTACCTGTGTATTTTATTTCTGTTAATTGCATGTGATTATGTTATGTTGAACACTGAGTTTATGTTTTATTGTTATTCTGATGCACAAATCTATATATTTACCCGTGTTATATGACCACAAGTAGAGATATACGTTTACGCAAAGATAATCATAAATGCATTTTAAAGTTGGAAAACACTTAAGGAGGCACATAAGTGCCTGAACCACCTGTTAAGGTTGCACGAAGGACTGCTGTAGACCTTCGCGGAGGTTCAAAGGACGAATAAGGAGAATATATCGATAAGCTGTAAAAGGCTTATCGACCTGCACGAGGAAAGAGTTGAAGGTATAAAACCAACATCACAAGCATCTCAGGGTGTAGAAACTTGGTTCCTGCATCCCCCCATACTGCTTCGGGTGAGATTTTAGTCTGTGCTCCGCGGATTGATGTTGAAAGGGCCAGTAGTGTAGGAATTTTCTTGGCTGCTTAATGCTGAACCTGGGTTAGGGCCCATCAAGCCAACAAATGGTTCCGTTGCTGGGACCAGGATTTGCATAACGAGATGTGTGATGTCACATCATTGGAATCCAACTAAGAAGGAGATTGAAGACTGGTTGGATAGAAAAATCCACGAATTCGCGGCGCAAGAAAACAGGAATCTGCGATTGACGAAAGAACAATGGTTGGACAAATATCTGTACACAGAGATACATGAAATCTTCTTCTGTTCCTTCTTGGTTGAATTATATGAGTGGATCGCAAAGTTGGCAGACGGCCAAGGGAGGTGGAGGCTTGATGATCCGATTGTCTAGACCCCGGAGTTAGTGCGGAAATTGGAAGCCTCTGAAGATAAGATTGCACGCTGTCGATCATTGGCTTGATCGTATCATAGGAGGGTTTGTGATAGAGTTCACGGTCGATACTTCAGTCAGTTACAACAAAGCAGAGTGTCGCTTCTTCAAAGGGCCGTGAGGTAAGTATTTGAAATCATTAAATAATTGGATTAATATGCTCTTGTGTGAAAAGCGGGTAATGCAGTTATCTTGATGTTTGGGGCTATGCAAAGTGGAAGGAATTTCAGGGACGTAGGAAGAAAAGGTCCTAAATATAGCCCACCGATTGAACCTCCTCTGAGTGACGATGAGGGAGCAACACAGGCTTCTCCACTGAGTGCTATTCAATTGATAAGACAAGGGTTCCTACGAATACCTCATCCACCCACACCACCTCCATCTTCACCTCCACCACTTACACCCTCACCCACACTACCGCCACCTCCACCACCTTTCAGTATGGCGAATTTAGTAAAGCTGCCTGTGTTCAAGGGCCTGGGGAATGAAGATCCGGACCAGTTTTGGTTCGTCACGAAGGCTGTATGGGAAGCTCAGGGTATCACGAATGATCAAATGAAGAAAGTGATGTTGGTTAGTGCTTTTCAAGACCGTGCACTAACGTGGTACATTAAGTATTGCACTGATAATCCAATGTTCGCATTGGCAGATATCCAGACTGCGCTAAATAAGGAATTTAGTAGACCTAATTTTGAGGCACAATCAATTGTGGGATTCAAAGAGATCACGATGAATCTTAGTGAGACTTCCTGGGATTTGAATCAGAAATTGAAGTGTACGATCCATGAAGCTAACATGAATTTGACTAATGGGCAGCACCACAAATGGTTTGTGGCCTCGCTTCTACCTCATCTAAGGGTTGCACTATCATAATAGAAGATTGGGACCCAGGTGGAAGCTCTAGAAATCGTGATGAGATTGCACGAGACACTGATGCAAGATGATAATCTGGGGGTTTAGCAGATTCATGCATAGTTGGAGAACCTTTGCCTAGAAATGCAAAGTCTAGAAAAAGATAAAACAACGTGGCCAAAGGCTTGCAAAGAAGTGTGGTGCCTAAAGTGAAAAAACCAGGGGCATGACAAAGATCACTATCCAGTCTTTGCGAATTATGTTGCAGCAAGGGGGCCAATTCCTCTGAGGTCGAAAGCTGTAGTAGGGCCAAGTGCAGGGCTCGCGCTATGGTGTACTATCTGTTAGGTAGCTGGGAAACATGCGACAGACAATTGCCATTTGCTGCAGATGAGGGCAATTGCCGTAGTTACAGATTAATGATGGACATGACACTTGCATACAAGGTGCAGGTAGAAATGCGGCCTCCAGACCAAGGCACTGGAGGAGTATGAGGCGAGTATCAAGGGTGTGGCAGAGGCCGAGGTGGAGGAGGACCTAGTAGAGGTCGAGGGCAGGTTATTTGTTACAATTGTGGAGGACCAGGACACTACGTGCGAGACTGCCCGAATCCGACGCGGTTGTCATGTCGCTATTGTACTCAGTTTGACCATGTGATAGAGGATTGCCCTATATTGTTAGCTAAGATACGCGAGAAGGGGTCGCAGCCTCAACAACCAACTCAGAACCTGCAGATGATGAGGGTTGAGCCTCGCAAGGAAGACCCTAAGGTAAATATTGTGTTGCGGAGTGGAGCGACGACTGGTGAGGATAAGGGGAAGTAGCCTGAAGAAGGCGAGTGGGTCCGCAAAGCACCAGAAAAGGAGACCGAGTTTGATCTAGAACACATAAAAGAAACATTTATGGAAGCGAAGAAAAGTTTTGTTGAGGCCTCTACCTCAGGGAGTCAAGAGAAGCCGGCTGAAGAAATGGACCCGTCCATGATTACCACGTTCTTGGAGACCTGCATGAAACTGCTCCATGATAGCAAGGCTGTGAAGGGACTGCAGGAGCTGATCAATAGGTGCACTGGCAAGGAAAATGCTACTGACGGACCGCACGTAGTTAGAAAGCTTGGTAAGCATAAGGAAAGAACTAGACGTGAGATGAGACTCACCGCACAAATAGGAGAATACGAAATGGACCAAGTTATCTTGGACCTAGGGTCCGACGCAAACATTTTGCTGAAACAGACATGTTAAAGAATGGGGAGATCTGCGCTACAGTGGTCTCTGATTCAGTTAAGGATGGTGAATTAGTAGAAAATCATCCCAATGGGGAGGTTGCAGGGGGTAACAATTGATATCGAAGGTGCGAGCACACTAGCTGATTTTGAAGTGATATAGATTGTGGATGACAACAATCCCTACCCCGTGCTCCTTGGGATCGATTGGACCACTGACATGAATGTGGTAATCAATCTGAAGAAGCGAAAGATGATATTTGAGAAGAAATCACTCCGCGTAGTGATGCCACATGACCTTGCAGAAGGACCGTACTATACTGAACTAGTCTGCGATTATGAAAGTGATGACGATTTGGACCAAATTTACAAAATAATGGTGCGGGATCAGGATTGGGTGTATCCAACAGAAAATGGACGTATTGCGTGGGACCGCAAGAGCTCCTGCACATCATATTCAGACAAAGAACTGCAGCACTGGCAGAATCAACTACATGAAGTACCTACGCTGCGTTGTAATATGATGACCAAGTCATTGTGCTATGTATCATCAGAGGTAATAAATATGCCTTAATATGATGGGTTAACTAATGTTGATCACTTTTTGGATGCATTTGAAAGGGAAGTACCATAGAAGCATCGCTTCCAGGCACTGGATTGGGCGCTACGCTTGCAAGATGGTGGGGTACGCACAAAGATAGTTTTGATGGTTGGCGTGAATATAGGAGAATGATAAGGGTACACTTTGGTCATTCGAAGGTGCGATTAACAGAAAAAGTATGATGGAAGAAATGATCCATGTGATCATTTGGCCAAATGGACTGAAGTGTATGGAGCGAAGCCTCAACTGGAGTGGGTCCATTTGTCTTTTCATACCTTGGATGTTATACCAATTAATTGGTACTTGGAGACGGAACTCCGCTATGGCACCGAAGAATGGGATATTTTGTGCCAAGGATTTTTGATGATGATCAGTTTTGAGGATAGATTTGAATCCATTGATGAAGCGTTGTAGGAGGTTAAGACAAAACTTTTCAGGATACCACAGGATCCTGTAGATTTGATTCAAACTAATTGGACTACCGAGTTGAGGCACGTGTTGGAGTGCTACAATGTAACAGCGGAAAAAGAAGACGAAGGCCCGAAGAAGATTAACAGTCCAGAGACTAAAGGTCACCACGAAGTTGAAGGATCGCAGCTAGAGAACTTAGACATAACCGAGCCACTCAAAACTAGACAGGTGAACATTGGCATGGAGGCAAAGCTGAAGTTTGCAAAGATTGGGGACTACTGGGATGACACAACAGTAAATAAGGTCACTGAACTACTCCGCGAATATCAGGATCTGTTTCCCACAAACTTTTCAAATCTGAAAGGGATAATTGGGGACTTGGGTGTCATGAAGATCACCCTAAAACCGGACGCAAAACCTGTGAAGCAAAGACCTTACCGCCTCAATCCGAAGTACAAATAAGCCCTTCACACTTTGCAAGATGGTGTGATCATGAAACTTCGGGCCCGCGAACAACACATGCTACAAGTTATCAGTGAGCAGAGGGTGAACAATGCTCAGATGGCTACATAAAAGACCTCCGTTATTGATCTCTTTAAGGCCATCACAGAAAAGAATGAGTGTTGGGCCAAGGTAGTGGCTGAGGCATGTAGGTTTGTCCCAAAACTGAACATTCCCAAAGATGAGCCAGTGGATGTGAGAATTCAGAAGCTCATTGCTGGAGTGTGCGAAGCGAGAACAGAGTTGGAAAAGGTTCAGTTTGAACTGAACCTTAAGATTGCAGAACTTGAGTTGAAGGCCCAGCCTTCGACTCCACCAGAAGTCAGAGAGTAGCGTGAGGCAGTTGTTAAGGACGTCGTTGCAGCAATAGATAGCACAGTAAAGGATTGCATTGCGCTCTTCGAGCAGTCGCTCAAAGTAGTCACCAGCTTACAAGAGGATCCCAATGTGCAGCAGCTAGAAATGGAGGCGCAGGAACTACAACAACGATATGACAAGGTTAAAGCGATGACACGCACCATCGCCATTACCCAAAGGCTAGCGAAGTTACAGGAAGCAAAGGCACTGAAAGAGCATGTGGACGTAACACAACTCCGGGAAGCATTATTGAAGGCTCGATTGAAGCCTTGGCTAGACAAAGCATATGTGTTCACGACCACCATTGAAGGCAAACTGGCTAGTCTACAGGAAACACAATAGAAGGTACAGGTAGATGGTGCAGGGCTAGCGACGAAGCAGCTGGTCGAGCAGATGAAGCAGGCGGCAACACAGTGCACCACCGAAGTCGTAGTGGTACAAGTGGAGCTGGGAGGTCTTCACGGTAAGATCTCCGCGTGAGCAGAGTGACTCGAGGGCAAGTCACCAGATTTGTGTTGGGGGCCTATTGGGAACAGGTCCCCTGGGGTTAATTTTGGGGTTAAAAACCCAAGTTTTGAGGCAGAAAGCCCAAATTTTGTAGGAAAGAATGTAAAGTCTCCACATTTTGTCGCCGCAGAGCATGAATATGTAAAAAGTTACGAAGGGTTTTCTGCCCTTCTTTTGTATAAGTCATGTCAGCATTAGAGATCTACCCATGGTCCACAAACCATGGGATTGTATAAAAAGGGAGTCTTAGAAGAGTCTAAGGTACTTCATTAGTCAATAAGAGTTTAGTAGTGGATAAGTTGGAGTCATTGTTGGGTCTGTGAAGCAAAGAGCAAAAATTCTTAGCGTAGGAAGAGGCTTTGCATCCGAGTGCGCAGAGGCCTAGGGTAGAAGTCCACAGCTAAGTGCACGGACCCCTGCAGTTGTGTGCACAGGGTAGTCAGAGTCTGTATTGGAGATTTGAACCAATAATAAAGAGGAATATTCTGGAATTACCTGTGTATTTTACTTCTGTTAATTGCATGCGATTATGTTATGTTGAACACTGTGTTTATGTTTTATTGTTATTCTGATGCGCAAATCTATATATTTCACTGTGTTATATGACCGCAAGTAGAGATATACGTTTATGAAAAGATAATCATAAATGCATGTTAAAGTTGGCCAACACTTAAGATAATTCGGGTAATTATACAGTAGATGTGTTGGGTTGTGTTGTATTCTTTCCACGACTAGCCCACGTAGTTAACCGGGGATTAGAAGGGGCGCGGAGCCCCCCCTTCGTTGTGCCGACTACATAGCGGGGCGGGTCATAGGGGGTTTGAGGGGTGCAGGCAACCCCACTCTATGGGGTTCGGGGTAGCACCTCGAAACTTTTTGTTTTTGGACCCTATATTAGGTTGGGTAGACCTACCTATGGTTTTGTGGATGATTTTTCGTACATGGTGTTGGATGCGATGGTTTTTGGTCCATTGTTTTGGATGCGATGGTTTTCGGTCCATGGTATTGGATGCTTCAACATGTATAAATATGTATTGTAACATTGAAAGGAACATAATGAAAAATCAAGCTAGTAGTCCCGATTTTGGTATCCAGGGGAAAATCTCTATGTATATGTGTTTCATGTGTTATGCTCTCGCATTGTTTATTTTCTGTGTTTTAGAATTCGTATGTAGGTAATTTCTGTACGGGGTTAAAACCTACATTTGGTATCAGAGCTGTTTTGGCTTCAAGGGGACACCTTTGTTGCTAAGGGGTTTCGCTCGGGACTGTGGTAGGCCCTGTTCAGTGGGAGATCTATGAGATCGATTTTGTTGGTGAAAGAAGATGGTGAGCAGTGGAAAGATAGAGATCGGGAAATTTGATGGTTAGATTTTTGAGTTGTGGAAACTCAAGATGGAGGATCTGTTGGTGGATAAAGATCAGTGGATCACGATAGATCTGGATACTAAACCAATGGGAGTGTCCGATGAAGAATGGAAGAAGTTAGATCAGAATGCAAAGAGCACAATACGATTGTGTGTCTAATATTCAATATTGTTGAATGTATCAGGGCAAGCTACGACTAAGGCTTTGTGGGACAAGTTGGGGACTTTGTACCAATATAAGTTGTTGGTGAATAAACTGTTCCTAAGGAAAAAGTTGTATAACCTGAGGATGAAAGATGGAGACTCGGTGACAGAGAATCTAAATTCATTTAATACTGTGGTAAGTCAGTTATTATCTATTGATATTAAAATTTCAGATGAAGATAAGTGCATCAGTTTGTTGTGTTCTCTACCAGATTTGTGGGATAGTTTGGTTATTTCAATAGGTAGCAATGCAACTACCTTGCAGTTTGATGAAATAGTCTCATCCTTGCTGACACAGGAGATGAGACGGAAAAATATGGAGATCCAAAATGGTGATTCCTTGTATGTACGAGGACGGTCCCAAAATAGAAACAAAAATAAGTCATCGAGTGGCAGATCTAAATCTAGAGGGAGATCTAAATCTCCAGGAAAACCTATAAAGGTGGTGTGCTGGAAATGTGGAAATGAAGGGCACTACAAAAGGGACTGTAAATCTAAAGCTCCTAATAAAGGAAAGGGATCTAGTGATGCTCTTTCTACAAAGGTGAAAACCACCTCAGATGAAGGTGGGGATGTGTACTTGGCTTCTTCAAGTACACATGTAGACCGTGAGGCATGGTTGATTAACTTAGGTGCATCCTTTCACTTCACTCCCCATAGAGAGTGGTTTTGTGAGTATGAGAAATATGATGGTGGTGATGTCTTCTTGGGATATGACAGGAAGGCTAGAATTGTTGGTCATGGAAAATTAAAGTTGAAGTTGCAAGGTGGAAGGGTTAGAACACTTCCGGGTGTTCTACGTATTCCTTCATTAGCCAAAATTTGATTTCTGTAAGTAAGATGGATGATGAAGGTGTAAAAACAGTGTTTGAGAAGGATATCTACAAGATGGTTCAGGGGGCACTCGTATTGATGCGGGGAGTTCAAATTGGAACTCTATACAAGCTTCAAGATAACACTTTTGTTGATGGGTGGAACAGTTTTGTGGTTCCTGAAAGTGGAGCAGAAAATCTAGTGGTCTCTGGAGAGAAGACCATGTTGTGGCATCAAAGGCTTGGACATATTGGAGAGAAGGGCCTTTGAATACTTCATGGTAAAGGTATGAGTAATAGCACTCTGGATTTTGATTTCTGTGAAAATTGTGTATATGGGAAGCAGAATCGGGCGAGTTCCCCCTCTGGTGGTAAGAAGGTGAAACATATATTAGAACTTGTGCACAGTGATGTGTTTGGACCTGTGAAGGTTCCATCACTGGGTAAGTCTATGTACTATGTATCATTTATAGATGACTTCTCAAGGAATACATGGATATATTCCTGAAGAAGAAAACTGAAGTCTTTGATAGATTTAAAGAATTTAAGGCTCTGGTGGAAAACCAGACAGAGAATAAGATAAAGGTGTTAAGGACAGATAACGGTGGAGAGTTTTGTAGCAAGGAATTTGAA